>OY728148.1:817985692-819310692 GCA_963277665.1 Viscum album
TTATAGGCCTTGGATTTGGCATGGTGAAACTGGACAAAATGTCAGATCTACTGATGATGATGATTTGCAAGATGGTAACTCCAATAGAATTGAAGAAATGATTCATGATATTTCAGTAGAACAAATTGAGATAGAACCGACATTTTCACATCTAAATGGTGATGTAGAAAAACCATTGTATCCTGGTTGTACAGATTTTGCGGTTTTTTCAGCGGTGTTAAGATTGATTAACCTGAAGGAGAAATATGGATGGAGTGACATAAGTTTTACAGAGCTGCTACAATTGTTGAAAGACATTATTACAAAAGACGACAATCTTTGAGATTCACATTATAAGGCCAAGAAAATATTATGCCCAATGGGATTGGGATACAAAAAAATACATGTTTGTCTGAATGACTGTATGATATATAAGAAGGAATATGAATTTCTATCAGAGTGTCCTAAATGTGGGACATCACGGTATAAGTTGAAATAAAAATCACAGGCTGATATAGAGATTATAGAGATCTATGCCAAGGTATTTGGTATCTTCATATAATTCATCATTTGAAACATTTATTTTCTAATTCACATGATGCAAAAAAGGTTAAGATAGCATGCTAATGAGCGGGAAATGTGACGGAAAAATATGTCATCCATCTGATTGTCCACAATGGAAGAAAATTGATGAGTAGTATCCTACATTTGGAAATGAAATTAGAAATCTCAGACTTGGGTTGTGCATAGATGGAATGAATTCATACCGAACCCTAGTATCACACATAGTTCATGGTCTATTTTATTGGTAATTTACAACCTCTCTCATGAAGTTTTCATATTGAGTATAATGATCTCTAGTCCGAAGAAACCCAGAAATGATATTGATGTTTTCTTATCACAATTGATTGATGATTTGAAAATTTTATGGGAGGATGATATTAGGGTGTATTATTCTTATAAAATGGAATATTTTAAACTGCATTCAGTGCTTATGTTCACTATAAATGCCTTCCCAGTGCATGGAAATCTGTCTGGATATAGTGTTAAGGGGTATGAAGCATGTCCAATTTGTGAACAACGGACTTCATATTGTTAATTGCATCATGGGAGGAAAACAGTATACATGGGTCATTAAAAGTTTTTACCTATGGATCACTCTTATAAAAGACTAAAAAAGGAATTAAATGGATCATAAGAATTTGGTATTGCTCCAAAACCTTTATCCCCTAATGTGTATTTTGAGAGGGTGAAAAACATTGATGTGACATTGGGAAAGACACATAAATCTGGTAATGATAGACATATTTGGAAGAAAATGTCAATATTTTTTGAGCTACCATATTGGAGATATCATGAAGTGAAACATAATATTGATGTCATGCATGTGGAGAAGAATATCTGAAATAGTTTGATTGGAACAGTGTTAGATATTAATGGAAAGACTAAATATGGGTTGAATGCAAGATTAGACTTACTATCAATGGGAATATGTTTGGAGTTAGCACCCACTCCTAATGGAATATGAACATTTCTTCCCCGGGATTGTCATACATTATCCAAGAGGGAGAAAATTAGATTTTTTCAGTGTCTTCATGATATCAAAGTGCCTCAAGATTATTCTTCAAATGTAAAAATTTTTGTCTCTTTGAAGGATTTGAAGTTGATAGGTATGAAATCTCATGATTTTCACATCATGATGCAACAAATTTTACCAGTTTCATTGCATGGAATTTTGCCCATCCATTTCAGAAAGACTATAATTAAGTTGTGTTATATTTTCAATTCAATTTGTAATAAGGTGATTGATGTGAATGCTTTGAACATTTTGGAAAATGATGAAATTTCTATACTTTTTCAATTGGAAATGTATTTTCCTTCATCTTTTTTTGATATAATGGTGTATTTAATGGTTCATATGGTTCAAGAAATAAAATTTTGTGGACTTGTATATCTTTGTTGGATGTATCATTTTGAAAGGTATGTGTAAATATTGAAGGGGTATGTTAAGAATCCATATCAACCTGAATCCTCCATTATTGAAAACTATATTTATGAGGAGGTTTCAAAGTTTTGTACGAGCTACTTGGCTATGGTGGAGCACATAGGTTTGCCTCCATCTCGCCATGAATGAGTTAATAATGAGGGAAAGGGGATTCATGGCTTGAAATTCAAATCGATGTCAGTTGAAAAGATAAAGAAAGTAGAATTATACATCTTGAATAACATAGATGATGCTCAACCATATATCACATTGCATATTAATGAGTTGAAACGATGTCATCCAAATAAGAAAGAAATGTGGGTTTTGAATGAGCCCAACAAAACATTTTTTTCATGGTTTAAAAAGACCTTGCTTGGTAGATCAGATGTATTAGAGACATTAGTACGGTTACTGGGTGGTCCAAGTTTAAATGTGGTAACATGGTCCAGGTATGACATTAATGTCTATACATTTCCTATGAAATCTCAGGACAACAGAGGTACAGTTCAGAATAGTGTTGTATTGATGTTTGCAGAAGTAATGGATTTTTCGAGTTCTAAAGACAAAGAACCCAATTTCTACATCAACTACATATTATGGATTCATTGAAGAAATATGGGAGGTTGATTACTTTAAAATTAAAGTTCTTATTTTTAACTGAAATTTTTTTATCGGTAATAATAATGTCAAACATGATGAATTTGGAATGACAGTTGTTAATCTGAATAGATTGGAAGACACATTAGATTCTTTTATAATGGAAACACATGAAAAAAAGATTTTATATGTAATTTATCAATCAGATATGCAATGGTTTGTTGTTTTACAAGGGAAAAAATATATTGGTGAGGATCAACTTGATGAAGATTCTGATTTATGTGAGATCCCTACTTCCATGGAAAGATTAGTAGAAAATAATGATGAGCATGTTAAATATATGGTTTGTACCATAAGGAATGATCATGAAGAAGGAATTTGGGAAAACAATCCATTTGTACATTCCTAATATTACAGGTAACATATGTTTTATTCTTTTTTACATTTATTATTTTTATAAAATGTTAGATATTGTAATTTTTTTCTTTATTAAAACACGTATTAAAAAAATAAGTAGAAATTTTTGTTTATTTTAATTTTGTTTAGTTTAGTTTATCATGTTTACCATTACGTAACTTATATATCTATTGATTTTGTTGAATGAAAATTATTTTACCATGTTTACCATGTTTACCATGTTTACCATGTTTACCATGTTTACCATGTTTACCATGTTTACCATGTTTACCATGTTTACCATGTTTACCATGTTTACCATGTTTACCATGTTTACCATGTTTACCATGTTTACTATGTTTACCATGTTTACCATAGTTTACCATAGTTTACCTTTACGTAACTTATATATTTATTGATTTTTTTGAATGAAAATTACACTACCATGTTTACCATATTTACCATTTTTTAACATGCTTACCATATTTACCATGTTTACTATTATATAACTTAGTTCAGTTTTCCATTTTTTGTTTACATTAGTATTGTAATATTTGAATTTGTAAATTTGTGAACTAATGTTTTATTTTTTGATTTGAAGCATAATGAAAGATAAATCAGTTGATCAACCACATGATTTTGGAGATGAGCATCATGATCATACCTCTGGAGAGGAACATTCACATGCTCCTCTTGATGTTCCCCAATCTTCCTAATGTGATTCCATAACGACAAAGAAGAGTTCAAGAGTTGGTAAACGTGGTTGCACATGTTTACCAAAATTATCACTTGCCCGTAGCTAATACCAGAGGATACTCGTTGATTTTGATGAGAATGATATTCCTAGAGGTCCAAATGCAAAAGATTTTAAGAGTTTTGTATCAACTCAGGGTAAAACCAAAGTAAGCATTTTGTATAATGATTGGAGAAGTGTGAACAAAGTGATAATATCTTAGTTGTGGGAGATGATTTTGGAAAGATCTTTTGTTTTTTTATTAATCTTTAAATGTTTCTAGTATAATATGTTTTACCTCTTCTTTATCAGATGACATTTGATATTCCTAACACTGGAGGAGTTAGGAGGAAATGTTTATTGATAGATGATAGGAGATGGATGGATTTCAAATCAACCCTAACATATAATTTCATTTTTATTCATAAGAATCATAATAATCTATGTCATATATATCCTTTCATAGATGAAGACGCATGGAGACAATTTGATGAAAGTAGAAGAAAAGATTCATTTTTGGTAAGGGAAATGTAAAATTTTATAAGATTTATTATATAAATGATATTATTAATGTTTTTTAATGATTTATTATTCTTAATTTATAGAAAACAAGGACATCTCATTAAAAGATCCAATCGAAAAATGTATACCCTCATAGTTTATCTCGGGGAGGGTATACATTATCGGAAGAATAAATGATGGTGGAAAAATTAAAAAAAAACTGAGAGATGAGTCTTCAATATCTGGAGAGGTTTCCCTTCCATCCCCTCCATCTAAACATGAAAAATGGAAGAGAGCTTGGATGGTAAAAAAGGGGAAGTATCTTTCGAAAGAATCAAGAATCGTAGCTGATAGGATTGTAAGATATTTATTTTACTTATTTTATTTATTTAAGTTAATTATATTCTTTATATAATTTGAATCATTACAGAAATTTTCAATTAATTAATATAGGATTCTCTTGATTATCAGGGCTCACAGGGGGTATTTATAGCTGCTGGGAGGCAAGATATTTTATCAGCAACATTGGGAAAGCCTGAACACTCCGGTCGTGTACTAGGATATCTGATGGGTGTATCGGTAAGAAAAGTGTTTTCACGTTTTTCAACTTATTCCATTGAGGGTGTTTATAAAAAAATATAATCCTTTGAAGCTAAAGTTCATAATATTAATGAGATAATAGGGGAAAATATTAGAGTGTCAATACAATCTATGTTTACAGACATGCAAAGACAATTTCAGACTATAGCTCTCACTCCTCCACCTCCCCCTGTAGACCCCATTATTTATCCTCCACCTCTGTCAGTAGATCCCACTCTTCCACCTTATCCTGTGGACCCCATTTTTTATCATATTCCTTCACTGTAGCTTCCTACTTATTTTGAGTTGTATATTGATGATCCTCACCATCATATAGTTTCATGTGGGCTGGTATATTGTATATGAGATACAGTTCATCATCAACAGTTAGAGGTAGAGCATCATAGGGTCACTATAGAGGATATTATAGATAGATCAGCTCGAGTACCATTACCTACAGATGAGGTGATGATAGTTGGACATAGTATCATCCACTTTTTAGTTTGGCCATCTAGACTTCTGCGACTCATTACCATAGAGGTATGTATGTTATATCTTTTATTTTATTTTTTTATTAAAGTTGTTTTAAAATTTTAAAACTAACATATTTTTCTATTTATTTTTATAGGAAAACTTAAAAGGTAAATAAATATTGTATTATCAATAATAAAGACAAATGGCTATGACAACAAATACAGATTCTAGTAGTCTTGACAAATTGTCAAGATATTCAAATTTATTGGCGGATCATTATGAGTTTCCAATATAATCTCATGTTTGTGGAAATGAAATAAATGTGGGGATTGTGAAAAATGATATCATGGATATTTTTATTAGAGATAATTTGGGCATCAACATGGTGCAGATTTTTTCCATGTAAGTCTTAACACCTTTACTTGCGTTATATTTATTAAAAATGTATACTTATGTCTGTTTTGTATTAGGTATCTATATAACATGTGTGAGAAGAATGAGAAGACTAATGTATATGGATTCATGGACCATCATATGATTTTCCCTAAAGCACATGCATTGGATTATGAACAAAGAACACTTTATATTGCTGAAAGATTTGAACAAAATATAATCACGCAGAGTTGGATGATGCCTTTTTGTGAGAGGTATGAAACATATATATGGAAAAGTGTTTTTTATCTTTTAACATAAAAAGCCACTAACCTTAAATTTTCTTTTATATCAGTGATCATTGGATGTTGGGTGTTTTTTGTCCAAGGGAGAAAACACTTTATTGGATATGCTCTGTCCATGGAGATGTGCGGGGAAGTTTTAAGAATATGTTAGAAAATTAAGTTTCAATTTATTAATAGTTGTTCATATTATAATGAATTTTAAATTTATCCCATTCATATTATTTTATAATAGGGGATGGGCATACTTTTGAAAAAATACAAAGAAAAAGCGTGCCAAGATCAAATATGTAAAAGTAAAGGTAAATATCCATTTATAATTTTTTACTTTTTGATGTATTAAATAAAAATGATATTTTGAATTGACACTCATTTAAACAGAATTGTCATGAACAACAAGGATTCATCGAATGCTGATATTGTATATTAAGATTTATGTTTCAAATATTTACAACTAGAATAATAATGAACTTTGACCAGTTTAGATTTCCTTATAAACTTTGCCATAATATTTAATTTTATTTATTCATTATACATGTTAACTACTTTCCTTTTAATTTATAGCTATTTGATGACCCTCATCCCTATAGTTCTCAAGAGGTCGAACACTTACAAGTGGAATGGTGAAATTATTTTATAGGTTTGATTGGATTTTAGTTTTTTTGTAGTGTAAAATGTAATTTTGAATATTGTAGTTGTAATTGTGTATTTGGTAGTTGTTTTGGCTGGATTTAGGTTTTTTTAGTTGACATTGTATGTTTTAAATGTTATATATGTGATTTTTTAATTTTTTTCGGGTTTTTCTTATTTTGGTCTAGTTCTGATGTTTTTCTAGTATGGATTCTAGTCTGGTTTTGGTCATCTTTTGGTCTGGTTTCTGCTTATTTTAGGTCTACTTTGGCAGATCATAGTAATGGTATTGTAGTTTTATTAAAAAAAATTGGTTTTTATGTCGTTTATTACATAACTGACGTCGTATATCCTTTTCCACGTCAGTTATTTAGGAACCTATGTGAAAACCCCTTCAGAGGATCAATTTATCACATCGGTTATTTAATAACTGACATGGTATATAGTTTATGACGTCATTTTTTAAATAACCGTTGTAATAAATCGAGCCTCTGAAGGGTTTTTCATAACCGATGTGAAAAAACCTTCGGAGGCTCGATTTATCACATCGGTTATTTAATAACTGACATGAAAAACTATATACCTCGTTAGTTATTAAATAACTGATGTTATAAATCGAGCCTCCGAAGGTTTTTTCACGTCGGTTATTTAGGATATGACATTAAAAATTATTCTAATTTATGATTTTTATGTCGGTTTTAAAACAACCGACATAAAAAATAATATTTATAACCTCTCCTTTAATAAAGTCAGCTAAAAATCGACGTAAAAAATAAAAAATAACCAACGTAAAAAACATTTTCTACACTAGTGTACCCAGGACGACACGTAAGAATGATGTTGTGTGGGTTATTGTGGATCAACTGACTAAGGTATCTCGTTTATTACCTATTAGGGAAACCTTTACAATTAAATATCTGGGAAATATTTATGTGTGCGAGGTGGTTCAGTTGCATTGTGTTCCAATAAGTATCGTTTCTGACAGAGATCCTCGTTTCACATCACATTTCTGGAAAGGTCTTCAAAAATCCCTAGGATCATGATTTCTTTTAAGCACATCCTATCATTCATATACTGATGGTTAATCTATACAGACTATTCAGATTCTGGAGGATAAGCTATGAGCCTATGTTTTAGATTTTAGTGGTTCATGGGAGCAACACATGGCACTCATGGAGTTTTCATATAATAATAGATTTCAGGCATCGATCCAAATGGAACCTTTTGAGGATTTGTATATAAGGTCATTTAGTTTTCCTCTTTGTTGTCTAGAGGCAGGTGAGTCGGCACTTGTTGGGCCTAGTCTTGTGCAGGAGATGTCTAAACAGGTTCAGTTGATCAGATGGCGGTTGGTGACCATGCAAAGCAGGTAGAAATCATATGCTAGCCATCAGAGATGACCTATGTAATTCAATATTGGTTATCATGTTTTCCTTTGGGTGTCACCTAGTTTGGGGAAGCACCGTATCAGGAAGCAGGGAAAGATAACACCCAGGTTTGTCGGGCCGTTTGAAATAGTGGCAAGGGTCGGGTCTAGTGGCATATTGTCTATCCCTTGCACAATGCTATAGTTATATGCACGATGTGTTCCACATGTATCAACTATGAATATATTATTCATACCCATATCATGTGATAGATTTAGTATATATAGAGATTTTTGTTGATGGGTCCTTTTAGGAGCATCTAATACGGGTTGCAGATCATAGTGAGAAATATCTTCGGGGTCAAACTATACCTTTGGTTTGAGTATAGTGGAAGCATGGGTGAGTTCAGGAGGAGACCTAGGAGACGGAGTCTGATATGCAAGCACAGTGGTTAGACTTTTTTGTTGAGACCTCACAGTAATGTTTAGAGCATCTTGAGGGTGAGTTGTTATAAGGTGGGGTGGTTTTAAGATCCCATTTTTTTCCAGGTACGTTTCTCTCTGAGTTTTTCGTTTGAGACTTTTTGGTCAAGTCTTGTTCGGATACAGAGATCCTTTGTTGAATAAAATGACCTAAAGTTCAAGGATGTATGGTTTTTTGAGTTAATGGAGTCTGAGTATAAATCAGACTAAGTGTTAAAATGGGTTCTTTCTAAGTTGAGAATCTTTAAAGGGGGTTTGAGTTGTTTAAAAAGAAAATGGGCTGAAAAATCAACTATATAACATTTACACATCATGTAAAGGGATTAAATGTCATGTAATTATTTGTAAGTTATAATAAAATAAATCTGAGGTGATAGGTTTGTCGGCGAATCCCATTAAAAACATTTACACAATGTGTAACCACATTACACGTCATGTAAATTCCTGACCTGCAATTTTAAACATGTTGTGTGGATAATTTTCATTCTAATCCACTGAATATTCTCTCTACTCGACCCTAGATAATTCTACAAGAAATTTTGGGGTGCCAACTTCCCTTATAAACATCCCTTGTGTGTGATTAATCCCTAAAAAGTCCTTTTACTTAGGTTTTTCCTTCTTCTCCAACCATTGCGGTTAAATCCTTTGGCTGATTGCATTGTTGGTTTCAATCATGATCAGTTTTGATCTAGTAAATTCTTTATAATCATATGAACCTTATTCATCATGGGTGTTGGTCATTGGAAGCATTGTTGGATCATCGTTAAAAATTAGGGGGTCTAAATCTTAACACTATTTTTTGATATTTTCCAAGTTTATGAAATATCATGATTTGAACCATTGTTGTGTGTGCACAAATTAATTAAATAATTGAATGAGATTATTCCTTTATTTCCTTTGGTTTCAAATGGATTTGTAATTTTATATTGGATTAAAGTATCACTACTACAAAACTAGGTTTATCCAGCACTGGTGCTTTAACAGCACTAGTTAAAAGCGCTGTTAAAGATCCCCTTTTTTAACGCTAAAAAGCGTTATTAAAGGGGGTCTTTAATAGTGATTTTTTAGCATTGTTAAAGAGGGTCTTTAAAAGTGATAAAAATCCTTATTAAAGGGGGGTCTTTATCAGTGCTTTTAAAAAAGCACTGATAAATAGGGTCTTTTATCAGCTCTTGTAAAAAATGGCTAATAAAGGGGGTGGGGGTTATCAACACTTTTTTAGAAGAGTTGATAAAGACCCCCCTTTATCAACACTTTTTTAGTATCACTGATAAAGGTATTATTAAAAAATATTTCATTAAAAATAATATATTAATATATAAATATAATATATATATATTTTAAAATATGTTTTAGATAAGGTAAATAGACATTTACACTTAATATATAAGATATTTAGTGAAAATGCCTTATAAAATAATTTAAAAAATATTTTTAATTAATAAATTTCTTATTATTACTGAGTAATGGTCATTTAATATCAATTTGAAGATAAAAAAATAAAAAAATTAATAAAATATCTAAAATAAGTTGAAAACATAACTCGAACTTCAAACGACCATAACTTTTGATTCGGGTGTCCGTTTGGGCTCTACCACATATCAAATCAAATCCTATGATGAGATATATGCCTTTAGTGATACAAGTAAACCTATGTCACATTTTTTAAGACCAAAAAAGTCCTATAAGGCCTCTAAAACTGAGTTTTTAGTCGGGGTACCCCAATTTTTTAATATTCGGTGGATTTTCAACCTCGTTTAAGGGGGTCTTATTGCCTTTTTTGGGTGGAGACTGAATTTATTCTCAGGGATTACATTCATATTGATATTATGGTTTTAAAATTTTATTGTTTTTCACAACTTAATTTTATTTATAATTAAATATATGCATATTTTTTTATATTTACTTATAATAAATCACTCGTATAAATACATATATCAATATATTTACATAAAATGTATATTCTAATATATTTAAATAAATAAATATTCTAAAAATGTATTTAAAATAATATTTAACCATTTTTTACATTATAAAAATATATTTATAATGTTTATATATACATCTATGTGTGTATTAATAAATAGATATATATTTATATTATATTCTAGTATATGTAAATGAATATAATATATAATATATTTAAATAAATATAAGTATATATATATCACACACACATATATTTTATAAATGTACTTAAAAATTATTATTTAAATATATGAATAAAAAATATATATGTAAATATATATGTAAATAGATATATAAATAAATATAAATATCATTAAATAGATAACAAAATAACATGGTGTAGTGGTAAAGGCATTTCAACTTTTAAGGAGAGGTGCAGGGTTTGAATCCAGGTGGGAGCGCATGAAGATGGAAATTCACAAAGCACTGATAAAAGAAGTGTTGGGGTGAAAAACACTGATAAAGGTGGGGGATCATTATTAAAGGTGTTGTAGAAGCATTGATAAAGGGTTCGGGCTCATGGAGGTCTAAAAAAATATAATTTTACCCCTTTAATAGTTTTTTTTAGCACTGATAAAATCTTTGGCCTTTTAACTACGCTCTGATTGTCAGTGATTTTTTAGTGCTGATAAAGGTCTATTGTAGCATCGTTAAAGGCCTCTTTTGTAGTAGTGTATGTTTAGTATGACATGTGACCTAGGGTGATTTCTTGTTATAGAATCCCTAAATTATGGCTTATTTTTATTGATATAATTGTTAATCAGTTTTGAACTGAATTGAAAGTGGCATATGAAAGAATAATGGTAATTCTTATAATTAACCATTGAGATATATGGTGTGATATTGTGATATCCATGACATAAGATAGGAATTTTGTTCCATGCTATAATGCTTGTATATCAGTCTCGGCTCTAACAGTTGCACACTTATATGTTGTAATACTGATATTGAGTGGGCTAGGCCCAGTCCCATGCTGTAATGCTTATAGAGAGAAGGTTATGCCCAGTACCATGTTGTAATGCTTATAGGGATTTGACCTAGATTGATTTTTGTGACTATACCATGGTTATATAGTTGTGGTTGGCATGGTCGTAAGACATGCTCAGAGATATTCTGGCATGGCACTGAATTAGGTTATCTTACCTTGGTTATATGATTGTGGTTGGAAAGACATGATCAAATATATTTCAGCATGACGTCGAAGAAGGTTATTTTACCATGGTTATATGTTGGTGGTTGACATGATCATAATACATGCTCAGAGATATTTTGGCACGGAGCTGAAGCTGGCTATGGTTGTATTTTATTAATTATTGAATTAATTAATTCACATGTTTATCACCTTATTGAATACACTTATTATCAGATTGGTTTTGTTTAGACATGGTGGTGTCAACCTACTAAGTTATACTCACACTCTATTCAATCCATCATTTGGAACTCAAGTAGATTATATGGATGCAGGTTTAGACTAGGGAAGAGAACCTTGTTGTTGATTGCTTGTTTGCTGTTGGGATGGAGTTTGGAGATGGGACCGACATGGGGTTCGGGAACCGGGACTTTGAGTCTTTTATTTGATTCTTCTATTCTTTTCTTGTATTGTTCTAGCATGACATTTAGTTACATTCCAGCACATCATTATATTATTCCTTATTATTTATTGGATTATTCAGTTGAATTTTATTTTTATCTTCCGTAATGTATTTAATCTGGTTAATTTTGTTTTATTGTGGATTTTTCTACTACTATGACACTTCATACCAGGGGGTATAGTCTCCACGCTATACAATTCACACCCTCCTTGCTAGTAGGTAGCCTCTGGCATATGAGGAGGCACGCTTGAGCTCTCATAACCAACCTTTTCGGCCACGTGAGAGAGTGCCAAATTGGGGGATATTATAGGTAATATTGATGTTTGTACAGTAAAATCATTATTCATAGAAGTAATTTATTGTTTCATATTTATGTTTAATTTATTTATTTGTAATATTACTCTCATAATAATTTTTTTCTTATACATGTGAATTTTTTTGTTCGAGTTGGGGTGGTTTGTTCGAAATTACTCATGCTCGTGAGATATTGGACTTTGAGACTATAACTGAGATAATGAAAATAAGGAAATAAGTCAAGAATTTATACAACCATCATGAAAAGGTGAATTCCTACTACTTATTTAATTAATTTTGTCATCATTTTATCTACTATTTATAAGTTATTTTCCTTATCATTTTTTATCTAATACTTATTTAGTTTTTTTCACAGATCTTTTGGGAAGTCATATTTTGCTTTCAACTATCTACAACAAGCCACAAAATAGATAATATATCCCTTTATTATAATGTTACCACACTTTCTATTGTCTTTCTTTATCGAACTACCAACACTGCATATTGAGTTGATGTTCTTAGATGAAAAACCTTTTTTGAATAAGAACATCGACTCAATATGAAGTGTTCGAAGTTCACCAAATAAAGTCAATGGAAAGAATGGTAACATTGTCATTTGGGACTATTTTGAGACCTTGTGACATATAGGAATCATCTGCATTTTAATATGATACACAGGGTGACCAATATGACTCCAAGTGCTTTGTTTTATTTAAAATTGACATTAATTTTAGTAAAAAAGACATCTAACATACTAAAAACTGAGAAAACATATTCATATTGTTTTTGATACTTTAGTAAAATGTTTCATAAGTCATTTTTATGTCTATGAATTAGTCACATCTCAATATGATACACTATGTTCCCGGTATGACACAAAGTGTCCGTTATTAGTTTAAAATTGATATTTTAATTCAAAAAGTGTCACTCACTAAAAACCAAGAAAACACACTCATATTTTATTGATAATTTAGTAAAATGATACATAATTCATTTTTTATTTATGGTAATTATTCTCACATCAAACCGACATACAATGTGATAGGTATGACTCAAAGTACGTGTTTCCAGTTTAAAATGGCATTTCAGTAAAAAGGACAAGTGACGTACTCAAAACTAATAAAATTCATTCATGTTGTTTTGATACTTCATTAAAATGATCTATATGTCATTTTGGATGTGTAGTAATTATCCACACCTCAATCTAATGCACAGTGTGATCGGTATGACTCCAAGTGCATCTTTTTATTTAAAATTGACATTAATTTCAGTAAAAAGGACAACTGACATACTCAAAACTAAGAAAACATATTAGGATTATTTTTATACTTTATTAAAACAATCCATAAATCATTTTTGACATATAGTAATCATCCTCACCTCAATCTGATACATGATGTTCCCGGTATGACTCAAAGTGTCTGTTATCAGTTTAAAATTGACATTTTAGTTCAAAAAGTATCACTCACTGAAAACTAAGAAAACGTGCTTGAATTGTCATATTTTTTTAAAATGATTCATAAGTAATTTTTTATGTGTAAAAATAATTGTCACATCAAACCAACAAATTATGTGACTAGTATGACTCAAAGTGTGTGTTTCCAGTTTAATATGACATTTTAGTAAAAAAAGACATGTGGCATACTCAAATTTGAGAAAAAACATTAGGATTATTTTGATACTTTATTAAAATGATTCATAATTCATCTGAGTCATTTAGGAATCATCTTCACCTCAATTTTATGCATGGTGTGACTGGTATGACTCAAAGTTCATTTTTTATTTAAAATTGACATTAATTTTAGTGAAAAAGACAACCGACATACTCAAAAATGATAAAACACATTCTTATTGTTTTTATAATTTATAAAAATGATCTATAAGTTATTTTTGACATGTATGAATCATTCTTACCTCAATTTGATGCATGATGTGCTCGGTATGACTCAAAATGCATGTTATTAGTTTAAAATTGACATTTTAGTTCAATAAGTGTCACTCACTAAAAACTAATAAAACATACTCATATTGTCTTTGATAATTAATGAAAATGATTCATAATTCATTTGTTATGTGTAGGAATCAATATCATATCAAACTGACACACGATGTGACCGGTATGACTCAAAGTGAGTGTTTCCAGTTTAAAATGATATTTTAGTAAAAAAGGGCAAGTGACGTACTCAAATACAATAAAAATCATTTGGATTGTTTTGATAATTTATTAAAATGATCCATAATTTATTTAATACATGTGGGAATCAGTCTCAACTCAATATGACATATGGTGCGACTGGTATGAATCCTAGTGCGTCTTTTTATTTAAAATTAACATTAATTTTAGTAAAAAAGACAACTGACATACTAAAAATTGAAAAAATAAATTTGGATTGTTTTGATAACTTATGAAAATGACCCATAAGTCATTTTTGATATATAGGAATCATATAAACCTCAATATGATACACTATGTACCTGTTATGACTCAAAAGTGTTTGTCATCAGTTTAAAATTGAGATTTTAGTTCAAATAGTGTCACTCAATACAAACCAAGAAAACATGCTCGAATTATCTTGATAATTTAGTAAAATGATTCATAAGTCATTTGTGATGTGTAGTAATCAGTCTCAAATCAAACTGACACATGATTTTACTAATATGACTCAAAGTGCGTGTTTCCAGTTTAAAATGAGATTTTAGTAAAAAAGACAAGTGACATACTCAAAATCAAGCAAACATATTTGGATTATTTTGATACCTTAGGAAAACGATCCATAAGTCATTTGGGACGTGTAGGAATCAACCTCACCTCAATATGACACATGTTGTGATTGGTATGACTTCAAGTGCATCTTTTCAATATATAACCATCATTTTAGTTTAAAACGCACATCACATCACTAAAATCGAGAAAACGAGCCTATATTATTTTATCATCATTTTATCTACTATTAATTAATTTCCTTATCATTTTTATATTATAATTGTTTAGTTAATTTTCATATAGATAATTCATGAAGACGAAAAATAAATGGTGTGAAGTGTAAGAATCAACCTCAACTCAATCTGATACACAGTGTTCCTGGTATGACTCAAAGTTTAGTTTAAAATTAACACTTTTTGTTAATTTATTTCTCTATATTGTTACTGACATAAGAATTTTTTTCTTATGCATGTATGTTATTTTGCTCGAGCAGGGGTGGTTTGTTTAAAAATAACATGATTCAGGGTTAGGATCAAAAGACAAAGGCACATTGATGTTTTTGAATGTATGTAATAATTTATACTTATATAATTGTATAAACCAATGTTTTAAATGTCTATAATATAATGTTTTTTTTTCTTGTGTTTGTGTTGTAAATTTTATTTCATTTAAATTTTGTATTGGTACTTGATTTTTGTGTTTCTGGTGCTGTAGTGTGTTGTTACAGCACACTGCAGTATGCCCCTTTATCAGTGCTTTTAGAAGCACTAATAAATGTTGTCCTTTATCAGCACTTCTAAAAGCACTGATAAAAGCCTAGAGCTTTTAATCTCACTCTGGTAGTCAGTGCTTCTCTAGCACAGGTAAAGGACATTTTTAGCGTTGTCAAAGGCCAATTTTGTAGTGGTGCAACCGATGACATGCAGGTTGAACACATGGGATGGGCGTTAAGCTTTGACTAATTATGCATGGTGTGGGTGTCTTGGATAATAGGGGAAATGGGTATAACCGGTCAGGGCGTCTCAAAACCATTTCATGCATAACCAGTCAGATCCTAATACCCATCCCATGTGTCCAACCTTTATGCCATTGGTCAACAAACCTGCACAATCAATCTATAACAACAATATGTAATATCCAGATAATACACATGATTATTAATAAAAAAACTACATGGATTGGCACATAATCCCTAGATCTCTAAAATAGGTATCATGGTTTCCCTGATTGATACGTCTAAGATTTTGAGTACTTGTCTTGAAGTAGGCAGTGCTGATATGGACCCTCCTAGTAAATGGAGTCATCTATTATAAACATAATTGATTCATGTTTTTCCTTGTTGTTAATTTTCTTCTATGATAGTTTACTATTTTCCAAACCCACTTTATTATATATATATATATGAGTATACATGTACCCACATGCACTTTTTATATCACTAGTGTGTTGACACACCATTGGTGGTGCCCTACTGATTATTTTATGCTCACACCCTGCATGGAAACCTCGGTGGACATGCGACCTCTCTTTTTCTATTATTTTCAAGTACTTATAAGTTTCTAGGAGCTATTTGGATTTCTCTCAATTGGTCACTCATGTTATCAAGGAAGCAAGATCAGTTCCCACTTCGGGGTTGATGTTGTAGTGGTGGTCAAAGGTCATGTTTGGATCATTGTCTACCCCTCTATTGGTTTTTCAGGTCTTAAGCCCTGTTTGACCTAATGTTTTACCCCAATATATTTATGTGTTGTGTATTGCATGTGACCAGTCTTGGATGCGTACATGTAGTTGTGTTATATTATGTTTATGTCTTGCCTTCTCATGTTATTACTTGTTTGGTTTTGTTTATGTTTTACTAATTTATTCGTGGGCGTTTGACTTACATATGGGTCATGATAGATTTTTGATGGAATGTGTCCATGACATGACTCTTAAATCAAAATAGGTAAATATTTCTTCAATGTGTACCTTGGACCTGAGATGCTATTCGCCGACACCCGGGGATCAAAGAACACTTTTGGGGTAGTAGCAAACATGATTCAAGTGTTGTATGAGTTTTTTGGTTACAAACATTACAAATTGCTTCCCCACAATGTACATAAATGAGAAATCAAAGGATCTTGGAAATATACATTGGATATGAATCCTGATCTATCATCATATATCTTGGACTTAAAATTGGTGATGTGTTTACAACACATTTTGTTGACTATCAACTTAATGAAGAAGTGCTCCCAGCATCAAGGAGGAAAAGAATCAAATGGAAGAAATTGTCTAGAATGTGTAGTCATTATCATTTCTTGATCCTATTACCAGATAGCGTGAGATAAAGGTGTATAAGATTTTTCATTTTCAAGCACTGAAAAAACAATTGTCAAATGTATCCATTGGTATCTGGGTGGCTAAATCGCACATGCCAACTATGAATACGTCGACTATATTTGATGTTACAAGGACTCAATGAAATGATAACATTATATAATTTTAAAAATGACATGATCTAGAAAAAGGGAATGTCTCGATAAAAACTGAATTAAAATGGATTAATAAGTGAAATGTATTTGGAACCATTTTGCTCACGCTAAGAGTTGTTAAGCATGTTGGTCATAAATGATTGTTTATGTAAAAATGAAATGAGAAAAATGAGATTGTTAGATATAAAGCTCGTCTCATCACACAAAGTTGTTCCCAAATATTTTAGATTGGTTATGAGGAGGCATGTTCTCTTATTATAGATGCAATTAAATTTCAGTATTTAATCAACCTTTTCAGGACTCAAAAGGTTAAAATGTGTCTTATAGATGTTGTTACTATTGTGCTCATCCTTCTCTAAACACAACTAAAACAGAACACCAAAAACTCTTTTTCCATGAAATCAAACCATTTATTTGAATTGACTAAAACATAAATGAAGAACACACCTCTTGGCTTTGTGAATTTGATTTGTCCAAGCTCCTCTGCACAAGATTGATAAAAACCCCTAAGTGGTAAAAACATATTTCCTACACGGGTAATCCATGAGGTGTTTTGAATCTCCATATGCTTGTGAGGTATTCCTCTTCAATAAAAAATATGCTATAACCACGGTATTAAAGGAATAAACAAGATCTATGACTTTAGGGAGTCTCGCATTGATTATATCACATGTGTTTACCACACTTTCATAGGGATTGGACCACTTTACATAGCCTTTGAGGTCACTCCTTGGACTCCCAACTGTTTCTCAAATATTTGGTTATAATTGAAACATTTCAAAATATTACAACTCTTTGTAACTTGTGATTCAACCTCCAGTTGATTATTTTATGCTTAAACAATCAGCATGGATATTAAAACTTATTAAAACATTGTCCTATGATGTTCTAACTGTTATATGATAGCTAAGATGGAAGAATAAAGTTGAGCCATGCATTATTGTATAGCGCACACAAAACCACGACGTTGCGGTCTTTAATATAACTTGGTTTACATTAGCATAAAATTTGACATAGTTAATATCAACACATTGTGGTTTTAGATTTAGTGCATATTTATATCACTTACAACTTACTTATATGGGTCTATCGATAACACTACTGGAAAATTTCCCTATACCCATGGTTTCAAACCGTGGGTATAGCCCATGAAACTGTGGGTATAGGATATACCCACGGTTTCATGAATCGTGGGCTCCCGAGGCATCGAGATAGCCCTATACCCATGGTTCCATAGAAACTGTGGGTATATCCCATTGAAATCTCATATTACCCACAGTTCTAGTGAACTGTAGGTATACATATATACCCTCAGTTTATATAATCGTAGGTATACATTTTTACAGCCCAAATTATATACCCACTGTTAAGTAAACCATGGGTATACATAGTTTTTTCACAACAAACATACCCACGGTTCAACAAACCATGGGTATAGATAGATACCCCCCCTACAGCCCCCCATTGGACACCCCCACTGGACATGCAGCCCCTCCCTTCCCCCCCTGGACAGACCCCCCCTGCATCCCCTCCCTTCCCCCCTCGACAAACCCCCCCTACAGCCCCTCCCTTCCCCCTGGACAGACCCCCCCTGGACCCATAGCCCCTCCTGGACAGACCCCCCTCGTAGCCCCCCACTGGACTTGCAGCCCCCCTGGACAGACCCCCCCTCCCTACATCCCCCCACTAGACATGCAGCCCCTCCCTTCCCCCTGGACAGACCCCCCTGGACCCGTAACCCCTCCTGAACAGACCCCCCTACAGCCCCCCCCTAGACAGACCCCCCCTCCCTGCAGCCCCCCACTAGACATGCAGCCCCTCCCTTCCCCCCTGGACCTGCAACCCCCCTGGACCTGCAGCCCCCCCTCCCCCTGGACAGACCCCCCTTGCAGCCCCCCCCCCCCCGGACCTGCAGCAACCCCCCTGGACAGACCCCCCGTTGCAGCCCCCCACTGGACCTACAACCCCCTAGACAGAACCCCCCCCCACACACACACACACACTAGACCTGCAGCCCCATCCCCTCCCTTCCCCCCTGGACAGACACCCCCCCTCGTACCTGCAGCCCCCTCCCCTTGGACCCCCCATGGACCCCCCCCCACCACCACCACTATGTTGAAATAGTGGGTTCCCTAGACCCAACTATTATGTGATTTTGATTACCATATTGTGTATACAGTTAGATATATATGATTTCATCTTACCATTATAGTGTAGACTTTTCTGCGCCCACTATTGAAATGGTAATGTCCAAAGGTTAATTGTCGTATCAAAAGGTTATAGCAGTTCCCAGGCTATAATGAGAACCTCTAGATATTATGACATTAATCTTAAATATATGTTCTATAGTCTAGATACATCTTACTGATTGGAAACAGTAGATGTTTGACTATCAGGTGTTTGGGGCTCATAAGCATTGAGACTTCTTCTCATGAAGTTCGCACTTGGTGATCTCTAGTAGTGAGATCATGAGGACTGACCCGCCAATAGGAACACCACATGTTTCGGGTGTCATTGAATGTTCCTATCTACGATCATGTGTAATGGTCTCCTGACTTGAGATCATTACCGATGTATGTCATTTGATTGCATACTTTGATGCAAGACGAAAACCATGGCAATGAAGTCGTGGTGAGGTAGTTTGTGTCGGGTGCGTCATTGGTGGCATGACATTGGTTGAATGGTCAAGAAAGGATTTGTCGCTTCCGGTTTATGGAAGTAATATATCTCAGGCCATGTTGATATGGATGGTAGTACCTTTATAAAACCATGGTCATGGCAGTTGAGGGTAAATCCGTCTAGTTACATCAACAAACAATAAATCAAGAAAAGGGCGATGACACGAGAGTGCATCCTACTTTATGAGATATTATAGACAAAGAGATTATATTACACAGTGCATGTTCGTAGGTTGGTTGTCGCTGTTGTGACAATCCTTATTTCTTCAGGGGCCATGATGGGTTGCTAGATCCCGCTCTTGGTCTGTGAATACTATTCACGGCTGTCGAAATAAGGGCCTAGAGGGTCACACACAATAGTGTATTCAAGAATCTGCCCTATTCAGTTGAATAGGAGAATTGGACATAGTGGACCCCGCCACAAGGGTCCAGGAATTGTCCAAATTTAAACGATCACCAATGAAATAAATAAATTCATATTATTTGAGTTTAGAATAATGAGTATTGAATTTATTTATTAAATGTATTTATGAGTTTTTAAGTAAATACATGAAAAAATATTAATTGATGAATATTAAATTATTCAAGGTTCAATTAATATTTATGGGAGCGACGAGTCGAGTTAATGACTCAATTATTATCATGTAATATATTTTAATATATTACAAGTAAATGATAATAATATTTATGACTCAGTGTAGTAGTCATAAATGTCGTTGATAGTGCGTTAAGTATTTGGGGGTCGACGAGGCGATACCGAGTATTTTAATTGTGAATTATAAATAGAAGAGGAGGGGCATTTGACAAATACTATTCATAGATCTTATCTCTCCTCTCCTCTCTCCCACATTCTAGAGAGAGATGCTATGGATCCAAGGAGCTCGGATGAAGCTCTCTCTCG
Organism: Viscum album; assembly: GCA_963277665.1. Lineage (NCBI taxonomy): Eukaryota > Viridiplantae > Streptophyta > Magnoliopsida > Santalales > Viscaceae > Viscum > Viscum album. The sequence goes on from OY728148.1 coordinate 818,006,700, forward strand.
GGCATCGCTAGCGATGCGATGCGGTGGTCGTTGGAGCATCGAAGGAATCATCGCAAATCTGCGCTAGCACTCGGATTATGACGAACAACACTCCCACGGATTCCTTGAAGCACGTGTGGACGATCTAGAGGAATTCAGCTTCAGATTCTTCGAGCAGCGATCACCAACGACGAGCAGACATCGTGCGCGGCTTCGGATTTAAGCCAGGTATTTTACGGTTTAATTTTGTGCTTAAAATCCTCTGCGTGTATTCCTCGGCTAAGACCGGACTACTCTTCTCAGACGTCAACATGTTTACATCAACCATCGGTGGAAAATTTTTTAAAACCCACCTGTTTGGGGCTTCCGCTGCATGCCTGGTTCCAACACACTAGACCCCCCAGGACCCTGGACACCCCCACTGGACCCCCCCTGGATAGACCCCTTCACCCCCCTCCTATACAACCCCCTCCCCCTAGACCCCCCCCCCCCCCGAACACCCCACATTGGACCCCCCCTGGACCCTGGACACCCCCACTGAACCCCCCACCCCCCCCCCCCGGACCCCCACCCCCCCATTGGACCCCCCTTAGACCCTGGACACTCCCCTAGACCCCCCTGGACAGCCCCACCCCCCCTCCTAGATAGCCCCCTCCCCCTGAAATCCATGAGACTTTTTGTGAAACTGTGGGAAGATGACAGAGAGTGTTCTACCTCAACAATTGATCAGAGATCGGTGTATGTTCTGGTCTGGTATATTCAAGATTTTGGACAAGGAACGGGTTTCGGTCCTTCTATGGTTAGGGAACTGGAACCAGTTCATGTAAAGGAAAATGCTTTAGAGTTTCTATAAAAAATAACTCACACCTTCTGAGGTAATGTTGAACCCTATGAAGAAGTGGAGTGTCTTGAGAAGATAGTGATAATGTTTGAATTTGATGAAAATCATGAGGTTGTCAAAGTAAAATGTGTTTCGTTCTTGTTAGAGGGTCTTAATCGAAGATGTTGGGACTCAATGGTTCAAACTAGGATAACCGTAGAGATATGTTGAAATATTTCAAGATCATTTTAAAAGAGAATAAGTGTCCTGAGGCCCTAGCTTATTCCAGATCTCAGGAGTATATTTATCTTTCCAAAGGTGGTTGATCAGTGATGGAGTGTACCAATCATTTTGCTGAACTAGTGCAGTACACACCCTAGATCGTATCAAATTAGTAGATGAAATCTCATAAGTTTGATATGGGACTACGAATAGAAATTTATTCTCATGTATTTTTTTCAAGGTGAAAGCTTACAGTGAGGTAATTGATCATTCTTTCAGGGTTTAGATCAGCATGAAAGGAATGTCTAGTTACATTGGACACCCCCTGGATAGCCCCTAGACACCCCCCTAGACACCCCTCCCCACTCTCCCTACATCCCCTCCCTTCCCCACTGGACAAACCCCCTAAACACCCCTCCCCACTCCCCCTACAGCCCCTCCCCCCTAGACAACCCCCCCTGTCAAGAATAATGGCATGAAGATCTATTGCATGAAGATGTGTTGAAAATATATATATAAAGATTTCATTTGATGTGTTAACATAAAGAAGAAGTCCTAGAAGAGGACTGAGGGTGAAGGTATGCATGGAAGAATTTCATAATGAAATGACCATTCATTATTTTGAGATATTGATATGTGTTTGGAGCATGGATGAAAGTTGATATAGGTTGGCAATTGGGATGTGGATCATGTTCACTGGTTGAATTAAAGAGGTGGCTGATATATTAAAGCTGGAATTGATCTTAATATCTGAAATCTATAACCGATTTAAAATACATGAATGATAGAGCAATTTATAACTGGTTTAGTAGGCTGAGGTTACACAACATTTCAATGGCCTGCATAATATTGTTACACAGGGAGTCAGAAGGTTCCATGAAGCTGTTATAGAATGGGTAAACTACGACTGTAGGTGTGGACAAGCAGGCTAACAGGCAGTGTTAATGTGGAAAAACATACAGCACGTGAATGAACTCTTGCATGGTCATATGGTTGCATGAATCAAGTTTTGGGTCTCATGTCAGCGATGTTTTGAATGAAGATTTTTGGTAATATAGATTCCATAGTATTCAGAGTCTTAAATGAAGAATACAGTGTTGCGATATTATTTATGTTCTACTGGGGACATAGTTCATGATGAACTCCTTAACGCTATGAGGGAGTTCTTTAACCATGCCTCAATGCCCTATGGAATCAACTCCAATTGTATTGCCCTGATCCCAAAGAAGGAAAATGTCATGGATGTAAAGGATTTCAGACCTATTGCTATTGGGAATACCTTTCCAAAAATCATTAGCAAAATTATTGCTATGAGTTTAGGTCCCATTGCTCGTGGGTTTATCTCTCAAATCAGTTTGGCTTTATCCCTGGTAGGAATATTCAGAACTACCTCTGAATGTGTTAACATCATGAAACTAAAGGTTAAACATGGGAACTTTTCTTTAAAACTTGATATCACAAAGGAATTTGATACAATAAAGTCGAGTTTTATTTTTGAAATGATAATAAGGTATGGACACCCCCCCCCCCCGCACCCCCATGCCCCCCTGGACAGCCCCCTTGAACACCCCCATGCACCCCTAGAAATCCCCCTTGCACCCCCTAAACACCCCTAGATGTTTATGTTTCCTCATTCCACAATCCACCGAGACTGCTTCTTGAGAACCAGAATGTTCCCATGCAACTCCTTCCACACCCATGATACTTTCCCCCCTGGATCCCCAAGGTCAGATCAATACTATGACAGATATGAAATTTCCCCATAGAGAACGACCTTCAAGAACCTCCCAAGAAAACTTAGCTTGCAGAATGTGCATTGATCCCTCGACACTGTATAAGTTGATACCACCATCTACCACTAGTATGGCCATCCTCATCCACACAATATGAAGAAGTCATTATCTTTTCAATATTCCCCAACACCACTTTCGAATCCATTAGTATCGATAACACATGAATCATAATGAAGCTAAGGATGAAATTCATTGGCGTAATTCTTCCACCGAAGGATAAAAGCGGTTCTGTGGGATGGTGCGGTGGCTGGTTTGGTGGCTGGTGTGGGCCGGAGTGGCTGGTGCAGGCGGGAAGGCAGGCGGAAAGGGGGTGGAAAGGGGCTGGTGTGGGCTGGAACTGGTGGTTGGGGCTGTTTTGCAGGTGGCAGAGGGTTGGCATGAGTGTTTTGCAGGAGGGTGGGGGGTGGGGGGCTGGTGTGGTGGTTGGTGTGACCAGCGGCCTGACCGCGGCCTGACCGTGGCCTGATCGTGACCTGACCGCGGCGTGTTGGCCCGGTTCAGTGACATCCAACGGGGCACGCATCTTCCGGCCCAGGAGTGAAGGGAGTGGGAGGAGGCAAGTCAACATTTCGGGCGTCGCCCGCCGACAGATTTTGTGATTAGTCAGTCTCAACATTGATCACAAGACTCATGGAATACTATCACAGAGCTGATCATCCATCAGATTCCCCATTGTTTTAGAAAGCTCCAACTACACTATATGAGGTGTGTGTTGTTTACTGTTCTCACACAGAAAAAAAAAAGATAATGTAGAAGCATTTTCTCTACAAGGGTCAAAACACTCATCTGATCATCGAAATCATAAAAATATCAAACTCTAAAGAACACTATTCCAAATACAAATATCATTATAAAATTATTCTCAAGTCTTCTTATTTTCCAACATTTACTATGATGCCCCTCGAGCACTTAGATGGTCCTTGTAGAATACAAGTATCAAGATTCACCCTCATCTCCAATGTTGTCTACAGGTGACTAAATATTTTCATGAGAGACTCAATCAAGAGATTTGCTACATGAGGGCCTCCCTCCCCATTAACTATGGGTGAGTAATGTATCTAAAAATCTATCTAGGTATCATACATTGAATTCCGACAGGACTGCGAACCGCCGCAGGGTGTCGTCCTGGAGTAGGGCCAAATCACGACATTATCGTGTCGTGACCGCGGCGTGACAACGACCTGACCGTGGTGTGTTGGCCCGGTCCAGCGACATCTGTGGGGCAGCATCTTCCGTCCAGGAGTGAAGGGAGCGGGAGGAGGTGAGGCAACATTCCGACCATTTCCCCGCTGTTAGAAATTGTGATTAGTCAGTCTCAACATTGATCACAAGACTAATGGAATACTATCACAGAGCTGATCATCCATCAGATTCCCCATTGTTGTAGAAATCTCCAACTACACTATACGAGGTGTGTATTGTTTACTGTTCTCACAAAAAAAAGATAATGTAGAATCATTTTCTCTAGAAGGGTCAAAACACTCATCTGATCATCGGGATCATAAAAATATCAAACTCTGAAGGACACTTTTCCAAATACAAATATCATTATAAAAGTATTCTCAAGTCTTCTTATTGTCCAACATTTACTATGATGCCCCTCAAGCACTTAGATGGTCCTTGTAGAATATAAGTTGCAAGCTTCACCCTCATCTCCAATGTTGTCTACAAGTGACTAAATATTTTCATGAGAGACTCAATCAAGAGATTTGCTACCTGAGGGCCTCCCTCCCCATTAACTATGGGTGGGTAATGTATCTAAAACTCTATCTAGGTATCATACATCGAATTTCGACAGGACTGTGAACCGCTGTAGGGTTTCATCCTGGAGCAGGGCCAAATCACGGCATTATCGTGGCGTGACCACGGCGTGTTGGCCCAGTCCAGCGACATTCGCGGGGTAGCATCTTCCGGCCAGGAGAGAAGGGAGCGGGAGGAGGCAGGGCAACATTTCAGCCATCGCCCCGCCGGAAGAAATTGTGATTAGTTAGTCTCAACATTGATCACAAGACTCATGGAATACTATCATAGAGATGATCATCACTATTCTTTGGTTTAGAAGACAACGTCCCTCCGTTGGAGGGGTTTTATTATAAAATCAGGTATGTTTGATTAAAGAGGCATGGGCTTTGTCAAGAATAATGGCATGAAGATCTATTGCATGAAAATGTATTGAAAATTTATATATGAAGAGTGCATTTAATGTGTTAACATAAATAAGAAGTCTTGGAAGAGGAATGAGGGTGAAGGTATGCATGGAAGAATTTCATAATGAAATGACATTCATGATTTGGAGATATTGATATGTGTTTGGTGTCTCGAACAAGGGATTAATCACCTCTACAAACAATTAATTAAAACAACAGTAGAAAATAAATAAAATTTCGGCATGAACCATCCGTATGTCAGACATCCATGCCAAAGGAAAAGAAAATAAACAGAAGCAACACGGTAAAAGCATACAAAAATGAAACACACTATCAATCCCTCAACTACCCCGATCTCTCTCCCCTGCAAATAAAATCGCGTAACCGCCTCCAGTGCCCTTCTATCCCCCTTCGCATAATATAAGTACCCTTCATCCGTAGAAAGTGGTAAAATGCCTAAGTGGATGATGTGATAAAGAAAATAAAATAAAAAATCAACTACAACATACTTGTCTTCTCTTCCCCAGCACCAATGAGTGGGATGATCATGTCATTGCAGACAGAGCTTCAGCAGGATTCTTCCCATGTTTCCCAGATTTTTCACCCTTGTATTTCCCATACATATGCATTATGGAAAGGTGTTTGTATAGGTAATGTTGTTATGAATAGTTCTAGTGTAAGCATTGCTAGTCTAAGAACTAATAATGTAAGCAATGCTACTGTAATGATGTTAGTATAAACATTGCTAGTGTGAATACTACTCCTGTAAGAAATGATAGTGTAATGTTGCTACTAATGAAGCCAAATGTGTAAATATGTAAAATTTTCAAGTGTAAACATTGTTGTTAATATGGGATGCTAGTGTAAGCACTCCTAATATAAAGGTTACAGTAGAAGTCGTGCTAATGTAAGCAATGCTACTTAACCACTGCTAGTCTTATTCTAGTGATGATAATGTAAATATGTATTCGAACCTGTTTTTGATGGTGTCAAATATTGAAATATTGGGATTGATCATAAATTTTCTTGCATTTAATGCTACTACTAAAAATAACGAAACCTGCATAATAGGATTGGGAAAATTATTAGATGTTTTATGTTATAGAAATTCAAATATTAAATAATATAGGGGTAATAACTGCCTAATGTTTATGCTCTTGTAAAAAAACTCACCTTAAACATCCATGTCATACAAGCACAATAATTATGAGAATGATTTCTTTAAATTAAGATTTAGCAGGAGTCTCCTAAAATAGAACATAGTTTAATAATCATTAAAAAAGAATGAAACAAAAAAAATGCAGATTTGTATTGGTTTGTTAGAAGCATACCAAGCAATGAGAACAATGACACCACTACAATTTGATTCAGTTTTTTGAGACATTTTATAATATTATTACAAGTAATACTACCTAGGGTAAAGACACTTTCAGTCATCATTCTGTGGAAATTAAAGTCATGGTCTTCTTTTCCTTTTCTAAGAAAATCTTGCATGACATAGCCATATATGTTGATATCAGCACACCCTTGTCTTCTTGTTGCCCTGCACATGTACAGAATATAATTAATATGATTCAAATACAAATTTAAAGGTGTTTAAACTGCATGCATAATTCATTTCCATATTTTAAACTGGTTGTAGAGTTCATTATACATACACGTTCATTTGAATACAAATTGAAAGGTGTTTCTTTTATTGTGCTATAAGCAGTTTGAATGTAATAATCATTGTATTTTAAACAATATACACACATAGCTTACTAAATATAATCATAGACAGAAAATAACCATGATAATTCTTTGAAAACACATGTAAAAAAACACACCTAAGTGAATCATACCTTTAGGCAAGACAAGATCCATGGAATCTCATACCTACAACCCAGCTGCAAATAACGTCATGAAACCAAACACATTCAAAGCTCCAGTCATACATGAGCTTATAAATTTTCCATGAACACTGAGTTGCGTAGCCAAAAAACACCAACCCCCCCCCCCCCCCGCACCCAGCCCCCCCCCCCCCCCCCCCCGCACCCAGCCCCCCCATCCCCCTGCACCCAGCCCCACCCCCTACACCCATCCCCCACCCCTGCACTCAGCCCCACCCCCCTACACCCAGACCCACCCCCATCACCTAGCCCCCCTCCCCCCTGCACCCAGCCCCACCCTCCTACACCCAACCCCACCCCTAAGCACCAGCCCCCCTGTACCCATCCCACCCCCAAGCACCCATCCCCCCTGCACCCACACCCACCCCCAGCACCCAGCCCCCCCCCCTCCCGGCACCCCCCCCCCCGCACCCATCCCCCCCCAGCACCCCCCCAAGAACCCAGCCCCACCCCCTGCACCCAACCCCCCTCCCCCTGCACCCAACCCCCCCTCCCCCTGCACCCAGCCCAACCCCCCTGCACCCAGCCCAACCCCTACACCCAGCCCCCCTCCCCCATGTACCCTTCTTACAAAGCTACCTATAAACCCAAAAAAATCTCTAACATTTACCATATCATTCAGGGACTTGGGATCTCAAAAAACCCAATCAGTTCAATCAATAAAACAACTTCAGATTTTACAAAATGCAAATTTTATAAATAACAACTGAGGAATATATTCCTTTTTTACCTACATTAATTTAGATTTGTCAATTCAATAATTTATGAAAAATAAAGAGATAATAAATGGAATCCAATGTCACTATATGGGATATCATTTAGAGATAAGTATTCTATAGTAGTAAGGTCATCACTTACCCATATGCATGACTAAGGATTCTAATGTTATCTTTATGTAAATGCATGCGAAAATTTATGCAGAACTTTTCAAAAGAAAAAAAATTAACCATTCTCATCCATACAAAAATTCAATTCAAGTTCTTAAATTACATACATAAGTCTCCCTACTAAGTCAAAAATAGAGGTGATTAATATCCCCCCATCACCAACATCCTCATCCCCATGTCCATGCCAACCATCATCAACATCATCATCGTCATCAGCGACATCGTCAATATCCTCATCACCAACAGCAGCATCAACAACATCCTCACCACCAACAGCTATATCGCCATCGCCTTCATTGCCACTACAACCCTCATTGGCATCACCCGATACATCATTTAAAGAGCGCATTGACGCCATATATGATTCAAAAGTAGCAACAACCTCTGATGGAAGCGACTGACTCAAAACTGCCATAACTTTCATGAAATGTTTGGTCATCAGCTTACTTCTTTCACGCTACTCTAAAACTATTTTCTTTACCTCAGCTACTTCAGTACGGGTGATTTCTAGCTCAGAGGTCTGGGAGGCTTGAGAGGATCCTGATGACGACCAATACTTAGAGGGGACGATGTTTTTCCCTGGTCGACATCGTACTCTACCCGGGTGATCCTCACCTAATACCTGACTTAAATGATCATGTGGCCCGAAGTTGTCATCTTCCTTACCATCAAGGGCCTCCAAGGCAGACTGTTGAAATTATAAACATATTAAATTTTGAATTTCGTATAAATATTTACAATATAAATAAAAAACCTTGCAATTTTATCTTGTGACTGTGCATTTACTGCACTTCCATCATTTTTCTTTCTACTAGAGAAAAATAATTTGGCACGAGGTACAGGACCTTCGATGCCCAATTTAGCTTGCTGAAAATGAGAAATCCACAAATCTATATTAGTACCATATATGAGAAATGTACAAATCTGACCTATGTCTATTCAATAATATTTTCAGTAGAACATCCTGTATAACGTCACAATACCCGGTTAAAGTACCTGGTGCTTTTCATGATCGGGCATTGTAGTGCACCCCAATGTGTGCAAACATGTCATTGAATCCTTATTCTTTATGTTTTGCTCTGACACTTCCTAAAAAAATTCCAATACAAGTAATAAGAGTTAAATTTTATATGTCAACCATTAAAGATTGAGATTACCTTAAACTTAGCAGTCTTCCAATGTGCAATCATTTTTTCATATTGAAATTTTGGACAGTCGGGGAATATGGATACCCTCTCTAAGTCAGTACCAACCCTGCTCTTCCAACCAACATATAACTCGTGCTTGTATGAGCGCCAAAACTCCCCAACATCCATCAAAATTGTTGTCTTAGCAGCTTCTCCATTTGGAAAGTTAAACTGAATCAGCAATGAACATGTTATTTCATTTAAATACACCAATAATATAGATATGACTTTATATAATTTTCTTACCCATATTTTCTCCCATGATTTGTCCTTAATCTCTTTACTAATACATCTCCATGACACCGGTTCCACTGGAATGATATCGTGATACTTGGCCAAAGTGGCCATGAAACTTCTACACTGCGTTGCAGTTGGACCTACCATCTGATTTTGTCTATTGTAATCCACCATTAGCTGTTTATGGAAATTCCAAACTTCCTTCATCCGAGTGTGCCCAGGTCGCCTAGCAGAATATCCCACTGAATAAGAAAAAGAGGGGGGAAAGAAGAATTAAGTCACGGTACGACATGACAAAAATAAAGTGATATAATTTGAAACAGTTATAATCAAAAAACCGTCTGCAGATTGCTCAATAGACTATGATGGATCTGTGGGTTGTCCTGACTCATCAGCCTCTGCAGGAAGTGTATGTTCCAGTGCATTCTCTGGGTGACCTTCATGCACTGGAGTGGAAGCTAATGGAATAGACTCATCAGATGTTGGCTGGACGGTAGGAATTTGAGGCGGTGTAGAGGATCTTATGCACCAAACCCATGGGGTAAATTTCTAACCCTTACTAGGAATGCTGAGATGAAATTATTCTCTAGTGTAAATTTATCATCAAGGAGGGATGATATTTACTAAGAATTATTAATAGATAAGCCTGTTTACTATAATGCTGATACGATCGATCATGTTAGATTCAGCACATGCCACATATCTATCTTCAGAAGTAGCTCCACCATCATGTCCAATGTGTAATTTCACTTTTAAAGTACTGGTTATATGTAAAAATACAATCCTGAATGAATATTCTAGGTCACCATATAGTCTTGTTATAGGTATACGATGTGTTCCCAAGGTAAACATCATATATCCCTTAGGAAATTGATAGCTCATGTACAAAACCCAAAAAGGGGAAGTAGAAATATGACTATAATATGTGTGGAGAGGTGGACATGGTGTATAGGATCCATAGGGATAGTTGGAAGGTTCTCCATCTTCATAGGTCATGTTCTATCAAGGAAAAATGGAATGTGGTATTAAACCTCATGGTTTGTGAGGCTACTGGGGCTTCCTGGGTGTATATTCCCTCTACACAAAAAAAAATATCTAGATAAGGGTAACATATTGTATGATTTAACCACACAATGTGTGGTATTTAACATATCCTAGAATCCCTAGCTATTGTACCTACCGAAGTACATGATGTGTGTTCTTTCTAACTATACGCCATGTAGTTGGGTTCTAAGATCTAAACATTACTCTAGTCCTCAATTAATTCCTAATTACTCTTATTTTTCTTCATATATCACTTGAATTGCCTTTGGCCATGCTAAACATGATAATGCCACCTATGTAAAGTGGTTTCTATCCTTTAGTACCTGGATTGATGATTCATATCACAATCTTGTCGATGTGCATATTGTTATTCATGAAGAAACCCCAAATCCAGGCTCCCCTATCCAATTTTATCTTATCCTATAATCCATCCTCATGCTATAATCCTACATGGAGAACACACAATGTAAATATATGGAACCTATTTTAATTGTGCAATAAAATCAATCTGTGATATTAGTTGAATCATCAGCTAAAATCTAAAGTTAGTGATGAACATGTAAAGAATGGTGGGAGAAATAGAAGAAACCACAAGAATGGAAATGATGATCCTGTATGATCAGGAATCATCTAAGTTCGAATGCAATAAATAAACAAAGAAGTAATTTCTAGTCCCAATATCAGTTATCCCAATATCATAATTTCAACCAAATATCATAAGTTAAAAAGGCCATCTGCTACCTGAATATTGATTCAATTTAAAGAAAATTATTCCATGTTCAAATCAAGAAAAAAATGGGGATAAATCCATATATATAAATTCCCTACCATGATGGTGAAATGATATTGATTTGATTCTACTTCACAACCATGGTACTTTTTATCAACATCACTAAAAAACTGATATTTCTTCCCTGATTTGTCATCACCACCAAGCCCTCGCTCCATCTTCTTCTTCCTCTCCCTCTAAGGTTCATGTGGTCATAGAACAACTAACCCTAGGGAGATTTCATAATATGGATTAAATAAATAAATTCATGGGTTTCTCGGTATAATAACCAATTAATTAAATAATTAAATTATTTAATTAATCATCTCATGACCGAAAACACCCATGAGTCCCAATTAAAATGAATCTTAAGCCATGAATATGGTAAAATTCACATTTCAGATTCAATCTCTATCTTGGTTTCTCAATATGAGACTCTATTTAAGATATATAAGAAACTTTAAAAAACATACAATGCATGGACTAAAAATAATATAGTATATTTTTATATTATTTCTGAAGATCCTTGACACTCTATTTTATATGAAAAAGTATACTTGGGGTAAACATCACAATATGGAACCAAAGAAACCTTCAAAAAAAATTTGTGAAGTTGCATACTCCATGCCTACTGGTTTCCACTACTTGCATAACTACCCACTATCTTAGAGTCTATTAGAATGGATTCCTATAAAGAGATGGGTCACTCTGTAACAGTAATTCTAGAAACCCGTGAACAAATTCCTACCCTATTTTGTGAATTACATGTAGACCCCCTCCCACTAAAAAGAGTGGTACCAATAATACTAGGCAAAACTCATTATAGAGGAGGCTAGTGAGATTCTCTCTCCCCCCACCCCACCCCATGAGGGAGAACTACTAGAAAAATATCCTTCCCCCTGAGTGAGGAAAAATTTAACCTAGGATTTACTAAAGGATCCTCCATTACTCCATGCCATCATGTGATTCACAACAAATATCGAATTTCCTTTCTATATTAACTCCTACAATATATATGAAGGAGGATTAATAGAGCCCTTATCCCAAATGAGAATCCTAAACTCACTACACCATAATTAGTTGGTGAATTCACTACAAAACTAGTAAACAGATTCGAGGAGGCTCCTTTCCACCCCTTTCTCTCCTGCCAAAGCCACCACCCAGCTCGCGAAGCTGTGGAAGAGCCTCCATCCTTAGCTCCAGAACAACAACAGATAATTCTAATTCAAGCATCGAATTAGTAATAAACTCTATAGGACCATCAACATTCATCGACAAATGGAAAGGAAGTATATATCAAACCACTATATGAATTTTGAGACATCAATCCATGTGATTCTCCAAAAGGTCAAAGTGATGAAAATACATAGTATTACCTTCATAAACAATCTTAGGGATAAGACCAGTACCATAATCAAAACTAAACTAAATGAAACCTAGGAGAGTTTGATATAGTCTTAATTAAATACATAATCTGGCCTGAATGGGTTGCTTCCTTGTCATTTCCAACTAATCAACCTATAAGAATACCTTGAATGCATCACCAAAATTCTTAAGAACTCTAAAATTCTTGGAATAGAGCTGAATTATAGGGATCGAAATAAAGAAAATTCAAAAGGAATATATTTCAATGCATGAATCACCAGATTCCAACACATCAGAAAATAATATAGAGGCTGAAAAGCATAAAAGATATGAGACCAAACAACCACAAATTCCTCTTCATCCACTCATCTAATAGAAAAAGAGTGGGGCCTAATGCTCCCTAGCATCACCTTTTTACTCCAAACCTAACTCTAGGTTCACTTGTTGATCAAACACATGTGTTGAAGTCTGTCATAAGCTTTATATTGAAAGAAGGATAAGTTTGAGAGATGATATCTCAAAAAACCAACTCAAGGGAAGAGATCTCAACCATTGGAAAAACAAGGAGAATAAATTTCATACTTAGATGTCGGAGCTGGGGGCAGGGAGGCGGAGGCTGGGACGAGACGTTGCCGGAGCTGGGGGAAGCTGAGGCGGAGGCCAAGGCCGGGAGGAGAGGGAGCTGAGAGGGGGGGCGTCGCTGGAGCTGGGGACAGGGAGGCGGAAGCCAGGACGTTGAGGCTGAGGCGAAGGCCGGGAGGGAGGTCGGGAGCGGAGGCGGAGGCCGGGGAGGGAAGAAGATGGTCGGGACTCGGTGGTCGGATGGCCGGGAGGCGGAGGTCGGCGAGGGGAGGAGAGGGTCAAGCGGCGGAGGTCGGATGGCCGAGAGGCGATGGTCGGGGAGGGGAGGAGAGGGTCGAGAGTCTGGGAAGTGAGGAAGAAGAAGAGGGTCGGGAGTCGGGGAAGCGAGGAAGAAGAAGAGGGCGATGGAAGCGAGGGTAAGGGGGAGGAGGAGCCCGATGGCATCCAGGGAATTGGGTATAGGTTTCCCACAGTTTTATTAAAATCGTGGGAATATATAATAAAAAAAGAGATGCCCCCACGGTTTTTCTAAACCGTGGGGATAGATGCGTGGGAAAAGATCCCCTTTCCAGTAGTGTAATAGTGTATATATGGAAATCCCCGAAGGATTCAAGATGTCTGGGGCATTAAAATCAAAGTTCAATGATTTGTATTCGATTGAATTGCAAACAACCCTGTGTGAGTTGAAACAATATGGGCATATGTGTCATGAACAGTTGATAAAGTATACAACATTTGGATATGCAATCATTGGTATGTGTGTTGATGATCTAAATATCAATGGGACTCCTAAAGAGATCTATGAAGCAATCAAATACTTGAAGGATTTAAAACGAAGGACTCGAAAGAAACAAAATATTGTCTTGGTTTGCAAATTGAGCATATACCAAGTAGTGTATTCTTGCATTAATCAAACTATACTAAGAATGTCTTAATACAAATAACACAAACACTTCCAAGTATATAAAAGGTCATAATAACACTGAATAAATATACAAAAAATTACAATCTATTTAAACCTTGTGAAAAAACGAAGAGTTGGTTGCTCCATAAGTGCCATATCTCGGTGCAATGTGAACTCTTATGTATCCTTCTAATTATACTAGACTTGATATAACATTTGCTACAATTTTATTTGAAAATTATAGTTTAGTTTGTACATCGAGACACCAAAATGAAATCAAACATATTTTTCATTGTTTTTGTGGAGCTATTGATTTGAGTTTATTTTATTCCAACAAATCAAAGAAAAATGATGGTCAGTTTCCCATGAGCAAGTTTATCAGATTTTCATAAGGTGGTATCACAAACTCCAATGAGTGTTAACGGTTAAAGGTGCTGCAATCTTCTAAAGATTGCAAAAGATCTATATTTATGCACAAGTGATAACACTACACGAGGCATGCATAGAATGTGTATGATTATGATCCGCAACTCAACACATTCAAACGACAAGTGAATTGATTATAGAAAGAAGCCCAACAACATTATTTGAAGATAATGTTGATGTTGAATTCCTCACTTGGATAGAGGAAGGTGATGTCAAAAGTGATTGGATGAAACACAACTCGCTACAATTCTTATTTATTTCACTCAAAAGTTAATAGAGAATGAATACATTAATAACATGTTCGACGAAGTGACAATGTCACAAATCTATCCATGAATGCATTATTGACTATATTTTGTAGAAAAATTGTACATGACATAGACAAGCATAGTTTACAAAAAATTATATTTTTTCTTGTAGTGTAATTTTTAAGGGGAGTTCAACATGTTTTTTCTTCTTATTTCGTTTTTTATCCCATAGGGTTTTTCCATAAAAGAATTTTAACAGGCAACATGCAAACAATTACAAGTCAATACACTATTAGGGACGATGGACATAAAAGAGAAAATGCTAAAGCAGATCTAAGTTGATGGACAACACTTACCAAACCTCACTTGGATAATGTAAAACATCTCCCTCGCATATTACAAAAAAAAAAAAAAAGAAATAGAAGAGGTGTATCAAAGCCATGGAGGATTGATTTGTTGCCCGTTTATTATTCTTTAAATCATGTTTTATTTTATCTATTATATATTTCAACCTCTTTGACTGAACTCCACACCATTTTTAACCCATAGGGTTTTTCCATAAAAGAATTTTAACAGGCAACATGCAAACAATTACAAGTCAATACACTATTAGGGACGATGGACATAAAAGAGAAAATGCTAAAGCAGATCTAAGTTGATGGACAACACTTACCAAACCTCACTTGGATAATGTAAAACATCTCCCTCGCATATTACAAAAAAAAAAAAGAAATAGAAGAGGTGTATCAAAGCCATGGAGGATTGATTTGTTGCCCGTTTATTATTCTTTAAATCATGTTTTATTTTATCTATTATATATTTCAACCTCTTTGACTGAACTCCACACCATTAAATTAGTTTTATTTTATTTTTCCGAGTTGTCAATTATACCATTTAAATTTTCTTCCATTTCAATTCACATACCGTTGAATACCGGAAGTTGTCGTGAGGTCGGAAAAATGAATTCCATTGCTGCGAGCTAAGGAAGCTAGGGCCGCCCTGTACCCCGCATCTCTCACATACCCGTTCGTTGGTTTGTTCCCTTGCTACTGATCTTGATGGTTCGCTGGTTATTGATCTTGACCTGGCAACCTCATTTTCTCTGTTCACTCTTCTTCCGATTATCTGTCGCGTAGTCTTACCAATGCAATACTCAGTATTCGAAGATATCGGTCAAATTTCTGATCCATCTCGAAGGTATCATTGCCTGATTCTACGTTAGATCACGGCTTATTTATTTATCGGCAACTACCGGGGTTTGGTCTCGAGCTTTAAATGCTATTTTATTTCGCATTGGTTTCTTTTAGTTATATATATTGTATCAAATTTTGTATGTAAAATTTCACCTTTTGCTCGCGCTGCACCGCAGCATCCGCCCGGTGAGATTTTTTCTTCTCTTTGCATACTGATTATCAATGCCATCATATGTTTCTTTTGGATCCGTGACTTCATTTTCGTTCTATTATTTTATAACTTCTAGCAATTGATCGGGAATGATGATAATTTGAACCCTCATTCTGGTTGTTGAAAAAACTGAGAACGGGTGGGAAGTGATTCCTGCGGAATTACGTGCTTAATCAACTGAGCAGAGTGGCATTCATTCCGTTATTTTTATTTTTTTACTCCTTAGCTCATACGTAGTTGTTGAGTTATTTTGGTAGGTTTTATTTTTAAGCAACGGAGATTCGTTTACTCCACTGTGACCTACAGTGTTCGTTAATCCGTTTTGTCCCAATCACCATCAACTTATATGACTCAAAAAATTGCCGTGTTTTTTCGGGGCAAAATCACCTTTTTAATTGTCATTTAAATTTATGGTAATATTTATTATTATTATTATTATTATCCTGATAATTTTTCTTTCTTCTGTTTTTGCTTCTTGAATTGATGATAAATGCCACCTTGCACTTCTTTGGTCTAATTGGCGACCATGCCCATAATGATCCATTCACTCAGGTCCATGAAATGTTCGATCCGTGCAACCCATTACACATATACAATTTATTAAATCCTATCGACAACTGAGTTTTGTGTTTTATATGTTGTATCGCATGTTGAAACAAATAAATATATCTTTTCCAAACATAGCTTATTAATAATATTACCTTTTATTTGGATTCTTTTCAGGCGAGGGAAATATAAAATTTAGACGTGATTTTCTTGGTGTCAACTCAATGGAAGAGGAAGATGTGCAAGAACATACAGAAGTTTCTGGGAATGATTCAGATGTTCATGAAAAGCGTAGCTGATGTAAAAACTATCCCAGAAACTTCGCATGAAGAAAATATTGGTGCTATCAGTGGCATGGGAGGTGAGATTGACAACGATGATGCAGTGTTTCCCGGGGCAGGTTTTGTAAATACAACTATAGATGTGGATGAAGACCAGTTTGAGCAGGTTCCTTTGAAAGATTTGGACAAAAATCCGGGTGAATATTTGAGAGGCTGTGATGATATGTACCGATCACCATGTTCTGAAAATGGAAGACAATCGTTTAGTGATATACAGGAAGGCTTCTGAAACGTCACCTGGGACATTTTTGTCAGATTTTGGTTCTACTCCGGGTGCTGGGGTGGAAGGATGTCACACCAGTCTGAGCTCCCTTGCTGAGCAACCGGTTAATGTCTGAACCAGTCCTCCTCATCTACTAGTCTAGAATCCATTCTATATGCTGGAAATAGACATTCTTTTGCCGGTTCACCACCAAAGCCTCGATCCAAACCTGCGGTGTCCAATGTCTCTCCCGAGCTATTGCATTTGGTGGACTCTGCCATTATGGGGAGCCTGAAAGCTTGGAAAAATTGAAAAATTATGGTCAATGGCGTTGAAAGTTTTGGCGATGAAGAGGAGTCTGAGAGCATTGCTCTCTTGGTAGTTGATTCACTTCTTGCCACAATGGGTGGCGTTGAAAGTTTTGACGAGGACGAAGATAGCAATCCTCCTAGTGTGATGCTGAACTCCGGGCTGCAATCGTGGCTGCCCAACTTATTTCCATGGCTTCCATGGGCAGGTGTTCCAGACGGTGTCATGTCACCAAGGACCCGGATGGTTAGTGGGTTGCTTGCTATAGTGCGTGCTTGCACAAGAAACAGATCAACTGTGCACCACAGCTGGTTTGTTACCGATTCTATTGGGTGCAACTGAAAGGATCTTTTTAGAAGAAGTTGGTTCAACCAAGAAGATAAAATGGAATGGAACTCCATTGTTCCATTGCATTCAGTACTTAGCGGGGCACTCACTGAGTTCAATTGATTTGCATAGGTGGTTTGAAGTCACCACCCGAACACTAACCACTTCATGTGCAACCCGCTTAATGATTTCATTGGAGAAGGCCATGAGTGGAAAGGAAGCGAGGGGTCCAGCTTGTACATTCGAGTTTGATGGGGAGAGCTCTGGTTTGCTTGGTCCAGGAGAGAGCCGTTGGCCGTTCACCAATGGCTATGCTTTTGCAACTTGGATCTATATTGAATCATTTGCAGACACATTGAATACAGCAACAGCTGCTGCTGCAATTGCAGCTGCTGCTGCAGCAAAATCTGGAAAATCATCAGCCATGTCTGCTGCTGCTGCCGCAAGTGCACTTGCTGGTGAAGGTACATCCCACATGCCACGACTTTTAGTTTCTTGTCTGCTGATAATCAGGGATTGGAGGCTTACTTCCATGCGCAGTTTCTGGTAGTGGAAAGTGCTAGCGAAAGGGAAAGAAAGCATCCTTGCATTTTACTCATGCATTCAAGCCACAGTGTTGGTATTTTATTGGTCTAGAGCATACGTGCAAGCATGGGCTACTGAAAAAGCTGAGAGTGAACTGAGATTGTACATTGATGGATGCTTGTATGAAAGCCGTCCCTTTGAGTTCCCCCGTATCACCAAGCCACTTTCATTTTGCTGTATTGGGACTAATCCTCCTCCCACAATGGCTGGCCTACAGCGTCGCCGTCGTCAGTGCCCTCTGTTTGCTGAAATGGGACCTGTTTATATCTTCAAGGAACCTGTTGGACCTGAGAAGATGGACCATCTTGCTTCTAGGGGAGGGGATGTGGTACCCTCTTATGTCGGTGGTGCAGTGATACCATGCAAGCCAGCAATGATCATGAACGAAGCATGGTTAAAGAAAGTTCTTTTTTGGATGCTGAAATTGGAGGATGCCTTCACCTTCTATATCATCCCAAATTGCTTAGTGGGCGTTTCTGCCCAGATGCTTCTCCTTCGGGGTCTGCAGGTGTGTAAATTATTCCTACGTTATTCAATTTAATTTATAACTGTGTAATCCTAGCACGCTTACGTTGATATGTGAAAATTATGCTTTTGAAGTTCAAGATTGATATATCTATCTGTCCATATCCACATCCACATCTATATACTTATTTATATATCCACAGTTTCTTTTTACGCAGCATTTGTTATTGCATTTTCATCAGCTTTGGCTCTGTTAAGCATCTTTCAATGCTTTTTTTTCATCGAACAATATAGGAGCGTGTAATCTGCTCATCTATTTTCTGTTATTCTATATCTTCCCTCAGTTTTTGATTTTTGTCTCATGTATGCTGTCAGTATACTATCTCATTGGGTTCAAGGTTTGTTTGTTGTTGTTGTTGTATACCATCGGTCGATGCTCTGTTCTTCCTCATAAAACATGTCTTTCTTTAATATGTTGTAGGCATACTCCGAAGGCCAGCTGAGGTCCTTGGACAAGTGCATGTTGCTACAAGAACGCGGCCTGTTGAGGCTTTATGGGCCTTGGCCTTTGGAGGACCTTTGTCTTTGCTTCCATTAGCAGTAGGCCATGTGCACAGGGATAGCTTGGAGCCACAAAAGGGTGATCTTCCTTTGACCTTGGCGACAGCTGCTATCGCTGCACCGATTTTCCGGATTATTTCCATGGCCATCCAGCACCCTAGTAATATTGAAGAGTTGTCACGTGCAAGGGGGCCCGAGGTTTTGTCAAAAATATTAAACTATCTTTTGCAAACTTTGTCTTCTCTTGACCCGGAGAAGCGTAATGGTATTGAGGATGAAGAACTTGTGGCAGCAATTGTTTCTCTATGTCAATCTCAGAAAATTAATCATGACCTTAAAGTCGAGCTTTTCAGTACACTTTTACTGGATCTTAAAGTTTGGTGTTTATGCAACTATGGGCTACAAAAAAAGCTGCTGTCATCTCTTTCAGACATGGTTTTTACAGAGTCCTCAGTGATGCGTGATGCCAATGCTATTCAGATGCTTCTTGATGGCTGTAGGAGATGCTATTGGATTGTTTGTGAACAAGATTCGGTGGATACGTTTTCTCTCAAGGACAATTTGCGTCCAATTGGTGAAGTGAATGCTTTGGTTGATGAGCTCTTGGTAGTTATTGAACTGTTAGTCGGAGCTGCTCCTCCTTCATCAGCTGTGAATGATGTATGCCGTTTGCTTGGGTTCATGATTGACTGTCCACAGCCCAATCAGGTAAGCAACTTTTGTCTTACCTGGATTTGAATTGAACTGAAATGCCCATTTAGAGTTCCTACTTTTTAATACATCTATATTTGTGAGAAGTGTTGCCCAATGATTGGATTCCATGCTCAAGCCAGCTCTAACCGAACCTGGAATAGCTTCGTGAGCGAGCCTTCGTGGCATGGTCTGCTGACTATTCTGCTTCTGTTGCCCTGCGTATTTTTCTTATATTATTTGTGTAGGAGATTAAAAGAAGGGAACCGAACCCCCAAGGTTTTTCTCCTAAGGAGCCCTTGGGGTGTATTTATAATAAATGGTAAAGACCACACCGGACATCAAGTCCGATGTGGGATACAGACTCCAACACTCCCCCTCAAGCTAGGTGTACCTAGCTTGGACACATAATGAAAAGAAAGCAAGAAAAAACAGAGACCAACACTCCCCCTCAAGCTGGACATACCCAGCTTGATGACAAAACATGACGAAATAAAAAGAAAGCTGCAGAAGTTGCTGCTCCCCCTCACGATCGAAGCTCCCCCGCAAGATGATGGATGGAAGATGTTGCGGGCGCAGCAGATGAAACCACTCAGATCGGCTTGTTGACGGAGCGCCAGGAATGTCGCACCAGTGGGGCCGGTCGTTGAAGCGCCGGGAAATCCAAACTAGCACCGGGAAAACCGCACTTGCGGGGCCGGCGACGGGAGGCGGGGATTCCGCAGAATTGTTGCGGGACTGGCGACGCCAACGGGCCCAAATCCGAGGATGTCGAGCTACTGCGCCAGCGAATGGACGTGCCGGCGGAGAGAGATGCGGCTGCCGGGAGGTGCCGGGAGATGCCGGCGAGGCGGGGATGCCGCAGGAGGAGGCCGGCGAAGGTGCAGGAGGCTGGAAGACGGCGCTGGAAGTTGGAGGAGGCCACCTGCGTGGAGCGGCCAGCACGGGTGGAGGCCGGTTGCTGGCCGGAACAGTCCGGATCTGCCCGGATCTGCCCGGAACAGTCCGGATCTGCCCGGATCTGCCCGGAACAGTCCGGATCTGCCCGGATCTGGCCGGAAATCACCGGATCCGGCTGGATCCGGCCGGAGCTGTCCGGATCTGGCCGCCGGACAGCAGCAGGCGAGGTCGCCGGGAGGGGAGCGGGACGGGAGAGGCCGCCGGAGAGGGTTCGCCGGCCGGAGAGGGGTCGCCGGCCGGGAGAACGCCAGGGCGAGGCGCTGAGTGCGGGGCGCTAGGGCGCGACGCCGGGAGGAGGTGCGCCGGGACGGTGAGGCGAGCCGGGAGCCGGGGAACCGCGGGACAGAGGGCCGCGGGAGGGAGGAGTCGCGACGGGACGGGGGCCGCGCGGGGTGAGGGCGTCGGGAGCCGCGGGGCCGGCTCGCTCAGAGGAGGCAGCGGGAAGGGAGGCGCGCCGTCGGGGAAGGCCACAGGGGGCGGCTGGGATGGGAAGCGCGCCGGGAGAGCAGGCCGCCGTGCGCTGGAGGGCTGCGCGACCAGGAGCCGGCAGGGAAGAGGCGGACGGGAGGGAGGGCCTGCCGGGAAGGGAGGACCGCCGCGCGCAGCGGGGAAGCAGGCGCCGGCAGGGGAGACCCGCCGGAGAAACGAGCCCGGAGGGGGGGCGGCGGATATGTGGATTGGAGCCGCCGCCCCCCCGGACGGGAAACCCTAAAGCGAAGGGAGGAGAAAAAAAATCGAGAGGGTGGGATTGGGGGTTCAAAAAACCTCCTCTGATACCATGTAGGAGATTAAAAGAAGGGAACCGAACCCCCAAGGTTTTTCTCCTAAGGAGCCCTTGGGGTGTATTTATAATAAATGGTAAAGACCACACCGGACATCAAGTCCGATGTGGGATACAGACTCCAACAATTTGAATGTTTTTCTTCTTTTTACTGTTTAATTCAGCTTTGTAAAGCTAGTAGCATTTTTTTTTTAAATTATCCATCTTTTCATATTGGTTACAAGCAATCGTTTACTGGCACAATAAAATTTTGCTTATGGATAGTGACATATGCTTAAGGTCCCTCTCAGTATGATTACAAAAACAGGTTTATAGCACTTGATACTTGTAGTAAGTGTTTTTAAAGAAGTGTTTTCACGTACATTTTTCACTTTTAAAAGTGATTTTATTTGAGGTTTTTTTAAAAAATTTCCCCCTATGCCACTTGGAGCACTTGGTACTTGTATGTGTTTTTAAAGAAGTGTTTTCACTTATTTTTTAACTTTTAAAAGTGATTTTATTTAAGCGCTTTTTATTTATTTTTTGCATGTACCACTTGTTTTTTAAAATTACTTATCATCAATGATGTGTACTATAATGTTTTTTTTCTTTAAATGGTGTCAAACAGAGGTGTAGTTATAAAGTTAATGGCATTGGGTGGAACTATTTCTGTTGATGGAGCAGTGATTACTCCCTCTTCATGACCTTGTCTGCTTAGTAGTCCTCCATATATTTTGTCATTGTTGTGCTCGAGCAATGATGAAGCGTAAGGTTTGAGGACTCTGAACGGGTTCAGTGTCTGCGAATTAGATACATTAATAAGCAACCTAAGTGTAGAAATAATAGATACAGAAACATTTGCATGAGATGCAAGGGATGAGTTAGATGGAAAATACAAAATTCAGACTCACAGAACAAGGGGATGGGAGAGACCTTGTCAAACAGAACGTATTTGGATGCGTCCACATACCATACACATTCTAACACTCTTCAGCTGAGATATATATATTTATCATGCCTAGCTTGTTACACACAAAATTTATCCGCGGCCATGGATCCCCTTTGGTAAACACATTGTCACACTTTCCTGCTGTCTAAACTGAGTCTAATGCGGTGTTCTTCCTCTCGTAATTCTTCCCAACAGAGTGTTTGTCCACCTCATTGTGTTTCGTCCGCGTATGAAAAATCTGATAAGAGTCACGCCTCAATATTTTTATTCAACACCCAAGCTTGATACGATAGTCTAATTTTTTACTTCTCTAGAAGATCATATTACCTCCAACAAAAATAGCATACCCTGATGTGGATCTTCCGGAGGATAAACATTTGCACGATCAACATCTCAAAATGCCTTGATTTCGGCATGCTCAAGATCAAAATATATTGGACCCAAACCTGGTTCTCTCTTGATGAATTTATGAAGTGAAGTGTTGTATCCCAGTGAAGCTTTGTTGGTTGTTCCCTGAACCAACTCACTCATCGTTCATGCAACATCAGATAGATTCATAGCCAAAATAAATCAGCTTACCTGCTAGTCTACGACACCCCTTTCTGGTGAGGGGAATGCCTCACTCTCAACATGCATAACAGAAACCTCTTTTCTAACTTGAGTGGTGTATCAATAGTGTCAACATTGAATGTCTCCTGTAACAAATCTAGAACATATTTTGAGACTGGAAGATAACCTCCGCGCATTGAAAGACCTCAATGCCCATGAAATATTTTAGAGAAGTTCTTTGTAGCAACCCAGCCAATCCATGATCACGATATTGCCCGCTTTGGGCCCTAAGTCTCTCATGATTTTGTTTTTCTCGGGTGTCACCTTGGAAAAGGCCTCGTGATGGGAGAGGTATCCACGCCCCCTTATATGGCGGTGCTTCGTTCTAGTCGATGTGGGATAGCAACCTTTCGGCTTCCACTCCCCTTAAGGGCCCAACATCCCGTTGGCACACCGGTCTGGGTACTGACTCTGATACCATCTGTAATAGTCCAGCCCACCCACGATCATGATATTGTATGCTTTGGGTCCTAGGTCCCTCACGATTTTGTTTTTTTTGGTCATGCCACGGTAAAAGCCTCGTGATGAGAGAGGTATCCACACCACTTTAATGAATTCCAAAAAGCATCCACCCATACCAATAACACCTAATCAACATTCAAATGATACTCCCAATCCATGGTGACCACCAAAGCTCACAATCTTCCCTTGCACCACGAAAGTCTCGCAAATCCTAGCTTGCAACGTCATGAAGGTTTATTATCTCTTGGGCCCTTAGCTATATTCCATAAATCTTTTGATTTGCTAGTCCAATGCCAGGAGATGATCCATTCCCAGATCGTTTCAAGAAAACTATCAAAGCTCCCATATAGTGGTTCCTTCTGACCATGAATTTGAAACATTTCCTTACCCATGCCAACTGCTACCTATTTACAAGAACTTGCTAGGTTCCCAATTCCATTCCCGTTCCACGACCCATGGAAAATAATCTGTTGCCATGACACCTCATCACTAGACTACCACTATCACACCACAACCAAGGATAAAACAATTAAGCACTATCCAATATCATGCCAACCTAGGGTGGAACAAAACAAAATAACAAGGTGACCATTAGGGTTCCTCCTACTATCAGTGAAGACTTCTACGTATTTGTTTACGAGACCCGCCCCTAATGGATGCACAAGTAGACAACCAAATTTCATAACCAATAAACCCAAGCTTTTACTACACTATTTGCAAATCAAAACCGGGTCATTGCCCACCATCACATGGCAACCGCCCCCCTTTATCTCCCATGGAGTATCCATACTTAAGCAGCAAGTCGAGCAGCAAGTTGTATCCACAATCAGCCCCTCACATGGATCCACTTCCAAACAAAGCCCACATGCAATCCGAGGAGCAACCCTGCTCCACCCTGGGCTAACTCACCCGGTATCAATAACAACATTTCATAGAAAGCATTACCGCCAAACTGCAACACTACCATTAAAACATCAATGACAGTCAAGCATGTCATAAAACAAACCACTTTACCAAAAAACCACATTTTGTCAAAGCCCAATTTTCTCAAAACCGTTTTCACATCATTTCGAAAGCTTTTAACATTTATTGAAAATGCGATTCATAAAATCATGACACCGAGTCCAAACCATTTGAAAAGCACTATTTTGCGAATCATCTTTAACAAAACCACCTACTTTATTGTCACAGAACACCAACACAAATACACTAATTGCATTAACATGTTTTAACAAAATCCATTTTTGAAACCCGCTTTAGCATAAAAGCAACCCCATGGGTATAACCCAAACTCTTTAATGTGCAAAACCCAAGTTGTAAAACTTTGACCCCCATTGAATTTTGCAACACCACCATAAAACACTTTCAACTATTCGAAAAGTCCTCTTATCCCAAGAAGGCGATCGAGCCAAACTCTTGATTTCTAAAACAAAACATGCTTTTGCCACAATTTTGGAAACCGAATTTAACCCGCCCCCAAGGAAAAATACCCTTTTTCCCAACTTGGGCCAAATGAGCCAAAACGTTGAAAAAATGGTCTTTTTGTTCACAAAATTCTAAGAACCATTGAAATCCTTTAAAACCACCATTAGTAGACACCTTTCATAAAAACCACCTTTCATAAAAACCAAATGGATAACCAAGTTTAAATCTCGTTTGATAATCCACCACCCATTTCATTTTGCAAACCAAGCTCCAACCAAAAGATTTTAACACCAGATTCTCATTGTCACTTTAAAAGACTAACACAACCCGAAAACAGTTTCCCCGAAAACACATCTTGTTCAAAACTCCATTTAGCACCTTTAAAACCGAAGAATTCGTTCACGCATCCAGAAAAGGAATTTTTAATATTACACAAGACAATCAATAGCATTAAACATACCCATCACATAAAGTGGACCGTTGGCATTGAAACAATTAGTTCACCACCAAACGCACCGTTTAGTCTTAGCTATGCAGACCTTTGTTGACTTTTAAATTGTTAAATGCCCGCCCCATTTCACGGAAGCCCAACCTCAATCACTAAGACTAAATACCAGCGATCGAGATAACCTGCAGTGAAATACATACTCATATCAAGGCTGTTGAACAAAATGGTTCATCAACAACTGACAGTCCAAGCCAAAAATACTAAGTTCACATTCATAGCCACACACTTATATTGAAAATTCTTTTCTCATCACTATCACAACACAACCACAGTAATATCCCCAAATCAAAGCCTTTATTAAAATTCAACAACCCAGGAGATAACCCATTCTTTTCAATGTTTCAAATTTGTTTTGAAGCAAGACACATCAACAATCACACATAGTCAAGCATGTTCTATGACATCCCTATCATGGTACTACATGATGCATGAGATGCAAAGCCCATCTCATTTCATTGTGGCCAAGACGCCACACCTGGGCAAAACGAAATCAAACCGTCTCCTTTTGAGTCAACCGATATGTCACCTTCCCGAACTTCCCTGGCAACTCGGGTTTATGTTGATTAGACATTTTTATAACTTGCCTTTTAGTGACCCGGGTTTTTCCTTGGTCAATACTTGGCCCATTTTTGAGCTCCGAAGTCGTGGGTCCTCTATAGTGGTAAAATGGTAAATTTATCCTAGAAGATGACATTCGAAAAACTTCGGATAGTTCCGTTGTTCTTGGGGCGCAACATTTACCCCCGGTTGAGTTTTGATGGAATTCCGCGCACGTCTAATTTTAAGGGATATTTAATATTTATTAAGTAAATAAATAATTATCCTGCGAGCGTGGACGACGATATCTTTTAAACGGTAGCTCAGATGAAAATTCCGCCATCGTGGTTGAGTTCAGAACTGGGTGTTCCCCCAGGCGAAGTATAATTTTTGTGCTTGGGTATTGTGACCCAAACTGGGTTGTTTCAGGTCTTTAATTAAAAGCCCAATGTTGACCTAGCATGTGATTATAAAATCCCCACTCACGAGTCATCTATATGGTTAGCCGCACATTCCAACGATATAAATCCTAGATTGAGAGAGAAGAGAATTAAGGAGATTGGATCCTTCAATGACGAGAAGGGATCAACATCGGATCGGGACCAAATTCACGATGGTAGCGACGATTGGATAGCGTGACGTTGACAAACAGATTAAAGTGTCAGCGCTAACGCCATGTGGTAGGGCTTCTTACTTCGAATTCATGCCTCCTACTTTGTGCTAATCAATTATGGAAACCCTCTATTATAGGTTTCAACCATAACACATTGGCAAGCACGATTTCGGGTGATCGGATTTACATCGGCCGTCGTTCACCCCGATTCCTTCTTTCTTCCCTACATTTTTTATTTCTCGTGACGAACACTTGTCGACGACCTTTGTCATGGTTGGCGGTTTGACGATGGAGTGAAACAATTGAGAGGATGACGATGGGATGGGGATATTGTTGGGTTGCGCACGGTAGCGACAAAGGAGCGCCATGTGTGTGGCGAGACGGGCAGCTGGAGTGGTGCAGAAGGCGACGATGACGGCGGAAATCGCAAAAGCTGCAAGAATTTGAGATTTTTGATTAAACAATGTGTAGTCCGGAGTTTCACACGCCGTGTATCGTTTTCCTCTACGATGCTAGGGTTTTGCTAGTTTATAAATATCAAACGACGTGTGCTTTACGTCAATACGCCACGTAGGGCTAGGTTACGCGAATCAGGGTGTACTACGGTACACGATCCAACAATCCCGTTTGACCACACACGTCGTGCGAGACAGGGCGTGTAGTTAGAGCAAAGTACATGCCCAACCACCCCGTTTAGCTTACACAACGTTTAGTTGAGCACATGCCATGTGCAGGCTATACCAATTTGATCGGGTCATAGTACATGAACAAAGTGACCTTCATGGACTATATGCCTAATGAAATTGAGACACGCCGTGTAGTTTGAGACTATAGGACTCAGATTTACGACGTTACACGTTGAGTGTTTCGCGAGTTCCACATGTTGTGTACCCTATTTGGACATGCCGTGTAGGTTGACTTCACATGACGAGATGACGACATCACACGCCCGACTTCTGACCAGGGCTCACACGCCCGATTTCTGACCAGGGCTCACAAGCCATGTATAGGGGAGGCACATGTCGTGTACTTTTCAGGAAACGGTGCTTTTCACATATTCCCGCTTGGGTGTCAGAATTGGTTAAGTAAATAGTCCATTCTGAGTGATTTTTTGTGTAGAGCGCGATGGTACAATCCTCTTGGTTATTGGAGACCGTTTACAAGGCGTCTTGGGCAGTTCAAAGATCTTAACTCCATAGAGGCGATGACGGGGTTTGGGCGAGACGATCGGAGTGGACACGGGGTTGTGTACACCACTGGCAATGTGCTGATGATAGGGCGCGGGCCCCCCACATTCTTCACGGAGTTCGGTACTCCTCTACATACTTGGGGCGCAGGTCCTCCAATTCATGTGTGGGTTTGGTACTCCCTTGTGCCTGATAAGGCGCGGGGCCCCTATACGACTGATAGAGTTAGGAACCCCTTCACTATCAGGGTGCGAGTCCTTTTTCCATGGAGTTTGGTACTCCCTCGTTTGACGTGTTTTGCTCAACAAGGCGCGGGTCCTCCATTGGGGTTCGATATTCCCTCGACAGACATACGTACTTTGGTGAGGCGCGGGTCCCCCTGAGGTGCTTGAGTTTTTACATGACTGGGGTAGTTAGAGAAAGTAGGGGTCAAAACTCCCTTGAACTGACAACTATCCTTGGACAAGGTGCAGGTTCCCTAATATGTTTCTAGAATGGTGACACAGTACTTGCAGGTGATAGGGTGCGACACTCCCTCAACTGACGCGCGTACCTCAGCGAGGCACGAGTTCCCCACAATGGTTTAGGGGTGGTGGTATGAAAAGGGTTGAATAATGCAGATGTTCCAGGCCTTGTGTGCCTTTCGATATTCCAAGCATCTCTAGTTGCTCGTGAGAAACGATCCTTTGTGGAGTTAAACTAAGATGAGAGGGACTTCCCTATGTCTCAGAGACTTCTAGTTGTAGAGCATATCTTGATTCTTTACCTTCTTTCCAGTCACTCTCTTGTTTTGGAGTTTGAGGTTACATGTGGTTTTGTTTTTCCTTTGTGGTTTCGGGGCATCCTTTTAAGAATGTTTATACTCACCCTTACACGGGCTTTGTGCCCATACATGTTGTGTTTGTGCAGATGACACACAGTTCAGAGATGGTCCTGTTGAACATGGAGCCCGATGCGGCTTTTTTGGAGCTGACGTTTGGACCCTTGGAGGTTCATGATGGTGGCGGTGACCGCTACAGTTGGAGATCATTCCAGGAGTTCTTGCAGCGAAAAGGAGCTTTCCCTTGTTTCATGTTCCTTGGGTCCGAAGATTTTGTCAAATGTACAACTCCTATTGTGTTTGCCTATGTGGCGATGTACTTATCATGTGATGTCTCATGCATATATTGTATATAGTTCAATTGTTTACATATATACTGTTGGTGTTGTTGGTTATTTTGCATATTGGAGATGTATATCTGTTGTAGGTTGATATAGGCTATGGCCTCCCACGTATGTTTATGTCTTCTTGGTGTTAGTCTTGCCATCTCCTGACACATTGGAGGTGGGCTTGAGGTGGCATGCTCAGCTTACCACTGACTTGGGCAGAGCCCCGGTGGGTCGGGTTGTGTGTCAGAGTGGTCGAGTCCTAGGGATGGAGTTTGGAGTTAGTGGTCTTGTGAGGACTGGTTTGGGAATGTAGGGAAACAATGTTAAATGGTTTTTAGTTTGGTTTTCTGACAAAGGAACCCAATGTTGGTGCGTATCCTTTCACTAGGATTTTGACAATCTGTTGATCGACTAGAAACTCCGAGGCACTGGTTGTGGGGTACAGTCTGGATGGTACACACATCATGTAGTGGTCAGTTTAGATATTTCATGTCCTTCCTCTGTCAAGTCATCCAAATATGTTTTAATCATTGTGGGTCCATCCTATCGAATGAAGGATGCTTGTAGGTATCCAACTCATATTCAGAGGTAAGGTCGTGACGTGCCCATGTTAGTGGTTGAGCCCATCTCCTCTGATCAGTTGAGCGACGATGCGTCAATTTAGAGACTTGGTTGAGTGATACCCTTGCCCCGCGAGCAGAAGTAGATTCTCCCCCTTTGTACTTAGTGCATACCTTCTTATAAGGCGGATGGTGGTTCTTGCTGAGACTGGACAAGACTACCCTTGGGCCATGTGTGCTACATGAGTTCAATAGTAGAGGCTTCCTAGATTCCGAGGTGACCCTAATTCTCACACGACAGAGGATTGGTTGGAGTCAGTGACTCGTGCAATTTGTTTGGTTCGTACACCTGTTGACCAGAGGGTGATTGCTGTGTTGAGCTCCCTATGCAATGCAACGAGCCGTTAGTGGATAGTGTTTTTCTCGAACCCACGACGAGACTGCTCTACCATTTTAGAGATGCTGGACCCTCCGCAACACAACATGACGGTGTCATACCGTGCCGCCACCTTGGAGTTTGCCCATTCTCATAAACAGAGACCACAACACCGTATCTCACATAACAAATAAATATAGTCAGAATAGGTACATGAGCATTTGGCATATCCAAATCAGCATTTAACATCAACATGCCTCATAAATAGACAATATCATGATAAATCTTGGGAGCAACAAAATCATTACACCAAAACATGCCGCCCATCACGGTATCACACCATGTCATGAATCACATCATACAAATTATGATTTTCTATCATATTTCTTTTCACACAATATGTCATATATCACATTAAAAACCTCGTCACATTATATGTCACCTTATTTCCCATACCAGGCCGCACACCATCCCGACCATATCTCACTTCTATCACATATCATTTCACATGTCACAGTTTTATCCCATTTTTCATATATCCCGGTTTCATATCATATATTATATTATCCATTTCTACCATTTCCCATATTTTCCATCCACGAGTTTCTAAATTCATTTAGATTAGACCATCATTCATAATTAAAGTTCATTCAATTATGCATACGACATTGCCTCACAATCATAAATATTTGATCATAGAACCATTTATTCCTTAACTCATTTTCCCTGCTTTTTATTTAATTTTCACATTTTGAACTCATTAACTATATGCCCCCTAGTTCACTCCTTTTCACTTCCAATTTAAGTTCCCTATAAATATGAATCATTTGAGATCCTACAAGCTCATGACCTTTTATTACCTTTCATAAACCTTAATCATTGGCCATTCATCTATAAAATAGAATCACCTTACCCACATGAGCCTTGAACCGCCCTTATTGTGCCAATAGTCTGCTCGACTGTGACCCATTTACTTCATCAAACGTTGCTCAATGACTTTAATTGGACTTGAGTTCATTGATAGTTGAGGAGTCCAAGATGTACTTCCAATCGGTGAATAAATGATACTAATTTAGAACAATTTGAACCATCCAACAAGCATTTCACATGTTAATCACTTATTAAATCACTAGGAGGCGAGACCTCTATCTCAACATTCCACATGCGACATCCTTGCACTCCCGTCACATTTTCATTGCACAATAGTCCCAAGATGCTGAAACCTGTTGGAACCCACAAAAATTATCCTCAGACGCATTCCATTAAAAACTGCTGCAACACCCAAAAAAATACCCCCAGTCTGATTCGACAATGGTTCCAACTGCAGGCAGACATCACGCAATAGCCATCCAGTCCCTCTCTGAAAAAAAGTCCCATGAATTGATGGAGTTTCTTCATGCTCCGATGAAATGCTCCTTTGAAATCCCTAGTACAACCTGTTAGGTATGTGGGGGTGTGGTCTGGCAGAGATACGAATAAGTGAGGGCTGGTGGGGGGCTGTCCGTTTGGGGCATGGGTATTAACTGTTGTGGGGCAGTATTGTACTTTTACTCTTTAGATGTTAGGGCTGGTTGATAGTGGTTTGGGGTCTTAATAAAGGCGTCCGCATGGGTATTAACTGTTGTGGGGCAGTATTGTACTTTTACTCTTTAGTTAGGGCTTGTTGATAGTGGTTTGGGGTCTTAATAAAGGCGTCGGCTGGAGGGAAGGGGGCACAAATCATATTCTGGAAATTCAGCAGGGCTGCCGGGAGCTGGAACCTTGGGAGGTTCGGCTTGGTCCTCGGGAGAGTGGTCTTCTCCGGGGGTGGGGGATTCATCTTCTTCCCTGTCTTGTTGGCTCTAGTTTCTTCCTATGGTCTGCTGTGCATACTTTGTTAGGCCGGAAACTTAAAGCAATGGGTAGTGGTTTGTCATAAATTCAAAACTTCCATGAATCGTCCACCGGAAGACTAAGAAGATGAGGGTTAGGGGAGGAGAGGGGGGGAGGACTGGCTGAATGCATCCCCCGAGCCACCTTACTAGAAAAATGGGTAGGCTGACCTAGAAAAGGCATGGTTTCTGAATGTATTATTTTTTATATGGTATTAGAGTCAGACCCTAAGAACTCAGGGTTGTCCAAAAACGTTATGTTTTGACTAGGTCTCCCCTATCCCCTTATCTCATGAGTTTGAATTTTGTATGTTCCACCTATCGCAACACTTACATATTTTAATTCTCTCTATTATAAAAACTTTTTACTTCATTCAAGAGCCAAGGTTTATGGTTTTATTATCTTTTATATAATATCAGAGACAGACCCTAAGAATCCAAAGAAACCCTAGTCAGCATCCCCCCATCTCTCCCTATCGCCTCCCCGCAGTCTGCACCCAATCCCAACGTGCATTTTATTTTGTTAGAGGTTAAGTTATGTCGAGTCCCACACCGGACTCTAGGTATCATGTCACCTTTATTATTCATTATAAATATACACCAAGGCCTCCCTTAGTGAGACATCTTGGGTATTTGGTTCACTCTTTTTATCATTCTACATGGTATAAGAGTGGGTCTAACCCAAACCCACCCTCCCGTCTCTCTCTCTCTCTCTGTTTAGGGTTTCAGTAGGTTTTCCCCAAAGGGGGGGGGCATGGCCAACAGACCCTTCTTTTCTGCCGCTGCCCCTCACCTGGAGCGCCCCTCCTCGCTACGGACACCATCTCCATCTTCATTGCGACTTTAGATTCATTAAAGGAAGCGGAGGACCGCTTTCGCCTGTTCTTGACGAAGAGATTCAATTTCTTGTCCGTGTATTTGGGGAGGCCGGTGAGGCTCCGACCCCGCCGGTGTTGCGGCTCTCCTGCTCGATACGCCCTTTTCCCGACGACCCCCTTCCGCGCTACAACCTCTTGTGCGACATCCCTCATCTCCAACTGCGACAACCTCCTGCGGGAAACCCCCACCGCGATAGCATCTCCAGCGCGCTCCTCCTGTGCGAAGGCACCAACATCGCATCTTCCCTCCAGGCCGACCGTCACCCCAAATCCCGTCGCGTCCGAGGAGCTCGCAAGCCATCTTATGGCTGGGGCAGCCATTTGACGCCGATGCTCTATCACACCCTTATATCAAGGATCTTCATGCCAGGTATGTTTTCTCGCCCTTTTTCGTCGGTCCTTTGGGACTCTGCTGATGTGTTCGATGGTTCAGTAGGGGTTCTCCTTGGCTTGCGTACGCTGTCCGACCAAAGCTCATCCCACCGACCACCCTCCGGCGTCACCCCTCCCCGCAGGTTCGGACGAGACATCTCGATGACGCCACAACATCAGCTGGCGGCGGTGAAGGACGATCGTCGTGGGGCATGGGGCGCGCGGCAGTTGGCGCAGGTATGCACAACCTAACAAAAAAAAAAAGAAAACAAAAAGAAAAAAAAAGAAAACAAAGAGGGCCGGTACATGGAGTTGCTGCCTCTGCCTCGGGCTTCTTCATCAACGCTCGAATCACCGTTGAGCTGTCCGGATCACCGTCAGACTTATTCCTCACTGCTCGGATAACCGTTGGGCTACCCGGATCACCGTTGGGCTTCCTCATCACCGCTTGGATCACTGTTGAGCTTTTTTGTTGTTTTGTTTTTCTGTAATTTGTTTTCTTTTTGGATTTGTTTTCCAAGCTGGGCATGTCCAGCTTGAGGGGGGAGTGTTAGAAATGTTTGTTTTTGTTTTTGTTTTATGTATCCAATCTAGGAACACCTAGCTTGAGAGGGAGTGTTAGATGTTAAGTTGTGTTGAGTCCCACATTGGACTCTAGGTATCATCTCACCTTTATTATTCATTATAAATTGACACCAAGGCTTCCCTTAGAGAGACATCTTGGGTATTGAGTCTACTCTCCTCCATTATAATATATTTAAATAGAATTTTCGGAGTTGGTTGAGGAGGAAAGGTCGGAAAATGCTGGGGAACGTGAAGGTACCAGAAAAATGCGATTTTTCGAGAAACTAAAAGAAGAAAATCTGGTGGGTAGCAGTTGATCCCACCGCAGTTTCGTGGCTTGGCCATCGCCTTCTCCCACTAGAGTAACGGTGAGAGGCCACCGGGGTTCCTTGGATTCTTAGGGTTTGTCTATGATACGATATAAAAGATAATAAAACCATAAACCTTGGCTCTTGAATGGGGTAAAAAGTCTTTATTATAGAGAGAATTAAAGATATATAAGTGTTGAGATAGGTGGAAGATACAAAATTCAAACTCATGAGGTAAGGGGATAGGGGAGACCTAGTCAAAACCTAACATATTTGGACAACCCTGAGTTCCTAGGGTCCGACTCTGATACCATATAGAAAATAATACAATGAGAAACCATAGGTCGAGGCCCATTATTTATAGAGATAAATAAAATTGTACAATATTTGAGATAGGCGGGAGATACAAAATTCAAACTCACTAGATAAGAGGATAGGAGAGGCCTAGTCAAGCAGAAAAAATCTGGACAACCCTAGGTTCCTATGGTTCGGCTTTGATACCATGTAGAAAATAATAGAACCATAAACCAGTCTCTCGAATGAGGTTGAAACCCTTTATTTATAGAATGAAATAAAAATATACAATAGTTGAGACAGGTGGTGGGGTATACAAAATTCACCCCCCCCAGATAAGGGGATAGGAGAGAGTCAAACAAAACATATATGGACACACCCACGTATCTGATACATTCTTACAGGATATATTGTTTTCAAACACTTCACATTTATTCAGGGCAGATCTGGGAATTACTAAGCTCTTAGTCATTATTGACTTGCTTGCTTTTCCATCCAAGTGATAAACTTTGCTAACAGTGGTCTAATAAGTCTTGATTTGTTTATGTTGAAATGAAAATATTCTAAAAAGGCAGAGGAGGCGAATAGAAGCATTCTAAACAGTGATTGATTATAAAAGAGAAAGATTTGTAATGTAAACTCTAGGCCTCCACTTCTAGTGCAATTAACTTTCCATTTAGACAAGAATGAATTTATGAAGATTTTAATGAATAAAAATACGGAAAAAAAACATAGAACATATAATTACATGAATTTTCACATTTTTATTTGTTCCACCTTCATGGTGCTACTGTATCTGCCTCACATTACCCTAATTGGACTTTGAATTCTAGGGATTGTCATTTATCCTGTCATCTTGTTGATTGGAAAACCAAACTGCCTCTATATTTGACTCAGCCATTTAAGCTTGAACCCTTTGCAATACCATTCGGAAAGCCAGGTTAATTAGGATTATGACATGGGATCATTAGTTCTTTGGTTGTGCCTTCTTTTGGAAGGTGTGGGATAGGCTTTTTGGACTCATTAAGGGATCACTTGTTCCCAGAAAGGCCAACTTTGGCAGCTCTTGAAGCGTTTTGGGTAAGTCTTCTGCATGCTTGTTGTCATTGCTATTATTGGAAGTATTTGGTTGGAAAGAATGGGTAGAATTTGTTGGGTGAAGAATGACTAAATGGAGAGTTTGGGTCAGTTTTCTTTTACGGCTTCTTGTTAGTTGTTGGTTTAGAGTTTGCTTAATGGGGCTCCTTCAGGGATTTTTTTTTTAAATGCACACTATATTTTGTTGATTTTGTTACATATCTTGGATTTTTCACTGCTTATATACTCATCTTATATTTTTGGTGGTTATTTATTTACCTTTTGGATTTTCTGATAAAAAAAACAAGTCTGAATTCTGCTTGCTTTTCTTGTTTATATGCTCAGGATGAAGTTTTAATATTTCTTTTTAGGATCACATATTATGCTACCATATGTGTTGATTATGTTCCATTAGTGATACCAGTTTTCATAAACATCCTCTTCCAGGTTTCACGTGTATTAAACTTGATGCATAGGCTGGTGATACAGCCAAATGCTTCCAGGGCTCATACATTTGCAGAGGCATTTGTATCATGTGGTGGGGTAGAAACCCTTTTAGCACTTCTGCAACGGGAAGCAAAAGCTGGTGATGACAGTGCTTTAGAATCCCCTGTTGAAGATGGTGGAAATTTAATTCTTTCTGAACCTGAACTTCAAACTGAAGTTCTGGAAACAAGTATCGGTGACAATGTTGGATCTCTGAAGGAAAATAAATTTGTTTCCGTGAACAAAGAATCCGACCCCTATAAAATGGGTCTCTCAGGAACTGTTTCCATGGGCAAGGGTATTGAAAAAATGTTGTCCATGTCAGAGAGCTCATTCAAGAAAAATTTGGGTGGCATAAGTTTTTCAATTAGTGCTGACAATGCAAGGAATAATGTTTACAATGTTGACAACAGTGATGGTGTTGTTGTTGGGATCATTGGCTTATTAGGTGCTTTATTAACATTGGGTTATCTTAAATTTGGTTCCCATTCCCTTCCAGATACGGCAAGCAACCTACTGGGTACTGGGCTGCATGGTGGTGGCAGTACAATGTTTGATGATAAAGTTTCTCTTCTACTTTTTGCATTGCAGAAGGCCTTCCAAGCAGCTCCGCACAGGCTTATGACTGGCAATGTGTATACAGCGTTAATAGGGGCCTCGGTATGACATAACATTAGCATGATCTCAAACATGATTGGCGCCCCTTTTCTTGATTTCTCCTAAAGAAAGCTGTATCCTTGCAAATTTGTGTGCCTGTATGAGTCGCAAAAAAAGATGTTAACTTGCTCTTTTTTCATTGCTTTCAGATCAATGCTTCTCCAAATTCAGATGGGTTAAATTTTTATGACTCAGGCCATCAGTTTGAACATGTTCATATATTGTTAGTTCTTCTGCGCTCACTTCCGTATGCATCCAGGGCTTTGCAAAGTCGAGCAATACAGGTATATTTATTATCGGTGTAGTTTGTGTTGAAAACCTATATGGATATATTTTATTGCCCAACACTCTGGTTACCAATGTGAATTTTACACAGTGGCATGTTTTTGGCAAGTTTTTTTTTTTTGATGATAGATCTGGAGTATCCTTTTCTGATAATAGAAATCGATTCTTTGAGTTATTACGGGAAAATGGTAGAAGTTTCTCAACCTCAGTTTTGCTCTAATGCACAAAATCTGTGAATGAAATCTCCAACCATTTTTTTAAGGGACACGAACCCTCTCCCATTTACACCAACATAGAAAAAAGAGAAAATTTAAATCCCTGTTTTTGTTTGGTAGATGAATGATGCCTTTACCATGATTCACATGAAGGGACAACAATACCCTTATGATTTTAATGCCAGGCACAACTCATTCCAGCTCTTATTCTCAAGTTTTTGTTTTGTGTAGATTTTGATGCAGTCCATTTAATTTTACTGTATCTTATTTTCTTTGAAGAAATATTAATTTCTTGTTACCTTATCTTTTGGTGTTCCCCATGATGATTGAAAATGAAAAATATGCGCTGTCATATTTTGAATGAATAATTCTTGCAATGTTTGTTTTCTGTTTATCTCATTTGAGGAAAATTAAAGGAAAATATAAATATTTCTTTGGATATCATGAGTCATTTTTATTATTTTCTACTTTGGAAGTTCTGAACTTCTACTTTATGATTTCAGGATCTTCTGTTTTTGGCTTGCAGCCATCCAGAGAATAGAAGCTGTCTTACGAATATGGAGGAGTGGCCTGAATGGATTTTAGAGGTTCTCATTTCTAATTATGAGGTAAAATTGTCATTTTAAATCTTACGTTTTCTCAGTTCTTTATTTTGCTAAAGCATTGTGAAACATGGCACTTGGTATCATCAGTGAATCTTATAGTAATTGATGGTTATTGATTGTTTCACATTTTCTCATGGTATTATTCTCTTTCGGTAAAATCTAAAGGTATTATTTTGATTTACAGATCGATGCAAGCAAAGTTTCTTGTCCTTCAAGCTTGGGGGATATAGAAGATGTTGTACACAGTTTCCTCATTATTATGCTGGAGCACTCCATGCGCCAAAAGGATGGATGGAAGGTCATTCTTCTTCCTTTCAGCCCCATTATTTATATTTATATTTTTTAAGGCATGTAAATTCTATTTAGAAATTGATGCGTTATGCCTTCTTGTGTCTGCCTTGCCTCGTGTTTTTTTTGATTGATTATTAGGTTAGTTGATTTTAAAATGTTTAATGATTAGAGGGTTTGTTTAGGATCTAGATGTGAGAGAGAGTGAAAAACATTGGAGTTCTATTGATATTAGCAGAATAACAGGACAATCAGAAGATGTAGAAGAAGAACAAAAAGAGAAGAAGAAGAAAGGAATCCTCCGGAACCGCTGCTCTCAGAGGCCTGCTGTGGCCTAACCCGCTGTACAACCAAGTTGCACTCCAGCAAAATACCTAACTAAATCCCCCTAGCCCCCCTAGCTGCATTTATAGAGGATTTCCCAGTCAGCTGGACGATTCTATAAATCATTCCTCTAAAGAGCTGATGGCCTCTATTCCAGAAAATTATGACTCTGGTAATTACAACTCTGCCCCTGAAGTTATTAATGACTCCTACCCTAACAACTCCCAGCCCTAAGCACCCACAACAAGACCTCCCCCCTGCACTGCAGCTCACAATTCTATCATTTCCACCCGTTTGAAGACTCACCTTGTCTTCAAGGTGAGAAATACTTTTTGTAATTTTGGGAATGAGAATAGGACAACCTCGCAAGAATCCACGGTGGAGGCTCTGGCGGTGGCTTCGACAACATTGCTCCTCCATTTGCTAGAAGGTTTCCTCCAAACTTGGCAACGACCTCCTCAACTCGCTTCGAACTCTGCTTAGGGTCATCTTCAGGCTTGAATATGTTTGCAGTATGATGGAATAGCTGACTGCCCACTTCATCTATGCCGAACACAGCAAGCCTGATTGCCAATGTACGCATGGCCTCAACAACCCCAAGATAGCCAATGTACGCATGGCTTCAACAGTAAAATGTTTCATGGAATCAGACGTTCTGTATCGAACCTGAAAATCTTCTTGAGCCCGCATGAGTATTGCTTTGTTCAATCGCTTTGGCTTCCCCCTCCAGCAGATCCCTACAACAACTTCACTTTGAATACATGCTCCACTATTCTGTACACCAGCTACACACGAATTGTTCCCCAGAAGTGTCCTGAGAGGAACAATTTTGTGTACCTTGTAGAATGATAATAGGGGTGACCCGAATACCCAAGGTCCCTCTCTAAGGGAGGCCTTGAGGTTATTTTATAATGAATAATAAAGACTGCAAAGGACCACAAGTCCAATGTGGGACACAGACTTCAAGACTACCCCTTAAGCTAGGTCTACCTAGCTTGAACACATAATTAAAGAAAACAAACCAAATACAAAATACTGCACTCTCCCTCAAGCTGGACATAAAAAACGATAAACCGCTATGGTTGCTGCTCCCCGTCAAGAAGTTGATGGATGGCGATGCTTAAAAAATATTGGTTGCTAAGCCGCACAAGCACACCGGTCGACGGAGCGCCGAGAAAGCTGCACAGGCGGGGCCAGTCGATGGAGCGCCGGGAATACCGCATTGGCAGGGCCGATTGACGAGGTGCTGAGAAATCCGCACTGGTGGGGTCGGTCGATGGGAGGCGGGGATTCCGCAGGAGGGGCCAACGAGAGTGGATGACACCGGTGGAGGGAGGGTCGATGACGAGGTGAGGGCTACCTCGCAGAGGAGCAGCCAATGTCGGGGACAACGGAGGCCCGACAAGGGGGTGCGAGGGAGCCATGCCGGCGTGCTGGCGACAAGGGCTTGAGTAGCAACAAATCTGGGAGGGACCGTCGCACGGGAGGCGGGTCTGCCTCGTAGAGGAGCAGCCGATGGGTGTCGCACGGGGAGGCCAACACCTAGAATAGGGCAACTGGGAGGGTGCGACGTGCAGAGACTCATCCTGCAGGAAGGAGCGGCGCGCAGGGAGGGAGTCAGCGCGGGAGCATTGGGCCTGTGCAGAAGGTCGAAGAGGAAGCGAAGGAGCCACACAGAGGCGGAGGAGGTGCGGAAGCAGAACAGGCAGTCGACCGACGGGAGGTGCACGCGACGGACGGGATCTGGTCGGATCGCCGGATCTGGGAGGGCAGAGCCGTTAGTGCCGTTGCACGCACAGGGAGAAGCCGCGGCGAAGCCGCACGTAGGGATGAAGACGACTGGAGGTGACGTCTGAGTGGGATGTGCGCAGGGCGGGAGGAGCCGATGTGGGGGATCTGGGGGAGGAAGGTCGTTGGGCGCTGTCGGAGCTGGCGCACAGAGAGGGGGCCGACCAGAAGCGCCATATCAGTGGGGGTGACGGGAGGCCGTCACACGAGTCGCGTAGGAGCCGTCAGATGCCGTCGCGCGCAGGGATGCGGAGGGGCCGCGCAAGCAGGGGGAAGCTCTGACGAGGGGGATGCCGATGCGACGGATCTGGAGTCGTCGCAGAGGGCGACGTGTAGTAGGCAGATGATGTAACGTCTCAGATTTTTCATGTATTATTTTTAGAAATTATATGAATTGATTTCGAGACCAGGTGCTGAGACGACGCGTGATTCCAAGGCCCGGTTTGCCCGGAACAATTGTTTGAAAAATGTTAAACTTTTAATAGCACTTGTGCATGGTTTTTCTGAAAAAGTGGAATAACTCTTAAACGGGTCTCCGGATCAGAAATCCGAGGGCACTGTTAAGCGTAGAGAGGCGACTTTACTGTCGGCGCGACTTAACTTTGGTCGGTGCGGGTCTTTTGTGGAAAAGC
Organism: Viscum album; assembly: GCA_963277665.1. Lineage (NCBI taxonomy): Eukaryota > Viridiplantae > Streptophyta > Magnoliopsida > Santalales > Viscaceae > Viscum > Viscum album. The sequence goes on from OY728148.1 coordinate 818,047,368, forward strand.
TCGAAAAGGACGTAATCGTCATTAAATAATTTAAATAAATTTTTGTATGACGTAGTGACACTTATTTTTATTACGCCTTTGTCAGGAATTCATGGTTGTCACCAAAACCCTGAAATTCCTCTGAGACGTGGAGAAGAACTCTCTCGACAAACGACGACGGATCGTGAATCGACGATCGTCGCGCAACTGATTCAAAGGAACCTCGCTGACGACGACGACGACGCAACGATCATCCTTCATTAACGACTGATCCGAATTGAGGTAGGGCAGTTGATTTCTTGTTCCTTTTCCCTGTTCTTGATTTTCACGACGAACGCGGGTCAATCCACGAACAGATTGATCCGCGGTTCGATCGTTGCGGGATAATTATTAAATTGTGGGGATTATTTCCAGGGATTTTCAAGTTTGATCTTTGTCATCGTTCTAATGAGAATGGATTGAGGCCGACACGAACAAAGGTCGAGGTCCGTTCCTCAGGGTGTTCTTCGTGATTTTCTCTTCCCTGTTCTTGGCGTTCTTCGCCGTTGGACCCTCGTGGTCGCGGCTCGACTTGCTGGAAGACTTCAAACACAATCGGACCACTGGATTGGAGGAAAACCGAAACAGAGGCTGGATCTGTGTAGATCGAGACCCGAGCATCACAGATGTGCCTTCGTTTTAGAAATTCGAGCATCAGAGGTGGCTCGGTGGTCCGCGGAAGGGACCACCAGCGCAGGTCTGGCAAGGTGGCGCGGCGGTTGTACGACGATCGGAGGCGGCGACCGCCGAAGACGACGATGGCGACAGTGCGGGCCGCGTGGGACGCGACGCGAGGTCGGGGATGTGGAGGAGCTGCGGGATGCGGCGATAGCGGCGGTGTGGGACGCGGCCGGCGACCACGTAGGCCGGGCCAGGCGGCCCGCGCGCGAGCAGTTTGGTCTAGGGTTGTCGGGCCGGGCCAGGCGAAGTGGGCTGACCCAGGCGGAGCAAGTTGGGTCGGGCCCAGTGGGTTGGGTCGGACCCTGGGCGGCCAGACCAGGCGACAGTCGATCCTGCTGGTGCGCGATCGCATCAGTTGGGGGCGCGGTTGACCGTCGCAGTCTGTGGACTGTCCATGCGGTTGGTCCACGGGCCCCAGTGACCCCCCGTCCTTTGAAACTTAAAACCCACATAACTTTCAAACAGTGCGTCCGTTTGACAAGCCGTCTGCGACATTGGGACCCTGATGTTGAGACAATCCTTTTGACTTAATGTGGTGAGTTTTTAGCTTGGACCAGTATAGGGTGAGAGCGTTCCCTTGGTCCTTTCCTCGAGGGTTTAGTACGGTATTACGTCCACATCACTGGATTGTAATCTCCTATAGAGGCCGAGTCCCAGATAGAGTCAGGCATCTCTCCCCGGGACTGGAGTGCAATCCTCTATCACCCCTAGTGGAGTTTGTGGAATTGCGTAACCTCTGTGAGCAGGGCGCTGATCTTCCACCTAGTGGGCTGCATCGGTAGGGTATGTGGTATCCCCCAGAGTGTCTGGGCGCGTTCCGTGGTATCCCCCAGGGTGTCCGGGCGTGATCCCCTACGTTTCGAATTGATCCAGATTGGGTACGTGGTATCCCCCAGTGTATCTGGGCGAGATCTGTGGTATTTCTCAACGTGTCTAGGTGCGATCCCCTCTCTGCGGTATCATGATCTTCCTTGACCAATACGTTCTCATTTGGGCAGGTCCCAAATGAGCTAGACCTCTTCGTGAGTGTCTCCGATGATATAATGGCTCGAGGAGTGAGTTCTCTCGGAACGAGCGTACTTCGAGGGTGATAATTGGTTGTGACTTACCTCTAGACCCTGTGTCTTGAATTGAGTATATCTGGATATTCTTGTTATATGTGCTGTTCACATATACCTGTGTGGAGCTGACTGATATATTTCCTTCGTGGTATTTTGTTCGTGGTATTTCCTTCGTGGTATTTTCTTCGTGATATTTCCTTTGTAGTATTTCCTTACTGGTTTCAGAGTGCCCTCTGTATTGTTTTACTTACCCCTGCACGGGTTTTGCCCGCACGTATCGTGTCTTGTGCAGATGATCGACCATTTGACGGAGTCCTAGGTGGACCAGGACTAGGCAGTGCTTAGCGAGGCTAGACAGACAAGGTGTGTTCCTGCGATTTTAGACAACAGTCCCAGTACCGTTGCCCTCAGGTTGGATCAGGTAAGGTTTTATGCGGATGAGTTTCAGGAACTTATGCATCCACCTTCCTAAACTGGGATGACACGGGCAACACTTCATCGTGTTTTGTTGGTTTTGTTTACAGACTCTTTTTGGTGAGCTTGTATTTTGGCCCTGTTACTTTACTGTACTTCCTGTCGTACTCTGTTGTGGGATATGCATACTCGGTGCTAGTCACTAGCTCCCGACCTATTAGAGGCGGGCTTGGGGTAGTCACGACACAAGACCATTTGGGATGGGTCGTGAAAGAGTGGTATCAGAGGTGGTCGGTTCTACTTTAGGATCGGGAGTGTGTGAGGTTGGTTTGAGGTAAGTGTTTGAGTGTTTCGAGTTCGGCTTTCAGGCCAGAGACTCCAGTGTTCGTGCAACGACCGACGTATCCATACACTAAGATTCCGATTTCCTGCTTTTCGTCTCGGTACATGAAAACACTGGTTGTAGGGAAAACAATGGTACATGCATCATATATGAATGGTTGCGTTTTCCATGTTTTTCATAAGTCAACTCTCCGGATATACTCTATTGACCGTGGTACATCTTGTTTTATTTCAGGATGCCTTCACGTAGACAGTCAGTCAGGATTCCACTGCGTGATCACGAGGATGATCCGCCTAGTGACGAGGCATCGGTACAGGGGCCTGTACCAGAGTGGCACCTCCGGGTGGTTTAGCAGCTATACTACCACCCGTCGAGCAGCAGTTACTACCAGCATTACCAGCTGAGGATGCACGCAGGCTGAGTGCGTTGCACGAGTTTCAGAGGCAGCGACCTCTCAGGTTTCAGGGTTGAGCCAGACCCCCAGTTGGCTGAGGATTGGTTGGAGGCTGTCATTTGTGTTTTCTGCCTCGTGAGGACGCCTGCCAACTAGATGGCAGTCCTCACCGCGAGCCTTCTTCCGAGCTCTGCGGAGTGATGGTGGAGCTTGGTGACATAGTCTCCTGACGAGACAACTCTCTCCTGGACAAACCTCGAGCGTCTCTTTATAGAGGAGTTCTATCCGGTCACGTTGCGATCGGTTCGCATACAGGAGCTTCTGCATCTGCAGCAGAGCAGTATGATTGTGGCGGAGTACTCAGCGATGTTTATTAATCTTTCACGCTACTCCATGGATATGGTTCGAGACCAGTTCTTCAGGGCTCGGATCTTCCAGCATGGATTACGCCGGGACTTCAGGGCGTCAGTGGTATCCCTTAGCATTCCTACTTATGTTGGGGTATTTGAGTGAACCCTGCTAGTGGAGAGTTTTCTAGCGGAGCGGACACCGGCAGTGGGAGCTAGCAGTGGGCACCGGGTAGCTTAGACCTCGGCAGCAGGCAGCCGACGACAGTTACAGGGATCCAAGCTGTCACATACATGACTTATTTTAATGTTAAATTCCATTTAATTTCCATTCATGCTTTGTTTTGAGGGTTTCCCAAGCATTTATGGAGGAATGGGGGAGTTTTTATGAATTTGGCCAAACCGTGAGCCCAATTCCAGATTTAAAAATAAATTTTGATTCCTCTATAACTTCTTCATTTTTCAACATTTTTCATCCATTCCAATTCCTAGTTGTCATCCCCTGACATATTAACACCACCATATTTATTTGGACCATTTATAAATCCATAATCATGGTGGATATGGGTTTTTATTTAAGGAATTGGGCCTGCCCGAAAGCCCATTTTCTGCATTAAAAATAAATTTTAATTCTTTAATATCTCCTTCACTATTTGCGTTTTTTCGGTGATTCCAACTCACACCCGAGACCACTTACCTAAGGCGCGCCCCCATTCCCTCCTCCCACAATTTGGAGCTCGATAGAATCGCGAAAATGGTCGAAACTTCTCTGGATTTCAGAAATCGTCCAGATTTGGAGAGGTAAATTGATCCTTTAATAACATCTTCTATTTTTACTCTTTTTGCCCCATTCCAGTTCCTAAAAGATCTCCTAATCTTTGTTCGAACATCCCATGAATGGTTGGATGTTTTCAAATTCAGATGCTGGTGGATTTTGAGTCGTTTTCTTCAAGATTATTTTGGGTATGTGTTTCTCTCTTCAATTCCTTCCTTCTCTTTAGGGTTTCCTCCCACTTTCATAAATTTATAGTGTCCAGATACCTAGGGTTTGATTTGGGGTATTTTTGGTGAAATATTATGGTTTAGGGTTTGTTTTCACATCCTTGTGGTGCGGCGGAGGTGCGGTTGAGGTTTCGCACCAAGATTCAAGGGTTTTGACTCAAAAGGTAGGTGGTTCCATGTGTAAACAATTAGTGATGAGTTAGCTTGCTGTATTTAACCATTTTTCATATTCCTCATATGTTGGGTGTGGTGCGAAAACTGTTTATGATTGATTTGGTTATGTGTTAAATTTTATAGTCGCTTTTTAACCTGAAATTGGGTGTTTTCATGTGTAACTCATGGGGTTTTATTTGGGTGTGGTTTATAACTTATGAAATTGGTTCATTAAATCTTGTTTGTCCTGCCAATTCTGGTTTGGTAATTTACTAGTGTCATGTGGTTCTAAAAAGAAGGGTTTTGAATAGGTTTGATGTGTAAAACATTGTTATACTTCTTGAGGTCATTTTAGGAAAATGTGTGTTTTCATTTGTATCTTTTGTGGTATTATTCAAGGTTATTTTATAACACTTGAATGTGTTTTTATAAATGTATCTAGGACTGCCAATTCTATTTTTGATAGGAATTGGTATGGTTTTGGTCTTAAATGGGGGTTTTGAAATGAGTTTTGTGTGCAAGACATAGTTACACCCCTTGAGTTGTTTTTTTGAAAATTGTGAATGTTTTGTTTGGTTAAACAAAGTGGATAAAAGAGTGTATATGTACTGTTTGGGGGGTGTGATCACCTAATATAAGTTTTTGAAAGGTATGGTGGTTATTTAAGATTTCAAATATTTTTTTAGAATGTTTTATAAAGTGCTGAAATGTTTTAGAAAATGGGAAGAGAGCTGCAAAACATGGTTGTGGGCTGTTTTGTGTGAGTGTGTTGTGAAAATTGAATTTTGTTGATGAAAGTGGTATTATATGTTATTTGAGTGGGCTGTTATGTGAGTTAGAATGTCTTGGAATGGTTTATAAAAATGGTTTAAAGGATTTGTGGAAGTGTCCATGTAATGTGAAGAGTGTTGTGGGCTATTTTTGTATGAGTCGGATTTCAAAATCAATTTGAATGAAAAGTGTACTTTTGTGACTTGTGTGGTATACATGTGGGCTGTTTGGTGAATTTTTGATATGGAAATGATATTTTCATGTGCAAAGTATATATCTTGACTTGTTGAACTTGTTTGAGCACAAAGGGAATACCCGGGTATCTAGGTGGGTGGACGTGTACTAGTATGCTAGTGAATCTGTGAGGTTTGGCCTCAGTTTCACTTAGCAAGATTGACGCTTACAACTCTAACTAAACTATGATGATGATTATTGAGGACCACTAGGTTATGAGTATGTTCCCTACTAGTGGCTCGTGCACGAGAATGGATATTTGTGATGGTTACTCTCACCGAGATACGAGGTACCTGGGACCCACAGCTAGCTAGTGCCTAGGGGTTATTTCCCATTGCTTGTGCTCACTGGATACTTTGTTCTTACCGTCGGTATACGGTATGAGAGGCTGAAAAATTCAGTAGCTATGGTATTTATTTTAAATGTTTTTATTCTTTAAATTAGCCCATTTGAAAACTGTTTTTATTTAATGTTGCATCTTTCAGAAATTTTAACTAGCATCTCATGTCTTTGAAAACTTGCATGCTTTTCGCCATTAAATGTTTATCACATGGAATCTATTAGTGGTTGTATCTTATTGGGCTTTGGCTCACACCCTACTTACACCCTTGGGTGTCAGTAGACTTGGTTATTTTTGTTGTCGCAGGTTGGGTACAGTTTTTTGTTCCAGTGGTTCGGGTTTCTAGCAGGTCCTTGGTAGTGAAGTCTTGTGGAGATAGCATAAGGGTGGTGCCCCTTGCCATAAGGGTTCTTGGGCTGTCCTTATTTGTTTTTTTACCTTTGTAATGGTCTTTAAATGTAGTTTTAACTTATGTAATTCAGTTATGAAATTTTGTAAAAGATGGTTTTAGTTGAAAAATCCAGATTTGTTTTATTGAGTTTTTTTGTTGTTTAATGTTTATAAAATCGGGTAAATCGTTCCCAATTATCATTATATGATACCCGGGCACTTGTGCCAGCCCGTGGGGATCGGGAACGCCCTTCGGGCCTTGTCACAGGCTGGGTTTGGTGTCGATTTTGGCGGCGACCAGATTTGGTTCGTGACACAAGCGGATCAGACACTTTAGGGGATGATTCCAGGATGTAGGGTCAGCGGTGCAGGGCTCCCAGGGCAGCTCGAGTCAACCCAGAGACAAACGGTGTTACACATGCGACGGTCAGGGACATATGACACGAGATTGCTCGACTTGTCGTACAACTGATCGGGGGACGGTCGAAGGACCGTTGTGGCAGAGGCAAATATAGGAGCAGAGTGGTCCGCAGGGCGGCGGACGTGGCAGAGGAGCAGGCAGGGCGACAGGAGGTGGTCGGAGGTTCGACCCATTACCACCACCACCCCTAAGTGGTCTACGGCAGGCTCAGGGAGTTGGTGGACAAAGACGGGGCCAACTGAAGGCAATGAAGGCTTATGACCCAGGGGCTCCATGGATGATTCGAGGTACGATCTGTGTCTTTTCCATTTTAGCTGCAGTTTTGATAGACACAGGTGCTAGTCATTCCTTTCTTGCCACAAACCTTGTTTGGGACTCGGAGATTCCGGTTGAACCGTTGACTCAACCCTTTCGCTTAGAGATTCCTACGGGTGAAGATTCGATCACACACTGGTGCCGACAGTGTGACCAGACTCTTGGAGGCGAGAGTTTCAGTTGTGATCTCTTGGTAGCGGCGTCGGGGCCTTACGACGTCATTCTTGGTATGGACTGGTTGTCCACGATTCATGCTCAGATTGATTGTTTTAGGTGCAAAGTGCGGTGTATCCGCAGTGATGAAACCAAGTTTTCCTTTGTGGGTGAAAAGGAAACGCATGCAGTGCAAGATGGACTCGCACATAGGAGGGTGCAGTCGTTTACTCATCAGTTGGGTAGCCTCACCCTCGGTGCGGTGGATGATATGAGTCCTTAGTTTCCTGCAGCGGAGTATGAGGACGTCTTTCCTGAAGATGTTCCAGGTTTACCTCCCCGTAGGGAGATGGACTTCTGCATTGATCTACACCCTGGCACGATACCGATATCTACACTTGCATATCGGATGACTCTCGCAGAGCTTCGCTGTAACTCCCGAGACTTTTATGTTATATAAATCATCAAAGGAATCTTTTTCTACACAACACTTGCTTGGCTTGCTTTACACGCAATCGCGACCTTCCTCGATAGCTTGCGTTGTACGCAATACCGAGTTTCACTAAACGGCGATATGCTATTAAAATATTATTTAAAATAGCCGTTATGAATAGTAATAACCACTTTTTGAAATTTTATCTTTCAAAATGGACTTCATTCTTGGATTCGGAATACCAAAATTAGCCTAGAGTGAAATTTTGGTATTTTTCTGAAAACTTTCAATTTTTGATGAATAGTGAAACCACTAAGTGGTAGGTTAAAAACTGAATTTTGCATAAAACTTAATTTTACCGCTTCTGTGAATGGAATTTCGAAAATCCGACAGACACGGTTGATATCAGTAAGTAAAATGTGGTTCAATGAGATAAAAATAATTTTTTGGTGAATAGTAACTTTTTACTTTTTTTTACCGTGGTTAATAGTAAATAGGGTAACTAAGGGTAAATATGATATACTATTACCCTAACACATGTCCTAATTCTATTGGATAAGTGTAATTCGACCAAAAACAACCTTATGAATATAATATGACCATTTAGGTCCACTTGGATTAGATTATGACATTTAATATTATTTTATTTAATGAATAGTTAAAATAGTTAAAATCAAAGTTTAATAACTAAAACATTTTTAATATGGGTTTATACATAAGATAAATTCGATTATAAATATTCATTAGAAAGCTAAAAAGATTTCCTACATAATGATATTTTATTTATTATTTTTAGACTTTAAATAAATTAATTTATTTATGACACAACGATGATGCAGTAATTACCCTTTTAAGGAAATGTTAACATAATTGATGTTATAAATGCCCAAATAAATGTAATTTGAGATTTTTTATGAATTCCAATAATTTTCTAGGTTACTATGATATATTAGTGTTGATTTAATCAACTTGGTTCGAGCATATAATTCTGTTATGACTTTCACAAAAATCATATATCAAATAGTGACAAAATTGACACAAAATAGTTTTTAAATCAAATATTATATTATTAATTGTTATTTTATTCCTAAAAATCTAAGGTTCGGCCAAATGACTTAGATAAGGATATATATATTAATAATAAACAACTTGGGGTTCGTTTGACATGTTATAGTAAGTGTATTAACCATATAGTGTAAGAAAACAAAAAGACACGGTAAAAGTTAAATTATTTAACTTAGAGTTAAATCTAATTGATAAGGTTAAAATAATAACCTAAACTTGTCTAAATCCTATTGGTTGATAGGATTTCGACCCATCCCCACTTTACCTTCGAAATAAGACCCTTTGGAACCATTATAAACCGATTTTGACTTTAATATAAAATAATATTTTGAGATATTCCTAAGGTGCCCCTCTCCTCCCTTATAAAAGGGGACCTCCTCCCCCTCCTCACACCAATTTGAGCACTCAAGCTCGGCCAACCCCTGCCAAAATCCCTTCTCCACTTCCCTAGAATAATCCTAGAGGTCCTGGTTTTCTTCAAAGACCAATCTCAGTTCCCTAAGTGGAGGATTCAAAGAGGCGTTTCAAAGAAGAGGTAATATCCATTACCGATCTTTTCAATTTCTTTCTTCTTCAACTTCTTCTTCTTTAGTTGTTTCATGATAAAGTAATAACATCAGTATTAATTACATACTGATATGTTATTATAAATATGAAACAACCCTAATTCACCTTCTATCCATCCTACGGAAAAATGAAATCACCGCGCGTGCGTACGTACGGAATACCGTCTCCATGCCGCGGTGTAATCTATTTTCCACCATCACCTTACAAGGATGGGTATAATGGTGTAATGAGTAACTATATATGATTATTATAAAGTGATATTGATACTGAAATAGTATAAATACACTTAAATACAATTCCACGATCATGAGAACAATATCATCGCTCGTGCGTACGTACGGAATACCGTCTCCACGATGTGATGCGACTCGTTCTACATGATCATCATTACATAGTAATTATATAAATGAATTGAATGAATAAATATGATATATGTTACACTAATACCATTCTGGATATAAGGTATCTATAACCTTAAAATAAGAATAAGAATTTATTCGGCAAAACACGCATAAGAACAAAAGGCAATAAAGACCCGAGTAACAAGTAACAATGAAATATTACTAATAAGAAGCTAAGAATATGACCATATATGATATCATATCAATATGTATGATTCTGGAATAAGTCAATAACATTATTTAAACCATTATACAGGAGCTTTGGACACGTACAAAGCAAATCGGACCTAAGGTAAGGGAAATATCACAATTTCATTTTTATCCGAGATTGTTTATACTTTGGTATTTACTGGGGTGTATTTTATCATCCACATCCATGTTTACTCAATATGTAATATTATTTCCATCCACCTACAATTGTTTAAATCCAATTTTACCCTTCGGTGAGTTTTTAGTAAAGGATATGAAAGGAATCTTTTGTCGTTTTTCGTACGAGGTACTTTTTGACTTTTCCGACAAAAGTACGAAGAATGTTTTTTTTAACTTATACGGCAAGAATGGATTTTTAAAACATTATTTCCAAGAATCTTCCTTTATAAGTTTTCATGTTTATTTTTAATCAACTTCTTTTAGTTTATAATTGTATGACATGTTAAGAAAAGAAAAGTGTTTTTGAAGTAAAAAGGATATTTTCCTCAAGAATGGAGTTCAAATGTTTTATCAAAATTATTTTCCATCTAAGATAATATAGGGTTCTGTTTTTATCCCTATTATTACATTGATTTGATTATGTTGTGAGAGAATTATTTTTATGAAGTCATTTACCTTATATGATTTGTTTTATGATGTCATGATGTTTCAAGAATCCCATTTTTGTTACATGTGTTATGCGATGATGTATGATTTATGATTATGTGGCACACATAAGAAAGGATTCATTATAAGATGGGTGAGACCTATATCTCCCTCCAATGCATTGGGTAAAGATTTATATCTCATGAGATAGACATGGCTGGAACGGAAGGTTATTTCGGTTCAGTGATACAGGACTGAAACGAGGAGTGAACTCGGTTCAGAAATGGACTTTGTCCGCTAAGATAGTCTTGGCAATGAGTCATGACTAACAAGAAATGATTTTCCATGATTATGTGTGCATGCCACAAAGTTTCAAGTTTTATGTTATGATTATGGGGATCTCATTTTCACTTCTATGATTTATTCCATGTTAAGATATTATGATCTCTTTTGCAGGTTATGATTTTCAAAAAGATATGATATGATTTTTATTTCCTTTATTTGCCCTTGCTGAGCATTTGAGCTCACCCTTTTTTGTATGTTTTCTTTTCCCCAGGTCAGGAAGATGGATATTAAGTAGAATATGCTAAAAGGGACCCTAGATATGATGAAATAAATGGGAGACACCGTAGAAGATTTATGAACCAGTTGTTTATGTTTCCCAGTTTCTAAAGACACTATACCTATACGGTCCTTTGTGGTTTTGTCATATGTTGTAATAAGTGTGCTTCAATTTTGAAGTATTAACAATGTATGTAAAGTATGAGTCGTTATATTCGCGAGCTGAGGGTGTAGTTGAAGGACTTGCAGTGGAAGGGTTTCGTGAGCCCCAATGTTTCACCCGGGGCATCCTTAGTTTTGTTTGCCAAGAAGGTAGACAGGAGTTTGAGGTTATGTGTGGATTACCGGCGCCTGAACCAAGTGACCGTGAAGAACAAGTATCCACTACTGATGATCGATAACCTCTTTGATCAGTTGAAAGGGGTGCGGTGGTTCTCGAAGACCGACTTCAGATCAGGCTATCACTAGCTACGAGTGCAGGATGATGATATACCAAAGACGGCCTTCAGGTGTCGTTACGGTCACTATGAGTATTTGGTGACGCCGTTTGGTGTGACGAACGCCCCAACAGTGTTCATGGGACTCATGAACCAAATCTTTCAGCTTTGGACCGGTTCGTGGTGATCTTCATCGATGACATCCTAGTGTATTTGACGTCCGAGAAGGAGCACGCGAGACACTTGAGGATGGTCCTGGCCACGCTCTGAGAGCACAACTCTATGGTCCTGACCGGTTCTCGAAGACCGACTTCAGATCAGGCTATCACTAGCTACGAGTGCAGGATGATGATATACCAAAGACGACCTTCAGGTGTCGTTACAGTCACTATGAGTATTTGGTGACGCCGTTTGGTGTGACGAACGCCCCAATAGTGTTCACCGGACTCATGAACCGAATCTTTCAGCTTTGGACCGGTTCGTGGTGATCTTCATCGATGACATCCTAGTGTATTTGACGTCCGAGAAGGAGCACGCGAGACACTTGAGGATGGTCCTGACCACGCTCCGAGAGCACCAACTCTATGGAAAACTCTCGAAGTGTCGGTTCTGGATTCGAGAGGTCCATTTTTTGGGACACGTCATCTTAGAGGCTGAAGTTGTAGTGGATCCAGCGAAGGTTGAAGCAATGCTTGTTTGAGAGCCACCCAAGAGTGTTACCGAGGTGTGGAGTTTCTTTGGATTGGTAGGGTACTATCGGAGGTTTGTGCCCGACTTCTCTAGAGTGGAAACACTCTTGACAGATTTGACACGAAAGGGGCAACCTTTCGTGTGGACCGAGATGTGCCAGCAGTGCCTTCAGGAGCTGAGGCAGAGGTTGACGAGCGCTCTCATCTTGAGATCGCAAGAAGAGGGTGTTGAGCATGTGGTGTTCTGCGATGCATCAGGGACCAGACTTGGTTGTGTCCTGATGCAGGGGCAAACAGTGATTGCCCATGGTTCGTGCCAGTTGAGACCGCATAAGCAGAACTACACGACCCATGATCTTGAGCTAGCAGCGGTAGTCTTCATATTGAAGATGTGACGACACTACCTGATGGGTGAACAATTTATCGTCTACTCTGATCACAAGAGTCAAGTATATGTTCTCTCAGAATGATCTGAATTTGAGACAGAGACGATGAGTAGAGTTTCTCCAGGATTATGACTTTGAGATTGTCTATACTCTTGGGAAGAAGAACATGGCGGCATATGCTCTCAGAGCAGTTAGCCTTGTTGCAGTTATTCTTTGTGGATGGGGATGAAACAACTTACCTCTAGTCGATGGTTGTCACCTCTCCACTCTTACAACGAGTCAGGGAGGCACAACTTGGGGATACCGACTGTGAGACCCTACGTGCTCAGGTGTCCACAGGACATGCTCCTGATGGATATTCAAAAGGTGGAGAGCACGCCGTTCTTTTCAGAGGACGTATAGTTGTACCAGTGGTGTTGTGAGAGGAGATTTTGAGGGAGTTCCATACATTTTCTTTGGCGGTACATCCAGGTATGTCGAAGATGTATTAGGACCTCTAACGCCAGTTTTGGTGGCTGGGGATGAAGGGAATTGCAGAATTTGTCTCTCGATGTCTCACTTGTCAGCAAGTGAAGACCGAGCACCGAGTTTCAATGGGTTTAGCCCAACCCCTTAGGTGCCGAAATGGAAGTGGGATGAGATATCGATGGACTTTGTGACGGGTTTACTACGTATGTCCAGGAAACACGATGCCATCTGAGTGATCCTTGACCGACTCACCAAGTCGGCTCACTTCCTAGCTATCCGAGAGCAGAGTTCAATAGAGTGCTTGGGACGACTCTACGTGCAGGAGATAGTTCGACTTGGTGGAGTTCCATCGACTATAGTTTCAGATCGTGATGCACGCTTTACATCTCAGTTGTGGAAGGTGGATTACAAGAGGTTTTTGGGAGTCAGTTACGCTTGAGCACAACATTTCACCCACAAACGGACGACCAGACTTTGCGGACCATTCAGGTTCTGGAAGACATGCTGGGGACGTGCATGTTGGATTTTGGCCACAATTGGGAGGATCATCTACCACTGATGGAGTTTGCATGCAACAACTATCACTCCACCATTGGTATGACACGATTTGAGGCTTTGTACGGGCGACCCTGTCGGTCGTCACATTGCTGGACCGACCCAGGAGAGTCAACACTCATGAGATCAGAGTTGGTGCGAGCTACCACAGAAAAAGTGCAGATCATCTAGGAACGGATGAAGATTGTACAGAGTCGACAAAAGTCTTATTTCTGGAGATTTTCAAGTTTGATCTTCGTCCTCATTCTAATGAGAACGGATTGAGGCCAACAAGAACAAAAACCGAGGTCCGTTCCTCAGAGTGTTCTTCGTGTTTTTCTCTCCCCCGTTTTTGGTGTTCTTTGTCGTTGGACCCTCATGGTAGCGGCTCGACTTGTTGGGAGGCTTCGAACACAATCGGACCCACGGATTGGAGGCAAACTGAAACAGAGGTCAGATTTGTGTAGATCGGGACCCGAGTATCGCAGATATGCCTTCGTTTCAGAAATCCAAGCATCAGAGGTGGCTCGGTGGTCCACGAAAGGGACCATTGGCGCGGGTTCGACGCGGCAGTCCAACGAGGTGGCGCGACGACAATACGGCGATCAGAGGCAGCGACCGCGGAAGACGACGACGACGACAGTGCGGGTCGCGTGGGACGCGGCGAAGCGGGCCACAAGACGCGGAGGAGCCGCGGGATGCGATCTCAACCGATCGCACTGAAGAAATTAGGTAGAGAGAAGGAGAGAGAACCTGCAAAAAAATGTTTGTTTTTCTCCTAGCAATTGCCACTCAGTACAATTGGATCACCATGTCACGATCGTCCTCCTCACGTCGCACTCGTGTAGGTCGTCGACTCTGCTTCCAACAAGTTGTGCTCGCTTCAGCCTCTAGTTTCCTCTGTCAACGTTCGACCAACAACTTTCCTTTATTTTTTTCACGTCAGTCACCCACTGCTCCGATCACTCCAACGATTTCAGCTCACAACCTTGAGTTCAACTCACAACTACGACTGTCCTCACCGCTGTTGTTGTCCTCGGTAGTGACTATTCTTGAGTTCTCAACGGGCGTCTCCATCACGATTGCCCCTACCGCGACTGCGTATTTCCCAGCGTCTGTTTCCCCAGCCGAATCGCACCATTGTCGCCCTAGTAACAGTGTCACACCAACAATCGATCGACCAGCTCTGACTGTTTTCTCAACGAGAGAACCAAATTGTTAGGTTTCCAACCTAATAAACAACTCAGCAGAAGAATAAAGGACGAAGGAGAGATCGAACAAGCTGTAAACACCGGTTCCGTATAGCAGTTTTAGAGAATTACAGTAGGGAGGAGTATACAGCAAGAAGAAAGAGAAGAGGAACGTAGGAAAAAAGCTCTCCCCTGAGAAGACCACTTCCCGAAGGGCCTGCCTAGACCTCCCAAAGCTTAGCTTCAAACAACGTCCTGCTGTAATCAGAAATGATTCGTACCCCTCCCCTACAACCACCTTCCTATTAATAGTGCCAACCGCTACCTAATACAACAACCTAGCCAACTGCCCCAACTGTTAGGATTTTTGTGCGTGCGTTTGGAGAAAATTAAGAACAACAAGCTGAAAAGAAGAATCAGGATGATATTACCGGTAATCCGTGTTACAACTTTGGTAAGAAAAATCTGTACAACAGTTTGGAACCAGAGAGTCCTCCTAGATGTCCGCCTGCTGCAAGGGAGAGGAATGAGAGTCAGACCACTTCCCGCCGGTATCTGTTCCAATAGATTTGACTCTTTGGATGGTTGACCTTGCCACTAAATTAACCAGACACTTTGTGGATGTCCGGGTGCAGATTTTGTAGCCAAAATAGCCGCGGGAACAGAACTATTGGAAGAGTTGCTGTCCCACGAACCTGGAAGCTCGACCAACTGCACGTTTGAGCTCTGAGACATGGAAAACTGGGTGAATCCGCGTAGTAGGTGGCTAAGCAGTGTTTCCCAATCGAGCCACAATCGGGAAGGGACCGTAATATCGGACAACTAACTTTGGAGTCAAGGATTTTCAAGTTTGTATATTTGGTCAGAGTTTGACAAAAACAAACTCCCCAACATCAAAAGAAATATCCTGACGATGCTTGTTGGTTGCCCGAACCATCATCTGTTGGGGGCAGATAAGGTTATGCCGAAACTGGAGCAACATCTGATCACGTTCAGCAAGGAGAGTAGCCACTGTGTCAACAGGTGTAGTGCGACCAGCAAAACGCTGCATAGTAGGAGGCTTTCGACCGCATACTACTTCAAAAGGAGACATCTTGGTGGAAGAATGAGTATCAGTATTATAACAATATTCAGCCCGAGGTATCCACCGGGACTAAGTAAATAAGTGCCAAGGCATTTATTAACAATTTTCGTTTGGTTATCCATTTGAGGGTGATAAGAACTCATTTTTAGGGTGGTGCCCTCCAAGCGGAACAATTTCTTCCCAAAATTACTGACGAAAACAGGGTCCTGGTTGTTGAGGATAGAACTAGGAATGCCATGTAAACGAACCACCTCCTTGATGAAAAGTTCAGTAACAACCTTGTTTGTGTAGGGATGTTGCAATAGCATAAAGTGGACATATTTGGTGAAACGATCCACAACCACCAAGATGACACTCTACCCTTGGGATTTGGGCAAGCCGGAAATGAAGTCAATTGAAATATCGTCCCAAACCTGTTCAGGAATTGGAAGTGGCTGGAGGAGTCCCGCATGAGACATGACCTTGAGTCTTATGACGCTGACATGTATCGCATTCGTGGACGAATTGCTGGATCTGTTTTGTCATGCCCCTCCATAAGAGGCCAGTAGCAAGCCGTTTATAGGTTTTGAGAAATCAAGCATGGCCACCAATGGGAGAAGAGTGGTAATAATGAAGAAACTTTGGTATGAGGCTGGATTTTGGAGATAAAACTTGCTAGTCACGGTAATATAACAACCCGTGACGCGTAGAAAACCCGGGCCGCGAAGAGGGTTGGAGTTCTACAACAGAAATAATACCTTTCAACACTGGATCCTGTTGGTTTTCAGTCTTTTTGGTGTTTATTTCCAGCCAAAGTGGTTTGGAAACAGCATAACCTAAAGAAATAGGTTCTGTATAGGCTTTAAGATCGCCTGTAGCCCTACGGGAGAGGGAGTCCGCTGCCTGATTAATGCGACTGGGTTTGTAATTAATCTCAAAGTCAAGCCCAAAAAATTTCGCTTGTCAATCCTGCTGATTTACCGTGTGCAATCGCTGACTAAGGAGATGCTTGAGAGCCTTATGATGAGTATAAACAATAAAATGATTGCTGACCAGATACCGTCTCCAATGGTTAATTGCCAAAACAAGAGCCATCTCTTCTTTTTCATAAACAGATTTGGAAAGGTTGAGGTCTGCTAAGGCCTTACTGAAATAAGCAACCGGACGTCCTGCTTGCATGAGGACACCTCCGACCCCCCGTCCGAAAGCATCACATTCGATGTCAAACGGCTGTAGGAAATCTGGTAAGACGGATAAGGGAGCAGAAACTAAACACTCTTTAAGGGCTACAAAGGCCTGTTCAGCAGCTGGAGACCAATGAAAGTTGTTTTTTTTGGTCTATTCTGTAAGAGACTTCGCTATCTTTTCATATCCTTCAACAAATTTCCTATAATATCTGGTTAAACCCGAAAATCCATGAAACTCCCTTATCAATTTCCATCTTTTTTCTTTACAAGAATGATGGGACTAGCAAATGGTCTGCTACTATGTCAGATTATTCCTTGATCCCAACATTTCATTAACTTGGTGCTCAACCTCATCTTTGAGGTAATGAGCCAGCTTGTGTGGTATAATACTTACCGGGGTCGCCCCGGCCACAAGATTAATTGCGTGGTCTGATTCCCGATGCGGTGGTAGGCCCTGTGGTTTGTCGAACATAGACCGGAAGTTGTTCAAGACTTCGCCCAACTGAAACCGGTCTACCAGCTCACTGTCTGCCTCCTCTTCTAGAGATTGAATTTGTGCCAACCAAGCCCATCCCTCAACAAGCATGTGGTTTTGAAATCCCCAAGGACTCACCACACCAGCTGCATTTCCCTGAAATTTAATTTCCTGCCTCTGCCACAAAAATTCTATGGTTTTATGACCCCTGTTAATCAAAACACTGCCCAAGCTTCTCAGCCATTGCATCCCCAAGACCACATCCGGTCCCCCAGTGTCAAAAACCAAAGTATCAACCGATGAAATTCTCCAGGCCGATCTGAATCTGTTTGCATAGGCCTTGTGAAAAAGCTCATGATTCGTTGCCAAGTGTAATCCCAATAGGTTTGGTCGGGCTAACCTTCACGTTTGCAAGTTTGGCAAGACGTCTAGAGATGAAATTATGGCTCGCTCCGCTATCTACTAAAACCAGTACCGGAACACCTGAAAGATGTCCAGCGAGCATCATCGAATTTGCCCTAGCCTCGCTTATGCTGCGGAACTCAACCAGTTCTCCTGACCTTTCCGCTAGTTGCCTGTCCAGTTCTTCTTTCCCAGCTTCTAAGCATTCATCTTCTTTTTGTGCTTTGTCTTCCTCCTCTTGCCGTTCCTCAGGTTCTTCGAATTCCCAGACCAACACCCGCAAAAGTTTTTCAGGGCATTTGTGCATTGGTCCGTATGGTTGGCCACAGCGGAAGCACAACCCTTTTAGCTTCCATTCATCTCGTTCTTGTCAACTCAGGGCTCTCACCCCATTCCAATGTTCGTCCCCAATTACCTACTTCAAGTCTTCCCCTCGACGGTTTCGTTCAAAAACAGGCCAGGTTGTGGGAAAATTTGTTGCCACAACTCTGGAATTTCGAGTCAAAGGAGGTGCCACCGAACAGGAATGAGTACTTCAGAGCACTCCTTCACTAATCAATTCCCTTTCAACTTTCCTTGCCAGAATTATCATCCGAAATTTATTAGCCGGTTCATGCGTCGAAATTCGGTTCTCTATCTCTGGTCGAAAACCACCTATAAACAAACTCATATACCATGGTTCTGGAAAATCAGGTAGCCTTAAAGCAATCTGTTCGAATTCTTCAATCTAATCGTCCATCGAACTAGTTTGTTTCAGGTTTTTCAAAAATCTCAGTGGATCTCCGTTGGTGTTTTTCTCATATTCGTCCAGAAACGCTGGCTTGAAAGAGCTCCACGGTTTTCCATTCTCGTTTGCATAAAAACGGTACTACGTAATTTTCCAGTCCGGACGAAAGAGGAGCTTAAGTCGTCTTCCACACAGCGTGAGTCCTACAACTACGATTCGTGAATCAACGAGCGCGACACTCAGCTTTCTCTGAGTTCCCTTTGGTTTTGTCCACACTTGTTTGCCGTCCGCCAAACGGTTGCCCCGTACACAATGGCGCTGGCCTCGGTTTCTCTCTCCAGCAAGTCGCCAAACTGTTACGATTTTTGTGTGTGCGCTTGGAGAAAATTAAGAATAACCACCTGAAAAGAGGAATCAGAATGATATTACCGGTAATCCGTGTTAAAACTTTGGTAAGAAAAATCTGTACAACAGGTTGGAACCAGCGAGGCCTCCTCCTAGACGCCCGCCTGCTACAAGAAGGGAGAGGAATGAGAGTCGGACCACTTCCTCTCGCCGGCATCTATTCCAACAGATTTGCTGCACTGTTCTACTGAATGCTGTCCCTGTCGCAAGCCCCGCTGAACATATACTAAGCCGAGTGCCCCGTCAGTCCCACTAACCAACGTAGGCTACTTTTCCCATTCTGCCCCTCATCCACTGATAAGTATGTATAATAGGAGGGTGTGGGCTATCAAATGGAACAACACCCCCAGGGTCCGGACCCAAACAGCTAACAACTAATGAAGAAAAAATACAACACTGCCCCTTGGCGGTTCCACCCACTCCCACACATTGACAAATCCCTCACCCTCTCACATACACCCCCTGCACACCTACTCACCCCACACGACAACCACACCATTCTACATTCCTAACAATTACCACCACCACCATCATCAATGACAATGATATAACATTCACATTTCATCCATTAAAAACCTTTGTGGTGGGTGCTGTCCAGCGTGTAATACACTGTATGCTTTTGAGTTTTTTAATTTACTTTTAAATTTTGATGATATAGCTCCCCTCCCTGTAGCCTAAATTCTTGTAGTATTTGATCTACTTATGTCATTTTTTTATGTTCTACAGGATATTGAAGCTACAATTCATTGTGCAGAATGGCTATCTATTGTGGGTGGATCTAGCACAGGAGACCAGCGAATGAGGTATTATTATGCACAACTGGAAGTAGAGCATCTGAAAACTATTGATTGAAGTGAATGCTAAATAAATGAAAATTTTCTTTTATATAAGAACGGTCAAAATAAAATATGCTTGCATTGGTTCAGGTTGGTTAAGTACTTGGATAGAGCATCATGACTCTGTGGCTGGGTTCTAACCTTAGGCAATTGAATAGAGCGCCAGCTTTATATATGTCTGCAAAAACATTTAGAAATACAGGTGGAAAGAGTTGGAAGAAAGGCGTTGTAGTTGGCTGTAAAGTGATCTTTTACATTTATCCATTGAGTCAGCCGTGAAAAAAAAGGGGAAAATCTAGTTTGGCATATAGCGTCATCTGCAGGTTTTTACTATGTCACTGCACAATCTTGAAGTGGTGTTCTACCACCCATTTTTTCAGATAAAAAAGGTCCAAAAATTAAAACCACCTCATTTTGGCCATTGGAAGGTAAACTGCATATTGGACAGAAGAAAAAAATTAGAAGTGAGCTTCGAGGAGTTGGTAAGTCCTGATGTTTGCAGGCTCTTGGTTTGCCGGTGGAGCTGTCCTGTTTGACTCTTTGGTGCCTTGTTAGTGGCTATCTATGGAGGGTTGCGGTTTGTGGGCAGGCATGAGTTGGGGGGCAACAAGGGAGACTTCGATTGCATCTGTGTGAGGGTTGCTAGGACATGTTTGATGATTTGCATGTTTTATTTTGTTTTTGATTTCTTCTAATAACATAGCAGCATTTAAAATATCATTCTTCTAAGATGGCAGGAAGTTGTACAACATTGCCTCTGCATTTTTATGGGGGGGGGGTTGTGAAACTGATTTTTTCCTCCTGATATATTATGATTCTTTAATTTGAGTTTCAGCTGCAAATACTTAATCTTTGATGGATTAACTCAACTGATTAATTTTCTTGTTTAAAGACGCGAGCAATCATTGCCCATATTCAAGAGGCGGCTACTGGGTTGTTTGTTGGATTTTGCTTCTAGAGAATTGCAGGTTCAGGTAATCTGTCCTTTTTAAAGAATTTGCTAAGTTGGTTAAAATTATTTTATTAGTTATTTGTTTTAAAAATATTTGACTTTTCCCTACGTTTTTTTTTTCATATATACCTTTTAACAAAATTTTGTGCAACTCTATCATCTCTAATTATTTTTTACCAATTTGACAATTATCATTTTCTTATTGTCCAAATTATATTCCAATGATAATCTTAGGATGCGTTCTCCAATATTATGTGGGTTTAACCAGGGAAATATCTTAAGTGTTAGGATTCCTACCTAACAATGAATGGACGGTGGTGCCTAGGGAAAGAAATGATCAAACTAATCCTTTTATTACAATTCCGTTCAAGTGGAATCGAGAGATATAGTAGGGGGAGAGAGAACAGAGTTACAGTAGGAAGAAGTAGAAGGAGACGAAGAAGAAAGGAAGGAGACGAGGAACAAGAACTCCCCTGGAGAAGACCACTCTTCCGAGGCCAGGCTGAGACCTCCCAAGGTTGACACCACCCAGCTGCTAAGCTGAAAAATGCCAAATAGTTCTTTCCCCTCGACTATTCCTAATAACCCATATTTATTATCCTTTACCTGCCCAGCCAGCACAGCAAACAAATGAAAGGAAATGACAACACTGCCCCTTGGCAGTTATATAATACTCACGCCCACACATGGTCAGCCCCCACCAGCCACACAACTGACAGCCACGCCAGCTCACATGCCTAACATTAAGTCATTGTTGAATTGTTTTTGCTGTGAGAGCTGCTGATTCTTCTAACATTGTTGTCTAATTGCACGCTTGGAACTGATACTGCTTGCCTGCTTTACTATCATTAGAAATAAAACCAAAAGAACTGTCACATTTGTTATATGCTTACAACATTGCAAAAACCTCTATGTCAATGATAGAAACTACTGTTTGCTCATTGTTTTTTTGTTGATTAATGGACGTACTGCAACAATTTCTACATCCAGTTTTTTTTCCAGCAGACCCAAGTTATTGCTGCAGCAGCTGCTGGTGTTGCAGCTGAGGGTTTGTCACCTAAAGATTCCAAGGCAGAAGCTGAGAATGCTGCACAGCTTTCTGTTGCTTTGGTAGAAAACGCAATTGTGATTTTAATGCTCGTTGAAGATCACCTAAGGTTACAGAGCAAATCATGGAGTGCTTCATGTTTAACGGATGGCTCTGCATCCCCCCTTTCATTAGTTTCTTCAATGGGAAACGACTCTAATCCATTGGTGATGCATGGAGGAGGCTCCTTAGAAGCCTTCAGCTATCAGAGATCCTCTGCTGAGGGTGAAGGGCTCTCTCTTGATGTATGTATATTTTAAAGTGAATGACATAGTAAAGTTTATGCATATTTATGGGATAATCCGTTGCATGAATTGCATGTTTTCAGCATCCATTGCATGAATTGCATATTCTCGGTGAGCTAATTAGATCATTCATATGGTTCATATGGTGTGTCCTCAAAATGCTTATTCTTTGTAAGCTGATTATGTATCATTCTTTGAAATGATATGTTCTCACATCTTAGTATTTAAACACTCATCTAACTAAACATGCCATCATAGTATTGATAACTTAGAAGGCATTTATTCATTTATTTTTGCTTTAGTCATATTTCATATGTTTATTACTTCCATGTCGAAGCTTTAGGTTGTCTTTGGTTATGGAAAACATTTGTTATTTTCATCTACTAAAAATGTATTAAACAACACGTTGAAAAATGTTTCGGAGAAGGTGGGAGAAAAGGAAGAAAGTATAAGAAATACTTGTCCATGTGTTTTCATTTTTCAAAAAACTTGACAAGTTTTATTTTTGTTTTTAAAAAATCTACCCTTAAAATTTTCATTTTCTAAATAATGTTATCTACTTACATGATCCTACGTGTTTTTTAATACATAATGAAAACAAAAAATGTTTTCCATAACCAAACGTAACCTTAGACTCTGTTCAAATGAGAATGCCAATGCCTAGACTTGCGTATATCACTAGCTGATTTAGAGCTGTCCTGCTATTTTTGAATTTTTTCCCTTTGATATCAACTTAACAATGTTGCTTGAGATTGGCCTTGGTATTTGTAATATCAATGACATATCATGTCTTGATCTGAATTTAAAATGGATTTTGTTAGAGCAGTTATGCATCTGTAGATGGTTATGTCCAGGTTTGTTAGGCTTGATCGGGTCCATCCTTTCCCCCTGATCCCATGTTTTTAAATTTCAAATCTCCTGCTATCTGGGGCTATGTATCTCTTATCTTAGTCTATAAATAAAATGACCCGACCATACTTAAGTGATAGGGTGGGTTTATTCCTTTCTACATGGTATCGGAGCCTGAAATTTTTTTGGTCTCTCTATTTTCTCTCTCTTCTGTGCTGGCCTGATAGAGATCTAAATGACTGCTTGAGTATATTAGAGGAAAGAGATAGAAGTTACAGTGGAAAGGAAGAAGAAGAAATGAAGAAGAAGAATGCAGGAAGAGACTCGAGAGGCCCCTTGTACTCTCGCCCAAGCCTTGGCTGGCTGAACTGCTCCAACAGATTCACTCTCGCCCAAGCCTTGGCTGGCTGAACTGCTCCAACAGATTCCTTCCCAACGCTCACTCCAGTTTCAACCTCCCTTTATAACAGTTCCAGCTTCCCTTATTCTTCCCGTAGGACCCCTAACAAACCACCCAGTTGTCCTCATTTGCCAGGCTGTATTCCTCATGTAACGACCTTTACTCGCCCTTTTAGAAAATACTTCCCTTGCTGTCCAAGCTGTGTGGAATTGCGGTCTCTATCACTCCCCCCACCTTGTAAATCAGTCTTGTCCTCAAGACTGAGGGAAAAAACTGATTACGGTCGGTGATGACCTCCCAAATAACTTCTTTCACATAACTCTCCACCATTGCACGAAAGGCTTGAAACTGTTGACTATTTCATAGAAAATCAAAGTGACCTTCATTCGAACCCATTTTCAGAAAACCCTGGGGAAACAAATCGAGTGGGTTGGAATTTGGATTGATTGTAGGAACAACATGTTGAGAAGCCAGAGTTGGAAGATCTAGAGCTTGGACACTGGCAGGAACTTGTGCTGTAAGTGGCGCTTCAGCTTGCTCAGTAATACCAAAATATAGTTAGTCAACTGCCCTCTCAGGGTTGCTATATAGGCTGCATGTAGAGCCCGCACAGCAGTATTCTTATCCCAACTTCCTCCACCCATGTCAAGGAGCTGTTGAATGGTAGCCTCCAAGTCATTCCCTGCGACAAGATTTGATGCTTCTCGCCCGCAAACATCAGATTCAAATGAAGCAGGTGCCAAGAAAGGATTGGTTCCAGCACCGAGTTGCACTTGGCCCGTAGCTGGAATTTCAGATGGTACTGATAAGTTGCACCAAAAGAGGTGGAGGATCTGTAGCCGGGGCTTGCATAGCTATTTCGGTGTAGACATCAGAAGTTTTATCTCCAAAGACCAAGTTGACTGCAATTTCTTCCAACTGAAAAGCCACTGCTATGGATGAAGTATCATTACATCCGTTGCGTGTATTGTGCACTGACCCTGCGGGTAATCCATATACGTTGGTAACCCGGTTGATCTGGTGCCCATGCTTGAGCCTTTGTCGTCCTTCACGGCAACCTCGGACGAATTATCCCTAGGGTGATGTGATCGGGTAGAAAACTGAAAGCGTCCTATACTGTGCAGGTCCTTCCAAGCAGAACTGAGCACTTGGAACTCACAAATCATTATGAATTCTGTGAATGCTGGAATGCGGTTCAACGTGAAAAATCCAAAGCAAGAACAATAGACCTGGCTCTCGCAAATGACAGCTTCACAACTTGCCTTGCGTTAGTTTGTAACCCGTTCCTCGACTCTTTTGCGTCCGCGCCTTCCTTGCTTTATCGTTCTTGGTTTGAAGCTATCTGCGTTTTCTCCCTCCTTGCCGGCCCATAACTCTGAGCTTGCCAACCGACTTCGCTGACATTTGCTCCCGCGATCCAGCTCCTCAGATCCCTTCTGCTGCACACAGATGGTTCAGCCCCTCGAACGACTTCTATTTGGGCAAGCGCGATTGTGGTCATGTACTCCATCTCAACCGCACCACCATGTTGCACCGCGGCTTCTTCAAGTCCAGATGTATGCATGTCCCATTTCACCATGACCTCCAATGTCCGTGTGTTGTCCTGCGGCAAACAAGGTGCAGATGAGTCCTCTTGCTCGTTTCCAGACGTCCTTACCGCCAAAAACGCATCCAGGCCGGACACGTCCGTTGTCCAAATTGTATGCCGCTCATTCGTCTTCTTGTTGCCGACTCCATCCAAAAGCATGCCAGTCTCTTCCATAACTAGCGTTGGCCAATCCTCTTGCACGTTGCCAGTCGTGTTAGCTGTTGGAACCGCGTTCTGCCTCTGTGCCGGACCGAGTAGAGCCACTTCGTCGCTCCCCAACACCCCATTTCATTTGCACCAACGTTTGCGCCCATGTCAGACGCCACGGACTGCCCGGTCATCTGAGGAGATGGGGCCGCCTCCTTTTGCGGTAGCATCTTCTCAAGGCGTCGTTTCAGATGTGTGAGAGCTTCAAGGAATTCAGCTCGCCTCCCTTTCCAGCCGGTTTGATGTGAGCATAGCATTGATACTCCCGAGTTGCTAGTCCCCTCCATCCGGTAGTGTTGCGATCACCACTTTTCCCCCCGGTAAGGATTCCGGCAGGTTGGACCAAATGATAGAGATCTAAAAGACTGCTTGAGTATATCAGAGGAACGAACCAGAAATTATGGTGGAAGAAGAAGAAACGAAGAAGAATAATGGAGGGAGAAAAACTCGAGAGGCCCCTGGCCCCTTGCACTCTCTCGCTGATCCTTAGGCCGAACTGCTCCAACAGATTCTTTCCTGTAGCTCACTCCAGCCCCAGCCTCCCTTTATAACAGCTCCAGCCTCCCTTATTCTTCCCTTAGGACCCCTAACAAATCACCCAGCTGTCCTTCTCATTTGCCAGACTGCATTCCCCCTGTAACGACCCTTATGCCCCCTTCTAGAAAATACTTTCCTGGCTGTCCTAGCTGTGGTATAACGGTCTTTATCATGGCTCTAACCCTATCTGACTCCTCTAGCCATGCCCCAATCTCCTGCTACAGCATTGCTCCAACCATGCAAGGCACAACCGAATCTAGGTGTGCCCCCAGGCGCGCACTCCTGAGGCACCCTTTCTCCTGTTGCATGCTCCCTAGGCGTGCCCTCACTAGGCATGGCCTCTCCATACATGACCTCTTCAGGCACGACCCCTGCGCCCACCCTTTCCTGACGCTGCTCCAACAGGTTTGCCCCAGTGACCAGGCGCCCCCTGCTATCCAGACAGCCATAGGCTGCTCTTCTGTTTTCAACCTAGATGTGCTCCAGCCAACCAGGCTTGCCCCTCTAACCCGCTCCAGTGCTGCACCGATCTCCTTTTTCTGTTCCCTCTGCTCCAGTGTGGCGACTCCCAACCCCCGTGATGGTGTCTTCTCCGTCCCAACTATGAACTTTTTTCCTACAGTTTCAGTGACCATTCAGTAGGTTCCCTTTGTTCCTTGATTTTCTAAATGTTCACATTGTTTTCCGCTGCTTGCAGCTTCCTCCAATAAGACTGCTTCCAAACCTGAAATGATCACTGCCTCTTCTCAATTGGTAGATAAGCGTCTTGATTTTTCTGATTTTACCATGTGGAGGAAGTCAATCATTGTGTCTTTGAAGGGAATGAGATGTTGTGAACATCTTGTTAGTTTCCCTCCATATCCAAAGGATCCCTTTTATGCTTTCTGGGAGCTTTAGAACAACAAGATCTTCATCCTCCTCAACTCGACGGACAAGATGGTCAAGTATGCGACTAAATGTTGCGAAAAGCGCCAGGAGCAACGAAGCGTAGAACGATCCACATAAGATTAAAAGGGAAAAAAACAAAAGAAGAAGAAGATATTGGACACAAAGATTTATGTGGTTCGAGAAATGATCCTTACGTCCACGGAGATAGAATTTCACTATGATTCGGGAGCACAATTTACAGGGAGATTTCTCAGATTTTCTAACACAGAAACCCTTGCTCAAAATGGGCAAATAAAGGAGATGAAACACTATTCCACCAACTGTCAGAAAGTCTGCTGTGCTACATTGAAAGGTGGCTGGAAGTCCGCATCGCTACAGTGCCGCGACCACCCAAGTCTAAAGTGCTACAGTGCTGACGACTGAAAGTCCACGGTGCTACAATAGTCGTATCAAAGATCCGCACTGCTACAGTGCCCTGTCAGTGTCGGTCGGTCAACTCTGTTACAATGGTCAGAGTTGCTATAGTGCCTCAAAATTTGGGCCGGGGACCTTTGGCCCCCGGACCCTCGGAGCAGAGGTACGTTGCTCCCCTGCAACCTCCAACGAACTCACCGTGGAGCTCAACCTGCGAAAGGTGCGGTCTGCTGCGCAGTACATGCCGCAAGCATTCGGTCCAAAAATCATCCAAAACGGATCGGGTTACACCAATCCAACACTAAAAACACAAATACAGTTAGGGAACAATGGGACTCATTGACAATTATGTATTCTGTGACTAATAACTTGTCTCAAATGTCTGATCTTTTCAGCAGTGTGTCCTTTGTAACCCCCTTGCCTGATCCTACTTATTATTCTGATTGGAAGATGATTGTGGACGATACATCGATTTATGACCCGTTGCTCAAAGATTAGAATCAATTCATAATCAATGCTCTAGTTTCTCTTTTGTAAGACTTGAGCTCGGAGTTCACTATTACGACGACTGAGATGCTTGTCAGTCACACCACCCTCTACCTGCCATTTGTCTATAATCACCTTATCAATTTTAGTCGACCATCTACTACTGTTGATCAGTGCATGAATTGTTGGATTGGTGTAGCCCGATCCGGTTGGGCCAAATGCTTGTGGCCCGCAACTGCCGCGGGGCGGTACTGTAGCATCTGTGACCATTGTAGCAGAGTTGACCGACCGACACCGACAGAAGTGCGGACTTCAGTGTCAACTATACTGTAGCACTTTTGACTTCAGCCGACAGCCACTGTAGCACTTTTGACAAAGGTGGCCGCTTTTCACCATAGCGATGCGGACTTCCTGTTCGGAACAGTGGATCGTCTTCTCCATATGTAGCCCATTTTGGGCTAGGGTTTCTAATATGAAAAACTCTGTAATTGTGCTCTCGATATAGTAAATATTCTGCCTCTTCGTGGATGTAGGGATTATTCCCGAACCACGTAAATCGTTGTGTTCTTGTTTCTTTTTTCCCCCCTTTTACTCTTCTGTTTTATCGTCGTTTATGTCGCTGCAACTCCTGGTGTTTCCGCAACATGAATCTTAATTCTTGTGCTGATGGTCGTGGAGGGGGATGCTTTAGTGGTGGAAATCATGGATGTCGTTGATGTACCTGTTGGGTTTTATTGGGTTTAACCCTTATTCAAATGCAGTGGAAATTAACCTCTAAACACCTTTTTGTTACAAGATGTGATTCACGCTCAAATTTACCGAAGTTTTTAGGGTTAAGCGGTCGCTTGTAATGTAGCTTGGGTTGTCGAATCCTCAGAGACCTAAGAAGAAACCTATAGACACGCACATTCTAAGGACTGTTTTTGGTTATGAAGTGGCCAACTTGGGTTGATTTTAGATGGGTTTAATGGATCACTAACAGATTTAAGTTAATTCAATTTAAGATAATGAGTTGATCTTAGGTTGTCGATTGAGGTGGATTGGATGAATTTCTTTTTTAATGATTTCAATTTCTTATATTTGAGATGAGTTCATTTAAGAAGATTAAACAACATCATCACTTACTGGTTTAATACCTACATACTTTAATACTAACCACTTACACATTTGAAGGATCAAAGTTTTGAGCACTTCAAGGTTAAGGTTCGTATTAGCACTTGAAGTGTGTGACTTTAAATTCAACAAGGACGAATGAGTTTAAAGATCTTCAAACAAATTTCTCAATTAAAAGAAGTGATTAGACATTAATGGAGTGAGAAATAACATCCAATCCAGACCCTTGCTACTCCCTTGGATCAACCCATAAGTGGGTTAGCTCTCCGTTGATGACATGTTCTCAACGGGAGCGGAAAGTAGACTTACGAGAGTGGAATTGAAGAAGTAAAAACAACAAAATAACGACCACTCCACCGTTGTGTGATAAATTTCACAAGGTATGGTGTGAATAAATTCACACCTTGAGGCAACAGTATCAACGTGATATAGAGAAAGAGGAAAGGAAGAACTTTTATTAAGAAACTAAGGTGAATTGAACAACTTACGTGAGAAGGAAATGCGATTACAAACATAAAGCGACAACATAACACTGCAATGAAACCAAACACCAAAGATGCCCAACTCCTCCCCCACCGCTGCCTTAAATAAGCAATTTTGAAGCCTTGGGTCGAGCCTACAATAGTCCAAGTCTCCTCAATTAGTTGTGGTAGGCCATAAGTGGGTGGAAAGTTGAGCGAGAGTTGATTTTCTATCCTTGACAAACAATCCAAGCCAACTTGCACGACTCGACAGATGTGTTCAAACGAGCATCTAGATGGCCGAATTTTGGTGGGCCATAGAAGAGAAAAATGAAGATACGGATGTCCCTTGATAGCCTGTAAAATTTCCGCCCACAATAGTTTATGGTTTGCGAGATATGATTAAATGTGTGGGCTGTTTTTCTAGGTCGCGGAATCTGACTCATAATTTTATCTCAAAATTGGGCCGCATGAAACTTCATTTAAAACTCCGAATTAGCTCTTGTCAATGTTGGATGAAAAGTTTCTCTTGATGTCTTCTGGCATCCCACAAAATTTGGGCTTTAGTGGGCCTGTATTGTGGGCTCCACATTCTCATCAGTGGGCTGGTGTCCAATCTGCTTTCTCCAGAATTGTTTCATTTCATCGCCAAATATCCCCATCATCCTTTATGAATCCTCCATTGATCCTTGAATGAAAAATGTTCATATTGAAGTGTAGATCCATTTTTCAAAATATCAAATTAAAATATGGATAATTATATTCCTTAAAATTAGATGAATCATTGGGCCTAAATTGATGTACATTAGGCATGAAGTGCACAAATGATGAGAATGGATGTTCAAAATTAAAATCCACTAACTCAGGCTCATAAGATCAAAAATGAACATTTAATACCATTAAAATGTAATTAACATGTGTTTTTATTGGATAATCAAGATGCAACCATTCATTCAAATTGAATATAATATAAATGAAGAACATACCTCTTTGCTGTGAAGCTGATCCATCCAAACTCTTCCATGAGCTTGATAGAGGTGTCGCATTGATAATCAAAAGACTCACCTCCAAAGATGTCTCCACATATATATGAGTCACCTAATGCTTAGGTAGGATTCTCTCTTCCCCACGACTTGTTAGAGCCTAGATTAAAGAGAGAGAGAGAATGCGAGCTATGACTTAGAGAAGTTTCATTGATCAAGAATGGACATGATTCTTCTTGGTTTTGGGCTCCTCTTATAACTGTCAAGGACATTCCTTGAAGACTTCATAAAGCTGAATGTTTCATTAACAATCAACATATGAACCGTTTCATCATTTTAAATGTTTTCAAACCTTTAAACAATGAAATGTTTTACAAACATTTTGTAATGTTAGGCTAAACCATGAATCTAAATGTTCAACAATTAAACGTTTCATAAACTCCTTTAAGCATCATCCAATGATATCACAACCGGTCATGGTGGCTTTCAGTGGGAGATCAATGAGAGAAATGACAGTCAACACGTGTTATCATATAACACCTGCACTGTCATGCACAGTACCACGACATAGTAACCTTCACTATGACATAGTTTACTCAAGCACAAAACCATGACAAAACCATACCATTGACACCTATTGGTAGTTTCATGGGTGCCCAGAGTGCCCTCCACCTTCAAACCGCTTTGCTGATTCATTTTGTGATGCATGATTGAGCTCTTAGAGGAGTTTCGACATAAGCAGTCTCGATGTGCGGAGCTTGCCTTCGCTAATGTTAATGTTGCACAAACTGATGCTCATGTTTTCTTCTTACCTCACCGATATGGGTATTTGACTCCGGTGCCTCCGATCATGTTACCAACACTACAAATATTCTTTATTCTTGTCGTTTAACCTCCAATAGCGAAGCTATTGTTGTGGTAAATGCCCCCTCCTATGATTATATTGTCAACGCAATTCGTTAGTTTGTTATCCGTCTGTATGCTCACTAATGATTTATGTTGCGCCGTTATCTTCTCACTGATGAATATTGTATTTCTAGAGATCTCGACAGATCGTGTGTTTGGTAGAGGCAGACATTGCAAAGGCATCCGTGTGCTAGACTCGTCCGCTACCTATTCCAAGTTAGGTTCTCCATTTTCTGTTGATTTTCAGCCTTTTCATTTCTCCAAGCATCATCAGATCACCTATATTCCTTGAACGTTGAAGCATGTGTTGACTCTTTTTGTCTTAATTCATTTTGATGTCCGGGGGCTCAACTTGTTCCTTAGCAAGTTATGATATTGCTATTATGTATAACTCATTAATGATTTTTCTCTCATGTCTTGGGTTTATCTAAGCTCTTTAATGTATTTTGTTCCTTTTTAAGAATTGGTCTAAACTTGGAAACACCATTTTGTTCCTTTTTATCCACCTCCTTTTGCACCCTTCTTGATGCCGAAGACATTTTCCATCAGACCACTTGCCCTGACACATTGCAACAAAATGGTGTTTCCAAGTTTAAGAATCATTTGTTGGTTGTTGCTGATGCCCTTTTATTTTACATGAAGGTGCTCACACTTTTTTGGGGGTGATGCCATCCTTGCATCTTCCTATCTTATAAATTGTCTTTCATTGTCTATTCTTGAAGTGGTGACACCATATCATATACTCTATCTCATGTGCCCACGTCATTTGCTTTCAATCTTTATCTTTAGATGTCTCTGTTATGCCTGTGACACTCGTCCCTCCCACACCAAATTTGATGCACGTTCTCTTAAGTGCATATTTCTTGGTTACTCTTGCGTATGATAGGGGTATTAGTGTTACTCCCCAGAACACTCGTGTTATGTCATCTCTGTTGTATCATTTGTTGAGACCTCCCCCCTCCCTCCATTTCATGGGATCGTACCATCGGTGATCTCGATGCCCGACTTGTTTTTTATGTCACACCTATAATTAATTGTTCACAACATTTGCTTGAGCTTGGTTAACTTTGCTTTGGTAGTCTTTCTGATATGTATTCGAGGTGCGAGAGAGAGAAACAATGGATTTCTATTAACAGGAGAACTCAATTACAACAGAAAACAGTAGAGGAAGAAGGAAGAAAGAAGAACTGGGGAAGAAGAGGGAACCTCCCCTGGGAATGCCACCCTCAAGGCCTGACCGCCCTCAAGGCCTGGCCGCAGCCTCCTTTCGCCTGTGCTGAAAGCCTAGACAAATGCAATCCGTGCTTCCCCTCACCTGCTATTGAAGTGCCTATTTAATATCTCATCCAACCATCCAACCACTCTTATCAGCTACAACCAACCCCAATAATTAATAAAAGGGAAAATATTAATCTTCCCCTGACAAGTATTGAATACTCCCAACCAGCCCCCAACACGACAGCAAAGCTCCTTCGCAGAACAGCTCCCAGCACCCTTTCGTAGGGCTCCAACAGGACCCTTACGCAACAGCAAAGCAAGGCCCCCAACCCCAAGTACCCCAACGCAGGGTCTGCAGAAAGTCTCCCCTGAGACTGCTCCCCAAGGCCAAGCCAGCCCCAGCCCCAGCCCCACGTTCCTATTATTTCCTACTCCTTGACGAACCTGAAGGTCCCGAGCGCAGCGGAAGCTCGTGGGTGGATGTGCCCACTTGGCTTTTTGTCATTTGCAATGATCAATTCGGGATCAATACGACGATAAACGCCAGTCTCCACGGATCGAATCACAGAAATAGACAAAGAAGAAGAAAAGTCCCGGAACCATAAAGGAAGGATCATCACAGGTTGATTATAATTAATTTAATTAATTGACAAGAAGTACCTTTTATGACGTTCTTTCTTCGTTGATATTTCTGATCACGTTCCGATGTGATTCGTCGTTGCGTCGCAGAAGCCAAGTGTAGACTTCCTCTAGCGTGATCCACACGTGCACCACATATCTCTGGACGTCGCCAAAGGAATTTCCTGGTGCTAGCGTGGATAAGCCTTTGCTTGCGTTGTCCGCCTTAGATCGCCTTGATCCGATGGAGGTGGATCTCTCTCGGTCTTGAGAGCGTTCTTGGAGGACGGAGTTCTTTCGGTCTTGAGAGAATCTCCAGAAGTGTTGTGCACAACGATTCTTAGGAAAAAAGTTGGGGTTGTGAGGATATTTATAATCAGATTTGAGGTTGTAGAGTTATGACAATAAATAAACGCGTTACGCGTTTTATTTATTTCATTAACTTTTTTGAAAACCTCATGTCGAATCATTAATTCCTTGACATGCGCCCATGCTGATTATAATAAATATCATTTAATAAAACGATATTTTCTCAAAATCCCGACTGGAAAAACTACACGACGTGTAATCATAAATATACGGCGTGTACTTGTTTTTCATTGAAAACTACACGGCGTGTACATTCAATGTACACAGCGTGTATATCTTGTTTTCATTTTTTCATTTCCTTTCCAAAATGAAAACTATACGGCGTGTACTTGTTTTCATTTTATTCTTCCTCCAACATTAAAATGATTTAGGCTTCCTTGAATAATTATTAAACCATGTATGAGAATAATATTTATTCTACTTGAGATACTTGAATACACTTAGTGTGTGACCCTCTAGGCCTCTTTCTCGTTGGCATTAGGCGGGCTTGCCTAAAGTCGAAGATTACTGTCTAGCAACGAGTCAAGGCACCCAAAAGAAAGAAGTTGACGCCACATTGACGTGTCACCTCGTACGAACGCTTACCGTGTAATTTAACCCCTTTGTCTCAATATCTCATCAAGCAGGTTTCATGATAGTGTCATAAACCTATATGCTTGATCTGTCATTCTTTGACTTCCAGAAATAAACTCGTCGTTACACCATGGCCATGAAATTTGGGCGACGGTTCTATTTCAATCAAAAGGCCCGAGATATTTACTTCCATAAACATGGAAGGGACAAATCCTTCATCGACTTATCCATTAACAACATGTCATTCGTGACGCACCTAATGTACCATACTTCCCACCAACTGTCTTCGTGACAGTTTTCGTCAGCAAATCTAAGTGCACGAGTCATGACATGAGTTAATGATAATCTTCCAGTCTAAGGACCATTACACACGCTCGCAGATAGCAATGTCCGATGACACCAAAACATGCAGAATTACTACTGGCGAGTCTGTTCTCATAATCTCCCATCTTGGAGATTACCAAGTGCGAACTCCATGAAATAGAGTCTCGTCTTCTTACGAGTACTCGCATATGACGGTCTGTATACTATGTGTACTATCATAGTATGTCATCCAACCGTAGAACATTATTTAAGAATATTGTTATAGCATTTCAAGGTTCTCATCATAGCGGGGATCTGCCATGACCTTATCAATGCAACAAATATTCCAGGACATTATTATATTATAGTAATGCAGAACAATGAACAATATATAATAAGTGTATATTCATGTAATCAAAGTACAAACAGTTGGTTCTCAGGACACCAACCCTAACAGACACCACTTCGTCCTCAAGGTGAATGTATAGGAAACTGTGCCAACACAGCCTCAACTGTAGCTCATTTGCTTCAGTTGTCAATAGTTTTCTCTCCATGTACTTCTCCTGCATGCATGTCCTTTGCCCCTCTTGTGCGCTGCAGCAACCAGCAGTTAACTAGTGTTTGGTTTTCATCCTCAGCATGCTTGACCCTTCTTGCCAACTCTTTAAACTGCGCTTTTAGTCCCTTGCTCTCACTGCCTCCAGGCATTCAAAAATATACCAAAAACCAACCAATCTAGCATCAGAATTAGAATTATGTTCCCTTGACTCTGCAACAAGCTGTGCTGGAACATTTTGTGACTGCCTTCACGAAACAGAACATCACTGCTACCCGCTACAATTTTACTAGCTCGATCCCATTCCTCTTCTTTTCGTTGTGTTGGTGTTATTTTTCGTCGCCTCAAACCATTTCTGCTTCTCGGAATATCCTGATTTGGCATTACCTTCGATTTCAACGTGCCCCTCGGCTTGTTCCCTTCGGGATGCTTCTGATAACAAATCATGTGGGCATTGGGCAGCCTAACAGGATCTGACAATCCATCCATCTTCATTTCTTCACAAAAGCAGGATCCTATAATTGAATTCCCTTCCTCAACCTCGGGAGCATGAGGTTTATAGTCCTCTTTAGGAGCCAACCTATCTTCCACACCATACTGCAACTGAACCACAACATTTTTAAGCAAAACATAAGGAAACTTTTCATGTTTAGAATTAGCTGTAGTATGAATGAACCGCAAATTGGTTGTCTACATAGTGAAGACTTCACTTGGATCCTCCTCCTTCGTTGTATCAGTATTAGGAGCATGTTGGTGCTCCTTTCGTTGCAGGGGTTCTCGAACCTCTCTGTTTGCCTTTTGATTCCTAGTAAGTGCAACCACTATTAGCTGCCGTTGATAGCTCCTTGTTGCAGCCCTTCGCGCTGCTCGTCCAGAACTGGTACCATCAGGCATCGGAAACAGCTTCTCTAGATTCAGTCATTTGCCTCGAGAAATTCCTAGTAGACCAGAGAAACTTCCAGTCGGATTTAGCAGTTTCTATTTCAGCTTCGTTCTCAGCGTGTTTCAACTACTCGATCCCCAAATTTCTATGCGCTTGATCATGGTCCAACCATTCTTCCAAAGTAGCCTTTGCAACCTCAACCTCTGAGCATTCCCATTTTCCTCATCATCAGAACCAAACAAGCTGCTGTTCTCTCTCTTCTCAATACAATGATCATTACTAATTCCTTCAACCATTTTTACTTCCAAGATCCACAACAGCAGTTCATAATTTTAATTTGGTTTCTTCACGTGAAAAAGAAACACCAACAATCTCATTAAGATGACACTGTGGTGTAGCACTAACAAAATGTCTAGACCCATTAATCAACTCCAAATTAGAAGCAGAACTAGCAACCAAGCAAGTCTGAGAAAATTTTGAAACCTGGTCTCCTTTGTGCACTGCGTCTGAAGGTTGCCCTTCAGTGGACCCAAAATCCTTTGGTTCAACAGGAGCATGCACTTGCACCCGCTCTTCTAGCTGCATCTCACGCTGTAGTTGTCCAGAACTAGAATCCCCCGTTTCTTCCACTGTTATACCTCCAAAATTCTGGAGCAGCCCTTCTTTGAGTTGCGTTCAAGAGAGCTCAGCCCTAATTCATTAAGTCAATAAAAACCAAAGTTCAAGCATACTTGACATGCACAACCGCACCTTTGGTGCCTTAATATATTCCGGAGTTGGTTGGATCGAGAAATAAACCTCAGCTCTAATAATCCACACTTCAGGACCCTTTCCACAAAATTCTGCCTCTTTTCTTATTCAGAGTGCTCCTCCCGACTCCTTTCCTGCCTGGCCAGTGATGCCCGAATCTTTTCCATCAGAATCCTTGTCTTCAGCTCCACGTTTGATGTCACCATGGCTGGTAGCTGAACCGCTTTTCATGTCAGGCTCAACAATACTGTATGAACCAGTTGCTGCGTCCAACACTGTACGATCACGTCGTTCAAGAAATTTTGAGTCATACTCCACTGTTGTGGACACAAGCTATCGTGCTGCATCTGCTTTGCCCGGTCCACTGCAGCGAAGTGTTTTCTTCTACTGTGCGATCTTCAGTCGCTTCTTCCTGAAGCTCTTCGTCAAAAAATTGCAGTGTCAGCGTTTAAAATTATCTCTCAAGAATTTCCTATCTCAGCCTTTCTCTCTAGAAATCTCTTAATGAAAGTACCAATTGACATGTATCTGAGGTGCGAGAGAGAGAAACAATGGATTTTTATTAACAATAGAACTTGGTTACAACATGTAGAATGATAAGAGAGGTGGACCGAATACTCAAGATGCCTCTCTGAGGGAGGCCTTGAGGTTATTTTATAACGAATAATAAAAACCACATAAGACCACAAGTCCGATGTGGGACGCGGATTCCAACACTCCCCCTCAAGCTAGGTCTACCTAGCTTGAACACATAATTAAAGAAGACAAATCAAAGCAAAACAAAGAAAAAACACTTCAGCACCCCCCCTCAAGTTTGACATACCCAGTTTGATGACAAAACAAGGCAAAACATAACAAAAGATAAACCGTCATGGGTGCTGCTCCCCCTCAAGAAGTTGATAGATGATGCCGCTGAAAAAGATTGTCAACCAACGAACGCCCGTTTTGCAGAACCTGTAGGAATAGCTGGAATGAGGATGCAATGGCATGCAGAGTCGGACGACGGAGCGCCGAGAAAGTCGCACTGGCGGAGCCGGATGATGGAGCGCCGGGAAAGTTGCACTAGCGGAGCCGGACGACGGAGCGCCTGGAAAGTCGCACTGGCGGAGCCGGACGAAGGAGCGTCGGGAAAGCCGCACTGGCGGTGCCAGTCGTTGAGGCGCTGGGAAAGCCGTGAGGGAGGCGGGGCCATGAAACCATCGCAGGAGGCAGGGCCGGTCGATGAGCGGATGACACCAGCGGAGGAGGGCCTGTGACAGGGCGCAGGGATTCCGCGCAGGAGGGGTTATAGCACTGTAGGAGAACTTCGCGCAGGGGAAGTTGGATCTGTCGCGTGGGAGAAGTGGGAGAGACAAACGAGAGAGAGGGATCTGAACCCAAACGGAATGGCCCCGGAACTGGAACTGAAGGACGACGACCGCAAGCCAGGTCAATGAAGAACTCCGACGCGCAGGGGGCTGCGAGGGCCGGTCACGCGGGGAAGAAGACGAGCTGTCGAAGATGCGGAACTTTGACGGTGGCCGACAGGGAAGCAGATCACCATAGGAGATGGCCTTGCACGGGGGGTGGGGACGGGAGGCGGAGGAGGTGCGCTGGGAGGGGAGAGGCCGATGAAAGCGTCACAACGGAGGAGCTGCGCAAGAGGGCGGTCGACGGACCGCAGGGAGGGAGATGTCGGCAGGGGGCGGCGACGGAGGACTTACGGCTCTCTGGCCATGGAGGCTGCCGCCTCCCAACGGGGGGGGAAACCTAGGTGTCCGTCGGAAAAAAAGAGATGGGAGGGCTAAGGTTAGGATACAACCTCCTCTAATACCATTTAGAATGATAAAAGAGGTATGGACTCAATACCCAAGATGCCTCTCTAAGGGAGGCCTTGAACTTATTTTATAATGAATAATAAAGACCACATAAGACCACAAGTCCTACGTGGGACGCTGACTCCAACACAACAGAATACAGTAGATGAAGAAAGAAGAAAGAAGAACTCAAGAAGAGGGAAACTCCCCAGGGTACGCCACCCTCGAGGCCTGGCCGCAACCTCCTTCAGCTACGTTGAAAGCCAAGACAAATACAATCCGTCCTTCCCCTCACCTGCTGCTGAAGTGCCTATCTAATATCTCAACCAACCATTCAACCACTCCTACCCGCTACAGCCAATCCCAACAATTAGTAAAAGGGAAAATACTAATTTGCCCCTGACAAGTATTGAATACTTTCAACCCACCCCTAACACATCATTAAGGCCCCTTCACACAACAGTTCCTAGAACCCCTTCGCAGGGCTCCAACAAGACCCTTACGCAACAACAAGGCAAGCCCCCCAACCCCCAGTGTATCCTTACGCAGGGTCTGCAGAAGTTATCCCCTGAGACTGCTCTCCAAGGCTAGGCCAGCCCCAGCCCCACGTTCTTATCACTTCCCCCCTCCAGCTCTCTCCTCGAACTCCTCTTGAGACCTGTGGGTCTCATTTTGGTCGTTTTTATACCTATTACACACATGATCACCCTCTTGTAGTGCCTATTGATGCCACCACCACTGATCAATTGAGTGATTCTTCATGTTCCACTGACTATCTCCTTTTTACGTTAGGGAAAGACCCCATTGCCTGTCAGTAGACTATGATATATTTACTCTCTTTTTTGGGTTTCTTTGTGCTCATCACTGCTTTTGTCAGTACTTGGTTGCTATATCCATTCCTCATACCCTTGTCGACGCCAAAGTTCATCTTGATAGGTTCCAAGTGATGTAAATCGCATTACAGGCTCTCGATGATAACAATACTTGGGATCTCGTCTCTCTCCCTCTTGACATGCAGATGATTGGCGAATCTATTCTATTCGTTTCAATGCATACGATTCTGTGAATCAAATAAAAGTTCATCTCGTTGCTAAGTGGTATGCTTAGTCATATGACCTTGATTACTTTGATACATTTTCTCTGGTTGTCAAAATGATCTCTATCCACCTTTTTATATCTTTGTCTGCTTCTCTGGATGCCATGGTTGGAATGCTCCCCTCAAGCAATGAATTTGGGTGGGTGACTGATTTTATACAATTGTAATATATTGTGGACTTTCTCAGAGTTTGAATAATTCATCAGTATTCTATCACCAACCAATAATTGAGAGTATTCCGCTTGTTGATTATGTTGATGATATTGTGATAAATTGGAGTAATTCTGTAAGAATTTTTTAGCTCAAGCCTTTCATTCATCAACACTTCCACGCTAAGGACTTTACCCTCTAATATTTTCTGGGCATTGAGATCTCTTGATACATGAGGGTATCTTCCTAACTCAAAGGAAGTATGTTCTAGATTTGTTATTGGTAAACTGGGATTTTTATGGTTGGCACTGGTGATACCCCTCTCGAGGCATAGATCCATCTGCATGCTAAGAATGAGGCTTTCTTCTCACCCATAGATTTCACAAATCAGATTGGAATCTAAATTATTTGATCATGACGCGGTCTGACATTGTATACACAATGAGTAAAGTCAATCAGTTCATGGAACATTCGACGAGACTGTACTGGGATGTTGTACATCGCATTGTCAAATATGTTAGGAGGGAATCTGACTTATATTTATTATATTCTGATCATGGACATATCAACATTGAGACATTTTGTGAGACTGGCTATGTAAGATGCTTATCCTACAGGAGATCCACATTTAGGTAAGTTGTTTTTTGTTGGAGGTACTCTGATATCCCGACGAAGCAAAAAAGCGGACTATTATATCTTGCTTGAGTGTTGAGTTAGAGTATCGAGCGATAACTCATGTGACTGTGAAGTTTTTCTTTGGTCACAACAACTTATACAAAAAAATGCCCGCTTAATTGGAAGACCCACACATGTTTGAAGCGACAATCAGATGGACTGTCATGAATGAAACACATTAAGATGGACCCTCACTTCATGAGGGAGAAATATGAGAAGAAAAATGTGGGATCACTTCATGAGGGAGAAATATGAGAAGAAAAATCCCACATTTGAATACATTCAGACACCATGACAACTTGATGATGTGTTTATTAAAGGGGTTTCAGGGCCACTAGAAAAACTTTGTGTAATAAGTTGGACATGCTAAACACAGTGGAAGATACAACCAAAGCCCAAAAACAATTAGTATCTATATACACATTTGGAATAAATAATAAAACGAAGAAACAAACGACGCGCATTTCATCTGTTGATCCGATCTTCAAGCAAACATTTGATTTAGATCATTGTGGAGCAACTGATAGGTTTCTGCCTCCTAGGGTATCCACGGATTGTGGGAATCTCCAAACCTTCGAGAAGGATCTCTTTGGTTAATTGATAGAAAGAATCAGGAGTTAAGAATTGTTGGAGTCTGCATCCCACATCGGACTTGTGGTGCGATGTGGTCTTTATTATTCATTATAAAAGAACCTCAAGACCTCCTTTAGAGAGGACCTTGGGGATTCGGGTCTACCTCTTTTATACTTTAACATGGTATCAAAGGGGGTATAACCAAAAACCCTCCCCATATTTTTTTTTATTATTCCCGTCTCGGTTATTTTATTTTTTTTCCTGCTTGGGGGGCGACGACCCTAGTTCCGTCAAAGCCGTTCGCCCCCTGAGGTGGTCCTTCATCCCGTTTGAGCGGCTCCATCCTGTCTGAGCGGCTTCTTCTCGGCAGCTCCTGTCCACCGGTCTTGTCCGACTTTGCCTTCCCGTTGCGCCTCTTGGACCCGCTGTTGGATTGGTGTTGCCCGATCCGGTTGGGCCGAATGCTTGTGGCCCGCAACTATCGGGGTCAACAGTACTGTAGCGGAGCTGACCGACCGACACCGACATGCACTGTAGCGGTGCGGACTTCGGGGTCAACAGTACTGTAGCGCTTTTGACTTCCAGCCGGCAGACACTGTAGCACTTTTGACAAAGTGAGCCGCCGATCACTGTAGCAACGCGGACTACTATTCAGAACAGTAGACCGTCTTCTTCATATGTAGCCCATTTCGGGCTAGGGTTTGTAATGTTGGAAATCCTCTGTAATTTCTGTGCTCCCGAATCATAGTGAAAATCTGCCTCTCCCGTGGACGTAGGGATTTTTCCCGAACCACGTAAATCGTCGTGTTCTTTGTTGCTTTTCTTTCTTTCGTTTTCTCGTTTTTCTGTCGTTCTGTCTCCCGGTGATTCCGCAACAACTGGTATCAGAGGGTGAGTTCGGAATTCTCCAACGATGGCTCTGGATGAAGGCAAAGTGAAGATCGATCGCTTCGATGGAACTGATTTCAGTTTCTGGAGGATGCAGATCGAGGATTATCTTTATCAGAAAAAGATGCACTTGCCGCTTCTGGGTGTGAAGCCAGCGGAAATGGAGAAGTCAGAATGGGAGCTGCTGGATCGACAGGTTCTGGGTGTTGTGCGCCTGACGTTGGCCAAAAACGTGGCGTTCAACATCAGAGAAGAGAAGACGACGGTGGACCTGATGAAAGCCCTCACAAATATGTACGAGAAGCCTTCTGCGGCTAACAAGGTGCATTTAATACGACGATTGTTCAACCTGAAAATGGTTGAAGGGAGAGCTGTTGCAGATCATATCAACGAGTTCAATACCATCATAAGTCAGTTGTCATCGGTGGACATTGACCTTGGTGATGAGGTATGTGCTCTGGTTTTATTATCTTCGTTACCTGAAAGTTGGGAAGCAACTGTAACAGCTGTGAGCAGCACTTCGGGGAATACGAAGATGGCTCTAAAGGATATAAGGGACCTAATCCTTAGTGAGGATGTTCGAAGAAGAGAATCAGGCAGATTCTCTGGTTCTGCTTTGAACAT
Organism: Viscum album; assembly: GCA_963277665.1. Lineage (NCBI taxonomy): Eukaryota > Viridiplantae > Streptophyta > Magnoliopsida > Santalales > Viscaceae > Viscum > Viscum album. Next base: position 818,089,214 of record OY728148.1, read on the forward strand.
TGAAGGAAGAGGAAGGTACCCACAGCGGGACAATCGCAGAGGACGATCGAAGTCGAGAGGAAAGAGCAGAGACAAGGCAAAGGGGCCTGGTCCTACCTGCTGGACATGCGGGAAGAAAGGACATGTCAAGAAGGAGTGCAGAGAAAACCGGAAGGGACCTGAAACCAGTGGAGCAAACGCAGTAGCTGAAGGAACTGACGACGTGCTACTGCTGAGCGTAGACAGCCCGATGGAGTCTTGGATTTTAGACTCTGGGGCATCTTTCCATTCTACATCGGAGAAGGGTTTCCTGAACAATTTTGTTTCAGGAAATTTTGGCAAGGTACATCTTGCTGATGACGAGCCCTTGCAGATTGTGGGGAAAGGAGATGCACGGATCAAGACCAACAGTGGGAGTTTGCTGGTTCTGGAAAACGTGAGGTACATCCCTGGTTTAAGAAGAAATCTCATTTCTGTGGGACAGCTTGATGATGCAGGGTTGAGTACCACATTCACTGGTGGTGCATGGAAGATCACCAAAGGAGCTATGGTCATAGCTCGGGGAGCAAAGAATGGCACCCTGTACAACATGACAGAAACGTGCATGGACATGGCTGCATCACTCGAAGCTGTCGGAGGTTCTCAACTGTGGCACTACAGACTCGGCCACATGAGTGAAAAGGGGATGAAGGTGCTGGCAACAAAAGGATTGCTACCAGAGCTGAAATCGGTGGAAGTAGGTTTTTGTGAGGATTGCATCTTTGGAAAGCAGAAGAAGGTGTCCTTTGCAAAAGGAGGCAGAACACCGAAGGCCGGAAAGCTGGACCTGGTGCATACAGATGTTTGGGGGCCTGCACCAGTACCATCTCTCGGAGGGTCACAATATTATGTGACATTCATCGATGACTCAACGAGGAAGGTATGGGTTTACTTTCTGAAGAACAAATCTGATGTGTTTAAGATATTTCAGAAGTGGAAAGTCATGGTGGAGAACGAGTCAGGAGTAAAGCTGAAATGCTTGAGGTCTGACAATGGTGGAGAATATGGCAGTCAAGAGTTCAGGGAATTCTGTTCTGAAAATGGAATTCGGTGGGAGAAGACAATCCCAGGAACACCACAACAGAACGGTGTGGCAGAAAGGATGAATAGAACACTGAATGAACGTGCCAGGAGCATGAGGCTGCATTCCGGGTTACCCAAGACTTTTTGGGCTGATGCAGTGAATATGGCAGCATATCTCATAAACAGGAGTCCCTCTGTGCCAATGGGGGAATGTCTACCCGAGGAACTCTGGTCTGGTAAGGAGGTAAAACTCTCACATCTACGAGTCTTTGGCAGTTTAGCATATGTTCATGTTGATGCTAATGCAAGGGACAAGCTTGATGCAAAGTCCAAAAAATGTTTCCTTATTGGCTATGGTGGTGAGGAGTTTGGGTATCGCTTTTGGGATGATGTCAACAGGATGGTCATCAGGAGCCAAAATGTGGTATTCAATGAAGGTGTCATGTACAAAGATCGCCATGCAGTTGAAGATGAAAATGGGAACATTGAATCAGAATGCAAAAAGCAAGTGGAGCTTGAAGGTGTGTCTGAGCTTGAGAAGTCTGAACCAGTGGAACCTACTACTCCAGTGGAGTTGAGGAGATCATCAAGGGTGAGAAGGCCCGTGCAGAGGTATTCACCATCATTGCATTACCTTTTATTGACTGACGGTGGAGAACCAGAATGCTTTGAAGAAGCAATGCAGCTGAAGGAGTCGAGCAAGTGGGAGCTGGCTATGAAGGAGGAGATTTCCTCATTGCATGAGAACAACACTTGGGAGCTGACACCTCTGCCAAGAGGAAAGAAAGCATTGCAGAATAAGTGGGTCTACCGGGTCAAGGAAGAACATGATGGAAAGAGGAGGTTCAAGGCAAGGCTGGTGGTGAAAGGCTTTCAACAGAAGGAGGGAGTAGATTTCACTGAAATCTTCTCACCAGTAGTAAAGCTTACCACCATCCGGGTGGTTCTCAGCATTGTGGCGTCAGAGGATTTGCACCTTGAGCAGCTTGATGTCAAGACTGCTTTTCTTCATGGAGATTTGGAGGAAGATATCTACATGCAGCAGCCAGAGGGATATGTAGAGTCTGGAAAGGAAGACTTGGTGTGCAAACTCCAGAAGAGCTTATATGGACTGAAGCAGGCACCGAGACAGTGGAACAAGAAGTTTGATTCATTTATGTCTAAAAATGAATATAAACGATGTGGCATGGATCAGTGTTGCTACATCAAGTCCTTCGGTGATGAATATATTATATTGCTTCTGTATGTGGATGACATGCTCATTGCAGGATCATGTATGCAGAGGATTAATGAGCTGAAAGGGCAATTGGCTGAGGAGTTTGAAATGAAGGATCTTGGAGAAGCTGGCAAGATTCTGGGAATGAAGATCAAGAGAGACCGCACAGCTGGAACTTTAATGTTGTCACAGGCTGATTACATTGGGAAGGTTCTGAGAAGATTCAGCATGCTGGAAGCAAAGGCAGTCTCTATTCCCCTGGCGAGCCACTTCAAACTATCAAAGGAGCAATCACCGAAGATGGCAGAAGAGGTGGAGTACATGGCAAAAGTTCCATACGCATCAGCTGTGGGAAGCCTGATGTATGCCATGGTCTGTACTCGACCTGACATTGCTCATGCAGTGGGAGTTGTGAGCAGGTATATGGCTAACCCTGGAAAACAACATTGGGAAGCTGTGAAGTGGATACTGAGGTATTTGAAGGGCAGCAAGGAGGTATCTCTGTGCTTTGGGAAAGGAACTTCATTGCAGGGGTATGTGGATGCTGACCTTGGAGGCGATGTCGACAGCAGGAGGAGTACCACGGGCTATGTTTTTACCTGTGGAGGGACTGCGGTAAGTTGGATATCACAATTGCAGAAGGTGGTGGCTTTATCCACCACAGAGGCAGAATACATTGCTGTAACAGAAGCTGGGAAAGAGATGGTTTGGCTGAAGAACTTCTTGGATGAATTGGGAAGAAAGCGAGAGGAGAATGTATTGCACTGTGATAGTCAGAGTGCCATACATCTTGCCAAGAACCCAGTGTTTCATGCCCGGACGAAGCACATTCAGTTGAAGTACCATTTCATCAGAGGTTTGATACAGGATGGGTTGCTGACTTTGCAGAAGATATGTGGAACCAACAATCCGGCAGACATGTTGACAAAGCCTATGGTGATACAGAAGTTGAGGCACTGCTGTGCCTCTGTTGGTCTCCACTGATGAACGGAGGATGAGAGGCAGAATGATGGAGGACTTGATGGGAGCAGAAGAGGAAAACAGTTTGTATTTCATGAATCTGTGAAAGCACGCCACTGGTGAGTGAAGAAGAGGAAGAACTTAGATTAAGTAAGTTGTCTTCATCAGTTGCATCGAAGCATAGCAGTGCAGCGGATCAGGCTACAAGTGGGAGATTGTTGGATTGGTGTTGCCCGATCCGGTTGGGCCGAATGCAGCGGAGCTGACCGACCGACACCGACATGCACTGTAGCGGTGCGGACTTCGGGGTCAACAGTACTGTAGCGCTTTTGACTTCCAGCCGGCAGACACTGTAGCACTTTTGACAAAGTGAGCCGCCGATCACTGTAGCAACGCGGACTACTATTCAGAACAGTAGACCGTCTTCTTCATATGTAGCCCATTTCGGGCTAGGGTTTGTAATGTTGGAAATCCTCTGTAATTTCTGTGCTCCCGAATCATAGTGAAAATCTGCCTCTCCCGTGGACGTAGGGATTTTTCCCGAACCACGTAAATCGTCGTGTTCTTTGTTGCTTTTCTTTCTTTCGTTTTCTCGTTTTTCTGTCGTTCTGTCTCCCGGTGATTCCGCAACACCCGCTGCGCCTCCCGATCCCGACAGTGCGCCTCTCGATCCCGACGCCAGATCCTGGCGCTCCCGCATCCGTTATGGCTCCTAGCCCTCTCTCTGTCCAGGAAAAACCCTCCCCTCCGCCTACTCCCGTGACGTCTCGGTCATCCATGTCTTCGCCTCCCGCGGATCGTCCCCAGTCTGCGACGACCCTCATTCCTGTACGAGGCATCTCCCGCGCGCGCTACTCCCTGTGCACTCCCCGCCTCCGCCCTCCATCGATCTCCGACGCGACTCCCGACGTGCTTCTGAAGCAGACAACCGGCACACCTCTCCCGGCAGAACCCCTCTTGCGGCTCCTTTGTCCACTGCTGCTCCCTCCATGCCGACCTCCTCTTGTGGCAGCCACCGCCTCCATGCCGTCCCTCTTGCGGTTTCCCAGCGCTCTGACGACCGGCCCGCCCGTGCGGTTTTACTGGCGACTTTGACGACCGGCCCGCCCGTGTGGTAATTCAGGCGGCTCTTACGATCGGTCTGCCTGTGCGGATTTTCCGGCGCTCGGTCGACCTGCACCGCCAATGCGGCTTTCCCGGCGCTCCGTCGACCGACATCGCTTGAGCGGCTTGGCAAATCTTTTTCCGTAGCATCATCCATCTTCGTGAGGGGGAGCACCAACCATGACGATTTATCTTTGTTTTATTCTGTTTTGTCTTGTTTTATCATCAAGCTGGGTATGTCCAGCTTGAAGGGGAGTGTTTGCAGTGTTTCTTGTTTGCTTTGTATTGTCGTTGCTTTGATCTCTTTTCTTTATGTGTTAAAGCTAGGTACACCTAGCTTGAGGGAGAGTGTTGGAGTTTGATTCCCACATCGGACCACAAGTCTGATGTGGTCTCTATTATTCATTATAAAAGAACCTCAAGGCCTCCTTTAGAGAGGACCTTGGGGGTTCGGGTCTACCTCTTTTATACCTTAACAAGAATAATCACAACTTAGAGGAGTTCTAGCAGGAGCAATGAGTCTCGTACTTGAAGCACCCTTCAGGAGGATCAAAACAGGTTTATACAAACCCTCCATGAGGATCAAAGCAGGTTTATATAGGCCTCCAAGAATACAAATGGTCGACCATGCATTCATGAGACGTTTCGTAAACATCTCTCAACATTACAACTTTTGTAACACTTACTCAATCCTTATTGTTAAACCCTCTTTTATTATTATCAGTGGGATGCTATACTCCGCATCGTCAGATACATCAAGCGAGACCCTGCCCATGGTCTTCGCTACTCTCACCATGCTCATCAGAATATTGAGGCCTTCTGTGATGCTGACTATGCTGGTTGCCTTGCTGCTCAGAAATCTACTTCTGGGTTTGCCGTGTTCTTCGCCGACAACCTCATCTCTTGGCGCAGCAAAAAACAGACTGTCATCTCCCGATCCAGTGCGGAGTATGAGTACCGTGCCATGACCACCGTCACGAAGCCTATTGAGGTGGACTGCCACTTTTTTCGCCACCACTTGGAGCAAAATCATGTCAGTTTTAGCCACATCCCGACGACGGATCATCTTGTTGACATCTTCACCAAAGGTCTCCTTGGGGCTCGCCTGACCTCCCTCAGTTCCAAGCTAGGCATTCACAGTATCTGCGACCCAGCTTGAGGGGGAGTATGTCTGGTCTTGTCTGGTGTCATCTTTCTTTTTGTGGGACTCGTGGTCCAAGCCATAGTTATTAATGGCGCGCGCCATGGCGCGCCATTGCGCCATGGCTAGCGCCAGGGAGTGGTGCGCCGCGCCATGGCTTCGCCATGGCCCATTTAAGATGGCTCACTGTGGCGTGCGCCATATTGCGCAATGGCGCGCGCCCTGTTGCGCTAATGGTGCGCGCCATTGAGTCTTTTTGATTTTTTTATATCTTTTTAACCTGCCAACTTTTACGCCCCGATTGAAAATACCTCTTTTGAGGTCAAACAACGACCTCCCCTTTTGACTCTACGCAACACTCTTCCCGTGAGCGTAGCGACCCAACCGGTGTTGGACCACATTGACTGCCACGACCAAACCGAGATCCCTCGACCGTCGTGACCCAGTCGACCACGACTTAGCCGAGCTGCCTCAACCACCGCGACTTAGATACGCAATGTTGTCCAGAGCAGGCGCATCTTCTGTGCGAATCAGTAACTTTTTTTTTTAATCCAGTTTTATTTATGTTGCTCGCCCCTTATTTTTTTTCGAATTACTCCTGTTGTTTTTTTGAGATATATGGTTTTTTACTCCCGTCTTGGTTTTTTTAGATATGTGGTTTTTAATATATTTCAGGAATTGATATATATGATTTTTTGAGATATCTAGTTTTTAATATTTAATTGTAGGAGTCGTTGTTGACTTCATTTGTTTTTTTGATGTATGGAATATGAATTATTGACATAAATCTTTGTTTTTTATATATAAATTGTATAATTTATTATTTGTTATTGTTGATATATATGTATACACATCTTTTGTGCGCCGCAAGTTAATATTGCCACGTGCCGTGCGCTCTTGTCGCCGTTGTGCGCCATGCGTCGTAAATAACTATGGTCCAAGCTGGGCATGTCCAGCTTGAGGGGGAGTGTTAAACGCTCTTTTATTATTATTTTGGGCATTTCCGAGTCCCACATCGGAATACTCTTGTATGTATTCCTCGTTTTCAATCTATAAAAGAAGGCTTTCGCCTCACCTTGAGGTAAGGCGGTTTCCCATTCTACACTTATAATGAAATGTTTAATGTTTAAACAATTTATGCAAAACATTCTAACTCAAAATCGTTATTTCGTGATGAACCAATCGAGTATGGTGGCATGGATAAGGGGGTGGGTGTTCCACACGTTATGGCATAATGCGATAATATCACGCACAACCACCACGGTGGTGTCTGTCTTACACTATGCCGTGGTGCACATAAGATAGACCACGACGTGGTCTAAACCACCACGATGTGGTCAAGCCTTTAGTGCATAATTTTAGCAATCTCCCATTTGCACTAAAAGCTCAAAGTCTTGGCACACTTTTCACCTTATGTCACATCATATGTAACAACTTTTGAAAACTAGTAATGTAAAATGGGTCTGCGGCCCGTGGGCTTTGCAGGTATGAGGTAGATAAGGAGCGGGGCGAGCCTAAAAATTTTGACCGTTCAAAGAGTGAGCCTTTGTGGGTTGAGCTCGAGTGGGCCTGAGTGGGCCACTATGAGGCGGGCCTGTGTGTTTTTTTCCCTTTAATTATTATTTTGACCCCCCAACTTAGGATATTTTAAGGGTAAATCAGTCTTATTTGTTTTGGGGTTTAAGCATTTAAATAGGGTGTTAGCTGTTGACTGTATGCAACTTTTGGATGATTAATAAAATTCTTCAGAGAGTGTTCTCTCCCTTTGTGCGTGTTCTACACGAGTTCCTCGCATGGGGGCTCAATTATTTTGTTGCGCCACATCAAAACTATGGATTTTTGGAAAATAATTTAATTTTTTTCCATTTTTCTATAAAATAAAGGTGTGCTTGGATAAGAAACTTGCATACATTACCATCTTCCCACTCTCCAAATCATTTTATAACACATTTTCTAATAATATTTTTTAGAAAACGAAAACTGAAAATGTTTCCATGCATCAAATACGTTCTTAATTTTTTTTAAGAAACTTATTTTTTAGAGGATTTTACGAAGTAATAATTAAATAGATTCAGGCAAGCGCCAGATGAAATGGCGGAGAAAGCATAGAAAGTGAAACAAAACTACAATATCCTTGGGGGCTACAAAGGCTGAAGACTCTGCAAGGGTTGATGACCCAATATTGAGAACAAAGAACCTATCTCCCCCCAATTAAGACTTCAAAATAAATTAAATTCTATGTGCACTTGTAATCAAGCATCACCCCTTTTAACAATCTTTCCGTGAATTGCATTTGGGACACTCCTAATTGTAGAAGTGTTTGAATATGACTCTGTAACCATTTTTTAATTTTGCGTTGCTTGTATTTTCCTGAAATCTGATTATGATTGTGTTGGGGCACCGGAAGTCCCATACACCAAAAACATACACGAATATAGTGATTAGCACAAGAACGTAGGGGTTTGATGTGGTTCAGCAAGGTGCCCACGTCCTTGGGAGAAAGGGGGCCATTACTATTCACTCTTCTTTGGATGAAATGTTGGAGGATGCAAGTTACAAGTTCATGGGATCGAATCCCTTTTTAAAGAAGAAGGAAAACAATATTTCTTCAGTTGTTCATCTGCTTGAAGAAAATCATCCACTGTCATCAGTTGCTTCTTCATGTTTGGTTGCCAATCGAAGACTTTATTGTGTTTGTTGCTAGTTGAAGAGATTTCCTCTAATAACTGTCATCCCCACAAATCTCCTCATGACCAATTTGGGGTAGAAGTTAGACTCACAATCTCTTTCCTGGCTTCTATCTTCTCCTTCAGTGTCACCTCATAATGCTTCCCCATTTTTCATTGGTGTGAATTTCTTAATTTTCAACAATTTATCTTCGAACATATTATGGATCTAGTGATATTGAACGTTGATGTTTTTTGGATCTGAAATGAAATGTCGGGTTCCTGCTGAGCTAAATAACACACTGACCATCACAACATAGAATGTAATTCTCTTGATTCTATCTAAGCTTTTGTAGAAATTTATCATTTCCAAAACATAAACAATGAATGGATTTACTTCGGAGATACCTTAATATCCATTTGACTGCTATCCATCGATTCCTTCCTAGATTTGATATGAATTTACTCACAATGCCAACAACATGAGAAATATCTGGTCTTGTGCACACTATAACATACATGAGATCGCCAACTACCAGTTGATAAGGATTTTTCTCCATTTCTATTTTCTCCTCTTCATTTGATGCTCTTTGGCTTGTTATGAGTCTGAAATGACTCGCAAGTGGAGTACTAACTGGTTTAGCCTTACTCATGTTGAATCTTTCAAGAACCTTTTCAATGTACCGTTCTTGAGATAGCCAAATCTTGCGATTTGTCTTCTCACGAGTAATCTTCATGCCAAAGATCTGTGTCGCTTCTCCCAAATCATTCATTTCAAAAGACTTGTCCAACGCCTTCAACCTATCAGTCTTGGTGATTTCTCTACCAATAATCACCATATTATCAATATAAAACAAGAGAATAATGAAGTCACCACCAGAAAACCGTTAAATGAAAATGCAATGATCCGCGACCATTCTTCTGTACTCATTTTTCTCCATAAATGAGTTAAATTTCTTGTATCATTGTCAGAGTACCAGTTTCAGTGCATATAAACTTTTCTTAATAATACAAAAGAGGGTTTAACACTCCCCCTCAAGCTGGACAGTCCCAGCTTGGACAACGAGTCCCACAAAAAAGAATAAGATGACACCACACAAGACCAAGACATACTCCCCCTCAAGCTGGGTGTCAGATGTGGTGGATCCCCAGCTTGGAACTGAGCGAGGCAAGACGAGCACCAGGGAGACCTTTGGTGAAGATGTTAGCAAGCTGGTTTGCCGTCGGAATGTGGCTAAAGCTAACATGGTTGTGCTCCAGGTGGTGGCGAAGAAAGTGACAGTCCACCTCAATATGCTTCGTGCGTTCATGGAAGACGGGGTTCGAAGCAATTTTAGTGGCTGCCTGATTGTCACACCATATGTGAGCAGAAGTCTGTTGAGGAAAGCCAAGCTCCTGGAGGAGTTGCCGAAGCCAAAGGATCTCGGTAGTGACGGTGGCCATGGCATGGTACTTAGACTCGGCACTGGAGCGAGAGACAACCGTCTGTTTCTTGCTGCGCCAAGAAATGAGGTTGCCTGCCAAGAAAATGGCAAACCCAGAGGTAGATTTCCGAGTGGCAAGGCAGCCAGCGTAATCAGCATCGCAAAAGGCCTCAATATGCTGATGAGGATGCTGGGAGTAGTGAAGACCACGAGCAGGATCCCGTTTGATGTACTTGGCGATGCGGATGACAGCATCCTATTGAGATGTGGTTGGATGCTCCATAAATTGACTCACTTTGGCTACCGCACAGGAAATGTCGGGTCGAGTCATGGTGAGATAATTGAGTTTGCCCACCAATCGACGGTACCGCTCGGGATGTGGGTATAGAGCCGAGGAGGCATAAAGAGACCGTTCGCCAGGCTCTAGAGGAGTATCGACCGCAGTGGTCTGAGTCAGCCCAGCATCCTGCAATATATCCAATGCATACTTCCGTTGGCAGAGGGAGATGGAGTCCGAGGAGTAGGAAACCTCGATGCCGAGGAAGTATGTGAGAGGACCAAGATCCTTAGTGTGGAAGTGCTGGTGAAGATGAGCCTTGAGATGGGTGATACCCACAAAGTCGCTGCCGGTGATGACGATATCATCCACATAGACGACCACTAAGATGCAGCCATGTGGAGTCGTCCTGTAGAAGGCAGTGTGGTCCTTCATACTGCGGGAAAACCCAAAGTCGCTGACGACCGTGCTAAAGCGGCCAAACCAAGCACGGGGAGACTGCTTGAGGCCGTAAAGAGAGCGGCGTAGACGGCAGACACGAGATTCAGCGCCGGCGGCACAAAATCCGGGGGCTGCTGTAGATAGATTTCTTCCTCAAGGAAGCCATGGAGGAATGCACTCTTGACATCCAATTGATGAAGATGCCACTGATGATGGGCGGCGAGAGAGATGAATAGCCGGACAGAGGCCATCTTGGCAACCGGTGAGAAGGTATCAAAGTAGTCAACACCGTATGTGTGAGCAAAGCCTTTGGCCACAAGGCGGGCTTTGAGGCGATGGAGAGTGCCATCGGGATTCAACCTGATCGTGTAAATCCATTTGCTGCCCACTGCCTGTTTGCCTGCTGGAAGGGGGACAAGATCCCAAGTATGGTTTTCCTCCAGAGCCTGCAATTCATCCCGCATGGCTGCGAGCCACCCGGGGTGAGATTTGGCTTCACCAACCGTGCGAGGTATAGAAACCGTCTCCAGAGCGGACAGACCCCTGTATGAAGATGCAAATAGAGGAGTACTCTGGCAGGAGCGAGTACCTTTCCGTAGGGCAATGGACAAGTCCTCGGGTGGCGGAGCAGGAGCAGCGGACGAAGCAGGAGCATCAGTGTCACTGGCCGGAACGGGGGATACAGTCGAAGGACGACAGGAGTAGACCTGACCAAAATGGGTGTCAACAGGGGTTGACGCCGGTGGAGGATGGATGAGGAGAGGAGGACAATCATCGATGGCAGGGTCAGGAGGAGGAGAGGTAGAAGGAGGCAAATCCGGAAGAGGATGGATGATGAGGGGAAGACAGTCATCAATGGCAGAGTCAGGAGGAGGAGAGGGAAAGGAGAATGGAGAACTCTCCACAAAGGAGACATCCGCGGAGATGACATACCGGCAAAGGTCCGGGGAGAAGTAGCGGTATCCGCGCTGAGTGCGGGAATAACCAAGGAATAGGCAGCAGAGAGATTTGGGAGAGAGTTTGGTGCGGCCAGGGCGAGTGTCACGAACATAACACAAGCAGCCAAACACTCGAAGAGGGAGGGAATGAAGAGGGAGAGTGGGGAAAAGAGCCCGAAAGGGAGTCTCCCCCTTAAGGATAGAAGAAGGAAGGCGATTGATGAGGTAGGTAGCAGTGAGAATGGCATCTCCCCAAAAGAGCAGAGGCACCTGTCGGTGGAAGATGAGGGCACGGGCAGTCTCCAGAATATGTCTGTGTTTCCGCTCGGCCACGCCGTTCTGCTGGGGTGTATCAGGACAGGGGGTCTGATGAAGGATGCCATTCGTCCGGAGAAACTGCCGAAAGGAAGTGGAGAGATACTCGCGCCCATTATCCGAGCGGAGACATTTGACCGAGATAGAAAAACGGTTCTTAATTTCATTAAAAAAGGTTTGGAAGGTGGAAAACACTTCGGAGCGTTCTCGAAGAAGGTAAAGCCACGTCATTCGCAAATAGTCATCAATGGAGGATATATAGTATTTATATCCCAAGTGACTCGGAATGGTACACGGACCCCAAACATCGGAATGAACCAGATCAAAGGGGTGGAAGACCCGTGTATCCGTGCGAGGAATGTAGGAAGAGCGATGATGTTTCGCAAAAGAACAGGACTCACAATGAAAAGTAGGAGTCCGACTGACGTCTGGAAACATCTGATGAATGGTGGATGCAGGCGGGTGTCCTAATCGGGAATGAAGATCAAGTGCCCGAGAAGAGGTAGACGTGCAAGCAATGGGTGCTGGCCCCTCGAACATGTTGACCCCGTCTCGAAGCCGGCCTCGACCAAGTTCCCGGTTCGTAGTCTGCTCCTGAAACACAACACCAGAAGAGGTAAATATGGCCGCACAGTTATAATCCTTAGTCAGTTTACTGATGGAAAGCAGATTAAAGGGACTGCGGGGCACATGTGCCACAGAGGGTAGGTGTATCGATGGAGTCAGGGAGCATGCGCCGAAGCCCGCTATGGGGATAGTGGACCCATCAGCGACGGTGATGGCTGAAGAACCGACATATGTGCAGTAAGACGTCAACATACCAGCATCACCGGTGAGGTGGTCGGAGGCACCTGAGTCCAGCAACCATGCATGGGAGCAATGACTGATAAGGGCAGTGGGGCGAACAGTACGGGCCAGAGAAGCCGAGGAGGGATTGGGTCGGACAGAGGCCGGAAGAGCGGGAGGCCGCCTGAGGTCGGCCATAGAAAGGGCCAGAGACGGGGAAAGAGCGGCGACCTGTCGAGGACACGGCCTGGACCGCGGGCTGTCCCTGCCGCGGGTGCTGAGATGGCCGTCCATGCAGGACCCAACATCAGGCGATCAGGTGGCCAAATTTGCCACAATGTTGACAGAAGGGACGTGGACGACTTGAAGCACGACCACGTCCCGAGGATTCGGCCATGGAAGCGACGGGTAGCTGATGCAGCGGGCTGGTGGGATGATCTTGCGCAGGACGTGCGCGTGCAGGAAGGGCCGCCGGAACGAGGGCGCGCTGCCGGGACGAGGGCGCGCTGCCGGGAGAGGCTGCCGGGGCGAAACTGGGGGCGCCGGGACTAGGGTGCCGGGACGAGGGCGCGCTGGGTGAGGGGTGCCGCGGGGCTAGAGCAGCCGGAGCGCACGGGAGGCGCGAGAGTAGCGGGAGGCGGTGCGCGGGGAGCCTGCGGGAGGGCGACGCGGGGAGCCAGGACGCCGGGGAGCCGGGAGCCGTGCCAGGGAGGAGGGCCGCCGGAGAGCCGGGAGCCGCGCCAGGCAAAAGGGTCGCCGGGGAGCCGCGCCAAGCAGGAGGGCGACGCGGGAGCCGGGAGAGACGCCAGGCAGGAGGGCCGCCGGGGAGAGTCGCCAGGCAGGAGGCGTGCGCACGGCGGAGGGGCGATCCGCACAGGAGGCGCGCGCACGACGGGGCTGGCCGGGAGGGGTGCCGTTGGGTCGAGGGCGAGGGCGCCGGGGCGAGGCCGAGGGCGATCCGTCGCTGGGCGAGGGGAGCCGCGCCAGTGGGGAGAGCCGCCAGGATGGAGAGCCGCCTGGAGGGAGAGCCGCCTGGAAAGGGAGTACCGCCGGGAGGGAGCGCCGCCGGGAGGGAGGACCGGGAGAAAGGGCCACCGGGAGATTAGGGCAGAGGGGGAAGAGAGAGGCGGGGGCCAGACAGAACCGGGAATCCGCCGGGAGGGAGGGTCGGGTTTAAGATCCCTCTGATACCATGTAGAATGGGGAAACCCCCTTACTCTCAAGGTAAGGTGGGGGCCTACTTTTATAGAATGATACGGCGAAAAATACAAAGGAGTATTCCGATGTGGGACTCGGAAATACCCATAATAATACAAAAGAGGGTTTAACACACTTGAAATCCCTTTGGTTACTCCATATATATCTCATTGTCAAGATCACCATGTAAGAATGCAGTCTTCATATCAAGTTATTGCACATCTAGGTTGAGACTAGGTGCCAATCCAAGAGTAGCTTTAATAGAAGACATTTTTACCGTACGGGAAAATATTTCATTAGGGCCAATACATTTTTTCTGACTGAATTCCTTAACAACCATCCTGGCTTTGTAGCATGGTTGCGAGCTACCATCTTCACCTTTAATTCTGTACACCCACTTGTTCTTGAGTATTTTCTTTCCATATGGTAACTTTACCGGATCAAATGTGTGGTTTTTGTGTAATGCTCTCATCTCTTATTGCACGACCTTTTTCCCTTTCATCTTCTGTCGAATTTTGATCGCATCATTGTAACCGGATGGCTCTCCCACGTCAGCAAGCGTCACATACTCAAGTGGTGAGTATCCACGTCTCGGTTGTCATTCTTTGGTGGATTTCCTCAATTGTGCTTTGGGTGAGATCTATTCTGGAATATCAGATGATGGAAACATGCTAGTATATGAGGACATATTATCCGGCAGTGATGTATTATTAGTGTTTGGAATCTCTCCCAATATTCGGAAGTGATGGTGGTGAGACTGGTTTCAGATTGATTGGAATTTCCTCAGATGATAGCTTCTTTGACTTTTCCCAAACCTTTAATTTTCTGATCTTCAAGAAATACCGCATCTCTGCTTCTGACGATCCTCCAGCTGATGGGATCCCAAAGTCTATAGCCAAACTCTTCATGAGTGTATCTCAAGTAGATACATTGCTTTCCCATTCAATCCATCTTTGCCATCTCATCTTTTGAGAAGTGAGCAAATGCCCCGTAGCCAAATACTCTCAAGTGCTTGTATGAAACATCTTTATTTGTCCAAATCCTTTTTGGTATGTCGTAGTTCAGTGGAACTTATGAAGAAAGATTAATTAGATTTACTGCAGTCTTTATTGCCTTCCCTTAAAAGGAATTTGGCAGCTTTGTAGTCATGAGCATACAACTGACTCTCTCATAGATGGTTTTCTTCATCCTCTCCGCAACACCATTATGCTGAGGTGTCTTCGATAATGTTTTTTCTAGCCTAATGCCAAAACTCTTGCAGTATCGCTCAAATAGACCACACTACTCTCCTCCATTGTCTGTACGCACACACTTCAATCGTTTGCCTGTTTTTCTTTCTCCCTTTCCATGAAACGACTTGAAAATATCATGCACCTGATCTTTAGTTTTCAAAGAAAAAGCCTTCACTTTTCTAAAATGATCATCTATGAAAATCACAGAATAAATAGCATCTCTCAGTGCTTTGATGCTCATTATACAAACATTTGTGTATATCAAATCTAAAACATTTGATTTTTTGAATGGTAAATAACCATAAAATGATACCCCGTTTGTTTTCCCATGATACAATCAACACAGGTATCCAAATGCGTTTCTTTGATTCCTGACAAGAGATTCTTCTTGGAGAAAATTCTGATTCCTCTCACTCATGTGACCGAGCCATCTGTGCCACACTTTTGCAGAAACCTCCCTTCTTGCTGCATTGATTTCTCCTTCACACGACTGACATTTGTAAGGTAGAGAGATGTAATTTTCTTGCCTTTAGCAATTACCATATACCTTTGGTAAGCTTATATTTCACATAACTGAAGGAACTGACATAGCCATCATCGTTGGGCATTATGGTGGATATCAGATTGAGGTGAGTTTCGGGAACATGCCTCACATCTCTCAATAATAACATGCATCTAATATTAGTTAAGAAAAATCTTGTTTGGCTGTGACATGGAAGGATGTGCCCGAATTAATCAACCATGTAGCATCGCCTTTCGCAAGGTTGATCTGATCCTCTTTTTGAACAATAACGATCTCATCTTTGACAACGGCAACATCTTTATTTTTGGGTTTACCTTATTCCTTTGCTTTGCTTTAAACTTCCAACACTCCCATATTAAGTGTCTGGGCTTGCCACAATGACTTGCCACAATGACGACACTTCACATCATTTCTTGATCAGGATTTTGATTGCTTTCCTCTGTTGATTTTGGTCATAGGGTTATTTTTCTTTAGCTATTTCTGTTTTCCTTGTCTTTCAGTGACAAGAGTCTTTGATTCTGGAGTACACCCCTCATCCTTTTAGATTCTCCATTCAACATTTTGTCTTTCACCATTTCCACGGTGAGCTTTCCATCCGGAGCAGAATTGATGACCGACACAACCAGTGTATCCCTCGTCTGCAGTAAAGAACTCAACATCAAGGGTGTCTGCAATTCATCATCAAGTATCATATATTCATAGAATTCAACTGATTAATAATACATTGGAATCCCCTCATATGCTCCGATACACTGTTCTCATTCTTTTACTGCGGGTTTACAATTTTCGCCACAGAATAAAAGCATAATGTTTATTGACAAAATTTTGGAAGAAACTCTTGTCGATCCATTGTCTGATTTGGGTAGCGCACTTCCTGTTGGGTACAACTCACTCTACATCAACTGGTGGAGTACTGGTAGACGTCTTCTAATCGGATTGGCCGCCTGATGAAGTTTCCTCCGTTGGTGCTGTAGTGGGTTTGGCTGCCTCTACGATGAACTTCCACAAATCTTTAATATATAAAAGATTTTCTATTTTGGGTTTTCAGATATCATAATTTAAAGTGGTAAGGTTAATCATGTTACTGATATTTTTCTCCATTGATGTATTGTGAATCTCAAAAATCTAATTGTACGGATGTGTTTGGCCCTGTCGACTTAATGGGAAATGACTCATGGGATCGTGTGAAACCGGATTCAGATTGACCAAGATATGACCCAAACAATATCAATGGTTGAGATTGACTGATGATGTGGTGTTGACCTGACATGTCAAAGATGCTACCCGAAAAGTCTCAGGAAAGTCACCGTCGACGTGAATATTATCCGCTTCTCCGGCAAGGGGGTATTGTAGCTCCCCTCGAGTTGACCTAAGGTTGGATCGCTTCTATAGAGCTCGTTTTAGCTCTATTTTTTGACACTGTTTGCGGCATTGGAATTGCCTCGA
The DNA here is from genome assembly GCA_963277665.1 of Viscum album. Taxonomy (NCBI): domain Eukaryota; kingdom Viridiplantae; phylum Streptophyta; class Magnoliopsida; order Santalales; family Viscaceae; genus Viscum; species Viscum album. Next base: position 818,105,921 of record OY728148.1, read on the forward strand.
GGAGATCTTCATGAATGCGCCTTCAAAGATTGAATCCAATCACTTTGAATTTTCCAGCCATTGGAAACCTTTCTTGGCCCGTCTCGGTTTTGACTCCTGTGGCTCTGATACCACTTTGTTGGGGCAACAGAAGCCCCCCACACAAAAAACGCTCATGAACAGAGTGAAAAACACATGAATGCAAGGGTTTAACGTGATTTGGCGAGGTGGCTACGTCCATGGGAGATAGGGGCCATTTACTATTCACTCTTCTCCAGATGAAACGACGGAGGATGCAAGTTACAAGTTCATGGGATTGAATCTCATTTTAAAGAGGAAGGAAAACAGTATTTCTTCAGTTCATCAGTTCAAAGAAAATCATCCACTGTTTTTTACTGCATCTCCATGTTTGGTTGCCAACTGAAGACTTCGTTGAGCTTGTTGCCAGCTGAGGAAATTTCCTCCAACAGTTGTCGACAGATTCCCCCTGCTACTATCTCCCACAGTAAACTCCCAAATTGGGAGTGGCCCTCAGAGATTGCTCATAGTGTTCTGCGAACTTTGAGATGGCAATCAATGCTTGTGTTGCCATGTGTATGTGGATAGGTGGCAGAGAAAGAGGGGAGAATACACGATGGTGAGAGATGTGAGGCCATTTGTTTTCTCATTTTCTCCGCCATCCCTCGTCACTTCTCCTTGTCACTGCTTTGAGACAATTTCAGTAGGCGATAAGGGCTGCTTGTACTTGACCTGCTAAGAAGGTCAAAATCGGAATTATGATGTTTGTAAAGTCTGTTTTCTTTGTTATATTGTTATGAGCTTTTGCTCTGGGGAGGTAGATAGGAGTTCCCTTGATGATTTGTGCTAGTATCGGTCAGATGCTCATTTTTTATTAGTTGCCCGTCTGTTTTTCGAGGACTTATCAAACTCCTACACGTATCCTTGTTTCTCTTCTAATTCAATCTATATGATTTATTAAAAAAAAAGGTTTAAATGCCACTTCATTAACATTTATTCAACTGGGACTCTATTTTTTTTAATATTAATATATGCTTGTTTTTTGTTTTTTTTTAATATCTGATGTGTTAAAACTCCAATCAGGTTCTTGCTTCTATGGCTGATTCAAATGGGCAAATTTCTGCGTCAGTGATGGAACGTCTTACTGCAGCTGCAGCAGCAGAGCCATATGAATCTGTTTGTTGTGCCTTTTTATCATATGGGAGTTGTGGTGTTGATTTGAAGAAGGGTTGGAAATACAGGAGCCGATTATGGTATGGAGTTAGCCATCCTTCAAAAACAACCACTTTTGGTGGTGGCGGGAGTGGTTGGGAATCTTGGAAATCTGCCTTGGAAAGGGATGCAAATGGAAACTGGATCGAACTTCCTTTAGTAAAGAAGTCAGTTTCTATGCTCCAAGCTTTGTTGTTAGATGATTCTGGTCTTGGTGGTGGTCTTGGTATAGGAGGGGGATCAGGCACTGGAATGGGAGGAATGGCAGCACTTTATCAGTTATTGGACAGTGACCAGCCATTTTTATGCATGCTCCGGATGGTGCTTGTTTCAATGAGGGAAGAAGACAATGGCGAAGACAGTATGCTTTTGAGGAGTGTAGCGGTTCATGGCAGAATATCAGAAAGTTTACACCGAGAAGGCAACTGGGTATCCTTTGATAACAGTTCTCAGATGTCAGTGAGGAAGCCACGCTCTGCATTGCTTTGGAGGTACTTTACATCCTAAAAAGCATTCCATTGCTGCTTTTAGCTTTAGGCGCCACGTTTAAACTGGATATTGGCTGTCTGCGTCTTAAAGTTGATATCAAGCCAATTGTTTTCTTTGGGTCTGAGGTTTCGTTTGGTTGATAGAAATCAAATTGCAGGAAAAGAAATGAAAGGAATTGGAGAAGAAAAGAGATCAATGTGAAGTAAAAAAATAGTGTTTTGCATACAATGGAAAGGAAAACATTTTAATAGAATTAAAATGATAAAATAATAGAAAAAATTATATTTTAAAAATTATAATATATATTACTATACTATTAAAAAGGAAGTTAAAAATATTTATTTATTTAGTGTTATTATTTTAAACATTACTTGTTTTCTCCAAAACATGGGAGTGATAAAAAATCCCTCAATGAGTGGAAGATGGAGTTTCCTTGGAAACCCCACCGTGCAACAATGCATGCTGGGGGAGGGAAGGAAAGCCTGTTTTCCTTTCCCCCAGAAGCCTGTCAACAAAACGGGACCTAAATTCTTACTAACATTACTGTTGCTGTTTATTCATAGTGTTATTTGCTAATGAAAGCTGGTTCTGATGTATGTTTTTCAATTTATAGACGATTTTGTGAACACTTACTGATTTTTTATGAGTCTTTCCGCATCAAGGATCTTTGAGTTTTGTCTCATCATTATTGATAGGCACAGACTGTCATTTCTTTGGCCAGGCATTTTTCATGGTTATATTTGTCTGGAGGATAACTAATTTGTTACTGATGACCTACAGTGTGCTTTCACCTCTTCTTAACCTGCCAATTTCCGAATCCAAGAGACAGCGAGTGTTGGTAGCTTCTTGTGTTCTTTATTCAGAGGTTAGCCTCATACAAACCTGGCTCGTACTTTTTGCTGAAATTAGTGTGGCTAGTGCATACTACTATCTTTGTCCAACGATTAGATAGCTATAAAGCCTTCTGGTACTTCGTCTGGGTAACGGTGGGTGCAGGTGAGGTCTTACTGTGACAATCATTTCGCAGGTGTGGCATGCAGTCAGCATGGACAGGATGCCTCTTCGTAAGCAGTACCTAGAGGCTATTTTACCTCCATTTGTAGCAATTTTGAGGAGGTGGCGACCACTTCTGGCTGGAATCCATGAACTTGCTACTTCAGATGGTCTCAACCCTCTTGTTGTTGAGGACCGTGCATTAGCTGCTGATGCACTGCCTGTTGAGGTAATTGAACACCATAACCTTTTAACATCACATCACATTTCCTGGGTGTGAAAGAATGAAGGTTATTTCAACTCAATTTTGATACTTAAACCTTGGTTTCCTCTTGTTAAACATCACATTGATAGAAACCGGGACACCTCAGCACAGCCTGGAAAAGCAGATTCTACAAGGGGGATACAGCATGGGAGGCAGGCGAGCCCCAGCTGGTACTGCTGGAAGAGGAGGGTTATGCCTAACAAACTGGGGGAGTTTGTTAAAGTTTCCACAGCTGTTAGTAGGTGCCCCACGTGAGAATATTTTGAGGAAGGGAGAGGGGCTATAAGAGGAGTAATCAGGGAGAAGGGGGGATACGGGGAGAACATTTCTGTTGGGGTTCGGCCTTTGGTTTGGGCAAGGGAGCTGCCAGGCCTCTTGAGTTTCTTTTTTCTTTCTCCACTCTTCTTCTTCTACTCCTTCCTCCATTAATACAAAGAAGTCGGTTCCAATGGGGCTGCTGGAGCAGGGGTTTTTCCATTGGTCCAGTCTGCCAAATTCGAACTAGTGACCTAAGGATTTACATGAGTTGCTTATGTTTCTTACATGAGATATGAATCTGGCATTGAGTTACCTCACTTTTACAATGCTTGTTTTTGGTGCATTTGATCAGATGAAATAACCATTCTGTTACAGCATTCCCTGGGGATAACTATTTCCATGTTTGACTGAAAGAATAGTCAATTCACTTGAAACTTGTAAGTGAATTGATGGCATTGCACATGTTCATGAGCGCACACACACACATCTGACTGTCTCATTGGTGTTGCAATGCATTTCTTTCTTTTTTCTAGCTGCTGTTATCATTTTTTTTGTTGTCTCACAACACTAGGCAATCACTTACTGCAACACCCCAAAATGATGTCACGTTTAACAATAATAGAACCGGGTAAATTTGTTGCCACTGTTTATAATTATTACTACTATTATAATAATATTTTTTATTTATTTAACCTTTTTATAATTGTTGGAAGTAATAGACGTTTTCTGACTGAGGGTAACATGTTCGTAGGCAGTCTATGAGCATCTTTCTTTCGTGAAATAAATCAGAATGAAAATGGAGAAAAAGACTGCACACACTCCCTCTAAAGCTGGGTTTTAGATGTTGTTCATCCTTAGCTTGGTGTAGAGAAAGTTCACTCGAGGTCCATTAATGCCTTGGTGAAGATGTCAACAAGCCGAATAACAATGAGAGTAGTTTCAAAGGTGTGGTGCTTTTGATTGACGTGATATCGAAGAAAAGTGCCAGTCCACCTCAATGTGTTTGGTGTGTTGGTGGAAGACTGACTTGGTAGCAATCTTCATGGATACCTGATTAGAAAGACAATTTCATGGAGCATTTGTTTGACGTGATTGATGCATTGGTGGAATATTGAATTAGGTAGCTATCTTTGTGGTCAGATTATCAACACAAAGTTAAATATAATTCTTTAGTGGAAAGCCAATTTTGTGGAGCAACTGGTGGATCTAAAGAATCTCGACAATGACTGCGGTCATGACATGATATTTGGACTGGACACTTGATCGTGAGATAATGAGTTGTTTTTTGCTACGCTAGGAGATTAAGTTGCCGTTGAGGAATACCGTGAACCTAAAAGTGGACTTCTAGATAGATAAACAAGTTGCGTAGTCAACATCACAAAATGCCTTAACATCCATGTGGTTGTGATCGAAATAAATACCGTGCTCGTTATCTTACTTAATGTATTTTGCGATGTGAAGAACTGCGCTCCACAGAGATTTTTTGGGATGCTCCATAAATTGGTTAATATTGTTAACAACATAGATAATATTGGAATGAGTCACTGTGAAGTAATTAAATTTCACAAGATGACGACGATACTGGGCTTAAGAGGAGTCTCGACCACAACAGTCTGCGATAGGCCAGCCTATGAAATATTCTAGGAGGCCCAAGTCCTTGGTATTAAATGGTTGATCAGGATAAGACATGAGACATGCAATGCCGTGTGTGTTACTTCTTGCGATAATGATGTCATCAATATAGACAACCGACATAAAACTACCGAGGACATCCGTTGATAAAAGCGAAGGCAAACTTTCATAATATGGGAAAACCCAAATGTAGTTACCATAGTGAATACTCGATCGAACCAGGTACTAGGGGACTGTTTAAGAGTAGCGATGCGGGGAGACCTGAGACTCGACCCCAAATACGACGAAGCTAGGAGACTGCTGCATATAGACCTCATCGTCAAGAAAACCCTGAAGGAAGACATTTTTGACATTCAGTCGATTAAGAGTCTCATGGGAGGCGACAACCATAAAGATAAGTAATCGAGCAAAGACCTTATTTGTGGCCAATGAGAAAGTGTTGAAATAATCAACTCTATATGTTTGATTATATAGCCTTTGGAAACAATGTGAAATTTAAGGGGACGAAGAGTTTCATCAAAATTCCGTCACACTATAAATCCATTTTGCACCGAAGTACAAGGTCTTATGTGTGACCATCTTCTAGAGCTTGTAATTCATCATGCATTCCTTGAAACCAACAGAGATGAGATTTTGCCTTGACAATCATGCTAGGAACAAATATTGTCTCCATTGTTGTGATTTAGAGTGTTCGTTGCTGTAGATAAACCTTTGTAGGAATGTGTATATATTGGGCGATACTTACATGAATGCGTACCTTTCCTCAGCGCAATGGACAAGTCATTTGTGGTTGTCTTTGGAGTGGCATGTGAAATTGGGGCTGTGGCATCCTTAGTTGGTCTAGAGGACATGGTCGATGAATGATGAGAGTAGACGTGTACAAAGTGATGATCATCACATATGACAATAGCTGGTAGGGTTGGGTGGATCTTAAGAGGAAGACAATCATTTAGACCAGTATCCGAGAAGGAAAGGGTTGGTGGTAAGGAGAATAGTGATGTTTCAACAAAGGAAACCTCGACAAAGACGACATAAAGTCCCAAGTCGGGAGAGAGACAGTGATATCTTCGTTGGGTGTGATAGTACCTCACAGATGTGTAGTGAAGGACACGTGGACTGAGTTTAGACAAATTGAGACATGTGTCACATACATAACAGTGACAACAAAAAACACGAGGGGAGATGATGAGAGGGCAAGCTGAAAATAAAATTTGAAAGGGACTCTGTTTGACTGATAAAGGATGAAAAATGGTTAACAAGATAAATGGTTGTAAAAATAGCATTGCTCCCAAACTTGAGGGGCACTTGCATGTGAAATAGTATGGCTCAAGCGGTCTCTAGGATATGAAGATGTTTACACTCGGCTACACCATGCTTTGAGTATGAATTTCATGATAAAATGATATTAATATGTGTAATAGTATGGCTCAAGCGGTCTCTAAACATCTCGGGTACACCATGCTTTGAGTATGAATTTCATGATAAAATGATATTAATATGTTAAATACTCTAAAATGTTCATGGAGAAAATAATCTTGGTCATACGCCAAAAATCATCAATAAAAGATTCATAATTACCATACCCCAAATGACTCGGGACCACACAAGCGCCTCACAAATTAGAATCTACTAACTCACAAGGTGACATGATAACCAATTGATGAACATATGACATTCAATAGTACTTGACAAACTGACATGACTCTTAATGGAAAGTGTGAGTATTTTGAATATTTAGATAGATTTGACTTGGTCAATGGTTTGATTGATATGGATTTGATTGGGCCATGACTAAGTCAATAGCCAATAGTTTGATTTGTATTTATTATTTTATGTTTGTTTCTTCATCTATAAATAAGAACAACCAGACCTCACTTAGACATACAAATTCTGAATATTCTCCTTCGACATGGTATCCGAGCGAGTTCCCAAACCCCAACTCTCCTCCTCTCCTCCTAGAGTGAAAACCTAGGATATTTCCTGGGGGTGGGGGGCTCTTGTTGGTGTAGCACCCCTTGGCCACGTGGTCCCCACCCAAGTTGGCCGCCCCTATCCAAAGTTGCTAGGCTACAATAGGAGAAAGCAGGAGATGACAAATCCACTTCAGTCGAAGCCACGTGCTTCCTCCGTGTGCCAACACTGACTTTGGAGCCACTCTTCCAGGAATCAATCCCTTCGAGTGCCCTTTCCACAAGCTATGCACCTAGGCACAGTTTGCCTCTTGCTCGCGTCCAACTCTATAGATTTGCGACCTTCTCCAGGCGCAGGGAGCACCTTGCTTGGATCCACATTGCTCTTTACTTTTCCTTGGATTACTGTCGGGCTGCTCAGATTTTTGTTAGACTTCGTATTTCTGCTTGGATTACTGCTGGGTCCAAACATTCTTTAGGCCTCTCTATTGCTGCTCAGACCTTCGCCGGTCCTCTCCGTGGCTTCCTAGACCTCTGTTTGGCCTCTCCACTACTCCCCAGACCTTCATCCCGCCTCTTCAGCACCGCCTAGATTATTGTTGGGCTGCTCGGACCTTTGGTGAGCTTCTTAATCGCCGCTCGAATCACCATTGGGCTGCCTAGACCTCCGCAGGGCTTCATTGTTATTGTCCGAATCACCGTTGGGTTGTCTGAATCTCTGTTGGGCTTCTTTGTCATTGCTCGAATCACCATCGGGCCTCTTTGCTGCTTCTTGCATCACTATCTGGCTACCATGTCTTTATATTTTTAGTGGTTTGAATTAGAATAGCAAGTTGGTCATGTCTAACTTGAGGGAGAGTATTAGGGGAGGGTATTTACTTTGTTTTCTTTTATTATGTATCTAAGTTCGGTAAACCTAGCTTGAGGGGGAGTGTTAGAACATTTAGAATATTTAGATATTTATATATGGGTTTGACTGGGTTAATGGTTTAACTGAGTCAATTGTTAGTGGTCAATGGTTTGGCCTGTACTTATGATTGTATCTTTGTTTTCTTTATCTATAAATAAGAGCCCAACCTCACTTAGAGGTATGGATTTTGGGTATTCACTTTCTACATAAAGACTTTAACTGAGGGAAAAGCTTCTCTAAAACCTACGTGGGTAGATGACCATGTCGGGGATGAAGCTCTAGTGCTCGAATGGAAGTGGAGGGACAGACAATGGATGTCGTTGTATTAAACATGTGACCCTTTCGCGTAGATGACCTCTACCAAATCTTTGATTTGTCAAACGCTCTTTAAAAACAATATCAGAAGATGAGAAAGTTGTAATCATATCTATGTTTACTGATAAGCAGGAGCTTGAAGAGGCTCTGAGGGACATGAACCATTTATTTCAGCCCAATGCGAGGGTTTAAGAAGCAAGTACCAAACCTAACAATATACGCAACATTCCTTGGTAAGGGTCATATCTCCCTTGATATGATTCAATGCACGAAAATTTTGTATCCATGCGGTCAGACGATGAGAAATGCATGCTCTAGGACCATTTGTTTGTGTGAGGGAAGCTAACAAGCTTGCGTCGAGGTAGTTTGATGTGAGTGTATAAGCCCCAACTCGTTCCCCGGAAGCTCCTTTGTGTGGCGAAGTTTTGGAGTGGCCACCGCCATGTTCCATGAGTCCGTTATGATCTATATTATCAATAGACAATGGAAGTTGGCAATGAGCCTTATCATGGTGGTGATATACCTGTTAGATCTCGAGGGTGGATGGATTGGTCAACACCTCGGTCGTGGTGATCGCATACTCAGGATCTAGCTTGTGAAAAGGCTAATGAGACACAATTAGTCTCATCAAGTCAAGAGTCATTTCTGGTGTTTGAGGAAGTGACCACATCTCAAAGAGCTCATCATGAAGGGCCTTCCATTCGATAAATATGCAGAAAAGGAAAGTGTTGATAGCATATGACAATGAGTTGCTGAAGAACATCTGGGGCACGGGTCAAATTGTTGGACCCTTGAGTACATGCGAATCAAGGAGTTTTGGTGTTCTTTGACCATGTTTACAGTGATAGCCACATACTTGATCGATCACTCCATAAAATTAACAAGCATGACAAAAATTTTGATATCAACAAGTTTTCATATCTTGTATTTTTGATCAGCCGATGGCGGTAACAGAGGATTGATCAGGTGAGAATCGAGGTCCATGCTAGGTATCGTAAATGATACACTGATACACTGATACACAAGCTACCCAGGCTCGACTCAAAGGTTGCTCGAATTTGGTTCAATTTTTTTTAGCCAAACTCGAGCTTGAGCTATTCACCGAGCCAAGTTTGAGTACTAAAATAACATACTCGAGTAGCTCACGAGCTTAACCGAGTTGTTATTATTTTAATACATATTATTTATTTATATTACATAGTTATAAAATAATTGATGCTCGGCTGGTGTGTGGACGCCACCCACCCATCAGCACTGGTCCTTCCCGCTACATGACACCCGCCTATCACATCCCACCCGCCTTGCACCCACCGCGAACCCTGCCAGTAGCACATCCCCACCTGTGCCACCCTCCGCCAAAGTCACCCCTGCCATCCGTACCAACCCTTTCTTTACCTCCTGTTGGCTGTCCCTCCCTCCTGACCCCCATTGCCTCCTTTAACCTCCCCGACACTGTCACTGGGCTCCCCTGATGCGGTTAGCGTTCTCCGTTGCCGAGGCATGCATCCGTCGAAGCATGCCATGCTGCCAATCGCTTCATCCACCGACACAACTACACCAGGGAGGGACAACCGTTTCCGTGGGAGGAGTTTTACAATGCACCGTCGACGACAAACGAACACCAACAAAATCGAAGGCCATTGAAAACTGGGTAGCTTGAGCTACTCGATCAAGCTCGAGTCAAGCTCGAGTCAAGCTCGAGTCAAGCTTGAGCCCGAGTTTGGAAAATATAATTCGGTTGAGATTGTGCCAAGCTCGAGCATCGAATTCAAGTATTGAGCTTGAGCATGATCACGGTGATGCTCGATTTAGCTCATTTACAGCCCTAGTCTATGCCTGTGAGCGAAACGAGGACTGTCTTATGCCAAACAGAGAAATTGGCCGCGTTAAGATGATCATCTACAAGTCGAAGAATCCGCCATGATAAAGATGATAGTGGGGAGAATGAATGTCGGGACTAAGGTGAAAAATCACTTTTGAACCAACAAAAAGGGCCGGTGAAGACAAGATATCACCAGGAACAACTGAATCTTGATCAGATGTCAGGCCTCAGCAGGGATGACTGGGCATAATCAAGGTGTGCAGGAAGAGAGCACACATTGCTTCATTGGTTTTGATGGCAGAGTTGGCATGATGATGCCAAATCTTGTGCTTTGGGATGACCGTGCCTGGGAGGGAACGTGGTTGACTGGGGCGCGCCGTCTGGGTGATATCCCTTGAGAAGATTGGCGGTGCTTGGTGTGGTGGTGCTATCGGAGATGGGGCTCATTGCTGTGTTGGGTCAACTACAAGTGGGTGTCATGAGGCGGGAGGGCCGCACCTCAAAGGGATTGAGGGTGGGGCACCTATGATGAGGGCCACAACAGGAAGAGAGCACACGTTGCTTTGTTTGTTTTGCTTGCAGAGTGAGCATGCAGACGCCAAATCTTGTGCTTTGGGATGACTGTGCTCGGGAGGGATTGTGGTCGACATGGGCGCATCGTCTGGGTGCTGCCCCTTGGGAAGATCTGTGTCGCCTGGTGTGGTGGTGTAACCGGAGGTGGGGCTCACTGATGTGTTGGGTGGCACGACTACAAAGCAGTGAGACGAGGGGGCAGGGCCACAACTGAAAGGGATTGGGGGGTGGGGCACCTACGGTGAGTGCCACGACAGAAGGTTATGACCAGGGGAGATGGTCGCGCTTGGGGAGGGCGACATTGGGAGGATGTTGTGCTGGGACGGTTGCACTTGAGATGGGGTGTGGCACCTTGACGTGTGCCTAGAGGGGTGGGGTGCTGATAGGAACTAGGGAGGGGGTAATAGTGTCATTATAAGAAGGGTGCTGTGGGGCCAAGGGGGATATTCTAGGGAATATTATTAGTTTGTTAGTGGGGGAATTCAGTTATAAATGAAGGGTTGAGGGTGAGAATTGAATTCTGGCTGCACTTGCAGATCGGCCTTGGGCTTGGGAGCCTGCCTTCGTGGCTAGGCTTGGGCAGAAGTCTCTCCTGATCTCCTCCTCTTATTTCTATTTGTATTTTTGCTAGTTATCCTCTATACTACAAGTTGTCGGTCCTTTGTCTCTATTAGGTGCCTAGGGTAGGCGTGGCGTTGGGAGGAGGCGGTGCTTGGGATGGTTGCACTTGAGATGGGGTGTGGCACCTAGAGGTGTGCATGGAGGGGTGGGGTGCCTAGGGTAGGCGCGACTGCAGGAGGAGGGTGTGGCCCGGGGAGGTGGCTAGGCCTGGGGAGGGCGGCGCTGGGAGGAGGTCGTTCTTGGGATGGCTGTGCCTGAGATGGGGCGCTGCACCTAGAGGTGTGCGCTTGGAGGGCAGGGTTGTAGTATGGAATTTTGCACCTCGATGAGAGGTGGGACACAATTTATTTATAGAGCTGAGAAATACATCATAGGAGATGACCAATGTGTGACTCTGATACATACTTGACCCTGCTGGGCCAAGACCCAACTTGAACGGGTCCAACAAATATCATGACGGGGCGGGCAAAGCGCTATAAGCTTGTTAAAAGGGAAGGATAGACTTGCTCGAATCTCTGTTGAGAAGTGATCAGAGGCAGGTCTAAATAGCCTTCTGGCCTAACTTTGGGAAACAACCTTCCACGGTGACAAAAATTTATCGCTACAGTGACGAGTATGTTACCTCAACTGGGCCAGGTTTTCTTATTATTGGCAAGAAGATTCTTTCAGACTTGACTCATTAATCAAATTGTTCCTCATGCCTGGTGTTCCAAAACTTTGAGATCTGTTGCATTGCAGTTATTTGGTACTCAAAGCTCCTCAAAACAAGCATTTTTCAAATGACAGCAAGGAGGGAAACTGTATATACCAAAGTCAATGAAAAGTCGGCGGCTGCTGCCGCTGCAGAACTTGGTGCTCTGCTTCACCTTGAGGACAAGGTGTATTTTCAGGCGGGTGGAATTGATAGGATAGTGGTCGTATGACGCTGTTTGAGTGGGTGGTGGTTAGTTCTGCCAGGGGTGGTATTGTAATTCCTGTTGTAAGTAGGTTGGGGTTGTTAGGGATATGGCTGTGGTAGAATAGGGAGGGGGATTTTTGGGATATTTGGATCGACTTTCTGCTCCTGCGGATTGTGGAGGCTCAGGCCATGGCTTTGAGGAGTCCTTCTTCGGAGAGTCCTTTCCCGTCTTCTTCTCCTTCTCCATTTCTTCTCTTTCTCCTCTAATGCAGTGGGCTTCCAGGCGCGGGGCTTAATATTCTGCCTTTTTAGTTATGGCATGGTTTGATCCAAAAATATAATTGATGATGGTGACATAGAGCTTATGGCTGTATGAAATGGCTGCTATTAAATTTGTAATGGTTGTCGTGGCCTTGTGATATATTTTCAGGAATGATTGCTCTTATGAAAATTTTTGTGGCTCTGATTTGCCTTTTAAGGATTTTTTATTTAGTCTGCTATCTGAATCAGCAAAATTTTCAAGTTTTGTATGATCTGTTTCAATTTGTAAAAATCATGTGTCGTGTTCTGAAACTGTAATACTTAAGTAGCCAAGGTGCATCTGTGTATGCATTTCCTTTCTCCCCCCGTTGGTTGCAAAAGTAGCAAGAGCATCACTGTTTTTTCAGTTTAGTTTTGCAAAAAAATAATGAGATATTGTTCTTTATTGCCTATATTCATTAATGCTTTTAGTTAAGTATCTGCAAATTCATTCACTTGCCCCTTTGTCTAGAGCAACTTATCCTTGTTAATGCCTCTATTTTGCTGCGCCGTCTATGAAACTTGCTATTTTAATTTGTCACAGGCTGCTCTTGCCATGGTATCTCCAGGCTGGGCTGCTGCTTTTGCCTCACCCCCTGCTGCAATGGCATTGGCAATGATGGCTGCAGGTGCAGCTGGTGGGGAGGCTTCCGTTCCTGGGACTAAAACACAGTTGAAACGTGACTCCTCAATGATAGGGAGGAAAACTGTTAGGCTTCATACATTTTCAAGCTTTCAGAAACCTCTGGAAGTACCAATCAAACCATCAGCAACTCCAAAAGACAAGGCTGCTGCAAAAGCTGCTGCCTTGGTAGTCGCGCGTGATCTTGAACGCAATGCAAAGATTGGTTCCGGAAGGGGTCTTAGTGCAGTGGCAATGGCCACATCTACCCAGCGAAGGAATGCAAGTGACACAATGCGAGTCGATAGGTGGAACATGTATGAGGCCATGGGAGCTGCTTGGATGGAATGCCTGCAAAGTGTTGATACAAAATCAGTTTATGGAAAAGATTTCAATGCACTGACTTACAAATATGTTGCAGTTCTAGTAGCAAGTTTTGCTTTAGCAAGAAACATGCAACGATCAGAGGTTTGCTTTATATTATTTTTATAATTGTGATCACATTTTGGATTGATCTACAGAATGACTCTTTGCATTTTTGTATTTTTTTTTTCCAGATTGACAGGCGTGCACAGGTTGACATGGTTGGAAGACATCGTCTTTGTTCTGGCACTCGCGCGTGGCGTAAACTCATTCACTGCTTAACAGAGATGAAATGCCTTTTTGGCCCATCTGCTGCCCCTTTAAGCAATGCTGAGCGTGTATGTTGTGGCTTCACTCAACTTTAATGCTGCTGCAAGCTTTCAATTCTTTCTGTTTCATTTTGAAAGCTTTAATTATGGAAAGGATGTGGTGGCCTCAAGAATATTCTTACAAAAATCTGTAGGTTTTCTGGAAGCTAGATTTCAAGGAAAGTTCTTCTAGGATGAGACTGTGTCTCAGGAGGAACTACAAAGGTTCTGATCATTTGGGTGCTGCTGCTAATTACGAAGATCGCATGGAGACAAAGCATGGTGATGAACATGTCATAGATTCATCAAATGCATCCATTTTGGCAGCTGAGGCAATGTCTATGCATGTTATAAATGAAGAGGAGGATCAGGCAGTCGTGGATAATTTGGAGGCAGGGTCAGCTGAAACAGCACAGTGTCCTGATGATCAGCCAACAACATCCGCTGCCGAGCAACACTCTCTATCTTCGGGAGATTCCCATGATGCTCAAATTACTGCTAATCAAGATGTTATCCAGAATAAATCAGCATTTTCTCCTGGGTATGTTCCCAGTGAACTTGATGAGAGGATTGTGCTTGAGCTCCCTTCATCAATGATCCGGCCCCTGAGAGTTTTGCGGGGAACTTTTCAAGTATGTATGTTTTGTATTCAATATATATATTTTTTCAATTCATGCATCTATCTTTTTACTCGTGCTTTGTATCTTGTATCTTGTACGTATTTCCTATATTTGTGCAGTAGTTTTTTTTGAGGGACACGTGGCCTTTCTCTAGGAAATCAAAACCTATGCGTTGAGTTAGCCCATTGAAATCTCCCTGCAAAAGAAACTCAGATGTTATGAATTTGTGATGATGACTACGATTGTGCCCCAAAGCAAACACAGCCAAAGTTGACATGGTTCAGCTAGTTGCTTTTGGTTCACTGCAGGGGACAGGAACTTCACTTAATTTTGAAGGGGATTTCAAGAACAACGGAGATACCATGACTACCCTAGTTCTAAGTATAATGACGGAGTATTCCTTAAAACACTAGTGAATCCCTGTTTCTTGAACTGCATTACAAATGGTGCCTAAAATGTTCTTCTCATGCCCCTGCTGTGTCCACACTTTTTTTTTCAGTTAGGCCTGCTTAAACCGTAAGTGGAACTGGAGCATGTTGTCCATCTTTCCAAAATGCCATGAAAAATACTTCTAGCAGCATCCTGACCAGCCAAACATAAAAAAAATCTAGTTCTGGTAGTATGCCTGTCAGCCATTGTGGCGGATAAGCCTGATTTGTATCCAGACCTGAGCTTCCTTTTTTATTAAAGTAATATGAAAAAATCTCTTAACTAATGAACCTGGATTCAGCAGTGAGGAACATGTCAAAATAATGTATGACAGTGGGGATTTAAATTTTGTTATCAAAGCAACAGCTCACTTTCTATTCTTCAAAAAGATGAACTGCTCCTGTTTGGCATTGGTTTATGCTTTTAGTTCACGCCATTCTAATCTAGTTTCCGGTTTTCTAAGCACTCAACTAACAACCTTTCAGGTTACCACAAGAAGAATAAACTTCATTGTTGATGGAACTGAACAAAAGACCGCTGATGAGCTTAATTGTGCTTCTGAAATAAACAGTCAAGCCAAGGATTTAAGCTGGTTGATGTCTTCGCTTCATCAGATTCATAGCAGGAGGTCTACTATTGCCTTTACTGTCATTTGTTTCTCTCCATCAGTTTTAGCTTCCCTTGCTGATGATTTATTATCTGGCAAGGTTATGTGATTTTATTTATATCATTGTGCTGTAAACAAATCCTTGCATTTTTAATTTGATTGTGTTGGGTTCATTAACAACCAATGATCTGTCTTTGGCTATTGTCTGTTTGTTGGAAGAAAATTTGTTATGTTGTCCAGCATGAATCATCCAATTGTTGCCATGTCAAACACTGCAGTACAAGTTGATGGTTAATGGTGTGGCCTTTTAATGATAAATGTTAAACCCTCTTTTGTATTATTATGGGTATTTCCGAGTCCCACATCGGAATACTCCCTTGTACATTCCGCTTTTTCATTCTATAAAAGAAGAGCCCCACCTCACCTTGAAGGTAAGTGGGTTTCTCCATTCTACATGGTATCAGAGGGATTTTTATCCCGAACCCTCCCTCCCTTGCGGCTTCCCGGCGTTCTCCCGGCCCCGCCTCTCTCCCTCCTGCCCTAGCCTTTCTCGGCAAGCGCCCTCTCCCGGCGCACTCCTCCTCCCCCCTGCGCGCTCATCCCGTCGCCGTGGCTCCCAGGCGGCCCTCCTCCTCGTGTCCCGCCTCTTCCCTGCCGGCTCCCGGTCGCGCAGCCCTCCATCGCGCAGCCCTCCATCGCGCCGGCCCTCCATTCCCCCGGCGCCTCCCGCTGCTCCCGCGCGCTCCCGGCTCCCCGGCGTCTCCGACTCGCCCCGCTTCGCCCTCGGCCTCTGTCCCAACGGACCCTCCCGGCAGAGCGCCCTTCTCCCGGCGGCACGCCCTCATCCCCGCCGAGCGCCCTCGTTCCGGCAGCCCTTCCAGCACGCGCACGTCCTGCGCCCGATCATCCCGCCGGCCCGCTGCCTCAGCTCCCGCCGCTTCCATGGCGGACTTCTCGGGACGTGGTCGTGCTTCATGTCGTCCACGTCCCTTCTGTCACCATTGTGGCACGTTTGGCCACCTGATCGCCCGATGTTGGGTCCTGCATGGCCGACCATCTCAGCACCTGCGGCAGGAACAGCCCGCGGTCCGGGACGTGTCCTCGACTGTCGCCTCTCTTTTCCCGTCTCTGGCCCTGTCTATGGCCGACCTTAGGCGGCCTCATGATCCACCGGCCTCTGTCCGCCCCGCTCCCTCCTCGGCTTCTCTGGCCCGTACTGTTTGCCCCACTGCCTTGGTCAGCCATTGCTCCCCTGCATGGCTGCTGGACTTAGGTGCCTCCGACCACCTCACCGGTGATGCTGGTATGTTGACGTCTTATTGCCCTTATGCCGGTTCTTCAGCCATCATCGTCGCTGATGGGTCCACTATCCCCATAGCGGGCTTCGGCGCATGCTCCCTGACTCCTTCGATACATCTACCCTCTGTGGCACATGTGCCCCGCAGTCCCTTTAATCTGCTTTCCATCAGTAAACTGACTAAGGATTCTAACTGTGCGGCCATATTTACACGGTCAGGCTGAATCCCGATGGTACTCTCCATCGCCTCAAAGCCCGCCTTGTGGCCAAAGGCTTTGCTCAGACATACGGAGTTGATTACTTTGATACCTTCTCCCCGGTTGCCAAGATGACCTCTATCCGGCTATTCATCTCTCTCGCCGTCCATCATCGGTGGCCTCTTCATCAATTGGATGTCAAGAATGCATTCCTCCATGGCTTCCTTGAGGAAGAAATCTATCTCCAGCAGCCCCCCGGATTTTGTGCCGCCGGCGCTGAATCTCGTGTCTGCCGTCTCCGCCGCACTCTTTACGGCCTCAAGCAGTCTCCCCGTGCTTGGTTTGGCCGCTTTAGCACGGTCGTCAGCGACTTTGGGCTTTCCCGCAGTATGAAAGACCACACTGTCTTCTACAGGACGACTCCACATGGCTGCATCTTACTGGTCGTCTATGTGGATGATATCGTCATCACCGACAGCGACTCTGTGGGTATCACCCATCTCAAGGCTCATCTTCACCAGCACTTCCACACTAAGGATCTTGGTCCTCTCACATACTTCCTCGGCATCGAGGTTTCCTACTCCTCTGCCACCATCTCCCTCTGCCAACGGAAGTATGCTTTGGATATATTGCAGGATGCTGGGCTGATTCAGGCCACTGCGGTCGATACTCCTCTGGAGCCTGGCGAACGGTCTCTTTATGCCTCCTCGGCTCCATACCCCCATCCCGAGCGGTACCGTCGATTGGTGGGCAAACTCAATTATCTCACCATGACTCGACCCGACATTTCCTGTGCGGTAGCCAAAGTGAGTCAATTTATGGAGCATCCCACCACATCTCAGTGGGATGCTGTCATCCGCATCGCCAAGTACATTAAACGGGATCCTGCCCGTGGTCTTCACTACTCCCAGCATCCTCATCAGCATATTGAGGCCTTTTGCGATGCTGATTACGCTGGCTGCCTTGCCACTCGGAAATCTACCTCTGGGTTCGCCATTTTCTTCACAGGCAACCTCATTTCTTGGCGCAGCAAGAAACAGACGGTCGTCTCTCGATCCAGTGCCGAGTCTGAGTACCGTGCCATGGCCACCGTTACTACCGAGATCCTTTGGCTTCGGCAACTCCTCCAGGAGCTTGGCTTTCCTCAGCAGACTTCTGCTCACATATGGTGTGACAATCAGGCAGCCACTAAAATTGCTTCGAATCCCGTCTTCCATGAACGCACGAAGCATATTGAGGTGGACTGTCACTTTCTTCGCCACCACCTGGAGCACAACCATGTCAGCTTTAGCCACATTCCGACGGCAGACCAGCTTGCTGACATCTTCACCAAAGGCCTCCCTGGTGCTCGCCTTGCCTCGCTTAGTTCCAAGCTGGGGATCCGCCACATCTGACACCCAGCTTGAGGGGGAGTAGTTATGGGTCTTGTGTGGTGTCTTCTTATTCTTTTTTGTGGGACTCGTTGTCCAAGCTGGGTCTGTCCAGCTTGAGGGGGAGTGTTAAACCCTCTTTTGTATTATTATGGGTATTTCCGAGTCCCACATCGGAATACTCCCTTGTACATTCCGCTTTTTCATTCTATAAAAGAAGAGCCCCACCTCACCTTGAAGGTAAGTGGGTTTCTCCATTCTACAATAAACAATTATTATCTAAATCGTAAGTTGTTGATGCCTTTTTAGCTTATGTTGGGTTTTCTTAGTAATGCGAAACGGGCGGGCCGGGGAGGGGTGGGCGAAGCCCACGTGGGTTTTAGCCCGCGCAGGCTTTTCCGCAAAAGTCCGCATATAATGTGAACAAAAAATTTCAAGCCCGCCCTGCCACGCATAAGCCCGCGGGTAGCCCAAGGTCTTGTCCGCATTTAATAAAATATGGTATTTATAATCATTTAAATTTTGTATTTTTTTTCTCATTCTTAATGGTAGTTGTGGAGAGAAGTATAGATCGAAAATAGCTAGAGTTTTAAGGGATGTGATGGAACATTTTTCGATGGGTTAATGGTGGCATGCAACGACGCTGATGTGGTGGCGGAACTGTTGCAATGCAAAATAGATGAGTGATTGATGATGAGCGATGAATGATGATGTTGGTTGTGTGGTGATGTTAATGACTGAACCTATGAATGAACGACTTTCCAGGTAACGACTTGCTTCAGAGGAGGCTATTAGGGTTCCCATGAGGTCCTTTCCTATTTTCTTAATAAAAAAATAAAATAAATAATAACAATAATAAATCAACCCAAAAAATATTATGACTATAATAACCCTTTTAGAATTAAAACCATGTGCAAGGGAGATAGAGTTCTATTTTTCGAGCGGTGGGATGACACACCATGTGAATATGGTCAATAATTACTATATAAATATTATAATATCATATTAAAACAATAAATACAGACTTATTTAAAATTCATATTTGAATGAATGGTGGATTAATATGACCATTATGGTGAGAAATCATATGTCATGGTTTAATCATGATTTTTTATTAAAAAAATAAAACGTTGAAGCATATATTGTAAAAATAATAATAATTTTTAAATCAGGCCTGCCAGTAACCCCACAACTGGGTGGGCTCAACCCGCCTTGGCCAACACTTGCGTGGGTTCAATCCGCATTGTCCCGAGCTCTTAATGGTCAAAATTTTTAGGCCCGCCCCGCCTCGCATCCGCCCCATATCTGCGAGGTATGCGGGCCCGTTTTGCATTACTAGGTTTTCTTGGGGTCATAAGTTGAATTGCTCTAAAATTTTAACATGTTTAAAATCTCTAACTTGAAAAGGTTTTACAAGATTTATCATGTTTATTCTTGTATATGTGCGTGTCACTTAAAATTTTTCATTACTTTTTTTGATTTGAGGAATGCAATTAGCCCCCTTTCGAAGTGACATTTTTGGTGATCCACTCAAGTTTACACCGTTCTTTATAATTCAAATTTAGACGGAGGTTCCTTTGACTTTGGATTTATCAATATCTATGAATCACATTTTTCTCATTTTCTCTGTAACATCTCAACCCCAACCCATTGGATTGGGCAGAATCCGAATGCCACTAACCTTAGGTGACATCCTTCAGACACCAAAGACTAGCGATATATGTGAAGGGTATACAACGTTATTGAGGGACGGTTTACCCTTGCTAATACACAATCTGCAATAGACAGCAATGAAGAGACATAATACGACGCATGATATTAAACCAGAACAAACTCCAATAACATAGCAAGACGATAATCAGAGCAGCAACAGAAAGTACATAACAAGAGTCTACAATCCCAGAAAGAGGAGACTAAACAGACTCCTAAGTACCAAGGTGGCACTGCCCCGGACTGACCATCACCATGCTCCAACTCCCATCAACCATGACTGCAACATCACGGTGCTCCACTAGTGAAGTATGACCCCCACTGTATCATGATAAACAATGTCTACATAAGCACCGAAGTGCATGTGTAGGAGCTCACATTTATAATATAAAACAGGTAGAAAGTATGGAAACCAATGATCAAGATACATATACATAAAACAGTGAAATAACCCACATCAAAGCACTCTTGGCATGAACCCACGCACCCATGCAATACTTCATCATCCCAATGCATCTCCCGTCAAAGCGGGCCCTCCGAATAGTCCAACACGTGAGTGGAAATCGGTCCCTCCGGACCCAAGTCGTCACTTGGTGGTATACTCCAATGTGCCCTAAAATCGGCACTGCGGCCAAGTTTAACTCACAAGGCTCTTTCCATATGCATATGAACGCACATCAATCATGTCTATGCCAAGATCACACACCCAAAACCTTCTTTGCATGTAATTCCATTAAATCATTTTATTGAGCACGTTGTGGGCATCACCCATAACCCAAGATTTAAAGACAAACCAACAAGAGAGATTTCCAACAAAGCTTTAACATGAATTTTTATTCAAAAGTAGAAGCAATTTATTTAGAAAATAGAAAGCCTGAGTTCCAAGAGAAAGTGGAATTAGGGAGAAGCCACCTACTCGGAATACGGTCGCTAGGACGGAATCACGCCATGATCTCGCATATCCAAGCCTTTCCCACCTTTCCTTCAACGGATCACAAGCAATTTCCTTCAAAACACATCCTAAACCATAGATCCGGGTATAAAGACCCTGGTCTTGGGTTCCTCTCAAGAGAAAACGAGAAGATAGAGTAGAAAGAGAAGTGAGACTCTTACCTTCGATACCTAAGGTCTAATGCTCAACGATTCGTCGAAATCGGCATTCAGAAGGAAGGAAATCACCAAAATCGCCAAGAGGAAGCTTGAGGTTTGAGAGCCTAAGTCAATGGAGGAAGAATGAGGATTTCAGGGGAAGTTTCAGGTTAAACATCTAATTTTCTGATTTCATTAACTCCGTCATACAGTTAGGCCACACGGTTTGCCTAACTGTGCGCCAATTGTGCGAGTGTTATTGGACAACACCCATGGCTGCACAGTTTGGTAAACCATGTGCCAACTGTGAAAAATGCTATTGTCCAAAAAAATTCATAGCCAACGATTACCGTACGATTTGCCCAAACCGTGCGCCTGCTTAGGGAGCTTCCTTACCCCTCGCATGGTTACTTGGGAATCCACACGGTTTTCCCTGACCGTGCTCAAACCGTGCGCCTTCTAGAATATTTCCAAAGCTTCCCAAAACCATCCAGAACCTTCCGGAACTCAACCCAATCATTTTATGACTTCAAAATACATAATAAAAGACAACAATACCTCAAATCGGTGGTGTCACATTCTCTATCAAAATATAAGGTTTCTTCTTCTTAAATTCCCATAACATTTCAATTTATGAGTCTAAATTTGCACCGTGATTAATATGAACTCATTTATAATTTTATGAAATAAAGGTTCATATTTAATTTATTAGATATGAATCTGCATCTAATCTTTATAAAATTAAGACTGAAGTAGTATTTAGTTGTTTTTAAATAAAACTATGGCTTAACTTAATGTCATTTAAGCCACTTGAGTTTCACCTTAATGGATCCAATTTTTTATTTTATGAATTTCATTGTGTAAAATTTTAATTTTTATATAATCAAAATTCTTATGTGTGTAACTCATTTAAATTTCATATCTTAGTTGTGAGGTTTGCTCACATATCTTAATTGAAGCATAATAGTTGAGACACCCAAACTCCTTTTAATTAGTTAGTAAATAACTCCCAATTTATGATCCTCTCCTCAATGAATAAGGTGCGTGTCACGACCCCCTCCCACCAAAGATGCCCCTTCTGAGGTGGCAATGGTGAAAGGGAGATAATGACCCCCGAGTCCCGCCTCCAGTAGGCCCTGGAGTGGCGACTAACACCAAGAGTATGAGTTTTCACAAATATGGGAGGCATTACCCTTTTATTATTTAATATCGGGAAATAGGATGAGTCAAACACCAAAAGGAAAAGGAACAAGTAAATGAAAAATAACCCAAACCAATCCCACATGCATGTTTAAACAATTCTGAAACAAAGTACAAGTACAAGAGAACTCAAAAGTGCAATACCAAAAGAAACAAGGGTACACCAACTGCAACAACTCCAACTGTCCCGACTAGTAGGGTCCCGCACGGCCCTGGTAGTTCTCCTGGAAACCTGAAAGTAAACGTAGGGTGAGCATACAAGTATATTCAGTAGGAAAACCTAAACCTCTCGTGCACATGTGGGGAGACATCCTAATGTCCCGTGAGAACAACAGAAGAAACCAAAACCTAGCAAGGAATTCTATCTACCCAACCTCACCAGCCACGCTCATCAAAAACACAAAACAACAGGTAGTAGTATATAAGAACAAGAGTATAGGGTACCCCGCACCATTTTCCCCCACTAGTTAGCTGCTCTTCCTAACGGCGAACGTCCTGACGCTACCACACTCTTCCTGCCCGCACACACCTGGGCCTCAAAAACCACACATCCCGCCCGCACACACCTGGGCCTCACAAACCACATATCTCGCCCGCACACACCTGAGCCTCACAAACCACATATCCCGCCCGCACACACCTGGGCCTCACAAACCACAATCACATCCCCGCCCGAACACACCTGGGCCTCATCCCGAAGATTCTTGGGAACAGTAAACCTGCCCGAAGAGTCTTGGGCTAAAATCACACCAATCGAAACCTACCTGAAGAGTCTTGGGTATAAGGTCGCCTCAAGCCATCACAGCCTATGGAAGGAGCAGGAATGAGCTAGTAACTAAGGGGAAAACACCCTCTCCCATGAAATGGGAGTGTTCGGCACTAAGTGCTCAACATGGGTGGGGTGCGACAAAACACAAAGATACAGATACATATATGTATACCAAACACACAACCCAACCTATAGCTTCTAAACAGAGAAACTGAGCACGTGCCTCGGCACTGCTACTACGAAGCATGCATACAACAAACAAACCCAGCCTCATTTAGGTTTTTATGTTTCAACAGTATTAGTTTATTAGTTCCTTAACTACTGGGCAATTATCAAACCAAATCAAGCGTTTCGTAGAACAAAACCCTGCCAACCACAAATCAAGTTAGATAGAACACAAGCAACACAAAACCAACCTTTTTATCATCAGTCAATCCCCATTGATTGTTCCCGTGTTTAATTCATTATCGTTCCCCACAGTACATTTATCAACTTTCCACTTTCTTTTAACATCACAACTCATTACTGCAGCCCTGCTGCCATTATAACCACATCTCCACATCCGTATCACAAAACAAGGCTCGCGCCACATCATTGCCCCTTTAATATCATTTACCGCAGCCCCGCTGCCCATCCTATTCGTAATAACCCAGGATTCACCCCCTTTTTCACACACCACGTAACCAAACCAACACCCACATTTCCATTATTCCATTTGGTTCAACTGGGGTGATCACACAAGGGTTCCGGATATTCATTTAATCAGCCAACTTTACGTGATTAAGCAATTTCCATATTCCACAAGTTTCCATCCAAAGAAACGGTCTAGAAAGATAGGGCAACATTTAATTGCACAAGTAAAGGCCCCCAACGACCGTGATTTTAAGTAGGCATAAGCCTATTTAATTCACAACATAACAAAGGATAAACAATGATAAACATAACAACTTTCCCCATCCCCGTTCTTTAAGCCAGTTATTATCTTCATTAAACGGGTTCAACTATGTCTCGTGAAAGCAAGAGGACACCCATCCCACATGATGCACAAATTAGAGAGACGAAGGTAAAAATCCCTACCTCAAAGGTTTTTGACGGAAACCACAACGGTCGAAGAACGCTCCAGAAACCCTGGTCGATTCTCCGAAACCCCGCCTTAGATCTCTTCTCCTAGCAAGATCAAGACCAAAACTCATCATAAACGACATCCACACACTTAGATCTACCCATAACGGGCGCAGATCTAAGATACCGAGGGAAGAGGAGTAGATCTGAGAAGATCTAAGAACCCAACAAGAACGATCACATACCTTGAGGAACCGGCTTTGATTTGCGAAGAGAAGCCTCCAGATCACCTCCAAAACGCTTGGGAGAGGTTCTTCTACCTCCAAGGAAGGGTAATCCCGAGCAGTGTTGTCAAAGGCGCGCGCCTCAGCGCGCCTTGGCGTGAGGCGAGGCGAGGCGCACCCGGTGCGCCTCACCATCGGTGAGGCGAGGCAACCTCACCGAGGCGCGCCAAAGGCGCGCGCCTCGTGCGCCAACCTTTGAGGCGGTGAAGCGCAAGGCGCCATAGAGGCGCACCAGTTGCTTTTGCTGCGGAAATCTGGGGAAACCAATTGTTGCTGCTGCTGTTGCGGAAATCGAGCGAAACAGAGGGAAATCGTGGGGTGAAAATCGCGGGCGACTGGATGGAAATCAGAGTGGCTGCGGGGTGGCGATGGAAATTCGGGGTGCAGTGCAACAGTGAGGGAGATCGCGAAAATCGTGGGTAAGAGGGAAGGATGGAAATCGAGGGTGTGGCAGAGGGCGATCATGTAAATCATGGGTAGGATGGATGGAAATCAGGGTGCAGCGGTGAGGGTGCTAGCGGACATCCCAAGTATGCTCGAAATCGGGTATATTTTTTCTGAAAAATGAGCAGGTATAATATAGCGTTAAATATATTATTTAATATATTAATAAAATAATTGAACCAAACTCTATAAAATTAGAATCATAAAGTCCAAAATACAAAGCGTCCAAAATACAAATCACGCTGATCAGCAGCAGGCATCCGACAACACGCGGTGATGATGAAGCTTTTCATTAATGATGAAACTTCCATTGATGATGATTTTTATGTTTAGGTTCTCAAGGATTGATTATGATTTGGTTAAAAATTATCGGTATGTATTTTAATTTGTATAATATTGATTGAATTTAAGTTTTTTTTAATTTAAAATATGGTTGAAAACTTTACATATTTAATTATGTGCACGTGCGCCTTAATTGCGCCTCGCGCCGCGCCTCGCGCCGCATCCCCAAGCGGCCTTTGCGCCTTATTGCGCCGCGCGCCTTTGACAACACTGATCCCGAGTTATGGCCGATTAGGGGTTTAAACGAGCAAGATAAAGGCTAAACGGTCAAGATCCTAAAATTTAGGATCTAACTTTAAGGGCCCGCACGGCCTAGTCGCACGGTTAGACAAACCGTGCGCTAACCGTGCGGTCACCACTTCCTTAGCCACTCAGCTCGCACGGTTTGTCGGCACGGTTTAGACAAACCGTGCGCCTCCCGTGCGGTCTCTACTGCCATCAGGGCCAGCTACGCACGGCTTGGCCGCACGGTTTAACAAACTGTGCGCCAGCCGTGCGAAAGCTACAGGACTTCCAGTTTTCTTAAAAAAACCCACCCAAACGCACCTCCAAGTCACCTTGATTTCCCGAAACACCTCTAGCCCCACATTTTCACAAAGTAATGGACCGGAGAGTTCCGGGCCATTACAGTGCGGCATCTAGTTGTTTGTCTTGACCCACTAGGACTTGGTCAGTTGAATTGTTTTTATTCAAATGTATTCCATTGTTTTTTTAATCTATATCTCAATGGCTTTAGCATTTTATATCAAGAATTTCAATAATTTAAAATATTATCTGTATATTTTTTCATTCAAAATTTCTGAGTGATTTTTCATTGATACATTGGACTTTATCATATAGGCACCAAGCTCGTGGGTCATTTCCTTACCATCATCGGTGTTTCATACCTTATTTATGCATGAACTACTTAAGAAGTGTTGTAGAAAAACTATCTTCATTGCGTCAGTGTATAGATTCAATATCATCATAATTTTAGTGATAAAAATTCCATGAATTATTTATTCATCCCTTCTATTTGAACATGCACCCGCACTTAAAAATAATATTAGCATGTAATGTTTTATTAGGGATCACTTTAATGAATTTGATCCCTATGTCAAGTGTACATGCATTTGACTTTGTACACAATGCGAGGAAAGAAATCGCAGGATTGTGGAGCATGTTAATTTATCTCTGCTATTAGTGTTCTATTTTTGAAGTACCATGGAACCATGACTGGGGAAATTTATGTGTAAATGTCATATAAGCTTCTTACATATCAACTGTTTATATCAATACAACACCTGTTCCAATTAATGAATTTTAATTTTATCTATAGAAAAAATATTGAAAAAATATCTCATAGTATATTTTTTTTATTTGAACTGTTCATGTACTTAAAAATAACAAAATCTAATTGGTTTCTTGGGTATAACCGTTTCTAACATATTATGCTTACAAGTCAGCTATTAACATTGCTTACCATACTTTTTAACGTGGTTACTTGACACATTTAGAAATTTACCATCAATTTATTGTTGAACAAGTAGTTAAAGAAATTTTTTTACCATTTATTCTCACTAATTCAATGCGCCCCTACAATCCGCTAAGTCATCCAGAGCTCTGTTGAATGGAGACCTATTTGTGCCATTGCAACTTGTGAGTTAATTGATTTTGAGGGGCTTGAGAATTCTAAGGGCCCTTATAAGAACATGAATAGAAGTTTAAAAAAGGGCATTTTGTTTTGGAGTTGGACGCAGATGTATCATCATTAGGAAAGAGGGTTTTTCCAATTGAAGGTTCTAAGGACAACCTCTCCATCTTTTCTTGAAATGACTGGGGAAATTTATGAATAAAAGTTAAAAAGAAGGGCATTTTCTTTTGAAGTCGGATGCGGATGTATCATTCAAAAAGAAGGTTTTTCCAATTGAAGGGTCTAAGGACAACCTATTCATCTTTTCTCAAAACGACTCTTCTCAATCCTTTAAATATGTTTTAGAAAATGTCACCTCATGGTCCGGCAGTGCTTAATCTATGCCCATCGTGTGGGAAACTTGTCACCTCATATACTGTATTCTATTTTGTAATTTAACGATGTAATTTTTTGCGGTGTGTGGTTGTCATGACTTCGCTATTCTTCTTCCTTACCCTCTTACCAAGCCTCTAATTTTTTTTTGTCAAGCCTCTAACTTTATTAGCTGTTTGGCTGATTTTACAGGTACCTTTTTAGGAGAAGTGCTCTTGAACTGTTTATGGTTGACAGATCAAATTTCTTCTTTGATTTTGTGGTATTTATGTTTTAAATATGAAACATTATATTTTCTTCATCCCATACTTCTAAGAATAAAAACCTGAAGTGTCTAATGCCTTTCTGGATTTATCTGCTATTTATTTATTATCTGTTCTAGAGTACCGAGGGGCGTAGAAATGCTTATCGAGCTATTGTTCAGGCACACCCGTCTCATTTAAACAATATTTATTTGGCCACTCAGGTTTGCACATTCCCATGCCCTTTTTTAAAATTGTTTTCATTGGACCTAATAAAGTATAAAAAACTGATCCCAATGTTCTGTTCTAGAGACCTGAACAACTTCTGAAGAGAACTCATCTTATGGAACGCTGGGCTAGGTGGGAGGTATGACTGTCTCTTTCAAATGCTGCTTATTATTATTACTGTTTCCTTTTTTTGTAGTGCTTTCAAAAGGTTTACTGGACAAAATTTGCATTTTCTGTTGTAGATTAGCAATTTTGAATATCTAATGCAGCTCAATACTCTAGCAGGGCGGAGTTATAATGATATAACACAGGTATATTTTTTTTCTTGTTTCATTTCTCCATCCTTTTATTTGTTCAACTCTAGTGTTGACTTTCCTCCCCTTTCTTTGCTGTCTCTTCTCTTGCTTTGTTTTGTTGTTTTTTTGGCAGTATCCAGTTTTCCCATGGATTCTTTCTGATTACTGTTCGCAGAGTTTAAATTTTGACGATCCTTCCTTCTTCCGTGATCTTTCCAAGGTTATGCGGTTTTAATATGGCCTCTTTTTATACTGTATGGCTCTTATATTTTGTGTTGTTGCACACTTTTGCTGATGCATATAATATCTAATATGCTGACAGCCCATTGGTGCATTGAATGCTGAAAGGCTTAAAAAGTTTCAGGAGAGGTACTCCAGCTTAGATGATCCAAGTATCCCCAAATTTCATTATGGTTCACATTACTCCACAGCTGGAACTGTAGGTTTTTAATCCATTTTGTCTTTGATTCACTATTAAATTTCGGGTTGCTGTGTTTTGCTTCATTTTAAATTGCTTCAAACCATTTAAATTGTTTGCAACTCTCTTGATACAGCTATGTGACTAGTTGATAGGATTTATTTTCTGATACATCTTTACGTTGCAGTGTTTTTGGTATCGTAGATTTGTTATCCTCTAGTGAATTGCAATTAGGGAGAGCATTCTTGAACATGTGACTAGTTGGTAGGATTTATTTTCTGATACATTTTTACGTTGCAGTGTTTTTGGTATGGTAGATTTGTTATCCTCTAGTGAATTGCCAATTAGAGAGCGCATTTTGGAACATGGATCATTTTCTCTAATCCTTATTCTGATGAACTTTTCAAAAAAAGTTACTGTAATGTATAATTTATTTGAAACAATTGCATAATATCTGAATTAGATTGCAAATAAACGCTTCTGTGATTTGAGCAATCCATCGAGGACAGATGAAATGAGAGATTGGGGAAAATACTACCTAGAAACCCTAGCCCCTGATTCATAGTATATTGAACAGCCATATATTAGACCCAAATTTAGGCAAAATAAACAAGGCTCATTAGGTCCGCACTTTCCTGTGCATTCACATATGACTAGGGAACACACAATTTTATTATGATTTTTACGATTCCCAACAACACCATGATGCTGTAGATTGCTTTATTGTTAAATGCTTGTAGTGTCTAAAATTTGACTTCGTGCAAAAAGCTCAGCCCCCATATTAAATTGGCTCCCATTTCTGTCCTTGTCAAACCCTTTCAAAATGTACTTCAATTATTGACACGTTCATATCTTTCGAACAGTATCGTGAGTTGAAAGCCATAAAGAATTTCTGCTGCTTTTTCCAACACCCAGTTTCTTTTTTATTACATATTAATTTTTGTAACTGGGAGAAATGTGCATGGGTTTTGTTGGGCCATCACTTTCATGGATGCCTTTGATGAAGTTGCCAGCCCTTTTGTCCTGCTTTGCTTTTCTTCCCTCTATTCAATTATACCTGTCTCATGTTGTATTTGTGTTAGAAGTTTCTTTTGATCTTCTCTTTATAAATTATGTTGAATATTGTTGTCCTGCCTGTTTCTGTGGCAATATGATGTATTTTTCACTGATTTTTAAAACCAGGTGTTGTATTATCTTGCTAGAGTGGAACCATATACTACTCTGTCAATTCAGCTTCAAGGTGGCAGATTTGATCACGCAGATAGGATGTTTTTTGACATTGGCGCTACTTGGAATGGAGTCCTCGAGGACATGAGTGATGTGAAGGAATTGGTATCTATTTGTTTATTGATATATTAGACAGCGCCATTTGTTCAAATGTATTATGTGTTCTTACATGCTGACATAAAAAACGAAATCATAGATTTTTTTAAAAAAAAACTGTACATTTCATTATTTACTGTATTTACAAGTTACTTTGTTTCATAGTTGTTGATTAAATGAAGGAAATTAAGATGTAGAATGTTTGCATTAGTTTGGCACTGCTTTTTTCTGTTTTGCTCTGGTTATAATTTAGTTTTTGCATACTTCTCATCGAATTTCAACAAGCTTCTTTTTCTTACGTAATCTCAATAAATTGGTCCTTTTTAAGTTAAAAATCATTATTTATTTGATGCTGTTCAATGTTCCCTACTAATCAAACACACACACACAAACACACACTTGCACCTTTACCCTCCTTTTTCACAAAGTTTAAGCGAACTAATTCTTATTATTCAATCATCTTAGGTTCCTGAGCTATTTTTCCTCCCAGAGGTCTTAACCAATGAGAACTCGATTGATTTTGGTGCAACACAACGTGGCGAAAAAATTGGTTTGTAATTTTTAAAATTTTAAACAAATACTGAATTTTATCTGCTACAATTAAATTATAATTTCTAATTAATGCATATGTATAGATTTGGTGAGACTTCCTGCGTGGGCTGATAATCCTGTCGATTTTATTCATAAGCACCGGATGGCTCTTGAAAGTGAGCATGTCTCAGAACATTTGCATGAGTGGATTGATCTAATATTTGGGTAAGTGTTAAATTTTGTACTGGAATGAAATTATATTGCACATTTTACAGTACTGGTTTACCCAAACTAATTGTCTTTTCATCTAACTTACATGTTTGTGTGGTTTTTTCTCTTCTTTCCTTTTTCTCATGTTGTACTTTGTTGCATGATCGAGCATGCAGGTATAAGCAACGAGGAAAAGAAGCTGTGTCCGCAAATAATGTGTTCTTTTACATCACCTATGAAGGGGCCATTGACATTGATAAAATATCCGACCCAGTAATGTTCATCTACTGTGCTTTTTATTTTTTATTCTTTTATGGTATGGATATGCATGACTGACTATCTTCTACACACCCCTAAAAGGCACAACAACGTGCTATGCAAGATCAGATTGCGTACTTTGGACAAACACCATCACAACTCCTGAATGTTCCTCACATGAAAAAACTGCCTTTGGCAGATGCTCTTCACTTGCAGGTAGAACTCGGTCTCAATGTTTGTGCTTATTGTTATTTACTTTTTTCTTTTTAATGTAGTATATTTGGACTTTGGGTAATGGAACATGTGATTAAAGGCCTTTTTTCATTTCACACTGCATCTTCCATGTGTATGCTTGCCTATGCATAGGAAACTGTTAGAAAGTGTGTTTAGTTGAGCCCCATGCGGGAAATTATGTAATATGGCGCCATTATTATTCTCCATAAATAAAGGGCAAGACCTCCCATAGGAGACATCTTGGACATTGGATCACGGGGCTCCTCCATTCTAACATGGTATCAGAGTGGGTTTCGCAACCCTACAGAGAATCGTTGAGTTTTTCCCCAAAGGGGGGCTGCGGTCTCTTGCTTACCTAGTTAGGTACGCCTGATAGTTATCCAAATGAGAGAGAAAACATAGGATTTCTATTAGCTACAGCGTATCAAATTACAACAGAGTAATAAAAGAAGAGAGGAGAAGAAAATGAAGAAAAATGAGGAAGAATCTCCCTGGAAGGCGCTGTGCCCTGGGTCGAGGCCTAACCCTCCAGATGCCTTTGCTGGAAGTCAAACTTCAAAATACAACCTGTTGACTCCCAACTGGCCAGCAACCCTTATTTAAAAGGCATCCACCACCGCCTAACTAACCACCTAACAACCACCTAACTCACATGACATGACAAAACTACCCCTCCACCTAACAACCACCTAACTCACATGACATGACAAAACTACCCCTGTTCATTCTTTATACACCCAATCTACCCCTACACAGCAACACCGCAGCAGCCCCTAGCCTATATTCCTATCAATCCCCACCCCTTAGAAAAACCACCCTGTCGTCAAGGTGATGAGAGGTAGGCCATCTGATTGAATTATAAACCGAAGGTTCCATGTTGGCCTTGCCCATGGCAGAGGCTTTGGCAGTAGCCTTGGCTCCCAAGTAACTTGTTTTGTTGCTTTTTTCGTTTGTAGGAATATCCTCCTCTTCTGAGGATATGCAAGGGCTGGAAGAAGTTTGACCCTACGAGCAATCTCCTTTTGATGTGGTGGCTTATGTACACCTATGTCTCCCTTACGGACCCATTATCAGCCAGCTTACAACAACTTCACTTTGAATACACGCTCCACCATTATGTACACCAGCTACACGCGAACCGTTCCCTAAAAGTATTTTGAGAGGAACGATTTTGTGTACCTCAACTGGAACTGTGTCCTCTTTGACTTCAACGTGTTCATAAAGACTGGATCTAGGTTCATAATTTTCCTCAACTGGCCGTACCGGTATGGAATCAAACTGCTCTTGCACCAGCTGCTCCGCCGAGGTGACTCGCTGCCTCTCCGTCTGATGCTCAACGAGCTGCGCCATTGCGGCCTTCATCTCATGCAACATGTTCTCTAGTTGTTGCAACCCCGCCTCCCGACGCTGAAAACCTGACTTCAACTCCGAGACTGCTATTTCAACTGTTGTGACTCTCCAGTGCCTGTCGGCCCAACCAGATCGGGCTACACCAATCCAACAAATCCAGGCTACTTTGGCTACTTCTCACATTCAAGAACCTCTCACTTCTAGTTTCTCTCTCTAGATTTCTCTCAATGAAGGCACCGATTGATAGGTATCCAAATGAGAGAGATAGAAAACATAGGATTTCTATTAGCTATAGCATATCAGATTACAACTGAAAGTAGTAGAAGAGAGGAGAAGAAAATGAAGAAGAATGAGGAAGAATCTCCCTGGAAGGCGCTGCTCCTTGGGCCGAGGCCTAACCCTCCAGATGCTTCTACTGGAAGCCAAACTTCAAAATACAACCTGGTGACTCCCAACTGGCCAGCATCCCTTATTTAAAAGCATCCACCCACCGCCTAACTAACCTCCTAACAACCACCTAACTCACATGACATGACAAAACTACCCCTGTCCAATATTAATACACCCAACCTACCCCTACACAGCAGCACCGCAACAGCCCCTATCCCATATTCCTATCAGCGCCTCTCGTCCAGCAGCCGCCCCTCCTGTTGCACCTCCTGTGCCAATCCCCTGCAGCGTGAGTTGGGGTGTTAGGGTGTGTTTAGTCGAGTCCTACACGGGGCATTATGAAATATGCCATCGTTATTATTCTCTAGAAATAATGGTCACGACCTCCTATTGTAGGCATCTTGGGCATTGGATTATGGGGCTCCTCCATTCTAACAGAAATCTATGGCCAGTTTCTTGTATGGATTTGCTTCATGCAAGTGATAGGGATTGCATTGTGATGTGGGTTTTAATCTAAATACCATAAAACTGTTTAGAAATGAGTTGTTTAGAGAACTGTTTTCATTGCTGAATAGAGATGCCAGCTTCTCCTGCATTGCTCCCCTGGCATGTATGCTTTTAAAATATGTAGGTTGTGAAACCCCCTTATCTTCAAAGAGAGGTGGATGCCTTCTTTTATAGAATGAGAAGGCGGAATATACAAAGGAGTATTCCGATGTGGGACTCGGAAATACCCATAAGAATAAAATAGGGTTTAACACTCCCCCTCAAGCTGGACACGTCCATCTTGGACACCGAGTCCCACAAAAAATAAAGATGACATCATACAAGACCTAGACTCCTCCTCAAGTTGGGCGTCAGATGCTGTGGATCCCCACCTTGGAACTGAGCGAGGCAAGGCGAGTATAGCATCCCGCCTTTTTATCACATAAACTTTCATTACATTTTACAAAACCGAGGATCTTTAAGGTTTAATGTCTTGGAAGCCAGGAACTTAAAACATGAAAACATAAAACATTCTTCTTAAACACTTGAAAGGCTTCTCCTTAAGTTCATCCTAGGTTCATTACTGCATCTCATAACCTGGTAATATACATCAAAAGAAAGGGTGAGCAGAATGCCCAGTAAGGAAAACAAGAGAAACATTTTACATGTGAACTTGAGATACTTCAATAAGGACATGAAAAGAACTTTAAGGCATGAGAAAGAAATCATGATGCATTTCATAATAAAAATAACATTTTTCATAACTTGAAGATGTGGCTACATCATTTAACATAGACAATAATGAACATATCACCAAGGTCCATCCCCAAGGTGTCATTTGAAAATTACCAAGGTTATTCACCAAGGTATCATGAAAATTCTTATCTCTAGTGATTACATCATTACCCAATGTATTGGAGCGCTATCAGGGCGCACCCATAAATTTTCCTTTATTATCATGTGAGCCACATATATCATCATCAAACATTTCATAAATAACCCATATAGCATAAAATAAATGGGTTTCATTTCATAATCATAACATTTTAAAAACTTCTTTAAAGACATGATCTTTACGTCACTTTAAAACCCATAGAAAAGGAAGGTGGGTTTCATGTATGTAAATCCCAGAATTTAAAATAGAACATTTTGGTATATATGTGAACACCCCTTTAGAAGAAAGAGCTTTGAGTATTCACTTAATAATATAAAAGAACTTTAGAAAAAGAGAGAGACATTTTGAAACGAAAATTCTGCAGCATAACGGCTATGTTACGAGGTTTTAGAAGACATTAAAAAGAGAGGGAAAATGGGTCAAACATTCATAAATGACCCATAAAACAGTATATGGACAGAATAAGAAGGATACATGATCATGGAAATGAAATTTCAAGGACATACCATTTGAAATGAAAAACATGGAAGGAAGACAAAAATTAGATTTCTCTTATGAAAGTTCGGCAGCCTAACGGCGTTACTTAAATTTCAACAAAAATGATTTGAAAAGATCAAATAGGGTCTCTCATCATGTGAAAATAAGAGTTCAGTATGATAGATATAGAGATAATGCCCCAACATAATTAAAAAGGAACTTGAAAGACTTGACATGAAAGTAGAACTTTGAAAAGAATGAGAAGTGTGAAAGAATCCCCTAAAAAATTTGGCAGCCTAACGACGCCACTTAAAACTTCAAAATACTGAATTGAAGAGATCAAATGGGGTCTCTCATCATATGATCATAAAAGATCAGTATGATAAATTTAGAGATCATACCCCAACATAATAAAAAGGAACTTGAAATACTTTACATGATAATAGATCTTGAAAAATGAGAAGGGAGAAAGAATCCGTTACAAAAATTTCGGCAGCCTAACGACGCCACTTAAAACTTCATAAAACGAAGTAATGAGAGTAAGAGGGGATCTCTCATTATATG
The DNA here is from genome assembly GCA_963277665.1 of Viscum album. NCBI lineage: Eukaryota > Viridiplantae > Streptophyta > Magnoliopsida > Santalales > Viscaceae > Viscum > Viscum album. The sequence continues at coordinate 818,140,736 of OY728148.1, forward strand.
AACATGAAAAAGGCAGTAAGAGGAGTATAAAAGAACATCCTCCAACATAAGAACATGTAGCACAAAAGGAATGACATAAAAGAGATTACTTGAAATGAAAGAGAGATGTCGGATCACTAACCTTAAAATGTAACTCTTAAACCTCAAAGGTTGGGACCTTGAGGGCTTGGGAGCACCTTGGGAGGACTCCTTGGGAGGTAATGAGACCAGAACTTCGTTGGGGAAGAGTGGGGAGTCGAATGGATGAGAGGAGGGCTTGGTATTTATAGGGAAAGTGAGGGGACAAGACATTAATGGCCAAGGGACACCTCACATGTGCTTTTCTCAAACCCATGTGCTCTCCCTTGGCATTTACCATGGAGTTAGGCCACATGGGGCCCCCAAAACAATAATTCATCACCCTTGGCCGGCCATCCCTTAAAATATCTCATGACATCATCATGACACTGTTATGAGATCATTAAACATACCGAAACCCTAAAATCGTATTTTTACTATTCACTGAAAATTCAACTTTTTCAGAAAAATCCCGAAATTTCACCTTAACCAAATATCAATGCTCTGATTTCAAAAATTAACTCCATTTTATAAAAATAATTTTTTAAATATTTTTAATTTAATTTTTAAATAAATACACTATTCACCGAAAATTCATTTTTTCAGAAAAAAACCCCAAAAATTACCATAACATAATATCGGTGCTCTGAGTTCAAAAATGAAATCCATTTTATAAAAATAATTTTCTAAATATTTTTAATTTAATTTTTAATTAAAAAACACTATTCACCCGAAAAAACTAATACTTGAATAATAATTTATGAAACCGTTATTTAACCATTTTATTGAATCACATTACTTAATCAAGGTGCCTAGATTATTTTAAAACTTTCTTTAAGTGAGATTACTAATCCATTTGATCATATTACTAATTCTAATCATAAAATCACTATTCATAATTTACTATTCATCAAAAATCAAGTTGATCTTATTAGACTCCAAATTTCGTACTGAACATAATTGTAGAAGACCTTTTTTTGAAAATCATTACACATTTTTAATTATTTAAGGTTTACATAAACATTTTTAAAAATATCCTTTTTCTAAAATTCATCAAAATATGCATACTATATTTATCCGGTCATTTGAAAATTCATAAACTTCATCAAAAGAAGAAATCCCAATTTTTATTTAAAACAAAGGATTACACAAGGAAGTTATGGTCTCCTTACATAGCCCCTTATCACACCAGCATAAGACCTAAGTGTAAGGTGTGCTAAGGTTAGAGAATCCGAGGGAGGCTCGGCCAACATCGCACGAGTAGTAATTTCTATCAGTTTGAACTTCTCGCGAATACGATCCCGTTCTAGCTTCACACGATGAAGTTCAGCTTGGGTTTGGTCCAGAGCAAAGCCCAGTGGTACTACCTCCTTCCCAAGTTCTGTTAGATGGGCTTCGATCGGTCCAAGACTACTGGGTGAGGCCATCAAATCTTCTTTCTATATTAATTAACCAAGATTACTTGTATTTAGAGACAATAATCAAAATGTTTAGTTTCCAGCGGTCATATTGACCAATGGTTATATAACAGTCAAAAGCCAATGGTATCATTTTAATTATATTAATGTCATCAAATGAAACATTTTTGTTGAGTATAAAAATAAAATAAAATAACACATAAAATTAGGAAACAAAATTTATTCAAAATTTCGGGTCGTTACAGCGAGGACCGGGGAGGCCTTTGGTGAAGATGTCAGCAAGCTGGTCCGTCGTTGGAATGTGGCTAAAGCTGACATGATTGTGCTCCAGGTGGTGTCGAAGAAAGGGGCAGTCCACCTCAATATGCTTCGTTCGTTCATGGAAGACGAGATTCGAATCAATTTTGGTGGCTGCTTGATTATCACACCATATGTGAGCAGATTTTTGCTAAGGAAAGCCAAGCTCGTGGAGGAGTTGCCGAAGCCAAAGGATCTCTGTAGTGACGGTGACCATGGCACGGTATTCAGACTCGACACTGGAGCGGGAGGCGACTGTCTGTTTCTTGCTGCGCCAAGAGATGAGGTTGCCTGCCAAGAATATGGCAAACCCAGAGGTAGATCGCCGAGTAGCAAGGCAACCAGCATAATCAACATCGCAAAAGGCCTCAATATGCTGATGAGGATGCTGGGAGTAGCGAAGACCACAGGTAGGATCTCGCTTGATGTACTTGGCGATGCGGATGACAACATCCCAATGAGAGGTGGTCGGATGTTCCATAAATTGACTGACTTTGACAACCGCACAGGAAATGTCGGGTCGATTCATGGTGAGATAATTGAGTTTGCCCACCAACCGACGGTACCGCTCGGGATGTGGATAGAGTGCTGAGGAGGCATAAAAAGACCGTTCCCCAGGCTCCAGAGGAGTGTCGACAACAGTGGCCTGAGTCAATCCAGCATCCTGCAAGATATCCAACGCATACTTCCGTTGGCAGAGGGAGATGGTGTCCGAAGAATAGGAAACCTCGATGCTGAGTATGTGAGAGGACCGAGATCCTTAGTGTGGAAGTGCTGGTGAAGATGGTCCTTGAGATGGGTGATACCCACATAGTCGCTGTCGGTGATGATGATATCATCCACATACACAACCAATAAAATGCAACCATGGGAGATCGCCTTGTAGAACACAGTGTGGTCCTTCATGCTGCGAGAAAGCCCAAAGTCGGTGACGACCGTGCTAAAGCGGCCGAACCAAGCACGGGGAGACTGCTTGAGACCGTAAAGAGAGCGGCGGAGCCGACAGACTTGAGATTCAGCGCCGGAGGCAGAAAACCCGGGAGGTTGCTGCAGATAAACCTCTTCCTCAAGAAAGCCATGGAGGAAGGTATTCTTGACATCCAGCTGATGAAGAAGCCACTTATGATGGGCGACGAGAGAGATGAATAATCGGACGGAGGCCATCTTGGCAACTAAGTGAGAAGGTATCAAAGTAGTCAATATCGTAAGTCTGTGCGAAGCCTTTGGCCACAAGACGGGCTTTGAGGCGATGGAGAGTGCCATCAGGATTCAGCTGACTGTGTAAATCCATTTGCTTCCTACCGCCTGTTTGCCTGCTAGAAGGGGGTCATGATCCCAAGTATGATTTTCTTCCAGATCCTGTAATTCATCCCGCATTGCAGCTAGCCACCCGGGGTGAGATTTGGCATCACCAACCGTGGGAGGAATAGAGACTGTCTCCAGAGCGGACAGACCCCTGTATGAAGATACAAATAGAGGAGTACTCTGGCAGGTTGTTGGTCTCAGAATACATGATATTCGAGGAGTCCCAGAGCTCCTTGACTGTATTTGCCGTACGAGTGACATCTTTGACCGATCGTTCCCTGGAATTGACCAGCAGAGCGAAGATCTTGCTGTTAGCAAGCTTCCACGAATGATATTTGGGGTCAGTTGAAGCCGGGGGAGGATCCTCAAGGTGATGTTCAAGGTCCATCCCGGTCAGGGACATCACCACAGTCTTCCGCCAGATGGAAAAATTTGTGGAGTCCAACCGGTCATCCACAAGGCGGGTGGAAGCAGTAATCATCCGAGGCAGAGGGGAGGAGTCGGCCATGGAGGCGTCGTGCAGCGGTCTAAGACGCAGTAGGGGGCAGTGCCGGAATTAGTGAAGGGACGGGTGTGCCGGGAAGCTGAGCATGCTGGGCGTAGGAAGAGCTGGGAGGAGCCCGGTGTGCTTGGACGGAGCCGGTCCGTCTGGAGGGAGCAGCTGGGGCCGGTTCGCGTGGACCGGTTAGCGGCTGGTCGGAAGCCGCGCGCAGAGGAGGCCGCCGAGAGTGCTACGCGCAGAGGAGGGCGGGGCCGGCGCTCGATGAAGCGGCGCAGGAGGAGGGAGGGCCGCCGGGGGAGCCGCGGGAGGTGCTGCACGCACAGGAGGACCGCCAGAGAGGGAGGTTCGTGCGTAGCGGGAGAGGCGGAGCGGACCGTGTCGGGCGCCTGGAGAAGCGGGAGCCGGTGCGGGGAGTTGCGGGAGCCGAAAAGACCGCCGGGGAAGGCAGAAGCTGTTGAGGAGGCGGGCGCAGGTGGAGCTGCGTCGAAAAACGACGAAGGGAAGCGATGGGAGGCCTGGGAGCCGCAGTCGCCGGGAAGGGCCGGGAGGTTGCGTGGGAGCCAGACGGAGCCGCGACGGAGGGTCGTGCTCGAGTGGAGGCGCGACGGGACGACGGGAAGGTCGCCGTCGGGAGGAGCCGCGGCGGGGCGTCGGGAGTGTCGCGCTCGGGAGGAAAGGCGCACCGGGGAGGGTCGCGCGCAGGAGGAGCGGGCGTCGTGAGGGAAGGCGCACCGGGGAGCCGGACTGGGCAGGAGGCGCCGGGGAAGGAGGGTGCAAAAATGCACTGGGGAGGCGGGGCCGGACTGAGCCGGGAAAACCGCAAAGAAGAGCGGGGCTAGGTTAAGATGTAACCTCCTCTGATACCATGTAGGTTGAGAAACCCCCTTATCTTCAAAGAGAGGTGGATACCTTCTTTTATAGAATGAGAAGGCGGAATATACAAAGGAGTATTCCGATGTGGGACTCAGAAATACCCATAAGAATAAAATAGGGTTTAACAAAATACATTGTTGCACAACACTCAAAATAAAAATAAAAATAATAAATAGAAGAAGAAAACAAAAAAGGAAAAAGAAGGAAAAAAAAGAATTTGAGAAATGTAAAATGAATTTTGAAGCACACTTTGAACATATTCTCATTAGCTTGGTTTCTTTTTCTTTATTTTTAACTGGCGAAATTGAATTGGATTGGCCATATACTCAGCTTGAGCTAGAAAACAGGAGAATTATGTAATGATTAGGTATCTTAATATATGTGTGTGTGTGTATATATATATATATATATATTTTGGTGGTGGTCTGCAGAATAAAATCTTAGCATTTTGTATTTTTTTTGGGTTTGCACGCAGGCTGTTGTAAAATTCCTGCTCCACCCCATGATTTGTTTATGTTTTATGTGCAGACCATCTTCCGAAACCCCAAAGAGGTTAAACCTTATGTTGTTCCAGCTGCTGAGCGTTGCAATCTACCAGCTGCTGCGATTCATGCATCATCCGATTCTGTTATAATTGTTGATACAAATGCTCCTGCTGCACACATTGTGCAACACAAATGGCAGCCCAACACACCCGACGGCCAGGGAGCCCCATTTCTCTTTCAACATGGAAAGGCAATTGCAAGCACCACTGGTGGCACGTTCGTGCGCATGTTCAAAGGGCCCACAGTTTCTTTTGATGAATGGAAGTTTCCACAAGCAGTGGCCTTTGCGACTTCAGGAATCAGAAGCTCGACAGTGGTCTCTATCACACATGAAAAAGATGTTATTACTGGTAAATATTCTTCCCATTTTTTATATATGCTAAGAATCATTCATAGATGATTTTAAAACCTTTCCAGTGACCTTTAAAACCGTAAGGTTTGTGTTGATCCCCCAAAAAAGTGGGGGGGGGGTCGTTTTTTGATTGATCATTGATGATTGGAAACACATCTTCCAACAGAACAAATCGACCCGGGGAGAGCAGTCAATCTGCTGGCTTTCTGCCCAACAGAAGCTGTGTGTTTTGAATGAGACCAAAACTCTATTTATAGAGATAAATTAAGAGATATATGACCTGAGATAGATAGGAAATACAAAATTCAAGCTGGAGGGAAAATGTGGATAGGATAGACTGATCGGCCTATTCAAATAGAAAGAATCTAGATAGACCCATATACTAAATACATAACTAGTCTAATGCTCCCCCTCAAGTTCGAACATCCTCCAGTTTGCTACACCAATTCAAAAAACGAAAAAATAAATAAACATCATGACTGTTGAAGCAGGTCACATGGAAACTGGAGACGATTCCCAAACTGACATGTAAGATATACATTTGGAGATGATGCTGAAACTGTCACAAAAATGCTTTTCTACAATTTGCATGAAACATACCTCGTTTTGCTGCTTCAAGCAACCGTGCCTGGATGTTGTTTCTGGCTCCTCTTCGTGTTGGCATTGCAATTTGCCCATAGCTTGTAGATGAGAGGATAGCATAACAATTCAAATCTCGGGTCTACTGATTGATAGATAATAGATTAAAACGACTGTGTGAAGCATAAGTTACTAAGGGTCAGGTAATATCATGGGTAACAATGATTGCTCCAAAAGACGGCGGATGGTAATATCATGGGTAACAATGATAGCTCCAAAAGAGGGCGGATGGTCAGATTGTAGAATACCTGTAGTACTAGTGATATGATTAGAGGCGTCAGAGCCGGCCAACCACATGGTAAAACATTGGGCAGTGTTGGAGTCGTCCCACATCGGATGTGAGTGTTTTGTCATCTTTATATTTCCCTATAAATAAACTCCAAGGCCTCTCTTGAGAGGCATCTTGGGTATTGGTTCATGTTTTGTGATATGGGACCCAACATGCATTTGAAGACACAGAGTCCAGTCACATAGATTGAAGCCAATTGGGTTCACTCACATAGATTGAAGGCAATGGCGATCTTAAGAAAGCTTGACCACATGACAATGGCTAGAAATAGGAGCCGAGTCGGTAGCAGTATGTGCAGTATGTGCAGTATGGGAACGTCCAGATGGTGGATGCCAATTGGGTCGCCCATGAAGCTGCCGACATGCATCCATGGCATGAATTGACTTGCCACAATGATGCCACAATGATGTCATTGGTGCATATCATGGCCTTGAGAGTCATGCTAGCTGCTGCCTCCAGGGCACTTGTTGTCACGATTGCCATAAGATGCGAGAGTAACATGGTTAGGAAGAGCAGTGGCGGGAAGCCAAGCTCATGGAGGAGATGTCGAAGCCAAATGATCTTAGTAGTTAGGCCATTGCACGGTAGATTGACGAATTCTCTTTAAGGTGAGGCGGATACATTTTTTTATAGATGGATAAAATAGAATACACGGTGTGGTATTCCGATGTGTGACTCGGAAATACCCTCTATAATAAATAGGGTTCAACAAAGGCCAAGGCCTCCCATAGGAGGTTTCTTGGGCATTGTGTTACGGGATTCTCCATTCTAACAGTTTTCAAATCCTTTTTTGATCCTGAGCTCGAACTTTCATCAATTCTGCCATCCTCCTCTTCAACTCGTTCACTTCTGAACTTGGGGCCCCGTTTGCTGCGGGGGAACTGGATGGAAACGGCAAGTGAATCTCGATTTTCCTATGTTTGGTAGGATGGAACTGGGTCTTCAAGGGAAATTGAAATTCCATAAAATGATGGAACCCCATTACCTTCCAAAAACAGGTGGAATACCTGTGGTGGAAACGGAATCCAAATTTCTGGACAGAAGTATCCGCAACTGTGTCTTGCCGCTGCACCACCTTCTCCCACCCTGCAACCACTCGATCATGTCATCATCCTCCTCTGACCGCATTGTCGTGATCAGTGCCGATGCCTTGCGATCCCGCCGTCACCATCCTCCGATCGCTCCCTGCCACCGTGCCAAGCTACCTGCCGCTGAAGTCCTGCAACCGTGGCCCCTCCTCCCGCCCTGCAACCATGCTGCTGACACCCTGTGATCACCCCCACCGATGCCCTGCCACTGTGCGTTAAGACCTGCTGCCAATGCCCTCCTCTCACCGTGCGACTTGCTGCACCCAACTGCTGATGAGCCCCATCCTGCCATCGATGTTCCCCCACGATTGGACATGGATTTGCAGATGCCCGCAACCGGACTATGACGGTGGGGGCCTGCAACGATGGGGCTGCGATGACGGGGGCCTGCAACGGCTGGGGCTTGTGACGGCCGGGGCTGTGACTGACATGGCCTGCAACGATGAGGGTTTCAACCGATGGGGCCTGAGACAAGCGGGGAGATGCAAATTTGCAGGGGTAAAAATGCATTTTTGTTTTTTATTTCAGTTTTTAACATTATTTTTAACCATACTAGCATTTCTCTTTAATTTTCAGGGCATACCAAACATGATTTTCGGTTCCATTTCCTACTACCTTTCCTGTTCAATTTCCAATTCCATTTCCTTCAACAACTGTTCCATTCAACAACTGTTACTAGCATTTCTCTTTAATTTTCAGGGCATACCAAACATGATTTTCGGTTCCATTTCCTACTACCTTTCCTGTTCAATTTCCAATTCCGTTTCCTTCAAAAACTGTTCCATTTAACAACTGTTCCAGCGTACCAAACGCGGCCTGAGTACCACAAAATTTTCTTCAATTGCTTCAATTTTCTCCATCCTAGTGACTACCCCCCAAGGATCATCACTTCTCTGACACCAAATAGTACAACCCTTACCTTCTACTTCACATTCTTTGGAGAATGTCTTCCAGAATCATTGATTTGCTCTGCTAGATCTTCTCTCAGACTGCAGCTTCCCGCTGTTCTCCACTCTCCAGTGGATCTTCCCTCTGACAGTATGTCTAAAACAGCCTTCTAGTTCCACTTGATGAGCTCCCATGCAGCTTCAAAAGACTCAGCCAGAAACTTTTTTTCCCCTCTCATTTGTTGTCACCCCCTTGTATATTTTGTCCTGCCTTAACTAATAAACTGATCATCCTAACCAACCAACCAACTGCTCTGCCAACTGTCTTATTGTCGGCTGTCTTATTTATTCTCTCTTACAAACTGATCATTCTAACCGACCAACTGCTCAGCCAGCTGTCTTATTTTCAGTTGTCTGATTTATTCTATCCTGCCTTCTTTACAAACTGTTTATTCTGACCAGCTAACTAATAACACCGCCAGCTGTCATTCCCTGATCCATTTCTTTATTCGAACATAAACTGTCAAGTCCTGTGTTGCATCAGCTAATAAGGCAGTCAAAACATGAAGCTGGTTACTGATTGTTGAAAAAGCCAAAAAATGCAAGCATATTTAGGGCAGGTGATGGGGAACCAAAGTAGGAAGTGGAAGGCTGGGAGGGTACTACACAGGGAGTACACTGTGCCAAAAGTGGCATCAGGAATTGGCCAGAAGGGGTGTACAGGAGGGGCACCTGTGCGGTGCCAGTGCGCTGCAGGCGTGCATTGTGCCTGGAGTGTCCTGCGAGAAGCGTGCTATTGGTGCATTGTGGCTGGTTGAGTCAAATGCTAGGTTTAGGGTGGCTCTGATATCATGTTATTGAATGATAGTCAGAAATTTTAACCTCTAAGTGAGGTCGGTACCATCTATTTATAGGAAATGAAAAATAGGTTCAGATTACCGGACCACAACTAATGAGCATGGACCAAGGTACCATGTCAAAACGTTTCATTTCTCACCTACTTGCTTGTGGGAGCATATTTGCTCAACAGCAAACTTCAAGGTACCATGTCAAAACGTTAACCATTGACTGTGCTAAAACACCAAGAGGCCCTTTCCCTTTTCATTTTCTTTTTGTTTGTTTGTTTGTGATAACACCTCAGGTATCCATTTTCGTTTTATGGTTTATGATTGCTCCAAGAGCCATTGGTCTCTCTTATTTTCCTTTTATTGTTATGTTAGGATGACCTTCGGTTGGGTTTTAAAAATAATAATTTTCTTCTTTCAAAACTCCTGCTGATAAATTTAAAATAAAATCTAAACCTCTAGGCTTGGGCTTCTACTGGTTCTTATTTTTTTAACCTAATTTGATTTTTTTTTTGTCCGTTTGAAAAAACATGGATTTCATTTTTTTTATGTGTGGTGTCCAGGTGGACATGTGGATAACAGTATTAAGCTGGTATCATCTGATGGAGCAAGAACCTTAGAAACGGCGACTGGGCATTGTGCTCCTGTAACTTGCCTGGCTCTCTCTTCTGATAGTAGCTATCTTGTGACGGGTTCCCGAGATACCACAGTTGTACTCTGGAGGGTACACAAAGCATCCAGTTCTAATTTACGTAGCAGCACGAGTGAGCATTATGCTAGCTCGGGTGCAACAAATGCATCGAGCAGTGCTAGTGTTGCAAACATGTTGGCAGACAAAACTGGGAAGCGTATAGAGGGGCCGATTCATGTTCTTCGAGGCCACCAGAAGGAAATTTCCTGTTGTTGCATCAGTTCTGATCTTGGAATTGTTGTTTCATGTTCTTATGCTTCTGATGTTTTGCTGCATTCTCTCAGTAGGGGCCGTCTGATCAGAAGGCTTGTGGGTGTGGAGGCTCATGCTGTTTGCCTTTCATCTGTTGGTGTTATATTGACCTGGAACCAATCAGAGCATAGTCTTGCAAGCTTTACTCTCAATGGAATTGTAATTGCCAGAGCAAAACTCCCTTTTTCTCATAACATCAGCTGCATGGAGGTTTCTGTTGATGGTGAGAATGCTTTGATTGGCATCAACTCATGTACGGACAGTGATACTCAGAATTTGAACATGAAGAAGGCTGGGGTAGATTTTGCTGCTGACTTGGATGAAAAATGGGAAAATGATAGATTGTATACTCCAGTGCCTTCAATCTGCTTTCTGAATATACACACATTGAAGGTACAATGAGTGATAAGCGCAACATTTCAACACTATGGTTTCATTTTATGGCACTTACTGAAAACTTCTTAGAGCACTAATCACTTATGATAAGCAGTCTGAAAAAATAAGTGGTGTTTTTTCTGTTTCTGAAAAACCACTCAACACTTGAATTCCAGAAGAAAACAACACATGGCAGAAAATCACTTTTTCAATAAACAATTTTGAAACTCATATATAGAATCACCTCGTGTTGAGTGACTTATCATAAGCAGTTTGAAAAAAATAGTAGTTTGCAAAAATAAGTGATATTTATTCTGTTTCTTAAAAGAACACTTGCTCTTAAATTATGAAGAAAACAATTTAAATAAGTAGCAGAAAAACACTTTCAATAAACAATATGGAAACACTACAGAAGCATTTATCAGATATAGTAAGTGCTACAAGCAGTTTTCAGGGTTTGCCAGGCATTACTTATTTGAAAACTACTTAGAACACTTATCACTTATAATAAGCAGTTTGAAGAAATATGTGGTGTTTGTTTTGAAAAACACATGTATTCCAGAAGAAAACCAAGAAGTGGCAGAAACACTGAAGCACTTTTCATAAGCACTTTTCAGTAAGTGCTGTCAAATGGATCCTCAACAATCACTGCCCAGTCTTATGATTCTGATCCTTTCTAGTTCAACTGGTAGAATATTTCCACTTATCATCTGATGTGCTAATGGGAAAATGAATCTTTTGTTTTAAAGGTGTTTCATACATTAAATCTGGGAGAAGGACAGGACATTACAGCTGTTGCTCTAAACAATGACAACACAAATCTTTTGGTGTCAACTCTAGACAAGCAGCTAATAATCTTCACTGATCCAGCTGTAAGTTTTCAGTTGATTTTTTTTTTCTTTTTTAAAGAATCTTCTTTCTTGTTCCATTTTTGGTTCAATAATTGATGTTCAGGATTATGATTTATGAATGATAGCGTTGTTTTTTAAACAGAGTGAGTGGCATAAGAAGATTCACATTGACAACATGCTGTTGGCCCTTTTTTTTGGGTTGGGAAGCTGATTGAAAACTTTTGAAACCCAAAAACTAGGGTTCTGTTTGGTTATGGAAAACATTATGTTTTTATTTGTTCAAAAATGTATTAAAAAATATCATTTTTGTTTGAAAGCCAACTCGGGCTGTTGTTTTTACCATGCAGTTGAGTCTGAAAGTGGTGGATCGCATGCTCAAGCTTGGATGGGAAGGCGATGGACTCAGTCCCCTCGTAAGGTGATTACTGCCTTCCGTACGGGGCTCAGTTCAGGTACTTGAAGGTGTGAATTACTTACCGGTTGAAAGGTCAGACGTTGGGTCCATTTTTTAGTTTTTTGGCCCATTAATATTGAGTTCATTGGTGTTCATATCGGTTGGGGTAGGCATGGTTGTGGGTCGGACTCATTTTTGTTTTTGGTTATTATAGTTATTTTTTTTTTAAAATATAGCAGTGTTGCCAAAAATTAGGTGGGTTGTATGTATTGGGAGTGTGTTTTTCTGGAGCAAGTGGGTGTGTACCATGTCATCTGGGATTGGATTTTCGAAGTACTGTTAATATTTTTCAAATTTAAATTTTAAGTTTAATTCGATTGGAATTTGAGTGATCTTTTTTCTCATATTTATCTTGAGTAGCTTGTTTGAGATGACGGCACAATACCACACAATTATGTTTCAAATTAATATAGAGATGACGGCACACTAGCAAACAATTATGTTTCAAATTGTCATTGTATATTAGTTTAAACACAATTTTATTATTTTTAATTAAATTTTATATTTTACTAGTGGGAGAACGAAGCCAGTTATATTTGGCTTAGAAAGTATCGTCAAATTCAGAAGCCAAATTGGCTTTTGAAAATGAACCCGAAGTAATCGAGTTTGGGTAGAAAGTTCATACAACTCATGATAAACTCGAGGAATTGAAGGCAGAAATCAGGTGTACAGAATCTCAGCTTTGGCAAGCCAAGTGGTTAGTCCAAAACCTAGTAAGAACACTAGGAGATCCAGTAAGAGACGTATTTTGCTTTGAACAGTAAAATATGGTCGGAAAAAGATCTGATGTCGGACCGAATATTCGCGATATTTGGCAGATGCTTGAAGGGAAAGCTTCAGAAGAAGCTTCTAATCAGTCTGATGCCACTGTTTCTGATATGCATCCACACAGAGATACAGAAAGAGCAATTATATCAGGACGATATACTGCAGAAGATTACACATGATTTTTTGCAGGAGAAGCTCAAGAATATCAGGAAGAAGTTTCGAGTATTCAAGTATTCAGGAATATCAGAAACAGATACATGATATTATTACTCTGGAGAAATGGGAACTTGAGGATATAGAGCATGTCTTCAAAAAATCTAAATGAAAAGCTCAAAAAAGTTGAAGACATACAAGCCAAACTCGAAGAGAAGAGGAAAAAGAAAGAGAATAAGTCATCTCCCACCGAAAGACTTGGTGTAAAATCTTGGGAAGCCAAACTAGTATGACAAGCGATTTCGTAGAAACCAATTCCTTGGGAACAACAAAAAGGATTTTTGAAGGATTTGTTTCAGAAGATCAATAGGGAAGCCAATCCCTCATATCCCAGTTATATTCCAGAAGAATATAGGCAAAAGAAAACACATCCATAAGGTATTCCTCAACGTGAGACGATCCTAAAACTAAACTGTGAAAAGGATCTAGGAGCAGTCATAGATGAATGAGCTCTAGACCTTCGATATTATATGCTATCAGTTGATTTACAGTCATGGATCATAGATAGTGCACTTAATTTCACTGGAGCTACCTTGAGAGGTAATGCAGGGAGATTTTGGGATATGTTGCTGACACTCAGAAGTGAGAAAATCTATTCAGGAATATGTTACATTCCCAATTGAAGTTATAACAGTAGTAACTGATTTCCTTAAACAGGAGTTTGCGAGAAATTCACCGGTAGATCGGAATGGAGAATTGGTAGAAAAAGCTAGAACAACTTTAACCAAGATCCAAATTTGTGACGTGTTACTTTGAAGAATATCTTTGCGAGTTTCAGCATTGGTATTATCTTCTTGGACCAGGAGATCAAACATATGCTCTAGATGTCTTTATCCAGAAGCTTTCAGACAATTGACCTGAAATTGTTCAACAAGTGTTGAAGACTCGTCTTTCACATATTGAAGATCTGCAATACACTCTAGGAGTTCGAGTAGAAATAATAAGGCAGGTGATAAGACTCTATTGTATGTAGAAACGTCTTACAGGATTTAAGAAATATGCAATACATGAGTTCTGCTTGTTGCTCAAAAGTAGAGGATGTTGCAGGAAGATATGTGTGCGGTCCAACCAGGCAGGAGCTTGGAAAAACCCAACAAAGAACATTCAAAACACAGTGCCAGGATGAATAGTGTGAACGAAAGAAATCATTTAAGAAAATCTGGAAACGATTTGGAAAAAGAAAACCATCAAGTAGATTTTCAGGCAGAAAGCCAGAAAAATCTAAGCGATTTCTTATACCAAATAGAATCCATAAGGATATGAGAGAAAACTGTAAGGCCAATTATGGAAAGTATCCCATATGCCCTAAGGGAAAATCTCTATCTAGTTGTGATTGTTGTTGGTTCTGCGGCAAGAAAGGTCACATAGCTGACAGTTGCCCAGATGCAGACAAGAGAAGGGGCAGTCTCAAAACAATAATGATGGAAGATTAATCAGAGATATTATTTGAGCCTAATGGGGAGAAGATATAGACTCAGATGATGGAAATTTATATTCTTTATATTCCGAGTACTCAAAGGAAGAAGATTCTATCTCAGATGAGGAAGAAGGAAATAACCCTATTTTGAGCCAGCTTCGAATAGCCATGATTCGAACAGGGGCTAGTGCATCTGAAGATTCTTCAGAACTGGTAAAACTAGAGGAGATGGAAGGAGATCTGGTTCATTCTTCAGAAATAGAAATCCCTTCAGAAGGAAGAGATTGTCAAGAATGGAAGATGCCCAGAGTTGATTGGTCCGAGGTATACAAGAAGTCTTGGGTACTATATTGAGAAATGACCAAGATCTTTGAAGATGAAGAGACATCTGAAGTCTATAAAACAGATAGAATAGTATTTACAATGCCTTTGCTAAAAACAGAAAGGGTTAACAAGGCAATCCAAAAAAATGCTAAGTATGCACATTTTGGAATAATCCAGATAGAAGTAGATCCTTTTGTCAGAAAAGGACAAGATCTACCAGTCCTAATTGCAGTTGTGGATGACCGTTTAACCAATTTCTTCGATGCACTATTAGGAGGAGCACAAGCAAATTTGCATGCAGGAGCAACATTGGTAAAAGTGATTCCAGACTTGCATGTAGTTCTTATGGACAAAAGTATTAGTAGAACTCTAGAAGTAAAGATCAACACGCGGAACCGACAGAAGACATTGGGATGTCCACCCGACAGAAGATGTGTTAGAATGATTACTCGTCTTTATGTAAAGTTCTACAATACTGGAAGACCAGCTCTAAGAAAAGGTGTTGAAAGATTTACACATCTTTTTCAAGATGAAAGAACATCAATTAGAGCAATGACACCGCAGGTAATAAACCCCACGAGGCTAACTTGACCTAGAGAATGAGTTTCACCAGATCCAGAGGAAGAAAGAAGGCAAAAACTACTTATTCCAGATGTTATTAAATAAGTTGGAAATAAACTTGTCATCTCTGAGATCATAGAAGAAGAGGATGATCTTATATCAGAAGGACCAAGATCAGACAGATCTGATTTGAAGATATAAGACTTCAAATCAGAAATACGAGAAAACCCTTTATAAAATCCAATGATCTCAATTGAAAAAGATGAAGGTACTTCAGTAGAAGCACTTAGAACATCAATTCCTAGTAGGATAGTTAGACAATGGATTGTTCGAGTATCTGTCTATGAGGATGAAGAAACTCATATAGGATATACGAGATCTTCATTACTCAGTGCAAAGATTGAGGAGTGAGATACATTAGTAAAATTAAGTATTAATGAAACTGCATGTATTTCCCTAGTTGATACATGATGTACATTCTCTTGTACAAGAATCTGATTTTCAGGAGTAACCTGGAAATCTTCAGAGTTGCAAGTTACAGTTGGTAACAATGCAATAGTTTTGATTCAAGAAGTAGCCAAGGATGTTCAGATTGAACTTAATGGAAGGATATTTATAGAGCAGATGCTTTGTTTTACTCCTTAATTGTCAGACGACTTCTTGATTGGAAATAGGTTTCTTAGAAGATATCAACCTGTAACGATATTTTCAGAAGGAATTATCCTCGATAATTATTTGATTCCAAACGCTTCTGGAAAAATCAGGATGGTTCCAGAGAAGAAATTATCTACTGTTAAAGTGAAAAACTATCCAGATGAAGATAGAGAATACCACAGAAAGATTGAGCAGTAGAAAGAACTAGTTGGATTAAAAGTTCCGAGGATTAATGAAGAATAAGTATTAGCTAAGATAAAAGATTATTTTTCAGAAAATTAGTCAGAAAACCCTTTGAAACTATGACAGAAGGCAATGCCAGGCTACAGTCACTCTTAAGGATCCTAGTACAGTGATCAGAAGTAAGGAAATTGCTTATCCAGATGAGATGGTTAAGAAATTTGAGAAACAAATTCCAGAATTAACCAATCTTGGATTAATGAGGCACAATGAAAGTCCTCACAAGAGTGCGACATTCATTGTAATAAATCATGCAGAAAACAGCGTGGTAAGACCAGAATGATTATAGATTATCGTGATCTTAATTACGCCACAAACAATGATGGCTACAATCTTCCTAACCAAGAAGCTTTGGGAAGCATGATTAGGAATGAAAGGCCAATGATATATTCTAAATTTGATATCAAGTTAGGATATTTGCAGATAAAGATCAAAGAAGAAGCTACACCATTGACAACATTTACAATGCTAGTCGGCTTGTTTTAATGGCTAGTTATGCCATTTGGACTCAAGAATGCACCAGGAATATTTCAGAGAAGAATGGACAAGACATTCAGTAGATTAGCACAGTTTGTGGCAGTCTATATTGATGATGTGCTCGTATTTAATAAAGATACAGAAGAGCATATAAAACATTTGCAGCAGACTGCTGAAGTGTTTAAAGGAGGGATGATACTTTCAGAAAGAAAGATCATTTGGGTGCAACCAAAGATAGAATTTTTGAGATTGCAGACCCAAGGAAGTTGAGAAAAGTTTCAACCGCTTATTGCAGAAAAGTTACAAACTTTCCCCGACGAGCTTACAGATCGCAACCAGATACATGTGTTTCTTGGTATACTTAGTTATGTCAGAGCATATATCAGAGATTTGGAAAAAATCTCAGTTTCAATACAGAGAAATGTATCCAATAAGGTACCTTGGGATTGGACAGAAAAAGATTCTGAAGTAATCAGAATTTTAAAGCAAAAAGTACAGAATCTTCCAGAATTGGAGTATCCAGATGGGAGTGAAGATCAACTTATCTTAGAAACAGATGAATCAGACTCAGCATGAGGATGTATTCTAAAGATAAGGAAAACCTATAATGATTGTATTAGTAGATACTGGAGTGGATGTTTTAACAAGTCAGAGAAGAATTATCCTGTCCATGAAAGAGAATTGCTTGCAGTCCTTAAAGGAATTAGGGCTAATGAGTTTTTCTTGGGAAAATCTTTTACTATAAGAACAAATAGTTCTAATATAAATAATTTTATGAAAATTAAATTAAAAAGGTTTACCCAGACACGATTTGTACGATGGAGGAATGAATTGCAATACTATAACTTTAATATAGAAAATAATAAAAGAAAAGATAATGTCATTCCAGATGCACTAACATGTTATTTTGACTCTTACAGGTGCAATGATAGAAATTAGCAAATCAAGAAGATGTCTCGTTTGCACTGATAATCATTCTATGACAGAATGTCTGATTATCAAAGCAATGAATGACTGAGTGAATAGACTTGAACAAAGAAAGTGGATTCTAGCAGAGAATCACCTTCAGAAGAAGGGATCTTCATCCAGTAAGGTTGAAAGATTAGAAAGCACAGGTTCCTAAGCTAGAAAGGTTGAAAAACCAGGAAATGCTTCAAAGAGTCCTCTAGACAGTAAGTCTAAGGATAAAAGTTATATTGAATGTTTTGTATGTGGTCAAAAATGCCATTACAACACTTAATGTGCAGATAATTCGAGAAACAAAAGGGCTCAGAAGAACCAGAAGATTGATGAAAACTCTAAAGAAAAAGAGAAAACCCTTAAGAGTTGGGTTGATCACGTAGAAGAAGAACTTGAAAAGCATCAAAGGTCTCAAAAAGAACCTCAACAACAAAATCTTCTGCAAGAACAAGATCAAGAAAGTTTGGATGATGAGCTAGATGAAGAGCCCAATCCAGGAAAGGAGATATGGATGTATTTGCAAAGGATTCCAAATATTTCAAGGAATAAGTCCACAATCGTTTATAATTTGATCCAAAAAAGTAAAGATGACCGAATATTCAAGAGAGGTCTGAACCATGTTTTGGACATGCTTGAAGAATCTGAAGATCTTATGAAGGATTATAAAAAGATTGATCGTGATATGATTAGTACGATCATCACTGAAGAGATCAGGCTGAAGGTCCAAGTTTCTAGTCTTCTTGACAAAGTTAGGAGAATCAAGGAGACATGTATGGAAGAATATCCAGTATTGAAGAGGTTTTGGAGAATGTCAGGAACAAAGATTCCAAAACTCCACATACCAGATACAACATTAGAACCCGAAGAGTTCCTTGAATGCCAGAAAGCTTTCAGCCTGAGAGCAGTATAGTTTTTGGGATTTAAGAAAATAAATTCCACATTCAATTTGGTACCTAGGATGGTGAGAACAGTTCTGAACAATGCATATCCAAGTTTGTTATGGTGAGTTTCACATATTGAACCTATCAGATTAGTAGACATAATGATCACACTATGGAATTTGTACCTAGGTCACTAGACTAAAGGACCTGTCTAGAAAGCGTTTGAAGACTTGTGGTTTAGCGATAAAGATTGGCTAGAGTTCAGTTTGAACAAGTGTCATTACGAATGTATCCAAATCGCATGGAGCATTTATCTTATTGAATCAAAATCAACAAGAAAAGATTGTATATTCTTTGCAGGAGACAACGTGCTAGTCTCTATCAACTCTAGGGACATGTTGCATGCAGAAATGACACATCTGACAGACTTCGTAGTGGAGGCAGACAAGATTCTTAAAGAACTCAAGGCGTGAAGAGGACATAAAGAAGACATCTTTATTGTCAGATATCAGATCCAACATGCCATCAAAGAACTGATGAAAATGAAGGAGTCAGAGAAAGAAGTCTCAGTTGGAGAGATGATTGATGCTCTATACAACTTGGAAGGATTCTAGATGCTGATCCAGACACGCGTCATATCCGGCATGGACGAGCGGATCAAATCAGACATGTCATTTATGCAGTTTGTATTTATTGTAAAGTGTGCGGTGAAAGTCTCACAGTAGTGTATCCCACCTTTTGCTTTTGCTTTTGCTTTTGTCTTTGTTGAAAGCGTGTCTTGTAAGAGCCGAGTTAGCTTCTCGGGCAAGCTGCACCCAAAGGCCTATATAAGGGACCTCCGAACCATTTGTTCGGAGAGATGATTTTGAATAGAAATCAGAACAATTTCAAACATTCTCTTTCTACATTCTCTCTAAGCCTTTGTGTTCTTTGTGCGAAGCGATTCCCAAAACGGTCCTGCGAAGTCGACGACAGGTAGTCCCCTTATCCTCTTCGTGGATAATGTTTTGCTGCTGTTTGTGATTTTTGCAGCCTTTCTGGACCCCCAAATCGGGATCTCGTCAGAGACCTCGTTGGAGACTTCACCCACTAGTGGAAGCTAGTCAGAAAGGCTTCAAAAATATTATCCTCTGTCAAAGACAATAAAGATATCTCCAACGGATTTGAAAATCCGTCGGAGACCCATTAGTGGGAAGTAGGCCACTAGTGGGAACCAAGCCAGCCACAACCAAGCCAGGCTGCTGTTTTTTGGATGACAGTGCTCTGGCTGCCTTTCTTGAGTAGCTTGTTTTGCTGCTGTTTGTGATTTTTGCGGCCTTTATTTCAAAAATATTATTTAATTAGATAATCTTGCTATTGAATATTTAATTTTCTAACATTTTATTCCATTCTATCAAAACTTTTTAGACTGATTCCTTTTGTCGTGCCCATTGTCTGGCCCCTATACCAATTTGTAACGTTCAAAATAATTATGATTTCAATTCATAAATATAAAGAATAAAAAATAAGACTTAGCCTGATTCAATCATCCAAGATGTGAAATGATTTTCGTTGTCCATTTATCCATTGACCTTCAGTGTGAGTACTATCCACAAATATTGCCCATCTTGTTTTACTCATCTCATACATGCTTATTATTGAAAATTCTTGAGTAAATTGATTATTTTATTCAATCATCCAAGA
The DNA here is from genome assembly GCA_963277665.1 of Viscum album. NCBI lineage: Eukaryota > Viridiplantae > Streptophyta > Magnoliopsida > Santalales > Viscaceae > Viscum > Viscum album. Next base: position 818,160,634 of record OY728148.1, read on the forward strand.
TGTGAAATGATCGTCATTGTCCATTTATCCATTGACCTTCAGTGTGAGCCACTTCGGTGGTGGTGTGGTGGTGAATGTGAGTTGCCAAAACAAGGTCGTTCTATGGGAGGTTCAGGGTTCGAATCCTGGGAGTCCGCTTTCGGAGCGAGCCTCTCCCCCGGGATCCACCCACTTTACCAGGTCGCTCGGACTCGTCTGGGCGGAAAAAATGAGGTGCGACCCAATTGCTGACGGATCACTGTGACGGACCATCGCTGCCGGGCCGTTACCCTCGGGACGCTCTGCCATCTCGGCTGGCAACGGCTCATTCCCCGGCTGGGGAGCTGCCTCCGGGTGCTACCTCTTCGTGGGGTAGGGGGTTTCTATGTGTGGAGGGTTCGAAAAGGCCACACTGGGGAATTCTCTTTTAAGAAAAAAAATGACCTTCAGTGTGAGTACTATCCATGAATATTGCTGATCTCGTGTTACTCATCTCATACACGCTTATTATTGAAAATTCTTGGTGGTGGGGTGGTAAGGGTTTGGGAGGGGGGGGGGCAGGTCGTGGGGTCAAGTTCTCGGGCTTGTGATTTAATATAATTTTCTTCCTTGCACAGTGTGTCGATTTCACGGTTGTACCCAATTTTTTTTTTACAATTTAGTGTGATCATACATTTCCAATCAAGTTCATGGGTTCAAATGTCACACAATGTGCACAAATTCTATTGTGAGAGCAACTGCTTCTCACAACACTTTCCTCTTATTCAAAAGTTGATAAAACTCAAAACAAGCAAAATAAGCAGGGAAAATAATAGAGTCAAGATGCAGATGCTTTGGAAAGAAAAATACAATGAAGATTGAGCACAAGAATTTAACATGTTTTGGTCCATGTTGAACTTACATGCATGACAAGAACAACATGCCCATTGCCCTCTATTATTTTAAAAAAACAAGGTGGTAAGATACAACAGAAATGAAAGACACAAAACACGTGAGAAACTATTGAGGAAACAATTAATATATTGGAGATACATGGTTGAATTGAAAAAAGAAGAAGAAATGCTTATAATAGAGCCAAACATCATACCAAGAACTTGGATATGCCTTAAGGAAGAATCATCAAAATACCGAACACCAATGAATCCATTCTATCGTTGTGCTCCTTCTGCCTCAAGTTCTCAAGATATGAACCATGATTTCCACCAGAAATAAGACTTTAGATATCATAACATGCCAAGGAACTGGAGCTCAAATATCTTATTGTTTCACCCCTCAGTTCTCTCTATTTTCTCAGAAGAAAAATGAATGAATGAACCCTACAACTCATCTTTAGCGAATGAATATGGCCATAATAATTATTATTGCAACGTACATATGTCAACAGGATGACATGTATGTCAAACTGATCAATCACATGCAAAATCCCACATGTGGATGACCTAGTTGAAATGGAAGGTTCGTGAAGGATAACAAAGCTGCAATAAGTGAACCAAATAATTGACACACATCAACTGCATATTGGACACTAGATATACGATGCAGATCCAAAAAAATCATTGAGTAAACAAACACATGAGAAAGCAAAAAATGATAGTTGTAGGGTCATGAGATCAAGATGATCCACAACTAAGAATAAACCTAAAAAAGTAATATGGATCATGCAAAGTAAACAGGCTGCAAGTGAGGGCCAAGTAAACATGCCACAATGGGCACCAAACAGGCTAGGATAAAGCTCATCAAGTAAACACAACAAGCCAAGAGAACCCAACCCAACACATAATAATACATAAATAAATATAATGAAAATTGGATGGAACATTTGCAAGGCATGTAACATTTGCAAGGCATGTAACATTTGTAAGGTTTCTAAGGATTGATTAACACTTAATCAATATAGTAGAAAGAAATAGAAACCATAAATCCCAAGAACACCATGCATTTGAAATCGAAACCGTGCTAAACATAAAATGAAGAACAACTTGTGTACCTTACACCTAAGATGTCTTCATTACTGCTTTCAATCAATATGCTTGACGAATATCCCTTAGAGGAAGCCAAAAGACTCTCTCATCCTTGGTGTATCCATGGGTTGAAGTTGAATCACCCATTGTATGGGCAGAGCCCTCCTTTCTCTTCATGATATGGCAGTATCTCACATGATAAAAGAGGGAGGAAGGATCTTGACAAAGGAGAATTAAAGAATACTTGAACAACCCATATTTATGAGTTTGGCCAGTTTAAATAAGCCTTTGGGGATTCTCTTCGAGTCCCATGCATTTACTCATGCGTTTCATAATGTATGAGTAAATGACATACAATTACAATGGCTTGTAACCCTTTGGCCACACGGTTAACTCTTAGGTGCATTGATTCTCTGTTTTTCAATGATAGCTTTTACTTATATCATACCATATGATATAACCCTGCATACATCATATGTAAAATTGATTTAGGGCATATCTCCAACAATCTCCCACTTGTACTAAAGCAACAAAGACTTTGTGTCATTTCACCTTATATTGTATCATATACAGTAACTTATGAAACCATATCCAAAACTACTTTTGGATATCTTCCAAAACACTTTTGGAAATCTATCATTAACTTCACCATATATTAAATCATATGTAATACCTTATAAAAACCCATCCAAAACTCATTTTGGATAAACTCTAAAACACTTTTAGAGCAACTCTTTGAGTCAAACTCGATCCCCATTCAGTCAACCACAAAGTGTAACCCCATGAGCCTTTGTAGCGTTGAAAAAAATATAAATTTTTGAATTCATAAACCTAAGTAAAGAGTGGCCTCTAGCAATGCAACATTGCTACTCAAGCTACAAAAGGATTTGTTGATCTCCATCAAACACATGTATCTTTATAACTGTGTTCACCAATAACATTATATGCATGCATGTATTTTTATATGATAACTTTTTTCCAAGACATCTAGTGACCACATGGTACAAAGTATGTTAATATCATATAGATACTCATACATTCTCAATTATCTGAGTATAGACTGACCAAGTAGATGAATACATCACATGGTATTTACCTTTATGGATGAGCATATCCTATCGTCTGATAAATAAGAACATCATATGTATTATCTAGGTACAATCGTACACTTCCTCGGTCTATCTCAATCTAGGCCCTAAAAGCCATAACCATCATGTGAGAGGATAAATTCTATCTTGGTTAAGCTCCAACAAATGACATAATCAGCAACATACCCAACCACCCCTTAATTAGCTAAGACTCAAGGCTTACGTAAAAAAGGTATCAAAGTATGAAGGTCTCATGTTAGGTATCTCGCCAACCTCGGGTGTGGGAAAATCCAAATATGAAAAATGCATGCACCCCTAATATATGCATGACATGGTGCATGGCAGCCCATGTGGTATATACTTAGTGGGCCAACTAATGCACAAAACTTGTTTTGTGCCCCATGAACATATTTTGTATCCCGATATAAGAATCCCACTCATGCTAACCTTAACATTTCTTCACAATCTATAATACTCCATGATGAACATCAGTCAAGGATAAATCAAAGCCATACTTCGAGAGGTCAATTATCATTTCACTTCACGATATATATATCTATACATATATATACAACCAATGTGAAAGAATTATAAAGTATAGACTGCCTTTTATATAACATGATACATTTTATATTTTTAAACTATTTTAAGAATACTTTACAAAACCATACATAAGCACATGTCTAATCATATCATATATGATAGACTACCAGATCAAATTTATGTTTGGTGCAATTTTAAGAGTTTTTTTACACTCATTATATCTCTATACAATTCTTGCCACATCTTTATGTGAACACGTGATAAAAATATCCCACTAAACTCTTTAGTGAGTAACATCTATGAAACAATCTAGTTTGAATAATGATGAGACTTAGGAATAATATTCTTAATGTTCAACTCATTGAACAAGTATTCAAACCCCTTAACTTCACCAAATCAAATGTTATGATATTAATAACTTCAGTTATTTACTCATAACTCTTTCTAAGTTCATCATCATCATCATTCTTGGAACCTTTCCATCAAATTTTCCTTGAAATATTTTGGTAAATGGTGTAATGATTTACATTAATCTTTTACTGACATACCCTAAACCTATTAAAATATTAAGTGACATTCACTTTGTATTTAGACTGGCATAATCCTTTGTTTAACTTTGAACTTCTCAAAGTCCAAACACACCCCACTAGCCTCTTTAGTCACTATATTCACTTCCGAATATATTGCTTTGATATTCAAACTCTTTTGTGTTTAGGAAATAACATTTATTTATTTAAGTGGGAATATTTAACAAACTATTGTTTCTAAATCATATATTTTATTCTATTCTTTTAGAGAATTTTCTTGAAAATAAGATTATTCTTTAACATATGTCATTGATAGTAGTCAGATCGAATCCCTCCTATTTTAACAAACATTTGGATAAACACTTTTATACCGAATAAACAATTTTATCCTACATAATTTTTTTACCCTTATCTCCTTTTCAAACATGTTATAGAATCAGATGAATCACAAACCATGTGTATTGAATCTGTTATCTCACATTGTTCGTAACAACTCTTTGTTAAGAAACAATTTCTTTTATCAAATAAGTGAAATGCAATAGAAATGCACATCCTTTACTAAGATCCACATGAGCTTGAAATATTCCTTTACATTCAAATCTATGATTCAACTACTCTTTGTTTCACCATTTGAATACAAAAACAAGATTTATCAATTCTTTCCTTGATTTTAAATATCTGTAAATTTACAATACTTGTAAAACATACAGTTAGTATCATATACCCTTTAAAATTGGATAATTGATTTCTATAATATCGTTACCTAACATGGAAATTCCATGGAGTTTCCATAAACCCCTTCAGGTATCTCATAAAATTCCATCTTATAGAATAATTACTCCACATTCATGATAACACCTTTAGGTTTCAATGACCTTGTCTAACTTTTTTGAAGAAACATTGTTGGACTCACCAATTTTGTCTTCTTCTTCTAGTTTGAACTTTTACCCATTTGTATATAGAACCATAATCCTGACATCACATGTCTGGTTCATATATTCACAACACTTTGAGAATATCGAGCAACTTTTCTTATATTCATTCAAATTATTGGAACATTTCCTTCAATGATAACAAAATGAATTATATATTCAGAAAAATCCTTAATGAAACCTTTATTGAATCATTATATTCTTCTCATAGGCATCAAGATCCACTTATTAAACTATTTCAATAATTGGTTGACATAGGAAGGTGTTGCTCTAACACATAGATGTTTTTTTACTTAAGAACTTTTATTAAGTTATCGGTCTTAAGAGTTTCTTATATAAATCTTCTCATTTTAAAGGATTGATCTCAAAGTTATGTATGATGATGATGATTCCATTTATCTACAACAGAATATTTTATTAGACGAGTATCATTTTTTACATTCATTTAATAAGGACTTTTATTAAATGTGCTCCCAATAAAATTATGATCCCTTTTAAGTCCATCATATCCATTAGTGGTACAAGATACATATTTCACTAAGAAATGACCCCTATTTGGCATGAACCTCATCATCATGTCAATCATATCATATATGAATCTTGGATGGTTGAACGAATAACTCTTTTCTATATCCATCATATGGATAAACTCGACACCATTCCTTTGGTATCCTTTCTAAGGGTTTTCTAGCTTAGTGTAACCCAAAGAAAATTCCAAGAATGAGGAACCTTACTCTTAGGGTCACCTAATTACTTGCTTTTCACACACAAGATAATCTAGGGTATACCCGCTTTGGCGTGAACCTACCAGGTTGGATAATCAAGTTCTTGACATGTGTTCACCTTGAAAGGAATCTGAAAATTAATATTTTTAAAGGGGATTTAATCTCACCATCTTAACCCATGTTATTACCTTTTCATGTATGCATTATTCTAATGATTTAGTTTGGAATCAATTCCTTCTAACAAATCAACATTTTCAAACCATATTGATATTTAATTTTTTACACAACTCACAGCTTGTGTTACTAATCCAAATCAAAAGTAAAATATATTCACACATATCCAAATACATCTTATGACAACCCTGCTTTTATTATAAACTTAAACATGATTTATTACATAAACCATTCACTTGATACAAAATGGATGATCGAGAGGTCTAATGTCTTTGGAGATTATGATCATTACATAAAAACATAAAACATGAATTACAACATCTTTATTGAAAAATTCCTTTACATGACCACTACATTCCCTCGTACTTAGCATTGCATGAGATAACCTGAGAACATGCATAAGAAAAGGGGTGAGCTATAAAACCCAGTAAGGGAATAAACATGGAATACATGAGGAGTACAATACATGTTAGACAATAGGAATATCAATAGAGAACAAGAGAAACATGAACATAAAGGCATGATAAAGCATGATAATCATAACATGGAAATGTGACAACAACACTTAACATGGAATTAGCATGAGCCAAAGCTCATTGCACATAGAGCATGAGTAAATCCTCATTGCACATGAAGCACGAGTAAACCCTCATTGCACTTGAATTAGCATGAGTCAACACTCATTGCACATGACGTATCATGATACTATACTTTACCCAATGCATTGGAGCGCTATAAGGGCACACCCTTCTTAAACATTTCATTTCATGCATAAGTGTGCCACATGGATCATAAAACATGGATTCATAAAACATAATCATTTATTCCACGATAAAGAAATGTGGAATTCATACATGAAACTTTATAATCAATAAGTAAATGTGCATAAAGGTAAATACCCTTGATGGAGAAATGAGCATGGTATTCACTACACAATGGCATTGGCTTAGAAAATCGGTGCGATTTCGGCAGCGTAACGGCGTGACATAAGAATTCATAAAAATGGTTGATGAGAGAGAAATGGGTTCCTCATCATATTTACATGTAATGTACAGTAAGGAGTTCATATAGATACATGTCCCAACAATTGTAATGGAATTTAGATTCATGATACAAAAGTATTGCTTGAATGTAAATGAGGAGAGAGAAGTTCCTTTCGGAATTTCGGCATAGTAACGAGTGTACATGGGAGACATTTAATGAGAGAGAAAGAGTCTCCCATCATTCAAACATAAATAGGGAAGTATGAGGGAGGTGCAAAACCATACCCCAACATTCATAATTGAAATTAAAAGGGAAAAACAACTTCAAAAAATTGGACAAAAATGAGAAAGGAAGAAAAAAACCCTTACATGGAAGTGTGCTTCCAAAGGCTTGAGAGAGGCTTGAGAGATGTTTCTTGGGAGCTTGGGGCACCTTGAGAGGATTCTAGAGAGAGTAGGGCAGAGGTTGGGCGAACTCCAAAGGCTTTGAGTGAGGAGGAAGTGGGAGCTTGGGTGAGTTTATATAGGAAAGGTGAGGGAATTCTTTATTATTTAGGTTTGAGACCCCTTATATTAAATTAGTCCAAACCACAAACCATCCCATGGTTTTTGACCATGGTTTTTGGAAAAGGGAAGAGGAAAACAATATTTTATAAGGCCAAAGTCCGAACTTCTTAAAATAACAGGGTTTCTTATGTGGAGGTGAGTCACACTCCCATGGAAAACAATTTAAAAAGAAAAGGTGTTTAATAAGTCTTGAAGGGTCTATTAATGCTTTGAAAAATAAGTCAAACAAACCCAAAATCACATTATTTTAATGTTAAAACATATATTGGCCGAACATAAAGCTTATAGTATTTTATTACATAACTATTGGGTCATTATGATGTCATAAAACACATTATATATTTAAACAGTATTTAATTTTTACCCAAAAAATTGACTATCTCAGAAAATTATGAAAAATTCACCATTGGATAATTTCAATGTCCTGATTCCATAAATAACATTTATTTTATCTAAATAATTTTCCAAATATGTTAATTTTCACTTTTAAAATAAAAACCGATATTTTTTGAAAATTCACGGGTTTTGACAAAAATGGTTTTCAAACCTTAATAAAAATTACAATTGCATTCATAAAATTATATGATCATTTATATATAATAAAATTAATTTAATAATAATAATATTATTATTTTATTAAAATATTATTTAATTCAAAAATCCCTTAATTTAATAAAATAGAATTCTTAATTAAATAATAACTAAAAAACACTATTTTCACTTTAAAAACTATTTACAATGTATCAATAATGACAAGAAAGTATATTCATTATTATATACAAAAAATAATGTACATGAACATAGTACTAGCGATTTGTTGCATAACCCCTTAAAACAGCCGCATAAGACCTAAGGGTAAGGTGTGCGATGGTGAGAGACTCTTGGGGTGGCTCAGATAACATCGCTCGAGTGGTAATTTCTATCAAATTCCACTTTTTCTGTAGACGATCACGTTCAAACTTGACATGATGAAGCTCAGCTTGGGCTTGGTCAAGAGTGAAACCCAAAGACGCCACCTCTTTTCTGAGCTCTGATAAATGAGCTTCGTATGGAGCAATTCTATTGGATGAGGCCATCGCTTCCTTTGTCTGAGTAAATTGGATTTGTTAAAGCCCTATATTTACACTAATCATCTGATCACTGTTCAATGGCTATAAAAGCAACGGTCACAATTTTTAACATAAAACCAAAGAAGTTGACATTTTATATAAACATTTTACATTAAGAGACATTTAACTAGATCAAGAGGGATTTCCATTAATGAAACTTTGGGTTATTACACATCTCATGAATAAGGTACATGAAACTCGTTCATGTAAAGGATTTGAATCATATGAAATCAAAAATCTCCACAAGAGTAATCCTGGAGCAATAGATAGCCAACCCACACATTTTTGGATAAGGCATGAGCCTCTAGGCTAGTGAGTGGTCCAACCTAAAGTCCCTCTACCCAGAGTTACTTTACTCAATAGTGACCTTAATTCCATCATAATTTTGACACCTAATATGTATAAACAATAATTAACTTCTTAATTCAAGCTCATAACATAATACAAGAAAAATTCAAGGTAGAAGAAAATTAAATCCACTATCATGCATAACATGTAACTCCTTCGATGTATATATGATAATGTCTAGAAGCAGTTTAAACACCTTTAAAATAAAACATACATCGATCACAATTCATAATATAACAATTATATCTATGAATGAAGAAGGGAATAATTTTTTAATAAATGAACAATTAATATATTTAAACACGAGATAAACAATTTATAAACACTTCATAAGTTAAAGCAAATTATAAACACTTTATAATTTATAAATTCATTATGAAAATCCCATAATTAAATAAATATAACACTTTATATTTACTCTCAATATGGACTTCTACATATTATTCATTTATATAGAATTTCACTTAATTATATAATATTATATGAAATATAAATATTTTATGTTTCTATTTTATTTTGTAAACTATTTACATAATCTAAATATCAAATATTTAATATTATTTAAATATTGATTATATCAATTATCCAAACTCCTTTTGATTTGGTTTAAATAATTTCTCAAGTAAGGCCTTTTTAATTTGAACATTTCAAATTAATATTATGAAAAATTCATAATACTAAATAAAAACTCTTATATTTTTTCCTTATTTTTTAATTTATAACATTTTAAAAATTACTCTTATAATTTATATATATAAATTGTAAGAAATGTCATATAATTTGGAAAAGAGGTATTTTAATATTAAATTTTTTATTATGGGATATTATTTAATAAATTCTTCATAAACATCTAATTAATTAATTATAAATAATTTATAATTAATTAATTTATAAACAACATTATAAATTAATAAATACCCCTCAATACCCTTTTCCGTGTTTCATTAACAATTTATAAACCATTTAAATCAATTCATAATTGAAAATAGAAAAATCAAAATTTTCTATACATACTATTGTAAACGATGTAGCTCAAATCATATCCAAAGATTGATAGCTGCTATGCTTGAAAATTGGTTTATGCACTATCAATTATATTTAACAATTGATAATGCAACTAACGATAGATCACAACTGATTTTCGTGTGGAAAAACTAGCGCAGGTTTTGCATAAGAATAACCCTGCTCAGCGATGACCTACATAGGATAAACCCGACACCTGTGGGTGTCCCAACTTACGAAAGGACCCCATGTAAGAATAAAACATGGAGGTGGCTAGCATAAGAGTAATATCACTCCCCAAAAGTCACAGATTATGATTGGAATCTGCATATGAGTAACTCAGTGTGTGTAGCCATATGCGCAAGAGTAACTCCGCACGCCAAGAGTCGCCACCTATAATATACCATGATGTAATGGTAACTTTGTGATGACAATAGTTTTTACAATATCACGTACATTGTAATAATGATTAAATACCCTATTTTTGGCATTTCATTGGTGCTATCACCCCATATGATATCACATATCGTACGTCATGATAAACTAACACTACTACAGATATGGTCTTTTACAGCGTGCAAAACAGATTTTAATAGCATTAAAAAAGCGTTATTAATCTCAGCATTGATAAAGGTGGTCCTTTATTCACACTAAAAAAAGTGCTGATAAAGGCTCCCTTTATCAGTGCTTTTAAATAGCACTGATAAAGGGGGCCTTTATCAGTGCTCTAAATAGCGCTGATAAAGGGAGCCTTTATCAGTGCTCAAAATAACATTGATAAAAGGAGCCTTTATCAATGCTCGAAATAGTGCTGATAAAATCCTAGCTTGTTGAAATGTGTTGTTAATATAACAACACACCCTACAGCAAAAACCTGTAATCTATCAATGCTAAATATATAATTTAATTGAAATAAATTTGACACCATGAATATAAAAAAACACTGCAATATACATTTCAAACAATATGTTGGTCGGAGTAGGACACTCAGGGGGGATAAATTGATTTCCTATAAAAATTTCTGTCAAAAATGATTTTTTAAAAGATATTTAAAAGTTCCCCAATTTAAAACAAAATAGCCCAGTTAACCAAAGAAGCATATTTATAAAAGATTTGATCGTTTGAATGATTTCTCAAAGATTGATTAGTTCTCAGTTAAACATATATGAATTACTATTTTAACTTTTGAAAATAGTCTACTAAATCAAATTCTCATACAAACACTATCTAAGATTAACTATCGTAGTAGAGTTAAGTTTTATGAAATAATTACAAAGACAAAGAAAACCAAACTTGAAAACACATAGCAGAAGTAAACAATAGGTTCAGTCTCAAGACGAGACCTAATCCTCTCCACTTGGTGATCACCTGTCACCAAGCAGTTTATATTAAATAAAATTGATCCACACCCTAGATTGGGGTAACAACAGTATACAAATTGTCTAGGTCACTAGACCTCTTCCAAAATATAAGTGGGAGTAAAAAATATATTGGCCATGCATAGAACTCTTCCATTGTTATGCGTGTGAATGTAAAGTTTGAAAAGATAGGTTGGTAAAGATATCTATGTATCTTTTAGTTTAGCACAGGAGTCAGTGTGTGTTTATAAAATAGAGATACACACACTACTAAAAATCTAAATAATATGCATAGGTAGAGAAAAAAATGATAAAAAGAGTTTAGAATGCTCTGGGTGATGTTCTATGTGGCTTTTAGACTCTTTTAGAATGAAAGAAGTGAAGTTGGAGTCATCTTCTAGAAATAGACAACAAAACAAAGAATCTTTTGCTTCTATATTCTATTCCCAATGAGCCTCAAAGTGTTCTTTTCTTCTAGGTCATTGCTGTAGAGATCAGTGGTATTTTGTTTCTTATTAGTATCTTCATGTAAGCACAATAGGGAGATTTTGTGTTTTTCTCTAAGGTGCATGAACAACTCTGTATATCCCTTCCAGGTTTCCTCTTTCTCACACACTTCCTTAGTGATCTAGATATCCCCTTTATATAGACAAAAAACATGTTCTTTGGTACCTTGTACCTCGTACTGGTCTCTGAAATCATTAAATGTTGTCTACAAAAGACATACAGGCTCATTAATATAATTAGTACTAAATTTCATAAATATAACCGTTAGAGGTAAGTTCGAATTTAAGAGATAGATCATTGGTGACTCAGTTTGTTAGTAGCTTAGATTGTTAGTGTCTCATGCTGCCAGTATCTCATTCTATTGGTAGATCATTTCTGTCAATAGATTATACTATCAGTAGATCAAACTTTCATTGGTCAATTGAGCTTTCACTAGGTGATGAATCAGTAGGTGATGCGTCGGTAGCTCGATTGTCGGTAGCTCATACTTAGTGAAATTCTGAGTGTCGGTCAGTCACTCTGTTAATAGTTCGGGCATTGGTAGGTCAGCTATCGGTAGGTCAAGCTATTGGCGACTCAGATTATTAGTATCTTATGTCGTCAGTAGCTCATGCATTAGTGACTTTTCTATCGGTAGGATAAGTATCAGTAGCTCATACTTACCCAAAATCTGTAATGCGGTCTTATGATGTAAATACTAACACCAGAAGTTAAAATTATACTTGAACAAGATTAAAAAAATTGTATCTGAATAAATCATAATTAGCATAGTTCAACATGATTTTTGATCATTAAAACTAGAGGAGGCCAACAATATCCCCATTTTTGATGATCACAAATCATGACATTATATACCAAAATAATTGAATTGATTTAAGATGATTGATAGAAAAAATATTTTAAATTATTTTATTATGAATTTCAATGTTTTTAATCCCACTAATGTGTTATTTTAAGGGCAATTGTCACATTTTATAGTTTTAGGAGTATTTTTGAGCTTAATTGGAAAAATGGATTATTTTGGATTTAAACAGTTTTCATTTATTTTAATGTTTCGGCCATAACTTTTTCTAAACTGATCCATATTTCAAAATTTATATTTTACAGTTTTCTATGTTTGATGAGATGCATTTTATCCTTATGGACCCAAAGCCCAATCAATCATTTGGAAGCTCAAATCTAGCTCACAAACCAGGCCTCAAAAACTGTGTACATAACTGGAGAATTTTATTGTTGGGACCATATCTCATACATGGCCGACCCATTGGAGCTGACATTTTACATGGAGCTGTAAGATATCCTGATGAAGAACTTTTATTAAGATATCCGCGTCTTGATCTTTCATTTTCAAGGCCATTAATGCATTAGAACTCGGTGTATTGGAATATGAACAGTCAGCCTGACCAGATTAAATGTCATGAGTGAAGCGACCATATATCTCTCTAAACTTGGCCAATAAAGCTGACAGTTCGTGGGTTGACAGAGGAGAAGTAATGGAACAACTTTCAAGAAGGATAAATTCCCAAATTCTGTCATTAATGAGGCCATCCACGCACATACATCAGGTGGACAAATTTTGGAGCCAAAATGGCATCCCCTCTCCCTATAAAAGAGTGTTTCCTTTTCATTTCAAAGTGTTGGAAACTTAAGAATATCCTTTGTTGGCCATTTTCTGTAGTTTAGTATTGTATTTTATTTTCTTTTCATTCTGTAATTGCATTACATGTTTTAATTCAAGTGTTCTTCTTTCTCTCTTTTTCTTTCTCTCTTGTTTTCTCTCCCCGTTTTCTCTTCACTGTGATCTCTTATGCCCGTGATCATGAGTAGCTAACCCAAGGAAGTTCCCGGGGGAGTAATCCAGTGATTAAACCAAGTCTTTGAACATTCATTATTAATGTTTATTATATACTTAGAGTTATACCGAGGGGGATCTTAGTGGGCAAGGCGCCTTTGTGTCTCCACTTGCCACCCGCGGTTTAGCTTTCACTTCTGCAATATTTTCCCTCAATCAAGGAGGTGGATGTGTGGTCTCTCGATGATCGTTGAGAGTACCATATGTTCACAACCATATGCATAGGAGGATGTCGATTCATACGATGGAGCATGTTCATTAAGTAAATTCGAAACTACTAATGAGACGATGAAGGTTCACTCTGGGTGATGCTCTCGGGAATGTCTCCTTTATGTCTTAACATTATTTTATCTGCATTCATTCTGTTGCATTGCATCTACATATTTAATTTTAGTATTTCATTCTCATTTTCCAAATATCATTTCTGGTCATTTTATTTTATATATACATAGTGAATTAGAAGTAGTGAGGGATTGACCGCAAAAGGCTCCTCAAGAGATCGACCTAGGCCAGCCACTGTGCTGCACTTAGTATAAATATTTTTGAGAGCGTGCACGAAAATGCTACACAAAATTGGCACCGTTGTCGGGGAGCCAAGCGGTCTTCACTCACTATTTTTATTCACTTATTGTAAATTATTTTTCTTCCTTTAATTTTTTAAAAAAATCATAAATTTCAAAAACACTAAAAAAAATCTTTTTGTTCATGATGCCTTTCAATTCAAATTTTTATGCATGGACTGATGAATCTCAGGTTCCAAAAGAAGTTTTGGATGATCTTGATGCTAAATATAAAAGAATTAGTAATATAGTGGAAAAATTGGAGAGTCAAATAGAGTTGATTGCTGAATACGTACATCCTTGTCAAGAGAAACCCGAACCTAAACCTGAGCCAGAACAAGTGTTGAAAGAGATTTCACCGATCATTTTTTATGTCAAAGAACCTTAGGAGGGTGAGAAGGAGCTACTAAAAGAGTTAATCTTATCATCCCATAATCAACCATTGATCGAGTATGTCCTTAATGTACACATTCCAGCTGATGCACTTATGGGAGATCAACAATTTTTGGAAGAATCTTAGAATCACTTTGTTGAAGATAACCTGAAACATGATCTTCCCATGCTTGATAATGAACAATAAGTACCTTTTGAACTCTATCATTATTTAGAAGATGATGAAGAAAATTAACCTTCTGAGATGGATTTGTCAATGGTCTTGCCAGAAGAGATCAATTTCTAAGCTACTTTACTTGAAAGGGAAGATTTCTTAATTGATTCGTCATGTTTTAATTTTATTCAAACTAATTTTTTTTTCTAACTTCTCCTTTCCTAAAATTTCTGATACAGCACAAATGGAGCAGACCTTGGATGATACGAAAGAGACTACCCATGTGGTGGATATCGAGGAAGAGGATCTGGATAATCATGTGTTGCGACTGCCTCCTCTAAAACAAATTTCATACCATTTGGAGGAGGACACCATAGAAGTTCATAGGGCACATCCCTATAATCTATTCCCTCCCACTCTGGATCTTAAATTCTCTTTGTATTTTTTCTTGGGGGTTGAGAACATTATTATATTCTTTGGGGTTATCCAATCTCAGTGTCTACTGATGGACACTGGTAAAATTCACATGTGGTGGTTTATCTCAAAGAAACCACATCCACCATCTAATTGGGGATAATCTGCTACAACTACCTGACTAAGGGCAGTAAAAACCTAGAATTCGCTTGGGGGGTCAAACCAAGCATTATCCCTTTTCTATACCTTTTCTCTTTCTTTTTATTTATTTTTCTTATGTGTTGTCATTTCTTTTGTTTGTGCTTTCATTTTATTTTTCATGTTGTTATTTTTGAAATTTTCTTGTTTTCCTTTTTCATTTTTTTGGGTGTGTTTTAAGGAATCTTGAGAGAAATCGAATACTTGGGAAAATTAAAACCATCTTAGTATTTTTGTAACATTGATTTCTTTGAGTATTTGAGGTTTTAAATGATTGATGAATATATTTTGTTTCTGATTTCTGATCTTTTCATTTGATGAGCTTTGATTGATTGTGAAACTCATGTGCACTAGTGCTGTCCAAATTGAAAATCTTTCCCAACCTGAGAGGTTTATAAACCTGTTTGACATCTTATTATATTTCTATTTTTCTTGAGAGTCTTGAGACATGTTTTTTGATCTTGAACTTGCTATTTTTCTCTTTTTCAAAGCTGTTAGAGTTCATGGAATGTGTCAAGTATGATTGAGGCATCACATTGAAAGCCCATTTTTGCATTGAACTCTTATTTTGGCCTACCTTTTCATCTGAACTTCTTTAAGCCCATATTATCCATGAAATACCTTGTTAGGAAACCACATTACAAGCCATTTATACCTTTCCAACATTCTCTAGAAGTTAAATGCATGATTATCTTTGAACTCAAGTGTGAGGGAGGGTGAATATGAGAGATGTTTTGCTTTCTTGAAGAATCTTTTGGAGATGAATTGAAAGTGTTTCCATATTTATTGCTTCTTGGGCAGAAGAAATGTCATTATGGGAAGATGTATGGGTGGAATAAAATATCATTACAAAGATGGGTTGGGTGTTCACCAATATTTGAAGATCAAAATCTGCCTCTCTTTTCCTCCAAAACATGATTCTGAAGAGAAATCCAGATCTAAATTCAAGCTGAAACAATGATAAAAATGGGGAAAAGGGGATGAAAATAATTGATGATGAAATTCTAAGTGTGAACTAACCAAAATAAGAGGTGTTTGGAGGTAATTAATTTTTGAGCTGATTAAGGAGCACCCATTCTTGAGAAAAACTGTTTTCATGCATTTACTTCACTTTAGAGCTTAACCCTCCTCATTCTGCCTCAGATGTTTTTACATTTTAAACCTGGCAACCCTCAGACTCAGAACAACCCATGAAAAAGACCTCATTATTGACACATTTTTGACTCTGTGAAGTGGAGATATTAGGATTATATCAAGCCCATTGAGATCACATGTGTTTTGAGAATGAGAAAAACTCCACATTAAAATATCCTTGAGTGAAGAGAGAAATATTTTTCCTGGGAGGTAGGTACGACATGCATGTGAGGATTAAAATGGGATTTAATGGATTCATATTATTTTTTAGGGGTTCTGAAATTCTGATCCATGTAGTAGGTATGATATTTTCTCTGATATGATAATTGAGCTGTGTTGTCATTTATGCTTTGAGAAGTTTGTTTTTGACCATGGTATAAGATGATTTCCCAGGAGTGTAATGTTTAAGTGTGGGGGAATTGATAGAACAAATATTTTAAATTATTTTATTCTGAATTTAAATGTTTTTAATCCCACCAATGTGTTATTTTAAGGGAAATTGTCACATTTTATTGTCTTTGGAGTATTTTTGAGCTTAATTGAAAAAATGGCTTATTTTGGATTTAAACAGTTTTCATTTATTTTAATGTTTCAGACATAACTTTTTCTAAACTCATCCAAATTGAAAAATTATTCTTTTATAGTTTTCTATGTTTGATGATATTCATTTTATTATCATGGTCCCAAAGCTCAATCAATAATTTGAAAGCTCAAATCCAGCTCACAATCCAGGCCTTGAAAAATGTGTACAGAACTGGATAATTTTATTTTTGGGACCATATCTAATAAATGGAGGACCCATTGGAGATTAAATTTTACATGGAGCTGGAAGACATCATGAGGAATAAATTTCATTAATATATACGCATCTGGATATTTCATTTTCAAGGCCATTAATGCGTTGGAACTCGGTGTATTGGAATACGAACAGTCAGCATGGCCAGATTAAATATCAAGAGTGAAGCGACCATATATCTCTCCAAATTTGGCCAATAAAGATTAAATTTTGTGGGTCGATAGAGAAGAAGTAATGGAACAACTTTTAAGAAGGATCAATTCCCAAATTCTGTCATTAATGATTCCATACACGCGCATACATCCGGTGGAAAGATTTTGGATCCAAAATGTGATCCCCTCTCCCTATAAAAGAGTGTTTCCTTTTCATTTCAAGAAGGATCAATTACCAATTTATAATTCATCCATTTTTGTCTTTGGATTATCCTTTATGTGTTACCCCTAACTATCCTTTCATTCCAGCTAATGGTCGGTAATAGGAGGACTCAGGATAACAACCGATGTGAAGATCAATGCGATGACTATTCTAATGAGATCCCCAATCCGATGGGAGAAGGAATAACAAAATTTATCATGATACTCCCTTAGTTAACTCAAGATTTGAATAAAATCATGGTTCAAGAGGAACGTTCAACCCCCCCTAAGAAAGAAAAAGTCGCTATCGAGAGATTCATGAGAAAAAGGCCTCATACTTTTAATGGATCATCCGATCTCTCAATCGTTGAACAATGGATCAACTCTATTGAAAAGATCTTCTCCATCCTTCAATGTTTCGAACAATAAAAGGTTCTTATGGCTACTTATCGTATGGAGGGTGAAGCCGATCAATGGTGGACATTGATAAAAAATACAAAGCATGAGGAGGAGATCAAGGCATTGGAATGGAAGGATTTCTAGAAAATATTTTTTGATACATATTTTCCGCGCACCCTCCGGTTTAAGATGGAAAGGGAATTCCTTACCCTCAAGAAAAAATATGAAAAATCTATCAGATTGTACGAGGAAAACTTCAAAAGGCTTGCACGATATGCCTTCGGCTTTGTTGTTACCCCCAAATACAAGGTTGGATGCTTCTTTGGTGGGATGAAGCCTAGCCTTCGAAAAGCCCTGGAGATCTGTGACTTCGATAACTATGAGGAAATTTTCCGATGTACCCTCAAGGTCAAAATGGGGATTGGTTAATCTCGGGAATATCATTGGGATAAGAACCGTAAGGTAGACTTCAATTATGGAGGTCCGATGGATAAATCCAATGGTTCTAAGAAAATACAGCACCCCACTTGCCAAAGGTGTGAAAATAAGTATCTTGGAAATTGCCTTAAGGGGAAGAGGAAATGATTTAGGTTTGGAAGAGGAGGGAACCTAGATGGTAAATTCCAACAAGAAAAACCCACAGTTGTGATAGAGGAGAGGAACACTCCATTCAAACCTCAATGTGTTGTTCATTGCTTCAATTAGAAATAACCAGGGCACCTTGAAAATCAGTGCCCTAAGCCAAGAGTTTTCGAAGGTAACCAGTAACCTCCAAGGTAGCAAGGGAGAGATTTTTCAATCACTACCGCAAAAGTAAACCATGAAAACGAAGTGGTGAAAGGTAATCTAGTTATTCATTCAAGAATAGTGAACGTACTTTTTAATTATAGTTCTAAGCATTATTTTATATCCTGAAAGTTTAGTAGGAAAATACCAACACCACCAAAAATCATGGAAGTAAAGATGTCGGTGAGTACGGAAAATGGGGAAATCATTGCATCCCATGAATATAACTCCTCCCCTATCATAATTTGTGGATTTAACTTCTCAGTCAACCCTGTCATACTCCCTATGGTGGAATTTGATGAAATTATCAGCATGGATTGGCTTTCATTATATAGAGCCAACATAAATTTCCATGAGAGGGAAATCACTCTCCATGTGGAGAATTGACCCCCGATTCTGTACAATTGCAAGGAGGAGGATGAATCTTCTTTAGTTCCATCATCTCAAGCATGAATATTACTACCCTATGAGAACGCGTATCTGGCTCAGATGATTGAGTCCAACGAAGAAACCATCCTTGAAGGCATGCCTATTATGAGGGAATTTGCTGAAGTGTTTCCCAAGGAATTTCCTGGTCTTCCTCCTAGAAGAGATGTTGAATTCTCAATTGACCTTATACCTGGGGTGTTACCAATATCCAAGACTCCGTATAGAATGGCTTTTGTGGAGCTTGAGGAGCTGAAGAAACAACTACAGGTGAATCTGGATAAAGGGTTTATACGCCCAAGTGCTTCACCATGGGGTGCACTAATCCTCTTCATCAAGAAGAAGGATGGGTCAATGTACCTTTTCATTCATTATCGCGAGCTCAAAAAAATCACGATAAAGAATAAGTATCCTCTGCCACAAATTGATGAATTATTCGATCAGCTATGTGGAGCACAATACTTCTCCAAGGTAGATTTTCGGTCGTGATATTATCAAGTAAGGGTGAAGAAGGAAGATATCCCCAAAACTGCTTTTCCTATAAGATACGGGAACTATGAATTCATAGCAATGCCTTTCAGACTCACTAATGCTCCAACATTCTTCATGGAATTGATGAATAGAGACTTTAGAGATTACCTCGACAAATTTGTGGTAGTATTTATAGATGATATTATAATATAATCCAAAACCAAGGAGGATCATGAGGAGCATATAAGAACTGTACTAGAGACCTTGCAAGTACAACAAGTGTGAGTTCTGGTTGAAGGAGGTCTCATTCTTGGGTCATATCATCACAAGCAATGGGATATCAGTGGATCCCTCCAAGATGACTACAATTTAGGGATGGACGATGCCAACATCAGTAATGGATATTTGTAGCTTCTTGGGGTTAGCTGAATATTATCGCCGATTTGTGAGAAATTTCTCACGATTGTCCAACCCTCTTACCAAGATAACTCAGAAGGGAGTAAAGTTTTCTTGGAGTGATAAATGTGAAGAGAGCTTCAAGGAGTTGAAAAGGAGGCTTATCACTATGCCCGTGCTCACATTACCCACGAGTGGAGAACTTTTTATGATATTTAGTGATGATTTGAAGAAGGGCCTAAGTTGTGTGTTGATGCAGAATGATAAAGTGATAGCCTACACCTCAAGGCAGCTGAAAATCCATGAGCAAAAATATCCCACACATGATCTAGAGTTGGCGGCTATGGTCTTTACGTTGAAAATCTAGAGACATTATTTCTATGGGGAGAAGTGTGAGATATATACTGATCACAAGAGCCTAAAATATATATTCACACAGAAAGAGCTTAATATGCACAAATGAAGATAGATATAACTCATCAAGGATTATGACTACTCAATCCATTACCACCCTAAGAAAGAGAACAAGGTGGAAGATTCTTTAAGTAGAAAGGATCCAACGATTCTTTCATTGATGAAAATTGAGAGGGATACAATATTCTTAGATTTGTAGAGGATTGACATGGGAATCGTTAAGGGAGGAACATAATCAAACCTTAATCAAATGATTGCTCAACCATCCCTCTTGGAGAAAATAAAGGATTCTCAAAGAAAGGATGTGGAAATTCTGAAAAGGGTAGAATCTATCAAAAATGGAAAATCCTCAGAGTTCATGGTTGATAAGGATGGAATTGTGAGATTTGGGTCATGATTATGTGTACCATCCGATCCAGAGATAAAGAAGGATCTTCTGAATGACGCACATAACTCAAACTTCTCTTTTCACCTGGGGAGCACAAATTTGTATTGAGATATCTGAGAAAACTTTTGGTGGGACAATATGAAAAGGGAGATTGTTGAATATACGTCAAAGTTCCTGGTATGTCAGCAAGTGAAGGTTGAGAGGCAAAAGTCTAAGGGGATGATGCAACCACTACCTATACCAACATAAAAGTGGGACAACATTACCATGGGCTTTGTCACTGGACTTCCAAGGAAATCCAGAGGAAATAATGCTATATGGGTCGTTGTGGATCATCTTACGAAGACAGATCACTTTATCGCGATTCGAGAGGACTTATCATTGGATCAACTTGCATGGATTTACATCAAAGAAGTGGTAAGGCCACATGGAGTACCACTATCTATTGTATCCGATCGTGATCCGAAATTCACCTCGAAGTTCTGGAAAAGTCTCAAACATTCTCTAAGCACTAAACTAAACATCAGTATGGCCTATCATCCTCAAACTAATGGCCAAACTGAATGAACTATCCAGACATTGGAAGATATGTTAAGATCATGTTCTATGGACTTCGAAGGAGGGTGTGACCAACATCTTCCACTGGTTGGATTCTCCTACAATAACAGTTTCCACTCGAGCATCCGAATGGAACCATATGAAGATATTTATAGTAAAAGGTGAAAAAATCAGCGTGTTGGGATGAAGTCGGTGAGCATAAGCTGCTAGGACCTGAAATGGTCGAAGAAATAGTGGAGAAGATGAAAACCATTTGACAACATATCAAGGTAGCCCAAAGTTGAAAGAAGAGTTATGCGGATAACCATTGACAAGACCTTGAGTTCAAAGTTAGAGACATGGTGTTTCTACGCATATCTCTGTGGAAGAAGGTCATGAGGTTTGGAAAGAAGGGGAAGTTAAGTCCTAGGTACATCGGCCCCTTCGAGATTGTTGATCGTGTTGGGGGTATGACATATCATCTAGAACTTCCACCAACCAATGCCAAATTACATGATGTCTTTCATGTATCCCTCTTAAAAAAGTACATACCAGACCCTTCACATGTACTCTCTTCATAGGTAGTACAACTAGAGTATGGTCTTTCTTTTAAGGATCAACCAGTGAAGATCTTAGACCATAGCAAAAAAGTTCTACAAAATAAGACAATGCCCCTCATCAAGGTGTTGTGGAAAAACCAAAAGTTTGAAGAAGAGACATGGGAATCAGAGGAAGTGATGAAGCAAAGTTACCCACATATATTTTAGTGTGGGAAAAGGAAAATTCGAGGGTGAAATTTCTTAAGGGGGGAAGATTGTAACGACCCAAAAATTAATTAATAAAAATTCCTCTTGGTCTATTTAAATGTCTTCTTATGGTTATATAAAACATATGTACTTATTTGGTTTTATGTTTTGGATTTTAAAATACCATTAAGAATTATGACTGTTGCTAATATAGCCATTGAACAGTGATCACTTGTTTAGTATAAATATAGGGCTTTAACAAATCCAATTTACTCAGACAAAGGAAGCGATGACCTCATCCAGTAGACTTGCCCCATACGAAGCCCATTTTTCAGAGCTCGGAAAGGAGGTGGCGTCATTGGGCTTCGATCTTGACCAAGCCCAAGATGAGCTTCAACATGTGAATCTTGAATGCAACTGCCTATGGGAGAAGTGGAAGTTGATAGAGATTACCACTCGAGCAATGTTATCCGAGCCACCCCAAGAGTCTGTCACCATCACACACCTTACCCTAAGATCTTATGTGGGTGTTATAAGGGGTTATGTAACAAGAACTTAGCATTATAATTATGTGCATTATTTCTATATATAATAAAGAATATACATTCATTTTTTTGGAAACCCCCCATAACTATGACTAGCCAAAAGAATACCTGAAACAGAACAAAAATAGACTAAAACCACCCACCCCACTGGACAGCCCCCCCCACCCCCTGGACAGCCCTCCCACACCCCTGGAAACCCCCCACCCCACTAAACATCCTGATCACAACCCTGGACACCCCCACCCTCCTGGACAGCCCCCACCTCCTGGACAACCCTCCCACCCTCCTGGACACCCTACCCCCATAGAAACCCTAGACACCCCCCACACCCCTAGACTTCCCTCCCACACCCCTGGAAACCCCCACACCCCTAGACACCCCTTAAACTTCCCCCAACCTCATGGACACCCTGGACACCCTCCACCTCACTGGACATCCCTCCCACACCCCTGGAAAGCCCCCACTCCACTGGACAGCCCTCCCCAGACCCCTGGAAAGGCATCCCACATGCTTAGAACCCCCCCGAACACCCCCTGGACTGCCCCCACCCTCATGGACACCCTGGACACCCCAACCCCTGGACAACCCTCCCACACCCCTAGAAATCCCCCTAACTCTACTGGGCACCCCCACACCCCTGGACACCCCCTTGACAACCCTCCCACCCTCCTGGACACCCCACCCCACTGGACAGCCCTCCCACACCCCCTAGATATCCCTCCCACACCCCTGGAAACCCCCCACCTCACTAAATAGCTTGCCCACAACCCTGGACACCCCCACCCTCCTGGACAGCCCCCACCCCTAGACAACCTTCCCACCCTCCTAGATACTCCCACCCCCATGTACACCCTAGACACCCCCACAGCCCTGGAAAACCCTCCCACACCACTAGAAACCACCCACACCCCTGGACACCCCCTAGACTGCCCCCACCCTCATGGACACCCTGGACACCCCCACACCCCCCTGGACAGCCCTCCCACACCCCTGGAAAGCCCCATGACCCCACTGGGAATCCCCCGCACCCCTGGACACCCCATGGACAGCCCTCCCACCCTCCTGGACACCCCCACCCCACTGGACAGCCCTCCCCCACCCCCTGGACAGCCCTCCCACACCCCTGGAAACCCCTCACCCCCTGGACAGCCCTCCCACCCTCCTGGACACCCCCACCCCCATAGACACCCTGGACACCCCCACACCCCTAGAAATCCCTCCCTCACCCCTAGAAACCCCCCACACCCCTGGAAACCCCCTGGACTGCCCCCCCACCATCATGGACACCCCGGACACCCCCAAACCCCCCTAGACAACCCTCCCACACCCCTAGAAAGCCCCCTGACCCCATTGGGACCCCCACACCCCTAGACACCCCCTAGAAAGTCCTACCACCCTTCTGGACATCCCACCCCCTGGACAACCCTCCCCCACCCCCTGAACATCCCTCCCACACCCCTGGAAACCCCCCACCCCACTAAACAGCCTGCCCACAACACTGGACACCCCCACCCTCCTCGATAGCCCCCACCCCCTCGATAGCCCTCCCACCCTCCTGGACACCCCCAACCCCATAAACACCCTGGACACCCCCACACCCCTGGACTACCCTCCTACACCCCTAGAACCCCCCCACACCCCTGGACACCCCCTGGACTACCCCCACCCTCATGGACACCCTGGACACCCCAACACCTCCCTGGAGAGCCCCCCCACACCCCTGGAAAGCCCCCTAACCCCACTGGGAACCCCTCACACCCTTGGACACCCCCTGGACATCCCTCCCACCCTCATGGACACCTCCACCCCACTAGACAACCCCCACCCCTGGGACAACCCTCCCACACCCCTGGAAACCCCCCACACCCCACTAAACAGCCTACCCACAACCTTGGACACCCCCACCCTCCTGGACATCCCCCACCCCCTTAACAACCATACCACCCTCCTAGACACACCCCATACCCTGGGAATCCCCTCCCACACCCTTAGAAACCCCCACACCCCTGTAAACCCCTAGACTTACCCCCACCCTCATGGACACACTAGACACCCCCACTCCACTGGAAAAACCTCCCACACCCCTAGAAATCCCCCACCCCACTGGACAACCCTCCCCAGACCCCTAGACAGCCATCCCACACCCCTAGAACACCCACACCCCTAGAAACCCCCTGGACTTCCACCCACCCTCATGGACACCTTGGACACCCCCACCCCTCGGAAAACCCTCCCACACCCTTGGAAAGCCCCCTGAACCCATTGGGCACCCCCACACCCCTGGACACCCCCTGGAAAGCCCTCCCACCCTCCTGTACAGCCCCCACTAAACTGGAAAACCCTCTCAAACCCCTGGAACCCCCCCACTAGACACCTCCCCACACCCTTGGAAACCCCCCAGACCAAAATCCATACAAGAAAAACCATCAGAACTAGACCAAAACAAGAAGTAGCGCATAATTAAACAGTCACATATATAACATTCATAACTTACAATGTCCACAAAAAACCTAAATCCAACCTAAAAGACTACCAAATGCACAATTATAATTACAATATTCAAAATTACATTTTACACTACAAACAAACTAAAATCTAATCAAACTTGTAAAATAATTTGACCATTCCACTTGTAAGTGTTTGACCTCTTGAGCACTATAGGGTTGAGGGTCATCAAATAGCTACAAATTGAAAGGATAGTAGTTAAAATGTATAATGAATAAATCAAATGAAATATTATGGAAAAGTTTAAAAGTTACAATGTCAAAGTTTAAAAGTAAATCTTACCATGTCAAAGTTCACAAGTGTTACAGTTGTAATTATTTCATACATAAATCTTAACATATAACATCTTCATTTAACGACACCTTTTTCTTCATGACAATTCTATTTGAATGAGTGTAAATTCAAAATATTATTTTTATGTAATACATCAAAAAGTAAAAATTATAAATGGATATTTACCTTTACTTCTACATATTTGATATTGTCACTCATTTTCTTTGTGTTTTTTCGAAAGTAGACCCATCACCTGTTAAAAAATAACACGAATAAAATAAATTTATAATTCTTTGTAATATATAAAACTATTAAGAAATTGAAACTTACTTTTTAAACATATTATTAAAACTTTACCGCACATCGCCATGGACAGAGCATATCCAATAAAGTGTTTTCTCCCTTGGGAAAAAAACACCTAACATCCAATGATCACTGATAAAAGATAATTTAAGGTTAGTAGTTTTTTATGTTAAAATATAATGAACTATTTTCCAGACATATGTTTCATACCTCTCACAAAAAGTCATCATTCAACACTGTGTGATTATATTATGTTCAAATCTTTCAGCAATATAAAGCATTCTTTGTTCGTCATCCAATGCACGTGCTTCAGGGGAAATCAAATGCGGGTCCATGAATCCATATACATCTGTCTGCTCATTATTCTCACACATGTTATAAAGATACCTAATACAAAACAGACATAAGTATTCATTTTTAATAAATATAACGTAGGGAAAAGGTGTTAAGACTTACATGGAAAAAAATTTCTCCACGTTGATTCCCAACTTATCTCCAATAACAAGCTCCATGATATCTATTTTCAAAATCCCCATAGTTATTTCATGCCCACAAACATGATATTCCATTGAAAACTCATAATGATCCCCCAACAAATTTGAATATCTTGACAATCTGTCAAGACTACTAGAATCTGTATCTGATGTTATAGCCATTTTTCTTTGTTGTTGTCTATACAATATTTCTTTACCTTTGAAGTATTCCTGCTAAAATAAATAGAAAAATATATTAGTTTTCAGATGTTAAAACAACTTTAATAAAAAAATAAAATAGAAGATATAACATACATACCTCTATGGTAATGAGTCGTAGAAGTCTAGATGGATAGATTAAAAAATGGCTGATACTATGTCCAACTGTCATCACCTCATCTGTATGTAATGGTACTCGAGCTGATCTATCTATAATATCCTGTACAGTGACCGTATGATTCTCTAACTCCAACTATTATTGATGAACTGTATCTCCTATACAATATACCAGCCTATATGAAACTATATGATGTTGAGGACCATCAACATACAACTTGTAATAAGTAGGAAGCTACAACAAAAGAGTAGGATAATAAATGGGGTCCACAGGCTGAGGTGGGGGAGTGGGATCTACTGACAGAGGTGGAGGATAGATAATGGGGTCTGTAGGGGGAGGTGGAGGAGTGGGAGCTGCAGTCTGAAATTATCTTTGCATGTCTGCAAACATAGACTATACCGATGCTCTAATATTTTCCTCCATCGCCGCATTAATATTATGAACTTCAGCCTCCGAGGATTCTATTCTTTTTATAAACACCCTCAATGGAAGAAGTATAATAATTTGGAAACACTTTTCTTACTGATACACCCATCAGATATCCTCATACATGACCGGGATGTTTGGGATTTCCCAATGCTGCAGATAAAATATCTTGCCTCCCAGTAGCTGTAAATACCCCATGTAAGCTCTGCTCCTCAATAGAATCCTGTATTAATTAATTGAAAATTTCTGTAATGATTCAAATTATATGAAGTATATAGTTAACTTAAATAAATAAAATAAATATCTTACAATCATCTCAGCTATGATTCTCGAATCGTTTGAAAGATATTGAACCTTTTTTCCCATCCGAGCTCTCTTCCATTTTTCATGTCTAGATGGAGGGGATGGAGGGGAAACCTCTCTACATCTTGAAGACTCATCTCTCAGTTTTTTTTTAATTTTTCCTCCATCATTTGTTCTTCCAATAATGTATACCCTCCCTGAGATAAACTATGAGGGTATACATTTTTAGATTGGATATCCTGATGAGATTTACTTGTTTGATATAAATTCAGAATAAGAAATCATTAACAAAACATTAATAAGATCATTTATATAATAAAGCTTATAAAAGTTTACATTTCTCTTACCAAAAATGAATCTTTTCTTCTAATTTCAAAAAACTGTCTCCATGTGTCTTCATATATGAAAGAATATATATGACATGGATTGTCATGAATCCTATGACCAAAAATGAAATCAGATGTGAGAGTTGATTTGAAATCCCTCCATCTCCTAGCAGCCATCGATAAGAATTTCTTCCTGACTCCTCTAGTGTCAGGAATATCAAATGTCATCTGATAAAGAAGAGGTAAAACATATTATACTAGAAACATTTAAATAATAGTCACACAATAGCAAAATAACTTATCAAAATCATCTCCCACAACTGAGATATTATCGCTTTGTCCACACTTCTCCAATCATCATACAAAATGTTTACTTTTCTCTTACCCTGAGTTGATGCACAACTCTTAAAATCTTTTTAATTTTGACCTCTAGGAATATAATTCTCATCAAACTCAATGAGTATCCTCTGGTCCTGTGTATGGGCAAGTGATAATTTTTGTAAATGTGTGCACCCACGTTTACCAACTCTTGAACTCTTTGTCGTTATGGGAGCACATGAGGAAGATTGGGGAACATCAAGAGGAGCATGTGAATGTTCCTCCCTAGAGGTATGATCATTATGCTCATTTCCAGAATCATGTGGTTGATCAACTGATTGATCTGTCATTATCCTTCAAATAAAAAAAACATTAGTTCAAAAATATAAAAATTGAAATATTACAATACTAATGTAAACAGAAAATAAAAATTGAACTAAGTTACATAATAGTAAACATGGTTAATATGGTAATCATGTTAAACAATGGTAAATATGGTAAACATGGTAAACATGGTAGTGTAATTGTAATTCAACAAAATCAATAAATATATAAATTATATAATGGTAAACTATGGTAAAAAATGGTAAACTATGGTAAACATGGTAAACTACACTAAACAAAATTAAAATAAACAAAAACTTCTACTTATTTGTTTTAATACCTGTTTTAATAAAGAAAAAATTACAATATCTAACATTTTATGAAAATAATAAATGTAAACAAGACATAAACATATGTTACCTGTAATATTAGGAATGTAAAAACTGATTTTTTCCCCAAATTCCTTTGTCATGATCATTCCTTATGGAAAAAACCATGTCTTCAACATGCTCATCATTATGTTCTGCTAATCTTTCCATGTAAGTAGGGATCTCACATAAATCAGAATCTTCATCGAGTTGATCCTCACCAACATATTGTTTTTTCCCATGTAAAACAAAAGACCACTACATATCTGATTGATCAACTACCTAGAAAATATATTTTTCATGTGTTTCCATTATAAAAGAATTAGATGTGTCTTCCAATCTATTCAGATTAACAACTATCATTCCAAATTCATTGTGTCTGACACTATTGTTACTGATAAACCATTTACAGTTAAAAACAGGAATCTTAATTTTAAAGTAATCAACCTCCCATATTTCTTTAATAACTCCATAATATGCACTTGATGCAGAAATTGGGTTTTTGTCTTTAAAACTCAAAAAATGCATTGCTTCTACAAACACCAATACACCACTATTCTGAACTGCACTTCTATTATCCTGAAATTTCGTATAAAATTTATAGACATTAGTTTCATAACCAGACCATGTTATCACATTTAAACATGGACCACCCACTATCCATCCTAATGTCTCTGATACATCTGATCTACCAAACAAGGTCTTTTTAATCCATGACAGAAATGTTTTGTTGTGCTCATTTAAAATCCATATTTCTTTCTTCTTTAGATGACATTGTTTCAACTCATTAATATGCAATGTGATATACAGTTGAGCATTAGCTATGTTATTCAAGATGTATAATTATAACTTCTTCATCTGTTCAGCTGACAACGATTTGAATTTCAAGCCATGAATCCCCTTCCCCTCATTATTAACTCATTCATGGTGAGATGGAGGCAAACTTATGTGCTCCACCGCAACCAAGTAGCTCGTACAAAACTCCGCAACCTCTTCAGAAATATACTTTTCAATAATGGAGGATTCAGGTCGATATGGATTCTTAACATACCCCTTAAATATTTCCATATACCTTTCAAAAGGATACATCCAATAAAGATATACAGGTCCATAAAGCTTTATTTCTTGAACCAGATGAATCATTAAATGCACCATTATATCAAAAAAAGATGGAGGAAAATACATTTCCAATTGACACAGTATAGAAATTGCATCCTTTTCCAAAATGTTCAAAGCATTCACATCAATCACCTTATTAAAAATTGAATTGAAAAAATAACATAACTTCATTATAGTATTTCTGACACAGATGGGCAATATTATACGCAATGAAACTGGTAGAGTTGTTGCATCATGACGTGACAATCATGAGATTTCATACCAATCAACTTCAAATCCTTCACTGAGACAAAATTTTTTACATTTGAAGAATAACCTTGAGGTACTTTGATATCATGTAGACACTGAAAAAATATAATTTTCTCCCTCATGGATAATGTATGACAATCCGGGGGAAGAAATGTTAGTCTTCCATTAGGAGTGGGAGCTAACTCCAAATGTATTCCCATTTATAGTAAGTCTAATCTTGCATTCAACCCATATTTTGTCTTTCCTTTAATATATAACAATGTTCCAATCAAACTATCACATTTATTCTTCTCCACATGCATGACATCAATATTATGTTTAACTTCATGATATCTCCAATATGGTAGATCAAAAAATATTGACCTTTTCTTCCAATTATGTCTATCATTACCAGATTTCTATGTCTTTTCTAATGTCACATCAAGGTTTTCCACCCTCTCAAAATACACATCAGGGGATAAAGGTTTTGGAGCAATATAAAATTCTTGTGAGCCATTGAATTCCTTTTTTAGTCTTCTATAAGAGTGATCCATAGGCAAAAACTTTGGATGAACCATGTACACTGTTTTCCTCCCATGATGCAATTGAAAATATGAAGTCTATTGTTCACAAATTGGACATGCTTTATGCCCCTTAACTCTGTATCTAGACAAATTTCCATATGTTGGGAAGTCATTTATAGTGAACATAAGCACTGCATGCAGCTGAAAATATTCCATTTTATAAGAATCATACACCCTAATACCATCCTCCCATAAAAGTTTCAAATAATCAATCAATGGTGATAAGAAAACATAAATATCATTTCCGGGTTGCTTCGGACCAGAGATCATTATACTCAACAAGAAATATTTGCACTTCATACAAACTTCAGGAGATAGGTTGTAAATTACCAATAAAATAGGCCATGAACTATGTGTGCTACTAAGGGTTTGGTATGGACTCATTCCATCTATGCACAACCCTAGTATGAGATTTCTAATTTCATTTCCAAATATAGGATACTGCTCATCAATTTTCTTCCATTGTGGACAATCTTTTGGTTGACGTATTTTTACATCACATATCCACTCATCAGCATGCCATCTTAACCTTTTTTGCATCATGTGAATTAGAAAATAAACATTTCAAACGATGAATTATCAGAAGATACCAAAATACCTTGGAAGGGATGTTTGTAATCTCTACATCAGCTTGTGATTTTTCTTTCAACGTATACCGTGATGTCCCACATTTTGGACACTCTGACAGAAATTCATATTCCTTCCTATATATCATACAGTCATTCAGAAAGTCATGTATTTTCTTATATCCCAATCCCATCGGGCATAATATTTTCTTGGCCTTATATTGTGAATCTAGAAGATCGTTATCTTTTAGAAGAATGTCTTTCATCAACTATAGAAGCTCTGTAAAACTTCTGTCACTCCATCCATGTTTCACCTTCAGGTTAATCAATCTTAACACCACCAAGAAAACTATAAAATCAGTACAATGAGGATACAATGGTTTTTCAGAATCACTATATAGACGCACAACTGTAGGTTCAATCTTAATTTCTTCTGCTGCAATATCACGAATCGTTTCTTCAATTCCATCGGTGTTACCATCTTGTGAATCATCATCTTCAGTAGATCCAACATTCTGTCCAGTTTCACCATGCCAAATCTAAGGGCTGTAACTCAAATTAAAACCATGAAAAATCAAATGATCTTTGATCTCTATACTTTTCAACTTATTCATATTCAAACATTTCAGGCATGGACAGAAAAAAATGTCACCACTTGGAACATTTCATTTAGAAAATTCAAAAAAGGCATCAACCCCATCCTCATATTCATTACTCATTCGATGTGCCATAATCCAACTTCGAATCATTATTAACCTATAACAAATATCAAAATTATACATCTTGTTAAGATAATACGAATATATATTTATATGAAAAATATCATAATTTGAATGTAAAAACAATTTTGAAATATAAAACAAATCTATGCGTATTTGAAAAAAATATACATGAAAATCATTTTAAAAAGAAAATATAGTTAGATATAACAGTTTTAAATTCATCTTGGATCTTTTCTTATTAAGGTACATAAAGAATACATCTTGGTGCAACTGGATACCAAATTCACCCTTCTGTAAAAAAGAAATATGAATTATAAATACTAAAATATGTGTACATTCACTAAAAAAATTACACAAATCCCAATGATTTGAAACCATTGGGATAACCCCTGAAACCGTTGGGGGTACCCAATAGTTTCACACACCGTTGGCATGATGGTTGTTACAATAGCCCTATACCAACAATTCTACAATAACCGTTGGTATAGACTACCTAAAGTTAAAATATTCCAACCGTTTCAATGAAACCATTGGGGTATATATATATACCAAGAGGGTGTACAAGGGGGTTGAGGGCTATCCAGGGGGCTGTCCACGGGGGTAGGGGCTATCGAGGGTGTCCAGGGGGGTGGGGGTGTCTAGAGGGGTGGGGGCCTGTCCAGGGGGTGGGGGGGAGGGGGTGCTATCCATGGGGGTGGGCGGTGTCCAAGGGGGTGGGGGAGTGGTATCCAGGGGGTGAGGGGGCTGTCCAACCACTACCCCATTGGAAACCACCCCCAACCCCCTTGGACACCCCCTAGATACCACCACCCCCTGGACATCCCCCACCCCCTAAACAGCACCTTACCCCTCTGGACATCCCCCACCCTCTAGACAGCCCCCTACCCCCTTGGACAACCCACTCACCCCCTAGACACCACCCCCACCCCCTGGACACCCCTACCCCCTTGGACAACCCCCTCACCCCCTGGACACCACCCCCACCCCCTTGGACACCCCAACCCTCTTGGACACCCCCACACCCCCTGGACACCACCCCACCCCCTTTGACACCCTATGGACACCCCACCCATCTGGATAACCCCCACCCCCTAGATAGCCCCCACCCCTCTAGACAGCCCCCCACCCTTGGACACCCCCACCCCTGGACACCCCTACTCCCTTGGACAACCCACTCACCCCCCTGGACACCACCCCCACCCCTTGGACACCCCTACCCCCTTGGATAGCTCCATCACCCCCTAGACACCACCCCCCACCCCCTTGGACACCCCAACCCCCTTGGACAGCCCCTGCACCCCCCCTGGACACCACCCCCACCCCCTTTGACACCCCCCTAGACACCCCCACCCCTCTGGACAACCCCCACCGCCTGGACAACCCCCACCCCTCTAGATAGCCCCCCACCCACTGGACACCCCCTACACCCTTGGACAACCCACTCACCTCTTGGACACCACCCCTACCCCCTGGATAGCCCCACCCCTCTAGACAGCCCCCACTCCCCCTAGATACCCCCACCCCCTGGACACCCCCTACCACGTGGACAACCCACTCACCCCCTGGACACCACCCCACCCCCAGGACACCCTACCCCCTTGGACAACCCCTCACCCCCTAGACACCCCCCTTGGACACCCCAACCCCCTTGGACAACCCCCGCACCCCCTGGACACCACCCCCCACCCCCTTTGACACCCCCTGGACACCCCCACCCATCTGGATATCCCCCCACCCCATGGATAGCCCCCACCCCTCTAGACAGCCCCCACCCCTGGACACCCCCACCCCCACTCCCCTGGACACCCCCTACACCCTTGGACATACCACTCACCCCCCCCTGGACACCACCCCCACCCCCTGGACACCCCTACCTCCTTGGAAAACCCCCTCACCCCCTAGACACCACCCCCACCCCTTGGACACCCCAAACCCCTTAGACAGCCCACACCCCCTGGACACCACCCCTATCCCCTTTGACACCCCATGAACACCCACACCCCTCTGGACCTCCCCCACCCCCTGGAAAGCTCCCACCCCTCTAGACAGCCCCCACCCCCTCGACACCCCCACCCCCTGGACACCCCCTACCCCCTTGGACAACCCACTCACCCCACTGGACACCCCCACCCCCTTGGACACCCCAACCCCCTTGGACAGCCCCCGCACCCCCTGGACACCACCCCCACCCCCTTTGACACCCCCTGGACATCCCCACCCCCGAGAAAACCCCCACCCCCTGGACAACCCCCACCCCTCTAGATATCCCCCACCCCCTTCGACACCCCCTGTACACGCACACACACATGATAGAACACACAAAAAGCATAAAGTTTCATGATATCACTTCCATGGTTTATTTTACCAGAAAAGAATTTAGAATGGTATAAATGAACACTATGAAACTTACCATGGTAGCAAGAAAAAAGATAGAAAAATAAAATCTCAAAAAATTAGTTTTGGGCATCACGAAAAATAAAAACTAAAACCGAGCTGTGTGAAGCTTACTTGAGTGTTGCGAGTCAACCTGATAGATCCGGTGAAAATAAAGACAATGAATGATGTTGAAAAAATGAGGCTGGAGGTCATGAATTTGAAGAATCCTTTCTAGGTTTTCCGCACGGGAGAGACAATTCGTAGGTTTCCAGATCGAAGAAAACAGAATGATTGAATACGAAGCGCGATAAATCATTTAAAAGGTTTATCATGTCGGTTATTTTATAACTGATGTGATAAACTATTTTTTATGTTTATAATTTCTGTTATTTAATAACCGATGTAGAAAATAATTTATCATGTTAGTTCTTTTGATAACCGATGTGATAAATTGCCGAGATTTCCTTTATCAGGTCAGTTATTTTATAACCAACATGATAAAGCACCTAGATTCGATTTTCAGGGTGGTTATAAAATAACCGCCGTGATAAAGCTAATCTCAGTATTTTTTATGTCGATTCTAAAATAACTGACGTAAAAAATGGATTCTTATCGATTTATTACGTCGGTTATTTTATAATCAATGTGATAAATTGA
This sequence comes from Viscum album, assembly GCA_963277665.1. Taxonomy (NCBI): domain Eukaryota; kingdom Viridiplantae; phylum Streptophyta; class Magnoliopsida; order Santalales; family Viscaceae; genus Viscum; species Viscum album. The sequence goes on from OY728148.1 coordinate 818,195,607, forward strand.
TTTTTACAGATTTGCATGTCGGTTATATAGAATCGACGTGAAAAATGCCGACGTGTTAAACGTTTTTTCCACTAGTGTGTACTTTATTTTAATTTATTCAAATTCACTCATTTTTGACATGCATGCACTTAAGATTAAATATTCATTAATATTGTTAAAATATATTCATAAAAAATATTTATAAAAAAATATATTTATAAATGTATATTTACTATATTTATACATTTATAATTATAAATAAATAAATATTATTTTTTTTAAAATTATTTATATAATTATAAATAAATAATTATATATAATTAAATAATTATTAAATTTATAATAAATTTATTAAAATAATAGTGGCATGGTCAGACGTTCCTATAGTGATGTTGTGCAGGTTGGGAGGAAGAAGGTGAATGGAAATGAGGAAGTTATGTCTGACCCAACAAGAATAAGGTGGATGAAAGACTACTCTTATCTACCGAAGTTGGTGTCCACTAGGTCTTCTATTAGGTAGGAAAGCGGGGCAATCCCTGGGTTGAAAAATGGCAATCCGTTAGAGTTTATATCTTTAGAGAAATTGAATCTTAGAAAGAATTATTCCAAGATCTTGAAGCACTATGAAAGCTCAGAGTTGAAATCGACTACTACGGAGGAATCTATCTATCATGGATGGGGTGACGTGTATGACTTTTATGATCTTTAGTTTTCTTTCCTGGTTTGTTGTACTTCCTTACTGTACTTTTTCTTTTATCTTAATTGTAACATCCCAGGTAAATAAAGAATATGACATTTTCATATTTATTAAAATTTGTGAATTAAATATTAATTTTACTTTAAAGGGGATGCTATGTTTGATGGAATACTTGACATGCAACAATGGGTTTCTCCAAAGTTTAATGTTTCACACAATGCTGAGTCATACTAAATAATAATAATATAATATTATTTTAAATGGTAGTTAACGCCAAGACGTTGTATTAGCGGGAATGAATAGAACTAACTAAAATATGATTATACATGTTTGTTAAATGTTTTTACATTTATCCAATAAATTTTAGAGGCTTAAAATAAGAAAGAATCCAATTTTACGCATAAATACTCTAATATTTTTCAAAGGGCCGATTTACCGCCTTTTGATGGAGAACCCTATTTAAATATAGTTTTGGACAATTTTATATGTTCTATTTGAAAAAATAAAATTATTATTTAGAATCAGGACATCAAAATTTACTTTGGGTAAATTTTTTGTATTTTTCTGATAAAATTCATTTTTTAATGAACAATGAAAAATACTGTATTTTAATTCAAAACTGCCTTTTAATCTAATTTATTTATATGGTTAGATTATATTTTTAATTGGTTTTAAAGTTTAATTAAATTATATTTTTACCATTTAATCCAATGTTGGTCATTAAAATTAATTTAACTTTGAAATTGTACATAAACAAGTATCAATCTTTTGAAAGTTATTATTTCTTAAAAACACGTTTTTTGTTTTGACAATGGGATTTAAATTTAAATTAATTAATGAAACTTATATGATTTGAATTTGATAAAATAGACATCATTTTTGAATTTGGAATATCCAATATAGATTAGGATGAATATTTGGTATTTTTTTGAAAAATTTCAATTTTTGATGAATAGTGAAAACACTGAGTAGTAGTTAAAAAACCGACTTCTTCATTTAAATTAAATTTTACCGCTTTTTTGAATTGAATTTCAAAAATCCAACATATATGGTTGTTATTAGTAAGTAAAATTTGGTTTAATAAGATGAAAATAATTTTTGGTGAATAGTAACTTTTGAATTTTATTTACCGCGATTAAAGGTAAATAGGATAATTCAAGGTAAAAATAATATTATAATAATATTAAATTTTTCTAACATGTATCTTAATCATATTGGTTGATACATTTCTGACCATGGGCATCCTTGGGTCGATTTTGGGACCCCATGGAGCCACTTAAGAGTGATAATGACACTTTATATTAATTAATTTAAAGTAATGACAAAAATGACTTAAACACATATAATTTAGTAAATCAATTTTTTCATAGGGTTATATAAGTTATCACTTTGACTATAAATATTCATTTAAAATATAAAAATATTTTATACATCATGGTATTTTTTTTATAATTTTTAGACATCAAATAAATAAAATTATTTATGACACAATAATGATGCAGTGTTTACCTAATTAATGAATGATTTAAATAAATAAGATTATAAAAATTAAAACAATATCTAGAACCTGTCCAATTCTTATTGTATGATTTTATTTCGAACAAGAGTCTTTTTATCTTCAACTTTAATTAGTTTTGGAGCATTAGAAACAGAAAATCATTATATAATGAAATAACATTTTCAAACTTTCCTAAAGAGCCCCTCCTCCCCCTTATAAAAAGACCTCACCTAGAACACATTACTAACACCTCTAAAGACCTTTGGATCATACAAAATCTACCCAAATAAGCTCTCAAGATCTCTATCTTCCACCTAGAATCCTTACCTTAGGCATAAGGAACTTCAAGAAATCCTTTTGGTTCAAACCAAAAAGAGTTATCCGATTTAAAGGTAACGTCTTCTCTTGAGTTATTTTCTTTTATTTTACTTCTCCAACCCCCCAAAACTCTTTTTATTCCTTTATTTTATAACAAAAATAGTATCATCAATATACTAGTTTGTTATTACGAGAAGGATTCAAACTACCCTTACACACACCTCCATCAAATGGGTAAAGAACATACTGTTTCTATGGACGACGAACTACTACCTCACGAAAGGATGATTGTTCAATTATCTCCTATTGACTCTTATGGTGGCCATTAAGATAGAAATGTCTTTATATGTGATATATATTATATTTATATTTTCTCTATACATCTGTATTTTTCATTTATATCATACCTTTATGGTTTCCATAATGAGTAAATACGACAATTTCATTTGAGGAAGTGCAGACTACTGCCCCCTCAAAGTGATATGTCTCGTTCATTCAATATGTGGGATGTATAAAGGATGGATTTAATGAAATTATATATGATATTATACTAGAATTATAATATACCTATGTATCACTATGTTTTCATTCCATTAAAATATGAAATAGAAATGAAAGTAGCATTTATGCGTACGCACGGCTTACCGTCTCCATGAACGATGCATTTCATTTATTATCTCCAAATGTTATATAATGTTATAAATAAATATATATACTGGATATATATGACATATATGATATCTAAATCATGAATATCATTCTAGATATAATGGAATTTTGACCACATTAACAACTTGTAATTATAAGAAGTTCATTTTTGACCCAAGTACCAAATATCGACAAAATGACCATTATTAACTTAAATGATTGCATAATGTTTATAAAATGGTAATAAGTGATATAAAAGGAATAATAAACTTGAAAAATGTTTTTAAGAAAGTATAAATTAAATTTAGTTTATTATTCAGGATATTAAAGAATGAACGGGTTAAGTCAGACATGGGGTAAGGGACTTCGTCTCAATCTCCTTTCATTGAGGCATATTTTGTTTTATATACCACTTTCTTTTATACAGTGTATAAAACCCTTTTTACTTTTAATTTCATTCAAAGGTAATATTTTTTCAACATAGCGTTTTACTAAATGACAAAAAAGGAATGTTTCTTTTTAACATACGCGGTGAAAACGACCTTTCCGTCGTCGTGAGTGTTATTTGATATTTGGATTCCTTAACAAGATGTAATGTTTTAAAAGGAAAATAAATACCATATACTCTTTTAAGTATTTTGTTATTGAAAATGGTTTTTATAATGGATTTGTTATGTCAATATATTTAAATGATATATTATGATTGAAATGTGGAAATGTTATCTTTCCTTTATGTTTGTTTTATGTGTTATGAATATGTTATGGTTCTTGGATATTGCTTACGTATACGGGTGGTTCTGTGATAAACCTAGGGTGGGTGAGCCCGAGATAGCTCTCCAATGCATTGAGTAAGTGATAGAGGTAAATGATAATGTTTCTCATAAGATATTTAGGGAATATTTTGTGATGGTTATTTCAAATGTAACTCCGTACGTAGCTGTGAAAGCTACAATATAAGTATGTTATGGATGTCACAAGTTACCTTTATGATTTGTGATTACTATGTGTTATTCATAAATCTTATGATTTCATGAGGCATGTTAAAGAGCTTATGTTATGTATGTATTTATGAAATAATGTTTTCTTTCTTTGTTTTATAACCCTTACTGAGATTGTTATGCTCATCCCAAGTTTTGAAATGTTTTTAACAGGACTTAAAGAAGAATAGGATCAAGAATGAGATCAAGGAAAAATAATGCTGTCTAAAATATGGAACTAGACATGACTCTTTTTTTCAAGAGTTTTTATTTTATGAAAAAATAGAAACTGAGTTGAAGTGTCTACTTTGTAATTTTTGAGATGTAATGTAATAGTTATGGCCTAATTATCTAAAACTCTAATCCTAAAAAGATCCTAAATGTGAATTATCCATTTAATTCAACATTATGCAATGTTTTAAGGCTGGGTCCTTATAGTTGGTATTAGAGGTTAGTTTAAACAACTTTAGGAGTTAGAATATTGTTAAATTAATGTTCAAAAATTAATTTATGGTAATATTGAAATGATATAGCATTTAAAAATTACCATGTTTCTTTACTTAAGATATTTTTATGTTCAGAATGGTTTTCTGCAGAGGAAACAGGGAAGCTATGATGGGATAACATCAGGAGGAAGACCACCTTCCAAATTAGTAACATGAGATGGTCAGAATCGGAACTGAACAGGTTGTTGTAGTGATGGAATAGTTGAATCAGGCTATAAATGGAGGTGGTATCCATGGACAAGATCATCCAGATAAACCACAGAGGAACATGTCAGTAGTGGAGCATTTCATGAGGTAACATCCCCCATCATTCAGAGGATCATCTGACCTTGTGCTATGAGAAGGTTGGATTAAAGCACTGGAAAATATTTTTGATGTCATGGGGTGTTCAGAACATCAAAAGGTTAGTCTTTTTATTTACCATTTTGAAGGTGAAGTTGATTAGTTGTGGTCGATGGTGAAAAATATTAGGGATAGTTAGGAGATCGATTCTCTTGAGTGGGATGAATTCAAAGGTATATTTATTGAGAAATATTTTCCTAAGGTGGTTCATCTTAGGATGGAAAAAAAATTCTTGGAATTGTGGCAAGAATATGACTCAGTGGCTACTTATGAAGAAAAATTCACTCGACTGGCAGGGTATGCTCCAAATTTCATACAAGATCTTTATAGTAAAATCAAACATTTTTTACTTAGGATTAAAGCCAAAGTATCGAAGGGATTTATCTTATCGAGAGTTAAAAAGTTATGAAAAACTTGTTCGATGTGCGGAGAAGGTGGAAATGGAGTTTTCTGATGATCAGGTGTTCTTTGGAAAACAACAGAATAAGAGGTCGAGGTGGTAGACAAAAGGAAAGAACTCTTTAAAAAAGTCTGATGGTAAGAAACTTAAGTTTACAGTTTCTGAAAATTGTGGTAAAAAGAATGTTGGGGAATGTCTTTTGAATTGTGGTAAGTGACACTGATGTGATAAAATGGGACACAAGGCTTGTAATTGCACAGAAAAAGATCAGGGTAATGGTAAGACAAAATCCGATTTACAGTCAGTAAAATGTTTTAAGTGCAATGAAATGAGTCATTATGAAAATGAGTGTCCAATAAAGAACTCAAATGAGGAAAAGAAGCCAGAATACAAGCAGAAAGGGGTGGTGAAATCCTTTGTAACTACTTCAGCAGATGTTGGGCCATCAAATGAAGTTGTATCAGGTACACTATTTGTTTTTTCAGATTATGCCAATGTGTTGTTTGATTCAGGGTCTACACATTCGTTCATTTCTGAGAAGTTTTCTAGTTAATTGGGAATTCCATCCCAAGATATGAATCCTGAACTTATGATAAAAACACTGGGAGGAAATTTTGAGAGAGAAAGAATTTATTAGAACCCTCCTGTCCTTGTGTGCAGAAAGAATCTACCTGTAAATTTTATTGTTTTGCATCTAATAGAGTTTGATGTTATTTTGGGTATGGATTGGATTTCTGTTTATCATGATAATATTGAATGCAGATCTAAATAGGTTTCTTTTCAGAAATATTTTTAGTCTGTGTACAATAATAAACCCTTACTTTTGATAACATATTAGGAAGCTGAGAAACTTGTAAAAGATGGAAATGAATGTTACCTTGCACATATTGTTTAAAATAAAGGAAATGTTCAGATTAATGATGTGCCAATGGTAAATGTGTATCTTGATGTTTTTACTGACGAGTTTCCTCATATTATACCTGATAGGGAAGTTGAATTTACTGCTGACTTAGTTCCTGATGCCAATCCAATTTCAAAACCCCGTTATCGAATGGATCAAATTGAACTTTTAGAGTTAAAGAAGCAATTTTAGGAGTTATTAGATAAAGGTTTTATTCAACCTAGGACATCACCATGGGGTTCTCCTATCTTATTTGTTAAAAAGAAATATGGTTCAATGATACTTTTCATTGATTATAGAGCATTGAATAACATCACTGTTAAGAACAAGTATCCTTTTCCTCATATCAATGATTTATTTGATCAGATCCTGGGAGCTCATTATTTTTCAAAGATTGATTTGAGGTCGGGTTACCATCAGTTGAAAGTAAAGGAAGAAGACATTATGAAGACTGTGTTTCATACTAGATATGGCCCTTATGAATTTGTAGTTATGCCTTTTGGGTTAACCAATGCACCCGCTATATTCATGGATCTTATGAATAGAATTTTCCATGAGTTTTTGGATAAGTTTGTGGTCATGTTTATTGATGATATTCTGGTTTATTCCAAAAGTAAATAGGAACATGAAAGTCATTTAAGTTTTGTTTTTCAAACCTTAAAAGAAAATAAACTATATGGGAAATTTAGTAAGTGTGAGTTTTGGTTACAAAAAATTTCTTTCCTTGGTTACATTGTTTCAAAAAATTGCATAGCTATTGATCCTACAAAAATAAAATTTATTAGAGAATGGCCAAGACCCACAAATATAACCAAGATCCATAGTTTTCTTGGTTTAGTAGGTTATTACCAGAGGTTTGTTGAAATTTTTTCACAATTATCTATCCAAATGAATAATTTAACTCAAAAAGGTGTTAAGTTCATCTGTACAAAAGAATGTGATGATTATTTTCAGGAATTGAAAAGAATATTGGTGAATGCTCCTATTTTGTCATTACCTTCTAAAAATAGTGAGTTTGTTATCTACAGTGATGCTTCATTAAAAGGACTTGGTTGTGTCCTAATGCTAAATGATCAAATAATTGCTTATGCTTCACATCAGTTGAAACCTCATGAGTTAAATTACCTTACAGAGTTTATTTATTTTCAAATATTTCTATTCATATTTCATGCTTTTGTAGGAATAGAAATGAAAATATCTCTACTCAATCACAAAGGTAATCTTAATGTTTTTACTGTAAAATCATTGTCCATATAATTAATGTATTTTTTCATATTTATGTTTAATTTATTTATTTTTTATATTACTCACATAATAATTGTTTTCTTATATAGGTGGATTCTTTTGTTTGAGTTGGGATGGTCTGTCCATCTTTCATGCCTTTCTACACCAAAACTTCCACATACTTCTTCTCCCTCAAAACCTTTTCACCCCTATAATGTTGGCATTTATCACTTTACTTCAAGTTACCTCCATATCTCAATCATAGAGGAAATCTTGATGTTTTCATAGTAAAATCATTTTCCATAGAATTAATTTATTTTTAATATTAATTAATTAATTAATTTATTTTTATTATTACTCATATAATAGTTTTTTTCTTATACAGGTGGATTATTTTGTTCGAGTTGGGGTGGTTTGTTCCAATCTTCTCATGATCATGAGAGATTGTACTTTGATCCTATAACTGAGAAAATAACAATAAGGAAATGAATCAAGAATGTACGCAACCATCATGAAAAGGTGAATCCCTACTAATTATTTAATTATTTTCATCATCATTTTATCTACTATTTGTAAGTTAATTTCCTTATCATTTTTATATAATACTTATTTAGTTTCTTTGATAAATATTTTGGGAAGTCATATTGATTCGATGTTCTTAGCAAAGAAACCTTTATTGTTGAAATTCAAAAAGAGTAGAGGAAGCTAATGTGGTCATTTTGGTGAATTCTCATGATATAATGGGCACATGAGCTTCCTCTACTCTTTTGGATTTCAATAATGAGAAATGGTTTTAGGATAAGAACATCGAGTCAATATACAGTGTTGTAAGTTTGACAAATAAATGCAAGGGAAATAATTGTAACATTGGTAGTTAGTATGGTTTTGAGACTTTGGTATGTGTAGGAATAATACACACCTCAATCCAACACATGGTGTGATCGGTATGACTCAAAGTGTTTCTTTTTATTTAAAATTGAAATTAATTTTAGTAAAAAAGACAACTGACATACTCAAAACTGAGAAAAAATATTAATATTATTTTGATACTTTAGGAAAACGATCCATAATTCATTTTTGATGTGTAAGAATCAGCCACACCTCAACCCGATACACGATGTTCTCGGTATGACTCAATGAACTAATTATCAGTTTAAATTTTAAATTTTAGTACATAAAGTTTCACTAATTTAAAATCAAGAAAACATGATTATATTTTATTGATAATTTAGGAAATTGATTAATAATTCATTTGTGACGTGTAGGAATCTATATCATATCAAACTGATACAATATGTGATCGGTATGAGTCAAATTGCGTGTTTTTAGTTTAAAATAAAATTTTAGTAAAAAAGACAAGTGATGTACTCAAAAATGAGAAAATACATTCATATTGTTTTTATAATTTATGAAAATGGTCCATAAGTCATTTGTGACATGTAATAATCAACCACACCTCAATAAAATGCATGGTGTGACTTGTATGACTCAAAGTGTGTTTTTTATTTAAAATTGACATAAATTTTAGTAAAATGGATAAATGACCTACTCAAAATCGATAAAACACATTCATATTGTTTTAATACTTTATATAAATGATACATAATTCATTTTTTACATGTAGGAATCATCCTTAGGTCAATCTGATACACTATGTGCCCAGTATGACTCAAAGTGTCCAATATCAGTTTAAAATCGATATTTTAGTTCAAAAAGTGTCACTCACTAAAAACTAATCAAACATGCTCATAGTTTATTGATAATTTATAAAAATTATTCATAAGTAATTTGTGATTTTTAGGAATTATTTTCACATCAAATTGATACACAATGTGATAAGTATGATTCAAAGTGCATGTTTTTAGTTTGAAATGACATTTTAGTAAAAAGGACAAGCAACGTACTCAAAACCAATAAAACACATTTGTATTTTTTTGATACTTTAATAAAACAATCCATAATTCATTTTAGAAGTGAAATAATAATCCTCACCTCAATATGATTCATGGTATGAACAATATGACTTCAAGTGTATCTTTTTATTTAAAATTGACATCAATTTTAGTAAAATAGACAACTAGCCTACTCAAAATAGATCAAATTCATTAGGATTGTTTTTATACTTTATTTAAATGATCCATAAGTCATTTTTGATGTGTAGGAATTAGTCTCACCTCAATTTGATACATAATATTACTGGCATGACTCAAAGTGACCGTTATTAGTTTAAAATTGATATTTTAGTTCAAAAAGTGTCACTCACTGAGAACCAATCAAACACACTTATATTTTCTTGATAATTTAGGATAACTATTTGAAAGTATTTTTTTTTGTTTTTAAGTATCATTTTAATTTCAAACCGATACACGATGTGAACGATATGATTCAAATTACGTGTTTCTAGTTTAAAATGACATTTTAGTAAAAAATAAAAGTGAAGTACTCAAAATTGAGAAAACACTTTAGTATTGTTTTTATACTTTATAAAAATAATCTATAATTCATTTGAGACATGTAGAAATCAGATTCACCTCAATCCGACAAACGGTGTGACATGTATGACTCCAAGTGCATCTGTTTATTTAAAATTGACATCAATTTTAGTAAAATGGAAAACTAATCTACTCAAATCTAGTAAAATTCATTCATATTGTTTTTATAATTTAAAAAAAAATTATCCATGATTTATTTGTGATGTGTAGGAATTATCTTCACTTAAATCTGATACACGCTATACCTGATATGACTCAAAGTGTCTGTAATTAGTTTAAAATCCACATTTTAGTTCAAAAAGTGTCGCTCACTAAAAAATTATCAAATGTGCTCATATTTTCTTAATATTTTATGAAAATTATTCATAAGTCATTGGTGATGTTTAGGAATTGGTTCCACTTCAAACCGATACACAATGTGATCAATATAAGAGAAATTGTGTGTTTCTAGTTTGAAATGTCATTTTAGTAAAAAAGACAAGTAACATACTCAAAACTGATAAAAAACATTCATATTATTTTAATACTTTAGGGGAACGACCCATAATCCATTTGAGATGTGAAGGAATCAGCCACACCTCAATCAGATGCACAGTGTGAACAACATGACTCAAAGTGCATCTTTTTATTTAAAATTGACATCAATTTTAGTAAAATGGAAAATTGACCTACTCAAAACCAAGAAAGCACAATTGGATTTTTTTGATACTTTACGAAAATGATCCCTAATTCAGTTTTGATTTTTATAAATAATATACACCTCAATCCAATACATGATGTACTTGGTATGAATCAAAATGTTTGTTATCAGTTTAAAATTGACATTTTAGTTCAAAAAGTTTCACTCACTGAGAACTGATAAAAAATGATTAGGTTTTATTGATAATTTAGGAAAATTATTCATAATTCATTTTTAACATGTAGGAATCGGTTTCACATCAAACTGATATACGATGTGATCATTATGATTCAAAGTGCATGTTTCCAGTTTAAAATGACATTTTAGTAAAAAAGACATGTGACGTACTCAAAAACTAAGAAAAACATTCATATTGTTTTGATGCTTCAATAAAATGATCAGTAAGATATTTTAGATGTGTAGGAAACATCCTCACCTCTATCTAATGCATGGTTTGTCTGGTGTGACTCAAAGTGCTTCTTTTTATTTAAAATTGACATTAATTTTAGTAATTTGGACAACTGACGAACTAAAAATCAAGGAAATTCATTCAGATTGTTTTGATACATTACAAAAATGATCCATACTTCATTTGTGATGTGTAGGAATCAGCTTCACCTCAACCTAATACATGATGTTCCTAGTATGATTCAAAATGTCCATTATCAGTTTAAAATCAATATTTTAGTTTAAAAAGTGTCACTCACTGAAAGTTCATCAAACACACTCGAATTTTCTTGATAATTTAGGAAAATTATTCATAAGTAATTTATGATGTGTAGGAATAAGTTTCACAACAAACAAATACATGATGTGATCGGTATGAGTCAAAGTGCATGTTTCTAGTTTAAAATGATATTTTAGTTAAAAAGACAAGTGACATACTCAAAACTGGGAAAACACATTCATATTGTTTTGATACTTCAAGAAAATGATCCATTAGTCATTTGAGATGTATAGGAATCATCTTCACCTCAATCCGATGCATGGTGTGACTAGTATGACTCCGATTATGCATTTTCAATATATAAGTGTCATTTTAGTTTAAAGCACACATCACATTGCCAAAACTAAAAAAATGAGCCTAGATTATTTTCTCAAATTTCTATCTACTATTACTTAATTGATTTCTTATTATTTTTATCTTATAATTATTTATATTACATCAGTCAAAGGAGGGGGAACAAACAAATGAAATCCTACATAAATGCGCATGAGGAGGCTCTAAACCGATACCTCCCAAATGCCACCACATAACGCAATCAATAGGCTACACCCATGGGGATTTATCTTATAATTACTTAATTATTTTTCACTGATATAATTCTTTAATATGAGAAAGAAATTGTGTGACATATAAGAATAAACTACTACTCAATTCGAGACACAATGTTCCTGGTATGACTCAAAGTTTAGTTTAAAATTAACACTTTTTGTTAATTTATTTCTTTATATTATTACTAAAATAAGATTTTTTTTCTTATACGGGTACATAATTTTGATCGATTAGGGGTGTTTTGTTTAGAAATAGCATAAGTAAAGGTCAGGATCAAAAGAAAAAGGAACATTGATGTTTTTGAATGTATGCAAAAATTTGTACTTATGTAATTATATAAACCAATTTTTGAAATGTCTAAAATATAGTATTTTTTCTTGTATTTGTATTTTAAATTTCATTTAATTTAAATTATGTATTGGTACTTGATTTTTTTGATATATAGTGGTGTTTCTAGAGCTATGGTGTTCTATTGAAACACATTGCACTGGCGCTACAGTGTGTTTTTACAACACACTGCAGTATGCCCCTTTATCAGTGCTTTTGAAAGCACTAATAAATGGGTCCTTTACCAGTGCTTTGAAAGTGATGATAAATGGGTCCTTTATAAGTTCTTTAAAAACACTAATAAAGGTAACATTTATCAGCGCTAAATAAAAGTGCAGATAAAGTGGTACTTTATCAGTGCTAAAAAAGCACTGATAAAAGACCCATTTATCTACGCTTTTGAAAGAGTTGATAAAGACCCCTTTATTAGTGCCTTTTTAGTGCAGATAAAATATAATGGATTTTAATATCACTCTAGTAGTCATAAATTCTCTTGCACTGATAAAGACCATTTTTAGTACTATTAAAGGCCTATTTTTTAGTAGTGTGGTCCGCCATCCCCTAAAAAGGTGGGAGGATGATACTGTTGAAACTCCCGAGTCAAATCTACGATAGTGAGGCTAGGTCGAGTGACAACTTTCCTAGATTATATCATGTAGAATAAAACCTCTCAAAATTGGGCATCATTTCCTATATCAAGAATAGAAGGTGGTTCCATAGGTGGCAATGCAGGAGGTATCACTTACAACTTGGGGCCTGCCACATCAAGTGCATATTCATCACTGCCTTCTTGGCATACGACTCAAGGATTTCATGGAGTCATGATTCAAAAATACCAAATGAACACCTCAAAAAATAATTTAACAGTTGAAAAGAATTGTAGATAGATAACAATATAGGTACACAACCTTACTATAAGAAGATCACACCTCTCTACCTTATCCAAAATACCGGTCTAGGTGAGTAGGAAAGGACCATAACAATCCATAAGAACTGTAAGAGACACCCCAACTACCCACTACTATGGTGAGTTTGGGTCTAGGTATACTATTAGCATTCATAATGTTTTATAAATAAATAAATAAATATATATATATATATATATATATATATATATATCATGGTCCAGTTAGATGTGTCATTATTTACAATTTATAAAAGTCATAATCCTTATAAATCACAACTGGCTTGCTATTTAACTGTACCCTGGCCTTTACATCCGGTAACAGGATGTAACATTTCTATAGAGCTTGTAGGTCCAGAACCCACAATGTGGTATAATTATATAATTAATGTTTCATCACCAATATATGCAAGAAAACACCATTTAGATTGTTGTATGCACTTTAATTAATACAATTATATTTCCCTATAATAAATTTCATCACATTTCAATATATAATAATCCGGGCACTAACTATTTGCAGCAAGAAATGCATGCAAAAAGTAAACATGGCATGAAAAAATACATAGCATATTAGTCTTGAAGTGGCTATAATGATGCATGTAATGAACACCCTCATTTCATCAATCCAAATTAAAAGAAACATCATTACATTAATACATGTAGTAATAGCATCACAAAACATGTGCGTCACCCAATCATGAAGTTGTGTTAACCATAACATAAGAAAACCAAAACAACAACAACCCATCCCAGATAATTTGGGTTTCCCCTATACATGAGTTAGCTATTCCCAGGAACTAGATCATTTATAAATTCCATTAGCTCCTAGTCTCCCATCTAATATCTAAACAATAATATAAAAGGAAAAGAAGGTTCTAATACCACTTTTTAACATCCTCAACCAGGATCCACTTAACCCATGCCATGAGCCGGTGGGTCACATGGCCTCAAGAATGCCTCCCCATATGCCAGAGGCTTCCGACTAGTAGTAAGGTTATAAGGTTGTACAATGGGGATACTATACCCTCATACCAGAGTGGCACATCAGATATAATCAATAAGTAGATAACAACGAAAGCATATATAAACTGACATTATGACAACAATACTAGTAACCTGACATAGAAGAAGCATATATAAACTGATGGAAGAATAGAAATGATACAATAATAATAAATTGTGGAAGCATAAATAACCAAGAAACTATAATAATATCAAAATCCCAAAGGCTGAGTCATATACAATGATGCCAGGGCATGCTGATATACAAAAATGAGAAATAGGGGACAAACATATAAAACATGATATGAAAAAATAAAAAAGGCCAAAATAATGCTCCACTAGAATCACAATCATATTCTCGGTCCTCTTCTCCCATGCTACATGCTATTTATAAAATTAATCAAGTATCTATAATAGGGATCTTTACCTTATCCATACCTACATTCATGATGTTTTCTCAGGTTCCAAAAGGCGGCCTGAGTAGGATGTGATATAAAATCCTATAAGGAAACCACCAATGGTGTATAGAATTAATCCAAGCCAATGTACATATCTAAACAATGTGAAAATAAATTAATAATAAAAAATTCTTAATAACTAAATAATATCAGGATCAGGTTCCTGTAGGACACTTGGCTAGCTCTACCTACTTTGACATAGGCCAGAATATGTCTAAACAGTAACCATATACATATGTATATAATAGTAATAATATATATAGTTATATACTGTATAAATGTATATGTACTAAGTACGTGAGGACATAAGTAGGAATATACATGGATACTAGGTGCTGGATGGACCTGGGGCATAACTCAGGCATCCATAACCAGTCTAATGAGCCTATAAGATCAAGCAAGGTTACATGCCCATAATCTCATAATGAATTTGAGACGTCATGCTAAACAGTCGAGATAAGTGGGGAATGATGTCATTCCCAACACTCGATATAGAGGAAATGTGAAACGTCATGCCCATATTCTGAATAAAAGTATAGTGGTGAGAGTTGTTATGCTCAATACTCTATGTAAGGGAGCATGAAACTTCGTGATCAACAATCCCTTAACCATCATTCACCAGCAAATAGAAATGGAATAATAATAATAATAATAATAATAATAATAATATGAGGAGTCACCTCTAAGTCATTATAATCATCAATCCCAATATAACCAAGGGAATAACATGTTCTATAATTCACATTTTATAATTAAATAACATGATTCATGGTCTTGGAACCCATTTCCATTAAATTTAAACAAGCTAGTTAATTAATCAATGTTGGGAAAAAATCCCTCAAGGTAACATTGTAGTGTTTTTGGGTTGATTTTCTTTTTTGATCAAGAAGGTTTATATGGTCAGTTGTGGAGTTACAAATATATTCTTAACAAGGTATATTGATAATGATCCAAGACAAAGGAATGAATGCTTTGGAGGTGGTATAGAAAATTGTGCATACACGGTGGTGCCATTTCCTAGTTTTTTCCAAAATTTGTAGGATAGATCAATCATCCCAAACTTTTTATTTCCATGAATGAATCATAAAAATATATAAAATTCATAAATTTTGTGAATATTATAGTTTTGTGAAGGTAAGGATATTTTCAAAGGAATCTGGTGTCGCAAAGGCCGGGTTTCACGAAGGTGTAGTGCATCACGAATGTGTGAAGGGTTACAATAAATATCTATGACTATGAGGATAGAATCATCATAAATGTGTGAAGGGTTGATGGTAAATCTCTATGACTATAAGAAGCTTTGCGAATGGGTAAATTTCCCTTGTGCTTTATGAAAATGGGGAGCTACACGAACAAGATTGGAGTGCTTTTTGAAAAGGTGATGATGAGGATGAAAGCTTCTAGAATGGGAGGAAACACCTATAAATAGGTCTCTATCCCCTAATTTCAAAAGAAAAATCATTGATGAAAATCCAAAGGCTCTGATTTCTCGAAGGTGATTTGTAATGGTTTTTCTTGTAAAAAATTTCATGAAGAAATGATGTTTTTGAAGGCTATGAAATATGGATTAAATTTATAAGCATCATGGAAGTTTTGAAGTTTATGAATTATATAAAAAGCTGACCTAAAGTTGAGAGTTTCACGAAGGTTAAGCGATCTTCAGGAGAGTGTTTGAGCTTCGCAAAAGGTGGTTTCTTCAGGAAGGATGGTTGATCTTTGCGAAAGAGGCGATCTTAGAAAAAATTATAGGGTTCATGAAAGTAGTTTATAGTTCTGAAGAATTGGGCAGTTTCATGAAGATTGTGTGAGATTTTTAAAGGTATTGTGCATCACACAATTGTTGAAAAGGGATCACCCAATAATTTTATGGTAAAATGATATTCATCAAGTGGATGAAAGTGTAATTTCAATAAAGTATCAACCTATAATTAAGGATTAATTCATTATATTAATGAAGGGACCATGATGTCCTTAAACTAGGTATGAATCCTTTCTAGAGTAGTGAGTAAAGGAAGAGGAAGAAGGTGATCCTTTCCACTGATAATGAACCATCGAAGGAAATATTGAGGGAGGGACCCTCTGGAAGTAGTAATATGTTCCCAAACATTGTAAAGGTAGTGATACTGGGCATAAAAGTGATCTATCCTAAACCTTGAATTGGTAGTGAGCCTTAATGAATTTTGTACATCGATACATTACAGTTTTATTCTACTTGGACATAGCCCAGTGAGGGTGAAACAAGTAAAAATCTATGTGTCCTTTTGATTTATTTCTTGATTTATTTTCTATTCATCATCATCATCTAATAAAGTTGGTAAGAATAACAACATCTTAAACACTAAAAATCTGATGAACTAACCCTTATAATAAAGAGTTCAAGATCCAATGGAGAAAGATAAATTTTGAAAAGAATATCCATACCTTGGTTCACCCCCTATTATGGTAGCTAATCCCCTTTTCATACTAATAATTGGTATTAGAGCAAATGTTTCTTTTGTTGGATTTGTTTGATATAAAAAAGTTTACTCTATTTTTGGAATTGAAGATACAATTTACTATTATCTTAGTGTGCCATAGAAATGGGTAGAACTTCAAAGAAGATGTAGAAGTTTGAAGGCATTCCTCAGTGTGTAAGTGTCTATAGAAAGAGTGTGATTCAGTTGAAGGAAACAAACAGTGTAATGAAGAATGGTTTGGACGAATCATACAGTGAAAGAATTTACTAATTTAATGATTCTGCAAGAATGAGTGAATAAAAAGGTATTCAAAGTGATGCTATAACTACTGATGATGAGGAAATGGTAAGAATACCAAAATTGTAAGTTTTATATAAAACAAAGGAATTGGATCAGAAATTTGATGAAGAAAATAAATCTAAAGATATCCAGATCCATGTTCATAAAATTTAAGTCAACAAGTTGAAAGGTTTAAATAAAAAAATTGTTGGAGTGGCCATAGATCTAATGGAGAATAATGAATCTCAATCTGAAGAATTGAAAAATATTTCTACAGAGATAGAGACACTAAAAACTGATGACAAGGGAAAAAACCTGAACTCAAAATAAATTTAGAAGTTGGTATCCAAAAATGAAAATCTTAATACACAATATTTATAATTGGTACATGATAATTAAAGGCTACAATAAGAGAATAGGAATTTCAATGACTTATTTTCTCAAATGAATTATAAAATAAAGAAGAAAAGTGACATATTGGATAATCTAACATGAGAATTGGAATATGAGTTGAGTAGTGGGAATAATATCAAGAGATACCATAATTTTCAACTTGAATCATGGGATATAAAGATTAAAAAATTTGGAGAAGAAATAGATTCAATCGATAAATAAGTGAAGAAATATAATGCCAAAAGAAATACCAAATTGAAGGATGCTTTGAATTTATTATTTGAATATCCTTATAAAGTTAATAATGAAATGAAAAGAAAATATGAAATTTTAGAGGACAAAAATGAAATGATTTTATCATCCCAAAGGCCATCCAGATTGGGAAAATCTAGTATTGGATGTGACTCACCCTCTCCCATTCATGATAGGAAGAGAGCTATGAATGGTTACAGAAATAGGAAAAATCATGTAGGCACTAAAGACATACGTAAAAAGGATCTTACAGGAAGTAATTAAAACATGTGTTATTTTTGTGGGATGCATGATCATAATTCATGTTTTTGTATTGAGGATTTGGAATATATTTTTGCTGTGAAGAGATAAATAATTCTAAATCTGATAATAAGTAGAAAAATATTAAGAAATTTAAAAAAAGTGCCTATAATAAGAAAATATACATGAAATGATAGTATTGTGGAAGACCATGACACACCATGAGTATGTGTCAAGAAGCCCATGAGCTCAATTTCAGAAGAAGAATTCTAGATGTATCAAAATATCAACTGAGAAATGATGACACACGATATGTTTTTAATGGGATATGTTTTATATGTGATAATCATGGGATTTTATAAAGATATTACAGTTGGGTGAAATCTAGGAAAGAAAATTAACCTAAAGGTAGATCCTCAACTCTAGTGGTTTATAACAAAAAATCCTATACTGGAAGAAAACATAATAATTTGAAAAAAGGGTTTAAAGACTCAAGGGAAACATAAGGATCTCAAATAAAGGAATATCATTCACCTCCTATATTACACTCACAACAGATCTCTTGGAAAGAATGTGAAAAAACTTGGATAAAAAAGGTAAAATATACTCTAGTTACGGTTCATGATACAATGAAATAAGCGAAAGAAAGAGAAAAATCCCTTCAATAGAGGATGAAGTAGGAGTAAATAACTGATGAAGAATATAGGAAGGAAATTTCATCTCATTGGTTTAAACCCTAAATTTTCAAAAAGGTCAAGCCTACAAAATCTATATATCAGAAGAAGACTGAGCATGTGGGTAAAGAATGTCTAGTCATATGGCTAGAATAGTTGAAGTTAGTTGGGTAGATGGAACAAGAACATAAAGAGTGCAATGATTTTCAAGAACGTATCAAAGGGTTGATCCATCAGGATCAACCAAAATACTCTTATTAATGATTCTAATGGAACACATCTTCCAATTTGTTAAATGATTCTAATATCTATTGGAATTTTTGTAGGACTAAGGAGAGAAACAATCTATGGGATGTTTTTGTGTTGAAAGGGAATGTGTCCATAAATTTAATATAAATACATGTAATAAGAAAAATCTTAACTCTTGAAATTCATATATAGAAGATTATATGATGAAGAATTTTATATGAAATTGAAGAGATTAAAAATCCATACTTGAATGAACCATTGGTTCCAAGTTGCATTGAATGTTCAACCATTGGAATCATTCTTTAGTTCAAGTGTTATTGGTCCAATGAGAGAATGCCGATTGCGAGAAAATAAGAAACATTCATCCATTTCATGATTTTATATTTTGTTCTAAAAATATGGTATCATATGACTATTTTCATGATACCAAGAATCTATGAGAGAATATCAATAATCTTTTAATAAGAGGCTGGGAAAAGTAGTTGAAAGCAATGAAGTCGCTATAGTAGAGAATGAATAGAATCTTCAACAACATAGTGAACAATTTATTGATGAAAATGGTGATGAGTTAAGAAACTCAAGGGGAGTAAAAGTGGAAAACGCTGATTCAAAAGAAGATATAGATGGCAATTAGGAGGAAGTCAAATCTATACCAGCACGAAAGTTGAAGAGTTGAGCTGTAATTGATAGGAAAAATATAATTGGTGATCAGGCAGTGCTAGTTCAAACCTAAGGAATGAAGTAATTAAAGAAGGAATCTTTTCTATCTCAGGTAGAGCCTAAATGTTTTAAGGAAGTAACTGGAGATGAAAATTGGGTTCAAGATATGAAGGAAGATCTTGACCAAATTGAGAAAAATCATACATGGGAGATTATTTTGAGACCAATAGATAAGAATGTCATCGAGACTAAATGGGTCTTTTGCAAACAAGATGAATTAAGACAGTGTAGTGATTTGAAAAAAATCATGAATAGTGTGAAAAGGATACTACCATATAGAGGGTATTGATGTTGATGAAACATTTGAACCTGTTGTGTGACTAGAAATGGTCAGATTATTCTTGGACATAGCAATGCAAATACATTTCAATGTTTTCCATATAGATTTTAAGTCAGCATTTTTGAATGGGATTTTTGAATAAGAAGTTTATATTGAGAATACATATGATTTTATCATTAATAAATATGAGAACATAGTTTTCAGTTGAAGAATACACTATATGGGTTGAAACAAGCACTGAGAGTGTGGTATTCAAGGCTTGATCAGTTTTTGATGAAGCTTAATTTTCAATGTGGTAGAGTTAATTACAATATCTATGTCAAAAATGAAAGTAATCATAGGATTAGAGTTTTGGTCTATGTTAATGACATAATATTTGGTGGATCAGATAAAGTTCATTGAAAACAGTTTATAGAATTCTTGAAAAGTGAATTTGAAATGTCAATAATTGGTGAACTGACCATTTTCCTTAGTTTACAATGACACAAGGAAGGAATGACACATTTATTTATCAATAAAAATATGCCAAGGAGGTTTTGAGAGGATTTGGAATGTATAATTCCATGGAGAATATGACTATGATGGCTACCTGGATGAAACTATTTTGATATGATGAATGTAAGGTCGTTAATGTCACAAAATATAGACAGATCATCAGTAGACTTTATAACTATCAATGACAAGACCTAATATTATGTTTTCCACATGCCAATAAACATGGTATCAAAGTAATCCCAAATAAATCCACTTAATTTTAGTAGAAATAACACTTTAGTATATCAAGGGAATGATGGATTTTGGTTTTCTATATAATGAAAAATATTAGTAAGAGTTATTGGGCTATATAGATACAGATTAGGTTGGATTAGAATCTGATAGAAAATCAATGTTAGGTGGTGTATTCTATATTGTAATATTATGTATTTATTGGATAATAAATAACCAAGATTTCATTTCATTTAGCACCATAGAAGCTAGATATATTTCAAAAACTTAATCTTTCATGTAGTTATTGTGGATGAAGCAACAACTTGATAATAAGGGAGTTCAAGTGAAGTCTCTGATTAGAATCCATTGTGATAATTCAATTTCTATAAATCTTATAAAAAATCTATTCCATCACTCAAGGATGAAGCACATTGAAATCAAGTACCATTTTATCATGGAGAAGGTGGAACATGGGATTGTGAAGTTGGAGTATGTGCCTACAAAACTACATGGCACATACATTATGACCAAGGACTTACCCAAAAAAGCATATGAATGTCATCAATAGGATATTGGTGATCATTAGACTCCCAAAACTTGAATAAGTGTAGATGTGGGACCCCTATCCCTAAGTTATGATGTGTTTTTTCATGAATTGATGATCTATGTTATTTACCCCATTGAAGACCACAAAGGAGTGACCTTTGGGTTCATTACAAAAGGGGGATAATTTGTGTCTATAAAAGGGGAAGAAAATGTATTAATCAAGATAGGGGAGAAGTTGTTAGAGGGAGTAGTGAAGAAGGGGGATTTTTAAATTTGGAGGTGTAAAATATGGTCGACCAAAGGATATATATCAAAACAATATGGGGGTTGTGATGGAATCAAATGAGTGATTTTGGAATGAAGTGTTTCATTGATGAAATTTTTATGCAACTCCTATTTTTCACACTGGGCATGGATCATGTTGAATTATAGTGTGTGTTGAGTAAATCATTGATCCCTATCTTAATCACAAGAATAAAATTGTGGTATAAGTTGGAAGAATATTTAATAAGGTATTAAAATATGAAGAGTTTTCAACAAACCCATAGGGGGAGATTGTTGGATAAAAATACCTCAAGGTAATATTGTGGTGTTTTTGGGTTGATTTTGTTTGTTGATAAAGAAGGTTTAAATGGTTAGTTATGGAGTTCCAAAGATTTTATTAATAAGGTATGTTAACAAATATCCAATACAAATAAATAGATGCTCTAGAGGTGGTATAGAAAATTTCATATACAAGGTGGCACCGTTTCCCAGTGTTTTCCAAAATTTAGAGTATAACTCAATCATCACGGAAGTTTCATTTTTATTAATTCCTCATACAAATATGGAAAAGGAAAGGATTTCATGAATATTGGAGTTTCACAAAGGTAAGGATCTTTTTAAAAGAATTTGGTGTTGTGAAGGATGTGTTTAGTAAAGGTGTGGAGCATCAAGAATGCACTAAAGTTTGACATCAAATCTCCATGACTACGAGAAGTAGAGAATTAAAAATTCACAAAGGGTTGATGTAAAATATCCATGAATATGAGAAGCTCTGTGAATGGGTAAATTTACCTTGTTCTACATAAAAATATGGAGCTTCATGAATAAGATTTTAGTGCTTCATGAAAATGTGATGATGAGTATGGAAGCTTCCGGAATGGGAGACAATGCCTATAAATTGGCATCTACCCCCATTATTTCAAAAGAAAAAGACTTAAAAAAAATACAAAGGCTCTGATTTTGTGAAGGTGATTTGCGAAGGTTGTTCTTGAAAATTTTTTTTCCAAGAAAGGAAGTTCACGAAGGCTATGAAAGATGACTAGAATTTATAAGTATCACGAATGTATTGAAGTTCATAGAGGCTATAAAAACCTGACAAAAATTTGCGAACTTCGTGATGGATAAGCAAGATTTGAAAAAGTGTTTAAGATTCACGATAGGAGGTTTCTTCATGAAGGATTTTTGATCTTTGAAAAAGTTGCGGGGTTTATGAAATTATTATATACTCATGAAGAATTGGATAGTTTTGTGAGGGTTGTGTGAGCTTTGAGAAGGTAGTGAGCATCATGAAAGTGTTGAAAAGGGATTTCCTAGTAATTTTGTGGTAAAATGATATTCATCAATTGGATGAATATTGGACTTCAATAGAGTATCTACCTACTATTGAGGATAAATTAATTATTTTTAATGAAGGGCCAACATGTCCATAAACTATGTATTAATCCTTTTCAGAGTAGTGTGCAAAGGAAGAGGAAGAAGGTGATTCTTTTCACTAGTAATGATCCATTAAAGAAAAGATTGCAGGAGTGACCCTTGGTAAGAAATGAGATATCCCTAAACATTTTAAAGGTAGTGATCCTAGGCATAAAATTTATCTATCCCAAAACTTTAATTGGTAGTGAGGCTTATTGAATTTGGTATATCGACATATTTCCATTGTACGCTCCTTCGATGTAGCCTAGTGAGGGTAAACCAAGTAAAAATCTATGTGTACTTTTGTTTACTTTATTTCTTTACTTTTTATTCATCATCATCTGATAAAGTTGTTAAGGATAATATCCTCATAAAAACTAAAAATAAAACAAAGTAACCATTATAATAAATAGATCAAGATCTAGTGGGGCGGGAAGAATTTTGAAAAGAATATCCATACCCAGATTTACCCCACTCTCATGGTATCTAATCCCCTTTTGGGACTAACAATAAAGTCATGGAAATTAATAATCAAGTCAAACCCAGCACTTAGAAGTTGATTTAATCAACTGGGAAATTACACACAAAGGGAAATTCCATTTACAATCCAATATGAACACTTATAAGGTGTATGGTCCATTTAAAAAATTATATAAAAGAGGGAATATTATTCATAACTCCTAAGGGGTGGATATGATTGAGGTATTTATCCTCTAAACACTTATTAAGGGTCTATGGGAGTATAACAATAAGATTTAATTGATTTTAAAAAGGAAGAAGTCATTTTATGGGAATGCGTGATAATGGTCAGAATGCGACACAATGAAATAGCTATGATAACAAATTGAATTTTATGGAAAAAAACTAGACCACCTACCTTATATTCTTATATGACTCATAATCCAATATCAGCTTCGGATTTGAAGTATATCAGAATAAATTAGAAAAATGGTCCAACACCCTAAAAATAGGGTGAATGAGCTCACATTAAAATAGCACAAGAGATGAGAAGAGTAATGGTGAAAGGAAACAAGAGGATTCAAGTGCTTATCGATATAGATCCAACGTGATCAACAAAGTTTTATCTAGAGTATGGTTGAGCAAACGACATCAAATCCTATCCATGGGGGAGAGAGAGCTATCATGAGTTAGAGGAGGGGTGTTCATCTGCTGAAAATGAGGGGTACAATATTTGGAAAAAACATGAACAAAATGTTCTTCCTCCACTATCTAAGGAGGGACCCCACACTATCTAAGAACATGGTTTTCCTAACCGTGTGCAAGTAGTGAAAATTTCACTATACCAAATCCCTATACAACCCACATAGGTATGAAAATAGGATTGAATGGCTGTAGAAAAACTGTGTGCCACCCTACTCCCTTCTGAATTGCCCCGTATGGTTAGGGAAACCGCGCAGGTTGGGTGGCACAGTTTCTCCTAACCACGCAGCCTAGTTTGTTTCTCTAAAAACCAGGGTTATGGGATTTGAACTAGCCCAAAAGACTCTAATTACCTCCATGAATACATTAGGTAACATTACAAGGCCCTAATTAAGGAATTTAATTAAAAAAAATGATATGTATCTTTGAGAAAAACCGAATCTACATAGAGACCATTTTTTAATAATTTCCTTATCAAAATGAAACCTTATGTCTCTATGTTTGGATATTCCATGACAAAATTGATTTTTAAATAGATACAAGGTCAATTGACTATCACAGTAAACATAAATTTTATAATTAGATAATTAAAGATCATTTATTAAGAAGTTCAACTGCACTGCTTCCACAATGGATTCTGTTAAGGCCATGTATCCATCTACAGTGGTGAACAATGCACTAAAAAATTGCATGTTAAATTTTTAGGGAACAAGACCACCAAAATCAATAAATATAAATCTAATAATAGAAATACATGTATATAAATTATAAAAATAATTAGGGTTTACAAATACTATCACACCATGTTCAAGATCAAAATTTTTACCATAACATATACACAAAACAATAAACATAGACATATAACCAAGTAACCACTTAAATGCATGTTAATGAGGCTTTCTGGTCTTGCTCATAATTCTACTAAAATTTCAAACAACATATTCATTATCCAAACTTAAACATACCATGGAATACATGAAAATACTAAATATATCAACATAGGGTATTTTAGTTATAAAAGACATCTACGACTCTGTATTAGGTGACTATATAAGAGATAATTTGAAATATTCCCCTAAAGGTATATTGATAGGTTTCAAACACTCAAGTAAATACTGATTCAAAATATTTTTAATATAATTATATTGAAATAGGTATAACAATTTATTTTCCTAATCTCTATGAATTTCTATTCAAATTACCTTCTTAATGATACTCAGATCCTTCATTTGAAAAGAATAGTTTAATTGGAGTTTCTTGAGATTTATCAACTTCATATTCTTATAAATAATGAGCATTCCATCAATATATAAAATTATTTAATTCAACAGGAGGTGGAAATTTATAACCCGACACGTGAACAAGACATGAATACGACATGAATCCCTGAGTAGATTAATAAACTAGTCAGGTTAGAGTTGAGGGTGGATGACACAACAACCAAATAATTGATACAATTATTTTAAAAATTAAAATATATATGTATATATTATTAAATAAAATATTTTATTTATAATAAAATTAATATATATATATATATAAATATTTAAGTTAATTTATAATTATTATTTACTTTAAAAATAATTTTAATTAATATAAATCTATAAAATATAATAAATTATGCATAAATATATTAAATGATTATATAAATTTTAAATAATATATGATATAATAACTTGTTTAATAAACATTTTTAGATAGGGTTGATCATTTTGACATCAATATTAAATAGGTTGACTCATCACAACATGAATTTCCAAAACTAAAATCATATCATGCTTCATAGTTTTAATGTAAACATAATAATCATATTTACTTCGGATAAAAGCATTATTAATCATAAATGAATCAAACCTTTTATACCAATTTTTGGAAGAATGAATCAATCTGTACAATTGTTTCTTTAATAGAAATATTTGATTTAGATTATTTTTTTTTGGAAAAAACCTCATGTGCTTTCATGAATATTTTTCTCTCCAATTCTCCATGAAAAAAATAAAGTTTTAAAATTAAATTGAATATTTAACTCTCCAATTATCTAATATCAAATTAATTAAATAATTATTGACTACATGGGAAAATATTTCATTATATTTATTCCCTTATCATTGCAAGAAACCCTTAACAATGAGTCAAGCTTCAAATATTATATTTGTATCACCAATATTGTCTTTTTTTTATGAATATCCATTTGTATCCAATGTATTTTTCATTATCAAGTTTAGTAATAACCATATAAGTGTTATTATTTAGAAAAGAGGAGGTCTCATCCTTGATGGTAGCTAAACACCTTTTTATTCTTTTTTTTCATAGATTTATTATACATTTATGCATTATAATTATTCAAATCTAGAGTAATATTAAAGACACACATGACCACATCGTCATGACTAATTGAGATGGGGCTCATATAACCCTCCTCACCATATCTCCTATGAGTTGGTAATTGTAGAGATCACTCGAAACCTCTTCATCTGACCTTAAGTTAGATTTAGACTCTCATTAAGTCCCTATATGAGGAATAATGGGATTAGTCATATTTTGAGATTTAGTTTAAGGGCCTATTTATATTTCTACACCCTTTGATTTTGATTTTTAGTGTTTTAATCATTAACAGACTTATGCATAGATGAATTAGGCTTGTGAAAAATGATATCATGACTAATAATGAATTTCTGATAATCGTACATATAAATACACACTTTAATGATTACAGACATATGAACACACACATTACATGCCAATGAGATGCTGGTCAAGTGGTGACCATCACCTAACTTCGGAACCCTTTATTTGGGGGTCCCGTGTTCAATTCCCAGTGGCGCCTTTTAAGGTATTTTTAGTAGTCTACCACTGTATAAGCATGATATTGGGTGTGGGACATAAGGATGAGTGGACCAACATCCATGATGGATATATTTAGGTGATTATGATGGTGTGAAGTAGGAAATAGATAAATATAGACCTCCATGAAGGATTTGAGAAATGATGACCTGATGAATATAGTCCTCTATGGAGGTGGGTGAAGGAGATGACATGCAGAGGCGACCAGATGCAGACTAACCTCCATGATAGTGACTCCATGAAGGTAGAGGTGGGAGAAAATGTTGGTTGGTTGCATATGAATATGGAAATGACCTCCACAGAGGCGTAGGTAAGAAATGAGGATGGAATTTGGTAATGAATGGTAGATGGACCTCCATGGTTGCAGGCACTGGTTTGTTGTGAAAATGGGTTTCAGCAATCCTGGATGTGGAGTGGCTATGTGGACCTGGATGGACAGAAATTTGTACCTTCGGGTTACCTAATTAGGGTTTGGGCCTTCAAGGTCATATTATCATGGGGTTTAATAGATATTGGGCCTAAAATTAATGTAATGGGATTTTTCTACCTAGAATAAAAAGTGGGTTCCTTTGTTTCAACAAAAAAGGGGGGACTTCCCCCCTACCTATTAAAAAATAATACACACTTTTTACCTCTCAATTCTAACCTATTAGTATTTTAATGTTTATAAAAATCATAATAAAAACTATCAATTGATCATATAAACGTGATTTATTTGTCTGAATCTCCTTTATCGTTTTAAAATAAGTACCAGTGGATAGGAATCAGTTAATTGAATACACTGTCATTGTGGTAGCTTCAACCCAGAATAATCTAGGAAATATAGAGTATGATAAAATGATTCTTACTCTTTCCAAGATGATCTTATTCATTATTTTTACTTGACCATTTAACTAGGGGATACCTTTGATAATTATATATCTATTAATTATCTCAAATTTATAAAAATTAACAAATTCGTTAGAAAAATATTCTAAAGTATTATCAACTTGAAGCGGATTTAATTTTCTACTATTTGGATTATTAACAACATATTTCTAATTCATAAACATTTTCAAAGTGACATAATTATTTTTTAAAATATAAATATACACCTTTATCAAGTAATCATCTATAAAATCTACAAAGTAACACCCTAAACTATAAGTGGTAGTCATAGAAGGACCCCATAAACTAGAATGTTCATATTCAAGAGGATGAGTAGTTTTATATTGTGACATTTTAAAACTTATACACTTATCTTTTGAAAAAGATGAAACCATCACAAAATGGAGGATTGAAAGGTATAATTTGGGTGAAGAGACCTTGTTTATTTGACTCTTCAAGATCCTTAGCACTGATGTGCCTGATTATCTTATTCTAGAGAATTATGTTATCATTTCTTGTGATATAGGTGGAATTTAACTATCTAATTTGTGTCTTTACATTCAATATGTATAGTCCATTAACATGGTATCCTCTCATTTTAGTGAATGAACCCTAGTGATTTTAAGGAAACCAACATTTATTGAAAGTAAAACCCCTTTTTATCAAGGAAATCAAATATAATGAGGTTTCTCTCTAGTTTGGGTACCCACACCACCTCATGAAGTATAACTAATCATAAATTTCATACATAAATATCACATCTTATTAGTTTAATATTCAATAAATAACATTAAAATCCATTCCAGAATCATATAGGTCTAGTATATTTGGATACTTGAATATATAAAAAACTCACTAAGTTATTTATAACTAGTACCCTTCTTTAACATATCATACTTAAAAACTTCCTTCATAACCTGGGGAATGGAAACATAAGAAAGGGTGAGCTCTGATGCTCAGTAAGGGTAAAAAAAGGAGATATCAATGATCACTTAAATATAAAATGAGCATAAGAGTATGATAACATGATAATAAAATTTGAAAATGATACCCTACATATCATAGATCATAATCTCGAATCACAGAACAAGGCTTGGCAGTTCATAAGACATGAATGATAAAGGAATCAAAGAACACGAGATATGAAAGCATAAAATTGAAATAAGACATAAGTTTGTGGTAGAAACATAAGTATAAAAAATTATTTCCTTATTCAAGGATCACTTCCAATAATATCATAGTGGATTGGGTTCACTCCCCATTATATCGTATCTTTAGTCAAGGTTCACTGCCAAGACTTTCAAAGTGGACAAAGTCCCTTACTGAATGGGGTTCACTCCCCATTACAGTCCTCATTATCTCATTATATATCTATATTTACCCAATGTATTGGTGGGATATATAACTCAGGACCACCCATCATATAATGAAAATCATACGTATGTATTCCAAAATATCATAAAACATTCATCATAGAATAACCCATGGAAAGTAAAAGTGTTTCAAAAGGTTTTATCATAACTTAATTAACCCATGGGAAAGAAAAATGTTTCATATAATCATCTTTAAATCATCATCATCATCATAATACATAAAAATAATTAAAGTGGATGGTATCAATGGATGATAACCCTAGTAAAGCATATGTAACATCAAATGATGTTATCATAGATGAATAATGCCTTTAAAATATCACTAGAACATTTCTTGAGGAAAATAACCTTTTCACTTTGAAATCACTTATTTAAAATATATGAACTTCCCAAATATTAAGGAATTTTTTTTCCTTAAAATGAAAAATAGAAAATTATAACATAATATTCAAATCATTGAGTGGTTATGATGATGGGAAATTCTATTCATAATGTTTACATTAAAACGGATATTCCTTTCACTTTTTTGGAAAAAGTCAAAAGTACCTCATTTCAGAAAATGATAAGAAGATTCCATTTGAAGCATTTTGTAAAAAGTCAAATATGTTTAAAAATAAATTTAAATAATCATATGATAATAAAAAAGTTCTTGAAATAATTTTTAGAAAACATGGATATGGAATAATTTTTTTTCAATTGAATATAGAAATAAATTTAGGTTTCCTTAAAAACATTCTTTTAGTATCTTGAGTACTTAAAGAGAGGAAAATTAAAGGAAACTATGTAATATATAGAAAAAAACATAAGAGAATAAAATTAATGAGTTTCTTACAAGTCAGATCATAAAATTTCATAATTAGAAACTCAATCATAGACAACACTGATAAACAATGAGATTGTAAAATAAATCCCTTACCTCAAGTTTTACTTGCTTAAAAAGCGCTCCAAATTCATGTATAATAAATTTAAATTTATTATAATTATATAATATAATAATGTACATAATTATTATATCATATATGATCCCATTATAGCATTTACACTCCCATTTATTAATAATTTCTTATTAAGATAACTGTTTATGGGTGTTAAATATTTCATTTTTCATGAGAATTTCAATTCAGTAATTATGTTCCTTGTACATTGATCCTGGTTCCATCATCTCCATAATGTTAATAATGATATAAAAATCATATATATTCACCATATGTATATTTAGAGTTATCCATAAAATATCGAGATAGAAAAATGAATTACACCATTCACGGAGATGGTAGGCCATACAAACACATGAACCCTGTTTTCATTTTTTGATGAATGGAATGAAAGAAATGTAAATAATAATTAACCTTTTTAAAATCATCATTTTATCACATATATCATATATATTCATTAAAAATATATTTATTACCATCCATATAAATTAGAATCAAAAAATTAATCACATCACTTTGTGGAGGTGTATTCTAAAAATACACGCATGTGATGTTATCATTTTCCGACAGATTAGAATGTAATAAGGTAGATATGATATTATAATTAATGAATTGTATTACTACATGGAGGTGGTAGTCTACATGTATGCACAAGTGATACTTTCACTTCCCATTTGATGGAATAGAGGTGGAAATTGGTTGTTCCATAATCATAATAAAATTTAAGTATATTGAGGATACTAAATTTACTCTTTTATTATTAATAAAATATATTTAGAGGAGGTAGAAGATGAAATAAATTAATAGAGACTGGTTAATACGATTACCTATCCTTCAATTGGCCTCCTTTAGATCCTTTCTTAAAAACCCTTGGAATGGTCTTTTAAGAAGATGATCACCTCTAATTAATGGATAGAAATTTTTATAAGAGGTTTGGATAGGGTTTTGTCAAGTTAAAAGGATCAAATTGGTGTATAAATGAGAAAGGAAGGGTGTCCTTTTATAAGTGGGGGAACAGACACACATGGAATTAATTAGAAGATTAAAATATAATAAATTCACTCTCAATAAAAATGATTAAAAATGGAAATATATTCAAATTTGGATATTATGAGGTTGAAATATGTTCATATAATAGGATTTATACAAGTTTAATTGGAAAATTTACCCTTATCTCTTAGTTTAACCCCTCGATAACCACTTTTTATCCTTAACCACAGTGAAACATTTTTAGCGTTTTTCCTATTTATTATGAAAAAATGAAAGTGAAATCATTACCAAATTTTTATATGATTATTACAAATATTAAATCCATTTTATCAAATTCAATCTCTAAAAAGGAAGAAATTACTTTTAAAATGAAATTGCAAAACGTGACGAAAAATGATTTTCATGAATTTTTTTTCTTAAGTATACAATGTTTTTATATCAAAATAAAAATGAAATTAATTCAAATGGATATAATTGTATTATACATGAAATGATGTTAATTTTAAAATCATTTTAAAATAAAATATAAATTTTTAATTGTTTTAAATGAAAATATAGTTTTCAATAAAAAAAATTATTTTTCACTATTCATCGAAAAATTTATATTTTTAGAAAATTATAAAAAATTAACTCTAAGTTAATATTTATGTGTTAATTTAAAAAATGAAGTTAATTTTTTCAATTATTTTTTTAAAAGTGGAAAAAATAATGATATTATTTTCTCACAAAAATAAATAAAAACGACTTTTGAGGAAAATTTATTTTTTTGAAGCATATTAAGACTTTACTAAAAATTGAGTACTTAGTTATCAATATATTTTATTTATCTAAAACCTTTATACATATTTTAAAAATTTGGTTATTCCTATTCATATTTCCAATTCAACGACTATGTTATAAAGGTATACTATATTATAGTACATTTAGAGTCGGGGTTGCGTGTATCACAAGTTATCGAAGAAATTAAATTTATTTAATGAGAAATATATAATAAAATATCACGGTGTTACATTCTACCCCCATTAATATGAAATTAACCATCAAAATTATATCACTTTGATACAAACAAACGTGGATATCTCTATTTCATCACATCCTCAGGTTCCTAAGTAGCTTTTTCGAATTTCTGATTCCTCCAGAGAAGTTTAACCTGGTGAGTAGTCTTGTTCCATAGTACGTTTTCTCTACAATATAAGATTTATACTAGTTTTTATTCATAAGAAATATCATACTACAATGTAACTACCTTTAATTTTAGTACATGTGAAGGATCAAGTATGTACATCCTTAGGAGAGATACACGGAACACATCATAAACTCGAGAAAGGTTCAGTGAAATCACAAAGAAATAAGATACCATCCTTACTTGATCAAGAATTTAAAAGGAGAAAATATACTTAGGAAACAAATTTTACTTATTTCTGAATCTCATAACCTTCTTCCATATAGAAATTCACATGAATAACTTCTCACCAATTTTTTTTCATATTTCACTGATGATTATCAACATAACTTTTTTATCAGCTCTGAGAAGTCTTAATGCGTTGCTGAATATATCTAAATTTATCTAACATTTCCTCAGTTAGATTAGGCCTCAATATATTTATTTCTCTAACTTCATCCTTACATGTTTTAATTTTACACTTATCTCTATAGAGGGATTTATAATTAGCCATATGAATACTAGAGTGAATGTTATTATTGTAAGAAAACTTGACTATAGGAAGGTGTTGATCCCAACCACCTTTTAAACCCATAGAAAAAGTACTCAACATATCTTCCAGGTTTTGAATGGTTCTCTTAGACTGGCCATCTATCTGAGTATTATAAAAAATACTAAAACATAACTCCGAATCAATATCTTGCTGAATACATCACAAAAACTTTTAGGCAAACCTTAGATCTTGATCAGATACAATAGAATGAGATAATCAATGAAAACTTACCACATACTTAATATATATTCTATAAAGTTGATTAATAGATAAATATTCTCTGATAGAAGTTAAGTGCATTGAATTCATATGGCTATCGACTATAACTTGAAGAGCATTATGACTTTTAGATGTTTTGAGAAGTCCAATTAAAAAATCAATGACGATTTTTTCCAATTTCTATTCTGGTATGTGTAATGGTTATAACAACCCCTTATACTTCTATCTCTTAGCCTTAAATTGATGACATACCAAGAACAAGGATACATATTATTCAATATCCCATGAGAAATACTCTTTCAGATCTATATACATCTTCGTACTTCTAATATGAATCGATAATGATGAAGTATGAGAATCATCCAATATATCCTTCTTAAAGTCTTGTTTTGATGAGACTCATGATAATTTTATGTACCTTATAACTAATTCATAATCGAGGTTAAACTTAGGAACATTTCTAAAATTCTTTTATAGTTCTAAATATTCCTTTTGTGTGGGAAAGAAGGTGGATCTCAGTGATGAAGCTCTTGGCGACGAACCCTAGTTGATGGTCGATGATGGATTCCCCCCTCTTCCTGGAGGTGATAGGGGGGAGGATTATTTTGTACCACAACCTCTGATTCCACATGAGATGTTTATCCCTTTTTCTAACCCCAACTTTCTCCCTAATTTCCCATCGATTTCTTTAAGCCTGAAGGTGATAGATCTTTATCTTGGTGATACTCAGCTCTTGATTTCACTGTCAGAATTCTCTGAGGCTTTGAGTTTCCTGGATTTGACCCCAGTGGCTCTCTTTAATGATTGAAGGCCTTCAGTTGATGAGTTTGATCGCTTCGTGTTTAGTAACTGGGACTTTTAATATCACACAGTTGTGGGACTTCTTGATAAATGCCACATGATTATACATTTTTATTCAGAGGAAGATTTAATATGTGCGTGGTCTAGGGATCCTCACAGATGCAACAAATGCAAGTTCTTTCTTCTCCGATGGTCGTTTGATCTCTGTATGAATCGGGAGTCACCTTCCGTCGCAACTTGGGTAAGTCTTTATCATCTTTCATTTCTATTTCAAAATCATTCAATCATTCGTATGTTAGGGAATTTGGTGGGTCAATTCCTTTTTTGTGATGCTCTCACTTCTTTTGTGAGTCACCCGATCAATCTAAATTTTTGTGTTGAGGTGGATGTTTCGAATCTATCAGTTGAATGGGTGTTGTAACGACCCGGACCCGAACAGCCACCCGAACAGTGCTAAATGGGTCGTGTTCTACTACCTTAGGCACTACTCCCCAAATGCCAAAGGCTGCCGAATAACAGCGAGGGTCTTATAGGTATAGTGGGGAGGCTATAACCTCTTAGAGGATAAAAATAATGGTACTGATCAAAGTATAATAATAAAGATGCAGCGGAATAAATGACTCAGAAGACTCGAACCAGACCTACAGAGTGGAAGCCCATTCAATATCAATAAACAGTGGAAGCAATAAATATGAACAACTGAAATGGAAATAAACACAACAACATACTGATCACTTGTAACTACTACTGAATGACAAAACATGCATCCAAAGCAGTTCATACATATCTAAATATAAAGGGTGACAATGGCTAACCAATTGTAGCTACAAACAAGGATGATGATATATGAAAGTATGCAAAACATAGTAAACTCCAGTTAGGTAAGACCTCAAGGTTCATACCATCTCCAAGCAACAGCTAATGTAGCTCAGCTCCTGAAGATGGCCTCTTTCCTTCATGTAAATCCATAAAGTCTACACGCATCCTAAAGGTCCCATGTAGGGTGTGAGATGAATCTCAGTAAGATACCACCAAATGGTGCGTACCTAATATAAGTGTTTAATAAGGCATGCATTTATAAGGAAAGTAGTAAACAGTACGATGCACAAATAAACACAAACTCCCCTGGTGCTCAACAACCACCATGGAGTGTCACCTGCTTCGCCCAACGTCGGAATCTCTGTCATGTAACTCGACACCATTTTACCCCTAACACCGCGTGTCTCAAGTACTGACATCCTGAAGGCATGCTTGAGAAACAGTAACCCGGAGGAACAATGATGCCTGTTCTCAATAAGTAACCAGAGGGACAACGATGTCTTCCCTCAAAATAAGTAGCCGGAGGGACAAAGATGTCTACCCTCAAAATAAAATATCCAGAGGGACAACGATATATGCCCTCAAAACAAATTATCTGGAGGGACAGGGATATCTGCCCTCAAATAACGGCGAGACTCTGCCCCCAACCTGATAGCCACAATGCTATCCCCTGAAGGCTCATCACCTTCCATGTGGATTCCTACGACAAGCACCCCCAAACCAATAGTACCTAAATCGCAACTAACAGGGGCCTCTATCCACAAGAGTGGTCAAAACCACCTCATCATTGAGTCTCTCTGTGTGCACACTACTCAAAGTTTCCAGGTGAGCGGTAATCACCAAAATAGTACCCAAGCCACAACACCTCTGACATCTCGTGTCCCTGCAACCATGCCGCTCAAGTCTGATGGACTTTCCATCCCAGTAACCTGGGCCATGCCCAACCTAACAGTCATTTTGCCTCAAAACGATGCCCATGATGCCCAATCCCATGGTCAGAACCACCCAACGTAACCTGGTCCTAGTCCAACCTGATCAACATCACTCAAGAATATTCGGGCCATGCCCAACACAACCAAAAGGGTTCCAACATATATAATTCAGAAATTACATATAAACACATTTAAACAAAATACAATAGCAGGAAAATCAATCTAAATAGTTGAATTGCACTAGCCCAGTAGTTATCCAACAGCAACACTGAGGTCTTTAAAGCCTCTAAAAAGTCATATCAAGGTTCAATAAACTAAACTCAATAGTTTAGAATAATACGATTCAATTAATACCATTTTGGCCTCCCCAGCTAAAGTGCCCCGATGAGCGACGACCACTCACCCAACCCCGCTCAAGCAACACAGGTAATTGGGCATACCCAAGGGTATCCCATAGGCCAATAAACAATGTAATATGCAATATCATATGAAAATGGGTCCCGCTCAAAATACCCGAAAATGCGCTGAAGGTCACATCATCCAAATGACCACGAAAACACAAAAAGAGGTATGCACCACCTATCTGAGACTCGTACGATGATACTCCTTCGATAACAACCTCCAATTAGGTCTAAAACGTAGTAGATCTATAAAAGAATCAAAACTTCTCAAACCCCAATAACTTTTTCTAGAACATAAATTAATAAAAATGGCTCAAGAGGAATCAAGGCCTTACTAAGGGGGTTCCAACGGATAAACCGGTGCTCAGATCGGATCTCGGACGAAGGAACGAGAGGGGATTGAAGTGCTGACCATCTCTCCCCACTCAACCCAAAGAAAGTATTGAGGTTCTGCCTCAATAAGTGGCTGCTAACCATTTTAGAGAAAAAAAAAGAAACTACACGGCATGTACTTTAGGACTACACGCTGTGTATCATTTTACTGTTCATAAGACAGCTGAAATTCTGCCGACTTACTTTCCAGAACCTTCCGACATGAGTACACAGCGTGTACCTAGGGGTATATGGTGTGTACTTAGTTTTTCGTCTCTTCCTCACCGACTTACCCACACACCATGTATATCCCTCATACACAGCTAGACTACACGACGTATCCAAGGAGGACATGACATGGAATTGGTTAAACGATTCTACTCGAACAACATGACCACACGCCATGTATATCTCTTATACACATCCAAGGGTACACATCATGTCTATAACTACACGCCATGTAGTAAGAAATTTCTACACGGTCATCACACGACATGTACTTGGCGAGCACACGGACGACACTCGCATAACCTATACACGACATGTACTCAAAAGTACATGGCGTGTAGTCTAGAAATTTCCAGAAATTGCCCAATTTCTCCAGTCTTCTTAGGGACAAGTCAAAAATTCAAACAGGGTCGATATATTGACCCATTTTAAAAACTCGGGTTCTTAAAATCTCCCCACCTTAATATAGCTTTTCCCCAAGCTATCAAATGAAACCCGAAGATGGAACCAAACCTACCACCCCGATCAAAGTAACTCGGACTTCCCTGGTCTCAAAGGCTCTAGATAAATTCCTCAAGATCTCCCCACCTTAAGAATCACCTAACTCAGTCTCAACACAAAAAAACTCAAAACAAAAAAAGGTTCGCTAACCTGTTTTCTAGATGCATAGTCCTTCTGTGACACATCGTCACCCCTGCACCTCATTAGTGCTCATGTGTCATTCCCAACACTCAATGTATCCCGCACCACATCAGTGTTTGCCTCCACGAGGTCCTGCATCCCATGGATGCTCAAAAATGAACCTGGTGCCCAAGGAACCTCAAGTAACCCGCATCCTCGATGCCCCGAGGCCCAAGGCAACTTAAGTAACCCGCATCCTCGATTCCCTGATGCTACACATCTCATAAATATATATATATAAATATATCACGCACCCGATATGGTGTTAATACCACTGTCTAGCATCTAGTCAGTCCACATAGATCATGTGCATCACGTGCACTCAAAATAGACATGCCCCTATAGGTCATGCCAAAAAGGAAACATGGAAATCACGGCCACACCCGTGGTGTACCTCTAACTGTCATCGGATCACCAGCCTGCTCAGCCTCTGGAAGCTCCACAGCGTGCACCTAGCCTGAAGTATGGCTGCCTGATGCCTGAACTCCCTGCAGTGCTGCTCCAGCCACCGACCACTGATCCCTCAGCTAGATCCCACTGTCTCTGTCACGTCCTCCACGTGCAGCTAAACCTTGGCTACCCTCTCTTGGTTTCGAAACTGAACCAACTCCAGATGCCACCTTCTGTCCTAGTCCCTGAATGCCGGTTGTCTGAGAAGGTTACCTGAAAAATCTCTCCAGATGCCCAACCTGTCCACATGCCTGACACTCCTTTGGAGGCCTATCACACTGAGTCTGAACATGTCCTGGTTGTCCACACTGAAAGAAAACCACTGAAGAACTGCTATGAGGTGGTCTAGATGAGTCCTTGGCCTGACTACCCTGCTTGAACTCATCCCATACTCACTTCTTGCTGTCCAAACCCTCACCTGAAGCCATCATTCGGCCAACCTAGGGCCTATCCCTCTGGTTCCCCTTTGCTATGAGCGCCTGATTCACCGCCTCTGAAAAAGAACACAACCTGAAAATATTCACCTGGATCCGAATGGTGCCATTCTCGAAGCACCTCAACCTATCCGTGTCATTTTTTACCATACCAGGTGCAAAGCGAGACAACTCAGTGAAATTAGCTGCATAGTCCATGACATACATGTCTCCCTACTGAAGACTCAAGAACTACTGAGCTCTCTCAGCTCTTAGTGTCTCTGGGTAAAAGTGCTCAAAGAACCTATCCTTGAAGTCCTTCCATGTTAGTTCCTCATGCCTGTGAGCCTAAACCTGCATATCCCACCAATGCTTTTCTAGTCCTCACAGCATGTATGTCTCCAGCTTGACCCTCTACCCTGGAGGCGTCTCGAGCTGCCCGAAGATCATCTGCATGCTCTCTATCCAGTTCTCAGCCGCCTGTGGACCACCCTCACCCTAAAAAAGTGATGGGTGCTATGACTGGAACTTCTGCGTCAGGTATGTCATGGATGGATCTGTACCCTACGCACCTCTGTCGATCCCCTATAAGACACGTACTAGGCTCGCTCGGAGCTGCTCGTCGAGCCATGGTCCGAACGCTGCCAAAACTGGCTACTATCCTACCTACACTGGATCTTGAACCTATTCCTGTCCCTAATCCTATAACTGCGGCTCGTGATCTTCCTGTACCGAATCCTGAGCCTGATTCTGCACCTGCGACACTGTATCCTCACTTTCCTGACGCTCCATCAAGATGTATAGGAGGAACCCTTTGAATACCATAAATGGTCAGACAAATCATATATATATAAAAATATATATTCAACACAGATAAGGAAAGTAGTAAAAGTTAGTGCATAACTACTACCCTTACTCTCCCCCACCGCAACCCATGCCCATGACATCCCGACCTCATGGTCTCCTTACCCGCCCCTAACAGAGCCAAGTATCAAAAGTACCTCGAGCCATGCCCATCCTGAAAACAAATTTTTCCTCAAACCGACGACCGAGTTGCCCAATCCTGGTGATCAAAATCACCTCAACTGATAACAACTTCCTTCTCATACAAGAGCCAGACCCAAATACCTTGTCACATGCAATTCTGCAAAAATATAAAGCATGGAATACACATTAAAACAAACAAGAAATTCTATCAGGAATTTCACCTATTCACATTTAAAAGCATACAAAGCATGGAAATTCAATATTCCTCACATGAAATTATCACTTCACAAAGCATATGTGCAATTATGAAATTGAAATACCCTAAAAATGTGCCTATCAAAAGCCAAGCAAACAAGCCTTTCCATACCGGGTTAAGGTCCAATTCTCCCTTACTGCACCAGGTCAAGGGTCACATATCACAATCAATAACATCACATACCAAGTGAGCCACCAAGGTGAAAATCATATAAACTGTAATCTGAGCAAAAAGAAAACAAAAATTCTCACCTAAGGTAACTTGGTCCATCCCTCACACCTAGGGCTGCAGGCACCCAAGCACAAGCTAGAAACCTAGTTTCCAGTAACAACCTATCTCCAGTCTACCATATCCCAAATAGTAAAACCTACAAAAATAAAATAGAAGCATCAATCTCATTAGTATCTAGTAAAACAATACTATTAAAGCCCTGTAAAGAACTCCTTTGATACCACTTTGTAACGATTCAGACCCGAACAACCACCCGAACAATGCTAAATGGGTCGAGTGCTACTACCATAGGCGCACCTTCCCGAATGCCAAAGGCTACCGACTAGAAGCGAGGGTCTTATAGGTATAATGGGGAGGCTATAAACTCTCAGAGGATAAAAATAACTATACTGGTTAAAGTATAATAATAAATATGCAGTGGAATAAATGACTCAACGGACTCGAACCAGACCTGCAGATTGGAAGCACATTCAATATCAATAAAAAGTGGAAGCAATAAATATGAACAACTACAACGGAAATAAACACAACAACATGCTGATCACTTTTAACTACTACTGAACAACAAAACATGCATCTAATACAGGTCATACATATCTAAATATAAAGGGCGCCAATGGATAACCAACTGTAGCTACAAACAAGCATGCTGATACAGGAAAGTACACAAAACATAGTAAACTCTAGTTAGGAAAGACCTCAAGGTCCATACCATCTCCAAGCAATAGCTAATGCAGCCCAGCTCCTGAAGCTGGCCTCTTTTCTGCATGTAAATCCATAAAGTCTGCACACATCCTGAAAGGCCCGTGCAGCGTGTGAGATGAATCTCAGTAGGATACCACCCACTGGTACGTACCTAATATAAGTGTTTAAGTAGACATGCATTTATAAGGAAAGAAGTAAATAGAATGATGCACAAATAAACACAAACTCCACTGGTGCTCAGCAACCACCATGGTGTGTCACCTTCTTTGGCCAATGCCAGAATCTATTTCATGTAACCCGACAACATGTGCCCCCTGAAACCGTGTGTCTCAAGTACCGACGTCCCAAAGGAACACTCGAGAAATAGTAACCTAGAGGAACAACGATGCCTATCCCCAATAAGTAACCGGAGGGACATCAATGTCTTCCCTCAAAATAAGTAGCCAGAGAGACAACGATGTCTGCCCTCAAAATAAAGTATCCGGAGGGACAATGATATCTTCCCTCAAAACAAAGTATCTAGAGGGATAGTGATATCTTCCCTCAAATAATGGAGAACCTCTGCCCCCAATCCGATAGCCTCAATTCTATCCCCTGAAGGCTCCTCACCTTCCACGTGGCTTCCTACGATAAGCACCCCCAAACCAATAGTACCTAAACGTCAACTAACAGGGGCCTCTACCCACACGAGTGGTCAAAACCACCTCATCATGAAGTCTCTCTATGTGCACACTACTCAAAGTTTCTGGGTGAGCGGTAATCACCAAAATATTACCCAATACACAAAACCTCTGACACCTCATGTCCCTATAACCATGCCACTCAAGTCTGATGGTCTTTCCATCCAAGTAACCCGAGCCATGCCCAACCTGACAATCATCCTTTCTCAAACCAACGTCCATGACACCCAATACCGTAGTTAGAACCACCCAACATAACCAGGGCCAAGCCCAACCTGATCAGCATCACTCAATAATATCCGGGCCATGAACAACACAACCAAAAGGGTTCCAGCATATGCATTTCAGAAATTACATATAATCACATTTAAACAAAATACAATAGCAGGAAAATAAATCTAAATAGTTGAATTTCACTAGCCCAACAATTATCTAACAACAGAACCGAGGTCTTTAAAGCCTCTAGAAAGTCTTATCAAGGTTCAATAAACTAAACTCAACAATTTAGAACAATACGATTCAATTAATACCATTTTGGCGCCCCCAGCCAAAATGGCCCGATGAGAAACAACCACTCACCCAGCCCCGCTCAAGAAAAACAGGTAACAGGGCATACCCAAGGTTATCCCATAGGTCAATAAAAAATGTAATATGCAATATCAGATAAAACTGGGTCCCACTAAAAATACTGGAAAACGCGCAGAAGGCTGCATCACCCAAATGACCATGAAAACACAAAAAGAGGTATGCACCACCTACCTGAGACTCGTACGATGCTACTCATCCAATAACAGCCTCCAGTTAGGTCTAAAATGCAGTATATCTACAAAATAATCAAAACTGCTCAAACCCCAATAACTCATTCTAGAACAGAAATCAATAAAAATGGCTCAAAGGAATCAAGGCCTTACCGAGGGGGTTCCAACAGATCAACCGGTGCTCGGATCGGGTCTTAGATAAAGGAATGGGAGGGGATTGAAGTCCCAACCATCTCTTTCTACTCAACCCGACGAAAGTATTTAGGTTCTTCCTCAATATGAGGCTACTTCCCATTTTAGCAAAAAAAGAGAAACTACACGACATGTACTTTAGGACTACACGTTGTGTATCATTTTATATTTCACAAGACGGCTGAAATTCCGCCGAATTACTTTCCAGAACCTTCTGACATGATTACACGGCGTGTACCTAGGGG
This sequence comes from Viscum album, assembly GCA_963277665.1. Classification (NCBI taxonomy): domain Eukaryota; kingdom Viridiplantae; phylum Streptophyta; class Magnoliopsida; order Santalales; family Viscaceae; genus Viscum; species Viscum album. The sequence continues at coordinate 818,237,967 of OY728148.1, forward strand.
TACACGGTGTGTACTTAGTTTTTCTTCTCTTCCTCTCCGACTTACCCACATGCCATGTATACCCCTCATACACGGCTAGACTACACGGTGTGTCCAAGGAGGACACAACGTGGACTTGGTTAAACAATTATACCCATAAAACAGTCCCACACGCTATGTATATCTCTCATACACAGCCAAGGGAACACAACATTTCTATAACTACACGCTGTGTAGTAATAAATTTATACACGGTCATCACACGACATATACTCAGCGAGCACATGGTCGACACTCGCCTAACCTATACATGACGTGTACTCAAAAGTACATGGTTTGTAGTTTGGAAATTTCCAGAAACTACCCAATTGCTCCATTCTACTCAGGTAGAAGTCAAAAATTCAAACAAGGCCGGAATTTTGACCCATTCTAAAAATCCGGGTTCTTACAGGTGTGAATTACTATTGATGAGGAGTTTCTATGGAAGATTTTTGTTGTTTTTGAAGCATGGGTTGATTATTTCACGAGCTACTTCCGATTGGGTCATCTGACAGATAAATTTCATCGTGGATCCATGAACAAGAGGCCCTTTGGTCCAGAGAAGGGGCTTAGTAAGGTCTCTGGCTAGGGATATACGCTTTCCGATGTTGATAGGCCTGATATTAGCTCTGGTCTGGGGAGCTTGGGTGATCCGGATTTTAAAAAACCTATGTGGGTACATTCTGGTCCAACACTCACTATTGTGTTTGATAGGATGAAGTAGGATCTTATATTGGGGGATGGTGTGAATCATGATACTATGGATGCAACTGGTCTTAGAGGTAGTATTGGCTTGGTAGACCCTTTAGGGGCTTCATCGATTCATGAGAAAATTGGATCTATTCAGTGTGATGCTAGAAGAGAGGATGTTGGACTGCTCAAAGATGATGATGCTGGGTCTAAGGAGAGTGAGATGCCCTTGAATTCAATCAATGAATCTATTGTGCATGAGGTAGCCTGTGATGGGAAAGCCAATGAAGCTCATATTTGTCTGGGTGTTGAGGACTCTAATTCGCAGCTACATCTCGATGGTGGCTTGAAGATTTTAGTCACTACTTGTAACCGCTTTCAAGAACCGGCACATGAGGAGATCTCTCATGTAGAGAAGGGTTCTCAAATGAATGAAGGTGACAATTTATAGCTTGATTTCTAAGCTCAAAATGCAGCAATCAGAGAAGGGGTGATGAGGAAGGATGTTCATGGTGGTCATGATTTTATGGAGCATCCATAATGTCTAGCCATGATTGATTCTAACAAACAAGATAAACATGAATGGAGAGTGATTGATGGTTACCAAAATGTGTCTATCCCTAGAAAATGGGGGATGTCTCTGATAGTGACAAGGAAAATCATAGTGGAATGGTCAGACGTTCCTATAGTGATGTTGTGTAGGTGGGAAGGAAGAAGATGACTGGAAATGAGGAAGTTATGTCTTCCCCAACAATAATAAGGCTGATGAAAGACTACTCTTATCTGCCAAAGCTGGTGTCCACCTGGTCTTCTATCAGGAAGGAGAGCGGGGCTATCCCTGGTTTGAAAAATGGAAAGCATTCGGAGTTCGTATCTTTAGAGAAATTGAATCTTAGAAAGAAGTATTCCAAGATCTTGAAGCACTATGAAAGCTCAGAGTTGTAATCGGATACTGTGGAGGAAGCTATCTATCACGGATGCAGTGACAGGTATGACTTTTATGATCTGTAGTTTTCTTTCCTGGTTTGTTGTACTTCCTTTCTATACTTTTTCTTTTATCTTAATTGTAACATCCCAGGTAAATAAAGAATATGAAATTTTCATATTTATTAAATTTTTTGAATTAAATATTAATTTTAATTTAAAGGGGATTCTATGTTTGATGGCATACCTGACAAGCAACAATGGGTTTCTACAAAGTTTAATGTTGCACACAATGCTGAGTCATATTGAAAAATAATAATATAATATTATTTTAAATGGTAGTTAATGCCTAGAGGTTCTATCGGCGGGAATGAACAGAACTAACTAAAATACGATTATACATGTTTTTTAAATGTTTTTTCATTTACCCAAAAAATTTTAGAGGCTAAAAATAATAAAGAATCCAATTTTAAGCATAAATACTCTAATATTCTTTAAACGGTCGATTTACCACCTTTTGATGGAGAACCCTATTTAAATATAGTTTTGGTCACTTTTTTATGTTATATTTGACAAAATAAAATTCTTTTTTAGAATCAGGATATCAAAATTTACTCTGGGTAAATTTTTGGTATTTTTTTGATAAAATCCATTTTTTAATGAACAGTGAAAAATACTGTATTTTAATTCAAAACTACCTTTTAATATAATTTATTTATATGGTTATATTATATTTTTAATTGTTTTTAAAGTTTAATTAGATTATATTTTTACCATTTAATCCAATGTTGGTCATGGAAGTAATTTCAGTTTGAAATTGGACATAAACAAGTGTCAATCTTTTGATAGTTATTATTTCTTAAAAACTCACTTTTCTGTTTGGACAATGGGAATTAATTTTAAATTAATTAATGAAACTTCTATGCTATGAATTTGGAAAAATAGATATCATTTTTGAATTCATAATATCAAATATATCTTAGGATTAATTTTTGGTATTTTTCTGAAAAACTTCAATTTTTGAGGAATAGTGACAACACTAAGTAGTAGTTAAAAAACTGACTTCTTCATTTAAATTAAATTTTACCGCTCTTGTGAATTTAATTTCTAAAATCCGATATACATGGTTGTTATTAGTAAGTAAAATGTGGTTCAATAAGATGAAAATAATTTTTGGTGAATCGTAACTTTTGAATTTTATTTATCGCGGTTAAAGGTAAATAGGGTAATTCAAGGTAAAAATAATATTATAATAATATTAAATTATCCTAACATGTGTCTTAATCCTATTGGTTGATACCGTTCTGAACATGGGCATCCTTGGGTTGATTTTGGGACCCCATGAAGCCACTTAAGAGTGATAATGACATTTTATATTAATTAATTTAAAGTAATGACAAAAATGACTTAAACACATATATTTTAGTAAATCAATATTTACATAGGGTTATATAAATTATTTCTTCAACTATAAATATTCATTTGAAATATAAAAATATTTCCTACATCATGGTATTTTTTTATAATTTTTAGACATCAAATAAATAATATTATTTATGACACAATAATGATGCAGTGTTTACCTTATTAATGAATGATTTAAATAAATAAGATTATAAAAATTAAAACAATATCCCAAACCTGTAAAATTCTTATTGGATGATTTTATTTCAAACAAGAGTCTTCATATCTTTAACTGTAATTAGTTTTGGACCTTTAGAAACCAAAAATCATTATATAATAAAATAATATTTTCAAACTTTCCTAAAGAACCCCTCCTCCCCCTTATAAAAATCCCTCACCTCTAACCCATTAATCACACCTATCAAGCCCCTTGTATCATCCAAAAACTGCCCAGATAGGCTCTAAAGATACCTATCTTCCACTTAGAAGCCTTACCTTAGGCATAAGGCACTTCAAGAAATCATTTTGGTTCAAACCAATGGGAGTTACCCGATTTAAAGGTAACTTCTTCTCTTGAGTTCTTTTCTTTTATTTTACTTCTCCAACCCCCTAAAATCTTTTTATTCCTTTATTTTATAACAAAAAAAATATCCTAAATATAATTGTTTTTTTTATGAGAATGAATCGAACTAAACTTACACACACCTCCATCTAATCGGTAAAGAACATACTGTTTCTGTGCACGGTGAACTACTGCCGCATGAAACGATGATTGTTTAATTATTTATTACTGCCTCTTATGGTGGACATTAAGACGGAACTGTATTTATATGTGATATATATTATATTTATATTGTCTCTATACTTCTATATTTTTCATTTATATCATACCTTTATGGTTTCCATAATGGGTAAATACGATAATTTCATTTGAGGAAGTTCAGACTACTACCCCCTCAAAGTGATATGACTCGTTCATGCCATACATGGGATGTATAAAGGATGTATTTAATGAAATTATATATGATATTATACTGGAATTATAATATACCAATATATCATTAATTTTTCATTCCCTTAAAATACGAAATAGAAATGAAAGTAGCGTTTATGCGTACGTACGACTTACCGTCTCCATGAACGGTGCATTTCACTTCTTATCTCCAAATGTTATATAATGTTATAAATAAATATATATAATGGATATATATGACATATATGATATATAAATAATGAATATCATTCTGGATATAATGGAATTTTGACCACATGAACAACTTGTAATTATAAGAAGCTCATTTTTGACTCAAGTACCAAATATCAACAAAACGACCATTATTAACTTAAATGATTACACAATTTTTATAATATGGTAATAAGTGATATAAAAGGAATAATAAACTTGAAAAGGTTATTTAGAAAGTAAAAATTATCTTTAGTTTATTATTCAGGATATTAAAGAACGAACGGGTCAAGTCAGACATGAGGTAAGAGACTTCATCTCAATATCCTTTCATTAAGGCATATTTTGTTTTATATACCAATTTATTTCATATGGTGTATAAAACCATTTTAATTTTCATTTCATTCAAAGGGAATATTTTTTCTACATATCATTTTACTAAATGACGAAAAATGAATGTTTCTTTTTAACGTACATGGTGACAACGACCTTTCCACTGTTGAGAGTGTTATTTGATATTTGGATTCCTTAACAAGACGTAATGTTTTAAAAGGAAAATAAATACCATATAACTTTTTACATATTTTTTTTATCGAAAATGGTTTTGATAATGGATTTTTATGTCAATATATTTAAATGATATATTGTGATTGAAATGTGGAAATGTTATCTTTTCTTTATGTTTGTTTTATGTGTGATGAATATGTTATGGTTCTTGGGAATTGTTTACGTATACGGGTGGTTCTGTGATAAACCTAGGGTGGGTGAGCCCGAGATAGCTCTCCAATGCATTAGGTAAGTAAAATTGGTAAACAATAATGTTTCTTATAAGATATTTAGGGAATATACTTTTATGGGTATTCCAAATGAAACTCCCTACGTAGCTCTGAAAGCTAAAACGTAAGTATGGTATGGATTCCACAAGTTACCTTTATGATTTGTGATTACTATGTGTTATTCATAAATCTTATGATTTCATGAGGTATATTAAAGATCTTATGTTATGTATGTATTGATGAACTAATGTTTTTTTTATAACCCCTACTGAGCTTTTTATGATCATCCCAAGTTTTGAAATTTTTTTCAGAGGAATTAAAGATGAATAGGGTCAAGGATGAGATCAGGGAAAAAAAATGCTGTCTAAAACATGGAACTAGACATGACTCTTTTTTTCAAGGGTTTTTATTTTATGGAAAAATATAAACTGAGTAGAAGTGTCTACTTTGTTATTTTTGAGATGTAATGTAATAGTTATGGATTAATTCTGTAAAACTCAAAACCTGAAAAGATCCTGAATGTGAATTATTCATTTAATTCAAGATTATGTAATGTTTTAAGGCTAGGTCCATATAGTTGGCATCAGAGGTCAGTTTAGACAACTTTAGGAGTTAGAATATTTTTAAATTAGTATCCATAAATTAATTTATGGTAATATTGAAATGATATAGCATTTACAGATTACCATGTTTCTTTGCCTAAGATATTTCTGTGTTCAGAATGGTTTTCTGTAGAGGAAACAAGGTAGCTATGATGGGAAGACACCAGGAAGAAGAAAACCTTCCAAATTAGTAACCTGATATGGTCGTAATTGGAACTGAATAGGTTGTTTCAGTGATGGAAAAGTTGACTCAGGATATAAATGGTGGTTATATCCATGCACAAGATCATCCAGATCAACCATAGAGGAACATGTCCGTAATGGATCATTTCATGAGGTAACATCCCCCATCATTCAGAGGATCATCTAACCCTGTGCTAGCAGAAGGGTGGATTAAAGCACTGGAAAATATTTTTGATGTCATGGGGTGTTCATAACATCAAAAGGTTAGTATTAATATTTAACATTTTGAAGGTGAAGTTGATCAGTTGTGGTCGATGGTGAAAAATATCTGGGATAGTGAGGAGATCAATGATCTTGAGTGGGATGAATTAAAAGGTATGTTTCTTGAGAAATATTTTCCTAAGGTGGTTTGTCTTGGGATGGAAAAAAAATTCTTGGAATTGAGGTAGGAAGATGACTCAGTGGATACTTATAAATCAAAATTCACTCGACTGGCAAGGTATGCTCCAAATTTCATACGAGATCTTGATAGTAAAATCAACCATTTTTTACTTAGGATTAAAGCCAAAGTATCTAAGGGATTTATCTTCTCATGAGTTCAAAAGTTATGAAAAACTCGTTCGATGTGCGGAGAAGGTGGAAATGGAGTTTTCCGATGATCATGTGTTCTTTGACAAACAACAGAATAAGAGGTTGAGGTGCAGATGAAAGGAAGAACTCTTCAAAAATGTCTGATGGTAAGAAACTTAAGTTAACAGTTTGTAAAAATTGTGGTAAAAAGCATGATGGGGAATGTCTTTTGAATTCTGGTAAGTGCTACCAATGTGATAAAATGGGACATAAGGCTTGTAATTGCACTGAAAAATATTAGAGTAATGTTAATACAAAATCCGATTTACAGTCAATAAAATGTTTTAAGTGAAATTAAATGGGTCATTATGCAAATGAGTTTCCAATAAAGAACTCAACTGAGAGAAAGCATCCAAAATACAAGCAGAAAGGGGTGGTGAAATCCTTTGTAACTAATTCAGTATATGTTGGGGCATAAAATGAAGTAGTATCGGGTACACTATTTGTTTGTTCAGATTATTCCAATGTGTTGTTTTATTCAGGGTCTACACATTCGTTCATTTCTGAGAAGTTTTTTAGTAAATTGGGAATTCCATATCAAGATATGAATCCTGAAATTTTGGTAAAAACACCGGTATGAAATATTGAGACAGAAAGAAATTATAAGAACCTTCCTATCCTTGTGTGCAGAATGAATCTACCTGTAAACCTTATTGTTTTGGCTCTAGTAGAGTTTGATGTTATTTTGGGTATGGATTGGATTTCCGTTTATAATGCTAAGATTGAATGCAGAGCTAAAGAGGTTTCTTTTCATAAATATGTTTAGTATGTGTACAAGAATAAACCCTTACTTTTGATAACATATCAGGAAGCTGAGAAACTAGTAAAAGATGGAAATGAATTTTACCTTGAACATATTGTTGAAAACAAAGGAAATATTCATATTAATGATGTACTTGTGGTAAATGAGTATCTTGATGTTTTTACTAATGAGTTTCTTGGTATTATACCTAATAGGGAAGTTGAATTTACTATTGACTTAGTTCCTGATGCTAATCCAATTTCAAAACCCCCTTATCAAATGGCTCAAATTGAACTTTTAGAGTTAAAGAAGAAATTGTAGGAGTTATTAGATAAAGGTTTCATTTTACCTAGCACATCACCATGGGGTGATTCTATATTTTTTGTTAATAAGAAAGATGGTTCAATGAGACTTTGCATTTATTATAGAGCATCTAATAACATCACTGTTAAGAACAAGTATCCTTTGCCTCATATCGATGATTTGTTTGATCAGCTCCTGGGAGCTCATTATTTTTCGAAGATTGATTTGAGGTCGGGGTACCATCAGTTGAAAGTAAAGGAATAAGAAATTCCAAAGACCATGTTTCATACTAGAGATGACCATTATGAATTTGTAGTTACACCTTTTGGGTTAACCAATGCACCTGCTGTATTCATGTATCTTATAAATAGAATTTTCCGTGAGATTTTGAATAAGTTTGTGGTCATGTTTATTGATGATATTTTGGTTTATTACAAAAGTAAAGAGGAACATGAAAGTCATTTAAGGGTTATATTACAAACCTTAAAATAAAAGAAACTATATGGGAAATTCAGTAAGTGTGAGTTTTGGTTACAAAAAATTTCTTTCCTTGGTCTCATTGTTTAAAAAAATGGCATAACTGTTGATCCTGCTAAAACAAAAGTTATTGAAGAATGGACAAGACCCACAAATATAACCGAGATCCATAGTTTTATTGGTTTAAAAAGTTATTACTGGAGGTTTGTTGAATTTTTTTCACGATTATCTATCCTAATGATTAAGTTAACTCAAAAAGGTGTTAAGTTCATTTGGACAAAAGAATTTGATGATTGTTTTTAGGAATTGAAAAGAAGATTGGTGAATGATCCTATTTTGGCATTACCTTCCAGAAATGGTGAGTTTGTTATCTACATTTATGCTTCATTGAAAGGAATTTGTTGTTTCCTAATGCTAAATGATCAGGTAATTGCTTATGTTTCATGTCAGTTGAAACCTCATGAGTTAAATTACCCTACAAATGATTTGGAATTATCTTATATTGTTTTTGCTTTAAAAATTTAGAGGCATCATTTGTATGGAGTAAAATGTGAAATATATACTAATCACAAAAGTTTTAAGTATATATTCACTCAGAAATAATTGAACATGAGAGAGAGGAGATGAATGTAATTAATCAAGGATTATAATTGCACAATCTATTACCATCTAGGAAAATAAAATAAAATGGCTGATGCTTTGATTTGAAAAAGTAATGCTAAATTAACCTTGTTATGTTTGGAACAAGATCCTTTGGTTAAATATTTGATAAAATTTGGCATAGAATTTGTTGGTGTAGGAAATTCCTCTGTGTTGTTTCAGGTGTCATTGAAATCATCTCAATAAGATAGAATTAGGAAAGCGTAGAAGGAAGACAATGAGTTATAGAAAAAGGTATAGTTAGTTCAGAAGGGTAAGTTGTCTGATTTTAAAATTGATAATGATTGTATTTTGAGATTTGGAAAGAGTTTATGCATGCCTTATGATTCATAGTTGAAGAATAAGTTGTTATGTGAAGCTCATATTTCTCTGTTTTCATTTCATCCTGAAATTACTAAGATGTACAAAGATATTCAATAGTATTACTAGGGGGATGGAATGAAAAGAGATATTTCTAACTTTACTATGAAGTCTTTGACTTGTCAACAGGTTAAAGTAGAGTGGTAGTTACCAAAAGGTATACTTCATCCTTTAATGGTTCCAGAGTGGAAATGGAAAAATATATCCATGGACTTCATTTTGGGATTACCAAAGACATCTCGAGGCAATAATGCAATCTGGGTTATTGTTGATCGATTGACTAAATCTCCTCATTTCCTTCCTATTTGGGATAATTTTTCTCTAGATCCACTTTCTCAGTTGTATGTTAAAGAGATAGTCAGGTTTCATGTAGTTCCCCCCTCCATTGTATCTGATCGTGATCCCAGGTTTAATTCTAACTTTTAGAAAGGCCTTTATAAGTCATTGGGTACAGAATTAAATTTTAGTACAACTTTTCATCCTCAATCAGATGAGCAGCCAGAATGAACAATTTTGACCTTGGAGGATATGTTACGTGCTTGTTCACTATATTACCAGGGAAGTTGGGACCAACATATTTCTTTGGTTGAATTTTCTTATAATAACAGTTTTCATTCTAGTATACAGATGGATCCATTTGAGGCATTATATGGGAAGCGTTGTCGAAATCAAGATTTTTTGGGAATAAGTAGGTGAGAGGAAGTTGATGGGACCGGAATTAGTTGAAGAGATAACATAAAAAGTTCAGTTGATTCAGAAGAACATGAGAACAGCTCAGAGCAGACAGAAAAGTTATACAGATTACCAGGGGAAGGATCTTTCTTTTGGGGTAGGTGATCATGTCTTTCTCAAAGTTTCACCACAGAAAAGTGTGATGCATTTTGGTAAGAAGGGAAAGTTGAGTATGAGGTTCATTGGACCTTATGAAATCCTGGATAAAGTAGGATCAATTGCGTATAGAGTGTGTTTACCTCCAAGTTTATCCCAGGAACACAATGTTTTTCATGTTTCAATGTTGAGAAAGTATATTCCAGATCCATCTCATGTTTTGAGCCTAGAGTTAGTTCAGTTGGAAGAGAATCTCTCTTATGAGGAACAACTAGTCCAGATTCTTGACTGAAGAGAGCAAGTGTTGCAGAATAAGGCAATTAATCAGGTGAAAGTTTTGTAATAAAACCATATGGTTGAAGAGGCAACGTGGGAATCTGAAAATTCTATGAGGGATAAATACCCCCTTATTTGATAAGTGAATAAAAATTGTGAGGATGAAATTTCCAAAAGGGGGGAAGGATGTAACATCCCAGGTAAATAAAGAATATGACATTTTCATATTTATTAAAATTTGTGAATTAAATATTAATTTTACTTTAAAGGGGATGCTATGTTTGATGGCATACCTGACACACAACAATTTATTTCTCCAAAGTCTAATGTTGCACACAATGCTGAGTCATACTGAAAAATAATAATATACTATTATTTTAAATGGTAGTTAACGCCTAGACATTGTATTAGTGGGAATGAATTTAACTAACTATAATATGATTATATGTGTTTGTTAAATGTTTTTTACATTAACCAATAAATTGTAGAGGATTAAAATAAGAAAGAATCCAATTTTAAGCAAAAATACTCTAATATTTTTAAAGGGTCGATTTTCCGCCTTTTGATGGAGAACCCTCTTTAAATATAGTTTTGGTCACTTTTATATGTTCTATTGGAAAAAATAAAATTCTTCTTTAGAATCGTTACATCAAAATTTACTTTGGGTAAATTTTTGGTATTTTTCTGATAAAATTCATTTTTTAATAAACAGTGAAAATACTATATTTTAATTCAAAACTGCATTTTAATGTAATTTATTTATATGGTTATATTATCTTTTTAATTGGTTTTAAAGTTAAATTATATTATATTTTTACCATTTAATCCAATTTTGGTCATTGTAAGTAATTTTACTTTGAAATTGGACATAAACAAGTGTCAATCTTTTGATAGTTATTATTTCTTAAAAACACGCTTTTTGTTTTGAAAACAAGAATTAATTTTAAATTAATTAATGAAACTTCTATGTTTTGAATTTGGTAAAATAGACATCATTTTTTAATTTGTAATATCAAATATATCATAGGCTGAATTTTTGGTATTTTCCTGAAAAACTTCAATATTTGATGAATAATGAAAACACTAAGTAATAGTTAAAAAACCGACTTCTTCATTTAAATTAAATTTTACCGTTTTTGTGAATTGAATTTCAAAAATTCTACATACATGGTTGTTATTAGTAAGTAAAATGTGGTTCAATAAGATGAAAATAATTTTTGGTGAATAGTAACTTTTAACTTTTATTTACCACGGTTAAATATAAATAGGGTAATTCAAGGTAAAAATAATATTATAATAATATTAAATTATCCTAATATGTGTCTTAATCCTACTGGTTGATACATTTATGACCATGGTCATCCTTGAGTCTATTTTGGGACCCCATGGAGCCACTTAAGAGTGATAATGACACTTTATATTAATTAATTTAAAGTAATGACAAAAATGACTTAAACACATAAATCAATTTTTACATAGGGTTATATAAGTTATATCTTCGACTATAAATATTCATTTTAAAGATAAAAATATTTCCTACATCATTATATTTTTTTATAATTTTTAGATATCAAATAAATAAAATTATTTATGACACAATAATGATGCAGTTTTTACTTCATTAATGAATGATTTAAATAAATAAGATTATAAAATTAAAACAATATCCAGAACCTGTCCAATTATTATTGGATTATTTTATTTAGAACAAGAGTCATATTATTTTCATATTTAATTAGTTTTGGACCTTTGGAAACAAAAAATAATTATATAATAAAATAATATTTTCAGACTTTCCTAAAGAGCCCCTCCCCCCTTATAAAAAGCACTCACCTCTAACCCATTAATCACACCTCTAAATCCCCTTGTATTATATAAACTCTACCCAAATAATCTCTAAATATTCCTCTCTTCCACCTAGAAGCCTTACCTTATTCATAAGGCACTTCAAGAAATCCTTTTGGTTCAAACCAAAGGGAGTTACCCGATTTAAAGGTAACGTCTTCTCTTGAGTTCTTTTCTTTTATTTTACTTCTCCAACCTCCTAAACTCTTTTTATTCATTTATTTTATAAAAAAAATAGTATCATAAATATACTATGTTTTTTTATGATAATTAATCTAACTACACTTACACACACCTCCATCTAATGGGTAAAGAACATACTGTTTCTGTGGATGATGAACTATTGCCTCACGAAACGACGATTGTTCAATTATCTCCTACCGCCTCTTATGGTGTCCATTAAGATGGGACTGTATTTATATGTGATATATATTATATTTATATTTTCTCTATACTTATTTATTTCTCATTTATGTCATACCTTTATGGTTTCCATAATGGGTAAATACGATAATTTCATTTGAGGAAGTGCAGACTACCGCCCCTCAAAGTGATATGACTCATTCATTCCATACGTGGGATGTATAAAGGATGGAGTTAATGAAATTATATGTAATATTATACTATAATTATAATATATCTATGTATCATTAAGTTTTTATTCCATTAAAATACAAAATAGAAATTAAAGAAGCGTTCATGCGTACGTACGACTTACCATCTCCATGAACGGTGCATTTCATTTCTTATCTCCAAATGTTATGTATTGTTATGAATAAATATATATACTGAATATAGATGAAATATATGATATCTAAATCAAGAATATCATTCTGGATATAATGGAATTTTTACCACATGAACAACTTGTAATTATAAGAAGTTCATTTTTGACTCAAGTACCAAATATCGACAAAATGACCATTATTAACTTAAATGATTTCATAATGTTTATAACATGGTAATAAGTGATATAAAAGTGATAATAAAATTGAAAAAGGTTCTCAATAAATTATAAATTAACTTTAGTTTATTATTCAGGAGATTAAAGAACGAACGGGTCAAGTCAGACATGAGGTAAGGGACTTCGTCTCAATCTCCATTCATTGAGGCATATTTTGTTTTATACATGACTTATATTTTATATGGTGTATAAACCCATTTTACTTTTCATTTCATTCAAATGGAATATTTTTTCTACATAGTGTTTTACTAATTGAAAAAAGGAATGTTTCTTTTTAACATACGCGGTGACAACGACCTTTCCACCGTCATGAGCGTTATTTGATATTTGGATTCCTTAACAAGCCATAATGTTTTAAAAGGAAAATAAATACCATATATTCTTTTACATATTTTGGTATTGAAAATTGTTTTCGATAATGGATTTGTTATGTCAATATATTTAAATGATATATTTTTATTGAAATTTGGAAATGTTATCTTTCCTTTATGTTTGTTTTATGTGTTATGAATATGTTATGGTTCTTGGGAATTGTTTACGTATATAGGTGGTTCCGTGATAAACCTAGGGTGGATGAGCATGAAATAGCTCTCCAATGCATTGGGTAACATGATAGAGGTAAATAATAATGTTTCTCCTAAGGTATTTAGGGAATATACTGTGATGGTTATTCCAAATGTAACTCTCTACGTAGCTATGAAAGCTAAAACCTAAGTATGTTATGGATACCACAAGTTACCTTTATGATTTGTGATTACTATATGTTATTAATAAATATTATGATTTTAGGAGGTGTGTTAAAGAGCTTATGTTATGTATGTATTGATGAACTGATGTTTTCTTTATTTTTTTTATAACCTTTTCTGAGCTTTTTGTGCTCATCCCAAGTTTTGAAATGTTTTTCACAGGACTTAAATATTAATAGGGTCAAAGATGGGATCAAGGAAGAATAATGCTATATAAAACATGGAACTAGACATGAATCTTTTTTTCTAGAGTTTTTTTTATGAAAAAAATGGAAACTGATTAGAAGTATCTACTTTGTAATTTTTGAGATGTAATGTAATATTTATGGCATATTTCTCTTAAACTATAAACATGAAAAGATCCTAAATGTTAATTATCCATTTAATTAAAGATTATGTAATGTTTTAAGGATGAGTCCTTATATTAATAAATGGTCAGAGGTTTTCCTCTGACTGAGCTTTTTTGGTAAATCTTCCTTTTGTGCATATTTAATCTTCACTTGGATAAATGGTTGAACATTCATTTGAGAAAGATAATATTTTTCTCCTTACTTTAAGATTTATATATTTATCCATTGAAAATACAAAAATATTTGATCTTTTGTGATCCTCACCATAGATAAGATATCGTGATCCTTTCAAACACTCAAGTAAATACTAATTCAAAATATTTTTAATATAATCATATTGAAATAGGTATAACAATTTATTTTCCCAATCTTTTGAATTTCCATTCAAATTAACTACTTCATGATACTCAGATCCTTCATTTGAAAAGAATAATTTAATTAGAGTTTCATGCAATTTATCAACTTCATATTCTTATAAATAACAATAATTCCATCAACATATAAAATTATTTAATTCAACTATAGGTGGAAATTTATAACCCAACACATGAACAAGACATGAATACGACATGAATCCCTGAAAAGATTAATAAACTAGTCCGGTTAGATTTGAGGGTGGATGACACAACAACCAAATAATTAATACAATTATTTTCAAAATTATGATTTATATGTATATATTATTAAATAAAATATTTTATTTTTAATAAAATTAATACATATATATATATACAGATATTTTATTTAATTTATAAGTATTTTTTACTTTAAAAATAATTTTAATTAATAGAAATATATAAAATATAATAAATTATGCATAAATATATTAAATTATTTTATAAATTTTAAATAATATGTGACATAATAACTTGTTTAATAAACATTTTTAGCTAGGGTTGATCATTTTGACATCAATATTAAATAGGTTGACTTATCACAACATGAATTTACCCCACTAAAATCATCTCATGATTCATAGTTTTAATGTAAACACAATAATCATATTTACTTAGGATAAAAACATTATTAATCATAAATTAATCAAACCTTTTATACCATTGTTTGGAAGAATGATTCAATCTGTATAATTTTTTCTTTAATAGACATATTTGATTAAGATTATTATTTTTGGACAAAACCTCAGGTGATTTCATGAATATTTTTCTCTCCAATTATCCATGAAAAAAATAAAGTTTTAAAATCAAATTGAATATTTAACTCTTTAATTATCTAATATCAAATGAATTAAAGAATAATTGACTATATGGGAAAATATTTCATTATATTTATTCTCTTATCATTAAAAGAAACCCTTAAAAATAAGTCAAGATTTAAATCTTATATTTGTATCCCCAATATTATCTTTTTTTAATGAATATCCATTTATATCCATTATATTTTTCATTATCAAGTTTAGTAATTACCATCAAAGTGTTATTATTTAGAAAAGAGGATTTTTCATCCTTGATGGTAGCCAAAAACTTTTTTATTCTTTTCTTTTCATAGATTTATTATACATTTATGCATTATAATTATTCAAATATGGAGTAATATTAAAGACACACATGACCACATCAGCGTGACCAATTGATATGGGGATCATATAACCCTCCTCACCATATCTTCGAGGAGTTGGTAATTGTAGAGATCACCAAAAACCTCTTTATCTGACCTTAAGTTAGATTTAGACTCTGATTAAGTCCCCATATAAGGAATAGTGGGATTAGTCATATTTTGAGACTTAGTTTAAGGGCCTATTTATATTTCCACACCCTTTGATTGTGGTTTTTTAGTGTTTTCATCATTAACAGACTTATGCATAGAAGTATTAGGCTTATGAAAAATGATATCATGACTAATAATGAATTTATGATAAGCATACTTATAAATACACACTTTAATGATTACATACATATGAATGCACACTTTACATGCCAATAAGGTTCTGGTCAAGTGGTGACCATCACACAACTTCAGAACCCTTTCTTTAGGGGTCCCATTTTCAACCCCCAATGGCCCCCTTTAGGGGATTTTTAACAGTATGGCACTATATAGGCATGAGATTGTGTGTGGGACATAAGAATGAGTGAACCAACATCCATTATGGCTAGATTTAGGTGACAATTATGGTGTGAGGTAGTGACTAGATGCAGACAGACCTCCATGACAGAGGCATGCACTAATAACCCGATGCATATAGTCCTCCATGGAGGTGGGTGGAGGTGATGACATGTAGAGGTGACCAAATGTAGTGTTTCCACCACAAAAGTGACTCCACGAAAGCAGAGGTGGGATAAAATGTTGGTTGGTTGCGTATTAATATAGAAATGGCCTCCATAGAGGCATAGGTAAGAAATAAAAATGGTTGAGGCAATGAATGGAAGATGGAGCTCCTTGGTTGCAGACAATGGTGGGTCGTGACAATGGGTGTCAACAATCCTGGACGTAGAGTGACTGTGCAGACTAGGAAGGAGAGAAATTTGTACCTTTAGGTTATCTAGTTTGGGTTTGGGTGTTCAAGGTCATATTATCATGGGGTTTAATATCCATTAGTAATACAGTTCATGTAATGTAATTCCTCTACCAAGAATAAAAAGAGGGTGCCTTTGTTTCAATAAAAAGGGGGGACTTCCCCCTACCTGTTAAAAAATAATACACACCTTACACATCTCGATTCTAACCTATCGTTACTTGAATGTTTATAAAAATCATAATAAAAACTCTCAATAGATCATATAAAGGTGGTTTATTAGTCTACACCTACTTTATGGTTTTAAAATCTGTAATAGTGGATAAGAATCAATTAATTAAATTGACTGTCATTATGATAGATTCAACCCAAAATAATCTAGGAAAACCAGAGTATAATAACATGCATATTACTCTTTCCAAGATGATCCTATTAATTCTTTTTACTAGACCATTTAATCAGGGGATATCATTGATAATTATATATCTATTAATTCCCTCATATTTATAAAAATTATCAAATTCATTATAAAAATATTCTAAAGTATTATCAATTTGAAGAGGCTTTAGTTTTCTACTATTTGGATTTTTAAAATCATATTTCCAATTCATAAACATTTTCAAATAGATAGAATAATTTTTTTCAAATATAAATCTATACCTTTCTTGAGTAATCGTCTATAAAATCCACAAAGTGACACCCTACAAAATAAGTGGTAGTCCTAGAAGGACCCTATAAACTAGAATGTTCATATTTAAGAGGATGAGTAGTTTTAAATTGTGACCTTTTTAAAATTATAAGCTTATCTTTTCAAAAAATGAAACCATAAAAAAATGGAGGATTGAAAGGTATAATTTGGGTGAAGAGACATTGTTTATTTTAATCTTCAAGATCGTTAGCACTAATGTTCCTGATTATCCTATTCTAGATAATTATGTTATCATTTCCTGTGATATAGGTGGCATTTAAATGTCTAATTTGTGTCTTTACATTCAATATGTATAGTCTATTAACATGGTATACTCTAATTATAGTGAATGAACCCTAGTGATTTTAAGGAAACCAAACTCTAATTGAAAGGAAAAACCCTTTTTATAAAGGAATCCAAATATAATGAGGTTTCTTTTAAGTTTGGGTTCCCACATCAACTCATGAACTATAACTAACCATAAATTTCATACATAAATATCACTTCTTATTAGTTGAATATTCAATACATAACATTAAAATCCATGCCAGAATCATATAGGTCTAGTATCTATGGATACTTAGATACATAAAAAACTTGTTCATGAGAGATCTATATCATCTCCCACTAAGTTATTTATAACTAGTACCCTTATTTAACATATCATACTTAAAAATGTCCTTTATAACCTGGGGAATAGAAACATAAGAAAGGGTGAGATTTGATGCTCAGTAAGGGTAAAAATGAGAGATATCAATGATCACTTAAATATAACATGATAATAAGGGTTTGATAACATGATAATAAAATTTGAAAATGATACCGTTCATATCATAGATCATAATCTCGAATCATATAACAAGGATTGGCAGTTCATAAGATATGAATCACAAAGGAATCAAAGAACACGATATATGAAAGAATAAAATTTGAATCAAACATAAGTTTTTGGTAGACACATAAGTATAAAAAATTATTTCCTTATTCAAGGATAACTTACAAGAATATTATAGTGGATTGGGTTCATTCCCCATTCTATTGTATCTTTGATCATGGTTCACTCCCAAGACTCTCAATGTGGACAGAGTCCCTTACTAAATGGGGTTCACTCCCCATTCTAGTCCTTATTATCTCATGAGATACCCATATTTACCCAATGTATTGGAGGTATATATAACTCGGGACCACCCATCATATAATAAAAAGCATACATATGTATGCCAAAAGATCATAAAACATTCATCATAGAATAACCCATGGAAAAGAAAAGTGTTTCAAAATGTTTCATCAAAACTTAATATACCCATGAGAAAGAAACATGTTTCATATAATCATCCTTAATTCATCATCATCATCTTAAGTGATAAAAATAATTAAATTGGATGGTATCATTGGATAATAACCCCATTAAATCATAAGAAACATCAAATGTTGTTATCATAGATGAATAATTACTTTAAAATATCACTAGAACATTTCTTGTGGAAAATAACCTTTTCACTTTAAAATCACTTATTTAAAATCTAAGAACTTCCCAAATATTAAGGAAACAATTTTCCTTTAAAAGAAAAATGGAAAATTATAACATAATATTCAAGTCATCAAGGGGTTATTATGATGGGAAATTCTATTCATGATGTGTAAATTAAAACAAATATTCCTTTCACATTTTTGCAAAAATTCAAAAGTACCTCATTTCAGAAAATGATAAGAAGATTCCCTTTGAACTATTTAGTAAAAAGTCAAACATGGGTAAAAATAAATTTAAAGAATCATTGGATAATAAAAAAATTTCTTGAAAACATTTTTAGAAAACATGGATATGGAATAATTTTTTTTTCAATCGAAGATAGAAATAAAGTGAGGTTTCCTTGAAGAAATTCTTTTAGTATCTTGAGTACTTAAAGAAAGGAAAATTAAAGTAAAATATGTAATCTCTAGATAAAAACATAGGAGAATAAAATTCATGAGTTTCTTATGTGACGAATCATAAAATTTCATAATCGTAAACTTAATCATAAAAAACCCCGATAAATAATGAGATTGTAAAATAAATCCCTTACCTCAAGTTTGACTTTCTTCAAAAGAACTCCAAATTCCTATAGAATAAATTTAAATTTATTATAATTCTATAATAGAATCATGTACATAATTATTATATCATATATGATCCCATTATATCATTTCAACACCCATTTATTAATAAATCCTTATTAAAATCACCGTATATGGTTGTTAAATATTTCATTTTTCATGAGAATTTCAATTTAATAATTATGTTCCTTGTACATTGATCATGGTTCTGTCATCTCCATAATGTTTATAATGATATAATTTCATATATATTCATTATATGTATATTTAGAGTCATCCATAAAATATATATATAGAAAAATGAATTACACCATTCATGGAGATGGTAGGCCACACATACACATGTACCCTATTTTTATTTTTCGATGAATGGAATGAAAGAAATTTAAATAATAATTCACCTTTACGAAACCATTATTATATCACATATATCATATATATACCTTAAATCCATTTTTATTACTATCGATATAAATTAGAACCGAAAAACGAATCACATCGCTTTGTGGAGGTGTAGTCTACACACACACATGAGTGACGTTATCATTTTCCAATATATTTGAAGTTAATAAAGAAAAATATGATATTATAATTAATGAATTGTCTTGCTACGTAGTGGTGGTAGTCTACATGTTTGCACGAGTGATACTTTCACTTCCCATTTGATGGAATAGAGGTGGATATTGGTGGTTCCATAATCATAATAACATTTAAGTATATCGATGATAATAAATTTATTATTTTATGATGAATACCATATATTTAGAGGAGGTAGAAGAAGAAATAAATTAAAAGAGGCTGGTTAAGACGATTACCTCTCATTCGGTTGGCTTCCTTTAGATCCTTTGTTAAGAACCCTTGGAATGGTCTTTTAATAAGACGATCACCTCTAATTCATGGATAGATATTTTTATAAGAGGTTTGGATAGGGTTTGGTCAAGTTAAAAGGCTCAAATTGGTGTATATATGAGGAATGAGGTGTGTCCTTTTATAAGTGGGGGGAGAAGAAACACTTGGAATTTATTAAAAGATTAAAATATAATAAATTCATTCTCAATCCAAATGATTCAAAATGGAAAGATATTCAAATTTGGGATATTATGAGGTTAAAATATGTCCATATAATAGGATTTAAACAAGTTTAAATGGAAAATTTATCCTAATATCTTAGTTTAACCCCTCAATAACCACTTTTTAAACTTAACCACAATGACACATTTTTAGTGTTTTTCTTATTCATTATGAAAAAATGAAAGTGAAATCATTAACAAATTTTTATATGATTATTGCAAATATGAAATCCATTTTATCAAATTCAATCTCTAAAAATGGAAGAAATTACTTTTAAAATAAAATTGAAAAATGCAACAAAAAACGATTTTCGTGAAAAAATGATTTCTTAAGTATACAAAGTTTTTATACCAAAATCAACATGAAATTAATTCAAATAGATAAAATTTGATTATACATGAGATAATGTTACTTTTTAAAAAAATTTAAAATAAAATGTAATTTTTTTAAATGAAAATATAGTTTTCAACAAAAACCATTATTTTTACTATTCATCGAAGAATTTACATTTTTAGAAAATTTTCAGAAATTCACTCTAAGTTAATATTGATGTGTTAATTTAAAAAATGAAATTAATTTTTTTAAGTGGAAAAAATTAATGATATTATTTTCTCACAAAAATAAATAAAAATAATTTTCGAGGAAAATTTATTCTTTTGAAGTATATTAAGAATTTACTAAAAATTAACTACTTAGTTATCAATATATTTTATTTATCTAAAACCATTATACATATTTTTAAAATTTGGTTATTCCTATTCATATTTCTAATTTAATGGCTCGATTATTAAGGTATACTATATTACATCACATTTAGACTTGGGGTTGCGTGTATCAATAGTTATCGAAGAAATTAAATTTATTTAATGAGAAATATATAATAAAATATCACGGTGTTACATTATACCCCCATTAAAATGAAATTAACCATCAAAATTATATCACTTTGATATAAACAAATAAGGATATCTCTATTTCATCACATCCTCACCTTCCTAATTAGCTTTTTCAAATTTCTGATTCCTCTAGAGAAGTTTAACCAGGTGAGTAGTCTTGTTCCATAGTACTTTTTCTCTGCAATATAAGATTTATACTAGATTTTATTCATAAGAAATATCATGATACAGTGGAACTAACTTTAATTTTAGTACATGTGAAGGATCAGGTATGTACATCCTTAGGAGAGATACATGGAAGACACCATAAACTTGAGAAAGGTTCTGTGGAATCACCAAACGATAAGATACCATCCTTAATTGATTGTAACGACCCGAAATTTTGAATAAATCTTGTTTCCTAATTTTTTGTGTTATTTTTTTTATACTAAATAAAACTGTTTCATTGGATAACATGAGTATAATTAAAATGAGACTGTTGGGTTTTGACTGTTATATAACCATTGGTCAATATGACCATTGGAAACTAAACATTTCGATATTTGTTTCTAAATACAAGTGATCTTGGTTTATTAATATAGAAAGAAGATTTGATGGCATCACCCAGTAGCCTTGGACTGATCGAAGACCATCTAACAAAACTTGGGAAGGAGGTAGCACCAATGGGCTTTGCTCTGGACCAAACCCAAGCCGAACTTCACCGTATGAAGCTAGAACGGAATCTCCTTCGCGAGAAATTCAAACTGATAGAAATTACTACTCGTGTGATGTGGGTCGAGCCTCCCTCAGATTCTCTCACCTTAGCACACCTTACACTTATGTTCTATGGTGGTGTGATAAGGGGCTATGTAAGGAGACCGTAACTGCCTTGTGTAATCCTTTGTTTTAAGTAAAATTTTTGATTTATTCTTATGATGAAGTTTATGAATTTTCAAATTTCTGGATAAATATAGTATGCATATTTTTGGTGAATTTTAGAGAAAGGATATTTTAAATTTTTTTTTATGTAAACCTTAAATAATTAAAAATGTGTAATGATTTTCAAAAAATGGTCTTCTACAATTATGTTCAGTATGAAATTTAGAGTCTAATAAGATCAACTTAATTTTTGATGAATAGTAAATTATGAATAGTGATTTTATGTTTAGGATTAGTAATGTGACCAAATAGATTAGTAATCTCACTTAAATAAAGCATTAATATAATCTAGGCACCTTGATTAAGTAATGTGATTCAATAAAATGGTTAAATAACGGTTTCATAAATTATTAGTCAAGTATTAGTTTTTTCGGGTGAATAGTATTTTTTAATTAAAAAATTGATTAAAAATATTTCGAAAATTATTTTTATAAAATAGATTTCATTTTTGAACTCAGAGCATCGATATTATGTTAAGGTAAATTTTGGGGATTTTTCTGAAAAAAATGAATTTTTGGTGAATAGTGTATTTATTTAAAAATTAAATTAAAAATATTTACAAAAATATTTTTATAAAATGGAGTTAATTTTTGAAATCAGAGCATCGATATTTGGTTAAGGTGAAATTTTGGGATTTTTCTGAGAAAGTTGAATTTTCGATGAATAGTGAAAATACAGTTTTTAAGTTACGGGTGTTTAATGAGATCATTAAATGATGTATTAAGTATGAAATAAATATGGTCGACTTATGAATAATAAGATAAGGTATGAGGTGTACCAAGTGACCAATAACATGGGAAAATATCATGGGCAAGCCCATGTTTTTTCCAAAACCACTAATGAGGTGTCCCTTGGCCATTAATGCCTTGTCCCCTCACTTTCCCTATAAATACCAAGCCATCCTATCATCCATTCGACTCCCAACTCTCCCCCAACAAAGATCTGGTCTCATTACCTCCAAAGGAGTCCTTCCAAGGTGCCCCCAAGCCCTCAAGGTCCCAACATTTGAGTTTTAAGAGTTACGTTTTAAGGTAAGGGATCCAACCTCTCTCTTTCTTTTCAAGTAATCTCTTTTATGTCATTTCTTTTATGCTCCATGTTATTATGTTGGAGGATGTTTTTCTATATTCATATTACTGACCTTTTCATGTTCATATGATGAGGGACCCCCTCTTTCTCTCATCAATTCGTTTTAATAATGTTTAAGTGGCGCCGTTAGGCTGTCGAATTTTTAAGGGATTCTTTCACCCTTCTCATTTTTCAAAGTTCTACTTTCATGTAAAGTCTTTCAAGTTACTTTTTATTATGTTGGGGTATGATCTCTATATCTATCATACTGATATTTTATGATCATATGACGAGAGACCCAATTTGATCTCTTCAATTCAGTATTTTGAATTTTTAAGTGGCGCTGTTAGGCTGCCAAATTTTTAAGGGATTCTTTCACCCTTCTCATTTTTCAAAGTTCTACTATCATGTCAAGTCTTTCAAGTTCCTTTTTTATTATTTTGGGGTATGATATCTATATTTATAATACTGATATTTTATTATCATATGATGAGAGACCCCATTTTATCTCTTCAATTCAGTATTTTGAAGTTTTAAGTGGCGCCGTTAGGCTGCCGAATTTTTAAGTGGTTCTTTCACCCTTCTCATTTTGAAGTTGTACTTTCATGTAAAGTCTTTCAAGTTACTTTTTATTATGTTGGGGTATGATATCTATATCTATCATACTGATATTTTAGGATCATATGATGAGAGACCCCATTTGATCTCTTCAATTCAGTATTTTGAAGTTTAAAGTGGCGCCGTTAGGCTGCCGAATTTTTTAAGTGGTTCTTTCACCATTCTCGTTTTGAAGTTCTACTTTCATGTCAAGTCTTTCAAGTTCCTTTTTATTATGTTGGGGTATGATATACATATCTATAATACTGAAATCTTATGTTCATATTATGAGAGACCCTATTTTATCTTGTCAATTCGTTTTTTGGTTGAAGTTTAAGTGACGCCGTTAGGCTGCGGGATTTTCATAAGAGAAATCTAATTTTTGTCTTCCTTAAATATTTTTCATTTAAAATGGTATGTCCTTAAAATTTCATTACCATGTTTATATATCCTTTATATTCTGTCCCTATACTATTTTATGGGTCATTTATGATTGTTTGACCCATGTCCCCTCTCTTTTCAATGTTTTCTAAAACCCTGAAACATAGCCGTTATGCTGCAGAATTCCCATCTCAAAATGTCTCTCTCTTATTCTCAAATTCATTTATTTTATTTAGTGAATACTCAAAGATATTTCTTCTAAAGGGGTATTCACATATATAACAAAATTTTCTATTTTAAATTCTGGGATTTACATACATGAGACCCGCTTTCCCTTTCCGTGGGTTTAAAGTGACATAAAGATCATGTCTTTAAAGAATTTTTTAAAACGTTATGATTATGAAATGAAACCCATTTCTTTTATGCTATATGGGTTGTTTATGAAATGATTGATGATGATATATGTGTCTCACATGATAATAAATACATTTCAATGGTGATCCCAGATAGCGCTCCAATGCATTGGCTAAAGACTTAATCTCTAGAGATGACTATTTTTAACGACGCCTTGGTGAATAACCTTGGTAATTTTTAATGACACCTTGGGGATGGACCTTGGTGAAACAGAAATGATTGTCAATATTAAATGTTGTAGCCACATCTTCACGTTATGGAAAACATTATTTTTATTATAATACGCCTCATGATTTCTTTCTCATGCCTTAAAGTTCTTTTTCATGACATTGTTGATGTATCTCAAGTTTACATGTTAAATGTTTTCCCTTGTTTCCCTTAGTGGGCCTTCTGCTCACCCTTTCTTTTGATGTATGTCCCCAGGTTATGATATGCTGTAATGAACCTAGGATGAACATAAGGAGAAGCCTTTCAAGTGTTTAAGAAGAATGTTTTATGTTTTCATGTTTTAAGTTCCTGGTTTCCAAGACACTAAACCTTAAAGATGCTCGGTTTTGTAAAATGTAATGAAAGTTTATGTGATAAAAGGAGGGATGCTATATTGATCAAGAATTTTAAATGGGACAATATAATTAGGGCTCAAATTTCCCTTATTTATGAATCTCATAACCTTATTCCATATATAAATTCACATGAATATCTTCTCACCCAATTTTTATTCAATATTTCATCGATGAATGTCAACATAAATTTTCTATAAACTCTGAGAAGTCTTAATGTATTGATGAATATATCTAAATTTATCTAAAATTTCCTTAGTTATATTAGGTACCAATATCTTTATTTATCTAACTTCATCCTAGTGTGTTATAATTTTACACTCATCTCTATAAAGGGATTTATAAGTAGCCATATGAATAGTAGAGTGAATGCCATTATTGTAAGAAAACTTGACCATAGGAAGGTGTTGATCCCAACCACCTTTTAAATCCATAGAAAAAGTACTCAACATAACTTATAGGGTTTTAATGGTTCTATTAGACTGACCATATATCTGAGTATGATAAACAATACTAAAACATAACTTTGAATCAATATCTTGTTAAAGATATCAAAAAAACTTTTAGGTAAACCTTAGATCCTGATCAGATACAATAGAATGCAGTAATCCATGAAAACTTACCACATACTTAATATATATTCTATCAAGTTGATTAATATATAAATATTCTCTGATAGAAGTGAATTTCATTTAATTCATAAGGCTATCGACTATAACTTGAAGAGCATTATGACCTTTAGATGTTTTGGGGATTCTGATGAAAAAATCAACAATGATTTTTTTGAATTTACATTTTGGTATGGGTAATGATTTTAACATCCTCTTATACTTATATCTCTTAGCCTTAACTTGATGACATACCAAGCACCAAGATACATATTCTTCAATATCCCATGAGAAATACTCTTTCTGATCTATATACATCTTCGTACTTCAAGTATGAATAGATAATGATGAAGTATGAGCATCATACAATATCTCCTTCTTAAAGTCTTTCTTTTATGAGAATCATAAAATGTTTATGTACCTTATAATTACTTCATATTAGGAACATTTTTGAAATTCTTTTATAGTTCTAAATCTTCCTATTGTGCTTATTTAATCTTCACTTGGATAGATGGTTGAACACTCATTTGAGAAAGATAATATTTTTCTCCTTCCTTAAAGATTTCTAGATTTATCCTTTTAAAATGAAAAAATATTAGATCTTTTATAATTCTCATCATAGATAAGCTACCACGATCCTTTAAAATAAAAGCATCAGTTATATTATTCAATTTCCCATGGTGATAACATATTGAAAATCCATAATCTTTAATCAACTCTAACTATATTCTCTAGAACATATTCAAATCCATCTAAGTGAATATATACTTAAAAAATTTATGATCAATATATATATATATATTTATTTATATCACATATTTCTCTATAAATATAATTCCTCCATATCTTTAATGCAAAAAACTACCGCAACTAAATCTAAAACATGAGTTGGGTAATTTTTCTTATGAAACTTTAATTAGAATTTGGAATAAGATATAACCATATCATTCCACATGAAGAAATATCCCAACACCTTATTCGATACATCACAATATATTAAAACCCTTATCCACTACAAGGTAATGTAAGTATAGGAACACCGACTAACCTTCTCTTCAGTTCCTTGAAATTTTCCTCACATTCATTTTTCTTAAGGAACTTGGATCCCTTTTGAGTTAACTTGGTGAGTGGATTAGAAAACCTTGAATTTTTTCCAAAAAGTTTCAATAATATCTATCCAAACCAAGAAAACTATGGATCTCATTCACCATGGTTGGTCTGGGCAAGCATTTAATAACTTTCAAATTTGATGGATCCACTGATATACCCTATATTGAGATTATATAACCAAAAAATGAAACATTATATAGCCAAAATTAACACTTGGTAAATTTTCCCAACATCTTATCCTTACTTAAGGTCTTCAGTAAAATCCTCAAGTGATATTCATACTCTTCATTATTCTTAGAATATATAAGGGTGTCATCTATAAAGACTACCACAAAGTGATCAGGTTAATCTATAAAGAATCTATTCATTAAATCCATGAAGATAATGGGGGAATTAGTAAGAAAAAATGGAATCAATATAAATTAATAGTGTACAAACCTAGTAAAAAATGATTTTATGGGTATGTCTTCACTTTTTACCCTCAACTGATAGTATCCAGATCGAATATCAATCTTGGAAAAATATTATGCCCCTCATAATTAATAATACAAATCATCCATATAGAGAAGATGATACTTATTATTGATTATTACCTTGTTAAGTTCCTAATAATCAATACGTATTCACAATCATCCCTATTTTTCTTAAAAAAATAGGTTCACCCCAAGGTAATGCACTTGGATGAATCAATCCATTATCAAGATTCTCTTGGAGTTTCTTATTTAATTCCCGCAACTCAATAGGAGAAATTATATAAAGATCCTTTGAAATAAGTGTAGAACCAAGTATTTGTTTTATTGAAAAATCAACTTCACAAGTTGATGGAATACTAGTCAAATATTATGAAAAGACATCAAAAAAACCCTCACAAAATTGAAATATCTTCAATTTTGAGTTTATCTCTAACCATGTATGATAAATTCCCCTTTTTAATATGAATAAAGACCTATATAATGGATTTTATTTTCATAGGGAGTTCATATTTATCTTTACAATGATAGAAAATCATAGGTTGGTTCATAATATCAAATGTGAATTTCCTCCCTTTGTAATTAATGTGGGATTTATGTAAAAAAATCAATCCATGCCTTTGATAAGATAAAATTAAACCAGTGGGAGAATAATGATATTTTTAGGAAGCACATTACCATAAAATTAAATTGGAGAAGAATCATTGACTTGATATGCAGTTATCATACCATTAGGTGGTTTCATTTCTAATTCAATATCTTATCATTGAGGTGGTATTATAACCCAATTAGAAAATTATTCAAATATAAAAGAGTGTTTATATTTATAATAAAATAAGACATTAGTAGTTATTTAGTAGACAAAAAGTTTACCTTTCACCATGTCATTATGATACCTCTCATCATCAGTAATGATCGCATGATATTTTTCTTTGTCTCTAGGCTTAATAGGTTTCTGAAATTTATCTTCATTAAAATTAAAATTTGAGCACTGGTTATTATAATGCCCATACTCCTTGTATTTGAAATATTGGAGTGTGGGTTGTGCATTTCGTGGAGATTTATCTTTATTTTCATCATTAACTAACTTCTTCCCATCACATTGAAATTCGATTGTCTAATGACCTTCCTGTCCACACATAAAATATTTACTAATTCCCTTAATACAATTTCTTCCATGTTTCCTTCCACACTTCAAGCATGAAGGAAATATCATATTCTTCTCTCCATGGTTTTTATAGCTTCCTTTTAATTCCATATTTATTTTCTTATCCAAACCATGATATTGATGGACAAATATAATCTCCATATCCACCCTGATAGCACATTTAACAATTTATTCATAGCTACTGAAGTCCCTTAGGGATAACTTCTTTCAATGAATTGGTTTTAATACACTAAAGAATTGATCAAACTTAATTTCAAGTTGGATGATAATAATAGAAGCATACCTTTAAATTCTTGTAAACTTTTATTCATAGGTTCTAATAGATTCATTATTATTCTACTTTATCTTAAGGAATTATTTCTCCATTTTTGTATGAATAATTCAAGGAAAGTATTTATTTAGTAGCAAGATCCTAAACTCACCCCACTCAATGGAGTCAATTTCTTCCCATTGCCTCATGTTTTTAATAAGAGTACACCATTGATATAATTTTCCTTTAAAATTGTAAAAAACTAAAATGATTTTTTCATGTTATGGAAAATAGATAATGAAAAATATATTTTCAATGGTACTGATCCATTGCTCAGCAACTAGTAGATCAATATACCCACTAAAATAAGGTGTATATTTCCTCATGAAGGACACAACATAATGTTTTTACCTTCATTTATCATTTGGAAGCTCATTATAATTAATATATTGAGAAATTTGTGTAATAATAGTAATAATATTTTTCAATCTAACTCCCATAAAATTTATTTTTTTAGGAGGACAATCATTTCATTTTCCATCACATTCAACATTTACATGGTTCCATCGGGTTCCAACCATTGACTAAAACCAGAAATCATGGTGTAAGAAACAATAATCATAGTGATAAACCATATAATCATGAAAATTATTTATAATATGAATAAATCATGAATCCTTTTTTCAATCTATATCACCTTAGGTTTAACCTAGGTCATTCATGGTCACCATTTATTCAAATCCTTCATAATGGTTTATAAAGAAAATGTGAGTTATCCAAGAATATCCCCCAAGAGTTTCAAAATAGGTGTGGAGTAATTGAAAAATATATAAGAACCAAAATGATGGCCATGATATAATCAACTAACTATTTTCAACATTATTACCCCTAGATGCATCTGTGCCAAAAACCGCATCCACTTGTAGTATCCAAAAAAGGATGTTTTTCTAGGAAAACCACAACTAATAGAAATTTAACCTATACCAATGGTTTTTTCAAAACCATTGATATATATAACATAGAGTGACCCTATACCATGTATTTTTTGAAAAACTATTGGTATAGGTCATAGATATACCAATAGTTTGTCTGAAACTACTGGTATAGATTTTATAAAAAGACCTTATACCAACAGTTTTGAAAAAACTATTGGTATAAGTCATAGATATAAAAATGGTTTGTCCAAAACCATTGGTATAACTTCTATAATAATACCCTAGACCAACATTTTTTCTAAAAACATTGGTATAGATTCTATAATAAGGCTGTATACCAACGGTTTTTGAAGAATCATTGGTATAGTTCCCAAAACTCCAAATACCTGTACCAATAGTTTTCCGAAATCATTAGCATAAGTATTAATATTTTTACATATTCTTTTATAAAAAAACATTGAACACATTAAAATATAATTTTTTTAATATATATATATATTTATTTATTATATTATGTTCACAAAATTTATTCTAGCTTAGTGGTTAGGTTGTTGAGACATAAGGCGGAGTTTATGGGATTAAAATCTATCAAATATTTTTTATTTTATATTACCTATACCAATAGTTTCTAAAAACCTTTGGTATAGGTCTATAACACCAGAAGATAGGTCTACAGTCCTCCAAATAATTGGTATATCCTATACTAATGGTTTGGGGGTCTATACCAATAGTTCCAAACCATTGGTATATGATTTTTTTCTATTAGTGAACACTACTTTCTTTACCATAACATAGGATGTTCTCCTATGTGTAGGATTATCCTAAGGGTTATCACTAATGTTTTATCATCCTAGTTTTTAAAGGTAACTAAAAATTTCTATGATAGTCACTATAACAAACCATATATTTCATACATAAATATCACATCTTATTATATGAATATTCAATACATACCATTATGATTGATGCTATAATTATATAGGTCTAGTATCTTTGGAAACTTTGATACATAAACAACTTTTTCATAAGATATATACATCATATCCCAATGAGTTATTCGTAATTAGAACCCTTCATATACATATAATACTTAAAACCTTTCTTTATAACTTGGGGAAGGGAAATATAAGCAAGGGTGAGCTATGATGCTCAGTAAGGGTAAAAAATAATGATATCAATGATCACTTAAATATAACATGAGAATAAGGGTATGAGAATATGAGAATAAAATTTTAAAACCATACCCCGCATATCATAGATCATAATATTGAGTCATGGAATAAGGATTGACAGTTTATAAGACATGAATCATAAAGGAATCATAGAACATGAGCCATGAAAATATAACGTTGGCATAATACATAAGTTTTTTGAAAACACATAAGCATGAAAAATCATTTACTTATTCAAGGATCACTTCCAAGACTATCATAGTGTATTTTTTTCACTCCCCATTCAATCATAACTTTAGTCAAGGTTCACTCCCAAGACCATTATAGTGGACAAAATCCCTTATTGAACTGAGTTCACTCCCCATTATAGTCCTTATTATCTCATGAGATATCCATGTTTACCCAATATATTGGAGGGATACATAATTCCAGGCCATCCATAACATAATGAGAATCATACATATGTATTCCATAAGATCATAAAACATTCATCATAGCATAACCCATGGAAGGGAAAAGGGTTTCATAAAGGTTTCATCTTAACTTAATTAACCTATGTGAAAGAAACAAGTTTTATATAATCATACTTAAATAATCACCATCATAAGCCATCCAAATAATTAAATTTTATGGTATCATTAGATCATAACCCCAATAAATCATAAGAAACATCAAAGCATGTCACGAACCGAATAGGATCGCCATCAACTCGACGCTCGACCCGGCCCGCGGCAAGGCCCGAAGGGCATTCCCGATCCCCACGGGCTGGCACAAGTGCCCGGGTATAAATTTAAACTTTGGGAATGATTTACCTGAGTAAAAAAATATAAAGCAATCAACCAAATAAAAGTAAAAGTGACAGCCAGTCGTGAATTTAACCAAAACAGGTTTTTGAGTCACGAGTATTCAAAACCCACATAAGACTAAAAACTAGGTGACCAAAAACCAACCTAAGGACTGTCTCCCGATGTGAGGACACCGCCTTTAAGCCACCACTAAAACACCACGTAGATAGTCCTGCTAACAACCTGAACCAATGCTCCCAAAAGCAGGACCCTTACCTGTATCAGAAGTAAACAAATCTACTTACACCCAAGGGTGTAAGTAGGGTGTGAGCAATCGCCCAGCAGGGTATCACCAAGAAAAGATTACACACAAAAATATCAAAAGACAATCCATTTGCAATGCTAAATAAAGAAAGAGGTGAAAAAATAAATGGTTTTCTTAAAACGACTTTAAAAGAAAGACAGTTCAAGTTAAACACACTAGGGTAATAACTCAGGTGACATAACACGTATCATTGTGCGCGCAAAGTAACCGGTAGCACCAGAGGGTGGGAGAGGCCCTATGGGTACTAGAACCAGTGGGATCCTAGAACGTTGTGTCTCAGTGAAACGTGGATTAGGTGGCCACGACCCTTAGATAACGTGGCTTAGAAGGCCATGACCCTCAGAACACGTGGCTTAGAAGTCCACAAACCTCAGATATCATATGTTTAGTTAGTGTTGCAATCGTCAAACCTGCCAGTGAAACTGGGTTGGGTCATCTCCGGAACACTAGCTCACTAGTCCTAGTCTTTCCACCTAATACCTGACTTCCCTCCTTGTGCTCACCTAAATTCAAAGTTCACATATCATGTCACTCGCACACTGATATCTTTTCTTTTTTTTTTGAAAAACCACACGCACACCAAAGCATTTTTAAAACTCAGCCTGTACTGCTAGCATATTAAATTAAACCAGCTGCATAGTTTAAAAAAACACTTTTTATAACTAGGCAAACCAAAATAATTAATCAGTTTTCAAAACCTGTTGATAACTATTAAAAAGGGTAAAAGTCACTCAAAATATAAACTAGAACCATCTGATCAAGGCTCTAACTAAATAAACACACAACAATTCTAAGTCATAGGAAAAATTTCACAGCATATAAACATATGGATAAAACATTAAATTAATTAAATGAGAAAGAAAACAATTGTAAACTAATACTTGTGTGCGGAACCACCTACCTCAAATAGGAACGGAACGTGACACGACGCGAAATTCTCGTTGCATAAAGGTTGCACAGTATTGCGTCATCAAACAGGTCCTAAAATAGTAGACCGTTAAACAGGTTCAATAATAATAATAACATAATAATAATAATAGTAACAATAGTAACAATAATAATCATAGTAATCTTAATAATAATAATATTATAACAATACAATAATAATATAATAATAATAATAATAACATAATCATAATAACATAATAATAATAAAAATAGTAACATAATAATTTTAACATAATAATAATAATAATAATAACAATATTATAATAATAATAATAACATAATAATAATGTAATAGTAGTAACAATAATAATATAATAATAATATTATTATTATTGACATAATAATAATAACATAATAATAATTATAGTAATGATATAATAATTAACATATTAATAATAATAACAAAAGAAAACATTAATATCTTATTAGATAAGTTAAAATAAAAAAAAAAAAAGAAAAAAAGAAAAACAAACCTACCGGTGGTCTGCTGGAGGAGGTGCCGAACAGGGGCGCAGGAGAGGGGAGGCGCGGGAATGGGGAGGCGGCGCGCCGGCTGGGCGGAGGAGGAAGGAGAGCAGGCAGGGGGCGCGCCGGCTGGACGGAGGAGGAAGGAGAGAGGCAGGGGGCGCGCCGGCTAGACGGAGGAGGAAGGAGAGTGGCAGGGGGCGCGCCGGCTGGACGGAGGGCTGTATCAGGGGTGCAGCAGGAGCATCGGTTAGCGAGGGGTGCCGGAGCGGCGCAACAGGGGCGGCCCGAGGCGGAGGCTTGTCCGGCGACAGGAAGACGACATCAGCTGCTGGTCGATCCGGGAAAAGAGGAGAGGAGGGCGCCAGTTGCTGTCCGGCGAGCAGAGGGAGGGCGCCGGTTGCTTTCCGTCGAGCAGAGGGAGGGCTAGTAGAGGAGGGGTGGTCTTGTGCGGGTGTGCAGCAGAGGAGAGGTCCGGCGGAGCTGCTGTTCGGCAAGAGACTGTGGCGGAGAGGGTGAGGGCGCGAGGCAGGTCGGGACGCGGCCGAGCGGGGAGGACGGGGCCAAGCAGGGAGGGGTGCACCGGCTGGGGAAGAAGAAATATTGGAGAGAGAGAGACGTGGGGAGGAAGGAAGAGGATAAAAAAAGAAAAATAAAATGAAAATGGAGAAGGGTGGCGGCTAGTGTTTCGGGGGGGAAGGAAAACCCAAATTTTTTTGATAACAATGATATTAATATCATAATAATATTAGATATAGAAATATTAATAGTAGTAATAATAATAATAATCATAATAATAATAATAACATAACAATAATAAGAAATAATAATAATAATCGCATAACATAACAATATTAATAATATTAACAATAATAAAAGCATAAAAATAATAATAATAATAATAATAATAATAATAATAATGATAGTATCAATAATAATAATAATAATATAAATAATAATAATAAAGCTGAAGTTAACATCTGTTATTTTAATTGTTCGTACAACGGACACCGTGCGTTGAAATGGAAAAGCTGCATGGCTTTGCCCATCCCCTGCCCGTGTGCCGAGCGGCGCAAGGCCCGCGCGCGCACACCGTCACCACAATGGGCAACCCACACCGGGTTCAGCCCATGATACAACCAAATAATTTAAATAAACAGGAAATTAATTTACGAAATAAAAATTTAAAATTAAACTTGTACCTCAATAAAGTCCGGGCGTGACAATTCTCCCCACCATGAAAACTTTCTGCCCTCGGAAAGTCAGCTCAAAGCCTGATCAGAGAATAGAAATGAGTACTCCTGCTCAACCCATGACTTCCGCTCCCAAGTTTCATGCTCATCATTCCCGTGCTGCCAGAGAATACGAACCAGAGGAATGGACTTTCCACGCAACACATTTTCCTGGGAATCCACTATATGCACTGGTCGCTCAACCACAGACAAGTCAGACTCTATCTCCAGCTCCTCCCAATTCAGCACATCCGACGGGTCGGGGTTGTACCTCTTTAGTTGGGAGACATGAAATACGTCGTGAATCGACGTCAACTGCAAGGGCAAAGCTAACCTGTATGCCACCTTGACAATCCGTTCAAGAATCTCGAAAGGTCCGACATATCTCGGTGTCAGCTTCCCCTGCTTCCCCAAATGACGGTGACCCAAGCGAGGGGCCACTTTTAGGAACACTCTGTCCCCCACTGAAAATTCGAGATCCCGCCGCCTCTGATCTGCATAAGACTTGTGGAGACTCTGAGCTGTCAACAATCGCTGCCTAACCAGTTTGATCTTCTCAGACGTCTCCTGAACAAGGCTCGGTCCCAAGAGAGAGGCTTCTCCTACCTCATCCCAACACATAGGAGACCGACAAGGCCGACCATAGAGCTCCTCAAAGGGTGCCATTCCGATGGAAGACTGGTAACTGTTATTATAAGCAAACTTGACCAGTCCCAAATGGCTATCCCATGAGCCTCTAAAATCTAGCACACAGGCTCAGAGCATGTCTTCCAGAATCTGATTCGCCCGCTCCGTCTGGCCATCGGTCTGAGGATGGTATGCCGTTCTCATCTTAATATGCGACCCCAAAGCCTTCTGGAGGCCTCCCCAAAACCAAGATGTAAATCGGGGGTCCCTGTCAGAAACAACTGCCGACGGCACACCATGAAGTATGACTAACTCCTGAACATACAAGCGGCCCAGCTCCTCTACCTTCACTGTATCTCTGATCGGAATAAAGTGAGCTGACTTGGTCAGGCAGTCAATCACTACCTAGATAGCATTCCTCCCTCGAGGTGTACGAGGAAATCCAATGATGAAGTCCATGGCGACCTCGTCCCACTTCCAGGTAGGAATGGGTAATGACTGGAGTTGGCCAGATGGTCTCTGATGCTCTGCTTTCACTTGCTGGCAGGTGTAACATCTGGATACGAAGTCGGCTATGTCCCGTATCATACCTGGGCACTAGAACTGACGGCGAACATCGTAGTACATCTTGGTGGTACCAAGATGGACGACCCACTGAGATTGGTGGATATCCTGCATCACCACCTTCCGCAGAGACAACGGCACCACAACACAGCCTTTGAAGCACAAGACCCTCTGGGAAGACAAGGACCAATCAGAAGGAGTATCCCCATCATGAAGAAACTTCATAGATCGCTGACACAGCTCATCGCCAGGCTTCTCCCGCTGAATCAACTCCAGAAGAGCAAGAGTCAACTGGATGCTAGCCAAGAAAGTACCTCCACTGTGCTCCCTGCTCTCCAAATGCATCTGGGCGAAGAGCCCCATCAAAGTCCACTCATCGCTGGACTTCCTCAACGCTTGCACTGGTACTTTTCTGCTCAAAGAGTCAGCTACCACATTACCCTTGCCAGGGGTATAGACAATATCAAAATCAAAACCCTGCAGGTACTCGACCCAGCGGCGCTGCCTTAAATTGAGATCCTTATGAGAGAAAATATAGGCCATGCTTTTATGGTGAGAATATACCACAAACTTCTCCCTAAAAAGATAGTGGCGCCACGTCTTCAAAGCATGCATCACCGCTGATAACTCTAAGTCGTGATTCAGATAGTTCTTCTCATGCGGCCAGAGTTGGCGAGAACCATAAGCCACAACATGGTCATCCTGCATGAGCACACATCCAAGGCCCATACCTGAAGCATCACAGTACACCACATAGCCCTTTCCCGACTCTAGTAAGGTCAACACAGGTGCAGTGGTCAACCTCCGCTTCAATTCCTCAAAAGATGCTTGGCACTGTGGGATCCACTCAAACTTCACCCCTTTCCGGGTGAGTGCGGTCATGGGGGAGGCAAGCCGCGAGAAGTCCCAGACAAAGCACCTGTAATAACCAGCCAAGCCCAGAAAACTCCTGATCTCAAACACATTTCTCGGCTTCTCCCATGACATAAGTGCCCTGATCTTTTTGGGATCCACTGAAACCCCTTGTTCTGAGACGACATGCCCCAGAAACTTCACTTCCCTGATCCAGAAAGTGCACTTCGAGAGTTTGGCATACAGGCGGTGGTCCCACAAAGTGCCCAAAACAACGCGCATGTGATGCTCATGCTCCTCCTCAGATCCAGAATAGACCAGGATGTCATCCAATAATAACACGAAAAATGAGTCGAGATATTGGTGGAACACCCTATTCATGAGCGCCATGAAAACTGTAGGAGCATTCGTCAGTCCGAAAGGCATGACCAAGTACTCGAAGTGACTGTACCTGCTTCAGAAAGCCGTCTTCGGGATATCTTCTTCTCTCACCCTGAGCTGGTGGTATCCCGAATGCAAATCAATCTTGGAGAACCACTTTTCCCCCTTCATCTGGTCGAACAAATCATCAATCCAAGGCAAAGGGTATTTATTCTTGATGGTTACCTTGTTCAATTTCCGGTAATCAATGCACAACCGAAGGGTTCCATCGGCCTTCTTCGCGAATAAAACCGGTGCGGCCCAAGGAGAGATTCTCGGGCGAATGAATCCTTTGGATTCCAAATCGTCCAGCTGTATCTTTAATTCCCTCAATTCGGTGGGGGCCATGCGATATGAGGGAAGAGATATAGGCTGTATTCCCGGCGCCAACTCAATCGAGAACTCCACGTCCCGCTCTGGGGGTAATCCAGAAAAATCATCTGGGTAGACCTCTGGGAACTCATCCACTACACAAGGTAACCCGCCCTGTGAAATACCACCATCGTCCTCCAGCACGAGTGATGAAAACTGATGAGCAAGATTCCCAAGCTTAGGGAGTGGAGGTCCCGCGCGTCCCGACCGAGGATCCCATTCTCCGTAAAATAACTGGGGAGTCCCATCTAGTGCCGTAAAACTGACTCGACGCCGATATCAATCAATGTGCGCCTGGAAGCTCACCAGCCAGTCCATACCGAGGATCACATCAAATAGGTCCATGTCAAGGACCAAGAAATCCCATTCCATCTCGACTCCCGACACAGAGAGTGCGCACGATCGGCACTTAAGGCCTTGCTCCCTCTTTTTCCCCAACGGTGTTACTAACTCCATAGAAAATGATAACAACTCGGTTGGTAGGTTCAGCAGATTCACAAAACGAGCAGATATGAAAGAAACTGAAGCACCAATATCAAATAAAACTGTATCTATATAATATAAAACCAGAATAGTACCTCGAACTGTCGAAGGCCCTGTATCAGACCCCGCTGGTGCCTGATCCACAGCATGCAGTTTCTTGGTCCCTGCCTGAGAACGACCACTCGCCTGCGGCTCTGCCCTGATCTGGCTCTACCCTGAAGACGATCCGGTCCTACCACCACGACCATCAAACCGAGATCCTGTCGTTCTGGTCGGCTCTGACTGAACTGATACCACTCTCGAATCCACCAATCCAGCCCCACTCTGGTAAGGGCGTGCAGTACTGCAGAAGCGCTATAGATGTCCCACAACTCCACATCCATGGCATGGTCTGGGAGGGTATGGACAAACAGGTCGGATGTTCCCTACCCTTCCGCACTGATGGCACACAACAGACCCTGCACCAGAAGCCCCAGATGAAAACTTCCTGGGAGGATGACCTGAGCTGCCTTCACTCTTCTTCCATTACTCATCACACTTCCTCTTATTCTCAGATGAACTACCACTGCCAAGCCCTGCCACTGATCCAGAAAACCCCAACTTTCCCTTCTGGTCAATCTCGGCCATACAAGCACGATCGACCACCTCAGCATAAGTCTTCATCTTGAATAAGAAAACCTGGGAGTGAATTTATGGTCGAAGGCCCTTCTCAAACTTCTGAGCTTTCAAGAATTCGCTCGAAACTATCTCAGGTGCGTACCGTACCAGTTCAGCAAAGCGATTCGCATACTCCATCACTGTCTGATTCCCCTGCGAAAGCTTCATGAACTCCCGAGATCTAGCATAGGCTACGAACTCTGGAAAATACTGCTCGTTGAAGATACCCTTGAAATCTTTCCAGCTCATGTGCTCATGTTTTCTAGCCTGAACCACTGATTCCCACCATTTGCGACTGGAACCCTCCAGCTGGAACGAGGCACACTTCACTCTGACTTCCTCGGGCGTGTCAAGGAAATCGAACATGCATTCTATCTTTTCAAGCCACTCCTCTGCCTCCTGAGGTTCTGAACCACCTCAAAAAGAAGGAGGTTTGCTCCTCAGAAACTCCTGAGCTCTATCCTTCCTGCAGCCAAATTCTTCCCCTCTAACTGGAATAGGGGTGGGGGAAGGAGTGTCCCCTTTTCCAAAAGCCTGAAAGGCTCGGACCATCACCTCTACCAATCTCTAATCAAGCGGCGTGGGAGAACTCTCTCCGGCTTCCTCTCGTGGGTGTATGGGAGCTCTTCGGGGAGGCATCTTACTGCAAAAGGGCATCAATCAAGAAAGAAAACCATCAATAAAAAGAGAATAAATTTTTCCAACAAGATAAATATTCATCAATAAACCAAACATGCAAAAACGACTCCATGTAAAAGCTTTACTTTTCTTTCCTGGTGTCCACGTACAGTCTGCAGCCTGCACGTCCCACCCAGAAAATAAGTGAAACAAGAACCCTGACATCCCATGGTGACTCAGTATCTGCCACGAGGCGTGCTGGCCAGGCACCCTACTCGCAACATGAATTATGAGCCCCGACAGACCCAACTCCTGTATAATCCAACTCATCCCAAATAACATAAACCACGAACTAACCTCCTCTGATACCATTTTGTCACGAACCGAATCAGGTCGCCATCAACTCGACGCCCGACCCGGCCTGCGGCAAGGCCCAAAGGGCATTCCCGATCCCCACGGGCTAGCACAAGTGCCCGGGTATAAATTTAAACTTTGGGAACGATTTACCCGAGTAAACAAATATAAAGAAATCAACCAAATAAAAGTAAAAGTGACAGCCAATCGTGAATTTAACCAAAACAGGTTTTTGAGTCACGAGTATTCAAAACCCACATAAGACTAAAAACAAGGTTACCAAAAACCAACCTAAGTACTGTTGCCCGGTCTGAGGACACCGCCTTTAAGCCACCACCAAAACGCCATGTATATAGTCCGGCTAACAACCTGAACCACGACTCCCAAAAGAAGGACCCTTACCTGTATCAGAAGTAAACAAATCTACTTACACCCAAGGGTGTAAGTAGGGTGTGAGCAATCGCCCAGCAGGGTATCACCAATAAAAGATTCCACGCACAAATATCAAAAGACAATCCATTTTTCAATGCTAAATAAAGAAAGAGGTGCAAAAATAAATGGTTTTCATAAAATGACTTTAAAAGAAAGAAAGTTCAAGTTAAACACACTAGGGTAATAACTCAGGTGACATAACACGTATCATTGTGCGCACAAAGTAACCGGTAGCACCAGAGGATGGGAGAGGCCCTATGGGTACTAGAACTAGTGGGATCCTAGAACGTCGTGTCTCGGTGAAACGTGTCTTAGGTGGCCACGACCCTCAGATAACATGGCTTAGAAGGCCACGACCCTCAGAACACGTGGCTTAGAAGGCCACGACCCTCAGATATCATATGTTTAGTTAGTGTTGCAATCGTCAAACCTGCCAGTGAAACCGGGTTGGGTCATCTCCGGAACACTAGCTCACTAGTCCTAGTCTTCCCACCTAATACCTTGGCTTCCCTCCTTGTTCTCACCTAAATTC
Organism: Viscum album; assembly: GCA_963277665.1. Taxonomy (NCBI): domain Eukaryota; kingdom Viridiplantae; phylum Streptophyta; class Magnoliopsida; order Santalales; family Viscaceae; genus Viscum; species Viscum album. The sequence goes on from OY728148.1 coordinate 818,278,464, forward strand.
AAAGTTCACATATCATGTCACTCGCACACTGATATCTTTTTTTTTCAAAAAACCACACGCACACCAAAGCATTTTTAAAAGTCAGCCTGTACTACTAGTATATTAAATTAAACCAGCTGCATAGTTTAAAAAAACACTTTTTATAACCAGGCAAACCAAAATAATTAAGCAGTTTTCAAAACCTGTTGATAACTATTAAAAAGGGTAAAAGTCACTCAAAATATCAACTAGAACCATCTGATCAAGGCTCTAACTAAATAAACACACACCAATTCTAAGTCAGAGGAAAAATTTCACAGCACGTAAACAGATGGATAAAACATTAAATTAATTAAATGAGAAAGCAAAAGATTGTAAACTAATACTTGTGTGTGGAACCACCTACCTCAAATAGGAACGAAACGCGACACGGCGCGAAATTCTCGTTGTGTAAAGGTCGCATAGTATTGCGCCGTCAAACAGGTCCTAAAACAGTAGACCGTTAAACAGGTTCAATAATAATAATAACATAATAATAATAATAGTAATAATAGTAACAATAATAATCATAGTAATCTTAATAATAATATTATTATAACAATAAAATAATATAATAATAATAATAGCATAATCATAATAACATAATAATAATATAAATAGTAACATAATTATATTAACATAATAATAATAATAATAATAATAACAATATTATAATAATAATAATAACATAATAATAATGTAATAGTAGTAACAATAATAATATAATAATAATAATATTATTATTGACATAATAATAATAATAATAATAATATAATAATAATTATAGTAATGATATAATAATTAACATATTAATAATAATAACAAAATAAAACATTAATATCTTATTAGATAAGTTAAAATAATAAAATAAATAAAAAAAGAAAAACAAACTTGCCGGTGGTCTGATGGAGGAGGTGCCGAACAGGGGCGTAGGAGCGGGGAGGCACGGGAACGGGGAGGCGGCGCGCCAGCTGGGTGGAGGAGGAAGGAGAGTAGGCAGGGGGCGCACCAGCTGGACGGAGGAGGAAGGAGAGTGGCAGGGGGTGCGCCGGCTGGACGGAGGAGGAAGGAGAGCGACAGGGGGCGCGCCGGATGGACGGAGGGCTGCAGCAGGGGTGCAGCAGGGGCAGTGGTCGGCGAGGGGTGCAGGAGCGGCACAGCAGGGGTGGCCCGAGGCGGAGGCTAGTCCGGCGACAGGAAGACGGCGTCGACTGCTGGTCGATCCGGGAAAAGAGGAGAGGAGGGCGCCAGTTGCTGTCCGGCGAGCAGAGGGAGGGCGCCGATTGCTGTCCGTTGAGCAGAGGGAGGGCTAGTAGTGGAGGGGTGGTCTGGTGCGGGTGTGCAGCAGAGGAGAGGTCCGGCGGAGCTACTGTTCGGCAAGAGACAACGACAGAGAGGGTGAGGGCGCGAGGCAGGTCGGGACGCGGCCGAGCGGGGAGGATGGGGCCAAGCGGGGAGGGGTGCGACGGCTGGGGAAGAAGAAATAGGGGAGAGAGAGAGACGTGGGGAGGAAGGAAGAGGATAAAAAAAAGAAAAATAAAATGAAAATGGAGAAGGGTGGCAGCTAGGGTTTCGGGGGGGAAGGAAAACCAAAAAAAATGATAACAATGATATTAATATCATAATAATATTAGAATTAGAAATATTAATAGTAATAATAATAATAATAATCATAATAATAATAATAACATAACAATAATAAGAAATAATAATAATAATCGCATAGCATAACAATATTAATAATATTAACAATAATAAAAGCATAATAATAATAATAATAATAATGATAGTATCAATAATAATAATAATATAAATAATAATAATAAAGCTTAAGTTAACATCTGTTATTTGAATCGCCCGCGCAACGGGCACCGTGCGTTGAAATGGAAAAGCCGCATGGCTTTTCCCATCCCCTGCCCGTGCGCCGAGCAGCGCAAGGCCCACGCGCGCACACCGTCACCACAACGGGCAACCCACACCGAGTTCAGCCCATGATACAACCAAATAATTTAAATAAACAGGCAATTAATTTATGAAATAAAAATTTAAAATTAAACTTGTACCTCAATAAAGTCCGGGCGTGAAAAAGCATGTTATATAGATGAAAAATTCCTTTAAAAGATCACTGGAATATTTCTTGATGAAAATACCATTTTCACTTCAAAATCAATTATTTAAAATATAAAAATTCCCCAAATATTAAGGGAAAAAAATTTAATTAAAAATAAACTTGTAAAATTGTAATTTAAGCTTCAAATCATTTAGTGTTCATGGCAGTATGAAATTCTCTTCATGCCATGTTCATTAAAATAAATATTGCTTTCACATTTTTGATAAAAAGTCAAAAGTACCTTATTTCAAAAAATGACAAAAAGATTCATTTTAAACTATTTTTTAAAAATTAAAACATAGTAACAAATGTATTAAAAAAATTATAATAGTAAAATATATTTAAAAACTTTTTAGAAAACATGGACATGGATGAAAAATGATTTTTGGCCGAAGAAGTAAATAAAGTCAATTTTCATTTAAAATCTTATTTTGGATTCTTGAGAACTTAAAGAGAGGTAAATGAAAGAAAAACATATAATCTATAAAAATAACCAAATTATAATAAAATTAATGATTTTTTAGAGTTAGATCATGAAATTACATCATTAAAAACTTAATCATAAACAATAATGTTAAATAATGTGATTGTCACATAAATTCCTTACTTCAACATTGAATTGCTTATAAAGTGATATAATATCATGTATAATAAAATTAAAATTACTATAATTACATAAAAAACTAATTTAAATACTTATAATATCATATATTATCCCCTTATAACATCCCAACAACCATTTATTAATAATTCCATATTAAATTCATCATTTTCTGGTGTTAACTGTATCATTTTTTATGAGAATTTCAGTTTGGTAGTTCCGGTCCTTGTAATTTAATCATGGTTACATTATATTTATAATTTTAATCATGATGTTAATATCATATATATTAATTATATGTATATTTATAGTCACCTATTAAAGATATAGAGATAAAAATAAATTACACCATTCATGGACATGGTAGGTTGTACACACGCATGAACAATTTTTTCAATTTTCAATGGATGAAATGAAAGAAAGGTAAATAATAATTAAATTTTATAGAATAATTATTTTATAATATATATCATATATATTCATTAAATCTATCATTATTTCCATCCATTCAAAGTGTAATCGAAAAACGAATCATATCTCATTGAGGAGGTGGTAGTCTACACGTATGCATGAGTGACGTTATCATTTCCTAATGGATTGGAAGGAAAGATGGTATATATGATATTATAATTCCAAAATAAAAATTATTTCGAATATATAACATATAAAATTTAGACCCATCATAATAACCATTCAATAAATATGGTTATGGAAAATTATTTGTATCATTATGTGGAGATGATAGTCTACACGTACACATGATCAATACTTTCACTTCCCATTTGATGGAATAGAGGTGGATATTGGTGGCTAAATAATCATAATAAAATTTAATTATATTTATGATAATTAATTTATTATTTTATGATGAATACCATATATTTATTGGAGTTAGAAGAAGAAATAAATTGAAAGAGGTCAAAGATGATTACTTCTTCTTTAGTTGGCCTCCTTTAGATACTTTCTTAAGGACCCTTGGAATGGTATTTTAAGAATACCATAACCTCTAATTATTGTATATAAAAGTTTATAAGATATTTTGGAAAGTTTTGGTTTATATATAAGGCTCAAAGTTGTGTAAATATGAGAAAGTAGGGGTGTCTTTTTATAAGTGGGGAAGAAGACACACTTGGAATTTATTTAAAGATTAAAATATAATAAAGTCATTATCAAGAAAACTGATTCCAAATGGATAGATATTATAATTTGGATAGTTTTAGGTCTAAATATTTCTATATAATAGGATTTAGATAAATTTAATTGTAACTTTTACCCTTATCTCTTGGTTTAACCCCCTGGTAAACTTGTTTTAACTTTAACCGCAGTGACACATTTTTACTATTTTTAATTTTTATTATGAAAAAAAATAAAATTAGAATCATTAATTTTTTTTAAATTATTATTTAAAATATATAATTCATTTAATAAAATTCAATCTCTAAAATTAGTAAAAATTAATTTTAAAATAAACTCACAAAACATTATGAAAAATAGTTTTTGAGAAAAAATGTTTTCTTAAGTTTATAAAGTTTTTATACAAAAATACGTATGAAATTAATTAAAATGAATATAAATGGATTAATGAACTAATTTTACTTTTTAAAATATTTAAAAAAAATTAATCTCTTTAAATTAAAAGAAAATTTTCCAAAAAAGTCAGTATTTTTTACTATTTTATCAAAAAAAATAATCTTTTTTGAAAATTAAAAAAAATTTAAATCTAAGTTAATTTTGAAACGATGATTGAAAAAATGAAGTTATTTTTTTGAAGTAATTTTTATAAAAGTTTACAAAATTATTTATATTATTTTCCCCCAAGAAGCAATAAAAATTTTTTTTGAGGAAAAATTATTTTTTTGAAGAATATAAAGACTTTACTAAAAATTGAGTACTTAGTTATCAATATATTTTTTTATAAAAATATTTATACATATTTTTAAAATGTGGTTATTCTTATTAAGACCATAAATTTAATGGCTAGATTATAACGGTATACTATATTATGGTCTATTTGGAGTTGGGGTTGTGTGTATCGTAAACTATCATAGAAATTAAATTTATTTAAAGATAAATATATCATAAAATATCAAGGTGTTACATGAAGAGTATTAATAGTGTATCCATGGAAATATAATAAATAAAAACCCATACCCAAGATTTTAAACTCTTACTATTGCTTAAAAACATCACTAGATTCATTTTTAGTTAATTCTAAGAAATATTCCCTTTCAGGACACATGTGAACGGAGAATCGAGTTTAAGAACCACTATTATTTGATAGTTTTATTATCAGTATTAAAAACTTATGTATTATCAAATTTAATTTAAACTCATAAGGAATGGTCAAGACCATCCTTAAAATTATTTTATTTATGACTACGTAAATTTTTCTTAATTTTCTCAGGTTGTTTACAATGATAACATTTAATGACTCTATTTTTGGATTTCAAATGAATTCACTACCCTAGATATTGTTCCACCTTTTACCTCTCTGTTCTCTTCTACCCTTGACATTCAACCCGTCAACCTCTACCTTAAAAAATTTTTTGGTTTTAAGTTCCCTAAAAAGTAAAGCATATTTGACTTTCTTAAGTGTTATGGATTATTATATAAACGTATTTGATTCCTTTAATGTATTAAATTAGTTATCTTGACATGTTAAAGGTATGTTATTTTTTCCATAATCATCATTTTTAAAATTAATATTAGATAAATCCATAAAATTTTATTAAAGTTGTCTATGTGTGACTGTACTATAGTTCCAACATGAATATTAAAGGTATACAATATCATTTTCTTATATACTCTACCAAATAGATACCTAATAATATTAAGATATTCAAGCTTTAACTACATTGAATCAATATAGGACTTATATAAAACTTTATACAAGAACCTATCCACTACAAATTGTAATAATAGGCTATGGTATTTTTATATAATGTTAAAAGGAATATTAAAATAGAATAAAATACTAAAGAACCCAAGATGAGATTGAAGAACCCTATGAATGTGTGGAATTGTTTAAGGGGTTGTATTTGTCATCAAATATACGTTTAAAGGTTTTTGAAGTGATTTATTCATTGTTGAGGGAGTTTGAAACAATTCTAAGGGATTTTTCATTGAGTTGGAATAATTCAATTCCCATAAAAATTCATAAAATTTTCTTAAGTATTAAGCACTATAAACTTAATAGGGTATAACCGAGGAACTTAATAGGGTACTTGGATCTATATAGGGCACATGCATAATAGTTTTTTGGGAATTTAACAAATGCATGAACCCTATACTGAAATTCATAGGGTACAAGGCACCTTTATAAGGTACATCTTCATAGGGTACCATGGAACTTCATAGGGTACAATGCAAATTTATAAGGGATATATTTTTAGGGTACCATGAAACTTCATAGTATACATGTAACCTTAATGGAGTATATATTAATTTTCACGGTACATCTTTACAGGGTAGCATGAGACTTCGTAGTGTACAATAAAACTAATAGTGAACCTTTGTAAGGTACTGGATGATTTTAATTCTAAGTTTTTGATAAAGGCATAAAATATATTAATTTTTTAGGGTATATGGACTTCATAGGGTACATAAAATGGACAAAATTTTAAGAAAATAGAGAATTCCTAAATATTTAATATTTTGAAGAAATCAAATCAGATGATGTTAAATTTGATATTCAGTCATTAAAAAATAAAAAATAAATTATGATTTAAGATTAATAAAGGGATTGTGATCTAAAAATAATAAAGAAAAATATCACACTATGAGAATAAATAAATGGGGGATAACTTAAATGAAGTTGATTTTATTTTTGAAGAAACTCTAGAAAATATTTCTGGAATGAATGTGTGATAATTATATGTTGTTTCTAAGTTCAAAAATCACTTTTAAATTATATTTATAGTGATCTAAGTTGATTTTTGAAAGTAATATGATTTTTAAAAATTTGTTTTAATACAATTAAGTTGAAAAAATGAAAACTGAGGCTGATCCAGTTGAAATATATAGGATATCACTACTATATGTTTGCAGAAATAAAAAATGTATTTATTTGTGATTTATTTTATAGATGGAAATCAGTAAAGAAGCTTAACCAAATATTGTTTATTTGTTACCTAAAATAAATAAAAGGGCATTTTTTGAAATTTCATGAGTATATGGGAGACAGACCCATGTGTTGGTGTTTGGTGAGATTTGATCTAAATATTATGGTTGAAAAAAATAGTTTTTTGATCATGTTGTATGTTGGAAGGATTAAGACATCCTATAAGATAATTTTTTTTGGGTATATTAAAAACAACATGAAATTTAATTTGGTTTACTATATATAATTTTTTATTGAAAAAAGATAATTATTGAGGATGAGAAATATATAATAGAGCACATCATATTGTAATAGTGTAACCTAATCCATCAGATGGAGTTAGAAAACTACAAGAGGCTTGTACTATATGCTAGGTCATAACTCTCGCAGTTTGACCTATAGTTGTGTGGAATTTGACATGTTACTATAACATAGTTTACTGTAAACATGAACCTGATACCATATCTTTATAGATTTACTTCCACTAATACTATAGCACAATGATCTCACTATGTAGATTTTTTACTTTAGTAATATGGGTTACTATAGAATTGCATTTCTTTATGATCACATTTTGAGAAAGTGTTTTTGTAACTATTAGATTTTTACCTATAATTTAGTCCCTAACATAGTGAATTTTTTCCCTCTCCATAGACATATGGATTATTCCCAAACCATGTAAATTTTTATGTTTGTGTTCTTATTCTTTTTCATCACATTTCCCCCTCCATTTTATTCTTTTTTATATAATCATATATCATTGGAGATACTAGTGTTTATAAAACAAATCAAATAGTCAAGATCTATCAAGAAATAAGAGAAGAAGAACAAGGCACTGCTGAATAGAAGAGGCCATAGACTTTAGAAAATTTGTGATCCCAAGATTTTAATTATAAGAAGAATTATAGATTTGAGGGTTTTCATGAAGTAATAAAGAATCGATAGGGATTTAATATTTACCTCAAATGGTATCATTTTCTATCAAGTTTCTCAAAAAGGGAGCTATATGTTTTCTATAAAACTACTAACTTAAAGAGAAGGTTTTATCATTTATCACTAAATCAACTAGAATCTATTAAGATCCTTCTCAAATTCTTATGTTTTTTCACTATAACTTATAGGTACTTGTATAAAGAACTTGTAACCAGTGGGATATTGTGAAATGTAGGTTCAATATGAAACCTCACTACCCATTGTGATTTGGTTTTATGATTATAGTGGAAAATATGCGGTCCATGATAAGAACCAACTGCAATAATGAGTATTCTCTCACCCAGGTCGAACCTTGTAAAAACTATTGTGAACCTTTTATTCTTTGTTTCTTTTCTTTCATCATGTAAGGATGAGTGTTCCTATTGTGAGGATCTGATCTTAACCAATAATAGGGGTTTATTTCTAGAAAAATAAATTATAAAATATTTTTTAAGAAAAAAAATTCACTCCCCTTCTTAGTGGTGGATCCCTTCCTTAGTCACCCTTAAATACTATGTCCATATATAGAAAAATTCTTAAATTTATTTTTGAGGTGACAAAGGGCGTCAAAAATACCTTATTGGACAAAGATAACATGTATTTTGATTCTACAAATATTAAAATTATAATCTCCATCAAAATTATCTATTTTAAATGTTATGGATGCTATAATATGCTCAGAATGTCTTTGATACCAATTATTATTATGAGTAACTACCTCTTAAAGAACTTTTATCACACTTAATGGTCTAAAAGTCATTTATTTTAGTGTTATTTATTTATTTTTAATATAAAAGTATTTAGAACTCCAAATAAGAAAAATAATTGTAAAAAAGATAGAGTCAAGAAGTTGGTGATCAAGAAAGAAAAATATAGTAAAGAATAAGAAAATTGATTTATTGTGATTCAGTTTGTATTGGAATTATATGTATAATAACACCATGTTTAATACCATTTTTATTATGTAATAAAAATAAGTAAGAAAGATTCAACATAAATGAAAGACACATAATACCCTAGAAACTATTTGAGGTATATCTCTTGATAAATAGGGAATATAAGTCAAATATATCCTTACAGGGTTAGAATATTCTATCATCCTGGATGAAATTTCAAAATACACATAGAACTTAAATGAAACAATATATCATATATACATGAAAAAAAAAATAACAATAAATGATTATAGATCTATAAATCTAACTAATAACTTGGTTATATATTAAGGAATGATAGAAACACCAAAAACCGATGGATATTTTCTATCATAGTTCAACAACCACCTTAAGCTCACAATATGGGAACTATGGTCTCCACCAAAAATAAAAATTCAGAGATTATAACACACTAGGGAACTAGATATTGAATCTACTCTTTTCCCTCTTAGTTCTCTACCTTTTCTCAGAAGTAGTGTGAATGAATGAACCCCAAAAATCATCTTTAGTGAGTGAAAAAGTGCATAATAATTTTACCCATAATAAATGAACATCAACAATATGAAATGTTAGGTGGTTTGATTGATCATATAAAAAATATCGCACATGGATGGCCAAGATAAAATAGAGGGATCATGAAGGATCATGAAGTAATGATGAGTGAACTGAATAATTAAAACATGATAGTTACATATTGGAAGCTAGGTATATAACATAGATGTAGTAAAATCATAAAGGAAATAAAAAAATAAAAAAAATAAAAAAATAAAAAAATAATAAATTATAGATACATTTTCTTTAGATCAATAAGAATAATGGAAAATAATAAAATTGAAAAAATAATATGGATCATGAAAATTAAACATGTCATAATCAAGGGTCAAGTAAACAAGACACAATGGGTTTCAAAATGTCCATGATAAATCCCAGTGACTAAAGAATGAAAAGAAAGTGAAACCATCACAAAACATAATATTACATAAATAAATATAAATCAATTTTATTGGTATATTATCATGTAATATAACATAAAAGTCATTAATTTTATTCTAAAACATGATAAACCAATTTTACAATAACATAAATTGATGCAACACCAATTATTAATCACATACCCCACTATACTCTATTTAACTTGATTCTAAAATTACATAGGAGTAAATTAAAACATGAAAGTCCTCATGTAAAGAATTTTTTTCCCAAATAATTTAGGGTGGATTGAGGTTGTTAAAATTAATAAGAAAAATAAAATTTAGAAAAAGACAATATTTAACAATAATTAAAATCCATAAAAAATAAATATTTAAGTAAAACTTTTTTAAATAAGAAACTAAAAAAACATAGAAATATATATATTTATAGTGTTTAGGGGGTTAAAAAAATAACCTCTAATCTATTTCACTAATACTAAAATAGATTTTATTGATTTCACTAAGCAAATAATCATTTTAGGATATTTTTTAAGAAAATTTTAATCAAAACTAAGTAGTTGTAACTCATATACAATAAGAAGTCAATACCAAAATTTGGATTCCCAATACCCTCCCAAGGTATTGAAATAAAAAACTCCTATGTGTTAACATAGTCAACAAAATAAAATTCAAATCATAGTCAAATAATTTAAAAAACAATATATATGATTGATTAAAATAAATAAATAAATATAATTTGATATAAGAATATTCTAGTAGATATTATTTATTTGAATATGTTTATTCTTTATTATATTTAACTAGAGTACATTTCAATTCATATCTTTATCTTTTACAACATAGAAACAAACTTTATAACTTGAGAAAAAGAATTTTGAAAACTTATTTTTAATTTTTCTCAATAAACACTTCTTGATTTTCCTAAATAGAAAAGTATTTTATCTTTATGGAAAAATTAACACACACACACATATAGGTTTCACAAGTTAACATTTGAATAATATTTTTTTAATTTAATATCTATTATTCTTTAGATGAAGAAAATATTAATCAATTTGTGAAATGAAGTTTTCTATTGAAATTGAGTTTCCATGTATGGTTTTGAAGAAAATATATCAACCCATAGAAGGTTTTATATTAATTTGAAAAACAATAAAATTTTCCCTTACATAAATTCTCGATGGATGGTTTCAATTATAGAAAATTTTGATGAATGGTATTAATCAAAGTATTGACAATATTATTTTTTTCCAAATGAGAAATTGATGAATGGTTTTATTTTAAGTTTTTAATAAATTGAATAATTTCCTTTGAATGTGGAAATTATATAAGGTTTTATTATTTAATTAGTACGATGTAATTTTTTGATCTAACACACCTTTATAGGAATATTTATATTTAAACAAGTCTGAATTGATTTTTTTTCACAAAACACTTTCTTTGATGGAAGGTTTTTCTTGGAGCGATTCATGAGATATATTTTTTCACTACTGAAGGTTTCTATCATGAACTAAATGTTTTAACTTATGTTTTTCTTGATCATAGGTGTTTTTCAATAAAAATAAATGTATGTGTTTTTGGGTTGTGTTTATTGAAAAATATGAAAAAATGATAAAGAAACACATCCTATTAACATTGAAAAATATTTTGACAAGTTTTATGGACTTTAGAGTGTGAGAGATAAGTTTTTGTGATGGATCCAAAATTATTTTAATGGTGTATTATACCATGTTATGGTGAGTTCCTTGTGGTAATGGGAAATGGATATAATGCTTAAAGAAAATTTTTATATATTGATATAGAATTTTAGTGCAAAAAATAACAACCATGACCAGGACCATGAACACGGTTTATACCATTTTTAGAAGGAAAATTTTAAAGATCCCCACAAAAAATGGGATGATAAAATAGTGTACACCATGGTTATGAGGCCATCTAAAGTTTTATAATGAAGTAAAGAAGATAGGAATAAGACATTTCTTGTTTGCCTATAATTTTAAAGGATGGATTGGACTGAGTTCCAATCCAAAACATAATGAAAAGAAAACCAAAGTGTTGTATCATTTTATATCAAAGGAAGATGTTTTATAAGATTCATATGTGAAAAAAGAGACTATATTGAGATTATTGTGGAGTTATTCATTTTCCTAAAGAGTATAATACAATATATCATATCCTGAAACAATTATTTAGTTTGTTCAAGATCAAACCATAGTTCATAACATATAAAAATTCGAAATTTTGGAAATAGGTGAAAAATATAAAGGATTATGTTTCCTATCTATGCTTCATAGGAGGAGACTGTTTATTGAAGTCACCATTCGATAATTATAGGGAAATACATAATGGTTTGGATGAATCTAATTCAAATATTAAAATCAACATCTCATATAAAGGAGGATATTATGGAGTTTTTATGGGATCGTTTGACTTAGATTTTAATGAATATTTTGAAGGGTATTTGATTTCCTATAATCATGGAGTAAATATATGACATTTATGGAAGATATTAAGAATATCTTAAAATAGATATAATTATTTCAAAATAATATTGAGAGGAAATTGATAAAGGATATAGTTCATAATTCATTGAAACAATATAGAAAATGAAGAAGAAGGTATTCAATAACTAGATAAAACTTTTCATATACTAAAAACTAAATATAGTTCAATATGACACACAATATAATGGTTTATTCCTCTTGATTTAATTATGTTATAAATTTATTAACTTATAATTGTTAATGCAATAATACTATTAGAGAAAGTTGCGAGCTTTCATTATGAGGGTTATAAACCTTAAGAGGTAGTAAATCCATTCAAAAATTATATAGTGATGTAGTAAATTTAAATACACTAACCCATCATCGAGTGTGTGGTCCTTGGATGTATCCCACATTGGGTAAACAAAGTAAAATAATGTATATCCTATTTATTTTTGTTTATTTGAATTACTGAGGTAGGGATAGGTTTCCTAATTAATTATAAGAAAAAAATAATTAGAAAGGGAAAAGTTATAACTTAATATACCTTGATTTACCCCTATCATGGTATCTTTCCCAAGTGGGTTGTGACAAGTGATACTAATCCAATGATTATTTTTCAAGGGTTTTTTCTATTTTCATTAAGTATGATAGTGAAATTAAATCATAAAGTAGTTCTAATATTTGATGAAGAAATATTTCAAAGAGATGTATGTGAATTCTAAGGGAATAAATTCTCTAGGGGGAGTAATTCCAAACATTGTATACAAGAAGGTAACTTCATGTAAAACCTCAAAATATATATGATAGAATATATTAAACATCCATGATGGTGATTCAAAAGTAATAGAGGTGAAACTTCAATTTCAATGAAAAATGTGTGAAAGTTTGAGGATATACCCAATGAAATACATCGATACATTTTTCATTTGGGGAATAAAATTATAGAGTTCATGTGAGAAATTAGTGAATATATTGAAGATGTTAACATCATGAAGTGTTTTTTTCAAATACTAACTCCTCATTTCAATCTAAAATTATTAGTGATTTTGTAAATGGATACTAAAAGGTATCCTTATATAATATTTAATGAATTATCATGGTATAAAAGGTGATTAGGAAAGAGGTCATTAAAATGGTAAAGGAAGCATAAAATGATATAGTATTTAAGGATATAATGAACTCACTAAGGAAGAGGTTCTGAATGAAAAGGTAGATAATGAGGTGACATCATTCCATTCCTATAATATAAAAAACATAAAATGAAAGTTCAATTAAAATATTCTACTCACCTGATTTAAATGTGAAAAATTTGGAAAAATTATATAAAAGTTTTTAAAGAAGTTATATGATGAAGAAGGTGATGATATTGAAAACCCATATGAAAATCATCAAAATATGTCAAAGGAAAAAAAAGATAATGAATAATTTATTGAAGAATAAAAACTTTATCTCCTATTAAGATAATGACAAATATGAACCGAAAGATGATAAAATCGATGACTTCAAGGAATTGAAAGAAGATTCCATGGTGTTTGTTATTGATGAATCCCATAGAAAAAATGATAGTGATGAAGATGAAGCTGAAGTATAAAGAGTTTTTGTCCTCAAGATATAATTTTAGGATACACTAAAAGAAATTTATATATGGAGAGAATGTGAAAAAAGGAATTATAGTTTTTTATGTGACTCTAATTTATACATGAAACAATTACAAGAAGAACAAGATGGTTTGAGGATAAGCTTGAAAATATTAACTATTATAAGATGGAAAATCTGAAGACTATTGTAGTGATAAATCATAAATGAAAAAACAAGAAAGAATAATTGTTGTTATAACTAATCTAGTGGTGGATAAGTGTACAATAATAGGTGATCTTGAAGGTGAAATTATTTAAATATGGATAAATATTAATGACCAACAAAGATTTATTACTCTTGATATAACATAAATAAAGTTATTAAAATTATCAATAGTTTTATTTGATAAATCTGATGATATTTTTAGATAATAATCAAGGAATCATGATGAGTGCCTATAAAAACAATGACCTCAATTTGGAGAAAATAAAACTTACGATTTTATGTAAATAAAAAAATTATCAAAGTTAAATTGAAGAAGCTTGTTACTATTTAAAAAAAAGATTGATTTAGGTGAGACTGAAAAGGATATTTTTCTATATAATAAGAATCACAAGAAATCCCATATAGTTAAGTGTTTTTATTATGGAATGATGGTACATTATAAAAATGTGTGTTACAAAAAAATTGGAAACTCAAAGCCTAAATTAAAATAAGACAATAAATAATAATTGACCATTTTTTTATACTTTTCAAGAATATTATTTTTTTATAAATGTTATTGATATTTCTCATCAATGAAGTAAATGAGTATATCCCTGGGGAATAATATTGGTGAAATTCATTATCCCAATGAGTCATTAAGAAAAATGAAAATAAAAAAAAATTCATTTTAAAAGATAAAAATAACTCTCGTATCCTAAAGAAGAGTTTGATACTCAATTATCCAAAGATGTGAAATAATGAGTTTTGATCAAGAAGAAGCAAGATAAAAGGAAATAGTTATTGAAATTTCCTAGAAAAAATTGATTTCTATAAAGTTTTTATTCCTGATTGTAGATTAACATCCCACATGACATGAAAACATATCCATTAAAGAGAATCAGATGTTAAAAATAAGGTTTCATGCGATTCAATAAAGATAAAGGCCTAAATATTTTTATCTTGGGGGAGGAATTGGTGGAAAATATATAAGGAAGATAAATGTGTTGGTATTGTAAGTACTTATTAACAACTTTGTTAGTGTAATACAATTATGTAGATTAGGATATTAAATCCATTTCACTAAGAATACATGTGTAGTCAAAAGGAGAGATGGATAAATATTCATGCAGGGAAAATGTAAAATTTTAAATATCTATCAAGTGATTAGAGATGATAAAATTTAATATATCACCAAGGAAGAGGTAAAAATTTGTGGTAGAAATAACTTTTTCACATGGTTCAACAATAAATAAAAGATTTGATGAAACCTAAATACAATCAAGATGTTCCCATATTGGAATGAGATCAAAATATTTCATATTGTGTTTTTGAAGAAGGAAAAATTATAAGGAATACCTAAAAGCCTAAAATAAAAAATTCAAAGAGGTTACCCAAGTTAGTTCACATTTATGTTTTTAGCCCTATAACTCTAATGGACATTTATAGAAAAAGTCATTTTATTCCCTTTAAAGATGACTATAATAATATGGAATGGTTATTAGTGATAACCCAAACAATCAAGGAACTTTATTCCATAAAAGATATCAAAGGTCTGCTGAAAAGATGGTAAGATAATAAATTCTCAAGTCTAGAAATGAAAATGATATGGAGTGTTTTAACTAAAAAAATTATATACAAAAAAAACCATGAAGTGATGAATATAATCTTATTATGGTTTGTTTTGATGAAAAACCATTTCACAATGAAGGTCACTACATCAAGATATGTTAATGACAATGCATGATTTATGAGATAATTCACATCTTGATCACATTTCACTATAAGCTATCATATATTGGTTATAACATAATTTGATGATGTTTAAAGGAGTTTTGTAAATTTTTTTGAAATTTTTAAAGAATTAAAAATTTCATTTTATATTTAGCTAAACATAGAAAGTAGTTGTAACATTATAAACATTTGAGTTATGAATTTTTTTATGAAATATTATCACAAAAGGAAATAAGGGTTATTTTCTTTATAGAAAATGTCTTTGTTTCTTAGAAATACATTTTAGAAAATATAATTTCTAAGAGGTTATTGGCAGTATATTTGAACTTGGAGAAGTTCAAAATATAACAAATAAATTATTATACCAATCTAACTAAAAGTGAAAGTCAGTTTACATCCTAATGGTGTTTATGATATATAGGTAAAGAAAAATTTTAATATAATAATTTAAATTTAAATTGTTTACTAAATGATCTCAAATAAAAGTTTATTTTTTATGGAGAAATCATAATATGATGATAGAATAAATATAAAAGAGTTTAAAGTATTTAAAAACAATAAAACTTATTAACATCATAACATTAGATTTTTTAGATATTTTTTAATATAATGTTTAAATGTTGAACACAAGTATTATGAATTCTTTGTCTCAATATTATTCAAATATTTTTTATTCATAAATGACATCACACTAAAATATTTTAGTGAGAAGATTTATCATATGGTCACATGTAGATGTGAGAAATGTTACATGGTATGTATAATGTTTAACAAGACCCATAAAATTATGATTTTGATTTATCCCTAATTTATGGTCATATAGATATGCGAAAAAATTTAGATTAAAAATTATTACTGATTTTTTTGGGTATTTTCATGTTAGATATGGTAAATATTAATGATTATTTATGGTTTTTTAATATTATAAAAGGAGTTTAATAATTTAAAAAATGTATCATTTTATAGAAAAGGTACATCTACTTTATTATTCATTTATTCCAGCTTCATATTTTATATAATGAAATGATAATTAACCCATAAATGTATGAATTTGAGCCATCCCTAATCAATGGTCATCATGGATATTTTTGGTGTGTGATGACATGTGAAGATTAGCATGGGTTGAGGGTTTTTATAGAGATAGTAAGTTTTTATCATGAGGAAAAAAATGAGTTTTGTGTTCTAAATGAACCATTAGGTATACTACATGGAATTCCATACATTATATAATCAACATACTAGGGTTTCATGTTCATAGTAATCCACACTACTTGAGTTCAATATAAAATCTCACATATGAACCTTCATACTTTGATACTCTACTTACACTAGAATTAAGTCTAAGATAATTAGATGGTGGTTGGGTATGTTTCTTATCACATGGTAGGTTTTTATTAACTATGATGGTATTTATCCTCCCATATAATGAGTATGAAATCCAGTCCCTTGATTACAAAAGATTGAGTAAGTGTATAACCAAACAAAGATAAGTGACTTTTGACGTACTTATCTATTTTGGTGAGTGACAAGTGATGTACTAATTTACATAGAAAATTTAAATGAGATGTTCTCATTTTTCTTATTTAGTCCTTTCATAGAGAATTGTGAATATATGTGAAGTTCTATATAATATTGATAAACTCTATGTCTAGTGGTCACTCAATGTCTTGGATAAATGGATTTTATGATTATGCATGATTTATGAAATACATCTAGTATACATAGGTATGAAGATACATGTGTTTGATTAAAATCATGTCAAATCCCTTTATATATTGAGTAGTATTAACACTTTTATAGAGTTTTCTCCTTGAATATAATTATAAATTAGAGAGTTCATAATTGTTTTAATTGCTATAAAGTTCTATGGGGCCATACATAATGGTTATATTAATAAGGATACATTTTGTTTAAAAGTGTCTGTATAAAATTTTGAGAGTATATTGAATGATTCTCCAAAAAAGAGTCTTTTATTAAAATTATTTGTATACGATTTCAATTTTTTTACATATTATGTAACATAAAGTTAAAGTGTAAAAAGTCAATAAGGCTTTACTATAAGTGATATATTAAAAGAAAAATTCACTAAATAAAAACCATGACATGATGAATGTTACCATGTCATGGTTTATACAAAATAAAACCATGTTATGGTGAAAACAATTACATTATTTTTATGTGATTAATAGTGAATTTATTATGATATAATTAATTTATAAATAATCTTCTAATGTAAGAAATAATATATCATATATAACATCATATGATGATATTTAAATAAGTTTTTAAATAGTTTATGAAATTCTTAAAGAGTTAAAAATTTCATTTAAGTATGAAACGAACATTTCAAATAGTTATAATTTCATTAACATTTGATTTATGGAAATAGATTTATGAAAGGTTTTGAGAATACTTGGGGTTCTATATATAGTGGGTCAAGCCTTGTGAATTATGTGTAATTACTGTATAAAAATACTATTTTATACTGTAAAAAACTTCTGGAGCCACAAATCTCATTTATATATTCTATTTAACTCAAAGATTATTTTAGTTCAAGAACATGAGATAAATCTAACCAGTATGTGTTGTTGGTTATTAATAAGACCTATATATTATCCTCAAAGTAAGGAGTCTTTTGTATACTTAAAAGGGATCTTTTTTAACCATGTATAATTAAAAGAATAATTTTATTCAAAAGAAGAGTAGTATGTTATGTATTTTATTATATTAAATTAAAAAAAATTATGGTTTGATTTAGTGGAATCAGTTTTAATGGTTATTTTCACTATATTCAGACAAGTTTTTTCCTAAAAAAACCTAATGGAAACAACTAAGTCGATGCGTAAAGGCCTAGAATTTCTTGGATCCTTAATTTTTTCATTTTTTAGGTGTTGGTGGTTTCAGGTGAATGTTAGAGGAACAAAAGTGTTCCTAGAGATGAGATTTTAGATAGAAGGGAAGGATTACAGTGCGACCATGGGTGTTGTTCCATGAAGATTTGGATAGATGATAGGGTAGTTTTGTGTGTTTCTATATCTCTATTTTTTTTGGCTAAGTCTAGAATAATCCATACATAAGTAACCCTTACATATGTCCCTATTTTTTTAGAGTAACCCTTATGTATTAGTCTCTAGAGAGAGTAACCCTATTATATCAGAGTGACCCATATGTAAAGGTAACCATCAAGGAGTAACACTTTTATATCAAGATATATAAGAGACTTTCCTTTACCATATAAGAGAAAATATTCATTTTTTCTTGAATCATTTTCATAATTGATAGGGGTATGATCAATCATAAACCTATCATATTTGATGATATATCCTTTTTCCATAACAATCTTCCATTTTTATGTGGAGGGACTTATTGTGGAATATATGTCTGATCGGTCTTGGTTTAATCTCACATAAGGATCAATTGGGTTGTGATTATAGGCATTTTGTTGTGAGTCACTAGTTGTTGAAATTCGTTGGTTATATCTTCTAAGAGATCATTACAACATGGTGAATATGTTGTTTTGTGGTCTTGGTTTGGGGTGATCGAGTCTAATGTGGAGGTTCAAGGCCTAGAACATTATTTTTTGGAATTTTAATACTACAGTATGAACATATTCATCATGCCATGAACTTCATTAGTTGTATCTAATTTATGATATTTGAGAAACATTTTAAAAGAGGAGTGCTCTAGAGGATTGCACCATGATCCTTGAAATATAATTTGAAATCAACCCATCATATCATGACTCTATCCATCATCTCATGATTCCATAAATATAAATTTTTATTAAAATTTTAGTGTACCTCCTCCATTTGGTTCAATATTCCTTGTTTTTTTGAAACTCTAAGTAGTATTAGGATCTATTTTGGTGGTTCATGGAATCTGAGAAAGATTTATGACCTTACGATTCATGTGATTGATTCCTTATTAATTTTAAGGTTCCTTTCTATTTATTTTCTTATTTTTTCCTTCTTATAGGAATTTTGTAGCATTAATTATATTTATTATTGGTGGAATGATTTTTTTGGATTAATATAAAGCAGTTTTGTGGAAGATTCTCATAGATTTGTTGGTGTTTGGATTCAGTCCTCTCAATGTAGAATTTTATAGCTTTATTGAGTTATGGGATTTCAAATATTTTCTTATATCTTCTAGAATAAATTTTATCCTTGAAATTTTGTGTAATATTCTAAGTTCCCCTTGTTAATGCTTAGTCCCTTAGATTTTCCCCCTTAGAATCTAATGATTGGAACCCTTTTTATTTGGTCCACTTTAACTTGTTTACTATCATCCCTTTGATTGAAACCCTCCCATTAAGTTTTATAAGACAATTTTTTAATTATACCACTCTAAATTATGATAGTTTATCCCCTTTTCCTAACTCAAGATACACATTCTGACATAATAAGTTCATACTCTTTCCCAGGTCCTGATAGATATGGTTTGGTTCAGAGGAAGGGGTTTCCTTTTTAATTTATGAATTTTATTATAGTACTCTTACTTCAAACTCATTATTTTTATTTTGTTCTATGGGTAGGGGTTATTATTTTCCTTCTCTTATTTAATCACACCCTTTTATTAGGATCAATGTTTTTGTGTTGCTTTAGGGGAGGGGGATGTTGTATATTTCCTCTTTCTGTACTATTTTAGATTAATTGTGCCTTGTTTTTTTATAATTCCTCTTTTTCTTACTCTAATTTATTCACTTATTTAGATTAATTGTACATTTTTTTTATTATAAGTTATATTTTTATTACTTTAATTTATACACTAGTATCACATTATTATGGTTCTATATTCAAACCATTATGAAAGATATTTTATAGAAGAAATGAACTGGAAGTGAAAATTTGATCATGATTACTAGATTTTTCTTTATTCCATGTTGGTATGATGATTTTGGTGATTTATATTGATATATACTACAACATTGATATTAATAATATATTTTTTATAAATGTGTGGAATATAGAAATGAAAATGTAAATGTAAATCTATAATTGAAATTAATGTGATAGAAATGGTATTGTGAAAGGAAGTATGAATACAAAGGTAATTGGGAATTAATATTGAATAATATGAATAATTTTTAAAGTAATGTTATATGGGTTCTTATATAGTTGGGGTGTTTTAGAATTTGATTGGGTTTATGACTCATTGTATTTTTTATCTCGAGACAGAGTGAGTATTGTTTATGCTTAGAATACGAGTTCTTTATTTTTTCAGTTTTGGTAGGTTATCCATGGCTACTCATGATCTATTAGTGATACAGGGAGTGTTTTTTGGTCTCTTTAAGGGTGGTAACTTCTATTTATTTCGTTTACCTTCCTTAGAATGATGTTTTGAGGTTTGGGTTGAATAGATAAGAATTATTGGTCCTTAGATCTATTGTTTCTTCCTAGGGTGGTGGTGCTATATGTGTGTAAAAGACCGGTTGTGTGAGTTTATAGAATGAGATATATAAGTATAGAAGTATTGTTAGGCGAGTTTGGTAAGTTTAGATTATTGATTTTTAATTTTTATAGGTAATATTGGGGTGGGGATACTTCTTGGTATTTAATAGGATATGTGGGTTTAGAGAGTTTCATAGCTGTAGGTATGGTCTGAATTTTTATTTGGAATAGTGTGTTGAGTCAGGGGATGTATTTCATAGTTATATGAATATGTGGATCTATGGTTGAATTATATATATAAGAAATTAAATGGTAATAAAAGTTTGCTATAATTTATGAATAAAAAATATAATAAATTAGTAAGATGAGAATTTTCATAGTGATAATGAATATTTCATTAGGTTTAATATCTTGTGTGATATAGCGATTAATTCCATTTTTTTTTACAAAAAAATGTTTTTTGAGTATTAAATATTATTTATCTTTTGTTACAATGATTTCATATTTTGTATAGTTGATATTTTTTATGTTATGTTCTGATCATACGACATGGTATGATATGAAAATGGGTCGTGGAGGATCAAGTTTTATTCCATGTATACATGTGGGAAGTAATGGCTCAAGGTATGTTTCATGAGGAAACACATGTTTAATATATGGTGATATGGATGTGGTTATGAATACATAGTTTGTTATAATTTTCATTTCATTATCATCTTTCAAATAAGTTGGTGAGGGATTTTCCTACTGGATTACTACTAATTTGAGTTGAAAAAACCTATGAATTGACAGGTAAGAGTAGTGGTTGATTTTAGGACCCCTTTTCTTATTATACTATAATTATATTTACCTCAATTATTTATGGAAATTATTTTTTGTTACAAGGAAATGGTTCTAGTAAATTTATTTAATTGAGGAGATTGTAATATCTTGAGATGTTATACTTTTCCCTTGGTTATGAGTGCTTGTTTGAAACCTATTTTTGATTATATCTTTTCATTTGATTATTTTTTTCACATGAATTTATTCAAACAAATTTATTTCATATTTATTTTGATTTTTTTTGTTGAAATATGATTATTATAAGTACTCTTAAGTGATCACCCATCTATAATTTTCTTGAGATGTTTTGCAGGATGGTTTAGGGGGATATTAGGGATTCTATCGATTAGGTAGCTAGAGTGGAGTTCTATGATGATGGTAATGTATTTTAGTTGATTATATTTCATATATTATAATATAGATATATTTTGGGTATTATAATTGTTTATTTTTAGTTTATATATGAATTTTATTGGTGAATTTGCTTTATTTTCCTAGGAATTTTGATGAAAATTCCTTTTATGCATGTGAAAGATACCCTCAATGTTAGTTTCCAAACCATAGCCTATTAGAGATATGATTAGGATGTCCATGCTAAAATTTTATTCTAAACTAGGATATCTTTTATAAGGCTGGGGTTGTGACAAATTGTAATCAAAGCTTTTGGTATATAGATAGGATAAAGTTTGAAGTTAGGAATATATAAGGATTACATGGGTTTGGTAGGGAAATAGTTCCATTTAAACTTATCATGCGATGTTGAAAATGGATATTGATTATAAAAAAAGTATTTAAGGACAAATTAGATCAAATTCAAGAAACTTTATTGATTACTATGTATTCTTAGATGAAAATGAACTAATTATAGGGTAAAATTTTTTGAAGGGTGCATGCATTATTATCATAGGTTGTATTTAAGTAATTTTTTTATTACTTTTAGTATGTTTATCTATTCTAATATATATCTATATTATGTATTCTAAATAATTAAATTTCATTAATTTTTAATAAATTGATTCATTCTCATTTAAACATGCATTCTTATAATATCATGACATGATATGATGCTTGGTTTTATTAATATTTCAGGTTTATTTTTATAATTTAATGTTCAATGTATGATAATCAAAAAATATATAAGAGTATTTTAAGGATTAAAAGTTTTTATAAAATTAATATAAGTATTATGGTAATATTATTTAATTGATGGTGAAGCATGTCTAAAAGATCATTATTGAAATGAATAACTTTTCTAGACCCTTCTTGATCTAACATGCCCTTGATGATTAATTATCGATTAAGTTAAATGATTTTGAAATAAAATATTTTAGAAACACGTTTTAAATTCCAGCATGTCTTAATATGTAATTTTATTCCATGTGTTAAGATAAAATGATAATTTAGGGAGTTTTTTGGAATTAAATGAAAGTTGTAAGTATGAGATCATTTACTTAAATATCATGATAGAGTTATGAACTCTTGTTACATAAAATGTGTGATCTATTGAAGTATTATAATATATGAATATTATATGGAATAAAAGTATTTAATGATGAAAGTTTTTTAAAAAATAGAGAAAAAATAAATATGGCATATATAAATGGGTTGTTGAGAATAACATGTCTAAATTTTCTAGAATTTATAAAAGTATGCTAAGATATATGACATGTTAATTTTTTATTCCATTTTAAGGATGATGTGTTAAATATATTTTTAAGATTTTATTATGTAATTTAATAACCATTCCATGTTTGATTTAATTATGAAGCATGAAAGTGAAGAATTTTATAATTATATGGTGGTTTAAAGAAGCATGTAATGATGTTATTAGAAAATTAATACGATGGAAGGATTGCAATTATTTTATGGTAATAGAAAATGAATATTATTTTTTTCTGGAGTTCCCCCATGAAATATTTAGGTAATTATAGTTGAATAATATTTGTTTTATTGATAATTAAGGTGTTTATTAGTTATGTATTGATAATATGTTTTTCTTAAAGATTAATTTTTGGATAACCTAGGAATTTATTTATTATGAATTAATAAAGTTGTGTGAAATGAATTATTATGTTATTGTTATTAATATCTCTGATATTAATCTTAATACAATTATTTTTGGAGAATGTGTCTGTTGGAGAGGAATAAATATTATATAGGAATATGTTGTGGTTAATGGTGCATGTATGGTTGATTTTGTGGTTATTATGGGGAAAGGAATAATTGAGATGATGGGTTGATGGCGATGGGTTTTCTTGTCTAGTTGATGCGTGTTCCTGCATAAAATAATGTTTTTTGGTATTTTTATGACTCATGTGATATCCACTAACTCAGTTATTTGATGTTAAATTTAAGTATGACACAAAAACATCATCAAAACTTTGGTCTAGGGAATAATAAAGAAGAATATTTTGATGAAACATTGTTGAAGTTTTAGTAGTAGAAAGTACTAAAGTATCACAGTGGTGCATCTATTCATGAGGAAGAGGAATGGTTAAAAGAGATTAAAGTTTCCTTTGAGTTAGGGAGGACTCTAGATCTATTTTGTGTCTCTTTGGTAGTTTTATTGTTTTGGAATGTGGATTGAAGATATTGGAAGATAAAGAATGGTGAACCATAAGTGATTCATTAGATAGAGTTTCTTGAAATATTGAAGAAGGATTTTATTTCTCATGTGTAGATGGATATTATAATGAAGAATATTAAAGAGACCTGATAGGGGGAGAGAGTGTAAAAATCTTGGAGAATCATTTAATGTATTAGGTTAGTTCATTTATATGTTTATTGGCCATTTAATAAGATCAAGAGTGTCATTTTGAGTCCTCCTTGAATAAGGGGATTTAATGATCTGTTGAGTCCCTTCAAAAGATGTCTTGGGAAGAGGTGAGCGATCAGGTGTGGATTGAGGAGAGAGAATTTTCCATGAAATAAGGTTATTATGAATATTATTATTGAGTTTTTAGAGAGGAATATATATAAGATTTGAGTTTTTGGTATCATGGTTTATGGAAGAGGAAATTAAGGAGATTTTCTAGAGTTAGATCATGGACTTGAGCCTTTGATTTTAGTAGCTCGAGGTGTCCTGTGTCGGGTGAGTTAATAAGTTTCTATTATAATGCTATTGTGAATCATTATTATGATTCCCTAAGGATCAAAAAACTTCTTAGTACTTATTAGGTTGTTAGTTATGGTATGGGAGGTGAGAAAAGTTATGGGATAATGATCATACTCTTACTAAAAACTATATGGTAGATTTTGAACCCATTTTAAAGTGTGTGTTGATTGGTAATTAAATTTTAAAGTAATTTTTTTTACTTGTGGATATTTTTGGTTGTTTTTCATAAGGTTTTAATATTTTTAAAAAGGGGATTATTTTAAGGGGTATTTAATTTGAAATATGGTCCAGGTAAAAGAATTAGTTCATGGGGTGTCAATTGTGAATTAGGGTGGTTGATGTTGTCTTTATTCTCTATATTTAATTTACTTCAATGATGATGTTACTATTTCAGAGTTGTCTCCCTTTATATATAATACTTTGGGATTTTTATATATTGGGTTAGTTTTTATTTTTAAGTATGCGAATCATTTGAGAGGCATTTAATTTGAAGGCATGGGTTTCCCTATCCTTTCTTTGGGTGGGTTCTTTTTTTTTGATTTTATTTTTATTATCTAGGATGAGAATTGTATGAGAGGTATCTAATGTAAGACCCTATAATTTCTTGGAAAAATTAATTTATTGTTTGTAGGTGTTGGAGGTTTTTGGAGAAGGCTGGAGCAAGGGAGTTGTTGCTAGAGAAAATATTTCAATTGGAAGAGAAGCATCATGATGTGTCCATAGGTGTTTCATCATAAAGAGTTTATTTAAAGAGAGGGTAGTTTTATGTCTAATTCCATAAATTTTTTTAGATAAGTTTGGAATTAATTTTATGTAATCAAACCTTAGTTATCATCCTATTTCATAGATTAACCCTTATGTATATGCCTTATGTATCGGTCTCCTCAGGGAGTAATCCTTACATATCAGAGTAACCCATATGTAAAAGTTGTTGTTATAGAGTAACCCTTACAAATCAAGATACATAAAAGACTTATATTTTCCATAGAAGATAAAATCTTCATTTTTGGATTGAATAATATTTTATTATTTATGGGGGTATTATCAATCATAATTTTTCATATTTGACGATATACCCCTCTTCCATTATACTCTTCCATTGTAGTATTGATGGTCTTGTCACATCATGTAGATCTAATTGTTCTTGGTTTAATATCATGTAAGGATTAATTTCACCATGATCAAACGTTTTATTTAATGAGTCCTTAGGTTTTAAAATTACTTGGATTTTTATTCTTGGAGATCATTGGACTGTGGTGCATAGGTGCATTATGGTCTTGGTTTAGGGTGATCGAGTCTGATGTGGAGGTGCAAGGTCCACTCCATGATTTTTGGGAATTGAAATTATACAACATAGTCATATTAATCATGCTGTGAAATTCCTTATTTGTGTAAAATTTATGAGAGTTGATCAAATTTTAAGGGGGGTGCCTGGGAGGATTTGGCTGTGATCCTCAGAATCATGTTTGAAACTGACCCATTACATAATAACTATGTCTACCACACTATTATTACCTAGAACTAAATTTTTATTATAAATTCAAGGTACCCCATCAATTTGGTTTGATCTTATTTATTTTTCCTAAACCCCAGGTGGTATTGAGAGCACTTTTGGTGGTTCCTGGTGTTTGAGGAAAATTTATTAACTCTTGGTTCATGTAATCAATTAATTTTTGATGTAAGGTGAATTTATCTTTCTTTGTTTATTATTTTACTTCTTCCAAGAAGGCTGTGGTAGTGATTATATTTGGTATTGGTGGAATTTTTTATGTGGATTGACATGAATCAGTTTTGTGGAAGATTCTCATGGATTCTTTGGTGTTTGGATCCAGTCTTATCAAAGTGGAATTTCTCATCTCCATTTAGGTATATGAATTCTATGATTTTCTTCTATATTCTAGAATAATATGATTTATTGACATGCCATGTAATATTATAAGTTACCATTGTTGATCCTCAATCCATTATATTTTCATCCCCTTCAAATATAATGATTGGGACCCTTTTTATTTAGTCCCCTTTAACCTTTTTACCATCACCTCTTTGATTGAAACCCTCCTATTTAATTCCTTAAGACATAAATATTTTGTTGTAATTCCCTAAAAGTTTCTATCCTATCCCCTTTTACTAAATCCAGAGGCACCTTCTGACATGGTAAGTTCATACTCTTTCCTCAGGCTTGGTGGATATGGTTTTTTCTAAGGGAAGGGGTTTTTATTTACTTTATATATTTAATTATCAAACTCTCCCCTCATTCCTAGTATTTTTTGGTTTGGGGGGAGAGGTTATTGAATTCCTTATCTACTTTTATTACTTTCTTCTCTCAAGCTTGGAATTTTTATTTTGGTTAGGGGGAACATGATGTTGTATGTTTCTTCTTTCTACATTGTTTTAGATTAATTTTTCTTTGTTTTTTATAATTCCTTTTTTTCTTGATTTAATATCTATAATATTTTAGATTAATTGGGAATTGTTTATTATAATTCATTTTTTTATTTCTTTAATATCTACACCAATATCAAATTATTATGTTGTTATATTCAAACCATTATGAAACCTATTTTTTAGAATAAATGACCTTGATTATGAACTAGAAGTTAAAATTTGATCATGATGAATAGATTTATCTTTGTTACATGTTAGTATGTTTAACTTTTCAATTTATATTTATATATTATACATCATTGATATTAATAATATTGTGTTGGAATATGTGTGGAAGAAGGAAATTAAAATGAACATGTAAATCTAGAATTAAAATTAATGTGATAGAAATTTCATTATGAATAGATGTATGAATAGGAAGGTAATTTGGAATTAATATTGACTAATACAAATAATTATTGAAGTAATGTAATTTGGGTTCTTATAGAGTTTGGGTTTCATTGAAGATGATCAGGTTTATGTATCATTGTGTTTTATTGTCCTAAGGTAAAGTGTAATTGGTTTATAGTTAGAATTATCATTCTTTATTTTCAATTTTGGTAGGTTATCCAAGGATGGTTATAATCTATAGGTTAGATTGGAAGTGTTGTTTCCAGTCTCTTTTAGGTTAGTTTTCACTATGTATGTATTCCCCTTAGAATGTTTCTTTGATGTTTGGGTTGAATAAATTGGATTTAGAGGGAATTTAGAGGTGGAGGTCTAGTGTTTCACCGTAGGGTTATAGTTTTGGTTGTGTTTAAAAGATAAGTTATGTGAGATTATATAATGTAAGACATAAGTGTAGAAGTTTTTTTGGTGATTTGGGTAAGTTTGGGTGTTAAAGTTCGAAGGTTTGGAAGTAAGTTATGATTGGTGATTATTCTTAGTTTTTAATAGGTTATGTGGGATTAGAGAATTTCATAACTATATGTATATTCTGAAGTTGTCTTAGTAATAATGTGATGAGAAAGAGGCTGTATGTTGTAGTTTTCTAAAGATATGGGTTAATGTTTAAATTATAAAAATGTAGAATGAAATGGTAATCCAAGTTTGGTTAATTTATAAATAAATAATTGAATAAAATGGTAAGATGATAATTTTACTTATGAAAATGAAAATTTCATTAGTTGGGATATATTGTATGATATAATGATGATTTTGTTTTCACTTTTAAAACTATGTTGTTTGATTATTAAATATTATTTATTTGTGATTACAGTGATTACACTTCCATATCACTATAGTCATAAACATATCAATATCTTCATGGATATTACCATCTCTGAACCCTGTGCCATATTCACATGAAAAAAATGTAGGAAAAAATCCCATGTAGGGGTGAGTCTAAACATACTCAGTAAGACTCCCCAAAACCAAAAAGTAAAGGCAAAGAAACAAGTTAGCTAAAAAATCCTGGTATAAATGGGAAACTAGGAAAAGGTCAGAAAAATGTATAAATATAATCAACCAATAAAAGTTTCAAGGAATAAAATAATTCCCAATCACCTCATCTCCAATCCCTAAAGGTCGTATCTCATGATCAAATAAGGATGCATGGAGTACTAAAAATTACATAAATTCTGAAGTCAATACACCAACATAATGCCACATCTCAAAGGAAACAAAGGGGTGCCTAAGGAATCACAAGCTATGAAACACCCAATCTACCCAACCTCTCTAACTTCCATATTTCCATCAAAAACCATAAAGTAATAAACAATCCCCATTGAAGCATGTACGACAGTCAAGATACTATTTCACCTTATCATACACCATTATCAAATCACAATTGGATAAATCTATAAGGGAAACCATGACTTGAAAAAGGATAGATGTTAGTCAAGGGAGTAATAACCCCTATTATCATAACTAATCCACTATCAGAAAACCAAATCACTTCTCTGTAACTATAGTTTAATAATTATGCATAATCAAGTATAAAAAATAGATTGGGGGTATGGTATTGACTCTATAGATAGAGTAACCACACCCCAAGTATGTGGGGGAGTACCAAACCCTATCAGTAGTTTGTGGGTGACCCAAACCTCATTATTGTTGAGGCAGTACTGATCCCATGATGATCTAGAGGACCCATGCCCTAAGTATGTGGGAGAGTATTTAACTCTAGGATGAATATAGGGGACCCATTATATGTAAAAATCATGATATCAGTGGAGTTCATACCCCATGAATGCTATTATCATCTCTCCCAAACCCATTTATTATTCCTATGGAGATTAGAAGGATAAAATTCTAGTATCACATTGTGTTTCACCATCGATGCTGAAAAAGACCATACCATCACGCTCTATGAAAAAAATGACCAAGATGGACTATTTTTACATCCAAATAAGAGTCTTGAGAAAGGAGATATGAAAAAAACTAAGGTTGGAAAAGTACATGACATGTATTATATGGGTACACAATGTGTATCCCCTCTAGGAATGACTCATCATGCAATTATCCACACATGGTGTAAAAATTAAACCTAAAATACTTTGTTTATAGTGTGTGGGACCAGTGAGGCACTCTACGTGTATCATTAATACATGAGTCCTAGATGCCTCAGAGTACATGACATGTCCAATGATGTTACACTACGTGTGATGCTCATGGAGGAACTCATCATGTAATTCATATTCACCGAGTCATGAAACAACAGGCTACAAAAATGTGTCTCTATGAACACATGAAATATGGTCCATAAAGGCATATGGGATTGTAATTAGTCACCCAATTCAATTTATATAGTATATGAATCAATATCCCATTCTGTGTGGTATTTATAATTCTTAAAACCCTTGCACTATAGCTAGGGTGGTATACATCATGTATCTGTTCTGAACTATATGCTGTCTAGTTGGGTTCTTCACCCAGATTTATAGAATATTCTGATTTTCATGCTGTCACCACCCTATTCCACCTCTAGTCACACATTTACACTATCCAATCCTAACCAAGACCACACAGATTTTTTCTCAACACATTCTATCATATTTAGGTCGATTCACCATGCCTAGATCCCCTTTTTTCCACTAAAAACTTTTCTCATAACTATTTTTATGATTAGAAAATGTTAATAATTATTTAATGACTCCACATTTCCAATATGATCACCCCAATGTCAAACCAATACCCCATGTGAAGGTTGGAATTGATCGTTCATCACATGAAGTAGGGGAAATGAAGAACAGTGGCCAATGTGAATATCAACCACCCGAAAATTCACTAAAAATTCTCTGTAAGATACTCAAAACAAGAATGAATCCTCTAAAGGGAACAAAAAAGGGGATCAAGGATAAATGAAACAAATAATCATTGCATAAGGAAATACCAAGAGTTTAGAAAATGAATTCCCAAAGAACAAACACACCAATATCAAGGATGATATATCCTCCCTACCTTTAAACCCATTTCATCCCTAAAAAATGAAATAGTTATATTTATTAATCAAGGAAACCCACGAAACAACCCCTTATATAAAACAAACCACCATCTCACACACTTAGTTTTCCCCTAAAGGTTGGATCTATAAACAAAATCGGTTCCCAATTGTCCAAGAATGGTACATCCTCTTATATCACCAAATATATTAGCTCCAGATCATCTTGAATCAAGAATTTAATGGAAACATGTTTCCATTCTATGTGAGTTTCTCCAAGACTCTATGTTCAACCTTTTTCATATCTGAAAGTTTTTCTACCAAATGGGATGAAATGGATCTATGAACCACAGATATCCATCTAAAAATGGTTCATTGAAAATCTTACCTATATTAGAAGATCTTCTCTCTAAATCTTTAAAGAGAATACCTATTGTTTTTGAAATGATAACAATCCATCTATGTCACACTCTACCACTGATCATTCCATAAAGGCTTTATAATGTAACCATAAGAGTTATAAAGATACATTCCCCAATTGAACCATGTTAGCTTTTCTATAATATTATAACATCAAGGAACCAACACTAATATATCTAGATTGTGGAATAAGAGAAACAAAATTCTTATCTCCTAACCTCTTAAAAAACACTCATGAGAAAACTTCATCTACATCTCGACCTATAATAGGTTCACACCCACTATCAATGATAACCTGGTTGTCTTTTCATTACTCCTTCATAAAAGATAATGAAGAGAAGATCAGTAACAACACCAAACTCAACTAACTACTCAATACTATACCACTTCCCTTTAGGTGGACTAATATGTCATAATATAAAGTGGATAGTCTTGACTGTTTAGATGAACCTCCTCTATCGGCCCCAGACTATAGGATAACACCCGTAAAACAAGATCAATGGAAACCATAAAATCTAAATAAAACCTATTCCACCTATGCATAAAAAGAGGTACCATGTGATGGTGATGTATACAATGGATCCACTTAACATGTCACATTAAGGGTCTCACTTTACTAGAGCGGTCCCAAATAGGGATGTCCATTATGATATTCAATATTTACCAATTAAAGTGAATGATGTGTTTCCCACCTTTAAAGAAACCCTCTAGGTCCATTTCTTGAGAACATACGGTCACCCAGGTCCACTAAGTTTATATCACCACCATGGGCCTCTCCCATAGATGGGAAGAGTGGGGCTACCACTATCGATCCAAGGTTAACATCATCTCCCTCTCTATGTGCGAATCAACCACTCTAAAGCTAGCCCCTCTTAAACCTCTTCCATCATCCAAACATATATATCTATACTAGAAGTTTCAATCCCCATTCCACTAAAGTGGCACTAATATACCATTAATTTCCAAGGTTTTAACCTCAAAAGGCTAAATACTACTCAATCAATCCAAAAATCATGCTACGATAGGTCACTACACCACTGATACTCTCATCATGAGACTAAAACAATTCCTCAAATGCCTAAAAGGACCCTCCATGAACTGATAATAGGAAGGATTAATACCATAATTTCACTTATAAAAACCAGAACACCATCTCTAGAATACAATATGATGCATATGGAGGTCTCATATTATAGGAAAACCATGGGTATCTTATCAAAATCATTCATCCATTCCTCTACATTCATAGTAAGTGAATTATCATCTATACACACAACACATAAATCCATGATTACTGTCTAATGGGTCATTGACTACAACTACTTGAGGTTGGGCTATGTTCCCCACACCTGAGGGGATCCCAATCACCATTGAAGGTGGAATATACCTATTTTACTCAATCTTCAACACCTCACGACATTATAAATGGGTAATCAATTCATACCGAGGTAGGAATCACTAGATTTCATCTCTACCATGAAGGAATATATTGAAATACCTTTTTCTTCACTAATGAAAAACTCATTTAACAAAAATGGGTGAGTTAAATACATTCTTCATTAGTGAAAATTCTCTAGAAGACAAAGGTTTGGATAGACGTTTCATTGGAATCACCAACCCTTAAACATTTTATGAATAAATAATAACTCATGCCTACATCAACCAGTTCATGTATCCATGAATAATTGAAACAAATTGTACTATGAACTGTATCTGTTGATATTAGGCTACAGATATATATTTCATGCATCTTCACATAAATTTCACTTTCATCACCCCATTCCAGATAGGAACCAACTAAGGGTGGTAATGATGGGATTAGATAGTTGAACATTCCACCTCTATATTCTTTTTCACTAATCACTTCCCAACCAAAGATTCTACATACTATGAAACGTCTTAAATAAGAAAATATCTAATTTCAACACTATATTTCATGTGAATGTTCATACATGGAACCTCTATAGCTATCTTCAAGTGAAATACCAACTTTATCCCTCGTCCAGGGTGTATCTTCACCAATAATCCTTAATCCTCCAATGATCTCTCAGGGTTATCTAGCATATGTTAGGTTTTTTGAAAACACATTCACAAATCGATAAATCTTCCTTTAAATTATTCTATTTAACTTATTAACTTGAATAATTCCACCATGAAGCATTCCCAAAAAACACCTCATGACATCTTTGGGCCTTTATGTGTACTTAGAAATGGTTGCTCTACCTAGACTAGGGTCCAAAATCCTCAGATAAATATTGATAATGAATAAGGGATCAAATCCTAACCACAATCAAGCAGTCCCATCATGAGTTCATGGAAAACATCACCCACTAATGGTTCACTATTCCATATAGGGATCTCAATGTAAGAATATTCCTCTAGTTAACAAGGGACTGAACTGGATGGAAATGTGAGTCTCATACTCCAGCCAAACCTCTATCACCCAATGATTAGGTTCTTATCATAAACCCAAGAGGAATATATTGTCACAATGCATGATGCATATCCAGTGTATGGGTAGTTTTATCCAACTCAGTTAAAACTACCATATGCTCTACAAGAAAGATCTTCACTAAGTGAAAAGGGGAGAGAAACTAACTCAGAACAATAGTTAAATAAATCTCTTAACTAAGTCTTGAAATAATTCATCATCAATCAAAAATCAATGGTAAGAGGTCCAACTGAAGGCACATGATCATCATGACACTACCTCTACACACAAGATGGTTATTAGTGGGTGGAACCCCACATTTGATTGGATAAACCCACAATGGTTAGATAATTATAGGATGAGATAACACATGAAGGACATGAAAGATCATAAATGACCATTGTATGATGAAATTACCAACTTGATTGTAAAGACCCGTAAATTTCAAGGATTTTTTTTCTCTTAATTTTCTTTGGAATTTTACAAGAACGCAGTTTCTGACGGCACCTGATTCCGAGGCCCGGTGTGCCCAGAATCATTTTCCGAAGTTTGGCTTGGGTACGTTCAGTGAACGGACGAGCGGGTTTTTCTAACTTTTGAACCGGTGCCCGGAATCGAATTCTGAGGGCACCGATGGAATATCAGCGCCGGTAATTGCTTAGAAACACCTCTTTCGGAGTTGCGTTTTCTCGGGTGTGGTTTTTAATTTTTGGGCTTAAAGTTAAGAAATAAAATAAATTGTACGACAAACTTTATTTTATTTCAGTTAAGCCGCTTGGAAGCCACTTGAAACCACTTAAAGCAGCTTAAGCTGAGTCGATACGGATAGGGTGCTATCCAGGAATATCCTACCCTCTTGGTAGGATATTTGTGGGGTGGGGCCCGCACGAGCCCCGCCGTTTCTTTTCCGCTAAGTAACGCACCCGCGAAAACCTGTCATTATGAAAGTCAACTGACGCGTTTTCTTAAATTCTTAATGCACCATTTAATTGGGCAGTTTTGTTCGTAAATTAAATGGGCAGTTTCTTTCGTTAAATTAATTCTGCGAATTAATGGGTTGTTACTTACCTCTTATTCGTTTGTTGGCGTAATAATAAAATAAGACCAACACCGACTTTGGAGGATTACACCTTGAGTGGTTTTTGACAGAAGTTCTTGTGACTTCACCCTTCTTCGCGAAGAACACGAAGAACGCGAAGAACGCCAGCCTCCGACGAAGAACGCCAAACCCGCGGAAATCGACGACGTGACACCGTGTGCCGCGACGCCGATGTTTCCTCTCCCGCAACGTTCTTCGGCGACGTTCCTTCCTCCACGACAAAAACCTTCGATCATCCGTTGAGGTGAGAGTTTCGGATTTCTTTAAATTCCTTTGTGGATTTTAACTCAAGATGGATTTAATTATTAAAATTAAATCTGTTGATTCTTGAACCTCGGAGTTTGTCGACGCGGCGCCGGATACCGTGACGATCTCATCCTTCCGCGACGAACCCCTCCTTCCGCGACGATCAAATCCGCGAAGAACCTGCGCGTGCAACTTGACGAGGTAGGGGTTGTTGTGAATATTTTATATTCCCATGAACATTTCTTTAAAAATTAAAGAACCAGATTCATATGAACAATTTTAATTTATTAAAATTGTTGTTTCAAGTGTTGCATAATTCTCCCGTTGTTATTATTCTAACGCGGAGGGTTCGGGCCAAACGAACATGGCCCGAAAACCCTCTGTCGTTCTTCGTGGTTGTGCGGATTTGGTGGGTGACGGAAAATCATGACGCAAGGACGATTTGGTGATCCCGCAGTGAATAACGGAACCGAGGAGGAACAATGGCGCAGACGGGAAAGAAAACGGACCACCGGAGCAACTCCGGTGGCTCGCAGAAGTGGCCGGCGGCGCGGGTTGCCGGCGCGCCGCCGGACAGAGCCACCTCGGCTTCAGCCGCGGCGGCGGCGGCCAGCGGACCCACGGCCGCGCGGGTTCGGCTGGCCCGCACGGGATGCGGCGACATGCCGCGTCCGATCAATCCAGCGCGGCCCCACACAGGGCCGTGACACCTCCAAACCGCAGGGGCAGCGCCCCGCGGCATCCCGGCCGCTCGGCCGAGCCGAGCCAGGCCGGTCCGACCGGCCGGGCCGCGCCCTGGCCGAACCAGACCGGGTCAGGTCGACCCGGTTCGGCCGACCCAGGGGGGGTCGGGCCGGGTCGGTCCGGGCCCGGACCCCCCATCTTCGGACCATTTTCAGTCTTTTTCCCGTAACTTGAGCTACGGGCCTCCGAACGACACGCCGTCAGCGGTAACACAATCCTTGGATCGAGACGGTCGTTTCAGTATATTGAACTCAAGGTTTTGGAATACTTTGGGTTCGTCCGGGTTGGTTCGTACACGAAACCAACCGGGCCCTCGGAGCGGAAACGCTCATATCTTGAGCTACGGACGTCCGATTGTCGTGTCGTCGAGTTTGTTGAATTCCTATAAGTGAGATGGATCTTTTGGATCACTCCTCCCGAGGATTGGACGTAGGTGGAGTACGGTCGGGTTGGTTTTGCCTTAAAAACCAACCGGGCCCCTGGGACGAAAAAACTAATAACTCTCAGACCGGGCGTCCGATTGACGCGCCGTCTGCGACGTTGAGTTCCTGTTGATGATACAGAACTTCTGAATACATCAACTTCGGACTTTGTGTCAGTTGATGTATCAGCTTCTCGGCTCGTGGAGCAGACCCTCCCGAACGAGCTTGCTGTGTGCGGGAACCCTAGTGCTGGTTGCGACTTCGACGACGACGATTGTGCAGAGATCCTCAGTGGACTGCAACGATGAAGACAGCTGGTCTTGTATCCTATGTGGGTCCTAGCTGTACTGGTCTTGTATCCTATGTGGGTCCCATCTTAGATGATTCAATACTGGTCTTGTATCCTATGTGGGTCCCAGTATAGATGAATCAATGAAGACAGCTGGTCTTGTATCCTATGTGGGTCCTAGCTGTGCTGGTCTTGTATCCTATGTGGGTCCCAGCTTTGATGATTCAGTGCTGGTCTTGTATCCTATGTGGGTCCCATCATAAAAGAAACAATGAAGACGGCTGGTCTTGTATCCTATGTGGGTCCCAGCTTAGATGATTTAGTATCTATGTCTGATCATCTCTGTCACCTTTTCGATGATGTATACCTGTGTGAGCTGAATCCTGTGTTACTATCCTTTGTGGATTGTGTTGAACTATCCTGTGTGGATTTACTGTTTACTCTCCTTTGTGGATTGTGTTGAACTATCCTGTGTGGATTTATTGTTTACTCTCCTTTGTGGATTGTGTTGAACTATCCTTTGTGGATTTACTGTTTACTCTCCTTTGTGGATTGTGTTGAACTATCCTATGTGGATTTATTGTTTACTCTCCTTTGTGGATTGTGTTGAGCTATCCTATGTGGGTATACGTTTGCTTTCCTGTGTGGACTGGGTTGTGCTTGGGCTCGGACGTTGGAGCTGAACGGGGATTGATGACTTAGGTATATGTATGGGCATATACCTAAGCAGTGTCGGTTGTTATTTCGTGATTGTATCTTTCCGTTGTGGTTTATCCTTTGTGTATTTCGGGAGACCTTCGGGGGGTCTCGGGGGTCCCTACTGAGTAGCTTATACTCACCCCTGCACGGGCTATGCCCGCAATTCGTTGTGTTTTTTGCACACGACGAACAACGCTGATCGTGGTGGAGGCGTGCGGAGCAGGACGATACCTGGAGGTGGACCACTGGGCGGGACGTACTCGGAGCGGTCAGGTGGACCCGAGGAGCAGTGGAGGCTATCTGTACCCACCCTTCAGGTGGGACTTCCAGAGGACGGCTCGGCGCTGCGGCTTTTCTTTTCAGTTGCTGTTTTTCCCTTCAGTTGTACTTTACAGTTGGGATTGTATTTATGGACCCTTTTACTTTCAGCACAGCTTGTTACAGTTTTTACTTAGTGTTTACTTTTTCGCTTGCTTACTCTGTGGTGCTTGTTTACTTTTCAAAGGAAATGCCTTCCCTTTTTACTGGGATTTACGCCTTGGTGCTAGTCGCCAGCCCCTAACCTGTGGAAGGCGGGCTTGGGGTAGTCACGACACGGGCCCTGAGGACGGGTCATGACATTGATTATACCCTAAAATCTATGTATTAGAGCTCCAAGTTGACTAATAGGTTATCAAAGTCCTAGAAAAAGGATACATCGACCTAAAAAACCTACACTAGTCTCCCTAGTCTGATAACCAAACTCAATAACCCCATAACATCACTGGACTAAATTCATAACCAGTCCTCACATAATTAAAAACTACATTCTCTACCCATAGGAATCAACTAATTTTATACTGCTCTAATGGAATCAACCCATCTAATCCCCACCCAAGTCGATAGTAATTCTAGTGTGTCACCCCAAGACCACCTTTAATAGGATAGGGGCTAGTGACTATCACTGAGTGGGTATATCACATGAAATGTGACACCTTAGCCTATAATAACCAATAATAAAAACATATCTTCAATTCATAAAATAACCAAAAACACCAACAGTATATATATATATATATATATATATATATATATATATATATATATATATAAACAACTGAACTATAACTATATACACCACATGAACTATACATCAAATAAAAGCACAACACCACATAGAAAAATACCCAAGGAACCCTATATCCAAAAAAGACTTTGAGTCTAATAAAAATAAGAACATTGAAAAATCCTCCTCACCGCATGTACTCCTAGATCGATATGAATCCACAACAACCACTGTCATCATCAAGAACCACCATGATCTACCATGCATTTCCAAACACCAGCTTTGAACAAGACACACTAGCTCCATTCCCACCAAGACTATCTCTAAACCCCCTATCATTTTCATAGACATAATGTGTGTGGGCACAAATCCTATGAAGGGGTGAGTATAAACACACTCAGTAGGATTACATGATACTATAAAGGAAAGAAAAAGAAACAAGACAACTAAAAACTTTTGGTATGAGAGGGAAACTAGGAATATAATAAGAAAATATCCAAATATTCTCAACCAATTGAAGTTACAAGGATGAAAAGAAATCCCAATCACCACATATCTAATATCTAAAGGATTTATATCAAGATAAACTATGTATTCTCAAAGTATCTAAATTTATAAAAAGTCTAAAGTTGATAACCCATCTACATGTCACATCTTGAAGGAAACCAAGGTGTGACTGAGGAGTCACAAGCCTCAAAAGACCCAATCC
This sequence comes from Viscum album, assembly GCA_963277665.1. Lineage (NCBI taxonomy): Eukaryota > Viridiplantae > Streptophyta > Magnoliopsida > Santalales > Viscaceae > Viscum > Viscum album. Next base: position 818,317,367 of record OY728148.1, read on the forward strand.
ACCCAACCTCTACAAATTCCACATTTCTACTAGAAAAAAATAAAGGAACACCATATCCCCACTGAATCATACATGATAGTCAAGATTGTACCACACCTTACTATAGAGCACTACCATATCACTATTTGAGAAATATATAAGGGAACTCATTCTCTGACCAAGGATATATGTTGACTAAGGTAGTACTAAATCTTACTATCATAACAACCCTATTATGAGAAAATTCATACTACATCTCTATAACTATAATGGAGGAACCACACCCCATAAAATAGCATGTATAATATGGGGGAATACTGAATCCATAAATAAAGGACTCACACCCCAAGTATGAAGGGGAGTACCAAACCCTATCTGTAGTGTGTGAGTCACCTAAACCTCATTGTTTGTGAGAGTACCAACCCCATGCTAATCTAGACGACCCGAACCCCAAGTATATGTGGGATTACTAAACTCTTAGATGAATATGGTGGACCCATTCTATATGAAACTCATACTGGCATGGGTGTTCTGAACCCTTGAATTTTCCAATAATCTCACAGGAACCTAGTTTTCATCACTATAGATATAAAAGGACTAATCTATTTATATCACCCTGCGTCTCACCATCGATGCATAATATGATCATACCATCACAATCTATGAGGAAAAAAATCCAAGGATAAACTATTCATGAGTCCAAATCAGAGTCCTGATAAGGGTGATATGAATAACCACTAAGGATATAAATGTACACAAAATTCACTTTAGGTGTACACTACATGTAACCCCACTAAGAAGGCCTCATCATGCACTTCTACACACATGGTATATAGATTCAACCTACACAGTGTGTATTATTACATACACGGTTTGTGGGACCAATGAGGCACTCGATGTGTATCCTTGATACATGGGTTCTAAACACCTTGGGGTACAGGACATGTCCAATGATGTTACATGAAGTGTTACACCCATATAGGAAATTGTCATGTACCTCTCATTTACCAAGTTTTATAACCCTAGGCTAAACAATATGTCTCTGTGGACACAGGGCATGTGGTGCACAAAGGAACCTTTGAATGTACTTTTTATACCAACTTAATATATATAATATGTGAATAAATAACACGTGTCATGTGATATTTATAACTCCCAAATACCCTAGTTCTATATATAGGTAAGTACACGGCATGTGTTTTTCTGAACTACACTTCATGTAGTTTGGTTCTTCACCCATATTTGTAGAATCTTTCAATTTTCATGTTACCATTACATAATTTTACATCCAGTCATGTCATTATGACATCTACCACTATCCAGGACCCCCGAGAGTCATTCTGGACACTCAATCCACCGTATTCCTCCATCTCTCATAGATTTATCTTGATTAATCAAGCCTACATCCTTATCATGATGCCCAGATATATGGTATGTGAATTGTTTTTAATTTATATTAGAATTTAGTTGGTGTATTAAATTTATTTTCCTTGGAATTTTAATGGTAATAACTCCCATACATGTGATAGATATCCTTGGTTCTAGTATCTTACCCATGACCTATTAGAGGCGGGATTTCAAGGTCATGCTTGTATTCACTATAGACCCAAGAGGGGATTTAGTGAGGGTGGTTCATGACATGAATAATATCATATTAAGCATGGGATAAGGTACCAAGTGTTTAAAATTATAAATCCTCAATAAAAAGGAGTTACATAAAGGATTAATTAGATAATAAAAATATTTAAAGGATGATATTGATTAAAAAAACTAGGTGTTTAAAAATGCCTTAATCGGTCCTAGATTGGGCGGACCTAAAGTAAAATTTTCCAGGCCTAGCATCATGCCGATAAAATTTATTTTATTTCATTTTAAATTAAAATATTATTTTTATGATATAAATATATATTTATAGATATTACATAAGTATAATAGGCACAATTCCTAGACTTGTTGGACCAGGTGCAACCTTGGAATCCTAAAGTAGAGGATTCAAGTCTCCCTTATCATGGGGTTCTCATTTTATTATTTTATTTTTTAGGTTTAGTTGGGGTTTTGGGCTGGGAACCAAAAAAAATATAACATCCGACTCAATTATTTTTTAGTTCCAGACCGATCGGGCTTCAGGTAGGGTCGGTTGGGCTTTTAGGCCATTAAGCTAAATTTACACACTTAAGAAAAACCAACGTCAATGTTTTGAAAAGAAGATGAAATGATACTAATATACATCTAAAATATATAATTTTTGGTACTGGTGAATTGATGATCCCATATGAGATGTGTTAGGATAACAAACCACCATTGAAATACTTTCGAGTATTTGGGAGTAAGTGATTTATCTTGAATAAAGAGAAATTACATGAGATATTTAAGTATAATGGCGATGAAGGATTTTCTATATACTTATCCAAAACTAAAGTTTAAAAATTATTTAATTAAAGGATATATAATAAAATTAAAAACCAATAATTAATTATTGTGAAAAAAACAATTTACACTAGAAAATAGTGATGAAATCATTGATGAAGATAATGATGATGCAAGAAATTCAAGATAAGCGGTGAGATATAAAAGTGATCCTAAGGAAACTACTTATTATTAGTAATAATAATAATATAGTACATAAAAAGTATGATGAAATTTTATTTGTTCTGAAAGTTAAAAAAGGATAAAGAATTATTGAGATTCATGGATTTCTATTGGTTAGGTTCAAATGATGGATAAAAATCAACATCTGAAGGTGTATTTTACCTTAGAGGTATGTTCATTTTAAAACATATAAATAAAAGTATTTCATTTCATTGATCCCTATAGACTCTGAATATAAATTTTCTACTCATGTTTATACTTAACACATATGGATGAAGTAATAACTTGAATACAATCATTAAAATATAGTTTCTCATATTACAATCATGTGTGATAACTCAATAGTAATAAATTTGAGAAAAAATATAGTGCATTACTCAATAATAATGAAAATTGAGATTAAATATCACTTTATTAAGGATAAAGTGGATCAAAGAGTAGTGAAGTCAAATTATTTTTCAACACAACATTATGTAGCTAATGCGATGATAAAAGAAAATTCCAAGGGAAAGTTTTGAGAATTATAGTTTAAATATTTGATTTACACCATCTCTTTCTACTTGATGGTTTGTAGAAAAACCCCTCTCTTCTAATTTGTTTTCATATATAGGTTATGAATAAATCATAAGTGTTTTAATAAGTTATGATCTCCTAATGGATAATTATTCATTAATAACTCAGGTTCGTATATGTTTGGGTTCTTTGGATTTATTTAAAAGGGTGAGAAGAATTGGTATGTAGATAAATTAATAAGTTTGTGACTCTTAGTGAACTCAATGGGGGATAAATATCAAAGTAGATCAAATTAGGGGGAGTTTCTTTGAAATAATATTTGAGGTAATTCAAGGAGTTTTTAATGAAATACTTTCATTTTACTCTTGTTTCTCACAACAATCATGAATCACATGGGCTTAGAGTAAATGGATATTTCTTCATATGAATATCTATGAATTTTTTTTTATAAATTTAAGAATTTTTCATTAAAGTTATTGAATGTTTTTTCATCAATCCAAAAAAATGATAATGTTAGAAAAAATATGAATATCTATTTTTAGTTTTTTTTTGTTGAAAAATATTTGAAAATGAAAAAGAAAAAGAAAATATTAAAATTAAAGAAACTTTTGAGGTGTTTCATGGAGTTTAGAGATAGATATATAAGTTTTTATGATGAAACTCAAGGTCATTACATGGTGTGTGACTCATAGAAAAGGTGAAATTACAAGAATATTTGTAAAAAATAGTAATGTATTACTAGAGAATTTTGGTATAGTTATCATCTACCATGAACAAGGACTACACCAATTGATATTTCCATTCCAAGAATGATATTTTTAGAGATACTTGTATAAAATGGTATGATAAAATGGTCCATTCCATGGTTATGAGGTTGTTTGAATTTGGTTGATGAGATTGGGAAGATATGGGAAAACATGTCATGATTATAAAGAACTTTAAAGTATGGCTTTGATAGAGTTACTTTACAAAAAGTAAATATAAGATGTAATGTCCCAATATTTGGCATGTAAGTCTTTGTAATATTTATAGGAATATTTCAAGAGCTAGGCACTGAGACAATATGAGATTCTGATTCTTGGTGTGCTTGAAATTAATTTTAGATATATATTAAATATATTAAATATCATACACATGTAGTTTTCTTAAAAATCAGAATAACTATTAAATGAAGGCCCAGATTAGAAATCCAAAGACACCTTTGATCTTAGTTTGTGATTTCTACCCTAGGCACAACATAATATTTGTTGGCGTAGGGATTTTTGTTAAAGTGCAGTCACAAGAAATTTAAATAAAATTAATAAGTTTAATTATATATTTTATTTGTCTTGAAAAATTGGCCTAGAATACTCTTTAAATAAATAGATATGAGAAGATATGAGGGTTGTCTGCTAAAAACTAGAGACCTAAAAGGCCATTAGAGGAGAGTGTTGGTGGAAAATGATGTTGGATCTTATCAGATCAAGAATCATGCGCCAATAGAGTTCATATATCTCACCAACAATGGAAAAACATGACTGTTCTTATTCAATGATTGATCCAAATTTTAGTTTAGATTTTTTTATTTGGGGATTCATCCCATTTTTTCTTATCTCATGATTAACAGAAGTCAAACTACTAATGGATTTATTCACAGATCGATCATTTTTGAGGGTATAGGTTATTTGCAGGATTTGGTGATAATAATTGTTTTGTCTATTTATTTATATACTTCATCATTATTATTTATTATCATAATGGATTAATGTTTAAATGAAAAAAGGTCAATGTTTTTAATCACTCTTATAGTTTATGGTTTTCTCTCCCCATTCTACATGCATTCATCATTAGAGTTTATTTTGGTATGTGATTCAATGAATACCCAATGAATGATCATTGCATGTTTGATCTTTGGTAAAAAAGATCATTACCGTGGGTTATGTATGGATATTTGATGATTTGAGTTATGGTATATAGGTATGGAAGAAAACCCATAGATGGATTAGAGGTGTTATTACCAGTTTGGTGGTGTGGTATTGATGATGCGAGGTGATATTGTTTACCGAGCAGCAGATACAACCATATTCGGATGGAATACAACCAATGATTGTAATGAAGTTCATCAAACTCATATCTACATCTTATAGTTTAATTTAGGGTAGAATTGGTGGATATGGAATGAACAGGTGAAGATTCATGAACATTCTGAAATTTCTAGGAAATTATTGACTATACAATGTATAGTCACGTGAACACACGCTGTGTGGTCTCTTCTATGAGGTGATAGGGTTTCAATGTGGAGAAAAATATCACATGACATATGACTAGTTTCACATTCCATGTGATCCTTATCCGACCAGTTCAATAGAGAGAAAATGCCAAGGAGGATGGGTAGTGTTGCACACCGTGTGGGCCATTCCACATGTCGTATACACCCTATCAGGTAGCTTAGAATGTACAAGGAGTACACACCCATGAGATTATGTGGTAAAAAATTCCATTTATGGAGATCCACATGCTGTGTATGTAGGAAAGTACATGGGAATGAGAAGATTACACACTAAGTGCCATCCCAAATACATACATTCCGTGTACCTTTGGGACACACCATGTATTGATAAAATGAACATTCCATGTGAGAACAAGACATGAGAAGTTCTAAATTTAGTAAGACATTCCATGAACCTCTAGGGATAGATATGTACTCTTTTGAGGAAAGGTTGTTTTCCTCTTTTATCTCAGCTCATCTTCGTTGCGAGCTTGTGTGAGCTACATTGGACTAGTATCAGTTGAGAGTGTTCCATTTGTATATTCTTATAAGGGTTCAGTGTGGCATCACATTTTTACCATAGAGGGTGGTCCCACAACATATTTCTTTGATTAGTTTACTGTGGGTGAGTTCCCTTATTTTAGAATGAGTTACCTCAATCCTCTTCAATAGATATCTCAATAGCTTGGATCCTGCATCCCTTTGAGTGTCCCAGTGTAAGAACTTAGGTTTTTAGAATGGGTCAAAATCCAGACCCTGTTTAAATTTTTGGCTTGTTCTGAGAAAACTGAGAAAATATAGGAAAAACTTTTAAAAGTTGGGAAGGTAATGTTGGTGCGAACGGTTGGTGCATGGTCTGAACAAACCATGCGGGCAAGTCATGCGAAGTCTCTGGGTGAGACAGTGGGCTCCGCACGGGTGGCGCCCAGTTTGTCAAACCATGCCAGATGGCTATGTGAAGTTCCTGGGTGAGGCAGTTGCAACTGCACGGTTGGTGCACAGTTTTCCAAATGGTGCGGGGTAACCGTGCGACCACTTAAATTTAGGGTTTTTAAGTTCTGGGCCACTCTGGATTTCCCATTCTTCTCTCTTTTCTTCCTCCCTCTTGTGGCTCGTGTTGGGAGAGCTGATAGGACCTTCAAATCCCTCCTGGATCTTCGTCCGAACTCCATTTCAAGAATCGTTTGATCCGTTGGAACCCCCTCGGTAAGGCCTTGATTTCCCTTTATCCATTTTTCTTGATTTATGTTCTAGAAAGAGTTTTTGGGGTTTGAGAGGTTTTGATTCTTTTGTAGATCTACCACATTTTAGGTGAAATTAGAGGCTGTTATCAGAGGAGTAGCATCGTACTAGTACGAGGTAGCTAGTGCATACCTTCTTTTGTGTTTTTAGAGACCTTTGGGTGGCGCAGAATATGGAGCGTATTTGGGTATTTTGAGAGAGACCCTAATTTATATGATATTGCATTTTAAATTGCTTATTAGACCTATGGGATACCTTGTGTATGCCCTTTGTCCTGTCTTGATTGAGAAGGGTCGGGTGAGAGGCCGTTTCTCACATGGGCATTTTGGCTGGGGTTTCCAAAATGATAACACTTGAATTATATTGGTTTAAACTATTAGGTTTAGTTATTAAAACCTTGATATGAATTGTTGGAGACCTTAGAAACTTCAGTGTTGGTATGGGACAACACTTGCTTAGTGCAATTCATCTGTTTAGATGGTTTTTCCTGTTATGTGTTCTATTTAAATGTGTTTTATATGTAATTGTTAAATTGCATCTGCTGGACCCCTTGGGTTGTGATGGGCATGACCCATATATTGTTGAGGGATGCTGATCACAGGTTGGGCTTGGACCGGGGTTACTTTGGGTGGTTTTGAACATGATATTGGGCATCATAGACATCGGCTTGAGGAAGGATGACTGTCAGGTTGGGCATGGCATGGGTTACTTGGATGGAGAGGCCATCCGACTTGAGAGGCATGGTCACAGGGGCATGAGTTGTCAGAGGTGTGGTGGCTTTGGTACTATTTTGGTGATTACCGCTCACCCGAAACTTGAGTAGTGTGCACACAGAGATACTCCGTGATGAGGTGGTTTTGACCACTCATGTGGGTAAAGGTCCCCATAGATGCGTTTTAGGTATTTTGGTTGGGGGTGCTTGCCGTAGAAATCCACATGGGAGGTGAGGAGTTTTAAGTGGATAAATTTGAGGCTATCTGGTTGGGGGTTGAGGCTCGCCGTGATTTGAGGTCAGGTATCGCTGTCCCTCCGGTTACTTTATTTGAGGGTAGACCACGCTGTCCCTCTGGTTATTTATTTGAGGAAAGACATCGCTGTTCCTCCGGGTTATATCCCAGGCGTGCCTTCAGGACATCGGTACTTGAGGCATGAGGTGTTAGGAGGCACAAGGTTCTGAGTCACTATTCTTGGGAGTGTCTTCGAGATGTCGGTACTTGAGACACGCAGTGTCTGGGGGAACATGGTTCCGGGTTACATGATAGAGATTCCGGCGTTGGCCGAAGAAGGTGACACTCCATGACAGCCACTGAGCACCAGTGGAGTTCGTGTTTATTTGTGAATCGTACTATTTACTTTATTCCCTATAAATTCATGCCTTATTAAACACTTATATTAGGTACACACCGTTGGGCGGTATACTACTAAGATTTGTCTCACACCCTGCACGAGCCCTTTGGGACGCGTGCGGAGTTTATGGATTTACGTGCAGGAAAGAGGCTAGCCTCAGGATCTGACCTGTATTATCTATTTCATGGAGATGGTATAGACCTTGAGGTCTTACCTAGATGGGTTTTACTTTTTTTGGTTTTTCTTTCCTCTATCAGTATCCTTACTTGTTGTAGCTACAGTTGATTATCCATTGGCGCCTTTTTATATTCAGTTATGTATGACCTGTTTTGGATGCATGTTTGTTTATCAGTAGTAGTTACATGTGATCAGCATGCTGTTGTCTTTACTTTCTACTATTTTTGTTTATATTTATTGATTCTTCTACTTATTGTCATTGAATGTGCTTCCACTCTGTGGGTCTGGTTCGAGTTTGCTGAGTTGTTTCTTCTACTGCATAACTATTATTATACTCAGACCAGTACCATCATTATCCTCCGAGAGGGTATAGCCTCCCCACTATACCTAAAATACCCTCACTACTAGTCGGCAGCCTTTGGAATTCATGGAGGTGCGCCTAAGGTAGTAACACCTGACCCGTTTAGCACTGTTCGTGTGGCTGCTCGGGTCCAGGTCGTTACAAAGTAGTATCAAAGGAGTTCTTGATAGGGATTTAGTAGCAGTGCCTTGCTGACTAATAATGAGTTTGAGACTTCTCTTTTTATTTATGCTAGTTTTACTATTTGGGATATGGTATATTGGAGATAGGTTATTACTAGAACTGGGTTTCTAGCTTGTGCTTGGGTGCCTGCAGCCCCAGGTACGAGGGATGGACCAAGTTGCCATGGGTGGTAATTGCTATTTTCTTTTTTCTTAGATTACAGTTTATATGATTTCCACCTCAGTGGATCACTTGGTATATGAGGTTATTGATTGTGATATGTGACCCTTGACCCAGTGTGGTAAGGGAGAAATGGACCTTGGACCGGTATGACAAGGCTTGTTTTCTTGGCTTTGATAGGCACCTTTTTTAGGGTATTTCAATTTCATAATTTCACATATGCTTTGTGAAGTGATAATACCATGTGAATAAAAATCAATTTCCATGCTTTATATGATTTGAAATGTGACTATGTGAAATCCCTGATAGAATTTCTTGTTTTTTGCAATGTGTAGGCCATGCTGTATATATTGTATAATTGCATGTGACGGGATATTTGGGTCTGGATCTTATGAGAGCAAGCCAATACTATTGGTTGAGGTGATCTTGATCACCAGGATTGGGCGACCCAGTCATCGATTTGAGGCAACTTTAGTTGTCTGGATGGGCATGGCCTGAAGTAATTTTGATACATGGCCCTGATAGGGGCAGGTAAGGAGGCTATGAGGCTGGGTTGCTGTGGGGTATGGGTTACAGTGGGGGAGAGTAAGGGTAGTAGTTATGCACTGCCTTTTACTGCTTTCTTATCTGCATTGAATATATATTTATATATATATATATGGGCCGTCTGACCATTTATGGTATTCAGTGGGTTCCTCCTACACGTCTCAATGGAGAGTCAGGAAAGTGAGGATACAGTACCTTAGGTGTAGGATTAGGTTCAGGATTCGGTACAGGAAGAGCATGAGCTGCAGGTACAGGCTTAGGGACATGATCATGTTTGGGATCCAGTGCAGGTAGGACTACAGCTGGGTTTGGTACCATTCGGGCCATGGATCGATGAGCAGCTCTGAGTGAGCCTAGTGCGTGTCTTGCAGGGGATTGACAGAGGCGCGCTGGGTACAAATCCATCTATGACATATTTAACGCGGGAGTTACAGTTGTAGCACCCTCCGCCTTTTAAGGGTGAGGGTGGTCCACAGGCGGCTGAGAACTGGTGACATGAGGGAAAGTATCCACCCCTAATAATTGATGACCTCTTCACCCAGTGGATGGAGGTGAGGTAGATCTCAGAGTTTGACCTTAGGAAAGGTTATCACCAGCTCTAGTTTTGGAGAAGGATATACCATAAATGGATTTCTAAATCCACTGTGATTGTTTTGAGTTATTGGTGATACCCTTTTGTGTGTTTAACTCCATTAAAAATTTTCACGAGGCTTATTGAAAAGTTCCTTAAACCTTCTTAGATCAGTTCACGATAGTCTAATTTGATGGTATATGTGTGCTCAACATCGAGTTGGAGCACACGAGACACATGAGAATGGTGCTCTATACTCTAGTCAATATTTGTTACCCTTTAATTCTTCTGAAATCTTGGGAGGTATGACTCAGGGATATAAATTTTGATATGTTGTGTGACCATATATCGATTGAATATAATCCTGATGGATTTCTTGATGGAGGAAATCATGTCATTCTATTTCTAGGTATGGATGGTTATCTCGATCAAGAAGCAAGAATAACTGCTAAGGAGGTTGTTTTACTTTATTAGTATATCTAGTGGAGGTGAGGATGTACTGATATCTCTTGGCATCAGTTCTATATCCAAGGGGGTTGTAATGAGTTTCACGGTTAAATTTTTTTTGTCTCGCCTATATAAGGGTGAATAATGATATAGATTTGGGGAGACTTCGAGACACTTGTGTGCACAAGAGGTAGTCTCTATTCATGGACTTACCTCAATTATCTTTTCAAAATTTGATGCTTACTTTACGAAACGATTAGGGAGAGGATGCGATAATCCTTTGGGGACTCATTTGAAATAGGGAAAAAGGTTTTCCCCATCCATCTGGCTAGGTAAAATTGGACCGTTCATGTTCTTGTGATCACACTTCGGGTTTCCATAATGGATTTTGATCCCCAACTAGGAGGATAACCTACCATTGGTGGGGTTTGCATACTATGATTATTTCCACTCCACTAATAGAGTAGTACCTTTTCAATGCAATTTATTAGAGAACTTTCATGAAACTATTATACTAGTCAGATATCTATTTCATGCATCTTCACATAAATTTCATTTTCATCACCCCATTCCAGATAGGAACCAACTAAGGGTGGTAATGATGGGATGAGATAGTTGAACATTCCACCTCTATATTATTTTTCACTACTCACTTCCCAACCAAAGATTCTACATACTATGAAAAGTCTTAAATAAGAAAATATCTAATTTCAACACTATATTTCATGTGAATGTTCATACATGGAACCTTTATAGCTATCTTCAAGTGAAATACCAACTTTCTCCCCCATCCAGGGTGTATCTTCACCAATAATCCTTAATCCTCCAATGATCTCTCAGGGGTCTCTAGCATATGTTAGGTTTTTTGAAAACACATTCACAAATCGATAAATCTTCCTTTAAATTATTCTATTTAACTTATGAACTTGAATAATTCCACCATGAAGCATTCCCAAAACACACCTCATGACATCTTTGGTCCTTTATGTGTACTTAGAAATGGTTTCTCTACCTAGACTAGGGTCCAAAATCCTCAGATAAATATTGATAATGAATAAGGGCTCAAATCATAACCACAATCAAGTAGTCCCATCATGAGTTCATGGAAAACATCAACCACTAATGGTTCACTATTCCATATAGGGATCTCAATGTAAGAATATTCCTCTAGTTAACAAGGGACTGAACTTGATGGAAATGTGAGTCTCATACTCCAGCCAAACCTCTATCACCCAAGGATTAGGTTCTTATTATAAACCCATGAGGAATCTATTGTCACAATGCATGATGCATATCCAGTGTATGGGTAGTTTTATCCAACTCAGTTGGAACTACCATATGCTCTACAAGAAAGATCTTCACTAAGTGAAGAGGGGAGAGAAACTAACTCAGAACAATAGTTAAATAAATCTCTTAAGTAGGTCTTGAAATAATTCATCATCAATCAAAAATCAGTGGTAAGAGGTCCAACTGAAGGCACATGACCATCATGACACTACCTCTACACACAAGATGGTTATTAGTGGTTATAACCCCACATTTGATTGGATAAACCCACAATGGTTAGATAATTATAGGATGAGATAACACATGATGGACATGAAAGATCATAAATGACCATTGTATGATGAAATTACCAACTTGATTATACCCTACAATCTATTTATTAGAGCTCCAAGTTGACTAATAGGTTATCAAAGTCCTAGAAAAATGATACATCGACCTAAAAAACCTATACTAGTCTCCCTAGTCTGATAACCAAACTCAATAACCCCATAACATCACTGGACTAAATTCATTACCAGTCCTCACATAATTAAAAACTACATTCTCTACCCATAGGAATCAACTACTTTTATACTGGTCTAATGGAATCAACCCATCGAAGCCCCACCCAAGTCGATAGTAAGTCTAGTGTGTCACCCCAAGACCACCTTTAATAGGACAGGGCTAGTGACTATCACTGAGTGGGTATATCACATAAAATGTGACGCCTTAGCCTATAATAACCAATAATAAAAACATATATTCAATTCATAAAATAACCAAAAACACCAAAAATATATATATATATATATATATATATAAACAACTGAACTATAACTATATACACCACATAAACCAGACATCAAATAAAAGCACAACACCACATAGAAAAATACCCAAGGAACCCTATATCCAAAAAAGACTTTGAGTCTAATAAAAATAAGAACATTGAAAGCTCCTCCTCACTACATGTACTCCTAGATCGATATGAATCCACAACAACCACTGTCATCATCAAGAACCACCATGATCCACTATGCATTTCCAAACACCAGATTTGAACAAGACACACTAGCTCCATTCCCACCAAGACTATCTCTAAACCCCCTATCATTTTCATAGACATAATGTGTGTGGGCACAAATCCTGTGAAGGGGTGAGTATAAACACACTCAGTAGGATTCCATGAAACTACAAAGGAAAGAAAAAGAAACAAGACAACTAAAAACTTTTGGTATGAGAGGGAAACTAGGAATATAATAAGAAAATATCCAAATATTCTCAACCAATTGAAGTTACAAGGATGAAAAGAAATCCCAATCACCACCTATCTAATATCTAAAAGATTTATATCAAGATAAACTATGTATTCTCAAAGTATCTAAATTCATAAAAAGTCTAAAGTTGATAACCCATCTACATGTCACATCTTGAAGGAAACCAAGGTGTGACTGAGGAGTCACAAGCCTCAAAAGACCCAATCCACCCAACCTCTACAAATTCCACATTTCTACTAGAAAAAATAAAGGAACACCCTCTCCCCACTGAAGCATACATGATAGTCAAGATTGTACCACACCTTACTATAGAGCACTACCATATCACTATTTGAGAAATATATAAGGGAACTCATTCCCTAACCAAGGATATATGTTGACTAAGGTAGTACTAAATCTTACTATCATAACTACCCTATTATGAGAAAATTCATACTGCATCTCTATAACTATAATGGAGGAACCACACCCCATAAAATAGCATGTATAAGATGAGGGAATACGGAATCCCTAAATAAAGGACTCACACCCCAAGTATGCAGGGGAGTAACAAACCCTATCTGGAGTGTGTGAGTCACCTAAACCTCATTGTTTTTTAGAGTACCAACCCCATGCCAATCTAGAAGACCCGAACCCCAAGTATATGTGGGATTACTAAACTCTTAGATGAATATGGGGGACCCATTCTATATGACACTCATACTGGAATGGGTGTTCTGAACCATTGAATTTTTCAATAATCTCACAGGAACCTAGTTTTCATCACTATAGATATAAAAGGACTAATCTATTTATATCACCCTGCGTCTCACCACCGATGCATAATATGATCATACCATCACAATATATGAGGAAAAAATCCAAGGATAAACTATTCATGAGTCCAAATCAGAGTCCTGATAAGGGTGATATGAATAACCACTAAGGATATAAATGTACAGAAAATTCACTTTAGGTGTACACTACATGTAAGCCCACTAAGAAGGCCTCATCATGTACTTCTACACACATGGTATATAGATTCAACCTATACAGTGTGTATTATTACATACATGGTTTGTGGGACCAATGAGGCACTGGATGTGTATCCTTGATACATGGGTTCTAAACACCTTGGGGTACATGACATGTCCAATGATGTTACATGAAGTGTTACACCCATAGAGGAAATTGTCATGTACCTCTCATTTACCAAGTTTTATAACCCTAGGCTAAACAATATGTCTCTGTGGACACAAGGCATGTGGTGCACAAAGGAACCTTGGAATGTACTCTTTATCCCAACTTAATATATATAATATGTGAATAAATAACACGTGTCATGTGATATTTATAACTCCCAAATACCCTAGTTCCATATATAGGTAAGTACACGACATGTGTTTTTCTGAACTACACTTCGTGTAGTTTGGTTCTTCACCCATATTTGTAGAATCTTTCAATTTTCATGATACCATTACATAATTTTACATCTAGTCATGTCATTATGACATCTACCACTATCTAGGACCCTGAGAGTCATTCTGGACACTCAATCCATCATATTCCTCCATCTCTCATAGATTTAGCTTGAATAGTCAAGCCTAAATCCTTATCATGATGCCCATATATATGGTATGTGAATTGTTTTTAATTTATATTAGAATTTGATTGGTGTATTAAATTTATTTTCCTTGGAATTTTGATGGTAATTACTCCCATACATGTGATAGATATCCCTGGTTCTAGTATCTAACCCATGACCTATTAGAGGTGGGATTTCAAGGTCATGCTTGTATTCACTATCAACCCAAGAGGGGATTTAGTGAGGGTGGTTCTTGACATGAATAATATCTTATGAAGAATGGGATAAGGTACCAAGTGTATACAATTATAAATCCTCAATAAAAAGGAGTTACATAAAGGATTAATTAGACAATAAAAATATTTAAAGGATGATATTAATTAAAAAACTAGGGGTTTAAAAATGCCTTAATCAGTCCTAGATTGGGTGGACCTAAAGTGAAATTTTCCAGGCCTAGCATCATGCCGATAAAATTTATTTTATTTTATTTTAAATTAAAATATTATTTTTGTGATATAAATATATATTTATAGATATTACATAATTATAATAGGCACAATTCCTAGAGTTGTTGGACCAGGTGAAACCTTGGAATCCTAAAGTAGAGGATTCAAGTCTCCCTTATCATGGGGTTTTTATTTTTTTATTTTATTTTTTAGGTTTAGTTGGGGTTTTGGGCTAGGACCCAAACAAAATATAACATCCGACTCAATGATTTTTTAGTTCCAGACTGATAGGGCTTCAGGCAGGGTCGATTGGGCTTTCAGGCCATTAATCTAAATTTACACCCTTAAGAAAAACCAATGTCAATGTTTTGAAAAGAAGATGCAATGATACTAATATACATCTAAAATATAGAATTTTTGGTACTGGTGAATTGAAGATCTCATATGAGATGTGTTATGACAACAAACCATCATTGAAATACTTTTGAGTTTTTGGGAGTAAGTGATTTATCTTGAATAAAGAGAAATTACATGAGATATTTAAGTATAATGGTGATGAAGGATTTTTTATATACTTATCCAAAACTAAAGTTTAAAAATTATTTAATTGAAGGATATATAATACTATTAAAAACCAATAATTAATTATTGTGAAAAAACAATTTACACTTGAAAATAGTGATGAAATCATTGATGAAGATAATGATGATGCAAGCAATTCAAGATAAGTGGTGAGATATAAAATTCATCCTAAGGAAACTACTTATTAGTAGTAAAAATAATAATATAGTACATAAAAAGTATGATGAACTTTGATTTGTTCTGAAAGTTATAAAAGGCTAAAGAATTATTGAGATTCATGGATTTCGATTGGTTTGGTTCAAATGATGGATAAAAATCAACATCTGGAGGTGTATTTTACCTTAGAGGTATGTTCATTTTAAAACATAGAAATAAAAGTATTTCATTTCATTGATCCCTATAGACTCTGAATATAAGTTTTCTACTCATGTTTATACTTAACACATATGTATGCAGTAATAGATTGAATACACTCATTAAAATATAGTTTCTCATATTAAAATAATGTGTGATAACTCAATAGTAATAAATTTGAGAAAAAATATAGTGCATTACTCAATAATAATGAAAATTGAGATTAAATATCACTTTATTAAGGATAAAGTGGTTCAAAGAGTATGGAAGTCAAATTATTTTTCAACACAACATTATGTATCTAATGTGATGATAAAAGAAAATTCCAAGGGAATGTTTTGAGAATTATAGTTTAACTCTTTTATTTACACCATCTCTTTCTACTTGATGGTTTGTAGAAAAAACCCCTATCTTCTAATTTGATTTCATATATAGGTTATGAAGAAATCATAAGTGTTTTAATAAGTTATGATCTCCTAACGGATAATTATTCATTGATACCTCAGGTTCGTATATGTTTGGGTTCTTTGGATTTATTTAAAAGGGTGAGAAGAATTGGTATGTAGATAAATTACTAATTTTGTGACTCTTAGTGAACTCAATGGGGGACAAATATCAAAGTAGATCAAATTAGGGGGAGTTTCTTTGAAATAATATTTGAGGTAATTCAAGGAGTTTTTAATGAAATACTTTCATTTTACTCTTGTTTCTCACAACAATCATGAATCACATGGGCTTAGAGTAAATGGATATTTCTTCATATGAATATCTATGAAAAGTTTTTTTTATAAATTTAAGATTTTTTCATTAAAGTTATTGAATGTTTTTTTATCAATCCAAAAAGGTGGTAATGTTAGAAAAAATATGAATATCTATTTTTAGTTTTTTTTGTTGAAAAATATTGGAAAATGAAAAATAAACATAACATATTAAAATTAAAGAAACTTTTTAGGTGTTTAATGGAGTTTAGAGATAGATATATAAGTTTTTATGATTAAACTCAAGGTCATTACAAGGTGTGTGACTCATAGAAAAGGTGAAATTACAAGAATATTTGTAAAAAATAGTAATGTATTACTAGAGAATTTTGGTATAGTTATCATCTACCATGAACAAGGACTACACCAATTGTTATTTCCATTCCAAGAGTGATATTTTTAGAGATACTTGTATAAAATAGTATGATAAAATGGTTCATTCCATGGTTATGAGGTTTTTTGAATTTGGTTGATGAGATTGGGAAGATATGGGAAAACATGTCATGATTATAAAGAACTTTAAAGTATGACTTTGATAGAGTTACTTTACAAAAAGTAAAGATAAGATGTAATGTCCCAATATTTGGCATGTAAGTCTTTGTAATATTTATAGGAATATTTCAAGAGCTAGGCACTGAGACAATATGAGATTCTGAGTCTTGGTGTGCTTGAAATTAATTTTAGATATATATTAAATATATTAAATATCATACACATGTAGGTTTATTAAAAATAAGAATAACTATAAAATGAAGGCCCAGATTAGAAATCCAAAGACACCTTTGATCTTAGTGTGTGATTTTTACCCTAGGCACAACATAATCTTTGTTGGCGTAGGGATTTTTGTTAAAGTGAAGTCGCAAGCAATTTAAATAAAATTAATAAATTTAATTATATATTTTATTTGTCTTGAAAAATTGGCCTAGAATCCTCTTTAAATAAATAGATATGAGAAGATATGAGGGTTGGATGCTAAAAACTAGAGACCTAAAAGGCCATTGGAGGAGAGTGTTGGTGGAAAATGATGTTGGATCTGATCAGATCAAGAATCATGCACCAATAGAGTTCATATATCTCACCAACAATGGAAAAACATGACTGTTCTTATTCAGTGATTGATCCAAATTTTAGTTTAGATATTTTATTTGGGGATTTATCCCATTTTTTCTTATATCATGATGAACAAAAGTCAAACTACTAATGTATTTATTCAGAGATCGATCATTTTTGAGGGTATAGGTTATTTGCGGGATTTGGTGATAATAATTTTTTTGTATATTGATTTATATACTTCATCATTATTCTTTATTATCATAATGGATTAAGGTTTAAATGAACAAAGGTCAAGGTTTTTAATCACTCTTATAGTTTATGGTTTTCTCTCCCCATTCTACATGCATTTATCATTAGAGTTTATTTTGGTATGTGATTCAATGAATACCCAATGAACTATCATTTCATGTTTGATATTTGGTAAAACATATCATTAATGTGGGTTATGTATGGATATTTGATGATTTGAATTATGGTATATAGGTATAGAAGAAAACCCATAGATGGATCAGAGGTGTTATTACCAGTTTGGTGGTGTGGTACTGATGATGTGTGGTGATGTTGTTTACCGAGTGGTAGATACAACCATATTCGGATGGAATACAACCAATGATTGTAATGAAGTTCATCAACCTAATATCTACATCTTATAGTTTAATTTAGGGTAGAATTGGTGGATATGGAATGAACAGGTGAAGATTCATGAACATTCTGAAATTTCTATGAAATTCTTGACTATACAATGTATAGTCACGTGAACACACGCTGTGTGGTATCTTATTTGAGGTGATAGGGTTTCAATGTAGAGAAAAATATCACATGACATATGACTAGTTTCACATTCCATGTGATCCTTATCCGACCAGTTCAATAGAGAGAAAATGCCAAGGAGGACGGGTAGTGTTGCACACCGTGTGGTCCATGCCACATGTCGTGTACACCCTATCAGGTAGCTTAGAATGTACAAGGAGTACACACCCATGAGATGATGTGGTACTACATTCCATTTATGGAGATCCACATGTCGTGTATGTAGGAAAGTACATCGGCATGAGAAGATTACACACTAAGTGCCATCCCAAATACATACATTCCGTGTACCTTAGGGACACACCATGTATTGATAAAATGCACATGCCATGTTAGCACAAGACATGAGAAGTTCCAAATTTAGTGAGACATTCCATGTACCTCTAGGGATAGCTATGTACTCTTTTGAGGAATGGTTGCTTTCCTCTTTTATCTCATCTCAGCTTCATTGCGAGCTTGTGTGAGCTATATTGGACCAGTATTAGTTGAGAGTGCTCCCTTCTTCTATTCTTATAAGGGTTCAGTGTGGAATCACATTTTTACCATAGAGGGTGGTCCCAAAACATATTTATATGATTAGTTTACTGTGGGCGAGTTCCCTTATTTTGGAATGAGTTACCTCAATCCTCTTCAATATATATCTCAACAGCTTGGATCCTGCATCCCTTTGAGTTTCCCAGTGTGAGAACTCAGGTTTTTAGAACGGGTCAAAATCCAGACCCTGTTTGATTTTTTGGCTTGTTCGGAGAAAACTGAGAAAATCTAGGAAAAACTTTTAAAATATGGGAAGGTAATTTTGGTGAAAACGGTTGGTGCACGGTCTGAACAAACAATGCGGACAAGTCGTGCGAAGTCTCTGGGTGAGATAGTGGGATCCGCACGGGTGGCACCCAGTTTGTCAAACCGTGCCGGATGGCCGTGTGAAGTTCCTGGGTGAGGCAGTTGTAACTGCAAGGTTTGCGCACAGTTTTCCAAATGGTGCGGGGTAACCGTGTGACCACTTAAATTTAGGGTTTTTAAGTTCTGGGCCACTCTAGATTTCCCATTCTTCTCTCTTTTCTTCCTCCCTCTTGTGGCTCGCGTTGGGAGAGCTAACATGACTATCAAATCCCTCCTGGATCTTCGTTCGAACTCTGTTTCGAGAATCGTTTGATCCGTTGGAACCCCCTCGGTAAGGCCTAGATTTCCCTTGATCCGTTTTTCTTGATTTATGTTCTAGAAAGAGTTTTTGGGGTTTGAGAGGTTTTGATTATTTTGTAGATCTACCTCATTTTAGGCCAAATTGGAGGCTGTTATCAGAGGAGTAGCATCGTACTAGTACGAGGTAGCTAGTGCATATCTTCTTTTGTGTTTTTGTAGACCTTTGGGTGGCGCGGCATATGGCACGTATTTGGGTATTTTGAGAGAGACCCTAATTTATATTCTATTGCATTTTAATTTTATTATTATACCTATGTGATACCTTGGGTATGCCCTTTGTCCTGTCTTGATTGAGCAGGGCCGGGCGAGAGGCCGTTTCTCACATGGGGCATTTTGGCTGGGGTTTCCAAAATGATAACACTTGAATTGTATTGGTTTAAACTATTAGTTTTAGTTATTCAAACCTTGATATTAATTGTCGGAGACCTTATATTCTTCAGTTCTGGTATGGGACAACACTTGCTTAGTGAAATTCATCTGTTTAGATGGTTTTTCCTATTATGTGTTCTGTTTAAATGTGTTTTATATGTAATTGTTTAATTGCATCTATTGGACCCCTTGGGTTGTGATGGGTGTGGCCCAGATATTGTTGAGTGATGCTGATCACAGGTTGGGCTTGGACCGGGGTTACTTTGGGTGGTTTTGAACACGGGATTGGGCATCATAGACGTCGGCTTGAGGCAGGATGACTGTCAGGTTGGGCATGGCATGGGTTACTTGGATGGAGAGGCCATCCGACTTGAGAGGCATGGTCGCAGGGGAATGAGTTGTCAGAGGTGTGGTGGCTTTGGTACTATTTTGGTGATTACCGCTCACCCGAAACTTGAGTAGTTTGCACACAGAGATACTCCATGATGAGGTGGTTTTGACCACTTGTGTGGGTAGAGGTCCTCATAGATGCGTTTTAGGTATTTTGGTTGGGGGTGCTTGCCATAGAAATCCACGTGGGAGGTGAGGAGTTTTAAGGGGATAAATTTGAGGATATCTGGTTGGGGGCTGAGGCTTGCCATTCTTTGAGGGCAGGTATCGTTGTCCCTCTAGTTACTTTATTTTAGGGCAGACCACGCTGTCCCTTCGGTTATTTATTTGAGGAAAGACATCGTTGTTCCTCCTGGTTACATCCCGGGCGTTCCTTCAGGATGTTGGTACTTGAGGCATGAGGTGTTAGGATGCACAAGGTGCCGGGTCAGTATTCTTGGGCATGTCTTCGAGATGTCGGTACTTGAGACACGCAGTGTCTGGGGGCACATGGTTCCGGGTTACACGATAGAGATTCTGGCATTGGCCGAAGCAGGTGACACTCCATGGTGGCCGCTGAGCACCAGTGGAGTTTGTGTTTATTTGTGCATCGTACTATTTACTTTCTTCCCTATAAATTCACGCCTTCTTAAACACTTATATTAGGTACACACCGTTGGGTGGTATACTACTGAGATTTGTCTCACACCCTGCACGATCCCTTTGGGACGCGTGTAGACTTTATGGATTTACGTGCAGGAAAGAGGCTAGCCTCAGGAGATGAGTTGTATTAGCTATTTTATGGAGATGGTGTAGACCTTGAGGTCTTACTTAGCTGGGTTTTACTTTTTTTGGTTTTTCTTTCCTCTGTCAGTATCCTTACTTGTTGTAGCTACAGTTGATTAGCCATTGGCACCTTTTTATATTTAGTTATGTATGACCTGTTTTGGATGCATGTTTGTTTCTTAGTAGTACTTACATGTGATCAACATGCTGTTGTCTTTACTTTTTGCTGTTTTTGTTTATATTTATTGCTTCTTCTAGTTATTGTCATTGAATGTGCTTCCACTCTGTGGGTCTGGTTCGAGTTTGCTAAGTTGTTTCTTCTGCTGCATAACTATTATTATACTTGGACCAGTACCATTATTATCCTCTGAGAGGGTATAGCCTCCCCACTATACCTAAAAGACCCTCACTGCTAGTCAGAAGCCTTTGGCATTCAGGGAGGTGTGCCTAAGGTAGTAACACCTGACCCGTTTAGCACTGTTCATGTGGCTGCTCGGGTCCGGGTCGTTACAAAGTAGTATCAGAGGAGTTCTTGATAGGGATTTAGTAGCAGTGCCTTGCTGACTACTAATGAGTTTGAGACTTCTCTTTTTATTTATGATGGTTTTACTATTTGGGTTATGGTAGATTGGAGATAGGTTATTACTAGAACTGGGTTTCTAGCTTGTGCTTGGGTGCCTGCATCCCCAGGTACGAGGGATGGACCAAGTTTCCATGGGTGGGAATTGATATTTTCTTTTTGCTCAGATTACAGTTTATATGATTTCCACCTCAGTGGCTCACTTGGTATGTGTGGTTATTGATTTTGATATGTGACCCTTGAACCGGTGTGGTAAGGGAGAAATGGACCTTGCCCCGGTATGGAAAGGCTTGTTTTCTTGGCTTTGATAGGCACCTTTTTTAGGGTATTTCAATTTCATAATTGCACATATGCTTTGTGAAGTGATAATACCATGTGAATAAAAATCAATTTCCATGCTTTATATGATTTGAAATGTGACTATGTGAAATCCCTAATAGAATTGCTTGTTTGTTGCAATGTATAGGCCATGCTGTATATATTGTAGAATTGCATGTTACATGATATTTGGGTCTGGCTCTTATGAAAGCAGGACGATACTATTGGTTGAGGTGATCTTGATCACCAGGATTGGGCGACTCAGTCGTGAGTTTGAGGCAACATTAGTTGTCAGGACGGGCATGGCCTGAAGTAATTTTGATACATGGCCCTGATAGGGGCAGGTAAGGAGGCCATGAGGCTGGGATGCTGTGGGGCATGGGTTACAGTGGGGGAGAGTAAGGGTAGTAGTTATGCATTTCCTTTTACTGCTTTCTTATCTTCATTGAATATATATTTATATATATATATGGTCCGTCTAACCATTTATGGTATTCAGTGGGTTCCTCCTACACGTCTTGATGGAGCGTCAGACAAGTGAGGATACAGTACCGTAGGTGTAGGATCAGGTTCAGGATTCGGTATAGGCAGAGCACGAGCTGCAGGTACAGGCTTAGGGACATTATCAGGTTTGGGATCCAGTGTAGGTAGGACTACAGCCGGGTTTGGTAGCATTCAGGCCATGGATCGATGAGTAGCTCTGAGCGAGCCTGGTGCGTGTCTTACAGGGGATTGACAGAGGCGCGCTGGGTACAATGACATCTATGACATATCTAACGCATGAGTTACAGTAGTAGCACCCTCCGCTTTTTCAGGGTGAGGGTGGTCCACAGGCGGCTGAGAACTGGATCGAGAGCATGCAGATGATCTTCGAGCAGCTCGAGATGCTTCTAGGGTGGAGGGTCAAGCTGGTGACGTGCATGCTGAGAAGACCGTCAAAGCGTTGGTGGGATGTGCAGGTTCAGGCCTATAGGCACAAGGGACTGGCATGGAAGGACTTTGAGGATAAGTTCTTTGAGTACTTCTATCCAGAGACACTGAGGGCAAAGAGATCTCGGGAGTTCTTGAGTCTTTAGCAGTGAGACATGTCCGTCATGGACTATGCAGCTACCTTCATAGAATTGTCTTGCTTTGCACCTGGTATGGTAAGCGATGGCGCAGCTAGGGTGAGGTGCTTTGATGATGGCTTACAAAACACCATTCGGGTCCAGGTGAATATTTTCAGGCTGGGTTCCTT
This sequence comes from Viscum album, assembly GCA_963277665.1. Taxonomy (NCBI): domain Eukaryota; kingdom Viridiplantae; phylum Streptophyta; class Magnoliopsida; order Santalales; family Viscaceae; genus Viscum; species Viscum album. The sequence goes on from OY728148.1 coordinate 818,340,698, forward strand.
TTCATATGTGGTGAATCAGGCGCTCATAATGAAGGAAAACCAGAGGGATAGGCCCCAGGTTGTCCAGGCGAAAAATTTAGGTGACAGTTCAGATAGCAGGAAGCGAGGACGGGATGAGTTCCAGCAGGGCAGTCAGGCCAAGGACTCATCTAGACCACCTCGTAGCAATTATGCAGTGGTTTGCTTCCAGTGTGGATGGCTAGGGCTTGTTCGGAATCAGTGCGATAGGCCTCCAAAAGAGTATCGGGCACGTGGACAGGTTGGGAATCTGGAGTGGTTTTGCAGGAAACCTTTCCAGACAGCCGGCAGACAGGGACCAGGATAGACGGTGGCGTCCGGAGTTGGTTCAAGTTTGGTACCAGGAGAGGGTAGCCGAGGTTCATCTGCATGTGACGGATGTGATAGAGATAGCGGGATCCAGCTGAGGGGTCAGTGGTCGATGGATGGAGCAGCACCACAGCATGGTCAGGCATTAGGTAGTCGTACTTCAGGACAGGTGCATGCTGTGGAGCTGCCAGAGGCCGAGTAGGCTAGTGAGCCGATGACAGTTATAGGTACACCATGGGTGTGGCCGTGATTTCCATGTTTCCTTTTTGGCATGACCTATAGAGGCATGTCTGTTTTGAGTGCACATGATGCACAAGATCTATGTGGACTAACTAGATGCTAGTTAGTGGGGTTGGCACCATATCAGGTGCATGATATATTTATATATATATGTATGATATGCGTAGCATCAGGGGCATCAAGGATGCGGGTTACATGAGGTTCCATGAGCATCGGGGCATCGAGGCTGCAGGTTACTTGAGATGCCTTAGGCATCGGGGCATCAAGGATTTGGGTCACTTGAGGTGCCTTGGGCATCGAGGCATCGAGGATGTGGGTTACTTGAGGTGCTAGACACCAGTTTTGTTTTGAGCATCCATGGGATGCAGGACCTCGTGGAGGCGGACACCGATGCAGTGTGAGATACGTTGGACATCAGAAGTGGCACAGGGGCACCAATGAGGCGCAAGGGTGATGATGCATCACGAGAGGACCTTGAGTCTAGAAATAGGTTAGCAAACCTTTTCTTGTTCAGAGTTTTTTTGGTTTGATATCGAGTTAGGAAATTCCTAAGGTGGGGAGCCCCTTGAGAAATTTAGCCAGAACCTTGTGACCGGGGATGTCCGAGTTGTTTTGATCGGGGTGGTATGTTTGGTTCCATCTCCTGGTTTCATTTGATAGCTCAGGGATGAGCTATGTTAAGGTGGAAAGATTGTAAGAACCCAGGTTTTTGGAATGGGTCAAAATCCCAACCCTGTTTGAATTTTTGGCTTGTTTTGAGAAAACTGGCAAAATATAGGGAAAACTTTTAAAAGTTGTGGAGGTAATACAGGTTCTCATGGTTAGAGAACAGTCTAAAAAACCATAAAGACAAGTCGTGAGAAGTCTGTGGGTGAGACAGTGGGATCCACATGGGCGGTGCACGGTTTGTCAAACCGTGCAGGATGGCCGTGCGAAGTTCCTGGGTGAGGCAGTGGCAACCACACGGTAGGTGCACGGTTTACCAAACTATGTGGGGTAACTATGCAACCACTTAAAGTTAGTTTTTTTAAGTTCCAGACCACTTAGGATTTCCCATTATTCTCTCTTTTCTTCCTCCCTCTTGTGGCTCGCATGGTGAGAGCCAACCGGACCTTCAAATCCCTCCCGAATCATTTTCCGAACTCCGTTTCAAGCATCTTTTGATCCGTTGTAACCACCTAGGTAAGGCCTCGATTTCCCTTGAGCCGTTTTTCTTGATTTATTTTCTAGAACAAGTTGTTGGGGTTTCAGTGGTTTTGATTCTTTTGTAGATCTACCGTGTTTTAGGCCAAATTGTAGGTTGTTATCGGAGGAGTAGCATTGTACTAGTACGAGGTAGGTGGTTCATATCTTCCTTTGTGTTTTTTTAGACCTTTGGGTGGCGCGGCCTATGGTGTGTATTTGGGTATTTTGAGAGAGACCCTAATTTATCTGCTATTGCATTTTAAATTTCTTATTAGACCTATGGGATACCTTGGGTATGCCCTTTGTCCTGTCTTGATTGAGTAGGGTCGAGCGAGAGGTCGTTTCTCACATGGGGAATTTTGGCCGAGGTTTCCAAAATGATAACACTTGAATTGTATTGGTTTAAACTGTTAGGTTTAGTTATTCAAACCTTGATATGAATTGTTAGAGACCTTAGAAACTTCAGTGCTGGTATGGGAAAACACTTGATTAGTTCAATTCATCTGTTTATATGGTTTTGACTGTTATGTGTTCTGTTTAAATGTGTTTTATATGTAATTTATGAATTGTATTTGCTGGACCCCTTGGGTTGTGATGGGCATGGCCATAATATTGTTGAGTGATACTGATCATGGGTTGGGCTTGTCCTAGGGTTACTTTTGGTGGTTTTGACCACAGTATTGAGCATCATGGACGTCGGCTTGAGGCATGATGACTATCATGTTGGGCATGGCTCGGGTTACTTGGATGGTGTGGCCTTCATACTTGAGCGACATGGTCGTAGGGGCACGAGGTGTCATAACTGCGGTGGCTTAGGTACTATTTTGGTGATTACCGCTCACCCGGAACTTGAGTAGTGTGCACATATATATACTCCGTGATGAGGTGGTTTTGACCACTCATGTGGGTAGAGTCCCCCATAGATGCGGTTTAGGTATTTTGGTTGGGGGTGCTTGCTGCAGAAATTCATGTGGGAGGTGAGGATCCTCTAGGGGATAGATTTGAGGCTATCGGGTTGGGGATGAGGCTCACTGTGATTTTATGGAAGGTATCACTATCCCTCCGTTTAATTTATTTTAGGGGCAGACCTCGCTATCCCTCTGGTTATTTATTTGAGGATAGATATCACTGTTCCTTTGGGTTACTTCTCGGTCATGCCTTCGGGACGTCGGTACTTGAGGCACGAGGTGTCAGGAGGCACAAGGTTCCAGGTCACTATTCTTGGGCGTGCCTTCCGGACATTGGTACTTGAGACACGCAGTGTGAGGAGGAACATGGTGCTGGGTTACATGACAGAGATTCCAGCGTTGGCTGAAGTAGGTGACACTCCATGGTGGTTGCTGAGCACCAGTGGAGTTTGTGTTTATTTGTGCATTGTATTGTTTACTATCTTCCCTATAAATGCATTCCTACTTAAAAAATTACATTAGGTGCGCACCATTGGGTGGTATCCTACTGAGATTTGTCTCACACCCTGCACGGGCCCTTCGGGACGCGTGTAGACTTTATGGATTTAAGTGTAGGAAAGAGACCAGCCTCAGGAGTTGATTTGTATTAGCTATTTCATAGATATGGTTTGACCTTGGGGTCTTACCTATCTGGGGTTTACTTTGTTTGGTTTTTCTTTTCTCTATCAGTATGCTTACTTGTTATAGATATAGTTGTTTATCCATTGGCGCCTTTTTATATTCAGTTATGTATGACCTATTTTGGATGCATTTTTGTTGCTCAGTAGTAATTACATGTGATCAACATGCTATTGTGTTTACTTTCTGCTGATGTTTTTTATATTTACTGCTTATGCTAGTTATTTTTATTGAATCTGCTTCCACTCTGCGGGTTTGGTTTGAGTCTGCTGAGTTGTTTATTCCACTGGATAACTATTATTATTCTCGGAAACGTACCATTATTATCCTCCGAGAGGGTATAGCCTCCCCACTATACCTAAAAGAACCTCATTTCTAGTTGGGATCCTTTGGCATTTGGGGAGGTGCGCCTAAGGTAGTAACACCCGACCCGTTTATCACTGTTTGGGTAGCTGATCGGGTCTGAGTCGTTACACCCAGGTTGATCCTCATGTCCCTTCATGTTACCTTAGATGGGTTTTTTTTGGAATTATCATAACCAAAATTTACACAGGCTTCGATACCCTATCTTGGAGGATGTTTCTAATAGGGTATAGTTTCCTCCTAGTGAGCCATGGGTGTTTACCCCCTATATGTGTATCGATATATGATCTTTCTGATGGGGTATTAGTCCGATGGAGTGTGTATCTTAGATGAAACCTCCCATTTTTCTTGTGTACTTATTCTTGGATATACCTAACAAGAATGACCTCTTGGATGAGTATCGTTAGTAGCATTATAGATCTGTGGCAGTTTATCTCAGATGAGAATTATCAAGAAACCTCAAAATGGAACTATGGATGGAAGTGGTTGAGACATTTGAGCCTCAGAGTCTTTTATGAGTATATCTGGATGTTTATTTATAAGTATCACGTTATTATTGAGATATCCTGTGTTGATAAGACTACTCTTGATGCTTTTTGATTAGTTATTTCAGGGTGTCCTATTGGGTATTGTTATACTAACCCTTTCGTGGGTCTTCCCACATGTGTCATGTGTTATATAGCTGGTGGAATTTTTTTAGAGTCCTTGGAGGACTAGGAGAAGGTGGATCTATTTTGGGATAGATAGAGAGAGGTGTATACTGGTGTTTCATTTGACAATAGTCCCTTCCTTTTGAGCAGGTCAGACATTAGCTTTCAGTTTTTGGTGGACTTGTATTTGGACCCTTTTTATGCTTTTTAGTACTTTTTTGTACTATGGTTGTGGGATTATAGATGTATGCATGCATTGTTTTCAGTTTTTTTCTATTTTGGCATTTTATAGGCTTAGATATTTGTGTGTATGTATAGGTATTTAAGGTAATTCCTCCCATATGTGTGATATACCTTCTTGGTTCTAGTAGACAACCCCTAGCCTATTGAATGTGGGATTGGGGTAGTTGCGTCTCATGCCCCATTGGGTCGGGTCATGATAGAATGGTATCAGTGCAGTACCTAGATTGAAGTTTTAAGACACTACCTATGCTTGGGATTAGATTTTGGAGTTTCTTTTGTCTAGCGGTGAGTTTTGGTTTGGGAACTAGGGAAATAATGTTAAAGTGTTTCGAGGTTGGATCTTAGGCTAGGGTGTTTAGTGTTGGTGTTGTGGCTGATGTATCCCTTCACTAGGAACCTGACAACCTACTTATTGAATTAGTATATATAGATTCTGGTTTCACGTAAAAAATTGGTACATGCATCATATATGAATGTTTTTTGGTTTCCAAGTCCTTTTGAGTAATCTCTCTAAATATATTCATTTATCGTAATATGTATTGTCTTCTTTCATGATGTACTCACGAAAAAAACCAGTGAGGTTTACATAAAAGGGTTGAGAGTTTGAATTTATGTGTAATGAGGTCTACATATAGGGGCCTAGTCATTAGGTAGGTTTTCTTTCAAGTGGACAACTGATAGATCTTCTACCCATTGAGTAGCGTTTAGGTCCACCTCTAGTGGTACATGTGGATGTGGCTTGTTAGACTGAGCCGTGGATGGATTTGTTAGTACTGGATGATAATTCATAGTGTTCAAGAATTTATCATGAGATTCTGAGGTAGGGATCACCTGGGATGAAGGGTCATTAATACCCATCGATAGTAGGTGTACAACACAAGTCACAAAACATGACGCTCCATTATAGATCTCAAGGGAATACCTGTTCTCTAAGGAAGAGTCATTGCTTTTTTTATGATGGGAGAGTGAATCTTGTGTAGGGTTTTCCTACCCATCATACTTCATTCAAATAGATTCTCAATGAACCACCTAGGTATAGGTAGTGACTAGAGAAAGGAGGTCCACGGGGTGGCAGATGTAATAGATGAACTGGTGGTCAGAGTCTTGGATAGTTGTAGGGGTGAGAGGTTCTTTACCTAGAGGATCCATGAGTATTTCTGGGTACGATTTTTGTTCCCTCTACTCTTGTTATAGTACTATTAGGAATGGGTATGAGCCACTCATTTCCCTATTTTTCTCAAGTTCTTTTCTAGGGAGACACAGGGCATTAGTGGAGCCCTATGTTGGTAATGTTTGGTAGGAATTTAAACATGAACTGAAGAGGTGAAATCATCCCACCAAGATGCATTATTGAGAAAAAATCCAAAACCATGATTTTGAGTTAGTGCCACCCAAAGAAGACAGTGTCATAGTGTGGTGGATGAGTTTCTTTAACTTCTGTGTTCAAAGATGTTTCATGTGCCAAGGTGTTAGAGTAGGCCCTGGTTGTGGTAAAAAAGTGGGATAGGGAAATGATGAGATCCAAAAAGTAGGAGATCATGGATGGTTTGAGTTTAGATCAAGGTACTAAGTGCATCTTCACTACCCCAATTTCATTCTGCACATAGATTTATGAGTCACTTTTCCCTGAGTGTATCCACTATTCAAGACCTAGTGATTCCAATAGAGCCATTTTTTCTCAAACATTGTGTTAGAGGCTCCTATAAAGATGACCAGTGATTTCATGCTTCTATAGAAAGTGTGACCAGAATATAAGAGGATATGTGGATCCTCATGTGGAATCTCTTCAAATCGGAAGTGTGAACCTATTATGTTTTCCTCAGTATGGATGGATTTATTACTATCCATGATAAGATGTCACTACCGATGAGAGTAACAGTGATTCTAGTTTTTTGGGATGGATTTTACCTTCTTTTATAAGAAGTGATCCCCAGAAAAGGTAGGATGATCTCATTTGTAGGAGGTTACATCAATTTTTCTATCTATTGGATAATATTACCTTTGGAGCAATAGATTCCATGAGATTTCAGTTCCTACAATGGTGGAGTATGGGGGAATCCTTCTAAAGAACATGTTGTGTTTACCTCACCATCAAGAGTCATTTTTTCTACATGGACTTGCACCAAGGATGATCTAATATCTTCACTAGAATATCAGATGACCATGTGTATTTATGAGAGATGGAGGTTCATTTGGAGGAGTTTGCAGAGAAAAGGGCTTCGTAAGACCCAATGTGTTTTCTTGGGAAGCCATGTGTTGTTCACCTAAGAGGTGGATGAGGGATCAAGGTTGGATGTAGATCGGCGTCACATGACCAGGTGACATGAGGGAAAGTATCCACCCCTAATAATTTACGACCTCTTCACCCAGTATATGGAGGTGAGGTAGATCTCAGAGTTTGACCTTAGGAAAGGTTATCACCAGCTCTAGTTTTGGAGAAGGATATACCATAAGTGGATTTCTAAATCCACTGTGATTTTTTGGAGTTATTGGTGATACCCTTTTGTGCGTTTAACTCCATTAAAAATTTTCATGAGGCTTATTGAAAAGTTCCTTAAACCTTCTTAGATCAGTTCACAATAGTCTAATTTGATGGTGTATGTGTGCTCAACATCGAGTTGGAGCACACGAGACACATGAGAATGGTGCTCTATACTCCAGTCAATATTTGTTACCCTTTAATTCTTTTGAAATCTTGGGAGGTATGACTCATGGATATAAATTTTGATACATTGTGTGACCATATATCGATTGAATATAATCCTGATGGATTTCTTGAAGGAGGAAATCATGTCATTCTATTTCTAGGTATGGATAGTTATCTCGATCAAGAAGCAAGAATAGCTTCTAATGAGGTTGTTTTCCTTTATTAGTATATCTAGTGGAGGTGAGGATGTACTGATATCTCTTGGCATCAGTTCTATAGCCAAGGGAGTTGTAATGAGTTTCACGGTTAAAATTTTGTTGTCTCGCCTATCTAAGGGTGAATAATGATATAGATTTGGGGAGACTTCGGGAAACTTGTGTGCACAAGAGGTAGTCTCTATTCATGGACTTACCTCAATTATCTTTGCAAAATTTGATGCTTACTTTATGAAACGATTAGGGAGAGGATGCAAGAATCCTTTGGGGACTCATTTGAAATTGGGAAAAATGTTTTCCCCATCCATCTGGCTAGGTAAAATTGGACCGTTCATGTTCTTGTGATCACACTTTGGGTTTCCATAATGGCTTTTGATCCCCAACTAGGAGGATCACCTACCATTGTTGGGGTTTGCATACTATGATTATTTCCACTCCACCACTAGAGTAGTACCTTTTCAATGAAATTTATTAGATAACATTCATGACACTATTATACTAGTCAGATCCAGTAGGTAACAATGCTTGGGTCCTATGTTTGGTGCTAGTGATGGTTGTAGAGTGTAAAACTCATCTAGGGGAGGATGATGACTATCTGGTAAATATTAGGTGTTCTTAGTGGACTAATAATAGAGGTCTTTAGAGTTGGTGAGTTATGGAGTCTTAACCATAGTAGTAATATATCTCATGGAATCTTAAGAACCTTATTTTTTTATTTCTATGTTGGGTTAGCTAGGTGGTGTACCGCTCAACCTCGAGGACACAATAGTTTGGGTTTCTTGGTGTTCTCTAATTGTCACCACTAATGAGGTATGTGCATGACTTGTTGTATGATATCGATCTGGGAGAGATGGGATATGAGAGTGGAGTTTCCTTTTCAAGGAGCCAATGACGTTGAGGATCGGTAGGAGAAAGACCCGTCATGGGAAATTTTTCTCCTTGGGTGAGTGTTGTTTGACAACATAATGATTAATTGTGAGAGCTAGTGGGTGTAGGATACCCATTCAAGAGATCTGTATCCACACATTTTTCTTAGTTTTTTACTTTTGGGGACAAAAATAATTTAAACAAAGAATAATGTAATGTACCCATTTTTGGCGTGTAAGACTTTGGATATTATAGGAATATTTCTTGATCCAAGCGCTAAGACAACATGAAATTCCAAGACTCAGTGTGCCTGAAATTAGTTTTTAAAATATATTAAATATATTAAATATCACACACATGAATATTTATTGAAAAAGTGGAATTACTCTTAAAATAAGGCCTAGATTAAAAATATAGGAACACAATTGAGCTCAAAGTGTGAATTTTACCCTAGGCATGACATATTATTTATCTATGAAAGTAATTTGGTTAGAGTACATTCACATGAAGATTAAATAAAATAAAATAATTTAATTATGTATTTTATTTTTCATGATGCAGCGGCCTAGAACCCAATTTAAATACATGGTAATGATAAGATCTCAGGGTTGGCCACTAAACCCAGGAGACCTAAAAGACTGTTGGAGGAGATATTTGGTGGGAAACGATGTTTGATCAGATCAGATTAAGAATCATGTGCCAATGGAGTTCGCCAATCTCGCCCACAAAGGCAAAAAATGACCGTTATTTGTCAACAATCGATCCAAACATGAGATAGGATGGTTTCTTTATGGATTTATCCCCATTTTTCTTATCCCAAGATGAATGTGAATCAATGTACTAACAAATTGATTCACATACCGATCATTTTTTAGGCATGAATTATTTAAGGGATTTAGGGATAATAATTTGCTTGATTTTTTTATTGATTTATACACCTCTTCATTCATATTTCTTAGAATAACAGATTGATTCTGAAATGAACAAATGTCGAGGTTTGTTCCTCAAACTTATAGTTTATGGTGTTCTCTCCCTATTCTATGTGCATTCATTAGTGGTGTTTATTTTGTCCTGCAACTCGATGAATACCTAGTGAACGATCATTGTGAGTTTGATATTTTGTGCAATAGATCATTATCGAGGGTCATGGATTGAGATTAAATGATTTAGATTATAGTACACAACTATGGAAGCTGATATATGGATGGATCTGAGGTGTTCATTGCGGTTTTAGTGTGTGGTACTGATGACATGTGAAGATGTTTTTTCCCAAGGGGTGGATATGGCCTAATTCATACAGAATCCAGCCAATGGAATAAATGTGGGTTTTTAACCTCAAATTTGCATCTTATAGTGCAATTTAGAGAAAAATTGGTGGATGTGGACCGAATGGGATAAGACATGTGAGAATTATAGAATTTATGTGAAATTATCAATAACATGCCGTGCAGTCACATGAACAAATGATGTGTGATATATTCCATAAAGAAATAGGGTTTTATAATAGGAAAAAATAATACATGTCAAGTGAATAGTGTCACATGTCATGTGACCCTTATTCGACCAATTCAGTAGGGAGTACATTCCAAGGATTCCAAGTAGAGTTTAATGCCATGTGGGCCATGCCACACACCATGTAAAAATTGTCAAGAGGCTCAGAGTGTACATAGAGTACACACCCAAGAGATCATGTGTTTATACACATTGTATACATATATCTACATGCCGTGTATGTATGAAAGTATATGGGCATGGGCAGGATATGCGTTGAGTTCCATCCTAGACACCTACACACCATGTACCTCAGGGACATGCTGTGTATTGAGAAAAAGTTCATTCTACATGAGCATGAGAAATAGGTAGTACCAGACTTAGTGAGATACACTATATTCCTCTAGGGACACACCATGTAATCCTTTGAGGATAGGTTGGTTTCCTCCTTCTACTCAGATCATCTTTGTTATGAGCTTGTATGAGATACCTTGTACCAGTATCAGTTGAGTGTGTTCCCTTGTTATATTCTTATGAGGGTTCGCTGTGACATCATGTTTTCATCATAGAGAGTGATCCCACTGTGGCTTATTATTATTAGTGAAGTGTGGGAGAGTTCCCTTATTATGAAATGAGTTTCCTTAATATACTTTGATAGATATCTTAGTGGTTTAGATCATTTATCCCTTTGATAGGATCAGAGAAATCCTCATATCCATTTGTGTTACATTAGATGAGGTTTTTGGAGTTGGAATGACCAATATTTATGTGGGTGATGATCCCCTATCTAGGATGATGTTTCCATTAGGGTCTTGTGTTCTCCCAGTTATCCCTATCCATTGCTCCCTATCTGTGTATCGATATATGATCATTCTAATGGGGTGTTAGTTTGATGAAGTGTGTATCTCAGATAATCCCTCTCAGTTTTTATATGTTCTTCTTCTTGGATTGACCTAATGAGCATGAACTCTGGGATGAGTTTCATCAGTAGTATTATAGTTTGGGGGGTGGCTCCACCCAGGTGAGAATTATCAAATAACCTCACAGTGGAACTATGGCTAAAAGTGGTTGAGACCTTTGAGACTCAGATTATTTTATGAGTATATATAGATGTTTATTTTTATATCTTTAATTATGATTAATATATATGGTGTTTAGTTTACTACTCTTGATGCTTTGTGCTTGGATATTTTGGAGTTTTCTTCTGGGTATTGTTATACACACCCCTTCAGGGGATCTGCCTGCATGTGTTGTGTCTTATGTAAATAGAAGACCTTTTTGCGAAGTCCTTGGTGGACTATATGAAGGTGGAGATATTTTAGTCTAGAAAAACCAAGTTGTATACTAATTTTTCATTTGATAGTAGTCCCTTCCTTCCAATCAGGTCAGAATTTACCTTCTAGTTTTGGTTGGGCTTTTATTTGGCCCCTTTTATACCTTCTATTACCTTTTTCAGTTCTATGGTTGTGGGATTATAGATGTATGCATGCATTGTTTTTAATTATTTTCTATTTCATCTTCCTATAGTATTGGATATGTGTGTGTGAGTACATGTAGTTAAGGTTAATTCCTCCCATATGTGTGGTATTCCTTCTTGGTTCTAGTCATCATCCCTTGGCCAATTAGAGGTGGACTTGGGGTAGTTGTTTCTTGGGCCTCATCAGTCCCGGTCATGACATAATAAAAATTTGGGATAGTGGATTTTTTTCTCAAAGGAATATTTTTTTCAAGAACCCTATGAGAAATAGGGTGATTTCATGGAACTGATAATTAAGTTTGTCATTTTATTTGAGTAGATAACCTAATATATCATATTAGGAAATGATGTTGTGAAAAGGATAATACCATGTTGTGGTGTGCGGTAGATACATATTCTAAATTTTTAAAGTTGAAAAACATAATCTATTAGTTAAGATTTCCCAAATATGGTTCATGGAAGTCAACAATTGAAGGTGGATCAACTAACTAAAAATGGTATTCATAAAAATAATAAAGTTTTTTTACTCTAAAGTGAAGGTGGATCAACTGACTGAAAATTACATTGTTATTTTCAAAAAACTTTTGAGGAAAAGTGAGAAACCATAAATTCCAACAACACCAACATGAAACAAAAAAACTAGAACAAACTACATGATCAGATCGTCCCTAGCAATTACACCATGGCGACAAGGTTCAGCAAAGCATGACCTTCCAGTGAGAAGCCCCGTGTAGAAATGCACCGGCATAGAACCAATGGAAATACATACCCTCTCATCATCTATATCCAAAAGTCATGATCCAGTGAAGACTTAATGATATGATCATCATATGGAGTAGATCTAAGTATCATGATGAGGTGGAAACACCAGACTTCTCAAAGAAACCAAACAGAGAGTTGAAATCAAGCCAGAAACATCTCGAACATCATTCCAGTCAAACCAACCGAGTAACATAAAATTTAGACAAAGTCATAAAATAGAAACTCAAGGTTACTAGAATACACTCACCTAAAAAAAATTCTAGGATAAATCCAAAACATGAGTGTTGGATTCCTCCATCATCATCTTTTAAACCTTAGAAGTGAGCTGGTCCCATGAATGAATGTACTCCTCCATGCTTATCTTCCCTTTATTTAATCCAACTACTAGAATGAGATCCTATTTTTCAATCTATGCATATTGATACTCATTGAGAGACACTCTGGTAGTACTCCCCATCATATTGGATGAATCATTTTTGGTTTCATTGATCACCAATACCTGCTCAGTCACTTCCTCATTTGAACTCAATAGAAGATCCAAGGAATGTTCATCCTAGTTCCATGGCCTCAGGTGTCTCAAAGTATCAATGGTTATTTTGTCATTGTTTAAATTTTTTGAGGAGTGATTAAATAGGGGAGGAGGTAATGAGGAGTAATCCTTTCTCCCCTTCCTCCTTTTAAAGAGTTTGTTTCTCCTCGGGCTTGAAGCTTCATCCGCCTAATGCCCGAGTTCACTCCCATTGGAATTCTTCCTACAGAACCCATTTCAAACATTCTCACATGGAATAGTGGGATCCAAACCCAACTCAACCTATGAGAGGACCTAAAACCTATTTCTCAAATGAATAGGAGTCTAATTCCAAAAATCCAAACCCCCTACAAAAACAATCCCACCTCTATCTAGAAAAGCTGCATATATAGTGGGCCCCTGCTTCCGCTTACACACATCCACACTCCTTGGTCCTGATTCCTCATCAAAAAAGCCATAAAAGGCCACATTATCACCACATTTTGTTTATTCCAAGACCCTATTACTCCCATTCCTATGAATTTCAACTTGGGAATGCTCACGTTGAGCCCTTCCCTCGCCCTTATGCGGGTTGGAAGGACTCACGAGATCCTGCCTCAGTCGACTGAACACATCAGATACATTTGGATTGGGATAATGCACCATGGATTTATTACCCACTCCACAACAAATATCAGCCTCAATAATGAAATCCATTGAATCATTTTTGAGATGTTTCTCCAGGCCTGGGAATAATGATAGAGGTTTTGAGCCTCTATCTTCTCCACATGTTTCAATCTGTACCGATCCAACCTCCTCACTAGCCTCAGTAGTCTTTCCACGATCATTTTCCACCATAATTGTCAGACCCAAGAGTACCCAATAAACAAAATCCAAATGATTTCCTAAACCCATACCCATGATCAATGTAGGTCCCCAATAACAGACATCTGAAGAATTACCCAACCATATATATGAAGAACAAAATTCTGTCTAGTTCTCATAAACCACACGCTGCTTTCTCCTGTAATCCTCACCAATTGTGATCCATACAAAATAGAAGGGGAATCTAGACACATCAAACTCAACATAGAATCATGGATTCATTGGGTGACAAACTAACTCTATGTGGATATTCAAACATAAATACCTACTGATAAGATTTCAAATCATTATGATAATAGATGGGTTTTTGAATGGCAACGAAATATTAGGGAAGCTAACCCAAATTGAAGCGGGAGGAAAGTAACATTTCATGTGGAAATCGAATGACAATCAGAATAGAAAAAACCAAAGACCATTGAAATATTGGGGGGGCCTCGACCAGGTGCTGATGAGGTCTTCATACGATGCAAATCAGATCATAATATGGTGATTTTCAAGAAAGACCATTGTCTCCCTCTCTTGAAGATCCCATGATTTGAAGACAAGCCGGTCGAAGGAATCAAACAAAGGCCTTTGCTACTTAAACCGCACAACCAAGGTGAGATTTAGAAGTGTGGATGTTTATGTGAACTCTGCTGTCAAGATCTAGAGGTTCGGGAAACCATCGATGAGCTTCAGAACTTTATGGAATATCACTTCCTTCGGAAAAGGAGGGTGAAGGTTGAGGTTTGAGAAGGGACAGAACTTTAAAGATCCCCCCCCCACCGGGGGGAGGGGTTAGCTCAACCACTGCTGTCTTCACCAAGAGGAAGTGACTCACCTAGGGTTACCAAGAGAAAGTATCTCACCCAGTGAAGGTTGATCAACATGATGCACTAAATATGATGGTGTATTCCTCTTTATTTCATTGATAAGTGTTATATACTCATTCAATTGTAATTGGAAGTGGAATAATATTTTGATAGAGAGTAGTAAGATTTCATAGTAAGGGTTATAAACTTAGAGTAATAGTGAATCCACTCAACACTTTTAAAGCAATCAACTAGTTAATTTTTCTACATTATTGTATCACAGAGTATATGATCCCTAGATATTTTCCACATTGGGTGAACCAATTAAAATAAATTCACTTATGTTATTTATTATTTAATTACATTGGAGAGGAAGTAAGAAATATCATAAATAATCATGAGGATAATATCATTGAAAAGGGAAATGTTTTAACTTGATATGCCTTGATTTACACCCTCTTAGGGTATCTTATATAAGTGGTTACTAATAGTATGTCACAAAGAAATGTTAAATTTAAATCACTTCAAATGGAATAAATATTGAACTAAAAGTTTTCCCTTGAATTAATATTGAACCAAAGGTTTTACCACAGTCAAATTTTAACTAAAGTAATTTATTCAATCAATTTTATAAATTGAATACTAATATAATAAAATCTCCATTATAGGTTTTAATAAAATAATATTTTTAATATAAATATTTAGTAAAAATATTAGAAAAAAAGAAATGGATTTTTTTAATATTAAACCAATAGTAACATGGATTGAATATATTTAAATATTTAATCTAACATTCTTCCCTATTAAAATGATTATAAAATCCATAAAAACCACAAAATTTAAAATAGTAAAAGAAAGTTTTGTTTTATTATAATTTTCCCCTTTTTATGACTTAGGGAAAAGGTTAAGAGAAGAAATACAATACTTAATTTTCCCTAGAATTTCATATCAATGAAATAAGTTTATTTATATAACTTCAATTGATTATGATAGTTGTAATAATATCTAGGAAATTAAAAAATATTAAAAACAATTCAATTAAAATAAATTTTAGTACAATTAATACAAATGCGTGAATTCAATTTTTTATATGAGGGGTTTACAAATAAAAAAATAAGTGATTATTAATTAATTTTCATTGATTTAATTGAATCTTTATAAATAAATAAAATAAAAAATATAATAAGAAACATAATATCAATTAAATTTTACTCATAAACTAGTTTTGGATTCAATTTCTTTAGTTTCCTCAACTAGTTTGTGATGAGTTTGGGGGTGTTGTGCTTATAAAGGGATGAGATAAATAAATATAATTTCTAAATCCTCCTACTAAACTATAGAAGTTACTTATGATCTATGAACTGATATAAAATTTGGAATCATTGGTCTCTAAGAGTCAATTAATATTTCTAATCTTTTTATTAAAACATTAAATTTGTCTCCCTAAGAAGATAGATGCATGCATGTAAGATATATTAGTTCTAAAATTATTATATACATTCTTTTATGAATGAAAAATCTTTCAAAATAAAATTTTAATTCCCTTTTATTCACAATTATAATTTATTCTAAATAGCCTTTCATAGCATCATAATCATATCTAGTTATTAATTCTTATATATTCTTAATAAATATGTAAATTATTTAATTTTATCATTGAATTCATAATTTAAATTTTTGATATAATTGCATATATTATCACGCAAATTATCCAGAATTTTGAAAATAATAAATAATTTTTTAAACATCCATTAATTTTCTTATACAAAATTTCAAAATACTATATTAACTAAAAAATATTAACCATTTTTTGAGTATCCTTAATAATCCAAAATTTTTATTTTGAAATATTTCTAATATTCTTGTTATCAGTAAAAATTTATCTCTATGTCTTCATATATTTTTTAAATAAATATTTTGTGTTCTTTTTTAGGTTAAAGTAGATGAAGTTTCCATTTTAATATTTAAATTATATTATACTTTTCAAATAATTATCTAATAATATGAAAATAAATTAAAATTTCACTGATATTTTAAAAAAATACAATTTTTTAGCTTTTAAACTAAAACATCATTTACAAACTCTATGATCTTTTTAATTATAACCTATTCATTCATAAAAATTGTTTTTTATTTAAAATATCTATTTTCAAAAAATTTTAATAACTTTTTATGGCCATTTATTTTTTTAAAAGTGAATTATCTTCTATTTTTTCAAATGGTTTTGAATTCTTCCAATATCTACTTTTTTAGAAATAATAAAATCATCATTATCAAACTTTTATCATCTAACATTTTATCTATTTATTAAATAATTATTCAAAGTATTTATAATATTTGTAAAATTAATTGATGGTTAAACTATTTTAGGTTTTGGTTGGTAAAATTTCAAGGATGTTGCCTATTCAATCAAATCAACTTTTGTTTCCATATGAGTTTAAATCTGATCAATATCAAATTTAAAAACAAAATTAACCCTTAAATTCAAATTTTTTAACCATTTATCATTAATAATATTATTAAGATAATCATTTTTATGATTGACTGATTAAAATCAATAGATTAATGAGTTTGATAAGGATACACTTTCATTTTTTCAAACACTAATTTAGTTTACAATTTTATTAATTAGATTTATATCACTATCAATTTGAATTGTATTTAGAAAAAAAACTAAAACCTCCAATGTATCTCTTGATTATTGAGAAAAAAATCTATAAAACTATTGACACAGTTCTTTATAGCTCTATATATATACCTAATGTGATGTATATAACACCCAATACCACCAAAACCGTGACTATAACCAATCACTATGGTTTTGGGGATTTTCCATGATTTTAATCCATGTAAATTATATTATTTTCTAGTATTTTATCTCCATGTAATAAGTTATTTTTAATTTCATTAGGTTTATAGGTTTTTATATTATTAAGAGTTGATTTATTTAAGGTATAAACACTTGTTTACCTTTTAGTTCAACTACAAATACTGTGTAGTTTATTTGTAAAACTGTCATCAATTTCCCTTTTATTTTTTGATAACTGTAACAACCATGTATTTTTGGTATGTTAAATATAAAAATAATTTGAAATAACTGTTCCTATTTTTATTTATTAAGAGGGAGTTTTAATGATTAAATTATTTATTTTTTATTAAGATTTTTACAATATAGTTTCATCCATTTATTATTTTATTTTAATAAAATAGTTATAATATTTATCTTAAAATATTCAAATTTTGACTCTTTACTTTTTATAATTTACTCAAAATCATCCCTCTCTCCAACTCTCTTTATTAAAACTATATATTTATCTCTTTTAAAAACTCTTTCCCATACAATAAAACATAAACCAAAGAAAAAATCAAACCTCACTATCTCTATTTATCCATGATCTAAAAAATGGAAAAGGTAAAGTAAAAAATCCTATAAGTGGCCACAATTAATGAAAACATAGAAGGTATATTGATGGTAAGATCTCCCTATTATAATGGTGAGAATTATGGTTTATAGAAGGAATATATGAAAATCTATTTAAATAACCTTTCTCTAAAGGTTTATCTCAAATCCATGAAACCTTCTAAAATTCTAAAAACTCAATCAAAAACTTTTTATATAGATATTTAATCTAGTTATGATCTTAAATTTAAAGAAAATAATGCAATAATATGTGGAGTAGGTCTAGATGAGTTCAACCAAGTCTCTCAATATCAAAAAACCCATGAAATTTGGACTACTATAGTAGTTACCTATAAAGTAATAGATAATATAAGAGCTCATAGATATAATAACACAAAACTAAAGTTTGATACATTTAGAATTTTGGAAGGAGAGAGAATCACACAATTGAATGAAAGACTTACTGAAATTGGGAACAATGTTACTACTTTAGGAGAACCTATTTTTTTTATCTAGATCATTCTTTGAAAATAATTAGAATTCTACCACAAAGACAGAGTGGGATCTTGGATGCTATTGAAAATCTACATAAATAAAGAATTTGAAAATAAAATATCTAATTATAACTCTTATAATTTATGAGGAAGAGATGGAAGATGAAGTTGGAGAGCACAGATTAATTAAGAAAGTGAATGTTGCTTTAAAAGTTGTATCTTCACAAGATGAAAAGAAATGAAAATAAATTCAAATAGTTGAACCATCTGTTGAATATAGTTCAAATAGTTATACTTTATAAAGTGAGCTTGCTCACTTTTCAACAAAGTTTAGAAAATTCTATTATAATAGAAGAGGTTTTAAAAAACCCTTAAAAAATTTAATAAGTCCAATGAAAATTATAAGTAAGTGAGATGTTATGAATTCAAAAATTTGGACACATCAAACCATAATTTATATATCTAAATGATAATAAAAATTCAGAGAAAAATTACTTCAATAAAGTTGGATACAAGAATAAAGCCAAAAAATCCTTGAAATCCACATGGATTAATTTAGAATATTCAAGTGATGTTACATATTCATAACCAAAAGCTTAAAACTTTAATAAGAAGGAAAAATTTTTCTTAATAGAACACTCTAATGAGTTACATTCATATAATTCTACTGAGCATGATTTTGAATCTAAAAATTAAAATTTCTCTTATGAATAATTAAATGAATATTGTACCATGATGGAAAAAAGTAAGAATCTTTGAAAAAGAAAAAGAAAAATCTTAAAATATCCTATGATGTTATTACTAATGAGAAAGAGGACTTAAATAAACAAATTTTAAATTTTAAAAAATATATAAAATTATTCTACATCATGTATTGAACATTTTAAAAATATTGAAACATTGTAAAAAGAAGTTCAAGACTTTAAAGACGATTTAAGTGTTTTTAAAAAAGGTGAAAATTACTTGAATAAAATTCTCAGAAATAGTAAGTCCCCTAAAAATAAATTTGGAATAGGATTCCAAGGGGATAAGCCTAATATTTAAAAAACTATTTTGTGCCTAGTTATAATAAGAATAACCTATCTAATATTAATTTTTTTCATTATGGAGAGTTTGGAAATTATGAAAACTATTATAGTTTAAAAAACCCTCAATTTTGTGGATTCAAACATGATTTTCTTTCAAAAAGTATTTCAAAATTTTGTACTATATTTAATAGAAAACACAAGTATATTTGGGTTCCTAAATCTTTGGTTTCTAACATTACTAGACCTAATAAAAAATGGTTACCAAATGTAATGACCCGTACTTTTTGAATGATATTTGTTTCCTGAGAAAATGTGTGTTATATTATTTTGGTACTCAAAATAATTATATATCTTTAATAATTAATTGAGTATAATTTTAAATGATACCATTGGGTTTTGACCATTATATTACCATTTTTAAATATTATTGTTGGGAAATATACACTTGATAATAATTTTAACGTTATCATTAGAGTTTATAAGTAATATTTTAACAAAGGAAAATTGATATAGAAAGAAAGGTTGATGGCCTCAACTAGTAGAGTCGTTCCTTTTAAAGAACATATTTGTAACTTGGGAGGGAGGTATCATCACTAGGGTTTTCCATTGACCAAGACAAAGCCGAGATTCAACAAGTGAAGCTCAAACAAAATCGTATACAGGAGAAGTTCAAGTTAGTAAAGATTACCACTTGGTCGATGTTAGCCGAGGAACCCCATGAAACTACCAACATTGAACACCTTACTCTTAGGGAGAATGTGGGTGAAATATTGGGTTATTTTTTGAGGCCCTAGTTACATAAAGTGTAATTCCATTATATAAATAATTTTTTCCATCAATTCTTTTTTAAGAATACTTTTTCTTAATAAATTTAGATAGAACTTGATAAATTGTTTTTTCAGGCAGAAATTATACTTTCTAGAAAAGATATAATTATTATTATAAATTATGGTGTTATGAAAAATTCTTATTTTCATGAAATATTATGATTAAAAAACTCTTATTTAAATATAAATAATAAAATAATTTTATTTTTTTAAGTGTTAGAAATTTTACTATGCATTTTCAATATGCTATTTTTTTTTAAAATAAGGTTTTTTATATTTAAAAGTTAAAATTATCATATTTATAGAATTATTATGGTAAAATAAATATCATTTTTTTTAAATCAGAATGTCGAAATTAGGTTAGGGTGAATTTATGAGAATTTTAAAAAATAATTTATTTTTTTTGAATGGTAAAAATACAGTTTGAGTTTTTTGGTATGTTTAATGACTTCATAATTATGTAATAATGACATAATAACTAATTAAACCAAATAAAAAACATAAAATATGTTATTTTATTAATATCAAGTATTTTAATATATTTTAATCTATCTGAAAATATATAATTCACTTTCCAAATTCTAAAATGGAAACTTTAACTTTAAATATGTTATTTTGTGGAAACATTAATTTTCCTTACCAAAATAAGTAATATAAAATGATGGGTGACTCATATAGATTAAAATAACTTAAATTTTGTCATAAGTATCTAATACCATGAGAAAATACCATGGTAAATCCCATGGTTTTTCATTTCCCAATACCTAGATGTCCAAGGTCTTTATTTAGAAATTAATAAACAAATCCTCCACTTTTGTTATAAATACCCTCCCATTTCCCCATTTAATTTCACTAGAAATTAATCCTACATGAGTCTATGATATTTTTACCTCCCAATTAATCCTTTTAATGTTTCTTAAATCCCCCAAGGTCACAATTCTCAATTTTTAGGAACTACTCTTCAAGGTAAGGGAAATATCCTTCTTTTATCTTCATTTCAAGAACCTATTTTTGTATATGTCTTATGAATGATATGGTAAATATATATTATTTAAATTTTATTCATTAAATTATTTAAAAATTATGTTTTTCAATGGTATAACTCTGTCCTCTCTCTTTTTACACTTTTCTAAAACCACATTTTATACCCATTATGCTGCTGATTTTACTTCTGAAAATTTCTCTCTTCTCCTCAAGAAATTCCCTTTTATTTTCTTTTTGTGAATACCCAAACCTATTTATTTTCTAAGGGTATTCAAAAAGATTAAAAAATGTTTATTTTATTCTATTATTGACATACATAAAAACTTTATTCCATTTTCGTGGGTGAAAAATGACATAATGATAATGTTTTTAAAGAACTTTTGAAACACCGTGATTTTGATAGAAAACTAATTTTATTTTACCCTCAAAGGTTTGTTTATTAAATTATTTATTATTATATATGTAGATCACATGAAAATTAATACATATTAAAGGTTCAAATTTATATCACTCTAATGCATTGGGTAAATAATTTAATCTCTAGAGATGACATGTTTTATGATACCCTAGTGAATAACCTTTGTAATTTTTATGACACCTTGTTGATTAAAATTGGTGATATGATTATGAATGTCTAAATTAAATTTTGAATCCAAATTTCCAAGTATGATTCATGTTATTTTGTTATTAATCTATGTCTCATGTTCTGTTTCTCATGCCTTTGTGATATTTCTTATGTTTTTGTTGATATATCTTATGTTCACATGAAAATTGTTTCCCTTGATTTCCCTTACCAGGCCTTATATTCACCCTTTCCTTTGATGTATGTACCCTGTCCATGACATATAGTAAATATACTTAAGATGAACCTATGATTAAGCATTTCAAGTGTATTAGAATAACTTTTTCATGTATTATTAACATAGAGATTTTTCATGAACTGTTATTAAATTAATTTTATTTACCTAAAAATTCACCATAGTTGCACACCCTAGGATCAATGTCAAGGTTTATGCTCATGTGATCTAATTTTATATTTTCACTATTATTATGTAACTAATATAAAACTAATAATAAAAAATGTGTCTTTTGCAATGATGCATAAAATATAAAATGCTATATATATAAATGTAATGAAATACAGAATGATTTTAGAAAGATATAAAGAAGGTAAATGTTCTTAGGAGGTCATGGTTATTGAAATAATTGTTAAAAATTGTTCTCGATATTGAACTCAATGAGGTGATCAAGACTTATCACACCTCACTTTCTCATTTGAATTGTGATTTCCCCATACCAAGACCTCTTTATATGGGGAAATTCGCTTCAAAACATCAGCTAGGAGACCTCTTATCTGACCATCACTACCCAAGACATAATCCACTATATGCATGACTTAGATATTGAAGGGAAGGATGATTGTTAAATGAGAATAATAATTCAGATGATAGAGAGAATGGGGTGACCACTCACCAAAATCAAGTTAACTATTACCTAAATTCTTAAAATTGAAAAAGAGTTTTAGAAATTAAAGAATATGAAAATCAATGAAAACAAAATTCCCTCCCATGAACAAGTTTTGAGGTTAGTTATCCATTTTTATTGGAGTTGATAAGGGAACCACAATGGGAGAACACATGAAAATAAAAATTGAAGAAGAGTGGTATGAAGAATAAGACTAATATATTAAAAGTAAACTAAAATTAAAAAAATCAATAAAAAAATAACTATAGAAAATGGAAACATAAAATTTCTCTCCTCCATGAAGTTTCACTTGGCCTCCTCTATTATTGACCCAAAATTTCTTGAAAGGGAGACTGATGGGATCTATTTATAGGAAAATCTATCAACACCCTCACCGCATTGAATTTAATTTTCCTCTCACCGCCATCGTCACAATGTTTAATGGGATTACACAATGTGTAACTTATAAATCAATACTCATCATGAATATCAGATTTATATTCTCCAAAAATGAGTCCTGAAAAAATTCAGGTTGTGTAATGAAGTTACATGATGTGTAATGTTGTTTCACAACATGAAATTATGTCACGACTTGTCCTGAATCACTACTTTCCTAAAGGTTTTCCAGATTTTCTCCCATTTAATGGCTAAATATTATTATGTAATATTCTATATTTTTTTTCTGATTTTAATTCTTTTTTTTACCCTAAAAATTTCAGCAACATTATCCACCGGACGAGGGAGTTATGGCCAATTTAATCTGAACATTTAATTCTATCTGAATGTTTTCTAATTTCCCCCCAAATTAGAGTATCCAATGGCCTTATTAATGAAGGAATATCTCAAATATATTTATTATAAGAATGAAACATTGAAATATATTTAAAATAAATTTGTAACATCTTTAATTGGGTTTGTGAATCCTGAGTTATGCTCTTATGAATGAGGTGGGGTCCACCATGTCATCCAGATCGATTTTCCAACTTTATAGAACATTTATGGACATTATATGTTCGAATCAGCTCCTTGTCAGGATGAATAATATCTAGAACACAAATCAAGTAATACTTAAAAAAATTAATCACATAATTTGGATCTATATTTTAAAAGTTATTATTAAAATACCAAAGTCAAAAAAATATGTTAAAATTTCAAAATTAGAACATTTTTGCATTTAAGCTCAAAACACTTCAATAACTTAAAAATGTGACAATTTACAATATAATATAACTATAGTGGGTTTAAAAACATTGAATTACAGAATAAAATATATTAAAATATTAGATTTATCACTCCCCCACACATAACCATTTCACTCCCGGCCAGTCATCATATATTGAAATCAAAATCCACACAACAATAAAAAGTGAGAAAACAAAAATGGTCTTATCCAAAATAGAATTCCATCATGTATAGTACATTAAAAGCAATTCCCTTTCCTTTTCATTCTTCACATAAAAATTTGTCCAACCTTATAAATCCATCCATATACCAATCAAAACCTACCCCAACTTGAATTTTATGTCACTCTTCACTGAAGAGAAATTAAATATGGAGTTATGCTCATACATGGAAAGTGAATGTATCACCATAGGTTTGTGAAAATTTTCATATCTATATAGAATGAAACTTGAAAATATTTTCAATCATGAGGTATTTTTTCAAGGAGAATTCTATAGCTTAGATTTGGTGGGCAAATATCAAAAATTTAAGGAAAAAAATAAGAGGTTTCACTATTAAGTACAATATATGAATAATCAAGTGAAAACACAGGATGAGCCTCACTCAAATCCCATAGATAATGGGAAACTCAAAACCACCCCCTTTGTATGACATGGAATTAGATAAGAAATGTTTACAAATAATGATATCATTCAAGTTATCTTTTTTTGTAAAGCTCTTGAAAGGCACAACTTTATTCAATTTTTTATTTTTTTGAGTTTTTTTTATGGAGAATGAGATGAAAGTTGAATAAAATGAATGAATAAAAATTATGACCCTAATTTTAGAGAGTGAAATGAGTCATAAAATAAATTATAATTAGTAATTCAATATCATATCATTTTTTTTGAAGGAGAACTGAATGAAGTAAATGAAGAACAATGAAATGATGACTCAACTAAATTTTCTAATAATACATAGCACAAAATGATGAAACACACCACAAACCACCAAAAATTGATACATATACCAAATAACACACACGATAGGCCCTTGTAATGGTGAGTCTAATGGATAATATCAGATTGTAACGTGGCTTAAACCTAAAAAGAAAATTCACGGAATCTAAGGGCTAACAAAGGATATATGTAAAGGTGAGTTTGAGGTTAATATATGGCCTTCCAAAAAGATGCATCAATCATATCAAAAACGTTCCATGAAATCCAAATCATTAAAAGAGAAAAATCATAGATTCTGTTTCCCACACAAAATCCTAGTTTCTCTTAAGAAAGTGTGGGTATTAGAAAGAATATGTCCTAGTGGTTTAAAATACCTCACAAGAATAAACAAATATTTTGATTTAGTATTTCATGGGCATTAATTTCAAAAATCAGTCAAATGTATAAAAAAATTCTTGAAAATCAAATTTATGGATAAAGTTTTATCACAAAAACAATCATTTAAAATCCATTTCTTAAAAAATCATTTTAGTTAACTCAAATTCAATTTAAGTGTGAAAAATGATCAGAATATTCATTTTAGCTCAAGGATCATAAAAATTTAAAAAAGAAAATGAAAACACAAAAAAAAACTAAGCAGATTGAAACTCCCCCCACACTTAAAATTAACTACCCCTCATTTTAGCTCAAAAAAAATAAGGGCAGAAAAACTAAAGAGAAAGAAAGATACAACCTGACTTAATTTTTGAAGTGGTAGACTTTAGTTGAGAACCTATATGATACCACGTTAAACCTAAATGAAAAAAATTAAAAAAATGAGAAAATAAATAAAAAATAAATAGAAAGGTGAAATAAAAGGGATAATTCTTGGTTCGACCCCCAAGCAGGTGCTAGGTTTTTACTACCCCTATTCAGGCAGTTGCCGCGGTTGAACCCCAATCCGAAGATGGATAGGGTTTCTTTCTCATGAACCACCATAAATTATTTCTTTTCATTCTATTCATCTTGAACCAGTCACGAAGGATCCCATGGATAGAGTACATCAGCCCCTCCCCCTTTTACATGATGTACAACTTAAAAGTTGGGGGAAGGAGAAAGAATGAGTCCTCATTTTCTTTGGCCTCTTCCTAGTCATCTAGGTCCTATTTATTTTTCACTAAATTAAGTTGTAATGTCCCGGTTCTGGAAACCACCCATGGGCGCCCCATACCTGGTTGGTCACATGGCCTGAAGCGCATTTTCCCAAACGCCAGAGGCTGCCGACTAGCATCGAGGGGCTTGGGAGGGATTATAAGGCCCCAGCCTTAAACCTTACCTAATCTTAAGTTATTACAATATTACACATTGAGGATCTTTTTAGGTTTAGAGTTTTAGATAATTAGATCATAAAACTTGCATTACATTCCACATTTAAACAAAGTGGTTACATAAAAGATAGTATTAATTTTTCCCATCAACGGAAACATATTTAAAATAAAACATGGATTATTTCTTGACACTTCCTTGACACTATCATCATATCATGTACCATTCCCTTAACCTATGGAAAACATTTCAAAAACTTGGAATGAGCATAAAAAGCTCAGTAAGGGATATAAAAATATGGAAAGGAAACATGAGTACATGTATACATAAGAATGAAATCATACTTTACCCATAAAACATTAGCACTTTAACATACCTCATAAAATCATGAATAAATCATAGAAATCATAATACATAAAGGTAGCTTGAGGCATTCATAATATTATTACGTAGGGAGTAACCCTCTTGGTTACGTTTGGAATACCCATCACAGTATATTCCCTAAATCTCTTCGGAGAGATCTTAATGTTTAACCCCTTCACGTTACCCAATGCATTGGAGAGCTATATCAGGCTCACCAAACCCTTAGTTTATCACGGAACCACTCATCTTCATAACAATGCCCAAGAACCATAATCATAGAACATAACTTAAGCATAAAGGAAGGATAAAATTCCTACATTGCAATAACAATATAACATTTTAAGATATTGAAATAATGAATCCATTCTAAAAACCATTTTCAAAACCATTTAAAACATTTAATAAAGAGACTTTTAAATCAAAGTGTCCCAGACCACATTGAATCTTTTAAAATTTTAAACCATTAATATCCTTATAAATAAATCCTTAAAACCATTTTGAAAACATGGATATTAATGAGAAATATTTATAAGAATAAATCATTAAAACATTTAAAATGATATTTTAGTTAAAGTGTTTTTAACAAAATGAGAGACACTTGAATACAATAATTGAAGAATAACATTTAATCAAAACTTTATTATATCATGAGAATAAAGGGATTCATGATATAATATTCCAAAGGATAGTATATACACCATATAAGAGTGAACTGGTGCATAACAACAATGAAGTCTCAATAGAAATGTAAAATGAGATGAAATCTATTATAAAGAAGGTATCCTTAAATTAAGGATAAACCAATCTCATAACTATGTGTGAAAAATATAAATACACCAAATATAAGTGGATATTAAGTGTAAAATAATAAAAGGTCATTCACACATATTCAAAGGTTGACATATTCAATAACTACATGTTGAACCCAAAGAAATCGAAATTGGGTTAAGAAGTTCCCTTGCAAAAATTCGACAGCCTAACCGCGTCACTTCAAAATTCAGAAAATGAGTTGATGAGAGATAAAAAGGGTATCTCATCAGTTGGACATAAAATTTACATCAATAAGAACATATCCCAACATAAAAATATGCAAATTAAAAGACACAACAAAATAAGTCTTTTAAAAAGAGGAGGGTGAAAGGTTCCCTTACCGACATGGGTATCTTTCGAAACATACATCCCATGAAAGAAGGACAATAAAAAATTGATGTAAATACTCATAAAAAAATTATATTGCACAAAGAGTTGAATAATGGGCAGTATATATACCACTTAATGAGAATGGTGTCAAATTTAGCATAAATCTCACAGGAATAAAAAGTGATATGAAAAATCCCTTACGAAAACTCGGCAGCCTAACGACGCCACTTAAAACTTCAAAAAAATGGATTGATGAGATCAAATAGGGTCTCTCATCATATTAAAATAAAATTTACAAAAAGAGGAATATAAAATAACATCCCCCATCATAACAAATAGGAGCTTAAAAGAAGTGACATAAAGGAGATTACTTAAAAAGAAAGAGAGAGGTTAGATCTCTTACGAAAATTAGGCAGCCTAACGGCACCACTCAAAACTTCCAAAATGGATTGATGAGAGAAAACAGGGTCTCTCATCATATGAACATAAAAAGTATAGTATGAGTAATATAAAAGAAAATCCCAATCATAAGAAATATGAGCTTAAAAGGAATGACATAAAAGAGTGTACTTAAAAAGAAAGAGAGGGGTAGGATCCCTTACCTCGGGTCCGACTTGACTCGATCGTTCTTTAACGTCCTGAATAATAAACTTGAGTTAATTTATAAATGATTAAGAACCTTTTTCAAGTTCATTATTCCTTTTATATCACTTATTTCCATGTTATAAACATTATGTAATCATTTAAGTTTATAATGTTTTTTTTGTCGATATTTGGTTCTTAAGTCGAAAGTGGACTTCTTACAAATACATGTTGTTCGTGTGGTCAAAGGTTCATTATATCCATAATGATATTCATGATTTGGATATCATATATATCATATATATCCAGAATATAAATGTATTTATAATATTACATAATCATTTAGAGGTAAGAAATGAAATGCACCGTTCATGGAGACGGTAAGCCGTACGTACGCATGAACACTACTTTCATTTCTATGTCATATTAATGGAATTAAAACTAAATGAGAGGTACGTATATTTTAATTCCATAATTATATTCATCATTTATATGTAACATAAATCATATATAATAACTTTAAATCCATCCTTTATACATCCCACATATGGCATTAACCAATCAAATCACTTTGAGGGGGCGGTAGTCCGCACTTCCTAAAATGAAATTATCGTGTTTACCCACAATGGAAACCATAAAGGTATGCCACAAAAGAAAAATACAGAAGCTTAAGTAAAACATAAACATATTATATATCATATATAAGTATAGTGACATCTTAATGGCCACCTTTTAAGGTGTTATATGAGTGTTGAACAATCATCCTTTCATGAGGCAGAAATTCGCCATCCACAGAAACAGTATGTTCTTTTACCATTTGATGTAGGTGTGTGTAAGTGTAGCTCGAATGCTTATTATAAAAACATCCTAGTATATTTAAGATACTGGAGGTGTTACAAAATAAATGAATAAAAATAGTTTAGGGGGTTGGAGAAGCAAAATAAAACAAAATAACACAAGTGAAGACATTACCTTAAAATCAGGTAACTCTTTTTGATTTGAGCTCAAAGGATTCCTTGGGAATACTTCTGCAGAAATTGAGGCTTATAGGAGTAAGAGAGACATGTGGAGAGGAAAAATGAGCAGGGGTTGGCCGAGAAAAAGGCTTGAGAGGTGTGGGTAAGGTGGTAGAGGTGGGGGCCTTTTATAAGAGGAGAGGTGGGGCACTCTTGTAAAGTTACAAAATGTTACTTTATTTCCAAATGAGTTTCGGATTTTAAAGGTCCCACATTGATGTATTTCTAGGATAAGGTGGTAAGGGTTAGAAATATACCCATCCAATAGGTTTTTGACAAGTGTAAGTTATTGTTTTAACATTATCTTTTCATTTTATTTAAATCCTTTATTAATGAGGTAATCGCTGCATCATCATGATGTCATAAATAATTTAATTTATTTAATGTCTAAAAATTATAAAAAAAATATCATGATGTAGTAAATCTTTTTATATTTATAATGAATATTTATAGTAAAAAATATGACTTGTATAAACCCATTTAAAAATTGTTTTAGTGAAACATCTCATGCTTGTGACATTTTTATTTTAACTTTTAATAAAAAGTTATTTATGTCATTTTCCAACCAAAGTGGCTCCATGGGGTCCCCAAGTTGACCCATGGATTGTCTTGGTCGGAAATGACACATCCAATGAGGGTAGGACATGTGTCTAGGTCATTTCACATTATTAAAACATTTATTTTATCTTAAATTAGACTAATTACCTCTAATCACGATTAAGAACATAAAAGTTACTATTCACAAAAAAAAATTATTTTAATCCCATTGAACCACATTTTACTTCCTAATTAAAACCATGTATGTCGGATTTTTGAAATTCAAAACACAGAGGTGGAAAAGATTCATTTAAACAAAAAATCAGTTTCTTTAACTATCACTTAGTGGTTTCACTATTAATCAAAAATTGAAGTTTTTCAGAAAAATACCAAAAATTCACCCTAAGCTATATTTGATAGTCCGAACTCAAAAATTATGTCTATTTTACAAAATTCAAAACATATAAGTTTCATTAATTAATTTAATAATTAATTCTTGCTGTCAAAACAAATAGCGTGTTTTTATGAAACAATATCTATTAAAAGATTGACACTAGTTTAAGTCCAATTTCAAAGTGAAATTAATTCCAATGACCAATATTGGATTAAATGGTAAAAATATATTCTAATTTTACTTTAAAAACAATTCAAAAGATAATCTAATCATATAAATAAATTATATTAAAAAGAGGTTTTGAATTAAAATACAACATTTTTCACTATTCATTAAAAAATGAACTTTATCGGAAAGATACCAAAAATTTACACAAATTAAATTTTGATGTCTCTATTCTAAAGAAGAATTTTATTTTGTCAAATATAACACATAAAATTGTCAAAAAGTGGATTTAAAAGAGGTTCACCATCAAAAGGCGGTTAATCGACCTTCTAAAGAACATTAGAATGTTTACGCTTAAAAATTGAATTCATTCACATTTTAAATCCTCTAACATTTATTGTAAAAAGTAAAAATATTTGACAAACACATATAATCATTTTGTAGTTAGTTCTGTTCATTCCCTCCATTACAACGGCTAGACGTTAACTACCATTTAAAATAATATTATTTTATTATTAGAGTGCAACGTAAGATTCCCAAGAAACTCGTTGTTGCGTATTGGGTACGCTATCGAGCATAGCGTCCCATTTAAAGTAATATTAATATTTTATTCACAAATATTGATAAATATAAAAATGTCATATTCTTTATTTACCTGGGGTGTTACATCCTTCCCCCCTTTTGCGAATTGCGTCCTCGCAATTTTAAAATTGGGCTCGGAAACATCCTTGAAAGTCCCACATCAGAACAAGAGTCGGTAAAATAATCACTTTAAAATAAAGAATGAGAAGTACAAAGGTCACCAGAGTTAACCCATACTAGTATTCCATGTAGGAAAACATGGACATGGAGGAGAAAACATAGGGTCATGTTCTGATGGAGAGTGATAGAAAACATGTTTAGGAGAAAGTTAACCACAAGAAAATCACAAACTTGTGATGGGTTAAACGATATTCGATTCCCCAGTAGGAAAAGTTAATAGACAACATTTTTGTTTTTTTTATTGAGGAATTTATTCATAAGGAAACATAATTACTTATCATGTTGACTTTCAACTTTTATTATATTTCTTACACAAACTCATATTTTCTCCAAAAGACGAGTATTTAGGAAGACTTTTTCACTATAATAAACTTATAGATAATCACCTAATCCACAAAAGAGAACTATATACTTCCCATGTCTTTATACTTTAACCAAAACCAAAACCAAAATGGTTAGTACAAGATCAGATAATCCAGAAAATATTAACCCTTTATAAAAATAAAATCTATTCTTAATCTCCAAAATTTGTCCAACGAAACCCAAAGTTCAACGAGGACCATTTGATAAACAACTTGTCCATAAAATTATTCAAAGTGAACCAAAATAAGATTGAAACCCAAATATTTGAAGGATTTAGTCACATAGTCTTCCAAGGTACAAATTAACATTTATCTCCAAATTACATCAGTTTCTCTTAAATTCTCATATTGAAAAGTAATTAACCTAATCACATATCCTCGATGACAGGTTAATCATTTCCATAGATAACCCAAAATAAACTTACTCTTGATTCCTAAAATCATTTAACTAAAAAGAATTAGTCAAACTAACCAGGGACTTCACGTAGTCCAGTGGTAGGTGATAAATACCAGTCGCACTTTGGTTGTGGGTTCGATTCCCGCAGCTTTGTCCGACGCGACGGGTTGTCACACGGTCTGCGTGTTGTCCGTTTTACAAAACTATATAATTCTTAAAACATTCCCCAAAACGAGATAAAATCTTCAAAAATGATCATAACATATTTTAACTTCAAGTTTATCTCATGCCTTTCATTTTCCATCATAACATATAATAACCCATAATTACCTCAAAAGTAAGGATCATATAAAATCTAATGGTTAACTTTATAATTATTACCTGAACTTCCACATCGATTGGTCATCTCGTACATGATGCATTACAGATCATACCAAGGTTTAAGTGGTTGATCATGACTCCTTGATAGTTTGTTTAGAACAACCACAAGTTTCCTCATTGAATCCCCCATTTTATCTAGTATCTTAATCAGAGAACCACCACAGTTTCCTTCAAACCTGTTGTCTCTTTGGTGCCTGCTAGATCTATCCATTCACTAAAAACAAAAATTTCAGTGTGAGTATATCATCAAAACCATCATGTACTAATGAGGAAGGTAAACACTAAGATATACTTACTCATTCACTTTATCTAAAACTAGGAATCTTTCTGAAATCCTAACCATTATGGTAATGTCACTTGTGCTAAGATAATACCCTAACCTCTAAAGTTATCTAAACCGACCTTTGATACCAACTATAAGGCCCCAGCCTTAAACCTTACTTAATATTGAGTTATTACAAGATTACACATTGAGGATCTTTTCAGGTTTAGAGTTTTAGATAATTAGATCATAAAACTTGCATTACATTCCACATTTAAACAAAGTGGTTACATAAAAGATAGTATTAATTTTTCCCATCAACGGAAACATATTTAAAATAAAACATGGATTATTTCTTGACACTTCCTTGACACTATCATCATATCATGTAACATTCCCTTAACATGTGGAAAACATTTCAAAAACTTGGAATGAGCATAAAAGGCTCAGTAAAGGATATAAAAATATGGAAAGGAAACATGAGTACATGTATACATAAGAATGAAATCATACTTTACCCATAAAACATAAGAACTTTAACATACCTCATAAAATCATGAATAAATCATAGAAATCATAATACATAAAGGTAACTTGAGGCATTCATAATATTATTACGTAGGGAGTAACCCTCTTGGTTACGTTTGGAATACCCATCACAGTATATTCCCTAAATCTCTTCAGAGAAACCTTAATGTTTAACCCCTTCACGTTACCCAATGCATTGGAGAGCTATATCAGGCTCACCCACCCTTAGTTTATCACGGAACCACTCGTCTTCATAACAATGCCCAAGAACCATAATCATAGAACATAACTTAAGCATAAAGGAAGGATAAAATTCCTACATTGCAATAACAATATAACATTTTAAGATATTGAAATAATGAATCCATTCTAAAAACCATTTTCAAAACCATTTAAAAAATTTAATAAAGAGATTTTTAAATCAAAGTGTCCCACACCACATTGAATCTTTTATCATTTTAAACCATTAATATCCTTATAAATAAATCCTTAAAACCATTTTGAAAACATGGATATTAATGAGAAATATTTATAAGAATAAATCATTAAAACATTTAAGACAATATTTTAGTTAAAGGGTTTTTAACAAAATGAGAGACACTTGAATACAATAATTAAGGAATAACATTTAATCAAAACTTTATAATATCATGAGAATAAAGGGATTCATGATATAATATTCCAATGGACAGTATATACACCATATAAGAGTGAATTGGTGCATAACAACAATGAAGTCTCAATAGAAATGTAAAATGAGATGAAATCTATTATAAAGAAGGTATCCTTAAATTAAGGATAAATCAATCTCATAACTATGTGTGAAAAATATAAATACACCCAATATAAGTGGATATTAAGTGTAAAATAATCAAAGTTCATTCACACATATTCAAAGGTTGACATATTCAATAACTCCATGTTGAACCCAAAGAAATCGAAATTGGGTTAAGAAGTTCCCTTGCAAAAATTCAACAGCCTAACGTCGTCACTTCAAAATTCAGAAAATGAGTTGATGATAGATAAAAAGGGTATCTCATCACTTGGACATAAAATTTAAATCAATAAGAACATATCCTAACATAAAAATATGTAAATTAAAAGACACAACAAAAGAAGTCTTTTAAAAAGAGGAGGGTGAAAGGTTCCCTTACCAACATGGGTATCTTTCAAAACATACACCCCATGAAAGAAGGACAATACAACATTGATGTAAATACTCATAAACGAAATTATATTACACAAAGAGTTGAATAATGGGCAGTATATATACCACTTAACAGGAATGGTGGAAAATTTAGCATAAATCTCACGGGAATAAAAAGTGAGATGAAAAATCCCTTACGAAAACTCGGCAGCCTAACGACGCGACTTAAAACTTTAAAAAAATGGATTGATGAGATAAAATAGGGTCTCTAATCATATTACAATAAAATTTACAGAAATAGGAATATAAAAGAACATCCCCCATCATAACAAAGAGGATATTAAAAGAAGTGACTAAAGGAGAGTACTTAAAAAGAAAGAGAGAGGTTAGATCTCTTACGAAAATTCGGCAGCCTAACGACGCCACTCAAAACTTCCAAAATGGATTGATGAGAGAAAATAGGGTCTCTAATCATATGAAAATAAAAATTATAGTACGAGTAATATAAAATAACATCCCAATCATAAGAAATATGAGCTTAAAAGGAATTACATAAAAGAGTGTACTTAAAAAGAAAGAGAGGGGTAAGATCCCTTACCTCAGGTCCGACTTGACTCGATCGTTCTTTAACATCCTGAATAATAAACTTGAGTTAATTTATAATTTATTAAGAACATTTTTCAAGTTCATTATTACTTTTATATCACTTATTTCCATGTTATAAACATCATGTAATCATTTAAGTTAATAATGTTTGTTTTGTCGATATTTGGTTCTTAAGTCGAAAGTGGACTTCTTACAATTACATGTTGTTCGTCTGGTCAAAGGTTCATTATATCCAGAATGATATTCATGATTTGGATATCATATATATAATATATATCTATAATATACATGTATTTATAATATTACATAATCATTTAGAGTTAAGAAATGAAATGCACCGTTCATGGAGATGGTAAGTCGTACGCACGCATGAACGCTACTTTCATTTCTATGTCATATTAATGGAATTAAAACTAAATGAGAGGTATGTATATTTTAATTCCATAAATATATTAATCATTTATATGTAACATACATAATATATAATAACTTTAAATCCATCCTTTATAAATCCCAAATATGGCATTAACGAATCAAATCACTTTGAGGGGGCGGTAGTCCGCACTTCCTAAAATGAAATTATCGTGTTTACCAACAATGGAAACCATAAAGGTATTACAAAAAAGAAAAATACAGAAGCTTAAGTAAAACATAAACATATTATATATCATATATAAGTATAGTGACATCTTAATGTCCACCTTTTAAGGTGTTATATGAGTGTTGAACAATCATCGTTTCGTGAGGCAGAAATTCGCCATCCACAGAAACGGTATGCTCTTTAACCATTTGATGTAGGTGTGTGTAAGTGTATCTCGAATGCTTATTATAACAACATCATAGTATATTGAAGATACTAGAGTTGTTACAAAATAAATGAATAAAAAGAGTTTAGGGGGTTGGAGAAGCAAAATAAAACAAAAGAACACAAGTGAAGACATTACCTTAAAATTGGGTAACTCTTTTTGATTTGAGCTCAAAGGATTACTTGGGAAGACTTCTTCCCAAAGTGAGGCTTATAGGAGTAATATAGGTATGTTGAGAGGCAAAATGAGCAGGGTTTGGCCGAGTCAAAGGCTTGAGAGGTGTGGGTAAGGTGGTAGAGGTGGGGGCCTTTTATAAGAGGAGAGGGGGGAACTCCTGTAAAGTTACAAAATGTTACTTTATTTTCAAATGAGTTTAGGATTTTAAAGGTCCCACATTGTTGTATTTCGAGGATAAGGTGGTAAGGGTTAGAAATATACTCATAAAATAGGTTTTTGACAAGTTTAAGTTATATTTTTAACATTATCTTTTCATTTAATTTAAATCCTTTCTTAATGAGGTAATCGCTGCATCATCATGATGTCATAAATAATTTAATTTATTTAATGTATAAAAATTATAAAAAAAATATCATGATGTAGGAAATATTTTTATCTTTATAATGAATATTTATAGTAAAAAATATGACTTGTATAACCCCATTTAAAAATTGTTTTAGTGAAACATCTCATGCTTGTGACATTTTTATTTTAACTTTAAATAAAAAGTTATTTATGTCATTTTCCAACCAAAGTAGCTCCATGGGGTCCCCAAGTTGACCCATGGATTTTCTTGGTCGGCCATGACACATCCAATGAGGGTAGGACATGTTTCTAGGTCATTTCACATTATTAAAACATTATTTTTACCTTAAATTACACTAATTACCTCTAATCGCGATTAAGAACATAAAAGTTACTATTCACCAAAAAATTATTTTAATCCCATTGAACCACATTTTACTTTATAATGAAAACCATGTATGTCAAATTTTTGAAATTAAAAACACAGAGGTGGAAAAGTTTCATTTAAACAAAAAATCAGTTTCTTTAACTACCACTTAGTGGTTTCACTATTCATCAAAAATTGAAGTTTTTCAGAAAAATACCAAAAATTCACCCTAAGCTATATTTGATATTCTGAAATAAAAAATGATGTCTATTTTACAAAATTCAAAACATATAAGTTTCATTAATTAATTTAATAATTAATTCCCGCTGTCAAAACAAATAGCGTGTTTTTATGAAACAATATCTATTAAAAGATTGACACTAGTTTAAGTCCAATTTCAAAGTAAAATTAATTCCAATGACCACTATTGGATTAAATGGTAAAAATATATTCTAATTTTACTTTAAAAACTATTCAAAAGGTAATATAATCATATAAATAAATTAGATTAAAAAGAGGTTTTGAATTAAAATACAACATTTTTCACTATTCATTAAAAAATAAACTTTATCGGAAAGATACCAAAAATTTACACAAAGTAAATTTTGATGTCTCTATTCTAAAGAAGAATTTTATTTTGTCAAATATAACACATAAAATTGTCAAAAAGTGGATTTAAAAGAGGTTCTCCATCAAAAGGCGGTTAATCGACCTTTTAAAGAACATTAGAATGTTTACGCTTAAAAATTGAATTCATTCACATTTTAAATCCTCTAACATTTATTTTAAAAAGTAAAAATATTTGACAAACATTATAATCATTTTGTAGTTATTTCTGTTCATTCCTGCCATTACAACGGCTAGGCGTTAACTACCATTTAAAATAATATTATTTTATTATTAGAGTGCAACGTAAGATTCCCAAGAAACTCGTTGTTGCGTATTGGGTACGCCATCGAGCATAGCGTCCCCTTTAAAGTAATATTAATATTTTATTCACAAATATGGATAAATATAAAAATGTCATATTCTTTATTTACCTGGGGTGTTACAGTGATATTGGGGAAACTATCCCCTCATTGGCAGAGTACACAGCAGAAAAGGGAAATAATAAACAATAACAGAAGCATTAAACAATCCATACACAAGTAAATAGAAGAAGACTAAAACAATAAACAACTGTAGCACACACATATATATGAAATGATGCATGATACATATGTCTAGGAAAGTATCCAAACAAGTCACAATGATGAATACAATACTAAACCAAAGTACAAAAGAAAAACATATAAGAAACTCCTTAGCATCGCAAGCCTCATCTTGGTACCATGCTCTACTGCTCTAATACAAGTCAAGTATCTGAAGTAGAAGGGCGCTTTCCCTTATCTATACCTGCAACAATATAATCTGTTTGGGCCCAAAAGAATGACCCAAAAAAGGTGTGAGACTAAATCCCAGTAGGCAACCACCTGAAGATCTGTTTCTAACAGTCAGAAAGTATATGGTAGGTAATAGTACAGTAAGCAGTAATAGTAAGCAGTAAACAGGATGATACACAACAGTAAAAAATTCACAGATCAACAAGCAACAGTCAAGCAAACAACTAACCACAAACAGGAAACCCTCTGGGAAGTACTCACAGCCATCCCCTCTGCTCCTATCCAAGAAGTACCCACAACCCTCTAGGCAGTACACTCAGCCTAACCCCTCAGGTTTTGTCATACGAAATTATAAGACTCTCTGAGGAAGCACATTCAGTCAATTCCCCTTATAGTCTAAGGTAGTCAGGGACTCTCTAAGGAAGATCAATCAATAAATTCCCCTTATAGCCCTAAGGTGTAGAGACTCTATGAGGAAGCTCACTCGGTCAATTTCTCTTATAGCCTCAGGTCTATCACATAATCTTTGAGGGAGCTCACTTGGTCAATTCCTCCTAAAGCCTGGAGTGGTTTAAGGAATTCAAACAACAAAGTCTCTCTAAGGAAGCTCACTAGGTCTACCCCCATACAATATATAAAGCTCAAGACTCTCTGAGGAATCTAACTCGGTCCATCATCCTGTATTCTATAATATCCGAGACTCTCTGGGAAGCTCACTCGGTCTATCCCCTATAGTCTATAATGTCCAAGACTCTCTGATGAAGCTCACTCGGCCTATCCCCTTATAGTATATTGCACCAGGTTCTCACTGCCCCGTGCCAGTCAGTGCATAATAATTCTATATGGACAAAGTAAACCTACAAAGCTACTTGGATAACCATTCTACAGTATCTCAAGCATGTCAAGGAACAACACTCCATCCTATGGTCACAAGGCATGGAAAATAGATATAACAACCAATAGGCTGAACAAGACCAAAAGGTCATAAATAGAACAAGGCATGGAAAAAACATCCAAGCATAAAAATTATCCTTATACATCACCAAATTACCTCTATACAAGAATACAAGAAAGGTAGGAAAAAAACATGGGAAAAACAGTAAACACGCAATACCCCGTTCAAGGGTATTGGTGGAAATTGCACATAAAACTCAACAACCTTGAACGGTAAGGAACAAACCACCTAACTTGATGCTAGGAGATCAATATACTTGAATCATGAGGATTGAATCTCCTTAGAACACCCTAGATCTATGAAAACAAACAAAACGTTTAACCCATGATAACTTACAAAAGATGAGGAATTTGAAAACGATGCTCTAGAAGAAGAAAGAGCTTACCGCTGCGGTTCCAACACAATTGAAAGTGGTCGATTCAGAGAATTAATGGAGAATCAGGGGCTCGGGGGAGGTTCGCGGCCGTAGGGGATTCTCTCGGTTGAAGAAGCTAGAGAAGAAGACAGTTCTGGGGTTAAGACGTGACCCTGGTGCGTTTAATGAAAAAAAAGTACACGACATGTACTTTTGGAGTACACGACATGTACTAGGCTTTTCTGTACTCTTCTTTAAGCGGCCTCCACATCACCCCTACGTGCCCATGTGTATGGCTCAGACATGGTCAGCAAATAGCCTCATGCAGTAAGGGAGTACACGAAATGTACTTATAAAGTACACGACGTGTACTTCAAAAATTTTCATAAACTCCTCTTTTCTAAAAAACTCCAGAAAAAGGAAAAAAATACCTGAAAAGAAGGTCCGGGTTCTTAAAAACTTCCTCCCTTAAAAAAATTCTTCCCTAAATTTCCCTAGCAAGGCGTAGAAGAAGAAACCCCGAACAGCTCTAGACACTATGATCATACATTGGCCTCCCTCTCCCAAGTCTCATCCTGTACTCGCCCGTGATGCCATAACACCCATACCAGAGGAATAGACCAGCCACAATGAACCTTCATACTATGATCAAAAATCCGAATAGGATGCTCCTAAAACGATGCATCCGCTTCGATCTCAACCACCTCAGGTTGAAAGACACGAGACGAGCCTAAAAATTAACGTCGGAGTTGGGGAACATGGAAGACGTCATGCATAGCCCGATACCTCTGAGGTAACTGAAATCGATAGGCAACTTGCCCAACTCTCACCAATAACTCAAACGACCTGACGTACCATGGTGAAATATTACCCTGTCTCTGAATCCACTTGTGTCCCAACCTCGGTGCGACACACAAGAAAACCTGACCCCCGACCTCGAACTCCAGAGGTCGTGTCCGCTGATCATCATAAGACTTCTGTCGAGACTGTGCTGTATCCATCCTCTTCTGAATCAACTCTATCTGCTCTGAGGTCTCCTGAACAAGACGAGGTCCCAGCAAAGTTGCCTCTCCTACCTCCAACTAGCATAAAGGTGATCGACATGAACTACCGTACAAAGCCTCGTAAGGTGCCATCTGAATAGTCGCCTGAAAATTGTTGTTGTAGGAGAACTCCACAAGAGGTATATGCTTCTCCCAAGAACCTCCAAAGTACATAATGCAGGCTCGAAGCATATACTCAAGTACCTGAATCGTACGCTCAGACTGGCCATATGTCTGGGGATGGTATGCTATACTCAAAAGTACCTATGTAGCCAAAGCCTTCTGAAGCCCCTTCCAGAACCAAGAAGTAAAACTCACATCCCTATCTGAAACAATGGAGTGTGGAACTCCATGTAGACGTACAATCTCTCAGACGTACAATCTCTCGGATGTACAACCATCCCAGATCATCAACACTGAAGGTCTCTTTGATCGGAAATAAGTGAGAAACCTTCATAAGCCTGTTGATGAAAAACCAAACAACATAATTCCCTCAAGGTGACCTTGGAAAACTGGTCACGAAGTCCATCACGACATCATTCCACTTCCACTCCGGAATGGGTAACTGTTGCAAAAGACTTGCTGGTCACTGATGCTCTACTTTCATCTTCTAACAAGTAGAACACCTTAGGACAAAACCAACAATATCTCTCTTTATACCCGGCCACCAATACTAGCGGTGTAGATCACGATACATCTTGGTGACGCCAGAATGAACTGCCCAAACTGAGGAATGAAAATACCACATCATCTCCTCGCGTATGTCTGATGGAACCCATACGCATCCATGGAAATTCAAGATCTCATCCTCACCTACTGTCCATCCAGGAAGAGGTTCCTCTCCTGACACACTCTCCCACAGAACTAGCCCTTCTGAGTCTGATAGATACCTTATTCATACCCGATTAAGAAGAGTAGAGGTAAATGCTATAGAAGATAGAAAAGTCTTTCCCTGACTATCATGCACCTCCAAATGAATCTCAGAGAACAGAGCCATAAGCTTCAACTCACTACTGGCCTCCTGAACTACCTGTATATGAGTCCTCCTGGTCAACGCTTCGGCCACTGCATTGCCTTTCCCAGGTGTATAGGCAAGCTCAAAGTCAAAAGACTGAAGATACATAACCAACCTGTGTTGTCTCAGATTCAGATCATGCTGAGTGAATATGTACTTGAGACTTTTTTGGTCGGTGAAAACCACAAAATGCTCACCCAAAAGATAATGTCTCCAATATCATAAGGCATGAAAAACTCATGCCAACTCCAGATCACGCGTCGGGTAGTTTCTCTCATGTGGCCTCAACTTCCGAGACACATACACAACAACTCCATCTCCCTGCATAAGCACAACTCCCAGCCTGATACCTAAAGCATCACAATAAATGGTATAGATCTTTCCCAGCTCTGGAAAGACTAGTATCAGTGCTGACGTCAACCTCCCTTTCAACTCCTGAAAGGCTGACTCACAATAATCTAACCATAAGAACTTAGACCCTTTCTTGGTCAAACCTGTCAGTGGTGCTGCTAGGCGTGAAAAGTCCTGTATGAAGCGTCTGTAGTATCTAGACAGCCCTAAGAAACTTCTTACCTCAAAGACATTATTCAGCTGCTCCTAGGAAACTACCACCCTCACTTTCTCTTGGTATACTGATACTCCTGTCTCTGAGGTAACATGACCCAAAAAGTGAATCTGGTCCTTCCAAAAGTGGCATTTTGAGAGCTTAGAATATAATTGATTCTATCTCAGTGTACTCAGAACAATCTCAAGATGGGTATCATGGTCGTGTAGAGTGTGAGAGTACACCAATATTTCATCCATGAAAACCACCACGAAGGAAACTAAGTATGGATGGAATACTCAGTTCATCAGTGCCATGAAAACTGTAGGCGTGTTCATGAGACCGAACAGCATAACCATATACTCGTATAGACCATACCTTCTTCTAAAAGTGGTGAGAGGTATATCAGATGGTCTAATGCGCAACTAATGATAACCGAATCTCAAGTCAATATTCAAGAACACTCGGGCTCCTCAAAGATGATCAAAGAGATCATCGATCCTCGATAAGGGATATCAATTCTTGACTGTCAACTGGTTTAGCTTCCGATAATTCACACAAAGCCTGAGGGTGCCGTATGCCTTCTTCGCAAAAAGGACAGGCGAACCCCAAGGAGAAGTACTGGTTCAGATGAAACCCTTCTCCTGAAACTCCTCCAACTACTTCTTGAGTTCCTGCAACTCAGGTGTATGCATCCTATAAGGAGGAATGTACACCAGTGCCGCTCCTAGCATGATCTCAATATAAAATTATACCTCACACTTCAGAGGCAAACCTGAAAATTCCTTTGGAAAGATGTCTTTGAAATGATAAACCACTTGAGGAAAGTCTAACTGTGAAGTCCCCTAGTCATCCAGATAAAGAATATCAATCTGGGTTGTAACTCCTCCTAGACCATGATTTTCGGGTCCTGGTCGACTCACCTGGACATCCCACTCGCCTCTATAAAGAAAGGATCCGCCCTCTGGTGATACGAAACTTACCCTACATCGATAGCAATCGACGACTTCCTTGAAGGGGACTAACCAGTCCATTCCGAGAATGGAATCATAGTTCGTCATCTCTAGGATATAGAGGTTCTATAAGAAGTGACACCCTATATCCTCAAGATGGAACTCTCTGCACTGACGTACACTAACCGCTCTAGTCACCAATGGCGTGTCTAGAGTCAAAGTATCAGCAGAGGAAAAGATGTAGAGCCCAATGCTCTCCACATCAGCAATAAAGATAAAACTATGTGTAGCACCAGTATCGAAAAGAGTTAAAGATACAACTGAGGCTAATAAGATCGCACCTCGAACTATGGAAGGTCTGAGATCCTTCCCCAGATGGGTCTGCTCCACAACAAAATTATGGCCTGTACTGCGGCCCTGTGACCCTAGCTGACCACTCTAAGATGATCCACTTTACTATCACTGGTAACTTGGTGAATGACCACCACGGCCGTGAACTCCACCTCGACCGGAATGGCCAGAAGAACCCCAGTTTCCATACTGGTGAGAAACTGGCGATGTATCTTCTGAACACGGGGTCATAGAAGAACCCCTACCACCAGCTGTAGGTGATAAGATTTGACAAAAACCCTGAAGATGGCCCATCTTGCCACAAGATCGGAACTCCATAGGGTCTCTATGGCACTAAGGCCTAGTATACCCGCTCCTCCCGCACTGGTATCATACTACCTGGATGCCCGAAGATACACTCCGCCTACTCTGATCTCCTCGAGAAAACTCCCTACGGTGCTTCCTACTATCAGTAGGAGGAGCACTA
This sequence comes from Viscum album, assembly GCA_963277665.1. Taxonomy (NCBI): domain Eukaryota; kingdom Viridiplantae; phylum Streptophyta; class Magnoliopsida; order Santalales; family Viscaceae; genus Viscum; species Viscum album. The sequence continues at coordinate 818,383,958 of OY728148.1, forward strand.
AATTTGGATGTCAAACCGGCCTAGATCATTTCTCTATAATCCCTCAAATTGTGCTCCGTGATCATCACCTGTTTGACGATAGATGATATCGAAGTCAACATGAACATGTTCACCTGTGAGAGGATTTCGTGCCTCAGACCAACCTCAAAATTCCTCACAAGGAACAACTCATCACCTGCTGGAATCGGCGTGAAACGCTGCAGCTCGGTAAAGCGAGACGAGTACTCCATAACAGAAAGAGTACCCTGCTCCAGACTCATAAACTCTCGGTCTCAATCGACCCTCAAGGTCTCTGGGTAGAATTAAATGTAGAAGATGTGCCGAAACTCATCCTATGTCATACTCTACTAGCGTCCTGACTGCGAGATCACCTCCCACCACCTCTTCGTGGAGTCTCAGAGCATATAGGTAGCGAACATCACCCTCTTCTCTGGAGATATCTCTAGATGCTCGAAAATTGTCAGCATGGCCTCTAGCCACGACTCTGTATCCTGAGTTCCTCCATCTTCTGAGAAAGTAAGAGGATGCTGCTGCTGGAAAACCCACGTCAACTCTACCATCAATGGGGTAGGAGGAGGTGCTCCTTGAAAGGTCTACCTGATCCTCAGAAATTCTTCCCTAAATTGCGCATCGGTGCCTGAAATTGGTATAACTGATGATGGCAAGGCTGGCACAACAGTAGGATCTGCAAGAGGTACCTGATCAGCCATATCCAGTTTCTGATCACCGTCTGACAGCTGACGTAAAACCGGAGGATTTCTCAGTGGCATAGATCTGAATGGTCAAAAGCACACCTTAGATCAAGATTATCAAAGACTGAGAACACAAGAGTACAAGATAGGAACATGAGAAAAAAACATTCAAGTTTTACAAAACATGACTACATGGTGTGTATAAAAACTACACGGCATGTTCTTGAAATCCATTCACATGGGCGTGTACTTCTGCCACAACTGGTCATGTAACACCCCAACCACACGGTGTGTTTTCCCCACACACGACGTGTACTTGGACTCTATTACCCTGTCCAAGTCTCCTTACATAGAAAACCCACACGGTCCTCTTAATCCTAGACTACACGGCATGCTCACGAAGGACATAGCGTGTACTAGAAAAGGTTTCAATGACCCGTGTTGTTAGTTACACGGCCAGCTACACGGTTCAATCTACACGGCGTGCTCCTGAAGAACACAGTGTGTACTTGAAGGTTTTCCCCAACCGTGTTTTTCGTGAGACGGTCGAGTACTTAAGTTACAAGGCATAGAGTGTGATAACAGAACAAAGCGTATATATTCTAAGTTTCATCCACCCATGTTGTTAGCCACACAGGTAGACACACGGTCACTACAACAAGGCGTGTACGTACTGTACATGGCGTGTTCCTGAAATTTTTTCACTACCCCGTGTTTCTTCCCACACAGTTAGTGACATAGTTTAAAAACTACACGGTGTGTATTAATAAAGTAAACGCTGTGTATTATGGGTTTTTTCCGGGCAGTAGCTCAGAAACTTCTCCGAAGCCCAGAAAACACAGAAAAAAAAAAGTTAAGGTGTGAAATTTCGATCCGTGAGGGCCCATACTCCCTGCAAATCAAATATTGGCATCTTATACAAGTTATAACAAGGAAAACAAGCAATGATCCACCAAATTATGGTCCATGAGGGCCCATAACACCTCAAGAACCAAAGTTTGGCATCCATCTAAGCAAATTACTATACAACAGATTCTTTATCAAACATCACAGATTCTATCAAATCATCTATCACAAAAGCATGCATAATCTATAAAATGTTTATCACAACAGCATTAAATCACCAATTAATCCTAGATGGCATGGAAATAATTCATGATATGTGATTTATAATAAGTTCCTTTATGATTCATGAGATGACATACCCTCATATCATCGAGCTGCGACAGAAATAGAACCACAATAACAACAATGGTAATGACACAAATCATGTGAATCAGTCAAGGTGAAATCAAATAAACTGTAAAAATTGAAAAACCTGAAGAAATTGCAATAAACGATGTAGATTGGCTTTTCCCTGTACACGGGTTAGCTACTCCAGGGCACAAATTATTACCAAGTACCTATTCTATCATATCCCTGGATATAGGCTCCAAAAAGTAAGTCAAGAGATAATAATTTCTCTAATACCACTTTGTAACATCCTGGTTCCGGAAGCCATCCAGGGGCACCCCGTACACGGTTGGTCACATGGCCTCAAGAGCATTTCCCCAAATGCCAGAGACTGTAGACTAGCAGCGAGGGCCTTGGGTATGATAGTGGGAAAACTATGTGCTTATTGGCAGAGTACACAACGAAAAATAGAAATAATAAACAATAACGGAAGCAGTAAACAATCCATACACAAGTAAAAAGTGGAAGACTAAAACAATAAACAACTGGAGCACACATATATATATATATGAAATGATTCATGATACATATGTCTAGGAAAGTAGCCAAACAAGTCACAATTCTGAATAAAATACTAAACCAAAGTAAAAAAAGAAAAATAGATAAGAAACTCCTCAGCATAGCAAGCCTCGGCTTGGTCCCATGCTCTTCTGCTCTAATAAAGTCAAGTACCTAAAGTAAAAGGGCGCTTTCCCTTGTCTATACCTGCAACAATATAATCTATTTGGGCCCAAAAGCATGACCCAAACAGGGTGTGAGACTAAATCCTAGTAGTAAACCATCCGAAGATCTGTGCCTAATAGTCAGTGAGTATATGGCAGGTAATAGTATAGTAAGCAGTAACAGTAAGCAGTAAACAGGATGATATAAAATAGTAAAACATCCATAGATAAACAAGAAGTAGTGAAGAAAACAACTAACCACAAATTGGAAACCCTCTGGGAAGTACTCACAACCATCCCCTCTGGTCCTATCCAAGAAGTACCCATAACCCTCTGGGAAGTACACTCAGCCTAACCCCTCTAGTTTGGTCATATGAAATTATAAGACTCTCTGAGGAAGCATGCTCAGTCAATTCCCCTTATAGTCTAAGGTAGTCAAGGAATCTCTGAGGAAGATCACGTGGTCAATTACCCTTATAGCCCTAAGGTTTAGAGACTCTATGAGGAAGCTCACTCAGTCAATTCCTCTTATAGCCTCAGGTCTATCACAGACTCTTTGAGGGAGCTCACTTGGTCAATTCCACCTATAGCCTGAAATGGTTTAAGAAATTCAAACAACAAAGACTCTTTGAGGAAGCTCACTTAGTCTACCCTCGTACAGTCTATAAAGCTCAAGACTCTCTGAGGAAGCTCACTCGGTCCATCCTCCTGTAGTATATAATATTCGAGACTCTCTGGGAAGCTCACTCGGTCTATCCCCTATAGTCTATAATGTCCAAGACTCTTTGAGGAAGCTCACCCAGTTTATCCCCTTATAGTCTATAGCACTAGGTTCTTACATCCCCATGCCAGTTAGTGCATAATAGTGCTATATGGACAAAGTAAAACTACAGAGATACTTGGCTAACCAATCTACAACATCTCAAGCATGTCGGGGAACACCACTCCATCCTACGGTCACAAGGCATGGAAAATTGATATAACAGCCAATAGGCTGAACAAGACCAAAAGGTAATAAATAGAACAAGGCATTGGCAAAACATCCAAGCATAAAAATTATCCTTATACATCACCAAATTACCTCTACACAAGCATACAAGCAAGGCAGGGAAACCATAGGGGAAAAATAGTAAACACACAATACCTCGTTCAATGGTATTAGTGGAAATTGCACATAAAACTCAAATACCTTGAACGGAAAGGCACAAACCACCTACCATGATGCTAGGAGATTGATATACTTGAACCAAGAGGCTTTAATCTCATTATAACATCATAGATCTAAGAAAACACACAAAATGTTGAACCCATTATAACTTGAAAAAGAGGAGGAATTCGAAAACGATACTCTAGAAGAAGGAAGAACTTACCGCTGTGGTTCCAACGCAATCGATGACGGTTGATTCGGAGAACAAACGGAGGATCGGGGCTCGGAGGAGGTTTTCATCCATACGGGATGCTCTCGGTTGAAGAATCTAGAGAAGAAGACAGTTATGGGGTTAATATGCGACCCCAGTGCGTTTAATGAAAAAAAAGAAAGTACACGACGTGTACTTTTGGAGTACACAACATGTACTTGGATTTTCTGTAATTTTCTTTAAGCGGCCTCCACATCACCCCAACATTTCTGTGTGTATGGCCCGGACATGGTCAGCACTCAGCCTCACGTGTCAAGGGAGTACACGACGTGTACTTCAAAAATTTCAAGAAACTCCTCTTTTCTCAAAAAATCCAAAAAAAGGAAAAACATGCCTGAAAAGATGGTCCGGATTCTTACATAAGTAATCCATTAAAAAATTTAAACTGAATAATATTAAATCATGATGAATCAACAAATAAATATTCCCTTACATGTAAAGCATATTGAAACACAATCTCTTCAGGCAAGGTCACTGGGAAATCTTTTTCATAAGGGATATATTCATCTTCTTCCAATGAAGGAGAGAGGTAGAGAGGTACGAATTATTATTTGAAAAATATGGGAGGATCAAAACCATTTTGGTCTTCAAAAAATTCTAACCAGTGATCTTTATAAAAATGTTGTGATCCCACATTTGTATTAGCTGACATGGAATCTTTAGAAACCTTTTTGAGCAATGGAAAAAGAGAGAATATTGGATCCCCAAGTTTCGTCTTCAAGTATCCCTTGAATTATTTGGGATCAAATGTTGATGAAAAAAATATTCACTTATTCTTCTTCATCTCGGTTTTATTTTTGTTTTCATTCCATCTATAGAACTTTAAATTCCTCAACTTCAGCAGCTAGCGATGTAACCAACTTGCTAGATTTTTCATGAATTTTGAAATTCTCTTGAATTTTAAAAGATTGTTGCTCCATTAAAGTATCTTCTATACTATAAAATTTAACACTAGAACAATCATAATAAATATTACTAAAGTAATCCAACTTAAGCTGAATAAATGAAAGACATGCAATAAAGGATTTTTTTAGTTTTTGAAATTTTTTATTTTTTTGATATATTTTTTAAAAATAGCATGTGAAAGGTATTGGTCTCCATGGAAACAATGTAAAATTAATGTAGATATTTTTTTTTAAAAAACACTATTAAATTAATTTTATTTGCCTAAAATTTCACCATAGTGGTACACCCTAGGGTCGATCTCAATGAGGCCGCTCACACACATTACTTTTATATTGTCACTATTATTATCTAAAAAATATAAAACTAGTAATAAAAATGAGGGTTTTAGAATGATGAATAAAATATAAAATTATATATATATATATATATATAAATGAAATTAAATTCAAAATTATTTTAGAAAAAAATAGGTCAAATGTTATTAGGAAGTTGTGGTGATTCAAATCAATGTTAATAATTATTCTCGATATTCAACTCAATGTGGTTATCAAGACCTATCACACCCCACCTTATCATTTGAATTGTGATTACCCCATACTAAGACCTCTGCATATGAGAAAATCCACTTCTGGACATTAGCTAGGAGACCTCTTCAACGACCATCACTACCCAATCTATAATATACCGTATGCATGGATTAGATATTTAAGGTATGGATTATTTTTAAATGATAATAAGAATTCATATTATAGAGAGAACATGGTGATTGCTCACCATAATCAATTTAACCACCACCCAAATTATTATAATTGAATAAAGAGTCTTACAAATTAAAGCATATTAAACTCAATCAAAACACCATTCCCTCCCATTAGAAGGTTATAAGTTAATTCATATATTTTTAATACAGTTAAGGAGGGAACCAAGGTGGGAGAACACATGAAAATAAAAATAGAAGAAGAGTGGTTTGAAGAAGAAGACTAATATATTAAAAGTAAACTAAAATTACAAAAATTAAATCGAAAAGAAACTATAGAAAATGGACACATATAATTACTCTTCTCTATGTGGTGTCACTTGGCCTCCTCCATTCCTCGCCTAGAATTTCTTGGAAGGGCGGATGAGGGCCTGTATTTATAGGAAAATATGTCAACACCCTCACTGTGTTGCACTTAATTTTATAATCACCACCATCACCATGATGTGTAATGGTCTTACATGATGTATAATCACTCAGTCCATAGTCATAGAAAATATCGGCTTGATATTCTATAAAAATGAATCCCAAAAAAAGTATCATTGTGTAATGAAGTTACACGATGTGTAATATTGTTTCACAACATGAAATTATGTCCCGACTTGTCCTACGGTGCTGCTTCCCTGAAAGTTTTCCAAACTTTCTCCCATTTAATGGACAAATATTATTCTATAATCTTATAAATATATTTTTGTATTTGAATTATTTTTTTACCCTCAAAATTTCAGCAACATTTTCCATCGAAAGAGGGAGTTATGGATTATTCAATTCGAATATTTAATTCTGTCAGAATGTTTCCTAATTATCTCCCAAATTAGAGAATCCAATGGCTGACTTAATGAAAGAATATATAAAATATATTTATTGGAAGAATGAAACATTGAAATATACTTTAAATATATTTATAATCTTCTTAATTGGAGTTTTGTATCCTAAGTTATGCTTTTATGAATGAGGTGGGGTCCACCATGTCGTCTAGATCGATTTGTTAACTTGATTGAAAATTTAGGGACATTAGATATTAAAATTTTCTCTTAGTAAAGAAGAATAATATTCATACCATAAAAAAATAATCCATAAAAATAGTCACACAATTTGGATCAATATTGTAAAAGTTATGATTGAAATAAAATAGTTATAAAAATCTCTAAAAATTGTAGAATTAAGACATTTTTTCATTTAAGATAAAAACCCTTCAATAACCTAAAAATGTGATATTTTCCCATATGATAACACTATGATGGGTTTAAAAACATTTAATTAAATAATAAAATATATGAAAATCTTAGCTTCATCAATTATTTACCTTATTTTTAAGAAACTAAACCTTAAAAGATCCTCTATTTTGTACTACGTAATGAAAATTTTATTTAATAAAAAGTTGGTATTCCATAGTTTAAATAAAAATATATTTTAGTTACTTATGGAAATTAGGATTTTAATACTTTAGGAAGAATCCTATATAAAAGTTAAAATATAGGAAAACATCCATGTATTTTGGTAAAGTATTAAGTAAGTGGTTTCTGAGAAAAGAAATCCCTATCTATATATGAACAAGTGAATGTGATTCTAACACAGATGTAACTAGGGGTAAAAACTCTGACAAGGTGCATCGGGCCTGAATCAGTATAATTTGAAACACAACAATGGGCCTTACAACACACCTAACTTGACACTCCCGGGTGACATGTTTGGTTTATCAAAAAAAATTATGAACCGTTATGAAGGATTTATAGAAAATTTAATTCTTGTTAAGGAATAAATTTTTAAGCATGATTTTTAAAGATATAAAATTCTTTTAGAGTTATAAGATTTTTAAAATAAACATGTTTCTCACTAAGGTTTTCTTATTTTAAAAAATGGTGGGAAATAGGAGGATTTATGTAAATGGTGAGTGCAACAGACCATGCACTGAAAACCCTCTGATGGAATCCATAATGGAAAACTTCATGAGAATGATGAATAAACTAACTCGAGTTATGAACAATTAATTGAATCATGTTGAGAGACTAGATTCACCTTGAAGGAAACAACTTTCCATTGAGTTCTTTATGTATCAATGACCATATTATTTCAGTGGATATACCGACCCATTTATTTCTAAACTATATATAAGATCTATAGAAAATATCTTTTCTATAATACATTTTTCGGAACAAGATAAATTCACCTTAGCTATGTACTACTTAGTGGTAGAAGTGGATTAGTGGTGGACATTGATTAAAAAAATAATCCATTAAGGGAGATTGAAGCTATGGAGTGGGAAGAGTTCAGGGGAAACTTTTTCAAAAAATATTTATCCCATTCAATGTGAACAAAACTAAAGAAGGAATTTATCGAACTGAAGGAGAAGGAAAATGAATCAATGGGATGATATGAGATGAAATTTAAAAGACTTTCCCATTACACCTTTATCTGTAGATATTAGGCTACAGATATCTATTTCATGCATCTTCTCATAACTTTCAATTTCATAACCCCTTTCCAGATAGGAACCAACCAAGGTTGGTAATGATGGTAGGGGATAATTGAACATTCCACCTTCATATTATTTTTAACTAATCACTTACCAACCAAATATTCTACATAATATAACAAGTATTTAGTAGGAAAATATCTAATTTCAACACTATCTTTTATGCGGAGGTTCATCCATGGAACCTATTTAGCTATCTTCAAGTGAAATACCAACTTTCTCCCATAGCTAGGGTACATCTTCACCAATAATCCTTAATCCTCTAATGATCACTTGTGGTTCTCTAGCATATGTTTTTTTAAAAACACATCCAAAACTTGATAAATTTTCCTTTAAAATATTCTCTTTAACTTATGAGCTCAAATAATTCCACCATGAAGCGTTCCCAGAGAACACCTCATGACATTCGTTGTCCTCGATGTGCACTCAAAATTGGTTTTTCTACCTAGAGGAGGGTCTAGAATCCTTAGATAAATATTGATAATGAATAAGGGATAAAATTATAACCACGATCAAGTATTCCCATCATGAGTTCATGGAAAACATCACCCACTAATGGTTTATTATTCCATATAGGGAGATCAATGTAAGAATCTTACTCTCGTCAAAATGGAACTGAACTGGATGGAAATGTGAATCTCAGACTCCAGAAAAACCTTTGTCACCCAAGGATTATGTTCTTTTCATAAACCCATGAGGAATCTATTGTCGCAATTCATGATGCATATCTAGTGTATGGGTAGTTTTATCCAACTTAGTGGGAACTACCATATTCTCTACAAGAAAGATCTTCACTATGTGAAAAGGGTAGAGAAAATAACTCATACAAGAGGTAAATACATCTATTAACTAAGTTTAGAAATAACTAATCATCAATAAAAAATCAGCGGTAATAGGTCCAACTGAAGGAACATGATCATCATGACACTACCTCTACCAAAAAGATGGATATTAGTTGGTGGAACCCCACATTTGATTGGATAAAACCATAATGGTTAGAGAATTACAAGATGAGATAACACTTGAAGAACATGAAAGATCATAAATGACCATTGTATGATGAAATTTCCAACTTGATTGTACCCCACAATCAATGTATTAGAGCTCCAGGTTGACTAATAGGTTATCAAAGTCCTAGAAAAAAGAAACATCGACCAAAAAAACATATACTGGTCTCCCTAGTCTGATAACCAAACTCAATAACACCTTAACATCATTGGACTAAATTCATAACCAGTACTCCAATAATTGAAAACTACATTCTCTATCCATTGGAATCAACTAATTTTATACTTTTCTAACTAGACTTGACCCATAAAATCCCCAACCAAGTAGATAGTAAGCTGAGTGTATCTCCCCAAGACCACCTTTAATAGGACAGGGGCTAGTGACTATCACCGAGTGGGTATATCACATGAAATGGGAGGCCTTAGCCTATAATAACCAATAATAAAAACATATCTTTAATTCATAAAATAACCAAAAACACTAGCAATATATATATATATATATATATATATATATATAACTGAACTATATACACGACATGAACAAGACATCAAATAGAAGCAAAACACTACATAGGAAAATACCCAATGAACCCTATATCCAAAAAATACTTTGAGTCTAATAGAAATAAGAACATTGAAATATCTTTCTCACTGCATGTACTCCTGGATAGATCTGAATCCTCAATAACCACTACCATCATCAAGAACCACCATGATCCACCATGCATTTTCAAGCCTCAACTTTGAACAAGACACACTAGCTCCATTCCCACCAAGACCATCTCTGAACCCCATGCCATTAGCATATACATAACATGTTTGGGAATAAAGCCTGTAAAGGGGTGAGTATAAATATACTCATTACAATTCCATGAAAATACAAAGTAAAGACATAGAAACAAGTCAATAAAAAACTTTTTGTATGAGAGGGAAACTAGGAATATGATAAGAAAATATCCAAATATTCTCAACCAACTCAAGTTACAAGGATGAAAATAAATCCCAATAACCAAATATATAATATATAAAGGTTTCATATCATGATAAACTATGTATTCTAAACGTATATAAAATCACTAAAAGTCTAAAGTTGATAACCCAGCTACATGTCACATCTTGAAGGAAACCAAGGGGTGACTGAGGAGTCACAGGCCTCAAAACACCCAATCCACCCAACCTCTACAAATTCCACATTTCCATTAGAAAAAATAAAGGAACACACTCTATCCACTAAATGATACATGATAGTCAAGATTGTACCACACCTTACTATAGAGCACTACCATATCACTATTTGATAAATATATAAGGGAAATCATTATCTGACCAAGGATATATGTTGACAAAGGGAGTACTAAATCCTGCTATCATAAATACCCTATTATGAGAAAATTAATACTCCATATCTATAACTATAATGGAGGAACCACACCCCATAAGATAGCATGAATAAGATGAGGCAGTAATGGCTCCATAAATAAAGGACCCACACCCTAGGTATACAGGGGAGTACCAAACCATATTTGTAGTGTGTGAGTCACCTAGACCTCATTGGTTGTGAGGGAGTACCAACCCCATGCCAATCTAGAGGACCCACACCCCAAGTATATGGGGGATTACTAAACTCTTAGATGAATATGGGGGAACCATTATATATGACAATCATACATCCATGGGTGTTCTGAACCCTTAAATTTTCCAATAATCTCACCCGAACCCAATTTCCATCCCTATAGAGATAAAAGGACTAATCTATTTATATCACCCTATGTATCACCATCAATGCATAATATGATCATACCATCACACTCTATGTGGAAAAAATACCAGGATAAACTATTTATGAGTCCAAATACAAGTTTTAAGAATGGAGATATAAATAACCACTAAGGATAGAAATGTATACAACATTTACTTTAGGTGTACACTACATATAACCCCACTAAGAAGGCCTCATCATGTACTGTTACACACATGGTATGTAGAGTAAACCTATATAGTGTGTATTACTACATATACAGTGTGTGGGACTAATGAGTCACTTGAAATTTATCCCTGAGAAATGGGTCCTAAATACCTTGGGGTTGACAACATGTCCAATGATGTTACATGAAGTGTCACACCCAATTTACCAAGTTGTGCAACCCTAGGCTAAAAAATTTGTCTATGTGGACATAGGTCATGTGGTCCACAAAGGAACCTTGGAATGTACTCAGTCTCCCAACTTAATCTATATAATATGTGAATAAATACCACATGCCATGTGATATTTATAACTCCCAAATACCCTAGCTCCATATATAGGTAAGTAAACGACATGTGTTTTTTTGAACTACACTTCGTGTAGTCCGGTTCTTCACCCATATTTGCATAATCTTTCAATTTTCATGTTAAGAGTACCTAATTCAATATCTAGTCATGTAATTATGACATCTACCACAATCCAGGACTACTGAGAGTCATTCTTGACACACAATCCACTGTATTCCTCCATCTCTCATAGATTTGTCTCGATTCATGAAGCTTAGATCCTTTTCACGATGCCCAGAGATTTGGAAAGAGAATTGTTTTTTATTTTATATTTTAAGTTTATTGGTGTATTAACTTTATTTTCCTTGGAATTTTTATGGTATTAACTCCCATACATGTGATATATATCCTTGGTTCTAGTCTCTAACCCATGACCTATTGGAGGTGGGATTTCAAGTTCATGCTTGTCTTCACTATCAACCTAAGAGGGGATTTAGTGAGGGTGGTTCATGACATGGATAATATCTTATAAAAAATGGGATAAGGTACCAAGTGTCTAATATGATAAATCATCAATAAAATGGAGTTAAAAAAATGATTAATTGGATAATAAGAATATTTAAAGGATGATATTGATTAGAAAAAACTAGGGGCTTAAAAACAGCTTGATCAGGTCTAGCCAGGCCTTTCCTCATGCCGATCCAATTTATTTTATTTTATTTTAAATTAAAATATTATTTTTATGAAATTAATATATATTTATAGATATTACGTAATTATAATAGGTGCAATACCTAGACTTGTTGGTCCGAGCACAACCTGGGAACCCTAAAGTAGGGGATTCAAGTCTCCACTATCATGGGGTTTTCATGTTTTTATTTTATTTTTTAGGTTTAATTGGGATTTTGGGCTGGAAACCAAAAAAATATAACATCCCACTCCATAATTGTTTAGGTCAAGATCGATCGGAATTCAGGCAGGTTCAGTCGGGCTTTCAGGACATCAGGCTAAATTTTTAACCTTAATAAAAACTAATTGTAAATGTTTTGTAAAGAAGATGAAATGAAACTAATATACATATAAAATATATCATTTTTTGGTACTAGTGAATTGAAGACCCCATATGAGATGTGTTATGACAACAAACCATTATTGGAATACTTTCGAGTGTTTGGGAGTAAGTGATTTATCATGAATAAAGAGAAATTCCATGAGATATTTAAGTATAATGGTGATGAAGGATTTTTTTGGATACTTATCCAAAATTAAAGTTTAAAAATGATTCAATAAAAGGATATATAAGACTGTGAAAAACCAAGAATTAATTATTGCGAAAAAACAATTTACACTTGAAAGTAGTGATGAAATCATTGATGAAGATAATGATGATGCAAGAAATTAAAGATAAGTGGTGAGATATAAAAGTGATCCCAAGGAAACTAATTATTATTAGTAAAAATAATAATACATTACATAAAAATTATAATGTAATTTGATTTTTTCTTCAAGTTAAAAAAGGATAAAGAATTATTGAGATTCATTGATGTCGATTGGTTTGGTTAAAATGATGGATAAAAATCAATATCTGGAGGTTTATTTTACCTTAGAGGTATGATCACTTTAAATTTTATAAAGAAAAGTATTTCATTTCATTGATCACCATGGAATATGAATATAAATTTTCTACTCATGTTTATACTTATCACATATGGATGAAGTAATAACTTGAAGACACTCATGAAAATATAGTTTCTCATATTACAATCACATGTGATAACTCAATAGTAATAAATTAGAGAAAAAATCTAGTACATTACTCAATAATAATGAAAATTGAGATTAAATATCACTTTATTAAGGATAAAGTGGATCAAGGAGTTGTGAAGTCAAATTATTTTTCAACACAACATTATGTAGCTAATGTGATGATAAAAGAAAATTCCAAGGATTTTTTTTGAGAATTATACTTTAACTATTTGAGTTCCACCATCTCTTTCTACTTTATGGTTTAGAGAAAAAACCCATCTCCTATAATTATTTTTCATATATAGGTTATGAATAAATGATAAGTGTTTTAATAAGTTGTGATTTCCTAACCGATAAGTATTCATTGATAATTCAGGTTCATATATTTTTTGGTTCTTTGGATTTATTAAAAAGGGTGAGATGCATTGGTATGTATATAAATTACTATGTTTTTGACTCTTATTGAACTCAATGGGGGAGAAATATAAAATTAGATAAAATTAGGGAGAGTTTACTTGAAATAATGTTTGAGGTAATTTGAGGAGTTTTTAATGAAATACCTTCATTTTACTCTTGTTTATCACAACAATCATGAATCACACGGGCTTAGAGTAAATGGATATTTCTTCATATGAATATATATGAAAAGTTTTTTTTATAAATTTATGTTTTTTCCATTAAAGGTTTTAAAAGTTTTTTCATCAATACAAAAGGGTGAGATTGTTAGAAAAAATGAAAATATCTATTTTTGGGTTGTTTTTGTTGAAAAATATTGGAAAATGACAAAGAAACATCACATATTAACATTGAAGAATATTTGGAGGTGTTTAATGGAGTTTACATAAAGATATATAAGTTTTGGTGATGAAACTCAAAGTCATTACATGGTGTGTGACTCAAAGAAAATGTACAATTACAAGAATATTTGAAAAAAATAGTAATGTATTACTGAAGAATTTTGGTACAGTTATCATCTACCATGAACAAGGACTAAACCAACGGTTATTTCCAATACAAGAATGATATTTTTAGATATACTTGTATAAAATGGTATGATAAAATGGTTCATTCCATGGTTATGAGGCTGTTTGAAGTTGGTTGATGAAATTGGGAAGATAGGGGAAAACTTGTCATGATTATAAAGAACTTTAAATTATGACTTTGATAGAGTTACTTTCCAAAAATTAAATATAAGATGTAATATCCCAATTTATGGCATGTAAGACTTTGTAATATTTATAGGAATATTTCCAGATCCAGAAGCTGAGACAATATGAGATTCTAAGGCCCAATGTGCTCAGAATTAATTTTAGATATATATTAAATATATTAAATATCATACACATGTAGTTTTCCTAAAAAGTGGAATAACTATTAAATGAAGGCCTGAATTAGAAATCCAAATACACCTTTTATCTTAGAGTGTGATTTTTACCCTAGGCACAAAATAAGCTTTGTCGGCATACAGAGTTTGGTTAAAGTGCAGTCGTAGGCAATTTAAATAAAATGAATAAAATGAATTATTTCTTTTATTTTTTTAAAAAAATTGGCCTAGATTCATCTTAAAAAATGGAAATGATAATATATGAGGTTTGGGCTTTAAACCCTGGAGACCTAAAAGGACATTGGAGGAGAGTGTTAGTGGAAAATGATGTTGGATCTGATCAGATCAAGAATTGTGCGCCAACAAAGTTCATATATCTCACCAACGACAGAAACACATGACTATTCTTCTTTATAGACCAATAAAATTTTTAGTTTGGATGTTTTATTTGGGGATTTATCCCATTTTTTCTTATCCCATGATGAACATAAATCAATCAACTAATGGATTTATTCACGGATTAATCATTTTTGCGGGTATATGTTATTTGCAAGATTTGGTGATAATAATTATTTTTTGTATATTTATTTATATTCTTATTCTTCATTATTTATTATCACAATAGATTAAAGTTGAAATGAAACAAAGTTAAGGTTTTTACTCACTCTTATAGTTTATGGTTTTCTCCCCTCATTCTATATGTGTTCATCATTAGCCTTTTTTGGTATGAGATTCAATGAATACCCAGTGAACGATCATTTCATATTTGATCTTTGGTGAAAAAGATCATTAATATGGGTTAGGGATGGATATTTGATGATTTGAATTATGTTATATAGCTATGGAAGCAAACCCGCAGATGGATCACAGGTGTTATTACCAGTTTAGGGGTGTGGTATCGACAACGTGTAATGATTTTGTTTACCGAGAGACAGATACCGTCATATTCAGATGGAATACAACCAACGATTGAAAGGAAGTTCATAAACCACATATCAACATCTTATAGAGTAATTTAAGGTAGAATTGGTGGATGTGAACTAAACAGGATAAGATGCATGAACATTCTGAAATTTCTATGAAATTCCTAACTACACATCATGTAGTCACGTGAACACACGCTGTGTGGTATCTTCTATATGGTGCTAGGGTTTCAATGTGGAGAAAAATATCACATTCCATATGACTAGTGTCAAATTCCATGTGATCCTTATCTGACCAATTCAGTAGGGAGGAAATGCCAAGGAGGACATGTAGTGTTGTACACCGTGTGGGCCATTCCACATGTCATGTACACCATGTCAGGTAGCTTGGAATGTACAAGGAGTACACACCCATGAGATGATGTTGTGATGTATTCGATGTATGGATATACACATGCCGTGTATGTAGAAAATTGCATGTGCATGATCAAACTACACACTGAGTGCCATCCCAAACACTTACATGAAGTTTACCTTAGGGAAACACCGTGTATTGAAAAAATACTCATGCCATGTGAGAAAGAGACATGAGTAGTTACAAACTTAGCGAGACATGCCATTTACCTATAGGGATAGCTATGTATGCCTTTGAGGAAAGGTTGGTTCATATTTATTCTCATCTCATCTTTGTTGCGAGCATGTGTGAGTTACCTTGTACCAGTATCGATTAAGAGTGTTCCCTTGGTCTATTCTTGTAAGGTTTCAGTGTGGCATCACATTCTCACCACATAGGGTGATCCCACTACATCGTTCTATGATTAGTGTAGTGTGGGTGAGTTCCCTTATTTTGGAATGAGTTTCCTCAGTCCTCTTCAATAGATATCTCAACATCTTGGAGCATGTATCCCTTTGAGTGGCCCAGATTGATCCTCATGTCCCTTCATGTTACCTTATATGGGGTTTTTGGAATTGGTGTAACCAAAATTTACACAGGCTCCAATCCCCTATCTAGAAGGATGTTCCCAGTAGGGTCTAGTGTCCTCCTAGTGAGCCATGGGTGCTAAACCCATATCTGTGTATTGATATATGATCATTCTGATGGGGTATTAGTCTGATGGAGTGTGTATCTTGGATGAACCCTCTCATTTTTCCTTTGTTCTTCTTCTTGGATACACCTAACAAGCATGACCTATAGGATGAGTGTTGTTAGTAACATTATAGCTCTATGGTAGTTTATCTGGGATGAGAATTATCACAAAACCTCACAATGGAACTATGGATGGTAGTAGTTAAGAACTTTGAGACTCAGAGTCTTTTATGAGTAAATCTGGACGTTTATTTATAAGCATCACATTATGATTGACATATCCTATGTTGATATGACTACTCTTGATGCTTTGTGCTTAGTTAATTATGGGTTTCCTATTAGGTATTATTATACTCAGCCTTTCATGGGTCTTCCTACATTTGTCTTGTGTTATATAGATAGTGGACCTTTATTTAGAGTCCTTGGTGGACTAGGAGCAAGTGGATCTAGTTTGGGATAGATAGGCGGAGGTGCATACTAGTGTTTCATTTGATAATAGTCCCTTCCTTTTGAGAAGGTCATACATTACCTTCCAGTTTTGGTTGGACTTTTATTTGGACCCTTTTTATGCTTTATAGTACTTTTTGTTGTACTCTGGTTGTGGGATTATTGATGCATACATGCATTATTTTCAGTCGTTTTCTATTTTAGCATTTTATAGGTTTGGAGATGTGTGTGTACGTATAGGTATTTATTGTAATTCCTCCCACATGTGTGATATTCCTTCTTGGCTCTAGTCGATAACCCCTATCCTATTGAAAGTGGGCTTGGGGTAGTTACGTCTCATTCCCCATTGGGTCGGGTCATGACAGAATGGTATTAGATCGGTACCCAACTTGAAGTGTTAAGACACTACCTAAGATTGGGATTAGATTTTGGTGTTTCTTTTTTCTAATGGTGAGTTTTGGTTTGGGAACTAGGGAAATAGTGTTAAAGTGTTTCGAGGTTGGATCTCAGGCTAGGGTGTTCAGTTCTGGTGTGGTGGCCGATGTATCCCTTCACTAGGACCCTGATAAATTGCTTGTTGAATCAGTATATTTAGATGCTGGTTGCAGGTAAAACATTAGTACATGCCTCATATATGAATGGTTTTTGGTTTCCAAGTCCCTTTGAGTCATCTCTATCTATATATTCATTTATCATAATACATCTTGTCTTCTTTCATGATGTAATCCCCACAACATCTAGTGAGGTTTACAAAATAGGGTTGAGAGTTTGAATTGATGAGTAATGAGGTCTAAATATAGGGGCCTAGTTATGAGGTAGGTTTTATTTCGAGTGGACAACTGATAGAGATTCTACCCATTGAGTAGCGTGTAGGTTGACCTTTAGTGGTACATGTGGATGTGTCTAATTAGACCGAGCTGTGAATGGCTCTGTTAGTGCTGGATGATAATGCATAGGGTTCAAGAATGTATCATGAGCTTCTGAGGTAGGAATCTCCTGGGATGAAGGGTCAGTAAGACCTATCGATATTAGGTGTGCAACACAAGTCACAAAACCGGAGGTTCCATTAGAAATCTTAAGGGAATACCTATTCTCTAAGGAAGAGGCATTGATTTTTTTTTTATGATGGGAGATGGAATCTTCTGTAGGATTTTCCTACCCATTATACCGCATTCAAAGAGATGCTCGACGAACCACCTAGGTAAAGGCAGTGACTAGAGAAAGGAGGTCCATGGGGTAACAGATGTGATGGAAGAACTGGTGGTCAGAATCTTAAATAGATATCGGTGTGATAGGTTCTTTACCAAGATGATCCATTAGTGTTTCTATGTACGATTTGTGTTCCCTCTACTCTTTTTGTAGTACTGTTAGGCATGGGTATGATCCACTCATTTTCCTATTTTTCTTGAGTTATTTTCCATGGAGACACAAGGTGTCAGTATAGCACTGTGTTGGTAATGTTTGGAAAGAATTTTAACATGAAAGGAAGAGGTGAAATTACCCCACCAAGATGAATTCTTGAGACACGATCCAAAACCACGAGAGAAAGTTAGTGCCAAACAAAGAAGAAAGTGTCAAGGTGTGGTGGATTTGTTTCTTCGACTTGTGTCTTTGGAGATGTTTCATGTCCCAAGGTGTCATAGTAGGCCATGGTTGTGGTAAACAGGTGGGATAGGGAAAGGATGAGTTCCAAAAAGTAGGAGATCATGGATGGTTTGAGTGTAGTTCGGGCTACAAAGTGTGTCTTCACTACCCCAATTTTATTCCGAACATAGAGTTATGAGTCACTTTTCCCAGAGTGTATCCACTATCCAAGACCTAGTGATTTCAATGGAGCCCTTTTTTCTATACCCTTGTGTTAGAGGCTCCTATAGAGAGGACCAGTGACTGCATGATTCTATAGAAAGTGTGGCCAGAATATAAGAGGGTATGAAGAGCCTTACGTGGAATATCTTCAAATAATAAGTGAGAAACTATGATGTTTTCCTTAATATGTATGGATTTCTTACTATCCATGCTCATATTTTACTACTGGTGAGAGTGGCAGTGATTCTTGTTTTTTGGGATGGATTTTACCTCATTTTGTAAGGAGTGATCCCCAGATAAGGAAGGATGATATCATTTGTAGGAGGTGACATCAATTTACCTATCTATTGGATAGTATTACCCTTAGAGTAGGACATTCTTTGATCTTTCAGTTCCTATGATGGTGGTGGAGTATGGGGGAATCCCTCTAAAGAACATATCGGGTTTACCTGACCAATGAGAGTCATTTTTTCTACATGGACTTGAACTAAGGATGGCCTGATATCTACAATAGAATATCAGATGACCCTATGTATCTATGAGATATGTAGGTGTGGTTTGAGGATTTTTTAGAGAAAAGGACTTCGTAAGACCCAATGTGTTTTATTAGGAAGCCATGTGTTGTTTGCCTAAGAGGTGGATGAGGGATCAAGGTTGGATGTGGTTTGGTGTCACATGACTAGGTGACATGAGGGAAAGTATCCACCCCTAATAATTGATGACCTCTTCACCCAATGGATGAAGGTGAGGTAGATCTCAGAGTTTTACCTCAGGAAAGGTTATCACCAACTCTAGTTTTGGAGAAGGATATACCATAAGTGGATTTCCAAATCCACTATGGTTATTAGGAGTTATTGGTGATACCCTTTGGTGTGTTGAACTCCATTAAAAATTTTCATGAGACTTATAGAAAAGTTCCTTAACCCTTATTGGTTTAGTTCATGGTATTATAATTTGATGGAATATGCATTCTCAACATTGATTTGGAGCACATGATACACATGATCATGGTGCTCTATACTCCAATTGATAGTTGTTACCCTTCAATTATTCTGAAATCCTGGGAGGTATGAATCAGGGATATAAATTGTGATAAGTTGTGTGACCATATATTGATCGGATATAATCCTGATGGATTTATTGAAGGAGGGAATCATGTCATCCTGTTTCTAGGGATGGATGGTTATCTTGATCAAGATGAAAGAATAATTGATAAGGATGTTTTTTTCTTTATTGGTACATATAGTGGAGGTGAGGATGTACTAAGATCTCTTGGCATCATTTCTGTATCCAAGGGGGTTGAAATGAGTTTCCAGGTTAATCTTTTGTTGTCTCTCCTATCTAAGGGTAAAGAATGATAGATATTTAGTGAGAGTTCGGGAAACTTGTGCACACATGGGATAGTTTTCGTGGATTTCCCTCAATGATCATTACAAAATTTGACGCTTACTTCATGAATGATTAGGGGGAGGATGCAAGAAGCCTTTGTGGACTCATTTGAAATTGGGAAAAATGTTTTTCCCCATCCTTCTGGCTAGGTAATAGTGGACCATTCATGTTTTGGTGATCATACTTCGAGTTTCCATAATGGCTTTTGAGAACCAACTTGGAGGATCACCTACCATCAGTGGGGTTTTCATACCTTGATTATTTCCACTCCACCACTATAGTAGTACCTTTTCAATTCCATTTATAAGAGACCTTTAATGATATTATTATACTTGTCAGATCCAGTAGTTAACAATTCTTTGGTCATAGGTTTGGTGTTAGTGATGGTTGTAGAGTGTAAAGTTCATCTAGGGGAGGGTGAAGACTATCTGATAAATGTCAGGAGTTCTCAGTGGAATAATAATGGAGGTCTTTAGAGTTGGAGAGTTATAGAGACTTAACTAGAGTGCTAGTATATCTCATGGAATCTTAATCCTTTTATTTTATTATTGCTATGTGGGGTTAGTGAGGTGGTGTACCGCTCAACCCCAAGGACACAATAGTTTGGGTTGCTTGGTGTTCTCTACTTGTCACATCTAAGGAGGTATGTGCATGAATTGTTTTACGATATCAATCTGGGTGAGCTGAGCTATGAGAGTGGAGTTTCCTTTTCAAGGAACCGATGATTTTGAGGAATGGTAGGAGAAATACCCTTCATGGGAAAGTGTTTTCCTTAGGTGAGTGTTTTTTTGACAAGACAAGGAGTCATTGTGAGAGCTAGTGGGAGTAGTATACCCATTCAAGAGATCCGTATCCACACCTTTTACTTAGTTTTTTCTTTTTAGGGAAAAAAAGACTTGAAAAAAAGAATAATGTAATGTCCCCATTTTTGGCGTGTAAGAATTTGGATATTATAGAAATATTTCTAGATCTGGGCATTAAGACGACATGATATTCCAAGACTCAGTGTTCCCGAAATTAATTTTTAAAATATATTAAATATATTAAATATATTAAATATCACGTGCATGAAGCTTTCATGAAAAAGTGGAATAACTCTTAAAACAAGGTCTGGATTAAAAATATAGGGACACAATTGAGCTCATAGTGTGAATTTTACCCTAGGCATGACATATTCTTTATCTATGCAAGGAATTTGGTTAAAGTACAACCACATTAAGATTAAATAAAATAAAATAATTTAATTATGTATTTTATTTTTCATGATGCCGCAGCCTAGAACCCAATTTAAATACATGGTAATGATAAGATCTCAGGGTTGGCCGCTAAACCCTAGAGAGCTAAAATACTATTAGAGGAGAGATTTAGTGGGAGATGATGTTTGATCAGATCATATTAAGAATCATGCACCAATGGATTTCGCCAATCTCTCCTTCAAAGGCAACACAAGATTGTTCTTTGTCAATAATAGATCTAAACTTGAGATATTATGTTTTCTTTGTAATTTTGTCAACATTTTTCTTATCCCACGATGAATTTGAATCAATGGAATAATGAATTGATTCAAATACTGATCATTTTTGAAGGTATGAATTATTTACGAGATTTAGGGATAATAATTTTTTTGTTTGTTCGTTGATTTCTACACCTCTTCATTCACATTTCTTAGAATAATAGATTGATTCAGAAATGAACAAATGTTGAGGTTTGTTCCTCAAAATTATAGTTTATGGTTTTCTCTCTCTATTCAACATGCATTCACCATTGGTGTTTATTTTGGATTGCGACTCGATGAATACCCAGTGAACGATCATTGTGAGTTCAATATTTAGTGAAATAGATCATTACCAAGGGTCATGGATTGAGATTCCATGATTCATATTTTAGTATATGACTATGGAATATGATATATGGATGGATCAAATGTGTTCATACTGGTTTGGGTGTGTGGTACTGATGACATGTGAAGATGTTGTTTCCCGAGCGGCGAATATGGCCAGATTCATCCAGAATCCATCCAATAAAATCAATGAGGTTTTTTAACCTCAAATTTTCTTCTTACCATGTGATTTAGGATATAATTGGTGGATGTGGACCGAATGGGATAAGTCACATGATCGTTCTGGAATTTCTGTGAAATTATGAACAACACGCCGTGTAGTCACATGAACAAACACCGTGTGATCTATTCCATGAAGTACTAGGGTTTTATCACAAAGAAAAATATTACATGTCGTGTGACTAGTGTCACATATTGTGTGACCCTTATTCAACCAATTCAATAGGGAGTACATTCCAAGGATTCCAAGTAGATTTGAATTCCATGTGGTCCATGTCACACACCTTGTACACCTTGTCAAGCGGCTCAAAGTATACATGGAGTACACACCCATGAGATTTTTTGGTTATACAAATTTTATATGGATATCTACATGTTGTGTATGTATTAAATTACATGGGAATGGGTAGGCTACATGCCTATTTCCATCCTAGACACCTATACACCATGTACCTCAGGGACATGTTGTGTATTGAGAAAAATTTCATTCTATGTGATCATGAGAAAAAAGGTAGTACCAGACTTAGTGAGATACACCATATAACTCTAGGGACACACCATGTACTCTTTTGAGGATAGGATGGTTTCCTCCTTCTTAGTTTATCTTTGTTGTGAGCTTGTATGATATACCTTGTACCAGTATCTGTTGAGTGTGTTCTCTAGATCTATTCTTACGAGGGTTCAGTGTGACATCATGTTTTCATCATAGATAGTGATCCAATTGTAGCTTACTATGATTAGTGATGTGTGGGAGGGTTACCTTATTATCGAATGAGTTTTGTTAGTCCACTCTGACAGATATCTCAGTGGCTTGGAGCATGTATCCCTTTGAGAGGCTCAGAGAGATCCTCATATCCCTTCGTGTTACCTTAGATGAGGTTTTTGGAGTTCTAATGACAAATATTTATACGGGTGTTGATCCCCTATCTAGGATGATGTTTCAAGTAGGGTCTGGTATCCCCCCACTGAGCCCTGGCCATTTCCCTTATCTATGTATCAATATATGATCTTTCTGATGGGGTATTAGTCTGATAGAGTGTGTATCTTGGATAAAACCTCTCAATTTTCTTATGTGCTTGTTCTTGGATTGACCTGATGAGCGTGACCACTGGGTTGAGTTTCATCAGTATTAGTATAGCTCGGGGGTGGTTCCAACTAGGTGAGAATTATCAAATAACCTCATAGTGGAACTATGGTTATAAGTGGTTGAGACCTTTGAGATTTAAATTATTTTATGAGTATATCTAGATGTTTATTTTTATATATTTAATTATGATTAACATATAATATGTTTAGTTGACTACTCTTGATGCTTTGTGCTTGGTTATTTTGAAGTATTGTACTGGGTATTGTAATACACACCCCTTCATGGGATCTACCTACATGTGTTGTGTCTTATACAAATAAAAGACATTTTTGAAAAATCTTTGGTGGAATAAGTGAAGGTGGGGATATTTTGGTCTAGATAGACTAAGGTGTATACTAATTTTTCATTTGATAGTAGTCCCTTCCTTCTAATCAGGTTAGAATTTACCTTCCAGTTTTGGTTGGGCTTTTATTTGGCCCCTTTTATTCTTTCTAGTACCTTTTTTTATTCTATGGTTGTGGAATTATAGATGTATGCATGAATAGTTTTTAGTTTTTTTTTTCTATTTCATCTTCATATAGGATTGCATATGTGTGTGTGATTACATGTACTTAAGGTTAATGCCTCCCATATGTGTGGTATGCATTCATGGTGCTAGTCATCGGCCCTTGGCCTATCAGAGGTGGTCTTGGGGTAGTTGTGTCTCAGGCCTCATCAGGCCAGGTCATGACATAAAAAAAATCTGGGATGGTGGATTTTCTTCTCAAAGGAAGATTTTTTTTCAAGATCCCTATGTGAAATGGGGAGATTTCATGGAACTGATAATTAAGTTAGTCATTTTATTTGAGTAGATAACCTATATCATATCCGGAAATGATGTTGCGAAAAGGATAATACCATGTTTTTGTGTGTGGTAGATACATATTATAAATTTTGAAAATTGAAAAAAATAATCTATTAGTAGATATTTCCCAAATATGGTTCATGGAAGTCAAAAATTGACTTAAGGTGCCACATGATGGTAACAAGGAACCACATCATGGTTTTTATGAAGCTTGTTCAAATATGAAAATATATATCTTATCCGAAGTAGAAACATTTGGAGGATTTATGGGATGGTTTCACTCATATTTTAATAATGATTTTAATGGGTGTTGACTACAAAAATCATTGAATCAAAATACGGTGTTCATGGAGGATATTGAGAATATATTTTAATAGAGAGAGCCAATTCAAAGTAAATGGGAGAGGAAAAAAAATAAGGGAAACAGTTTTGGATCTATTTATATTAATTATGAAAGGTGGAGAAGTGGTATTCATCAACATGATAAAGTTTTTTACTATAAAGTGAAGTCAGATTAAATGAATGAAAATTAATTTTTTATTTTCAAAACTCTTTTGAGAAAAATTGAGAAACCATAAAGTCCAACAACATCTACATGCAACTAAAACAAAAACCCAGAACAAACTACATGATCAACTCCTCCCCAGCAATTACACAATGAATAAAAGCTTCATCCAAGCATGAAATTTTGGCGAAAAGTCCCAAGAAGAAATTAACGGGCACAAAACCGATGGAAAATATAGCATCCTGCCTTTTTAATACATAACCTTTCATTACATTTTACATACATAGGATCTTTATAGTCTAGTGTCTTGGAAATCAGGAACATAATAAATGAAAACAACATAAAAAATTCATTTAAACCACTTGTAAGGCTTCATAAAAGGTTCATCCTATGTAAATTTACTGCACCTCATATCCTGAAGATAGACATCAAAGGAAAGGGTGAGCATAAAGCCCAGTAAGGGTAAGCAAGGGAATCAATGTACTTGTGATATCAATAAGAACTTGAATAAAAACATAAAGACATGAGCAATGGAAGAATAGGAATATTATAATGAAAATAACTTAGAACATAATCTTGAATATTTGGCTACAACATTTCATTTAGATATTCATGAACATATCACCAAGGTCCATCCCCAAGTTGTCATAAAAATTACCAAGGTTATTCACCAAGGTATCATAAAACTTGTCATCTCTAGAGATTAATTCTTTACCCAATGAATTGGAGCACTATCAGGGAGAACCCCTAATATGTCTTTAATTTCATGTGATACACATAGATCATAACAAAACATTTCATAAATAACCAAAATAGAATCAAATAATTGGGTTTTGTGTCAAAATCATGACGTTTAAAAAGAGCTTGAAAATATGATCATTATGTCATTTATAACCCATATAAAGGGAGTGATGGTTATATGTATGTCAATTAAAGAAACAAATATATCATATTTATATATTTATGAACACCCATAGAAACGAAATAGGCCTGGATATTCATATAAATAAAACAAGGGAATTTATAGAGATAAAGAGATAGAAATTTTGAGATGAAATTTCTGCAGCATAACGACTATATAACATGGTTTTAGTAAATAATAAAAAGAGAGGGGACAATGGTATCCTATCAATAAATGGATAATTTTTCAGTATAGGGACAGAATAAAAATAAATAATATCAGGGTGTGGACATTTGAATGACACACCACATGAAAAGAAAACTTGAAAGGAAATAGAAAGTGCAATTTCTTTTACGAAAAATTTGGCAGCCTAACGACGTCACTTAAAAATTCAGAAAACAAATTGATGAGAGCGGAAAGGGTCTCTCAAAAATTAGACATGAAAATGACAGTAATGATAACATATAATAACATACCCTCAACATAAATATATGGAAGTTATAAGACACAACATAAAGGAAGTTGTGACTTAAAAGAGGAGGGTGAAAGGATCCCTTACCTTGAAGAGTAACTTCGAAAGCTTGAAGTTCGAGACCTTGGGAGTCCTGAGGGCTCCTTGGGAGGACTACTTGGAAGGTAAAGGGACCAGACCTTCATTGTGGATGATTTGGAAATGAAATGAATGAGGTAATGTCTTGGTATTTATAGGATAAGTGAGTGGACAAGTCATTAATGGCCAAGGGACACCTCATTAGTGGTATTGGAAAAACCATGGGATTGCCCATGGTATTTGCCCATGGTATTGGCCACTTGAGACACCTCATACCTTATCTTACTATTCATAAGTGTACCAGAATTATTGAAAAATTATTACATCCTTAATGATGTCATTAAACACCAGAAACTCAAAACTGTATTTTACTATTCACTGAAAATTCAACTTTCTCAGAAAAATACCAAAAATTCACCTTAACCAAATATCGATGCTCAGATTTCAAAAATGAACTCCATTTTAGAAAAATAATTTTCTAAATATTTTTAATTTAATTTTTAAATAAAAAACACTATTCACCCGAAAAAAACTATACTTAACCAATAATTTCTGAAATAGTTATTTTCCTATTTTATTGAATCACATTACTTAATCAAGGTTCCTAAATTATATTAATACTTTCTTAACTGAGGTTACTTAATCCATTTGATCACATTATTAATCATAAGTGTAAAATAACTATTCATAATTTACTATTCATCAAAAATTAAGTTGATCTTATTAAACTCTAAATTTCTTACTGAACATAACTGTAGAAGACCATTTTTTGAAAATCATTACACATTATTAATTATTTAAGGTTTACATAAATATTTTTAAAATATCCTTTTTCTAAAATTCATCAATAATATACATACTATATTTATCCGGACATTTGAAAATTCACAAACATTACCATAAGAAGAAATAACAATTTTTATTTAAATCAAAGGATTACACAAGGAAGTTAGAGTCTCGTTACATAGCCCCTTATAACACCAGCGTAAGACCTAAGAGTAAGGTGTGCTAGGGTGATAGAATCTTGGAGCGGATTGGCTAACATTTCCCGAGTAGTGATTTCTATCAGCTTGAACTTCTCATGAAGGCGATTCTGTTCCAGCTTCACACAATGAAGTTCGACCTGGGTTTGGTCCAAAGAAAAGCCCAAAGGTGCCACCTCCTTGCCGAGTTCCGTCAGATGGGCTTCGATCGACCCGAGACTACTGGATGAGGCCATCAAATCTTCTTTCTCTATTAACCAAGATCACTTGTATTTATAGAAAATAATCAAAACATTTAGTTTCCAATGGACATATTGACCAACGGTCATATATCATTCGAAACCCAATAGTATCATTTTAATTATACTCATTTCATTAAATGAAATAGTTCGGTTGAGTATAAAATAAAATAACACACAAAATTAGGAAACAAAATGTATTCCAAATTTTGGGTCGTTACAGAAAAGCCATACCCTCTCATCTTTCATATCCAAAAGGCATGCTATAGTGAAGGCTTAATGCTCTAATCCCCATCTAGAGAAGATCCAAGTAACATGATGAGGTCGAAACACCATACTTCTCAATGAAACCAAAATGAGAGTTAAAATCAACCCATACACATCTCGAATATCATTCCAGTCAAACCAAAAAAGTAACTTCCAATTTAAACAAATTCATAAAAGAGAAACTTAAGGTTACCAGAATCCACTTCCCTGAACAAATTACAGGATAAAGTGGAAAATTTAGTGTTGGATTCCTCCATCATCATCCTTTCAACCTCATAAGTGAGCTGGTCACATAATTGAATGCACTCCTCCATGCTTATATTCCCTTTATTGAATCCTCCTAATGAGATCCTGTTTTTCAATCCATGTGTATTTTTCCTCATTGAGAGACACTTTGAGGGTCCTCCCCGTCATCTTGGATGCCTTCGTTTCAGTGGAACTAAGCACTAATACCTGCTCAGTCACTTATTCATCTTAACTCAACTTAAGATCCAAGGAATTTTCATCCCAGTTCCCTAGCCTTAGGTGTCTCAAAGTCTCAATGGTTCTTTTCTTGTCGTTTAACTTTTTTGAAGAGAGAGTCACCAGGGGAGGAGGTAATGAGGAGTAATCCTTTATCCCCTTCCTCATCCTAAAGATTTTGTTTCTCCTCGGGCTTGAAGCTTCATCCGATGAATTCATGAGTTCACTCCCATTGGATTCCTTCCCATAGAACCCATTTACAACTTTCTAACCTAGAAAAATGGGATCTAAACCCAATTCAACCTCTTAGAGGCATTCAAACCTATTTCTAAAATGAACAGGAGTCTGATTCAAAAAATCTGAACCCCCTGCTAAAAAAATCCCACCTCTATCTAGAGTAGTCGCATCTGTAGTGGGCCCATGTTTCCCCTTACACACATCCACACTACCTAGTCTTGATTCCTAAGTAAAAGAGCCATACAAATCACCTTCTCACAACCCATTTTTTATTCCAAGACCCTATTACTCCCGTTACTCTAAATTTCACCTCAGGCATGCTCATGCTAAGCCCTTCCCTCGCCATTCTGTGGGTTGGAAGGACTTGCAAGATCCCCTCTCAATAAATTGAACACATCATATACCTTCATATTGGGTTGATGTACCATGGATTTCTTCCCCACACTAGAACCAATATCAGCCTCAACAATGTAGTCCACTACCTCGTTACTGAGATGTTTCTCTATGCCCAACCGCAATGACAGAGGTTCCCAGCCTCTATCTTCTCCACCTATTTCAATCTGCCCCAATACAACCTCCTCACCAGCCTCAGTAGTCTTTCCATGACCGTTTTCCACCATCCTTGTCTGACCCAGGAGTCCCCAGTGACCAACATCCAATTTATTTCCTAAAACCCTACCCACCATTGATGCAGCCCCCAATGATAGACATCTAAAGAAATCCCCAGCCCTCTACATGAAGAAAAAAATTCTGTTCAGTTCTCATGAAACACACACTACATGCACCTATACTCCTCTCCAATTGTGATCCATACAAAATAGAAGGGGAATCTAGACACATCCAACTAAAAACAGAATCCTGGATTCACAGGGTGAAGAACTGACTTCGTGTAGCTATTCGAACATAAATACCTATCAATAAGATTACTGAGTATTGTGATAACAGATGGGTTTTGGAATGGTAATGGAAGATTAGGTAAGATAACCCAAATTGTAGTGGAAGAAAAGTTTCATTTCATGTGGAACTAGAATGACCATCAGAATAGAAAAAACTGAAGACCATTGCAGCATCGGGGGGCCCTCGACTAAGCACAAATGTGGTCTTCCTCCAATGAAAATTAGATCATAATATGGTGATTGTCAAGCAAGCCTACTTTCACCCTCTCTTGAAGATCCCTTGAGTCAAAGATGAACTGGTCTAATGAATCAACCAAAGGCATTCGCTGCTTAAACCATGCAACCAAGGTGAGATTCAGAAGCAAAGATGTTTTTGTGAACTTTTATATCTAGATCTAGAGGTTCGAGAAACCATCGATGAGTTCCAGAACATTAGGTTATAGCACTACCTTTGGAAAAGGAGGGGGAAGGTTGTGGTTTGAGAAGGGTCAGAACTTTGAATATCCCTCCCCCACCAGGGAGGGGGGGAGGGATCAGTGCGGCCATCGCCGTCTTTACCAAGAGGAAGCCGTTTTCCTTGGGTTACCGAGAGGAAGCAGCTCGCCTAGTGAAGGTGGATCAATATGCTGCACTAAATATGATGGTGTATTCCTCTTTATTTCATTGATAAGTGTTATAAACTCATTCAATTGTAATTGGCTGTGGAATAGTCTTGTGTGAGAGAGTATTAATATTTCATAGCGAGGGTTATAAATTTAGAGTAATAGTGAATCCACTAAACACTTTTAAAGAAATGAACTAATTAATTTTTTCACATTGTTGCATCACTATGTATATGATCCTTGGATATTTTCCACATTGGATAAACCAATTAAATTAAATTTTATTATGTTATTTATTATTTAATTACATTGGATAGGAAGCAAGAAATGTCATAAATAATCATGAGGACGATATCATTGAAAATTTAAATGTTTCAACTTGATATTCCTTGATTTAACCCCTCTTAGGCTATCTTCTATAAGTGGTTACTAATGGTATTTCACCAAAAAATGTTATATTTAAATCACTTCAAATGGAATATATATTGAACTAAAATTTTCCCTTGAAATAATATTGAACAAAAGGTTTCCCCATAAACAAATTTTAACTAAAGTCATTTATTCAATCAATTTCATAAATTGAAGACTAATATAATAAAATCTCCATGATAGGTTTTAATAAAAAAAATAATTTTAATGTAAACATTTAGTAAAAAGATTAGAAAAAAGGTATTTTTTTGAATATTCAACCAATAATAGCATGGATTGAATATATCTAAATATAAAATCTAACATTCTCCCCTATTAAAATGATCATAAAATCTATAAAAAATAACAAAATATAAAATAGTAAAAGAAAGTTTTGTTTTATAATATTCTTCCCCTTTTATAACATAGGGAAAAGGTTAATAGAATAAATAAAGTACTTAATTTTTCACTAGAATTTCAAATCAATGAAATAAATTTATTTATATAACTTCAATTGATTATGATAGTTGTAAAAATATATAGGAAATTAAAAAATATTAAAAATAATTCAAGTAAAATAAATTTTAGTACAATTAATACAAATGAGTGAGTGAAATTTTTTTATATGAGGGGTTTAAAAATATAAAATAAGTAATTATTAATTAATTTTCATTAATTTAATTGAATCTTTAAAAATAAATAAAATAAAAAAATATAATAATAAACATAATATCGGTGATATTTTAACCATAATATAGTTTTGGATTTTATTATTTAGTTTCCTCAATAAGTTTGTGTTGAGTTTGAGAATGTTGTGATTATGGAGGGATGAGATAAATAAATCTAATTTCTAAAGCCTCCCAATCAACTATAGAAGTTACTTATGATCTATAAAATGATATAAAATTTGGAATCATTGTTCTCTAAGAATCAATTAATCTTTATAATCTTTTAATTGAAACATTAAATTTTTCTCCCTAAGAAGATAAAGTCATGCATGTAAGATATCTTAGTTCTGAAATGATTAGATACATTATTTTATGAATGAAAACTCTTTCAAAATAAAATTTTAATTCCCTTTTATTCACAATTATAATTTATTCTAAATAAATTTTTATAGAGTCATAATCATATCTAGTTATGAATTCCTATCAATCATCAATAACTATGTTAATTTATAAAATTGTATCATTAAATTCATAATTTAAATTATTGATATAATTGTATATATTATCAAGAAAATTATCTAGAATTTTGAAAATAAAAAATAATTTGTTAAACTTCCATTAATTATCTTATACAAATATTTTAAAATAAAATATTTAATAATAAAAATATTAACCATTTTTTGAGTATCCTTAAGAGTCCAAAATTTTTATTTTGAGATATTTTTAACATTGTTGTTATCAATGATAATTTATCTCAGTGTCTTCATATATTTTTTTAAATAAATATTTTGTGTTTTTTTTGGTTAAAGTTGATAAAGTTTCCATTATAATATTTTCATTATTTTATAATTTTCAAATAATTATCTAATAATATGAAGAGAATTTCAAATTTCATTGATATTATTCAAAAAATATATATAAAGTTTTAGATATTAAACTAAAACATCATTTACCAACTCTATGATCTTTTCAATTATAATATCTTCATTAATAATTTTTTTATTTATTTAAAATATCTAATTCAAAAAAATTTAATAACTTTTTACAGCCATTTATTTTTTTAGAAGTGAAGTATCTTTTATTGTTTTCAAATGGGTTTGAATTCTCCCAATATCTACTTTTTGGAAATCATAAAATCATCATTATCAAACTTTTTTCATCTAACATTTTCTCTATTTATTAAATAATTATTCAAAGTGTTTATAATATTTGTAAAATTAATTGATGTTTAAACTAATTTAGTATTTGGTTGATAAAATTTCAAGGATGTTACCTATTCAATCAAATCAACTTTTTTTTACCATATGAGTTTTAATTTGATCAATATCAAATTTAAAAACAAAATTATCCCTGAAATTCAAATTTTTTAACAGTGTATCATTAATTATCTTCTTAAGATATTTTTATTATTATTTATTGATTAAAATTGATAGATGAATGATTTAGATAAGGATACCCTCATTTTTTCAAACATTAATTTAGTTAACAATTTGAGTAATTATCTCTATATCACTATCAATTTGAAATCTATTTTGAAAAAAACTAAAACCACCTCGGTCTCTCTTGAATATTGAGAACTATATATATAAAAATATTTCAACAATTCTTTAGATCCCTATATATATATCTAATGTGATGGATATAGCCCCCACTACCACCAAAAACGTGATAATAACCAATCACTATGGGTTTGGGGATTTTTTCAATGATTTTAGTCCATGGAAATTAGATTATTTTCTATAATTTTATCTTGATTTAATATGTTATTTTTAATTTCATTAGGTTTAGAGGTTTTTATATTATTAAGAGATGATGGTGTTAAGGTATAATCCACTTGTTTACTATGTAGTTCTACTATAAAGACTGTGTAGTTTATTAGTAAAACTTATATTAATTTCCCTTTTATTTTTTGATAACTGTAACAACCATGTATTTTTGGTATGTTGACTATAAAATTCATTTGAAACAACTATTCATATTTTTATTTATTAAGAATAAGATTTAATGATTAAATTATTTATTATTTATTAATATTTTTAAAATATAGTTTCATCTATTTATTGTTTTTATTTTAATAAAATAGTGATAATATTTCTCTTAAAATATTCAAATTTTGACTATTCAATTTTTATAATTTACTCAAAATCATCCCTCTCTCCCACTATCTTTATTGAAACTATATATTTCTCTCTTTAAAAACTCATTCCCACATAATAAAACACGAACCAAATAAAAATTTAATCCTCACTAACTCTCTTTATCCATGATAAAAAAATGGAAAAGGTAATGTAAAAAATCCTATAAATAGACACAATGAATGAAAATAGATAAGGTATATCAATGGTAAAATCTTCATATTCTAATGGTGAGAAATATTGTTTATATAAGGCATATATGAAAATATATTTAAAAAACCTTTCTCTAAAGGTTTATCTAAAATCCATGAAGCCTTATTAAATACCAAAAACTCAATCCAAAACTTTGTATATAGATATTGAATCTAGTTATGATCTTTTTCTTGACTGACAATGATCATTTTTATTTATTTTAAGGAGAAATATAGAAGACATGGAAACAAGGGAATAGGGAACAGGGGGAATCACGGGGGTCTAAAATAATGTAGGCCCAAATCATAGAGTTATGATCTTAACATTAAAGAAATGAATGTGATAATATGTGGACTAAGTCCAAATGAGTTTAACGAAGCCTCTAAATATCAAACAACCCATGAAATGTGCCCTACTATAGAGGTTACCTATGAAGTAATAAATAATATTAGATATCTTAGATATAATAACACCAAACTAAAGTTTGATACATTTATAATGATGTAAGGAGAGAGAATCACACAATTGAATGGAAGACTTACTGAAATTGTTAACAATGTTACTACCTTATGAGAACCTATTTTTGTGCTAAATCATGATTTAAAAATAATTAGAATTCTACCACCAAGATAGAGTGGGATCTTGGATGCTATTAGAAAATATACATAAATAAATAATTTTAAAATAAAATATCTAATTAGAACTCTTATGGTGTATTAGGAAGAGATGAAAGCTGAATTTGGAGAGCACAGATTAGTTAAGAAAGTGAATGTAGATTTAAAATTTGTAGCTTAAAAATATTACAAGAAATGAAAAGAAGTTAAAATATTTTAACCATCTATTGAATATAGTTCAAATTTTTATACTTCAGAAAGTAAGCTTGCTCACTTTTCAAGGAAGTTCAAAAAAATCTTTTATAAGATTAGAGGTTTTAAAAAACCCTTCAAAAAGTTTAATAAGTCTAATGAAAATTATAAGGAAGTGAGATTCAATGAATTCAAAAATTTGGACACATAAAACCATAATTTCTATAGCTACATTATAATAAAAATTCAGAGAAAAATTACTTCAATAAAGTTGGATACAAGATGAAATCCAAAAAGGCCTTGAAATCCACATGGATTAATTTAGAATATTCTAGCAATGTTACATATTCATAACCAAAAGCTTAAAATTCTAATAAGAAGAACCAAATGTGATTTATGGAAAAATATAATGAGGTACAATCATATAATTATACTGAGCATGATTTTGAATCTAAATATTAAAATTTCTCTTATGAAGATTTAAATGAA
The DNA here is from genome assembly GCA_963277665.1 of Viscum album. NCBI lineage: Eukaryota > Viridiplantae > Streptophyta > Magnoliopsida > Santalales > Viscaceae > Viscum > Viscum album. The sequence goes on from OY728148.1 coordinate 818,418,414, forward strand.
TATTGTACCATAAATGGAAACAAAGTATTAATCTTCGAAAAATAAAAAGAAAAATATTAAATTATCCTATAATGTTATTACTAATGATAAAGGGGACTTAAATAAACAAATTTTAAATTTAAGAAAATATGTAAAATTACTCTACATGATGTATTGAACATGTTAATAAAATTGAAACATTGTAAAAAGAATTTCAAGACTTTAAAGATGATTTATGCATTTTAAAAAAAGTGAAAATTACTTGAATCGAATTCTCAGAAATAATAAGTCCCATTAAAATAAATTTGTAATTGGATTCAAAGGTGAGAAGCCAAAGATCTAAAAAAATTATTTTATTCCTAGTTCTAAGAACAATAACATCTCTAATAGTATTTGTTTTCATTATGGAGTGTTTGGAAATTATGAAAACTATTATAGTCTGAAAAAATATTAATTTTATGTAGTCAAACATGATTTTATTTCAAAAAGTATTTCAAATTTTTTTATTAGATTTACTGGACAAAACAAGTAGATTTGGGATCCCAAATCTTTGGTTTCTAACATTACTATAGCCAAGAAATTGTTACCAAATGTAATAACCCATACTTTTTGAATGATATTTGTTTCCTGAGAAAATGTGTGTTATATTATTTTGTACTCAAAATAATTATATATCTTTAATAATTATGTGAGTATAATTTGAAATGATACCATTATGTTTTGACCATTATATGATCATTGGTAAATATGATCGTTGGGAACTATACTCTTGATAATAATTTTATCATTATCATTAGAGTTTATAAGTAATATATTGAAAAAGTAAAATTGATATAGAAAGAAGAGTTGATGGCTTCAACCAATAGAGTTATTCCATTTAAAGACCATATGTTGGAACTTGTGAGGGAGGTTTCATAATAGGCTTTTCCATTGACCAAGCCAAAGCCAAGATTCAATAAGTGAATCTTGAATAAAATCGTATACAAGAGAAGTTCAAGTTAGTGGAGATTACCACTCGGTCGATGTTAGACAAGGCACCCCATGAAACAACCACCATTTCACACCTCACTCTTAGGGAGAATACGGGTGAAATATGGGGTTATGTGTCGAGGTCGTAGTTACTTAAAGTGTAATTAAATTTATTAAATAAAATTGTTTTCCTTCAATTCTTTTTTAAGAATATGTTTTCTTAATAAATTTAGATGGAACTTGATAAATTGTTTTTTCGGGAAGAAATTTTATATTTAAGAAAATATATAATTACTATAATAAATCATGGTATTATGAATAATGTTTATTTTAATGAAATATTATGATTAAAACACTATTATTTAAATATAAATGATAAAATAATTTAATTTTTTAAGTGTTAGAAATTTTACTATGCATTTTGAATATACTATTATTTTTTTAATATAAGGCTTTTTATATTTAATAGTTAAAATTATCATATTTATAAGATAAAAATCATTTTTTAAATCAGAATGTCTAAATTAGGTTAGGGTGAATTTATGAGAATTTTCTAAAATACTTTAATTATTTTGAATAGTAAAAATACAGTTTGAGTTTTTCGGTATGTTTAATGACTTCATAGTTATGTCATAATGATGTAATAAATAATTAACCAAAATACACAACTTAAAATATGTTATTTTATTAATATCAAGTATTTTAATATATTTTAATCAACCCCAGAATATATAATTCACTTACTAAATTCTAAAATGGAACCTTTAACTTTAAAAATGTTATGTTGTGGAAACATTAAATTTCCTTTCCAAAATAAGTAATATAAAATGATGGTTGACTATTATAGATTAAAATATCTTAAATGTTGTCCTATGTGTATAATACCATGAGAAAATACCATGGTAAAGCCCATGGTTTTCATTTCCCAATACCTAGGTGTCCAAGGTCTTTATTTAAAAATTAATAAACAAATCCTCCACTTTTGTTATAAATACCCACCCATTTCCCCATTTAATTTCACTAGAAATTCATACTACAAGAGTCTATGATATTTTTAGCTCCCATTTAATCCTTAAAAGGTTTCCTAAATCCCCCAAGGTCTCAATTCTCAAGTATTAGGAACTACTCTTCAAGGTAAGTGAAATATCCTTCTTTTCTCTTCATTTTAAGAACCTCTTTTTGTATATGTCTCCTAAATGATATGGTAAATCTCTATTATTTCCATTTTATTTATTCCATTATTGACAAATTATGTTTTATCAATGTTATAAATCTGTCTCCTCTCTTTATACACATTTCTAATACCACATTTTATACCCATTATGCTTTCGATTTTACTTCTCAGAATTTCTCTTTTCTCCTCAAGAAATTCCCTTTTATTTTCTTTTTGTGAATACCCAAATCTATTTATTTTCTAAGGGTATTAAACAAGATGTAAAAATTATTATTTCATTTTTTTATTGATATACCTAAAACCTATATTCCATTTTCATGGGTAAAAAATGACAAAATGATCATTTTTTTAAAGAACTTTTGAAACACCATGATTTTGATATGAAAATCATTTTATTTTATTCTCCACGGTTTTTATGTAGTTTTTTATTATTATCTATGCGGATCACATAAAAATTAATACATATGAAGGGTTAAACATTATATCACTCTAATTCATTGGGTAAAGAATTTAATCTCTAAAGATGACATGTTATACGATACCCAGGTGAATAACATTGGTAATGTTTATGACACCTTAGTGATTAACCTTGGTGATATTATTATGAATGTCTAAATTAAATGTTGAATCCAAATTTCTAATTATTATTCATGTTATTTTGTTATTAATCTATGTCTCATGTTCTATTTCTCACACCTTTATGATATTCTTTAAGTTTTGGCTGATATTTCTTAAGTTCACATGAAAATTGTTTCCCTTCCTTTCCCTTACTAGGCCTTATGTTCACCCTTTCCTTTGATGTATATCCCCAGGTTATAACATGCAGTAATTATTATTAGGATGATCCTATGATGAATCCTTTAAAGTGATTTATAATAATGTTTTTATGTATTAATAACATAGATATTTTTCATGAACCGTTATTAAATTAATTTTATTTACCTAAAAATTCACCATAGTGGCACACCCTAGGGTCGATCTCAAGGAGTCGGCCCACATGATCTGCTTTTCTATTAAAACTATTTCTATCTAACTAATATAAAAATAATAATAATAAATTGGGGTTTTGTAATGATGCATAAAATATAAAATACTATATATATAAATGAAATGCAATACAGAATGATTTTAGAAAGAAATAAAGAAGGCATATGTTTTTAGGAGGTCATCCATCCAACAGCCTGGAGGCCTTCAAATATTTTTTATTATTTGATAAAACCCCATTTTAAAGGATGAAGAGGGTAACCAAAAAATACTCATGAACTTATACAAATCACATCCAAAGGAGAAAGGAAGATTGCAGATATACTAACAACATAGAGTTTCCCCTACCCATCTTTTAGTCATGATGAAGGTTTCCACCATTGCAAGGCATTTCAGTGAGCAAGTGTCCTGTTTCAATGCATAGGATTGATCCAATGGATGGCGCCATACCTTATCAAACAACCAAATTCTAAAAGCTCTGCAAAGATGAACTGCCAACTTTGGATCCTTCTCTGGGGCATATTCCAAGTAGCTGAGTCCTGGTGTAATGACTTCCCATCATCGGGGTCAAACTATACAATCAAATAGAATTCACCATTCACATATGAACAATTAAAAATTAGAAAATAATCACAACACCTCACACCATGGACTCCAACCCAATACACACCTCATGGATCCCACCACACTGCGAACGCTGGAGAAAACATAAGACGATCCAAGAGTAGTGAAACCGGGCCATCATCACCTAGGACTGGATGGACCAACACCACACCAGAGGAACATCACCGATGAAGAGATCTGGGCCACTCTAAACTAGAAACACCACTTTGGGAATGGATATACTTATAATAGGATCACATACGCACCCTCACTAGAGTATGACTAAAGAAAATCACAGAAAATGGGGAAAACCAATGAGTAGTTACAGAAGAAGACTCCAAAAACTAGTAGATCAACCAAATCAATGAAATCCATAGAAAAGAATCATGAAGCACCGAATAAGACCTACACAAAGCCTGTAGGACTTCTGGAAGCCTGAACCAAGCAAACCTCCCCCCTCTGCTCCATACCGGGGTCGATGCCGAGCTGTTCCTGAGCGAGAACCAAGAGAAATCCATCACTCATTGAAGTTAAGCCAAGATCCAACATCTAGACTACTCACCCCACCTAGATTTGAGGCCATCACCAGCCAAAGCCAATGCCTTAATAGCATGACTAGATGATTAGGATGGTTCCTCACCTGAGCCGATGAAGCCAAGAGCCTCTACCTCAAACCCCACTAACGTCGAGGAGGAGGATGCTGACACTGATCCAACTGAGGAACACCAAAGGAGGGAAGGGGAAACACGATGAAGGAGGAAACCCTATCCCCATGAGAGAAGATACACAACCGCTTAGAGGCTACTTCTTATGATACATGATTTTAGAAAATACTTCTTAGGAGGTCATGGTGATTGAAATAATTGTTAAAAATTGTTCTTGATATTCAAATCAATGAGGGGATCAAGACCTATCACACCTCACCTTCTCATTTTAATTATGATTACTTCACACCAAGACCTCTGCATGTGGGGAAATCCGCTTCTGAACATCATCTAGAAGACCTCTTATCTGACCATCCCTACCCAATACATAATCCACCGTATTCTTGACTTAGATATTGAAGGGAAGGATGATTGTTAAATGAGAATAAGAATTTAGATGATAGAGAGAACGAGGTGACCTCTCACCATAATCAAGTTAACCATCGACGAAATTATTAAAATTGAATAAATATTTTAGAAATTAAATCATATGAAAATCAATAAAAAAAAATTCCCTCCCTTGAACAAGTTCTGAGGTTAGTTATCTATTTTTAATGGAGTTAATAATGAAACCATAGTGGGAGAACACATGGAAATAAAAATGGAAGAAGATTGGTATGAAGAAGAAGACTAATATAATAAAAGTAAACTAAAATTTAAAAAATTCAATAAAAAAGAAACTATAGAAAATAGACACATAAAATTACTCTCTTCCATGCAGTGTCACTTGGAATCCTCCGTTCCTCACCCAAAATGTCTTGGAAGGGAGAGTGAGGGGATCTATTTATAGGGAAATCTGTCAACACCCTCACCAGGTTGCATTTAATTTTATGCTCACAACTATAATCACGATGTTTAATGGGATTACATGATGTGTAACTTCTAAATAAATAGTCATCATGATTCTTGGCTTGATATTCTCTAAAAATTTATCCTGAAAAAATTCACATCGTGTAATTAAGTTACACGATGTGTAATGTTGTTTCACAACATGAAATTATGTAACGACTTGTCTTGAATCGTTGCTTCCCTAATTTTTTTCCATATTTTCTCCCATTTAATAGATGAATATTCATATGTAATATTCTATATATTTTTTCATATTTTAATTATTTATTTACCCTAAAAATTTCAGCTACATTTTCCACCAGATGAGGGAGTTATGGCCAATTTAATTCGAACATTTAATTATATCTGAATGCTTCCTAATTTTCCCCCAAATTAGAGCATCTAATAAAAATATTAATGAAGAAATATCTCTAATATATTTATTATATGAATGAAACATTGAAATATTTTTCAAATAAATTTGGAATCTTCTTAATTGGGGTTGTGGATCCTGAGTTATGCTCCTATGAACGAGGTAGGGTCCACCATGTCATCCAGATCGATTTGTCAACTTGATAGAACATTTATGGCCATTATATGTTCGAATCAGCTCCTTATCAAGAAGAATAATATCCATAAAATAAATCAAGTAATCCTTAAAAAAAATTAATCGCATAATTTAGATAAATATTTTAAAAGTTATTATTGAAATACCAAGTTCATAAAAATCTGTTAAAATTGTAGAATTAGAACATTTTTGCATTTAAGCTCAAAAAACTTCAATAACCTAAAAAAGTGACAATTTAACATCTAATAAAACTATAGTGGGTTTAAAAACATTGAATTACTGAATAAAATATATTAAAATATTAGCTTTATCACTCCCCCACATTTAACCATTGCACTCCTGGGCAGTCATCATATATTCAAATCAAAATGCACACAATAATAAAAAGTGAGAAAACATCAATAGTCTTATCCAAAATAAAATTCCATCATGTCTCATACATTAAAAACAACTCCCTTTGATTTTTATTCTTCACATAAAAATTTGTTCAACCTTATAAATCCATCCATGGTCCAATCACAACCTACCTCACCTTGAATTTTATGTCAGTCTTCACTCAAGAGAAATTGAATATGGAGTTATTCTCATACTTGGAAAGTGAATGTATCCCCATATATTTGTGAAAATTCTCATCTGTTCACATAATGAAACATTAAAATATTTCTATTCTTGAGGTATTTTTTCAAGGTGAATTATATAGCTTAGACTTGGTGGGAAAATATCAAAAAATATAAGACTGGAAATAAGAGGTTTCACTCTTAAGTACAATGTATGAATAATCAAGTGAAAAAAGGGCGATACTCACTCAAATCCCTTAGATAATGTGAAACTCAACACCACCACCTTTTTATGACATGTAAATGAGACAATAAATTATACAAGAATGATATCATTCAAGTGCTCTTTTTTTGTAAAGCTCTAGAAAGACACACCTTTATTTTTTATTTATTTTATTTTTTATGGAGAATGAGCTAAAAATTTAATACAATGAATGAATTAAAATCATGAAATTGATTTTAGAGATTGAAATTAGTTATAAAAGAATTTAAAATGAGTAATTCATGCTCATCTCTATTTTTTTAAGGAGAACCGGATGAAACAAATGAAGAACAATGAAATGATGACTCACGATAAATTTTCTAATAATACTTAGCCCAAAATGATGAAACAAACCTCACACCACCCAAAAATGATACACATCCCAAATAACGCACACAATAGGCCCTTCCCCCACACTCAAACTTGAAATATCCATGAAAAATATCGAACGTTTAGGTAGGTAAGGAAAAATCGGCTTGAAATGTGGCTTAAACCTATAAGAAATTCCTGGAATCTAAGGGCTAACAAAGGATAGATGTAAAGGTGAGTCTGAGGTTAATATACAGCTTGAAAAGGATATAAATCAATCATATCAAAAACATTCCATGAAATATAAAGCTTCGAAAGAGAAAAATCAAAGATTCTGGTTCTCACACAAAATCCAGGTTTCTCTCAATAAAGTGTAGGTATTAAAAATAATGTGTCCAAGTGGTTTAGAATACCTAAAAAGATTGAAAAAATATTTTGATTCAGTGTTTCATGGGAATGAATTTCAAAAATCAGTCAAATGCATATTTTTTTTTGAAAATATAATTTATGGATAAAGTTTTGTCACATCAAAAATAATTTAAAATCCATTTCTTGATAAATAATTTTAGTAATCTCAGAGTCAACTGATGTGTGAAAAATGATCAGAATATTCATTTTAGCTCAAGGATCCTAAAAAATGAAAAATGAAAATTTACATACATAAAAAAACACTAATAATATTGACACTCCCTCACACTTAAAATTAACTACCCCTAATTTCAGCTAAAAAAATAAGGGAATAAAAACTAAAGAGAAAAAAAGATACAACCTGGCTTAATTTTTGAAGTGGTAGCCATGATTTGAGCACCTATATGTTACCAAATTAAACCTAAATGAAAGAAATGAATAAACATGAGAAAAATAAATAAAAAATAAATAGAAATAGGAAATAAAAGAAATAATACTTGGTTCAACCCCCAAGCGGGTGCTAGGTTTTTACTACCCATAGTCAGGTAGTTTTAGTAGTTTAACCCCAATCTGAAGCTAGATGGGGTTTCTTGCTCATGAAACACCATAAATTATTTCTTATTATTAAATTCATCTTTCACCAGTCATAGAGGATCCCATGGATATATATTACATCAACACATCCCCCTTTTACACATTTTACAACTTAGATGTTTGGGGAAGGATAAAGAAGGAGTCCTCGTCTTCTTTGTACATGACTTGTTTGGCCACTTACTAGTCATCCATGGCCTATTTATTTTTCACTAAATTAGGGAGGTCATTAAAAAATTTAAAGTGAATAATATTAAAGCATGATGAATCAACAAATAAATATTCCCTTTCATGTAAATCATATTGAAACACAATCTATTTAGGTAGGGTCACTGGGAATTCTTTTTCATAAGGTACATATTCATCTTCTTCCAGTGAAAGAGAGAGGTATAGAGGTACTGATTATTATTTGAAAAATATGAGAGGATCACAACAATTTTTATCTTTAAAAAAAATCTAACTGGTGATCTTCAAAATAATTTTGTGCTCCCATAGTTCTATCAGCTGACAAGGAATCTTGAGGAACCTCTTTGAGCAATGGATAAGGAGATAAGATTGGATCCCCAAGTTGCATATTTAATTATCCATTGGGTTTTTTGGCATCAAATATTGGTGAAATAATATTCACTTATTCTTCTTCAACTTGGTTCTATTATTTTTTTCATTCCTGCCATAGAACTTTAAATTATTCAACTTCAGCAGTTAGCGATGCAACCAACTTGCTGGATTTTTCAAGAATTTGGAAATTATCTTGAATTGTCAAAGCTTGTTTCTCCATTATGGCTGATTCCCTACTAGAAAATGAAACACTTGGAAAAGAATAATAAATATCACTAAATTAATCCAATTTAATTTGAATAAATGAAAGATATGCAATGAATGTTTTTTTTAGTTTTTGAAATTTTTGATTTTTTTTGATATTTTTTGAAAAATAGTGTGTGAAAGGTATTGGTCTCCCTAAAAACAACACCAAATTAACGTAGATATTTTTTTTGAACCACTATTAAAATAATTTTATTTACCTAAAATTGCACCATAGTGGCACACCCTAGGGTTGATCTCAAAGAGGTCGCTCACACACATTACTTTTCCATTTTCACTATTATTATATAACTAATATAAAAGTTATAATAAAGGGGGGGGGGTGGAATGATGAATAAAATATAAAATAATATATATAAATGAAATAAAATTCAAAATTAGTTTATAAAGAAAGAACTCATATGTTTTTAGGAGGTCGTGGTGATTGAAATAAATGTTAAAAATTGTTCTCGATATTCAAATCAATGAGGTGATCAAGACCTATCACGCCTCACCTTCTTATTTGAATTGTGATTACCCCATACTGAGACCTCTACATATGGGGAAATCCACTTCTGAAAATCATTTAAGAGACCTCTTCACTGACCATAAATACCCAATCCATACTCCACCATATTCATTACTTATATATTTAAGGGAATGATGATTTTTAAATGAAAAGAAGAATTGAGATGATAGAGAGAACTAAGAGATTGTTCACCATAATCAATTTAACCATCCCCAAAATTATTAGAATTAAATAATGAGTTTTATAAATTAAGTAATATTAATCTCAATAAAAACACCATTCCCTCTTATTAACTAGTTCTAAGTTTATTTATCTATTTTTAATTCAGTTGAGAAGGGAACCACTGTGGGATAACACATGTAAATAAAAATGGAAGAAGAGTGTTATGAAGAAGAAGACTAATATATTAAAAGTAAAATAAAATAACAAAAGTTAAATAAAAAAGAAACTATATAAAATTTCCACATTGAATTACTCTCCTCCATGTGGTGTTTCTTGGCATCCTTCGGTCCTCACCCATAATTTCTTGGAAGGTCATCTGAGGGGATCTATTTATAGAAAAATATGTCAACACCCTCACTGGGTTGCATTTAATTTTCTACTCACTACCATCACCATGAAATGTAATGGGCTTACAAGATGTACAATTTCTCAGTCAATAGTCATCACAAATCTCAACTTGATATTTTCAAAAAATGCATCCCAAAAAAAGTCACATTGTGTAATGAAGTTACACGATGTGTAATATTGTTTCACATCATGAAATTATGTCAGGATTTTTCCTGCAGCGCTGCTTCCCACAATTTTTTCTAAATTTATTCCCTTTAATGGCTGATTATTCTTTTAGAATATTCTGTATATTTTTTCGTATTTGAATTATTTTTTTACCAATAAAATTTCTTCAACATTTTCCATCGAAAGAGGGAGTTATGGATTATTAAATCTGAATATTTAATTCTGTAAGAATGTTTCCTAATTCTACACCCAAATTAGAACATCCAATGGATGGCTTAATGAAAGAATGTCTCAAAGATATTTTTTGGAACAATGAAACCTTGAAATATATTTTAAATATATTTATAATATCCTTAATTGGAGTTATGGATCCTGAGTTATGCTCCTATGAATGGGGGGGGGGGGGGGTCCACCATGTCGTCTAGATCGATTAGTCTTCTTGATTGAACATTTATGTCCATTAGATGTTTGAATTATCTCCTAGTAAATAATAATAATATTCATACCATAAATCAAGTAATACATCAAAAAAATAGTCACACAATTTGGATCAATATTTTAAAAGTTATGATTGAAATAAAATAGTTATAAAAATTTGTTAAAATTGCATAATTAGGACATTGTTTGTATTTAATCTTAAAAAACTTCAATAAACTAAAAACGTGACAATTTACCATATGACAACACTATGGTGGGTTTAAAAACATTTAATTATATAATAAAATATATGAAAATATTAGCTTCATCAATTATTTACCTATTTTTTAAGAAACTAAACCTTGAATGATCATTTATTTTTTACCATTTAATGAAACTTTTATTTAATTAAAAGGTGGGATTCCATAGTTGAAATCCAAATATGGTTTAGTTACATGTGGAAATTAGGATTTAAAAACTTTATAAATAACCCTATAGAAAAGTTAAAATATAAGAAAACATCCTGGTATTTTGGTAAAGTATTAAGTAAGTGGTTTCTGAGAATAGAAATCCCTATCGGGATATAAACAAGTGGATGTGGTTCTAACACAAATGTACCTAAGGGTAAAAACTATGACAAGGTGCATCAGGCCTGAATCAGTATAACCTGGTACACAACAATGGGCCTTAAAACACACTTGTCTTAACACTCACATATGACCTGTTTGGTTTATCACAATATTTTTATGAACCATTATAAATGATTTATTGAAAATGCAATTCTTGTTAAATAATAACATATTTAATCATGATGTTTTAAGATATAAAATTCATTTTGAGTTATAGGATTCTTAAAATAAACATGTTTATCACTAATGTTTTCTTAATTTAAAAAATGGAGGGAAATAGGAGGATCTATGTAAATGGTGAGTGCAACAGACCATGCACTGGAAACCCTTTGATGGAATATAGAATGAAAAACATCATGAGAATGATGAATAAACTGACTCGAGTTATGAACAGTAACTTGAATCAAGTTGAGGGACTAGATTCACATTAAAGGGAACAACTTTCCTTTGATTGCTTTATGTATCAACTACTACCTTATTTCAGTGGATCTACCGACCCATTGATTTATAAAAAATGGATAATATCTATAGAAAATATCTTTTCTGTACTCCGTTGTTCAGTACAAGAGAAAGTCACCTTGGATATGTACTGCTTAGTGGGAGAAGCTGATCAGTGGTAGATATTGATTAAAAAAATAATTCATTAAGGGAGATTGAAGTTATGGAGTAGGAAGAGTTCAGGGGAAACTTTTTCAAAAAATATTTATTCCATTCAATGTGAACAAAAATAAATAAGGAATTCATCAAACTGAAGAATAAGGAAAATGAATCAATGGGAAGCTATGAGATGAACCTTACAAGAATTTCCCATTACAACTCTATCTTTTTCATGGATCCTAATAGGAAGGTTGACAGATTATTCAATGGACTAACACCCCATCTATAGAATAATCTAGCCAATCGAGACTATGAAATCTATGAGGAGATAATGAGAAGTGATATAAAGTTTGAACTAGAGTTCATAGAAACGCAATGGTCCCATAGATTGAATGAAAAGAATAGATCAATGGTTCTAAGATTTGGGAAGAACATTGATAATATAAGAGGAGGAAACTAAGTGAAACTTATCACATGTAACAAATTTGGGAAGAAGAATTCAGGGAAATACTTTCTTGGGAGCAGGAAATGTTATAAGTGTGGAAGAGATGTCCATATTTCTCAAAACTATCATAGTGAGGTGAAGCCTCAACTTCTCAACACTAAAAAATAATGGAATATGGTGTAGCCCCTGACTGAATTACAATGATTTAAGTGTGTATAACTTGGGAACTTATCTAATCACTATCCAAATATGAAGTCAGTGGAGGGGAATCACCATCAACCTCAACATAGGACAAGGGATCAAGGTCAAAATTTTTCTTTCACAACATCTGAATTTGAATCTCTAAATGATTTGGTGTCAAGTACTCTTATTGTTCTCTCAAAGCTAGAAAGTATTTTTTTTATTCTTGTTTTACGCATTCCTTTATTTCCTCCAAGTTTGAAATGAATATAGAATCAATCCACGAACTAATAGAAGTAGAGTTATTAATCAAGACTTCAAAAGGATTATCTAACCATAAAAATTTTATAGAAACTCTAGTATTTACTTTGGTGAACACAATCTCATTGAAAATATAATAGTCATTCCCATACTAGAATTCGACATTATGCTAGGGATGGATTGGCTCTCAAGGTATAATTATAAGATCAAATAAAGAAGAATGGAAATATTAATATTCTTGAATGGAAAACATACATTTGTTTTCAAAGGATAGATATCTTGACCTAAGTTTGGTCTAGAAGCACCTCTCCTAGCAATATTTCTAGAAATTTTTGGTGAATAAGAAGAAGGAAAATAAAGTATATGTATAGAAAACATACCCATCATTCCAGAATACATTGATGTATTTTATGAAGAGTTACATGGAGCTCCCTAGAAAGAGATGCAGAGTTCTCAATTGCACTCATTCTTGGATCCAAGCCGATATCAAAGACCTCATATAGAATGAAAAATGTAGAGATGAAGGAATTAAATAAACAACTCTAAGATATTTTGGAGAAGGGGTTTATCCAACCAAGTGTGTCTCCTTAGGGAGAACCTATTATCTTTGTGAATTATAAGGATGGATAAAAGTAGATATGCATTTATTATAGAGAACTTAATGGGATCACAGTGAAGAAAATGTACCCTCTTCCAAGGATTGATGATTTATTTGACCAGCTTCGTGGGGATCAATTCTTCTCCAAGATTGATCCTTGATCTGGTTATTATCAATTGAGGGTGAAGAAAGAGGATATTTCAAAGAATTCCTTCCAATAAAGATATGGGCATTATGAGTTTCTTTTTATTACCTTTAGCTTGACTAATGATACTGCTATATTTATGTATTTGATGAATAGTGTCTTTAATAACTACCTTGATAACTTTATGGAAGTTTTTATTAGTGATATTTTGATATATTATAAAATTCAAAAGGAGCATGAGGATCAGTTAAGGGTTATATTTAAAACTATAAGGTAGGATAGTGTATTTGGAAAGTTTAGATTAAGTAATTTTTGGTTATAACAAGTTGCTTTATTGGGGAACATTATAACCAATAAAAGAATCTTAGTTGAACCTACCAAGAAAAAGGTTGGGGAGGAGTGTCCTCATACTACAATAGTAACTGAGATTCATAGTTTCCTTGGTTTAGTAGGATATTATAGGAGGTTTGTGAAAAAATTTCATGAATTTATAATACACTAACCAAGATAACTTGAAATGAGGCCAAGTTCATTTTGGAAAAAAATTGTGAAGAATGTTTACAATAGATGAAGAAGAGACTGGTTATTGTAACTGTGTTAACTCTACCCTCTATTAGAGAAGGATTTTTTATTTTTATCGATGCATATATGAAAGGGATTGGAAGCATAATCATGAAATATGATGAAGTGATTGTTTATGAAACTTGATAGTTGAAGACTCATGAGAATAATTATCCTACACATGACCTAGAGCTGGTTGCATCTATTTTTTCTCTGAAGATATGGAGGCATTATCTTTATGAGGAGAAATGTGATATATACACAGACCACCAAAGTTTGAAGTATATTTTCACTCAAAAGAAATTGAACACGTGACAAAGGATATGGTTGGAACTTCTTAAAGATAATGATTTTCCAATTCTTATCACCCTGTAAGAGAAAAAAAATGCACTGATTCATTAAGTAGGAAATACCCTTTTGGTTTGGCAATGATGAGGATTTAAGGAGATCCTTTGATCAAATACCTAGTAAAACTAGACAAGGGAATTGTAAGGTAAGAGATATCATAAACCCTATCCCAAATGATTTCTCAACCATAATTACTAGACAAGATCAAGAAATATCAAAGATAATATCCTTTGTTATAGAATAAGATAGAGGATGTGAAAAATGGAAGGTTTCCTGAGTTCAATATCGGGCAATAAGGTGTACTAAAATTTTGTACAAGGCTATGTGTTCCATCTATTTTATAAATAAAGGACCTGAAGGATGAGTCTCATAGCTCTATATTCTCTATACATCCTGGAAGCACTAAAATGTATAGGGACCTTCATGATCATTATTTGTGGGATAACATGAAAAGGGAGATTTCCAAATACACTACAAGATGTCTGGTGTGTCAACAAGTGAAGGCAGAGAGACAAATTCCTACAGGGGTATTACAACCACTACCCATACCAACATGTAAGTGGGGAAATATCACTATGGACTTTGTCACTGATCTCTTGAGAACATCCAAATGAAACAACATGATATTAGTTATAGTGGACCATCTCACAAAGAATTCCCATTTTATATCTATTCTAAAATATTTCTATCTTGACCAAATTGAAAAAATACAAGTAAAGTGGTGAAGTTGTATGAAGCTCCTCTTTCTATCATTTCTGATCATGATCCATGGTTTACATAAAAATATTGGATAAGTCTTCAACATGATCTGAATATTGAATTGAATTTCAATACGACCATTCACCCCCAAACTGATGAACAATTTGATTTGACTATTAAGACACTCGAGGACAGGCTGAGAACATGATCAATGGTATTTAAAGGTGGATGGGATCAACATCTCACATTAGTTGAGTTCTAATAAAACAACAACTTCCATTCAAGTATTCAAATGGAACCCTGTGAAGATCAATATTAGAAGCAATTTATAACTCTTACTTGTTGGGATGAATTTGGTGAGATAAAGTTTATTGGGAAAGATCTAGTGCAAGAGATGATATAAAAGGTTCATTCCATCCAACAACACATAAACATTTCTTAGAGTTGGTAGAATAGATTTGCTAACAATCACTGAAGGATCATTGAGGTTGATGTTGGTGACAAAGTCTTCCTTCAAATTTCACCATGGAAGAGAGTTATGTGGGTTGGGAAGAAAGAGAAGCTTATCCCCAGGTACATTGGACCCTATGAAATCCTTGATCTCATAAGAGAAGTGGAATATCTGGTGGCACTTCCACTAAACCTATCTTAATTTCATGATGTATTCCACGTATCTCTCTTGATGAAGTACATACCTGACCCTTCACATGTACTAAATCTGTATATGGTATAATTAGAACATGAACTCTCTTATGAGGAGTATCCGGTGGATATCTTGGACTATAGATACAAGGTTCTAAGTAACGAGACTACCAACCTCATAAAAGTGTTATGGAGAAACCATAAATATGAAGAAGAAACATCGGAACTAGAGGAAACAATGAGGTAGAAGTACCCACACCTTTTCTCAACTGAGGGAATGAGTTGAAATTTCAAGTATAAAATTTATTAATGGGGGAATAATGTAATGACCGAGTTTTTTTTGAAAGAAATTTGTTTCCTGATAAAATGTGTTTTATATTATTTTATACTCAATATAACTATATCTATTTAATAATAAAGTGAGTATAATTTAAAATGTGACCATAAAATTTATACCTTTATAAGACCGTTGGTCAATAAAATCATTGAGAACTATACTCTTTATAATAATTTTAATGTTATCATTAGAGTTTACAAATAAAATTTTGATAAAGTAAAATTGATACAGAAAGAAGATTTGATGGCCTCAACTAGTGGATTCATTCCATTTGAATCACATCTTTCAGAACACGGGTGGGAGGTATCATCTCTGGGGTTTAACCTTGACCAAACACAATCCAAAATTCAATAAGTGAATCTTAAATTAAATCACCTACGAGATAAGTTCAAGTTAGTGGAGGTTATTACTCGATCGATGTTAGCCGAGACACCCCACAAACCTACCACCATTGCACACCTTACTCTTAGGGAGTATGTGAGTGTAATAAGGGGTTATGTTTCAAGGTCGTAGTTTCTTAAAGTGTAATTCCATTGTATAAATAATTTTTTCCCATCAATTCTGGTTTATGAAAAGTTTTTTCTTAATAAATTTAGATGGAACTTGATAAAATGATTTTTCAGACAGAAATTTTACATTTCAAAAATATTATATTTACTATAATAAACTATGTTATTATGAAAATACTTATTTTAATGAAAAAGTATGATTAAAACACTCTTACTTTAAAAATAATGAAAAAATAATTTTATTTTTTAAAGTGTCATATATTTTACTATGCATTTTCAATCTGCTATTATTTTTAATAAATAAGGATTTTTATATTTAAAATTTAAAATTATCATATTTATAGAATTATTATGATAAAATAAAAATCATTTTTAAAATCAACACATTGAAATTAAGTTAGGGTTAATTTATGAGAATTTTCTAAAGCACTTTAACTTTTCATGAATAGTAAAAATATAGTTTGAGTTATTTGGTATGTTCAATGACTTTATAATTATGTCATAATGATGTAATAAGTAATTAACCACAATCAGTGACTTAAAATATTTTATTTTATTAATACTAAGTATTTTAATATATTTTCATCAATTTTCAAATATATAATTTACTTTCCAAATTCTAAAATGAAACCTTTAACTTTAAAAATTCTATTTTGTGGAAAATTTAATTTTTCTTGCTAAAATAAGAAATATAAAATTATTTTCAAGTATTATGGATTAAAATAACTTGAAGGCTATCCCAAGTGTCTAATACCATGGGAAAACACCAGGGTCAATTCCATGGTTTTTTATTTACCACTACCTAGGTGTCCAAGACCTTTTTTGTGATTAATAAAGAAATACTCCACTTTTCTATACATAACCACCCATTTAACCATTTAATTTCACTAAAAATTTACCATACTCTATGATATGATAGTTTTAACTTCCAAGGAGTCCTACCAAGGTTTCCTCAAGCCCCCAAGGTCCCGATTCTCAAGGTTTATGAACTACTCTTAAAGGTAAGGGAAATATCCATATTTTCTCTTCATTTCAAGAAACTATTTTTGTATATGTTTTCTAAATGTTATAGTAAATCTCTATTATTTCATTTTTATTCATTATATTACTTGAAAATTATGTTTTATCAATGGTATACCCTTATACCCTCTCTTTTTACCTTTTTCTAAAATCCCATTTTATACCTGTTATACTACCGATTTTACTTCTCTGAATTTCTCTCTTATCCTCAAGAAATTCCCATTTTATTTTCATTTTATGAATACCCAAACCTATTTATTTTCCAAGTTTATTAAAAAAGATTTAAAAATTATTTATTTTATTATGTTATTGATATAAATAAAACCCTCATTCCCTTTCCATCGGTTAAAAATGACACAATGGTCATTTTTTAAAGCACTTTTGAAATAATATGATTTTGATATGAATTTTTTTTTATTTAATTCTCCACAGATTGTTTATAAAATGATTTATTATGATCAATGTGTATCACATGAAAATTAAAAAATATGAACGGTTCACCCTAATATCACTCCAATGTATTGGGTGAATAATTTAATCTCTATAGATAACATGTTACATGATACCTTGGAGAATAACCTTGGTGATGTTATTATGAATATCTAAATTAAATGTTTTCAAAAAACTTATAAGTATTATTGTTGTTATTTTTTTATTATTCTACGTATCATGTTCTCTTTCTCATTCCTTTATGATATTCCTTAATTCCTTGCTGATATTTCTCAAGTTCAAATGATAACTATTTCTCTTACTTTATCTTACCGAGCCTTATAGTCACCCTTTCATTTGATGTATGTACCCAGGTTATGAGATGCAGTAAATGTACTTAGGATAAACCTATGATAAGAAATTTCAAGTGTATTATAAGAATTTTTTAAGTTTTCATGTATTATGTACCTTATTTACAAGAAACTAAACTTTAAAAGATCCTTTGTTTTGCACCATGTAATGAAAAGTTTATTTAATAAAAAGAAGGGATGACGTACCAAAAACATTTCTTGTTTGATTTATATTTATATGTAATAGGTCCAAGAGTATTAATTAAAAATGGTATATGGATAATAGATGATCAAGACATATGAGTGAGTTTACTCTAATTTACACTCCTTATCAAAAGTTGATAGAGGATATGTCACTTTTGGTGATAATTATAAAGGAAAAATTATGGGAGTTGGATCATTTAGAAATCTATGTTTAGTCCTTATCAATAAAGTTATCTATATGGAAATATTAAATCATAATATGAAAAGTATTTCTCAACTTTGTGATGAATTTTATTTTGTTAAATTTTCTAATAATTATTGTATTATTTTTAAAGATAAAATTCTTAAATTTAAGGAACATAGAATAGAGATTATTTATACTATAGATATTATTTATATGAATATAAAAAAGTGAACTATTTGACTTATAAAACAAATGAATAGGTATATTCAATATAATATTGAGAAACTACAATGTCTATTCTTTGAGAAAATTGTCTAAAAGAAATTTAGTTTTGGATTTACCTCAACTTAAATTGAATAAAAAGAATCTATATGATGTATACCAAATGGGAAATCAACACAAGTAATATTTTAAATCACATAAAATGGGTTTCTATTTATAGACCCCTATAACTTATTCATATATATATTTTTGGTCAATCTATAATTTCAATCCTAATAGGGAATTCATTTATGTGTTAATTTATTATTTTTCAAGATTTACTTGGGTTTTCCTTTTAAGTTTTAAAAGTCAATCCTTTTATGTTTTTTAAGTTTTTTCCAAATTGGACCAAAAAGAAAAAATTACAAAATTATTGATTTAATAAGTGACAATAGAGGATAATTTAAAAAAATTGACTTCAATTCATATTTTTCAAAACATGGTATCAAATATATATTTTCTTCCCCCAGGGTACCTCAACATAATCATTTTTTTGAAAAGAAGAATAATACTTTATAAGACATTTCTAAAACAATGTTATGTGAATATAACATGCCTACTCGTTTTTGGTTCTAACAATAAAAATAGTATTTTTTGTCATAAAAAAAGTTCTGATAAGACCCATTTTTAAGAAAACACCCCATCAACTATGAAATAATATAAATAAAACATTTGTATATTTTAAAATATTTGGATTCAAGGTTTATATTCTAAAAATAAATGATAATATTGGTAAATTTGATCCAAAGGATGATGAAGTAATATTACCTGGATATTATATAACATTAAACACATATAGTTTGATGTAAAACACTACGAGAGACGAAGTGACAAATGATTCATAGAAGAGTAAAACAGAAAAAATAAAGGAATAAGAAGAAGATATTGGGACACAGAGATTTATGTGGTTTAAGAAATTATCCATACATCCATGGAGAGGAAATATTTCACTAGTTCTGGGAGCACAAAATATAGTGATATCTCTAAGTTTTACACATTAAAACCATAGCCCAAAATGGGCTAATAAATAAGATGACGTATTATGTCACAAAACATACATAAATTCCACATTGCTGCAGTTAATGGTGGATGGAAGTCCACATAACTATAGTGATGTGGACACCCAACTCTAAGATAATACAATGGTCGGTGGATGGAAGTCCATAGAGCTACAGTACCGCTATCACCAAAGTCCTCAGTGCTATAGTTCCTTGTCAGTGTCATTCGATCAGCTCTACTATAGCCAATCAGAGTTGCTATAGTGCCCCCAAACATTGGGTTAGGGCCCTCTGACCCTTAGACCCCTGAAGCAGGGGCGTGTTTCCCCTATCAACCCTAATGAGCTCACTATAATGCTCGAACCATGAGAGTTGTGTCTTGATACGTAGTATGTGCCGCAAGAATTCAGTCTAACATCATACAAGATAGATCGGGCTACATCAATCTAACATAATTATTTTTCAATAAAATTTCAAAGATTTTTAATGAATCAAATAATTTAAAATATGATAAAAGTGATAATTTTGATCACAAAATGACTGAAGTTGATGATCTAAGTGATTATTTTTAAAACATGATACCTGAACCTCTCTTTGACAATAAAAGGATGATTATTTGGACCTTGATTTTCCAAAACCAAATCCTGAAAGAATTGATAATAGTGAACCAAAACGTGTGCTACCTAGATAGCTTAGAACCCTTATGAACCATCCCTTATAAATAATTATAGGAATATTAGATGAAGGAATTAGTAATTTAATGTGTGTAGGAAATCTTGAACAATTTTATGCTTTTATATCTTAACTAGAACTGAAGACTATATAAGAATCCTAAGTATATGAGATTATGGTTTCAGCAATGCAAGAAGAATTAAACCAGTTTAAGAGGAACAAGGTTTGGAAATTAGTTAATAGATCCTATGAATATATTTTTATTGGAGAAAAATGGGTAATTAGGAAGAAAACAGATTATCATAGTGTGATTACTAGTAGTAAGGGTAAATTAGTTTCTAAAAGTTATAATGAAGAAGATTGTATAGGTTAGGAAGAGACCTTTTCACCTATAGCTAGAATTAAATACACCAAGATTATCCTAGACTATGTATCACCTATGAATATTATATTATATCATATGGATGTAAAATCATATTTTCTAAATGATTTTCTTATGGAGGAAGTTTATGTTCAACAACCTTTTGGCTTTAAAAACCATTATTTTCCAAATTCATTTTTTAAACTAACCAAGGATCTTTATGGCCTTAAACAAGCACCTAGGTATTAATATGAGCATTTATGTTCTTTTATTTTATAAAATGATATTTTAGTAGGAGTAGAAGATCCTACTCTATTTAAGAAAAATCAACTTCATATATTTTTATAGTTCAAATATATGTTGATGATGTTATTTTTGATTCAAAAAAATAAAAAAGTATGTAATGAATTTTCAAAAATCATGAAAATATAATTTTAAATGAATATGATGTGAGAGTTAAATTATTTTATAGGTTTCTAGATTTATCAAAATTATTTGGGAATGAAATAAATCAAATAAAATACATATTTGATTTAATTAAAAGGTTTGGACTTGATAATGATAAAGTATGTACAACTCCTATGAGTTCTAATGAAAATACTGACCTGGATGAAGCTTGGAAACTAGTTTATGATAAGATTTATAGAGGAATAATTTTATGTTTATTATAATTGAATACCAGTAGACCAATCATTATGTTTTTAGTATGTCTCTGTACTAGATTTTAAGTAAGTATTAAAGAATCCCATTTAAAAGTTTCCAAAAATAATTTTAAGGTATTTTAAAGGAAAAATTTCTCTTTCCTTATTTCTACAAAAAAATTGATTTTAATTTAACTTCATATTAAGATGCTAACATAGGTGGTTGTAGAATAGATATGAAGATGACCTCAAGGACCATCTATTTTCTAGGTAAATCCCTAGTATCTTGTTCTTGTTAGAAACAACACTCAATTGCATTATCTACTACTAAATCATAATGTATTACAGTTGGTAGTTGTTGTGTACATGTATTGTGGATGAAACAAAACTTAATGTATTTTGAATTAGATTAAAATAGATATCAATTAAATTTTATAAAAATAGTTCTATACATATTTCAAAGAATCTAATAAATCATTCAAGAACAAAAAATATATACTTAAGGAATCATTTCTTGAGAGATCACACACAAAAAGGTTATATTACTCTTGAGTTTATCTATACTAAGAATTATTTAGTATATATTTTTACTAATCCCATTATGTGTGATAATTTTGATTTTATTAAAAGAGAATTGGGTTTATTCTAATTTCAATGAATTTAAATAATCTTGTTTTTATGGAATTTTAATTTTAATTTTATTTATTAATGATTTGTATTCAATGCGGAAGGGAAATTAATTTAGTATATTATGTTTCTCTATTTTTTTTTGTTTTTAGGAAAAAAAATCATTTCTTTTAGTTTATATTTTATTTATTATTGGTCAAAATTGACCCAGAACCAATCAGGTATGTAATCATTTTGGGATTCAGGTTAGTGACCTAAAGTTCGATCATCACTTGACCTGTTCTCCTTTGGTTTACGTATCTTCTACCAAAATTTGAACCATAATCCCTAACCAATCATCCATTTCTCAACCTCCAACTAACCTATATACCATGGTAAAGTCAATGTGTAGAGATGAGGGAAGCTCTGGTTCATCTAATAAAGCCAAAGGAAGTGGTGTTCCACATAAGGTTCATGCTAGAAAGGCTATCGATATAGAATGGATGAAGTCTATATAGATTCTTCTAAATAAGGTACTTTAGTTTCATGGATGAAATATTTTTTTGATTATAAAAAGTTTGTATTATTGTTTTAATAATAGGTAAACATGTTTTAATGAAATTATATGTTCTAGTTTTCAAGAACATAAGATGTTCATTTCTAAAATGTAAATGGTAAGGCTGTGTTGGTTTCTTCGGTTAAGTTGGATGAGTTATTTCATTTTCCCCATGAGGGGAGTATAATTTCATCCATATGTTGATGGGAACAAGTTCTGTAGTTCTAATAGAGGTGTTTACGTTTCTATTCAGAACCTTTTCTTTTGAGAAAAATCCAGTGAAGGTCTTAGAACCTAAGTGGAAGGTTCTCTTCAAGTTTGTTCAGATTGGGATAATCTTGATAGTAATAGAGATGGAGAAAGAAATATTTTGGGGTATATATGTGATATATATTTTGATTAATAATGAGAATCTCAACCTACCAAGTTAAATGATGCATTTTATGCATCACTACTGCAAAGTAAAAGGTAATATAAACTATTATCCTTATGGTAGGTTGATATATATAGTTTTAAAGAAGAAGAAAGTTTATTTGAATAAGGGAGAGGTTGTGAAATACTATAAGATTAATAAACTTTCTATATTTATTTTGAATACCATTCAGTACATCTATGAATCTCCTTAAAATTCCTTGAATCATGTTAGTTAAGATAGAGTGGATCAGGGGGATCCATTCAAAACCTCACCACCTAGGGATGTAGAACCTACAAAGTTGATGTCTTCTAGGGAGGGTTAGGAGTCTCAATATGATATAGGAGAGACACAATTTCCTGAGGTCTATCCTATAGTGGAAGATCCATCTTAGATTTAGTAAGTAGAAGCTTTTAGAGTTTCTGAAGTTGTTCAGTATGTGGAACCATTTATTGAGACAATTAGTCTACCTTTTAAAGCGAGTTAGTTGAGACTATGCCTAGTGTTTCATTTTCTAAAGGAAGATCCAAACCAAATCTAGAGTATCAACCAGTGGATCCAATTGTTCTTGGATAACCTATTCATGGATAACAAGATGGTGATGTGGTTATAAAAACTGTTGAACATTCTCATACACCATCTGAACCATCACCACATGTTGTTGTGCATGCGGAAGCACCCTCGATTAGTAAGAGTTCATAAAGTTCAGAAAGTTTTGAAATATAATTCTTTTTCTATTCTATATAGCTGAGTTTTATAATAATCAATAATATTATAATGAGTTAAAAAAGGAGTTAAAATATTCTAAGGATAAGATTAGAGAACTCAAGGATTACTATGTTTCCAAAGATTAATTTTATAATTTGTTTGGGTTAATGGATCCCAAACAATGATGATTAGAAATATAAAATTAGATTCTCATATTTAACAATTTTTTTATGAAATAAGTTCCAAGGATATTGATGTGATGAAAGATCTAGTAATAGATTTGAAAGATTTTTTCCTATAAAATCAGAGTCCAATGATCTTGGTTTTATAGTTTAATCTCAAAGAGACATGTTCTAGAATATTCAAAAGGTAAAATCATGCATGTCTCAAAATTTTCTTGATGAGATTAAGTATTTTGGGGCCAAAATGAAGGAAAGCATGCAAAATTCAAAAAGTGTAGTAGTTATTCAGTTGGAATTCATTAAGATTTTTCAACTGAATACCATAGTTTCTACCTTAGAACCTTCAGTTTTTACATATTTTCATTGCAGAGTTGATATGTTGCACTAACAATTGAATTATGTGTCTTTAAAGATTCAATCCCCATAGTGTGATATGTTTACACTAGTTCTAATACAAGATTTCAAGAGGGATATTATGGGTGAGTTCCAAGATACCATATAATCTATCAGGAAGCTGGGTATATGAACTAATATATCCTTAAATAAAGTAGTGAGAATTTATGATGGATCATATGGGAAACTAAATGAGATAATGAATATATCTAAGGATACTCAATGTATGGATTTTAGATCTCTTATCCCAGTTTCTAGAAACCATAATTTTTTTAAACTTGTTGTAAAAGGCCAATGAAGAAGTTCAAGGGATGTATTTAGAATCTTTAGTAGAGGTATAAAGTGGAGAATTTTTATAAGCTCCCTCTATTCTAGTTTTTTATAGAAAATGATTTGGTTTTATATATACCTATAAGGCTTATTCCTTCTATTCATTAAAACCTCTATTTTAGTGTATCCTATTACTTCTATGGAACCTATACCTATACATGCTCCTACTAATATTAGAGACCTAGTTCCTCAACCTCAATTGAGTATTCTTTAGAATTTTTTTAAAATTTTGATAGAGCAAGTGGGAAGTATATATAAAAACTGCAATCTGTGAATGGAATAATGATTGATATGAAATGTTATGTGGACCAGATCCTAAAGAATCTATTAGTATAACTTTTATCTGGTACATCTAATACTTATCTTTCTTCTTTACTCAATAATCCTTCAAGTATCTCTTCTATTGATCTATAATCCTTCAAATGGATACTAATAAATGGTTTTTCCTCTATTGATAAAATGCATATACAAGTATCAATTTTCATTCACGAGTTCTGTAAGTTAGATATCCTCAAGTGGATAAAAATGTGTGCAGATGATTTGTATCATCTAAGAAGAAGAATGACTCTAGTCCCTGATCCTCTAAATACATTTAGTGGTACCAGAAAGAAGATGGAATATGTTTATGATCCATCCACAATCTATCAAAAAGATAAATCCAAGGTGGATGCTTCCCTAGCTACGGATAATTCTAAGGAAGGAACCTCATCTTATGTACCTACAAAGAATGTAAATTCTTCTCCTGCTGACTATTATAGTTTCTATATATCTTAAGGTAATATTGAAGTAATTATTGGATGGATGTTTAGAGGCATAAATACAAGATAACTTTTGGTAGTGAAGAATCTGCTACTATAGATATTGGAAGATTTGTGCCACCATATCCAATAGAAACACCAACTACCTATCAAACCAACCTTACATCCAAAATACCTCCACCCAAATGAACATCTCAGTTTGAACCTATTTATAAACCTGAGTATTCTGACTAATATATTGTATTTTTGTTTTTGTGGGTGTTGATTGGATGTATGTTTCTCCACATTGATAATTAATTAAATCATTTTTTTGTTTATTTCTTGTGTCTTTATTCCTGATTGTCGTCATATCATGTTCTTTATTCACATCTTATATTTTTATTAGATATTATTTTCATTTAATTTTTTTCAACTATTTGTTTTGTTAACTGGATTTCATTCTTTCCATTATTCAACATTTAATTTTAGAACCATAATTAAATATTTAATTACTCTAAGTCCTTCATTAATAGTGTTTGTCCCTATCTATACCCTTATTTTTTAATGACACAAAAGGGGGAGAAGTTATCAAAGATTAAACTATGTCTAATAAATGGTCTAGAAGTTTCTAACTAAGGGATAAAAACACATTATTTTAAAATAAATAAATAAATATATATATATTATAGTTTTCAACAAATGTTTTTTAATCCTTCTAAAATTTTGTGTTTAATGCTTATGGGTTTTGTGATTATCAAATAAAGGGGAGATTGTTGGACTACTAATGTTGTTCTAACATATCCCATGTACTTTATATTTTTATGATGTAAAATACCCTTTCATATATTATTGATGATTTTTTAAGTGTATTCATTAAGTTTTATCTTATTTTAGGTGTTTCTATTATTAAATTCCTCAAGTATACTATTATGGACACTTTGGATAGAATTTTCCTAAGTCCATAAAAAAGGTTATTTGAGGCATTTGGCCTACATAGAGAAGTCAGCTACATAGATAATTTGACTATGTAAATCACCTATGTGAATTATTCACCTACATAAATTGGATATGTCGAGATATGAATAATTTGGATACATGGTGATTTAAAATTAGTTACATCACACTGCAACTTGTATTTATTACCATTAAAGAACTTGAGTGATATTTTAATACTGGAGTGAATTATTTAAATTCCAGATTAAATTTTTATGATAAAAAGATTATAATAAGAGGCATGTACTATTAATGGAAACAAATAAAATGATAATTTATTTTTCTTTACTGTTGTCAAGGTATTTCCAAGAAAAGGACCTGTGTTGTTATATTAAGAGTCATAGATTTTATGGATATGTGACATGTACTTAAAAGAGATGTTTTATCATGAATTTTGTATTAGATAGAAAGTTAAAAGTGATATATTGAGAAGAACAAAATCACCTACACTATTATAAGAAGACCTCTTTCTCTCGAATCTATTTAATGCTAATTTATTTTACTTGAGAAAAAGAATAATCCTTATGATATATAGTGATTCTATATTGATCACCATAAATCTTGTTTAGGAAGACCCTCCTTGAGATTTTATATCTTTCCATTATATATCCTATAGATTTCTTCCTTCTATCAGTTGTATTTTACAACTGTGTGTTCAATCTATAAACTCTCTATTTTATCTCTTTCATTGTAAAAGTTTCTTGGAAAAAGAACCTTGAAGGTTTTAGTTTGTAAAGACTTTCTGGTGCCTGGTTGAAATATCTTTTTCTATTGTAACATGTTTTAGTTGCTTTCACTTAGTCATACAGTCCATGTAAAATGGAATGACAGTCCTTGGTAAAAGGACTGGTCTAGTAAAAATCACCAAACTCATGGAGAATAGTGTTAGTGGAGTGGACTATCAGAATTATATTTCATAAACCCCTATAAATCTCTATGTTTGATCTTTATTTTTTGTGATTTATTGACACTACTTCTTATATTGAAGGAATGATAAGAAGTTAGTAAATTCTAAATGGGTCATTTTTTCTAAGCAAATAAATTTTCAAGAATTCAATTCACCCCCCACTTGAGCCTTTTTTCTATTATCTCGGGACAACACTCTATTCCTTCTATCTCTATCTCTCTCACTATATATATATATATATATAATTTTTGTTTTATCTGGAATAAGTGAAGCCATTAAATTCATATAATCAAGTTAAAAGGTAATCATATTTTTTGTTTTCTAATTATTACATTTTATTTATTTAAATAATTTTTCCCATAAAACTCCCTTTATTCTCTTCAATTTCATAATTTTGAATTTTTTTAATTATTATATTTAATAATATTTTTAATTATTAACTTTATCATTAATGTTTTTTTAAAATAGGATTAATATTAATTATTTTATTTGAATTCTTTCTCTTTTATTAATAGTTTCAAATTCTTTTTTTCTATCTTAATTCATCACTTTTATTTATTTTGTTTTGTTTCATAATTTTTTTTTATTTTCATTAAATTTTATTTATTGATTTCTTTTTTTTTCATTTTTAATTATTTTATTTTAATTATTTATTTTTATTTTATTTTATTTTCTTTCCTTTTTATATTTTTTGGTTTTATTTTCTCTTTATTTTAAATAAAACTAACATGTAAACTAATTTTACTTTTGATTTTATTTATTTATATTATTTTATATTTGGAAGAACTGGCCTTGAGGGAGGCCATGATACATAGACATGGATAATTTAGCCTTGTTTATTTTATATAAAGTTATCACACCACTTATCATAGTGGTTAGATAGAATTATTTTCTAGATTTCATGGACTTGTTTTACACCACACTGACTTTGGAGTTTCTGAGCTCATTTTATACAAGTTTCACCAAATCTATTGATGATGATAAGAATGAAAAAATAAATTTATAGTATTTATTGATTTATTTTCAGCGAACACACTATTGCAATAAATAATTTCACTAACATTCTTAATCTTCCAAGAAGATTGATGATAAAGATACTTAAAATAATTTTCTTACATAATTTCAAAATATATGCACAAGTGATATGATTTATGAGCTAAGGAACAAAAATTCATCGATATTATAATCCCTAGCATACTAGTATATCCACCAACTTATGACCATAATGGTAATTCATTATAATAAACTCATCAATATAGATAAACACAATTTATATCATTATAAAACACTTATTAAGTGTTATGAGAGGTTGGGATAGGGTAAATCATGGTAGAGGATATGTTACTCGATTGGATAAATCTCCATTCTATGATGATGAGCTTAATGTCATTACTAACATTGGTACAATTAAAGTGTTGTATGAATAATAACTAAAATATATCTAGATTTAGAGTCTTATCACTCCTGAGATATTTCATTCTAAAATACAACACAAGGAGGAGTAAGAGTACGATATGCAAGAGATTACTCAACTAAAATAATAAAAAAACTTCCTTGGTTTGTACCATGAATTTTTTAGAAGTCACATGGTCCTTTCATATTTAGAATGACCAGAAGACTGTCATAACCACTACCACCACCACCTTAGATCAATGATATACTATAGTCTCTTCCATATGTTCACCTCCATGATATTCATGGAATAAGAGGATACATTCATTATATTGATATACCAATAAAAACCATGAATGGTGAGATGAAATACACAAGGGATATCTATATGAATTTGGAAGAAAAATTAAGGATATTGGGGATATATATGAAAAAATTTATAATAACATTTCCTCTACCTTCTAAGCCACATATAATGGAATATGAAATATTTCTACAACATAGAAACAAAAAAAATCAGGGAATCAAAATATTTTTGTATATTATCTAAAACTTAAATTTTATTTTTTTTATATTTTATCATTTACTTTACTTTAAAATTAAAAATAATTTATACAAAATATAAAATTATAAAAAATAAAAAAAAATCATGTTTGCTTTTGAATATTTGGGGAAATGTTTAATTTTAAGTATGGTGGAGTGGTTTAGGATATATATATATATTATTTGTTAGTTTTATTTATATTAGCTTATATTTATTAGAATAAATTTTTTAATTCTTAATTTTTAGTTCAACTCAATTATTTTTACCTTCTAGATGTATTGTCTATAAGAAATAGTCATGATAGGTGATTGATGGTGGGAACATAGGTTTTAGTGTTTTTTTACTACCAAGATAATTATATATTGACTAATTATAATTATAATTTGGGTCTATTCTATAACAAATATTCTCAGGAGAAAATTGACGGTGAGAATTTGGGATTTGGTAGGTTTTACTTCCATAATAGAAATTAATATAAAAAATGAAATAGAAGTGTGTGCATATATGAAAAATATATTAAATAAGTAAAAATTGATATTTTTTAACTGAAAGATAGAAATTTAATACCTAATAACTAGTGAGTTTTGGAGGGGATAAAACTTATCTGAATGTAGTGAAAAAATCAACTAAAACTTATAAACCCACAATATCCATCCATTCATATTGAACTAAATAAGATAAATGAATAATGACGTACCACTTTTTTTTGTTGATCCAGTTTGTTAAATCTCTACCATGATTTTGATAAATATAATTAAGAAGCAACCAAAAAATTCATTCCTCCAAGGATATCCATGGGCTATGTGAATCTCACAACTCTTGGGAAGGATCTTCTCTTATAAATGGTATACTAGAGCATTTATGCCAAAAGATTAAGAGAATGAGAGTCAGAGAGATTTTTCCTGAAGAGTTTTTCTATATTCAAATGCATAAGAACCAAAAACTATGAGCCTTTATATATATATATATCAATCCAAGGATACTCTTTAGATTCCAAAAATTTATCAAATGTTCAGTAATCAATGAAATGTTTCATAACAAATCATAATTTTGATTTATTATTCAACATTTTAACAGTGGATTTAGTCATTTGAGCTCCATAAATTATCATCATATGATAATATAACTAAGCATGACAACCTGAAATAGGGTAAATGATGATTCCCATGCATTATCTAATAATTCATGCATCTCTATGTACCAAAATAAGGAATAATGACACAAAATTTATCGTGGTGTATAACATTAGAAACCATGACATGGTAAAGACCACGATGTCATGGTTTGACCTTTAATGTATATTTATATTAATTTATCACTTACACCAAATCCTCATAAATATAGTTCAATTTCACTTTATGCCACATAATATATAACAAATTATGAAACTATATCCAAAACTCATTCTAAATATCTTCTGAAACTCATTTGGGAAGAGATAACATTCATTTTCACCACATGTGATATCATATATAACTACCTATGAAAATCCATCCAAAACTCCTTTTGTATACTTAATAAATTTGTGGTGTAAAACCATGAACCTTCATAAAGGTACAAGTATATTAATTATTTTTGTGAACTTCATGTAGTACCCCTGGCTGGGAATTTTTGGGAGTTTAGAGTGGTCATGGAGGTGTTTAGAGGGTTTAGAGGAGGCCGAGACCTATAGAAAAACCGTTGTAGTGTGACTGGATAGCTTGGATAGATCCAATGACTAGCTGGTGGCATGAAAATTAACCCTAAGGGTGGCCTTGTTGTATATGGAAGTGAAAATACTTTGGGGTTGGGTTTTGATATTATAAAGAAAAAACCATTGGGGTGGTCCATGATACCTTATAAAGAAAATAACCCATGAGGTGGTCCATGATGAATTTTCAAAACTCCCTTATGGGAGGGTTTGAAATGACTATAAAGAAAACACCGAGTTGGTGTGGTTTGTTATGAATATAAATAAAACACCCAGTTGGGGTGGTTTGTGATGATTCTAAATAAAACATCCTATTAGGGTGGTTTGTGATGTCTATGAAGAAAAAACATAGTTTTTGTGGGTTTTTATGGATATAAAGAAAACACCTAGTTTGTGTGCTTAGTGATAAATATAAGTAAAATACCCAGTTAGGGTGGTTTGTGATAAATATAAAGAAAAAACTAGTTGGGGTGGTCTGTGATAACTATAAAGAAAACAATAGTTCATGGTGGTTTGTGTTTTATGGTTGCCATGGTCCACTTGATGTGCTTAGAGACACCCTGACACTGGACGAATTAGGTAGGGTCAATAAAGCTCTCAGACCTAAGGATTGAAGGTAATATGGGCCAACCTTGGGTGTCATCTTGAACTTGGGAATCTATGGTTATTTACTTATTTTATTTAAACTTTATAAACTATTAAATTGTTTATCCTTAGAACTTATATATACACTTTATACATACTATTTATATTTACTAAATTAATTTTTGGTGACCTACTAAGTTATACTCACACACTACTCTGGCCGCCATGACACTTGGGTACCCAAGAAAATATCACTATTGAATTATAGGTGAAATCTAGATAATATCCCATTTCTTATGATTGATGTGGGAGTCTAGGATAGATTATGGATGTTTGGGACTAAGCTAGGTCTTGGGTTCATTTTTCCAGAGTTTCCAGTATTTTATCTTTTGGTATTTTGAGATATTATATATATTCATTTATTGTATGACTACCTAGTATGTAGTATATGGTTTCATTTTGATATATCTTGGTTTATTTATTATTTATCATCTCTTGACTGTATTTCATATCATTATTTTATTTATATGGATAATATTTATGTTTTATTTTTCTCCCTCCACCTTTATACTTTGATATGATGGAATATTATCTCCACCATACCACATTATACCCACACTACTAGTCGACAACCTCTATTGTATGGTGAGGTGTTCCTGAGGTACAATAGTGAATGTTGTCATGAGCATTGAGTAGTGGTATGGGGAAATAAGACATTAAAAAGTGACATCAATTTTTTTCTTTGGTTTGACTATTTGGGTAAGGTAGACATGAGTTATGGTGTTTTTGAAACGTGGTATGGAACTTGTTTTTAGAAATGGAAAACCCACGTATAAGGGAAGTCCATGTTTCTAAGGATAGGATTTATGTTCTCACTATTCACTTTTTACTATTGATTTGATTTCACCTTGAATGAAACATATGATTATGATGTTATTGGTTTGTGGAATTTGATCCCTTGGCTGATATGGAAAGGGGGAATGTGTTCATGAATTATCTCAGGCACGTAGTATTCACATGTCATTTTCATGACTGCCTATATTTTTTACCTATTATATGACATGGGTTATATATTAAAAGTAACTCTAGATATTTATATGGTGTTTTAATATAAGTGTATGGTGGAATTTTTATGAACCAATACTATATTTTTTCATTTTTCTTTAACTAGAAGTTCTATAATACGGGGCTCACTTATAAAGTGTTTTCCTCTATAAACTATACTTGACATTTCATTTAACTGAGCCCTATATTATGGAACTTCTAGTCAAAGAAAAATGAAAAAGTATAATTTTTTTTAATCCTATGTATATGATGTGGACCTTGTGTGTGTGTAATATCGACCCTGTGTATGGGTAGTAGGGGATCTTGAGAGTGCTCGAGTTATGAGTTTCTTGTGTTGAAAGTTATGGGGAGTAGTAGGTCATTGCACCTGTTATCACTTTTATTGAACTGTAGTGTTGGGAATTGAAATGGAGTTGTAATCTGATGTGGGTCCTGGTTTTGTGTGACATGATTCAAATAATGGGTAAATGGGGCTAGTGGGAGAGCTCGGGTTGTGAGATCTACATGATGTGAGATGTATGGGGTTACTACAAAGCCATACATGTTATGGATATCTATGGCCCTTGTGGGTTATTCCTTACTCGAGAGTGGATAGGGTAGGAAATTATTTACCTTATGTGATAACCCTAGAGAGGGTGTGATGGTTTTATAATTTCATCGTGATATTGAGAGGTGTCTTAGTATGTTGGTGAGATGAGTATTTGGACTGAGTAGTAGCAGTTTTATTGCTATTATTAGAGACAAATGTGATGTGTGAGGGTAATCTAAGAGATGAGTTAGATCAGGATTTTAGACACCTAAGAGATGGATATAAAAATGGATTTTTATGGAGATGATGTGGCACAAGAGGTGATATAAAGATTTTTCTAGTTGTGTTGATGCCTTATGTGTTTTGGGTTTGGATTCCCAAACTTGATGTTACAAGTTGTGTCTAGATTTTTAAGGGTAGGATCAGAGGCTATCTAACCTAGATATACTGTGAACCTATATTTTTTAACCTAAAATGGGTAGAGTATGGGTAAATTATTTTGGTTTTGTGATGATTCCCCTATTTTTTGATGGTTTCATAACAGCCTTGTCATGGGTGAGGTACCATAGAATTTTTGCAGAAAGGAAAGCATTGAGTCAGATGCATGTAAATGGATGAGTTGACATGCCGTAATCTTGTTCTACTAGGTTATTTGACATGTGATACTAGGATGAATGGGTTATGAATCGAGTTGGTTGATACTGATAACACAACAAAGTAGAACTTGGATGTACACATTCTAGGTTTCTTGGTTAGTAGTTAAAGCCGTTGAATATTGTTGAAAAAGTATAAATGAGGTACATACTTTTCCTAGTTCCATGTGAGTGAATTTTATCTAACATATGTGGTAAGTGGGATGGTATAGCCTAAGATTTACCCTATGGTGGTGATCTTGATTTTTTATATTTTGTGGTTGGATTTAGAGAAAATGTGAGGCATGCCAGTGTTTTGTTTTTTGAGGAATATCTTAGGTAGGAAGATTGGGTTGGTAAAGTTACATGGCCCATGAGGTGAGGTCATGACGATGGGTGGAAGTGCATGGTGGTTTATTTTAGTGCTCATAGTATACATGTGAGTTTTTGGGAGTATATAAGTGTGGTACCTATAATCCCATTGGGGTTAGGACCTTATGAGATGAATGTATGTTCTGGTGGGGGTATTAGACTCCTTAGAATTCCTGACCAACATGAATAGAGGTCATGGGTTTCCAATGGGATTAATGAATTATTTTTCATGGTGCGAGGTAAAAAGAGTGTGTCACACCTTGGTTGATCAAGAGTATAAAGTGGGTTTAGAATGTTAAGGATGCAATGTTCAATGGATAGAGAAAGCGTGTCTCTTAGGTATGAGTAGTTGTAATTTTTAGGGGATGTAATGCTTTAGGGAGTGAATGATGTGTAGAATGAGATCTCTATAAGTAATGATGAGAAGGCTATGGGATTAGGAGTGATTCAGGGATATAGTGATGTTTGAATCATGTTAGATATGGGTTATTCCCTCTCATGAAATAAATCATTCTATTTAGTGTGATAACCTTAGGTATTATGTAATTTCAAGTCACAAAATGTGATGACTTTGGAAACAAGATAGTGCCTTAGCTACAACAAGATAAGAAATGAGGCAGATGTGGGGTTGCTAGTGAGACTAGGTAGGGCCCATAGATGGATGAATGTGATCTTAATGTATTGGTGATAAAGGTCATGGGACTTGAGTTAGAATTATTGGCACCAAGTGTACAATGACAGTTGTTAGTACTTGTTTCAAATCAGCTGTGCAAGAAACCACTATGTTGATTAAGTATCAAGTTGAACTAGATTAGAGTGCTTTTTAGGTAGTATGACTAGGGCTAGGGAATTCTAATGTTTGATTGATAGTGTATCTCATGCAATTTCATTCTCTTTGGTTATTAATATGGAGGTCCTAAGGTGGGGAGTCAACATTGATCCAGTGAGTCTGTGATACTCATTTTGATTAGTTTTCAAAAAAAAAAGAATTAAAATGTTGAGGATAGGTGGTGGTGGCTCCACCTACTCCTCTCTACCATTCTAGGGTTCCCTCAATGGAATTATGGAGGGGGGAGGACTGATCTCTACTCTGAATTTCCTCCCCATTCCTCCATTCCTTTCTTATCCACACCTGCTCTATTTTTTCTATTATCTTTTCTTGTGGGGGCTTCACGGTCAATATCAGTGGTATTAGGCATCAATGAACCTATTTATGGATTCCCTTACCCTTCAATATTTTCTCTGGCTTCCGGTTCTTTCATCACTCTCTCAGTTGGTCAACTTTTGTGATTTCAAGAGGCTTTGCAAGGTGCTGATTATTCTGTCAGTGGTGCTCTAGGAGGCTTGTCTTTCATTGTCTTTGATTTGGGATATGGTGTTTCTCATCAAAGGATTTCCGTGACAAATATTCATTATAGGGTGTGTTGCGTGGACCTTTACTAAATATCCATCTGCTCAAACCTACCCTGGATCCTTGGTTTAATGCCTCATTCCTAGTCGGTCTGGTGAATTGTTCTATGAGGGGGTTTTGGTTGGTTCTTCTGAGTGGGTTTTAGTTTTTAGGAGTTTTGTATTTCATGATTTATACCAGGGAGTTTTTGAGAGTGAAGGTTTTGGTTTTCCCCATTACTGTCAGTTTATCATCAGAGATCCTTGATGAAGCTGGTTCCATTTGTAGGTGATGTTTTTTATCTTCATTTTTCATTGTTTCAAAGGTGATTTTATGGGGTGATGTGATTCCAATGGTGGTGCCGAACATGAAGGGTTTATAGTGACAGTCAGGTTTTTCAGGTTCACTGGTGGTGGTTCTGGTTATGTCCACCAGTGTTGTTGATGTTGGTTATTGATGATGATGCTAGTGTTATATTGACGAGGATGAGTCTATGGAAGGATACAGTGCTCAATGTGTTAGTGTCTTTGATGGAGGTGATTTGAAGAAGGTTGGAAACTTGACTAAAGGCTGATATAGGTGAATCTTGGATGTGATCTTCTCAGTTGCTGTGAATCCATTAAATATTGAATTTTGATTTGGGGAATCTTTATATCTTTTGGTTCCCACCTGTTGTGTAGGTTACTGCTCATACAAAAAGTGGATTACGAAAATCAAATAAAAATATAATTTTTAGTTAGTGAGGAACCCAACCTATTTTAGGTCAAGGTTTTTGATGTAATGAGGGTATAACTGACTAGGATATATACCTAAATGGAAGGTACAAAAGTGTGGGTATCAGTTGGTTAGATTTTGGTGGAGCTAGCATGATAGATTTTGGACCAACTCTAGACATAGGTGATAGTAAATTGGTATGACTAGGTGTGAATATCAAGATTTAGGTTTGTAGAGTGACTGGGTCTATGATAATTTAGTGCTCAGTGATGAAATACAAATGTGAATGAAGGGGTGTGATCCCTTATTGTAGAAATGGTCTTGAGAGTGAGGTTACAGTTTTTTATGAGATGACCTGGTAAGAATGGGCTGCTGTTGGCTAGTGGAATCAACCACTGAGGTGAAACATTATTGGTTTTGAGAATTCATGAACTCCACTAGACACATGGTGTCATGGTAGAGTTGGTTAACATGATCAACCTTATGGTGCATGGTTCAGTGAGGTTTTTAGTAAGGGAGATGGTTTTGTTGGGTTTTGGAACACTAATAAGTAACAGGAGGATAGGGGATCAATGTTGTTAGGATCAAGTCTCATGTGGGAGACCTCAGAACATGTTCAATTGATCTTGAGAATGCATGAAGACTATCCGAGGTAGGAATAGGTCGTATTCATATTGATATCTACAAAATCTTGAGTTTGAGGTGAATGGATACATGTACATATGAATGTAACCAGGGTGGGGAAACTGTCATTATTAGAAGCTATGGAATCATATTCTTAGAGAGATGGAGATATTTTAAATTGTGAGAAGGATCGGTGAAGGGCCTCGGTAACACATTGAGATTCGACTCAGGGATAAGGTATTATAAGGTGGGGAGATTTTAAAACCCAAATCCTTCATAAAGGTATTAGTTTATTAAAATATTTGGTGAACCTCATGTAGTACCCTTTGTTGGACATGTTTCAAGGGTTTAAAGTGGTCACGAAGTCATTCAGAGGGTTTAGAGAAGGCCAAGTCCTACAAAAAAAATACTATGGTGCCACTGTCTTGTTTGTGGCATTTCCAATAGACTGAGAGGAATTTTGAACACACTGGTTATCCAGTTCCCCCCAAATACATTTTTAAATAGGGTCATTCTGATAACTTCACCAGGGCCACCACCAAAATACCCAACTCAGGTTTTCCCCTATCAAATGCCAATAACATCCCCTCAC
This sequence comes from Viscum album, assembly GCA_963277665.1. Classification (NCBI taxonomy): domain Eukaryota; kingdom Viridiplantae; phylum Streptophyta; class Magnoliopsida; order Santalales; family Viscaceae; genus Viscum; species Viscum album. The sequence continues at coordinate 818,455,856 of OY728148.1, forward strand.
ACCATTTTTCTCTCCTCCTTGAGGTTTTTAGGATCTCCGTTGATTCTTGATGGTTTAGTGTTCCATGAATGGTGAATTAGATCTAGAGGTAGTTCTATGAATATTTTCCCTCCTCTTTCTCTTTCATTTCTCTACCAAGTTATTTCTCACTATTTAAGTCTAATACGCCCTATTTTTATAGATTTTTTCTACTTATTCATTTTATTCTATTTTAGCTTGAATGAGAGAAAATTATTAGATGATATAATTACTCTAAGGTTTAAGTAGGTGGTATTTTAAAATCAACCCATATTCTAACCTTATTTTCTAGTGGGGAATTGTATGGTCGTACTGACCTTTTCATACATTGATCTAGTCTTAATTACATTTTTATGAATAGTTTTATCATAGTTTAAATTCCCTAATGCAATTCTCTCCACCCTTGTAAATAGTAATTCCAAGAGGAATTCCTTGGATATAGAAATTAAACTAAGTTTGGATTAATAAAAGAGTTTATATATTCATGTATAGAAATGTGGGAATATGAGAATAGTGATGGATTTCCCTATTCAAATGAGTAAATTATAATTAAAATGGATTAAATGAGAATTGTGATGTGAATTTATTATTATGAAATGTAATTTCACAATCATTAATAATTGTGATAAAAATTATCCTTGGTTTTAAGACCTAATGAAATGGTAAAAATTGAATGGTAAGATAATGATTTGTGGTTTCTAAGGTGGGAAACAATGACTTGAAAAGGGTTTTGTAACTATAAAGTGAAATTGTTAAATTGGAAATGGATTTTTTTAATTATTTTAAAGTTATTGAAAATTACCCTTGGGGGTAGTCTTGATTTATATGTAATTGAAAACAAATTGGGGAAGGTTTTGATATTATAAAGAAAATACTATTTAGGGGTGGACCGTGATACCATATAAAGAAACACCCTATGAGGCAATATGTGATGAATTTTGAAAACAACATTAGGGGGATGTTACTAATGATTATAAAGAAAACACCTAGTTGGGGTGGTTTTCTATGTCTATAAAGAAAACACCCTGTTGGGGTGGTTTGTGATGACTGTAATGAAAACACCTAATTGTGGTGGTTTATGATGACTATAAATAAAACACTTAGTTGGGGTGGTTTTTTATTACTATAAAAAAACACCCAGTTGGGGTGGTTTGTGATGACTATAAATAAAAAACTCATTTGGGGTGATTTTTGATGACTATAAATAAAACACTTAGTTGGGGTAGTCCATGATAACTATAAAGAAAACCCCCATTCAGGGTGGTCTATTATTATCATATAGAAAACATCCATGATAGTGTTTTGTGTATTACGGTTAGTGTGGTCCATGTAATGTGCTAAGTGACACCCCAACATAGGCCAAAATAGGTATGGTCGATCAGGGTCTCAGACTTAAGGATCAACGGTAACATGGAACAACCTAAAGTGTCACTATGTACCCATGAATCAGTGGTCATTTATTACTTTTATTTAAATTATTTAAATTATTAAACTATTTATTCTGAAAAATTCTACATGCACTTTATACTGACTGGTTATTTTAGGGACACCATTGGCGGTGACCAAATGAGTTGTACTCACATTTTTCTTAAGCCTCTATAAAACATGGGCACCCAAGTAGATATCACTATTTCATTATAGGTGTAGGTTAGATCAAGGATGATTTATTGTGATTAATGAAGTAGGCTTGGCTAGAGTATAGAGATTTGGGACTAGGCTAGGACTAAATTCAATTTTGGTGGAGTATCCCATACTTCATCTTTCGGTATTTTGTGATACTATATATGGTCAAATATTGTATGACTACTTGTAATTTAGTATATGGTTTCATCTTGACATATCTTGGTTTATTGATTATGTTTTGGAACATGAATGTATGCCATTCCATTGTTTTATATATCTGAATGATATAAATTTTTTCCTTTAATTCCAACATTTCTATGCTCTAATATGTGGATATTGTAAGATCCTGGTTTTTGGAAAGGTATGTTTTCGTTATGTTTTGGTTGAATCCCTTGTTTCGGGCTTCAAGGGATGTTTCCTGAATGTGTGAGAGGCTTTGGGGATGTTCCGGGGGCTTGGGGCATGGAAGAAAGGAAATATGGGCAAGAAAGGCCAGGGAGCACACCCTGCGCACAGCTAGGAAAACCGTGCGGCCTGCCCAGGATAAACCATGTAACCCTTCCTCCTCCAGAAAGAATAATGTGCACGGTTTTCACGTGGTTTTCCAAACTATGCGGCTAAATCGTGCGACCCCTCCTCTTCCAGACAGTGGCATGTGCACGGTTTGTGCACGCTTTTCCAAAACGTGCGGACAAACCGTGCAACCACTTAAAGATGGGACAAACTACAAGCTTTCCACTCCGGGCTTTAAAACCCCACTTGGGATTTCCTCTCTTTTCCTCCCTCTCCACCCTAGGCACGAACCAAAATGCCCAAAGTCTCCAATAGACTGATCGCCTTCGATTCTAAGGCATTTTTGGTGCCGTTGGTTGCGGATCGAAGCTCTGGGTAAGGCTAATCCCATTCTTTCTTATCTTTTTGGTTTAGGGTTTTTATCTCCTCTCCCTCTCGTTCCAATGCTCTAAAACCCTAAATTTTGGGTGAGTTTCAGGTTGAAGATCCAAAGGTTGGTCGGATCGAGGTCTAAGGACTCGATTGAGAGTGCGTTCAACCATGCTTTCGAGGTAGGTGGTCTACAAGTGATATACCATAGTTATTTGGGTATTTGTGCATGTGTGGTTGTGTTATTGATTTACTTTGGTTATGTTTTGAATAACCTTTGAATTTTTGGTAATAATGGTGTTTAAAATGTAAAATGGGAACCCTCACGATCCCTGTGGGATGTGTTGGGATAGACTTGACCTAATTGTGGCTATCCATGGGATGTACCGGCATTTCCCAGATTTAGGGATTGATATTAAACAAGTGACCTTGTTGTAATGAATTTTAGAGCCCATGATAAATGTGTTGGCATGATTGGTTGAACTTGTAATAGAAGTTAGGTAGTGCACCTATACTTGGTAATAACCTATGGGTTAAAGTGGAATGGGTTAAATGATTGATTCATGGGAATGATGAACGGGTTAAATGGGTTAATGCGTAAAAGGATTAAAGACCATAATGGGATAGAGTATGGGTTTAATGTTGAATGCTTAGTGAGATAGGCATAACACATGGGAATTGGGTGAATGGTTAAATTATGTGAAATGGTAATGTGTTAATGGGTTAAGGCATGATGTGGTTTCCCATGTGGGTTGTGGTGAATAGTTTTTGCTGAAAGGAAAATGGTTTGGATGGTTTATGGTTACTTATATATAAGCATGTGCACATGGATTTATAGATTGGGGTACGACTTGAGGATCAACACCCACGGGTCGAGTGAAGACTGAGGTTCTAAACTCCACCCTAAATGCACGGGTTAGGAAAGGGTATTGAGGGTCTATTCTCCTAACAGTTGCATCCACTCGGACTGAGGCTTCGAGGGGAGGTTATGGTTGCTATGATGGGTTAGTCCTAGTGAGATAGGATAACGATGTGTTTACCCTCTTGCATGTGATTGTTGGCCTTAGACCCATGTAACATAGTGTATGTGATTAACCCATGTAAATGTGATGAAATAGTAAATGGTTATAATGGGTTTGTAATGAATGGTAATGGAAGTGGCATTAGCTTGGCTCTAAACTAGATAATGGTACCTTAGATAATTACTTGGCAATTATCATTCATATTCCCTTGCATGCACTATCTGTTTAGACTGTATATTTTGTAGACACCGTTGGTGGTGGCCTACTGAGTTGTACTCACACCCTTCTCGGGCCGCCGTTGGGTACCCGAGCAGACTTCATGTTTGCAGGTCAGGAGAAGGGCATAGGTCCTTACTAGATAGTGAGTGGACATGGGTAGCACTTGGTGGAGGATCCAGACTTGGAGTCGGGACCATTTTGGGGATTTTTATGTTTTCTTTATTTTGGGGTTTTGTCCACTTTTTCACTTGTAGTGTGACATGGAATATTTATTGTTTGGAATTGGTTGTTATACAGGATCCTTGTTTATTGATTATTGTTTCCACTATTGGTATATTTTTGTTGTGGCATACTCTGATAAAAAGGAGGTATAGTCTCCCCACTTGACTACATAGACCCCCACTACTAGTCGACAACCTTTGGCATACGGGGAAGCGCGTTTAAGGTCATGTAACCAACTGGCTCGGAGCACCGGTTTAGTGGCTTCTCGGTTGGGGACGTTACAAAGTGGTATTAGAGGATGTCTTTCTTCTTCTCTGAGGTCTTGTTATTTGGGATTGGTAGCCAAGGGTTAAGATGTATCGGGCCTTGGTAATGAGCTCGGGCTTGGGAGTAGCTAACCCAGGTACGGGGGAAACCCAAGGCAACCTGGGTGGGAAATGATTTTCTTGGTTGTGTGATGTTATAGTTGATGATATTTCACCATTGGGTGATACACATGTGGTTTGATGTTATTGTTTTATAACGTTTGGATCTTGGCCTTAACAACATGAGGATTTGCATTCACACATCATTGTAGGCACCTAGGGAGATAGGTAACATGCATTGTGTTATGCACACGCACGGGGTGGGTGTATGAGGCTAGAAAGTAGGGTGCATCATGCATTTCATGAAACCAAGAAAAAATGAGAAAAATTAATTAAAACAAGTGGGTAAATGATGTTTAATGGAGTAATAAGGTTTGAAACAAGTTGGAAAATGTTGTTGGGTTAGCATATGTAAAGTGGGTTGTTGTATCTAGTAAAGAACTTTTGGTGGAGTCATGAAATTTTATGGTATGCGTGCTAAATATCGTGCTTGGCATTGTAGAGAAATGCCACCACGATGTCAGTTACCAGTTGGGAAACAGGAGGGTGTTACTGAGAACACTCCTCCAGTAGAGGAGCAAGAAAATGTGGCGATATATGAAGGTAAAGAAGAACAGTTTCGAGAGAACTTGACTCACCTTATGAAAATGATGGATCGGGACCCAGGGCGGGTTGCACCGAGTATGTTTGAGCTGACCAGGGAGTTCCAACTGCACCACCCTCTGAATTTCACCGGAGAGGGTGGGCCAGAGGCAGCCGAGTTCTGGTTAGAGTCTTTCCAGATGATACTGGATCATCTAGAGACCCCCGTTAAAAAGCGAGTAAAGCTGGATGCTTATATGTTGCAGGGTCGGGCTAGGAGTTGGAGGGACATGCAGGATCAAATTGAGTAGGCTGAGGAAATTTCGTGGAAGGTTTTTCAGGAAAAGTTTCTAGAGAATTTCTACCCAGAGACCTTGAGAAAGTAGCGGGATGCAGAGTTTATGATCCTGACTCAGGGATCACTATCGGTGATGGACTATGCTAGTAGCTTCACTGATTTGAGATGCTTCATCCTAGTGTTAGCAGGGGATGAGGCAGCAGCAGCAAGGCATTTCCAAGATGGGATGAGACATGAGATCAGGTCTCAATTAAACATCTTCTACTTGAAGAGGTTCATAGAGGTAGTAGATCAGGCACTGATCTTGGAAGGAAACATGAAGGGAGCTTCGGGTAGTGGACTTGTGGTGCCAGTGAGGCAGACGAGCGGTGTAGCTACTGAAGGTTGGAAGTGATGCCATGAGAGCTCACAACATGGAGGAAGTGGGAAAAGTGGTTAGAAGAGAGGGTCAGCCTCTTAGAGTGGAAATCAGGTGTTTTTCAATTAGTGTGGTAGGTTGGAACATATGTGTGGTCAGTGTCCTCGACCTCTAGTCGAGTGCTGTTCGTGTGGCCGGATGGGACATGTACAGAAGTTCTGCAGAAAACCTCAGCAGGTGGGAGAGTATAATGGTGGAAGGTAGGTACCAGATACGAGAAGGGGATCAGTTTCCCCGTATCAAGCAGGCAGTTGGAGCTCCATGTGCCGTACTGGAAGATGCGGTGGACATGGAACTCTTGGGTAGGATCACTCATTCCAGTAGGGAAGTGCAGTGCAGGGAGTTCAGGCTAGAGCCCAGGGTAGAGGGGCAAGTTAGCTTCAGGCAGTTCAGTTTGCGCCTGGTGATGGCGAGGCTAGACTGTCGATTATTTGAGGTACGATCCTTGTAGCTTCTAATTTTTCTAGTGTGTTGTTTGACACAGGTGCCACACACTCTTTTACCTCTTCTCAACTTGTGGTAGCCCTGGGTTTACCTATGGAGGGGGTGTGTGGGGTGATGTCAATTGACACTCTATTGGGGTGCGGGTTGAGGATATCAAGCACTGCAAGGGATGTTCCTTGGAAGTTGGTGGGTATCATTTTCTGTGGGACATGTTCATTCTCGAGATGTTAGGTTTTGACCTAATCCTAGGAATGGATTGGTTGGTGTTGTCTCGGGTGCACATAGACTATTATCATTGCAGAGTATCGTTCAGGTCGCTTGAGGGTGACAGTTATTCCCACCGTGGCGAATGGGATATTCGAGTAGGGCGTGCGAGGCCGATTTTTCAATAGATGAGTGGAATTTCAGCTCAAGTGGAAGGTCTCATGCTAGATGATGATGTGGGAGGGGAACAAACTAATTTCCTCCCTATGTTGGATCGGTTTCAAGACATGTTTCTTGAGGATTTCTCAGGGTTACCCCCTGAGAGAGATGTTGTGTTCACGATCGAGTTGCTGCTGGGAGCAGATCCAGTTTCTATTCCGCCATACTGAATAGCACCAGAAAAACTCCAAGAATTGAAGGTTCAGCTTGAGGAGTTGGAGCGTAAGGGGTTTATCCGTCCTAGTACATATCCTTGGGGATCTCCTGTTCTTTTTGCAAATAAGACCAATGGGTTGTTAAGGTTGTGCGTTGACTATCGAAAGTTGAATCAGATGATGGTGAAAAATCGGTACCCTCTTCCTAGAATTGATGACATGTTTGATCAGTTGAGGGGTGCATTGGTATTTTCTAAGATTGATCTGAGGTCGGGTTATCACCAGTTGAGGGTGAGGTCTTCCGACATACCGCATACAGCTTTCCGGAGTCAGTATGGGTTGTTTGAGTTTGTGGTAATGCGTTTTGGCTTGACCAATGCACCGATAGTGTTTATGGATTTGATGAACCAAATATTTCATCCTTATCTAGATCGATTTGTGGTTGTCTTTGTAGATGATATCTTAGTGTACTAGAAAACTCATGACGATCATGCCCAACATCTTGACATCGTCTTGGGTATGCTAATAGAGAATCGGCTGTACGCCAAGCTATCCAAGTGTCAATTCTGGATAGGTGAGGTACATTTTCTGGGTCACATCATCTCAGAGGTAGGTGTGTCAGTGGATCTATATAAAGTGTAGGTATTTGTATCTTAGGAGCATCCCAAGAGCGTTTCTGATGTTCAGAGTTTTCTGGGTTTTCTTGGGTATTACCGAAGGTTCATTCAGGATTTCTCTTGCTTGGAAACACCACTTTAGAGCTTCAACAAGAAGGGAATCGGGTTAGAATGGTCTGAGGCTTGTGATAATTCCTTCCAAGAGTTGAATAAGAAGCTGACGACCGCATCTATCTTGATCTTACCTAAGACGGGTAAGAAGTGCATTGTGTTCTATGATGCGTCCGGAATCAGACTTGGGGTTGTGTTGATGCAAGATGAGCAGGTGGTGGCTTATGGGTCAAGGAAGGTGAGACCCCATGAGTGGAATTATCCTACTCGTGACCTTTAGTTGGATGCAGTAGTGTATGCCTTGAAGTGCTGGAGGCACTATCTATTGGGAGAATGGTTTACCATGTTTACCGACCATAATAGTTTAAAGTACATCTTCTCACAGCGGGATCTGAATCTTCAGCAGCAAATATGGGTTGAATACCTCTAGTATTTTGACTTTGATTTGGTGTACACACTGTGAAAGGGAAACAATGTTGCTGATGCTCTAAGTGGGAAGGTTCAGAATCAGGTTGTTCAGGAATCCAGTACCGAGTGGAAGGTGATGGCTTTGTATGCAGAGATGCACCTGGAGGTGCAGGAGGAGAATAGTCAGGTCACTCTTTCTTCCTTAACGATGGAGTCGAATCTTTTAAGTCAAGTTACAGAAGTCCAACTTGATGATCCTAAGTGTTTGATCATAAAGGAAAAGCTTAAAGGTGGGGAGCTACCTTCTGGTTGGGCTGTCGGTGTGGATGGAGTTGTTTGTGTTCGTGATCATGTGGTTGTGCCAGAGTGTATGAAGAAAGAATTGATGTGTGAGTTCCATGCATCAAAGTGGAAAGTGCATCCTGGTTTGACCAAGATGTACTGTGATCTCTGAAGGCAGTTTTGGTGGCCTGGGATGAAGAAGGAAGTTGCGGGCTTTGTGGTACGGTGCCTTACCTGTCAGCGGGTGAAAGTCGAGCATCAACGCCCAGGTGGTTTGTTGCATCCATTTACCATTCCAGAAAGGAAGTGGGATGATGTGACAATGGATTTTGTCTTGGGTCTTCCAAGGATGCCACTGAAGAATGATGCAATATGGGTGGTTGTGGATCGGTTAACGAAAGTGGCTCATTTCTTACCGATTTATGAGACCCTTACAGTCGACCAGTTGGGTGAGTTGTATGTTCGGGAAATAGTGCGGTTGCATGTTGTGCCGTGGACCATAGTTTCGGACCGAGATCCATGTTTCACATCACGTTTCTGGCAAGGGTTGCAGAAGGCGCTTGGTATGCAGGTTTTTTTGAGTACGTCTTTCCACCCGCAGACAGACGGGCAGTCGGAGCGTACGATCCAAGTGTTGGAAGACATGTTAAGAGCTTGTGTCTTGGACTTTGGTGGTTTATGGGAGAGACACCTATCGTTATTTTAGTTTTCCTAAAACAATAGTTTTTAGGCTATGATTCAGATTGCACCATTTGAGGCACTTTGTGTGAGACCATGTAGATCTCTGTTGTGTTGGCTAGAGGCCGGTGAATCGGAGTTGTTGGGGCCAAGTCTCGTGCAGGAGACTTCAGGGAGAGTTAAGTTGATCAGGAAGCGAATGGCTACGGCTCAGAGTAGGCAGAAGTTGTATGCAAATATAAGGCGTAGACCTCTTGAGTTTGAGGTGGGTGATAAATTGTTCCTTTGGGTGTCGCCAAGGTTGGGTCACCGACGGATTCGAAAGCAGGGTAAGTTAGCGCCCAGGTATGTGGGACCTTTTGAGATTGTGGAGAGGATCAGACCAGTGAAATACCGATTGGATCTTCCAAAGTGGTATGGTGGGATACATGATGCGTTTCATGTGTTGCAACTTCGACAGTATCACCCTGACCCATCTCACATGATTGATATTGAAAATGTGGAGCTTGAGGTTGATTCATCCTTTGAGGAGCATCCGATTCGTGTAGTGGATCATAGTGAAAAGGTCTTTCAAGGCAAGGTTGTGCCATTAGTGAGAGTACTATGGTATTATGGGAAAGTTCAGGAAGAATCTTGGGAGCGGGAATTAGATATGTGGGCTCAGTGACCCAAACTCTTTTCTTCGGTGGATCAATGAGGCTTGGAAACTCGGCTCGAGGATGAGCCGTTATAAGGTGGGGAGGTTGTAAGATCCCGGTTTTTAGAAAGGTATGTTTTAGTTATGTTTTGGTTGAATCCCTTGTTTTAGGATTCAAGGGATGTTTTTTGAATGTGTGAGAGGACATGGGGATGTTCCGGGGGCTCGGGGCACGGAAGAATGGAAATCTGGGCAAGACAGGCCAGGGCGCACGGCCTGCACACGGCCAGGAAAACCATGCGGCCTGCCCAGGATAAACCGTGAGACCCTTCCTCCTCCGTACAGAAGCATGCGCACGGTTTACCAAACCATGCGGCTAAATCGTGCGACCCCTCCTCCTCCAGATAGTGGCATGCTCACAGTTTGCACACAGGTTTCCAAACCATGCGACCACTTAAAGTTGGAAAAAACTTCAAGTTTTCCACTCCGGGCATTAAAACCCCACTCATGATTTCCTCTCTTTTCCTCCCTCTCCACCCTAGGCACGAACCAAAATTCCCAAAGGATCCAAGAGACTGATCTAATTCTATTCTAAGGCATTTTTGGTGAAGTTGGTTGCAGATCGAAGCTCCGGGTAAGGCTAATCCCATCCTTTCTTCTCTTTTTGGTTTGGGGTTTGTATCTCCTCTCCCTCTCATTCCGAAGCTCTAAAACCCTAACTTTTGGGTGAGTTTTAGGTTGAAGCTCCAAAGGTTGGTCAGATCGATGTCTAAGGACTCGATTGAGAGTGCGTTCAACCGCGGTTTCGAGGTAGGTGGTCTACAAGTGATATCCCATAGTTATTTGGGTATTTGTGTGTGTTTAGTTATGTTCTTTCTTTCCTTTGGTTATGTTTTGGATAACCTTGGATTGTTTGGTAATAATGGTGTTTAAAATGGAAAATGATAACCCTCACGATCCTTGTCGGATGTGTTGGGATAGACTTGACCTAATTGGGGCCATCCATGGGATGTGCCGACATTTCCCGGATTTAGGGATTGATATTAAACAAGTGACCTTGTTGTAATGATTTGTAGAGCCCTTGATAAATGTGTTGGCATGATTAGTTAAACTTAGAATAGAAGTTAGGTGATGCACCTAGACTTGGTAATAACCTATGGGTTAAAGTGGAATGGGTTAAATGATTGATTCATGGGAATAATGAACGGGTTAAATGGGTTAATGCGTAAATGGATTAAAGACCATAATGGGATAGATTATGGGTTTAATGTTGAATTCTTAGTGAGATAGGCATAACAAATGGGAATTGTGTGAATGGTTAAATGATGTGAAATGGTAATGTGTTAATGGGTTAAGGCATGATGTGGTTTCCCATGTCGGTTATGGTGAATAGTGTTTTCCTAAGGGCAATGGATTGGACGGTTGATGGTTACTTATATATAAGCATGTGCACATGGCTTCGTAGAGTGGGGTATTAATTGAGGATCTACGTCCATGGGTCGAGTGAAGAATGAGGTTCTAAACTCCACCCTAAATGTACAGGTTAGGAAAGGGGATTGAGGGTATATTCTCCCAACGGTTGCATCCACCCGGACTGAGGCTTCGAGGTGAGGTTATGGTTGCTATGAGGGGTTAGTCTTAGTGAGATAGGATAATGATGTGTTTACCCTCTTGTATATGATTGTTGGACTTAGACCCATGTAACATAGTGTATGTGATTAACCCATGGAAATGTGATGAAATAGTAAATTGTGATAATGGGTGTGTAATGAATGGTAAAGGAAGTGGAATTGTCTTGGATATAAACTGGATAATGGTACCTTAGATAATTACTTGGAAATTATCATTTATATTCCCTTGAATGCACTATCTGCTTCGACTAGATATTTTGTAGACACCATTGGTGGTGGAATATTAAGTTGTACTCACACCCTTCTCGGGCCGCCGTTGAGTACCCGAGAAGACTTTATGTTTGCGGGTCAGGAGAAGGGAAAAGGTCCTTTCTAGATAGTGAGTGGACATGGGTAGCACTTGGTGGAGGATCCATACTTGGATTCGGGACCATTTTGGGGATTTTGTCCGTTGTATTTATTTTGGTGTTTTGTCCACTTTGGCACTTGTAGTGTGACATGGCATATTTATTGTGTGGAATTGGTTTTTATACAGGTTCCTTGTTTATTGATTATTGTTTCCGCTACTGGTATATTTCTGTTGTGGCATACTCTGATAAAAAGGAGGTATAGTCTCCCCACTTGACTACATAGACCCCCGCTGCTAGTCGGAGGCCTTTGGCGTACGGGGAGGCGCGCTTAAGGTCATGTAACCACTCGGCTCGGAGCACCAATTTAGTGGCTTCCGGGTCGGGGACATAACATATATATTCACTCCATCATAAAAACATAGACCCACACTACTAATCAATAGCCTTTGGTGTATAGGTAGGATTCATTGAGGTACAATACTGATTTCTAATCTGAGCACTCATTAGTGGTATAGGGCGGTGGGAAGTTACATGGGGAGCTCTCATATATTTATAAAAACACTTTGGAAAAAAATTTAATCCCTATCCATAAAACCAAAAAGTATAACCCCAAAGGTCTTTATAACATTAACAATAATCATGAATTCCTTAATCCATTATTGTTATCAAAGACCGTCTTCTGTCAAAGAATCAAAGCTACTCAATCTATAAAGGGATATGGATTTATCTCTATTAAACACATGTATCATCATACCCGTGTCCACCAGTTGTATCATATACAAGTATGCATAATCATATAATCAATTTTTTCTAATAGAGTGACCATAAAAAATGAAATATTCTAAGAATATATAGCTTAACCATATTTTCTTAATTCCCTGAGTATAGACTAACCAGAAAGATGAACACATTACATGTCATTCACTAAGGTTGATGAGTACATTACATATCCATCATCCAAATAGATAATCACATCACATGAAATTTATCTAGGTATGTCCATACACTTCCTCTATCAATCTCAATCATGGACCTAAACATCATACTCTCCATATAAGAGGAAAATATCATCTTGGTTAATCCTTAATCGATGGTATAATTGGAAACATACCTAACTATCCCCTGTTTAGCTCAGTCTCAAGGACAGTGTAAGAAATGAAATAAAGTAAGGAGGTTCACATGTATCTATATTTCCAACCTCAGTTACAAGGATTAAATATAAAACATGCACCCATAGTATACCAAAGGCATAGTGTAGGACACTCCATTTTGTATAATTGGTGGGTCATCCTGCACACAAAACTCTTTTTTTAATCTCATGAGTATATTCTCTATATCTTTATGAAATCCTACTCATATTGACCATAACATTTTAACACAACCTATAATACTACATAATGAGCATCGGTTAAGGACAAATAAATGTCATACTTTGAGAGGTCAAGTATTATTTCACTTCATGAATATATACAACCAATATGAAATAATGATAAATTTGATATTTACTTTCATATAACATGATATATTATATATTCTAAAAATATTTTAAGAATATTAAAAAATCACACTTAATCACCTGTCTAATCATGTATCACATGATAGACCACCAGAGAGGCCTTATGTTTGCTACACATTTAGGGTTTTGTTAAACTCATTATATCTCTATGTAATTTCCACCACATATTTACGTGACCATATGATAAAAACTATAACTAAACCCCTTTAATGAAAAATATAGATAGATATTTTTTTTGAATAATTATGAGACTAGGAATCATATTTATAATGTTAAATACATTGAATAAGTATTAAAAACTTTAATTCACAATATCCAATTTTATGATGTTAAAAACTTTGGTTATCTACTTAGAAATCTATCTAAGTTCATCATCATCATCATGGATACTTTATATTTAAACTTTTCTTTGAGATAACTTGGTAACAAAATATAACTATTTAAATTAATTTATTTCTTTTCCAATAGATCCTAAAATCATTTAGGATATAAAGTGACGTTCACATTGAGTTTTATTGGTTTAATATTTTATTTTTATATATTAATACTCTTAATGTCCAAAAATACTCCAACATGTATTTTAGAAATTATATTTTCTTCTAAATATTTTTCATAGATACAAAAACTCTATTGTGTCAATAAAGATTACATATTTCCTTTAGTGAGAATATTTAATAAATAAAATATTAATATAAATATATTATATGGTATTTTAAGTTTTTAGGGAAATATTTTAAAAATAATATTTTATTCCTTAAATTATACCATTTTAGGTGATGGGAACTCTTTCCCTCATATTTTAACAAGAACCTTGGTAAACTGTTTTATCTTGGATAAATTTTTTATATCCTTATCTCCTTTTTAATTATGTTATAAAAATATAAGAAAAATAATCCATGTGTATCAAATATATAATCTCATTTATTTATAACAAGTTCTTATTTATAATAAATCATGTTATCATATAAGATAAAATGATTAAAAATAAACAATTTTTATTCTAATCCACTAGAACATTAAATTAACCCATTGAATCCAACTCCATGATATAGTAACTCCTTTATATATCACTTGAATGCATTGTATAATCTCTAACCATAAATATTTTTTTAGCTTTATACCCCTATATATATTTAAAACAATTTTATAATGTATGGTTGGTATCATATACTATTAAAAATATAATAATTGAATTATATAACATCAATACTTGATATAAAACTAGTAAAAAAATTTACATTAGTAGTGATTGGTGCATGTCACATATTTTCTTCATGGTTAGTTAAAACCATGAGATCGGTTGTGAAAAACCTATGATAATTTTTAGTGGTGATCACATAATTTATACACAATTTGAAAAACTATGCAGACCAAATTGAGTAGAACAAAATTTGTATAACAGTTCTATATTCATGGTTAGCACACAACTTATTGAACTGTGTGACCAAACTATATGGATTCCCTAGGAGTGTCCAGTGAGGGAGGAATAGTTGGTGTAATATTTGGTAAACCATGCACCCAAACCATGGATGTTTTCTAGTTTTATAAAAATGGGGAATTACATAATTTTTCCTCTTGAATTTTAACATTTGGTTTCCCCCTTCTCCGGAGTTCCTGCCTCTGAGTGGCTTCTCAAACTCCTTACGGCGGCTAGGGTTTCTTCCTCGGCCTATCTCCCTTCCCCCTCCGGTGTGATTTGCTCTCAACATCGGCCCTCTGGTTCTTCTCGGAGATGGTGTATCTCGGCGTCGGTGTGGCTCGTGGGGCTGCGATGTGGCTCGGCGTTGTCTCCGGGTCCTCGACGACGATGAGGCTTGTTGTGGCTCTGGATGCTGGCTCGGATTGGCATGGCTCGAATTCTCTTCTTGAAGATTTTCTCAGCATGGCTCTAACGTTTCGGCTCGGTTTGGTGTGGCTGGCATCTCGGTCTCAGCAACGTCGTGCCCCAGTGTTTCTCTGCTTCTCGGCTCGAATCGGCGCGGCTTGGAGACGTCTCCAGTGTGGTTATGGTGTGGTCGGCGACATATATGGAGTAGCTTGGAGGGGGTAGGTATTGGATGTCTTCCGTGAATGTTTTATGGTTTCTTGTTTGATGATGTGCGTGATTTGCCCGAATGGTGTTGAAAGAGGGTTTATGCTCGGATGGTGTTGAGATTGGTACTTTGATGGCTGGTGAAGGTTTTTTGTGCATTGTTGATGGGTTTCGTGTTCTTGAGGTGAATCTGTTGTTTTCTTGAGGTGAATCTGCTGTGCAAGTCTGATTGTTTCTATTTGGGTGATGAGTTCTGCTATGCGGTCAGAGGTCCAAGGGTCTATGCTTCCTTTTCTTCTTCAGGGGTTGTTCAAGATGAGGTTTAGAGATGAGTTTTCATCTGATCAGGGCTATTTGAAATTGGACATTTGAGAGGGTATGGCCTTTGCTATCAGTACCAGGCCCGTGCATCTTTGCACAGGATAGAAAGCCAAGTAGTGATGAGAAGGTGGAAGCTGGAACGTTTGTTTTATGCTGGGAGGGGCTTCCCTTGTTGTTTGGATTTGGTTTTATGGATTTTGGTCCTTTGAGGCATAGTTTTATGTCTTACTTCCTTGAAGTCCTTCTAGGTTCCCCTTTATCCTTAAAAGGGGTTTATTATATAAGAAAAAATAATAATTTTCAGTCAGTCAGTTTCCCCCTTCTCCTAGAATTTGACTCCTATATAGCTCATGAACATTCCCCTATGATTTATCCTTTTTCCATTGGATATTTAATTATTTTACTTAAATTTTAAAGCTGATACTTCATGGTAATATCCTCCTAGTCTCCTATACTCCCTCTCTTCTTCATCTTCTCTTTTCTTATTACTCTAATAAGGTCGTAGAAAAATATGATTCATGTCTAATTGAAACTAATTGGGTATTTTTTTTGTGATTTAGGGTTTATGTGAATTCTATAAGAGATTTTACCATCTCATTATGGTGTATTGAAACTAGAAATAGTAAGGCGATGAATATAAGGTAGGTTTAATCCATGCATAATTCTTTAATTTTAGAACCATGATTGATTTATCTTTATCCACTATGATTTCACTGTTTTAAAGGTTTTACTATATAGAGATATTAATTTATGTTAAGATAAACTAGTTTTTTCTTGGATTTCATTGAAATAAAAAGATTTTTACCTTTATTTATAAGACTTAAATATATTTTTGAATTCTATGCACATTAGATTATCATTAAATTCCATGAATGGATATTTTAAAAGAACTTCATGATTAATGGGAGATTCTATGAATCAAAAAATATTTTCGATAGTTTTTAGATTAAATTATGGGTGTGTTTTGATCCTTTAAAAGTGTTTTATAATTTTAAATTATTTTAGATATTATATGATGTTTATATAATTTTTTTCGAAGGTGTTTTACATAACTCATTTTATTAAGGAATTTTATGAGGCCTAGTTTGAACTTTTCAAAAATTATTTTATAAAGACATTGGACCTTGCAACATGGCCCTTATGTCATTATAAAGATATTGTAATTTTATGTTATGGATTCCCCACTAGGGGAGTTCTATATCACATTATTATTTTTAGAGAAAAGGGGGTTATTTTTGGGAAGGGTGTTCAGAGTTTAGGTTGATGTTTATTTTTTATTAATACGATTATTATATAATGATATTTTGGATCACCTCCATTTGTTTTTCATGGGATGTTGTGGGTATCTAGGTAGGAGATCTAGAAAAACTTATTTTATCAGTGTATGATCATTTCTCTTGCTAGTGTCCCTAAAATAAGAGTATTATCTACTTAGTGGTCCCCCCCAATCCAACTAGGTCGGCTAAAATCGAGAGTTAGGGAAGGTTGTTTGTATTTGGTATCAATATCTTTATATAATTCTTATGTTAGATATGTTATATATTATTCTTAGGACTCATAGGTTCCCATTATGATTTTAAATATCTTTATTATATGTTTATGTGTGTAATATTATACCTTATTTATATTGTTTTGTTAAATATTACAAGGAAAGTGTTTTCGACCATCTCTATTTTGATGATTGTTTTTAAAATAAGTTTATGAAACCATATTAATTTCTATTGAAATGATAAATTTTCCTTAAAAAGGTTTTAAAAATATTATTCTAATTTAAAAAATGGTTTCTCCTATAGTATGACTAAATTGGTTTCAAATTAAAGTTTTCTATTACTTATATGTAAAAGAAAATGAAAATCCTACTTTTTTATATTTAAAACTAGAATAAAATGGTTTTACTTTTAAATATTGTGCATGATGTGTGGTGAGGATACCTAATAGGTATATTTTTTCTCATTACTAATTCATTATAGGTTTAACAAGTTCCATTTGACCATATTGGGTGACCATGGATCTATTTCAGTTTTGATGGTAGTGGTAAGTGAAAGCACTTAACTTACACATAGATATGGTTAGTAGTGATTTTATTTATATTATAATGTATAGTTTTCTTAGTGTAATTGAAACATAATATTTCATTCTAGTATATTACCTTGTAATGGTTCTAGTTTTTGTAGTGTCTATTGTGATGATGATTTATATTTACTAGTTTATATGTTTCTTTACATTTGTGTTTATTCATCTTAAGTCTCATTTGTTTTCTGTTTTATTTTAAGACTACCTATGTGGATCATATGGAATTCAAATTTATGAAAAAATCATTCCATATGTTCATGTGTAATTCCATTGTTTAATTATTTATTTATCAGGAATAAATAATTCACACTAGATTATATATGATGCCTGACACTAGTTTCTAGCCCATGATGATCGAGAGTTCCCCTTAGGCTTTATTATAGGATGACTCAGGCTCTCAGTTCAGGGGTGTCTTAGCCAAGTTCATTAAAAAAAATTCATTATAGCTCCTGATTTTTATTTGGAGAGTCATGTAGTGTGGAGATAGGATTTTATGAACTCAAGATTCATGTTACGAGTGGGTTCTTGATCACCACCCCTTCATGATGAAACCTGAGTTACCAGGGTATTCAGGGGTGTTTATGTATCAAATTTGAGATTGGTTCATGTTTATTTCTAACATTTTTAGTCTATATTTAAGGGACTCTATATTTCATTGGGGATTTATGGGTTAACGTTTAGAAAATTCATATTTTTAAGTGAAAATGGGGATGAATCATGAGTCAAACAATTACTATAAATGGTCTAGAAAAATATTCATATACTATGTATAAAATTTTTATAATCTTATAGTGAAATTTTCATGGTTAGTGCATAGTTCTCCAGACTGTGTGTCCCATTCATGCCTAATTGTGATTTTTCTAGATTTTAGAAATTTTTCTTGTTTGTAATTTTTATGTTTCTTTTTTTCTTTATTATGGTTTATTTGTGATGAATTGAGGTGTTTTTATAAGTCATTAATGTTATTTTGGTTGAGTTAATTTAAAATTTTCGTGAATTAATCAGTATTATTTCAAAAAGAGATTGAATTTTATAAAATTAATAAAAAAATTATAAAGTATTTCATGTCATGAATGATATTAATAGAAGGTTTTGAAATACTTGAATGATAAGAGTGATTGCATTATAAATTTAAATGCGTGTTTATGTGATGATATACATAATGAATATTATTTTAATAAGGAGTTTTTATAAAATATTTTGAATTAAATGGGTTAATTAATTTCATTTACTTGAAATTGTATAGTTTATTTATGATTGATTTCATGAAGTTTTCTGTTTTAAAGATTAATTTAATGGTGCTTTGAGGTCAAATTATTGGTTGTTCTTGATTTTATAGGATTTTGGATTTTTAGACCTTATATTTATTTTGTTTCATGTTTCTTGTTTTTAGAGTATATCCTACCAAATCCTAGTAGATTACCAATAGGGATCTATGGGTGGTTCTATGTATGTAAACCCTTTAGTTGATCAAGTTTTTTTGAGTCTATCTCTCCATCTACTTCAGTCATGGAGTATAGTAGTCTTACTTTTCCAACTTAGTATAGGGATTTTATTTGATAGTTTAAAAATAGTAAACCTCTTCATTTCATCATATAACCAGACTCCCATGGAGAGGAAGAATAGTTATATAGTATTGAGATGGTCCTCTTTCAACTTGTTGTTTCCCAGTTTTGTAAGATTTATTTTGAAACCTTCATACTAGAAGATCCATGTTTGAAGTTATGGAAGTCCAATATTCAGAAAAAAACAATAAATTGAAAATTCTTGGGAAGGATTTAAAGCATTTTTTATTCAGTTGTATTTCATTAATACTATGAAGTTACCAAATTCTATGGAATTTTATGATCTCCAGTAAAGTAGCATATCATTATTGTAGTATGCTTGTAATTTTTCTAAATTGGTTCCATATCTCCAAACTTCGATGTGGATTATTCTATAAATGCTTAATATTTTAGAAGAGGGATTTGATCATAACTCTTGTCAGAAGTGTCTTTGATTGTCTTTAAAACCTATGATGAGTTGGAAAAGCAGACTATTAGAATAGAAGCTAGTTTGTTCAATGTTCTAGATATGGTTGATGTTTCCCCAATTCCCAGAGGTGGTGGAGGAATATCCAATAGGGGAAGGGGAAGATATCCATGTCTGATCAAGTTAGTGACAAAATTAAATGGTCAAATTTATTTTATTTTCCTTAGATTCTTTTTTCCATAAGCCCATGGTGTGTCATTAATGTGGGAAGTTAGTGAATAAGGAGACTTCATTTCAGGATACTCTCAAGACCGATCATAGATGTGGTTTTCTGGGGCACTTATAGAGGTTTTATAAAGGGGTTTTTTGTAAGAAAGGTCCCTTTGAAGGATTTTCATGTTCAATATGATAAAATTGGTTTTGATATAAATATTTTTTGAGGTATTAATTATCATATTATGCATTTTATTATTTTTTTACTTCTTTACACATATTTTTCTGATGTTGGTGATTTTGGATTTGTTGGAATTTTTAAATGGTGGAAATATATTGTGGATAACTCTAAACCTTAATGATGATATATAATGGATTTTTATTTTATGAATATTTTTATTTGAGTCCTTGCTTTTCATTGGGATTTATGAAATCATTTCAAGTTTTAAAGGACGTGGGTTAGTGAGAGTTCTTAATATAGAGGGGACACCACCATGGAGGGATCCCTCACTATGAAATGATGTCTCTTCCTAGATGTTTTTGGTGAAATTTAGTTTATCATGAGTAGAATATTTTTTCCTTAACCATGTGTGTGCTTTATTTTAATTAGTTATCAGATATGTGGTGTCTAGTTATTAGGATATTTCTTTATCTTTTCCCAACCGACCCCCCAGAATCTTCATATACTTTATATATTATTCTATGGATTCTCATAAATAAGTCTAATGAACCATAATTGGTTCCTTTTTTCATTTTTGGATCTTGGGTTTGGGTGCTCCTTATATTTAAGAGAAATAAACTCCATATTAAATGAATCAATATTTGGTTGGTTTAAAATCCTTGAATATTTTAGTTTCAAATATTTTTGGATGTTATATATGTGGAAATATTATATATTTATGGTATAATAATTTTTTATTCAAATGGAGAACCATCATATTTTAGTGATAACCATATTTAGTTATGTAGTCTTGGTATCTTGAGTTTTATATTTATAAAGAAGGTGAAACACAAGTCCTTTACTTGATTAACCAATTATTTTGTAACTTTATGGGTGGTAAAAAGTTTTATGGTGGGGATAATTTTCACACTCAAACCTATTTTTTCCATATTTATTTATTTATCTATCTATTTTTATCATTTTTTTCTCTCATGGGGTATTTTCCTTTGAAATTTTTGAGAAATATGGAATTTTTTCATGTCATACAGTTTATGCTTAGTCAGTGAAAATAATTTTACGTGAATTTTCAAAAGCTGTAATAAATTATAGTAGTGCTTACATGGTTTGATATATAGTGCGGCCAAACCATATGGAACACCCCTTATATTCTAGTTCCATAAAAACTATTTTCACATGACTTGCTGAACCATGTGACCAAACCATGTAGTGGCCCAAGGAGTTTCCAGTGAGGGTTGTATGGTTGGATCCGTTTTTGGTAAACTGTATAGCCAAACAATGTGGGTTGTCTAGTTTCATAAAAAATGGAAATTACAAAATCTTCCCTCTCAAAATTTAACCATTGGTTATCCGATGTCCTTTATTAAAATCCCAGCTCACCCACACCCCCTCTGATTTATCTTCTTTCCCTTGGTGATTTTTTGGATTTATTTATGGTTTGAAGATGATTATTTAAGGTAATATCCTCTTTTCCTCTTCCCCACCCTCTCTTCTTCCTCTTATATTCACTTCTTTCTCTAAAATATAATTGGAAATCTAGGTTTCAGGTTTACTTGGAATTAATTAGGGTTTTTTGTTTAAGGGTTTTGTGAGTTCATTCAGGGATTTTATCATCTCATTATAGTGGATTAACAACTGAAATAGTTAAGTAAATGAATCTAATATAGTTTTTCTCTAGGAAAAAATCTTTAATTTTAGAACCATGTCTTCTTACTCTTTCTCATCCATGATTTCAGTGTTCTAAAGGTGTACTATGTAAAGATATTAATTTATTTTAATATAAAATAGTTTTATATTGGATTTAATTGAATATGAAATATTTCCCCCTTCATCATAATCCTTAAATTTATTTTTTAATTCTATCCACATCAGATGCTCGTTAAATCAAATGAATGGATTTTTTAAAATAATTTCATGATTATGGGGTGATGCGATGAATCTAAAATTGATTTGTAGGGGATTTCACTTAAATTATGGGTGTGTTTTAGTGCTTTAAAATTGTTTTATACTTTGTAATTTTTTTATCTATTTAATGATAATTATATGATATAGTTTTAAAGGTTTTATGCTACTCTTTTTATTAAGTAATGTCTATGAGGTTTGGTTAACATCGTTAAAAATTATTTCCAAAATATATTATCCCTTGAAACATGAACCTTATTAAATTATAATGAGATTATGGAAGTTGTAATAATTCAATATTATGCAATAGATTCCATATTGATCTAAGTCTATATCACTTTTTCATTTTTTTTAAAAGGTGGATGTTTAAGTGAAGGGTGTTTATAGGTAAGGGTTAAGGTTTTTTTGTATATTAATATGAATATATTGTATATGATAATTTTTTGGCTCACCTATATTTTTTTATATTGGGAAACCATGAGTAGCTAGGAAGGATATCTAAGAACACTTATTTCACTAGTGTATGATCATTTCTTTAGCTAGTGTCCCTAAGGTGAGAGTTTTCCCTACTTAAAGAGTTTACCCTAGTTATTTCAGGTAGGTTAAAACTAAGAGTTTGGGTATATTTATTGATATCATACATTTATATTTTTATATAGTATTTATGTTTGAAGTATTTAGATTAATTAGTATACAACTAGGGGGGTGAATCACTAGTGCTTTTTTACCAATTATTTCCTCTTAAGAATTAAACTCCTAAACATATTAAAGTAAAAATCAACTCATAATACCACTTACTCATTAATATATAAAAATTATAAGTATAAAAAAAACAACACATGGTAATATTTATAAGGTTGAGACTCAATGTGAGAGCCTAATCCTTTCCAGGTTAAGGTTGAGTTTTGAGACCTAGATTATCAAAAATATAAATGTGAATACAAGAGAGAGAAAATTTGTATCATTTAATATTGTTGAGATATATAAAGTCTAGTACAAATTGATGGCATGTGAAATCCTTGAACTTATATTACAACAAAAACTGAACGATATTGTTTAACTTGGTACCAATAGACTTAAAATATTTATTCCTCACTCTTGAATGAATAAGATATTCAGCGTGCTTCAAAATTATTCTTTATAAAATATAATATATACTTATGAATGAGACTAAAAAACCAGATAAACAAAAATATAATAATATTTGTGTTAATATATTCTCACATTTCTAGGTTTATTTAATCATTCATGAGAGTAATCATGCATTAAATTAATATCCCTCTTCCTCAGTAGTAAGATCCTCGATACGATCAGTTTTTTAAAACAAGAAAGCATAAAAAATCTTGAAAAAACCATTTCTCATCATTTACAACTTTTATACTTCCTCAATATTTTTAAAATAATATTTCAATAAATTATTATGGAATTTTAATGAGTTTTGGATTCTTTTCAATTCTTTAAAGAATATTAGTAAAAACTAGGAATATATTTTTCAAGGCTTTCTATTTTATTGGAAATAATGAATTTGAATTTGAAATGTAATTACTCCATGTATATCACCCAATTTACTTCATTTCATCATCCAAAAATTTGGAATGAATCATGGTTTTTGACCAATCCCATGAAATTTTTGAATTAATCAAAAAATAAATCATCAAATGATTTATTTCTCCCAATTTCATGATTTTTTACAAAGTGACCAACTCATATGTATATCCCTACAATGAATAGTGCACTTGTTTTATCACTCATACATGGATCCTAAAATGAACCATATACACATTTTAATGACTCATATGTAGAAGAAACAACTCATATTTAGATCCTAAAATGAATCATACACACACTATAATGACTCATACATGGGTTATATCACTCATACATAGTCCCAAAAATGAATCGTATGTTGAGTTTGGAACATTTTTAGTTTTCCACTTCAATAAACAATTATTTATTTTTATGTAAGAGTTTCAGGTGAAATTTGAGTAGGGATTCATCATAATCCAGTTAGGCATTACAACATGGTTTGTTCAGCTACATTTTAAGAGTTTCAGGTGAAATTTGAGTGGATCTACAAAATTCGACACCCTTATGGTGTGGTGTCCTTGGAAATGTCGTAGTATCATATCCTAGAAAATAGGATCTTCACCATGGTTATCAAACCCAATTTTGACTAGATGGGTTATGCCATTGTTCCTCGTATTGCATCGTAGTATGATCTTCTGCCATAACATCTATTCCATGGTCTAAGAGGCTATGTTGTGGTCTTATATTTTATATAATAACTATAAATAACTTGATCCCCTATGTAATATCATGTATTATATATTTATCTCTTCTATATTAGGTATTCAAGAGATAATTTTAGGGGCCTTCGAAGATCCTTTTGGATTCGAATCAACCCCTTCCTCACAAGATCAATTCTTAGTGGATTCTCTCCATTATTGTGATAGGTTCCTCTATATAAAGGTTATATTTCATGAATTTATTAATGTTTTGTACAATTCATTTAGTTTTTTATGTAAATTATTGATTTTATATCATGGTTGTATTGCCTTATGAAATTTATGTTTTTAAAGGGGGTTTTCTTTAAAAATGGTTTTGGTAACATGATGTGTCAAAGAAATGACTTACTGGTAGATTTGATTACAAAAAATGGATTTTATATCATGGAAGCAATACTTATTTATTGTGACAAGGTTTTATATATAGTAAGAATGATATTTAAATAATTTTGGAAAACATAACACATTGGTAACCTTGTGTGAATTATGAAATAGAATTATAACTCTTAGTGTGTGTTTCAACAATATTTTTGATATCGATATACTATGTGACATGACTCAATATTGGTCATAATCATGTAATGTTTAGCTTAGTGTTTTCTTTATATTCTTGAGTACATATTTCTATATGTTAGATACAAAATGGTGTGCTTTTTTATTTATATTTGGTTTTACACATGATTGTATATTTCATGATTAGTTTCTAATATGATTATCTTATGGTGTATCCATAACTGGTTTTATTTATTCTATCATTTTTTCTTACCTATATTTTCCATATTCCTAGACTATGTGAATATGAAAGGATATTATCAAAAACCAAGATATGTTTTACAAAATTTATTCTCTTATGAAAATTATTTCTAAATCTGATTTGTTAAAAATATTTAGGGAATTTTTTCATGGAATTAGACTTTTTATATAATATTTATTTAAATCCTACTAGGTTTTTTTCTCACATCCTAATTTTTTTCCTTTAGGTATTTGTAAATGTGGTTTTACAGGATTCATGTAAAGGGAAGGGGACCATGTTGTTTTACGAATTATCTTTGTTTCCATCATCTTACTAGTTAGATGGTTTAGTGGTGATAGATGGTCACATGGAGGATCGTTTTAGCTTTTTATTAGTTGTTTTATGTGTATCTATTTAGTTTGATGTTGTATGTACCATGGTTTTATTGTTTTCTTCAATTTTCGTACTATATTTTTTTTAATTATTTTTAATATACATGAGGATTCTTGGATATTTTATTGCACCCAACCCTGTGGAAGACCATCTTGGGTGACTTGTCTAAATGACTCAGGTTGGTTTATTAAAAAATGGTATTAGAGGGATTACCCAACCTGAAGTGTTATGAAACTTTCTAGGTTTGGTTTAGGGTCTTAGTAGATAAGATTTAGGATTTTTGGAATTTATGTAGTAAGTTTGAAAGGGTGACTAGCCAGCTCACATCTATTTCTAAAATTGAGTTACCATGGTTAGTCAGGAATTTACCAAGCGTAAGACCTAGTGTTTGAGGTTATTTGAATGAATTGGATTTTGGATTTTATTAATCTATTACTTTTTATTTTTTATTTTATTTTTATAATCCATGATTAATTTAAAGTACTGTTATTTATAGGAATTAATATAGATTCTATAATCTGGTCTTATGATTTAGGAATTTGTTCTTAAACTAATTAATTATTATCTTGGGTTTATTAAAAATGCCTCCTTGAAGAGATCTTCTGAATCCGACTGAGGAAGATACGAGACAAGTTTCATATGTGAATCCTCCGGTGGAACCTTCTTTGGTGGAATCTATAATCCTCACTATTCCTAGTCTGGGTTGGGTGGATATTGGACACTAGATATGAGTAGTGGATGAGAGGTCTAAATTTACTAAGTAGAATCCACCCATCCTCTATGATGACAAAATACCCTAGGAATTTGAGGAATGGATTAAATAGATTGAAAGGATCATCGATTTTTTGAAAATTATTAAATAATATAAGGTGGGTTTTCCATGTATATTCCTAAGGTAATAAGAAAGATATTGTGATAATCCATCGTGCAATATAAGGTGCATGGTGATCTTACATGGACTTATTTCAAGAAAATATTCACTCAACAATTTTATCCTGAAATGTTGTGTGTGGAGAAGACCCAATAATTTATAACCTTAGAGTAAGGGGAGCATACATTTTATGAGTATTCCACTCATTTAACTAAGTTAGTTCACCTATATCCCAATATTATTAAAGATGAATACCTTAAGGCTTGGAGGCTTGAGATGGGTTTAAGGGATGATATTCAATCGATGATGATTCTATTATTCCATCTAATATTTGTGGAGGTGGTTGAAAAAGTGGACATGGATGAGGCAAGAATAACTGGGATAATGGATTTGGGTGGATATTCGATTGGTGTAGATGATATCTAGGGTGTGTCTTCTAGCCATTAAAGAAATGTAAGGTATCTTAATTTTATTCAGGACTAGTTTTATGGGCTTAATAAGGATAGTAATAAGGGATTTTCTATCTGTGTGGAAGGCTCAGTCATAAGAAGACTAAATATATAGAAGAACACTAGGATTTTCATCATTGTTGAAAATATAGCCATCTCATCTGTTTTTATAAAACAATGTACGAAGATAGTAAGGATGGATCTACTCTCACCAAGGGTTCTCATATTCATTTTGATGATTCTAAGGGTGGTGGGTCGTACCTTTAGGCCAAGGGAGATGTTCATTAAGTCTAAGAGGTCTCAAAGAGGATTTGATACTAGTAGTCACTATTTAGTGGATTATACGCCAGAGGAATATGACGCATGGTGGACTACTATTAGAGGTACGATGTTTATTTCGACCTCCATGGAATTAGCTTTATTTGATATAGGTGTTACTCATTATTTTATATCATAAAATTTAGTTGAAATGTTGGTATTACATTAATATTTTATTCCTTTATTTTCATATATTTCTACACATTTGGGAAATAGGTATGAATAAGGTTTCAAGTGTCCCACTTGTTGGGCATGATAGCCAACTTCAAACTAGTGTAAGATTTCTTAGTTCTTGATTGTGATATATTCGACTAGATTATTAGAAAATATTTGATGATAGTTTGAAGGCCAAAATAAACTTTTAATATTATTGAGTTCATTTTTTATCTCCTGATGGCGTCTCTCAAGTGTTATAAGGTGAGTGAGATTCTAGATCATAGATGGTGGGGCCTGCGGTTACTTATGTTGGGATGATATCATGCCAATTTTTAGAGATTTTTATTTATTCTATTTAATCTAACTTGATCAATCCAATTCCAATAGTGGTGAGTACATAACCTGAGGTTTTTCTTAATGAATTTTCTAAGTTACTATCACAGTGGGAGGTTGAGTTCTCTATTGACTTTCTCCCTAGTATGGTGCCAATTTTTATACCATCTTATCGATTGAAACCTACCGAGCTGTTGGAACTTAAAGTCCAGACTATGGATCTTGAGGATAATTGATTTATTCACCCTATCATGTCACATTAGGTTTCTCCCATCTTATTTTCAATAAGGCATATGGGAGCCTCAAAATTTTCATAGATTATCAAAAGTTAAATCAGGAGACTGTTAATAACAAGTATCCCTTGAAAATAATTAATGATCTATTTGATCAACTTAGAGGGATTATTTAGTTTTCTAAGATAGACTTATGGTCATAGTATCACCAGCTAAGATTTCTAGAAGGAGATATAGGTAAGAAAGAATTTAGGATCTAATGTGGGAATTTCGAGTTACTATTTATGTCATTCATTATCACTAACACTCATGTGGTGTTTATAGAATTGATGAACTAGATCCTTCATCAGTTCTTTAACTCATTTTTAGTCATGTGACTAGATTAAATTTAGGTGTACTCCAAGTTAGAGGAGGATCACATTGATCATTTAGATATTATCATCAAAATCTTGAAAAAACATCGCTTTTATGGTAAGATTTCCATGTGTTAATTATGGATTAAATAAGTAAAGATTCTATGGTATTCCATATCTAATAGGGGTATATTAGTGGATAATAAGAAGATATTGGTAGTAATAACCTAGGATTATTCTATAATTGTGTTTTAGATCGAGATTTTATTGGGCTTGGCTAGTTAGTATAGGCGGTTTATTCAAGAAATTTCTAAGATTGCATATCTAATGATTGATTTGAACCACAAGGATGTAAAGTTTGATTGGAATGAAAAATGTTAGAGATATTTTGAGAAACTTTATGTAAGGTTGGATTCAACTCTAGTTATGATTCTTCTAGAACTAGTTTCATGTTATAATGTTTTCTTCAATGCTTCAGGTATGCGATTAGGGTGTGCCTTGATGAAAAAGAAGTAGGTGGTGGCCTATGAATCTCACCAATTACTCCCTTATGAGAATAACTACACTATAAACAATATTTAGTTTTCAATGTTTATTTATGAACTCAATACATTGCATCATTATCGTATTGGGAAATGATTTATGGTATATTTTGATCATAAGACCTCGAAGTATATTTTACTCAAAGGGATCTAAACTTGTGATACAGATGCTAGGTTGAGTACCTCAAGGATTTTATTTTTTATATTTCTTATACTCTTGGGAAATTTAATGTGGTCTATGATGCATTGTGAAGTAATTTATCAATTTAATCCTTGAATTAATCAATGGATGAATGGCCTATAATTATTATTTTTCACTAAGATGAGCTTGGGAGTGAAAGAGGTGGTTGGGAAAGTTTTAATGGATTCTATAAATACCAGATCATCATTTTATGAGTAGATTTGGTTTGATAAAGTTATAGACACTGACTTTCGGTGTTAGAGTAAAATCCTAAACTGCGGGGGGACCTTATGTGAGTGATCTCAATCTCCTGTGGGTACTTTGTATTTTTGAGGTAGGTTGACTATTCCTATATATATGAGGTTGGTATTAATAGATGATGGGAATCATTATTTATGGTTCATACACTCTAGGAATACTAAGATGTATCATGATTTGATATCTCGGTATTTGTAGATGAGGATAATGTATTCAACTATAGATTTCGTGTTATGATGCCCTACTTGTAAGATAATATAGGTGGAGCCCCTCAGACCTAATGGTTTGTTGAAATCCTTTCCCATTATGGTATGGAAGTGGGATGATATTTACATGGACTTACATCACCATCTTTCCATATAATATTATTGGGAGGGATGTGATTTGGTATCTCATTGATTAACTTTTCAAATTGTCTCATTTTTTCATATCAAGGAGATTATGATGGTGGAATAGATCATGATCTTTTATATTCGAGAGGTTGAGAGACTTCATTGGGTTTCCTATGTGGTTATTTCCAATAGGGACCTGAGGTTCGCATATAGGTTTTTGGAAAGGTTTTCAAGATGTAATTGTTTCTCAGTTGAAATTAAGTTTGGAGTATCATCAGTAAATGGATGGGAATATAGAGAAACCTATTCAAATTCTTGAGGTTATGCTTAGAGCATGTGTGCTTGATTTTAGAGGATTTTGGGAAAAACATATGCCTCTAATTGAATTTTCGTATAATAATAGTTATTAGGATTAAATTAATATGGATCCCTTTGAAGAATTGTGTGGGTGGAAATGTAGGTCTCCCTTATTCTAGAAACAGTTGGGAGAGAGGTCCTTGTTTGGACTGATCCCTATTTAGGAAATAATGAAAACTGTACAGATGACAGGAAGATATTGGTCATGGAAAAAATTCATTAGAAATACTATATAGAGCATCATCGTTAGCCGCTAGATTTTGAGATTGGCGATCATGTATTTCATTGAGTTTCACCTTTCTTAGGATACCATTGGTTGGGTAGGTAGAGTAAGTTGGCATCAAGGTTTGTTGTCCCCTTTGAGATCATTGAATTAATTATAAAGTTAGTATATTAGTTGGAATTTATGTATCACATGGCATCTAATCATGATGTATTTTATGTTTCCTAGATGAGGATGTATCAACCAAACCCTTTAGATGTGATTGAATGAGAGGATGTTGATCTTGATCCAGACACCACTATGGTTCAAAAATCGATTTATATTATGGATCCCCAAGAGAATTTCATGTGTTGTAAAATCATTCCCCTGGTTCATGAACTATGTTAGGGAATAATGGATAGCCATGATATGCGGATCATGAATCATTGGTGAGGAAGTAGTGTATTTCTCTCTTTGTGAGTCTAAAATAATTATTACTTTATATGGACACAAATATTTTTTTTTGGGATAATTATAATGAAATTTGGGTTTTAGTATTCTCTCCATTAATTTTTAGGAGTTAGTAGTTCAAGTTTCTAGGTTTTGGAGGTGATCTTGAGTTTTCTAGAATTTTTATGTAATTTTTCAGGTGTTTGAGTTGTGGATGAGAGTAACTGCACCATGGAGATGTGGGCTGTGTCCTGGACTATCCGACTATGGCATAGAGATTTGAAGGTGAAATGTTGGTGCCACTGCCAATTTTATCATGGCTATTCCATGGATATGGAATGTGTTGTAGGTCCGTTAGGCACTAAAATATAGTGTGTTCAGCTTTGGCATGGAGCCTTTGGTGGAGTTTGGTAAGTTATACCAAATTTAGCACCCATACATCGTGGTTATCGTTATTGTGTCATAATATCCTCTCCTAGAAAATAGGATCTTCAACATGGTTCTTGGACATGGTTTTAGCCATTAGGGCTATATTGTGGTTCCTCACATTGATTCATATTAGGGGATCATGCCATAATCTCTACACTATGGTCTAAGAGGTTGTTCCATAGTCTTCAATTTTATAGACTAACTATAAATGCTAGGTTCCCCTCCAGACTAGCTTGGATTTCATATTTCTCTCTCGAACCTTATGAATCCAAGAGATTTTTGTAAGGAACTTTAAAGCTCCCTTTGTATTATAATCAAACCCTAGCCCTGGGAGATCAATTATTGGCGGATTGTATTTGTTCTTGAGGTATTTGTCTCTATATAAAGGTTCCAATTCATGAATTTCTTGATGTTCTTGAAAAATTCATCAATTTTTTTTATATAAATGATATATTTGATATCAGGAAGGTATTTCCTTATGAAATTTATGTTTTACATGGTTTTATTCTTAATAATAGTTTTGATAACATGAAATGTTGATGAAATGCCTTAATGGTGGATTTTATTACAAAACATATTTTCTAGAATAAAAGATGTAATAATTTTCTGTGAAAAGGTTTTATAAATTGTGAGAAAGGTATTCAAATGATTTTCGAAAACTTAGCACATTGGGAACCTTAGGTGTGTTAGGAAATAGACTTGTCACTATTAGTGTGTGTTATACCACTAGAAGTTTTATGTCAGCAGACTGTATGATATGACATGATATTGGTTAGATTCACATAATGCATAGTTTAGTGTTTTCTTTATATGTCAGAGTACTTATTCCCATAGGTTATATCCCAAATGGTGTGCTTTTTTATTTATGCTTGGTTTTATACATGATGGTATATTTCAGGTTTGGTTTCTCATATTATTATCTTATAGTGTATCCATGGATTGTTTTGTTTATTCTATCATTCTTTCTTACATATATTTTCATATTACTTGATTACATGAATATGAAAGGCTTTTATAAACAATAATGGAATATTTTACTAAATGTTTTATCTTATGAAAATTATTTATAAAATGTATTTTTTATCTAATGTTTTCATGTAATTATAATTTGTGAAGATTATTTGGTAAATCTTACTAGGATTTGTAAACATAGTTTTATAAGAGGCAGGAAAAGGAAAGGGTGTCATATAGTTTACCAGCTTCTCTTGGTCATCATCATCTTCCTAGTATAATGGTTTGATGGTAACAGATGGTCACATTAAGGCTCGTTTTATTCTTATATTGGTTGTTTTTATGTTTAAAAATTTGTCTTGATGTTTTATGTCTTGTGGTTTTACCTTTTTCTTCCACATTTTTCTCTTCTTTATTTATTTATTTTTGTTGTACATGGGACTTATTAGATGTTTCGTTTCACCTCGCCCTATGGTTGAACTTATTTGGTCACTTGTCTAGTTAAACCAAGTTGGTTCATTAGCATTTCTTAATCACTCAAAAACACATCAAACATATTTTACAGTAATCTCTTTATCCTATAACAAATGGTTGGAAAAAATACAACTCCTTCAACAATTACATGGGAACTTCAATGTTAGATGTGTTCTAGATCATTACTTGGACTCCTAGGTTCCCATTATGCTTATAACTATCTTTATTATATGTTTGTGTGTGTAATATTACGACTTAGTTGTTTTTTTGTTAAATATTTTGAGTAAATCATTTTTAGATATGTGTATTTAGATTTTTTTTATGAAGAAATTGTTTTTAGATATTTCTATTTCCATTTTTGTTTTAAAAATATGTTTATGAAAAAAATTTAATTTCAATTCAAATATCCCAATTTCCAAAAATGGTTTTAAAATGATTGGTGTAATTTTAAAAATGGGTTTTACTATGGTATGACTAAAGTGGTTTCAAATAAAAATTATATGTTACCTATTTGTAAAAGAAAATCAAAATACCACCTTCAATTGGTATTTCCAACTAGCATGAAATTGTTTTATTTTTAAATATTATGCATGGGGCGTGGTGAGGATAATTACTGAATATGTTTTTCTCATGCCTATTACATTATTTGTTTAGTAGGTTATGCTCAACTATAAAGGTTGAACATGGATCTAGTTCATGTTCGATTATGGTGGTAAGTGAAGGTACTTCACTTTTGAATGCAGATGAATAATAATGATTTTATTTCTATTATAGTGTATAGTTTTCTTAGTGTAGCAGCCTTCTTATTTTCCTTATAGTATCTTACCTTGTAATGGTTCTATTTTTTTGCAGAATGTTTATTTATGTTAATTAGATTTGATGTATTATTAAATTTATGTTTATTAATATTATGTCTCATTTGTTTTCTATTTTGTTTTGAGACTACCAATCTGGATTGTATGACCTTCCAATGTATAGAGCTGTCATGTCATATTTCCAGATGAAATTACCTTTCTTATTTATTTGTTTATCAGACAAAAATCATTCCACCTAGTGTATATATGATGACCAACACTACTTGTCAGTCCATGGGGATTGGGATGCCTTACAGTCCTTTCCATGGGTTGACTCATACTCGCGGTTTGAGGGTGGTCTGGGATGGTTCATGACATAAATATTTATTAATATACATATATGTATTCAAATATATATATATATATATATTAAAAATACATTATATAAATGTATAAAAATATATAAATATATATGAAATGTAAATGTATATAGAATGAATGTATTTAAATATGTTTATTTATATTAAATATATTATATAATACATTTTATAAATGTATTTATAGTAAATACATTATATATATATATATATATGTTATTAAAATACTTATATATATTTAAAAATTACACAAAAAAAATATTTAAAATACATTACATAAATGTATATAAATGTATAATATGTTATATAAATGGATATAAATGTCATCAAATAAATGTATTTAACTATATTATATAAATACATTATATAAACTCTTTCTTACAAAATAAAGTATATTATGAAATATATTGAATCATATTAGTTAAATAAACAAAATATATAGAAATAAAATTATTTAAATATATTATAAAAATGTGTTATATAAATATATATGCAAATATATATTAATATACATATATTTAATTTTAAAAATATTTTAAAATATATAATATAGTTACATTTTATCGATGTATTTAAATATATAATATGAATATATAGACACACACATAAGTAAATATATAACAAATAACTTTTTATATGTATAATGTATTTATATAATAAAATCACAAACACATTTATGTAATCTGTTTATATATATTAATTATTTATCTATATGTATATATTTATAAATACATTTTATATAAATGATATATAAATGTATTTAAGAATTATGCATGTAAATATATTATAAATACATTTAATAAATATAATACAATATGAAAATATATTATATAAATATATTATATAAATATACATGTAATTATATATATATATATATTCATTTAAATATATACATATAAATATATAAATATACTTTATATAATGTATTTAAGAGTGTATGTGTCTGTGAGTGTGTGAGTGTTTTCATATATAATATAAATGTATTCATAAACATATATTTTTATATATTTATATAAATATATGTAAATATATGTATAAATTATATATATATATATATATATATATTGACACACACACACGAATATATATGCAAATATATGAATACATTATAATATGTACAAATTTGATATTAAATGTCATAATGAACAAAAAATATGAATACATGTAGTGAATAACTAGTAAAATTAATACAATAAACATAACATGTTAGAGAAGTACCAAAAAGTTGAATGGAACAATGTATACATTTTGTGTTTACACATGTATAGGTTGAGAGAGAGAGAGAGTTCCCAAGTTAAAAAGAAAGTTCAACCAATGCCTATTAGTCAAAGGTAATATTGATATAGTTTATGTAGCTTGAAAATATGTATAAAATGTAAAAATATTGTAATTTTTAATTTCTAATATGAAAAATATCCATATTTCATATTATTTTAAGGAAAATTGAAAATAGGGTATAGTTATTCTACATTTTTTATTATATTGATTGAATACTACTTGTTCAACATATGCAGTCTGTGTATTCAATATTTACATACTGTATATTTAGTATATGAATATAGAATATAAAAGTATATTCATATTATATATAAATTATGTTCTTGCTTTGTGATAATATACATATTCCATATTCACTGTATTCATTCTTCGATATCTAGCAGTGGCATACACACTATTATTCCTATTTCATATTCAATATTTTCATTTAACATGTAGGTGTAAAATCAGTAATTAAATATTACATATTTAGTAATATTGATTAACATGTATAAGTATACAACATCAATAAATTCAGTATATGCATTTTTCAAAATTCAATATCATTAATTAACAAGTAAGAGTATATGTATATTGCATATCATAATAATTGAGTATTATATATTAGAGATTTAGCATTTAAATATTTCATATTTATATTATGTAACCATATAAATGATATTCAGTTTTTTCATATTTCATACTATAGTGTATGAATATAAAGACTCTATAACATATATGGAATTATCTAGATACCACTTATTAAAAAATAAATCAGATAATTTAACATAGAAAATAAGAGTGCATAAATTTTTCATAGTGGAAATGTTAATGAATAAAATGATATGAAGTACCCTAATAAAAGAAAACAATATTAAGAAATATGACCATTAAAATAAATCAATGGATTTTAAAACCCTTAACAAGGAAAGGTGATGATATATATAATATATTTATTATATATAGAGGGACTAACTTTATCATTCATAGAAAGGAGTATAGTACTTCTAATCATACTGAATGAATGAGTTTTGCTAATATTTTTTAGGGAATTAGAAGTTAAAAACATAGATAAAAAATATAGAAGTAGGTATGATAAAAATGTTATGATATTATTTAATGAGTATAGGAAGGATAAATAAATCATTAATAATAATCTTTTAATACCAGAAAATGAATTATAGACATTATATACTAAAATAGAATATATGACTAGTCAATTTGTTGAATATATTATATTTAACAAGACTCCAAATATAATTAAACTATTTATAAGAAAGGATATTATATGTGCTAAATATTATTTATATAAATACTCACGATAATTATGATAGTAATATAACTATATTAGGGTGTTGTATAATAGTATTATACCTACCTCAAGATATTTATGATAGTACTATATCTATATTAGGGTGTTGTATAATTGTAATATACATACCTCAAGATATTTATGATAGTACTATAGCTCTGTTTGGTAGTTCATTTTGGTGAATATATGCTGGAGGCTATCATTATATATTCTATGGGTGTGTTATAACAATATTTTTTTGAATACTACTATACCACACCCTAATATAAGGATAGCCTCTAGCATATTTTCACCAAACTGATCTACCAAGCAGAGTTATAGTACTATCATAAATATCTTGAGGTAGGTATAATACTATTATACAACACCCTAATATAGCTATAGTACTATCATAAATATCTTGAGGTAGGTATAGTACTGTTACACAACACCCTAATATAGATATAGTACTATAATAAAATTTTTTAGGTAGGTATTTATATATATAAGATTGATCACTTATAATACCCTTTTCTATTTATAGTTAAATTAGATTTGGAGTCTCATTAAATATAATATATTCATATAATTGGCTAGTCATATCTTCCATTTTAGTTTTTAACATATGTTATTAATTTTATAATATAACAAGAGTATAATTAATGATTTCTTTATCCTTATTGTAATCATTAAATAATATCATAACATTTTCATCATACCTAATTCTATATTCTTTATCTTTGATTTTAGCTTCTAATTCCCTAAAAAAGCTTCCGAAAACCCATTCATTACAATATGATTAGATGTACTACACTTATTTCTATAAATGATCAAGCTATACCCTCAATATAGAATAAATCTACTATACGTACCATCACCTTTCCTTATTAAGGGTAAGAAAATCCCCTAATTGATTTTAATGATCATATTTTTTATATTGTTTTTTTATTAGGGTAATTCAAATATGTTTCACCTAAAGAGTGTAGTTACACTTTTTTGGATTGTATAATATTGTACTATCATTTTTTTTTGGAAAAGATATATTTATAAATTTATCTTGTTGATTATAATAGTTAAATATTCCACCACATGCATGCTCCAAGTAAAAAATATATATCAAAATTAAAAATGATTTCATTTCCATTAATTTTTATTTTAATTTTAAAAAATGTGATTGTATTAATTGGGAAATTTAAATAAATATTTGTAATTATATAATTTGAAATTCATTATTTGAAATGAATAAAAATTTATCGGTGTTTAATTTAGAGGCCTGATGATAATTCCGAATTTTTTATTTAGAGATTTAGAAATCCAACATCACCATTTTGGACTTCAAACTATTCAGTTTTAGTGGGGATATGAACTCATTATTACTATACAATGTATAGAAATTAGAAATCAGTAAATATTAAAATAAATACAAAAATATAGATAAAAACCAATTTGGTCACATATCTAACATAAATAACATGATTTAATACATTTACCTTATGTATATACCAATACATATGAAAAATATTTTTCATATGATATATCTGAAAAAATAATATCAGAATTAAGTATTGCAGTGCAATAAATTAATAGTTAGTAGTTGAATAATAAAAAAAATTCAAATATTATAGTGATGAAAAAATGTACCAGGTAAAAAAAATATTATATGTATTTATGTTTATATAAATTAATTAAAGTCATATTCATAATAGAAATGAAATTTATTATTTGATATTTAAAAATATAAGTTTATTGTAATGAAAAACATGAGTCTATATACTTTTAGGATCCAAAAAGTCATGGATGTGACCATTTGTTATCATACATCTCTCAGATATTATATTTTTGGCTGAAGGATGAATGGTTGACGTAGGGTTATAAGAAGAAAATATTTTAATATTTGATCCTAAAGTGAAATTTTTAATTAGTTATTCTTTTAAGTGTAAATATATGAAAATTTAGTGTAGAAATTGTTTAAAGAGACATCATAAACCAAATGATCATAAAAGAAATGTGACATATTAATATAAATGTGAATGATTTATTTTTAAGGTAAAAGAGGTCATTTCATTTTGAGTTGCAAAAGGTGTGTTAATATAATATTTTTTTGATTATAATATTGATTTTTCATAAGTAATATAAAATAATATTATTTCGTTTCTTTGGAATTCCTTCTAAATAAATATAACAAAAAAATTTATTATAGATAAGGAAATGTTTTAAAAAAATGAAACAGAGTAAGTGCATATAATTTAATAGATATATAAGCCTAGTTAAATAGATGAATAAGATTCATTAATAAAATTCTTGGCCAAATAGTTTCTATTTTTTAATAAATGTATCTATATGATTAATAATTGAGAAAAAATAAAAAATTCATGCATGTAATATACCTAATGTAATACAATGAACATGGTTAATGTGTTAATGATAGATTTCTTTGATATGTATCTTAGGTTGTAGGTGTTCCTGTAGTAATGGTTGGATTGTTATTGACATGAATATAGTTAGATTAACTTGAATTAAATACAAAAAATAGATATCAGAAATTAATAAATGAATATATTTAGAAAATAATTTTGAACTAAATGAAATACATATAATTTGGTCAAACATTATTTAACAACCCTTACTCACTCTACTCATTATAGTATACAGACTCATAACAAAGCTTCTAGTGATCAAATTTCATTTTTTTGATTATCTAAAATAAAGATAACATAATGAACCATTTAATTATTATATAGTATATTCAATGAAATAAATAAAGAATTTTAAAAGGAAAATAAGTAAAACAACATGTAATGAAAATAGATTTTAAATTTGTAAGGTGCATGATATTGTATCCATTTCAAGAATGTGTGGTGATTAATTATTTAAATGAAAAGAACATGGTATGACAAATATACCCGACATTTAATAATGGGAGTTAATAAATATAAATATTGACATATACATTTTAAGTATAAAATTTAAAATAATTTATAAGCTTGTATGACCTGCATTTTTCTTTAGCAACTATATTAATTTTATTTTTAATTTCACTTCGTGAGAAATGAATTGGAAATTGTAATTAATCTATTATATCATTGGAATTATATAATGGTTAGCGGTGTAATATAATTATGATATTCAAAATTATTAACATATAATGTATTAAGAAGAAATAAATCGATATAAGTAATGAAATATAAATATAAAAATTATCTAAGAATTTGTTTCATTTTATTAAAAATAATAGGGAATGATATATGAGTTTGAAATATGAAATCAAGTTTTTAAAAAATAGATAATAAGTTTGTAACAATATGAAATTTAAGTTTGAATTTAGCTATTACCTGAATAAATCCCACATGAATAGTGAGAAAAAAATAAATAGAAGCAATGATTTCAATATAATTTTTTTAGTTTTCATTTTATTCTAATTAAAATCAAATGATTATATGGACGGAATGTTAATGACTTTTAATTTGTAAGAATCTAAATAAAACATAGTTTTGGGAATTTTTGAAGAGGCTTATTCATTAAAATGTTGCAATAAATTATTATAAAAAGTAAAAAAATAATAACTATATAAAATATAAGTAGTCAAATAATGAACATTAGTATGATATATAGATACTAGCGTAATGTAAAATGTATATTTATACTAATAAATTAATTTTTAATGTTATATAATTATATATGAATAACATAGGGATATTATTTATAAAAAATTTAACAATACCGAAGAATAAAAAAAGTATTAATGTTTTATTAATTTAAAAAATATAGAGTAGAAGAAGACTTTATATATAAAGAGAGTTTTGTAAAACAATAAAAAATATAATAAAAAAAATAAAGTTTAGGAAAATATGTTTTTAATAAGGTGTTTTATCATAAATAAATAATGAATGACATAAATTTTTTAAAACATGATGACATTGAACATATAAAAAAATATTTTGAAATATGATCATTTTTATTGTAAAAAATAAAAAATGTTTAGAGACACAAATATAGTTTATGTAGATACAGTTATAAAAAATACAATTTTTAAAATAAAAAATGACAGTATTGGAGAAAAATTATTGGAAGAACAACATTTTATAATTTATCTTATTGATAAACAAATAACTATATTGAACGAAAGTGTAACACCCTAAATTAAGTAACCCATAGCTACTGTTTATTTTACTATATTGGCACAAAATACAAGGAATAACATCCCAAAGTATAAAATAGTTTAGTAGTCTCAAGGGAAAAAATACATGCATGATTCTGACATTATATCTAAAAACATGAAATATAATATTATAATTATTATGAAGAATTTATTATTTATTCTATTAAATCCTTAATTTCATTCATAGATCCATTATTGGTATTCTATGGAAAGGAAAACATAATAAAGGGTGGGATCAGATTCTCAATAAGGGAAAGAAAACAATTTAGGCTATCATAAAGTAAATGTAACATGAACAATATGGTTGAGATAAATATTAATCAAATATTACATATAATTAATACTATAAAAGGGAATATATATATATGTATAACATAAAAACATAAATAATCACATCGATAATAATAACTGAATTCATAATAATATAATTCATAATGTTGGACATCATAATATTATCATCAAGTAATTTTGTTAAGAAAACATACATAAACAAGTAAGGTGTATGTCAAATACTCAAACTAGTTTGTCTCAGGAGACCTACCGATGATTGAGGGGATATAGTGGGACCAACCATCACTTACTATGTATAATTCTTTCATCATTTGAAAGGGGTGAAACATAATCTATAAAAACATTCATATTAAGAAACTAGCATATGAGATGTTAATATTTACCATAATAAGTAAATATAACATAATAATATTCATCAAATTATTAAATCCCTATTAAATCATAATATTCATCAAATAGTAACAAAAGATTAAATACATATCAAATAGTAATATAGAAAATAGTAAAAAAAGATTAAAATCTTATTAAATCAGAATATTAATCAAATAGTATTGAAATATATGAAAATACTTTAAAAAGTTCACTTGAACATTTCTTGAGGAAAATACCCTTTTTATGAATAAAAAATAAAAAAATTACAAAATATTCATGAAAACATTTTATTTGAAAAATAATTTTGATTTTTTAAGGAATATTTTAATCATTGAGTGGATATGATGATAATAAATTCTATTCATTCTGTATACATAAAAACAAATATTCCATTCACATTTTTTGTAAAAATTAAAAAAGAACCTAATTAGAAAAATGGAAGGAATATTCTTCAAAACATTTTAATAGAAATTAAAACATGGGTAAAAATTACTTTAAAAAAATAATATTATAATATTAATAAAATTCTTGAAAATATTTTAATCAAAATATGGACATGAATAAAAATATTCACGATCGAATAGAAAACAAAGTTAGTTTATCCTTAAAAACATTCGTTTGGTCTCTTGAGTACTTAAAGTGATGAAAAAGAAAGGAAAAATTAATTTTTTTTAAAATAACCAAAGTATAAGAAAATATATTAGGTTTAATATATAAATAACATATAATTCCTCCAATGGATACTTAAACATAAATAATCCCAAATAAATATGAGATTGTGAAATAAACCCTTACCTCAGGTCTGACTTGATTTGTAAGTAATTTTAGCTTCAAGTATAATAAATTTAAATTTGTTATAATTCTATACCATAAACATATAAATACTTATAATTTCATATATGATCCACTTATAAAATTTCAATACCATTTTGTTAAAAATTCTTTATTAAAATTTTCATTTCTGAGTGTTAACTATTTCATTTTTTTGTACGTTTTATTTCGGTAGTTATGATACCTACAAATTTCTCATGGTTGTATCATCTCTATGATTTTAATCATGATATAAATATCATATATATTCCTTATATATAGATAATCATCCTTTAATTTTATTTATAGAAAAACTAATTACATCATCCGTGGTGTTCATAGGTTGTATGTACTCATGAATACAATTTTCACATTTTGATAAATAAAAAAGAAGAATGGTAAATAATAATTAAGATTTCCAAAATAATTATTATATAATATATATCATATATATTAATTAAATCTATCCTTATTACCATCCATGTAAATATTAAATAGAAAGCAAATAACATCACTTCATGGAGGTGGTAGTCCGCATGTACACCTAAGCGACATTATTGTTTTCCCACATATTGGAATGTAAGAAGTTATATATGGTATTATAATTATAAAATAATAATTATGGCATAAATATCCTATATATTCATTATTTACATATTTATTACTATCAAAGTGAAGTGGTGATGAAGAACAAATTACACCGTTATGTGGAGACGGTAAGTCATACGTATGCATGAGCAATATTTTTTTTCTTTTTGTAGGATGGAAAAGACATTGAAAATTGTTTTATCATAATCATAATAACATATAAGTATACTAATGATAATAGTGTTATTATTTTATAATCCTTACAAAATATTTAGAGTAATTATAAGAATAAATAAATTCGAAAGTGTTGTAAAAACGATTACTTTCTATGAGAGAAACCTCATTTGTATATCTTTTTAAGGACCTAAGGGTTGGTATTTTGGGAATAAAATTACATCTATAATGTGTATTAGGATATTTTGTAGATATTTTGGTAGTTTTTTGTTGATATATATGTATCAAGTGGTGTGGAAAAGTGTGTGGATTAGGTTCCCTTTTACAATTGAGGTGAGTGGAACACTTGTAATTTTTTAAAGTATTAAAATAATACTAAGTCAAATTCATGGAAAAATGGTTCCAAAACGACTAAAATTTGAATTTGATAAGGGAAAGGTCTAAATAAAACCAACCAATGAGGTTTAATCAAGTGTTTAGGTAATTTTAACCCTTATATTTTTATAATAACCCTTTGGTAAACTCGTTTTGACCTTAACCACAGTAATAAATTTATGAATATTAAAGGGTTATAATTTTATTTATAAGGTAAAAATTGACTCATAAATGGATAGGGGATAAAATTTTAGAACATTTATAATCATAATTTCCCTATTTAATCTTTTTTAAATAATGTAATAAAATATTATTTTTTAGAAAATAACATTAAGGTTAGTTTTGAAATTATTAATTTAGTTTGACTTTAAAGACATCAAGACAGAAGTGGAATCCAAATATAAAACTTTAAAACATAAATAATATATTATAGTATTATATATAATTCATGTATTACTATAAATCATCCTACCAATATTAGTTTTAGAGTTTTTAAAATTATTTACATGATTTTCCTAGTACTTTCACAAGTGATGTGTCAGCGTTTTATAAGCATTTAAGGTAATTATTTCATCACTAAAAATTAAAAATAAATTACTTTGATAAAAATAATTACTTAATATTTAAAATAGTATTTATAAAAAACTTATCCTATTTTTATCCTTATGTAAAAAATTTAGATTTATTAAAGTCCATAGAGGGATATATTGGAATATTTTACTTAAAATATTATATAGGTCATCCCATAATTTTTTAATATTTTTCTATTCATTATAAAAAAATTAATATTTCCTTATTAAATAATATTAATTATGATTATTCCAAATATGGAATCCATTTTTCCAAATTCAATCACTTTAATGTTTAGAAATCTATATAATAATCTTTCAATACGGGATGGAAAAATGTTTTATGAAAAAAATGTATTTTTAATTATAAAGGTATTTTTATACCATGATAAGATATAATTTTAATTCATATATAATTATATTATTTATAAAGGATAATTATATTGTTTTATGATAAAATTCAAAACATTATGGGACTTTTTTAATGAAAATAGATGACATTTGTACAAAAATCAATATTTTTCACTATTTATTAAAAATCAATCTTTTCAGAAAAATCCAAAAATTTCACCATAATTTAATTTTTATATGTTAAAAAAATTAAATTAAAATTATAATATTCAATTTATAAAATTTTATAATTTATGTTTTAGTCACATTATTGAATAAAACTAAGTATATTGTGCTACTGTTTTTCCAGAAAGAAAAGTATAATATAATTGAAGCTGGGGTGTTACATTATTCCCTCATTAATAAATATTTTTTCCTAAGGAAATTATAGAATATCACCTCATGAATAGATTTGGGTAGTTATTCAACATAAAATCTGTAGGTTCCCACATATCGTCTTCCATCTTATGATGTCTCTAAAGTACCTTTATCATTCGAGTCGTTTGATTCATCAACACTTGTTCTCTAGTTTATAGAATATATATAGGCTCTTCACAATAAGATAAATTAGGTTAAAATTATATTTCCATAGTGGTTATCAAAGGTGTTGGATCTATCATGTACTTCATCAACAAAGAGATACAAAACACATCATGTACTTTATATTAGCTTGGTAGAATCTCTAAATGGTAAGCCACAAATCCGATTATTTATAGAATTTCAAAAGTTTTAATGCACCTGGAGATTAGTTTTAATTTATTACTTAATATTATAACATCTATCCATTGAGATAATTTTAAGAAAATGTGATCTCCCACATGAAATTAAAAATCATTCCGTAGGTTATTAGTATAATTATTTTTCCTTCTTTGATTTTCTTTAATATATTTATGAATAGTCTTTACCTTTATCGTTGTATCCTTTACAAGTTATAGTCCTACAATATTCATTTCAAATATTTCATCCCAACATGTTGGAGTATGAAATCTCTTACCATATAATTCTTCATATGACACCATTTGAATGCTTGAATAGAAGCTATTGTTATCAGAAAACTCTACCAAAGGTAGATATTGATCACACATACCGTTAAAGTCAAGTGATCGTGACCTTAACATGTATTTTAATGTTTGAATACTTCTATC
Source organism: Viscum album (assembly GCA_963277665.1). Classification (NCBI taxonomy): domain Eukaryota; kingdom Viridiplantae; phylum Streptophyta; class Magnoliopsida; order Santalales; family Viscaceae; genus Viscum; species Viscum album. Next base: position 818,500,339 of record OY728148.1, read on the forward strand.
AGACTTCCCACCAGTCTAAAGATGATAGTCAGTGATCAAATAAAGCTCAGTATCATGATTCTTCTGAAGACTTTTCCAAAATTTCAATATAAATCATGGATCATGGCCAGACACAATCAAAATAGGTACAACATGAAGTCTTATAAATTAATTAATATAAAGTAATTAAAGATAATCAAGTAATAAATATAATCTTATAGAAGGAAAATGTGTATATTTGGTGAAATGATAAACAATAAACCATTGGGTATTATTTCTTTTAGGAGTATTTGGTAATCCAATGATAAAATCCACAATAATGTCATCTCATTTACATATAGAAATAGGTAGAGGATTCATGACTCCTTTAAGGTATTATCTATTATCCTTGACCTATTTAAAAAACAATAATATTGATACATAATTAGTAATTTTGTATTTCATAATTTCCCGCAAAAAATGTTTCTTTAAGTATTTATACATCTGGGTGCTATTAGGACATATAGAGAAATTTGATCCATGAGCACCATATAATAATTCTTATTTCATCTCAAGTATAGATAGAACACATAACAACTTTCCAAATTTGATAACACTATATTTATCAAGGATGTTTTCCAATATCCCATCCTTCATGACGTGAATTTTATTTCTAAAATTATCATCATCAGTCTAAGAACTTTTTATATTTTTTAATAAAGATGGTTTTGTAATAATTTAAAAAAGGAGTAATGTTTCCCCTTCCTTAAAAATTACCATATCCAACTTTACTAGGTCCATAAATAGGGAATCATTATTAATCCTCATATTAGTTATAAGTCCATTATATTTTCTATTCAATTCATCAACCACATTATTAGCCTTTCTAGGGTGGCAGTGTATCGAGAAATCATAATCCTTGAGTAGTTATTTCCATCTTATTTTCCACAAATTAATATCTTTTTGTAAAAATATTTATTTTATACTCCTATGATATGTTTATATGTAGCAACTCAGGTTTTTGGCCCTATCAGACTTTGGAATATTTCTATGAATAATTCCAGAGTTAGGCGCGAAGACGGTGTGCGATTCCGAGGCCCTGTATGCCCGGAACTAATTTTATAAAAATATTAAGTATTTTTAAACTATTCACATGGAGAGGGTGTGTTATCTCTTAAAAGGTAGCTCAGAATGCGATTCTGAGGGTATGGTTGCGTCCGGAACGTGCCGTTTACCTTAGGCAAGCTGTATACTTTGCGAGCGCGGGCCTGCGGTGGAAAACGCCACCAGGGGCATTTTTGTAAATAAGTGGAAAGTTTAAGTACGAACGTCGGCTTGAATAACTTCTGAATGGAGTCTTGGATCTCAAATCCAAGTCCACCGTTGCGTTCAGAACAACGTGTTTACCCAAGGGGTGGCCTTTTTTCCTCAGCGTCGGGAGGTCTGGTCGGGGTGTAGTTTTAAATGAAGGTTTTTAAATAAAAAAAGAAATCCATCACTCCCCTCCCTCACCTCCTACGTGCACCGCCGGATGAACTCCTCCCCACCTCCTCTGTTCTCTATCAAATCAAGCTATGAGATTCCGTTTTCAACGCCGTTCGTCTGCAGATCCAGCTTCAGGGCGTTGCGAGCGTCGTTCTGCACCCAATGCATCGACGATCCGCAAACAGGTAGGCGTTTTAAGTTTTGAAAATCCCGGATCCCAAATCTCTGCATTTTTCTCTGTTTTGTACCTACAGATGGGTAGATCGTGTCCCTGACGGTGCGAAAATGTTTCCGGATCTGTGTTTGGACCTCCAAGGCGCCTCAGGCGGACCTCAGAAGGTTCGCTGGCGCGGCACTAGCGCGGCGGTCCCGACGGCGGCCGGCGGCTGCGACGGTAGGGGCGGCCCGCATTTCAATTAAGGACCACCGCTATTGCGGCGGTCCGGTGTCAATCCCCGGCGACCCCTGGTGGAAGGTCGGCCACCTGCGCGCGCGCGCGCCGCGCCGCTGTGGCGGCCGGTTCGGCCGGATCGGCCGGTCCGACCCAGTTTGGTACACGGGGGGTTTTTAAACCCCCGTTTCCTGCCGTCTGGATGTCCGATTCATGCACCGTCTATGGAGGCGCAACCCTGGGGACAAGGAAAACCCTCTGGTGTGGTTTCAAGGGTTTAAAGGTTCGTGATCGTGGATCAGGAGTTAGAAACGTCGTATAAAATAATAATATTTTATTATTTTACGACTTCGAGCCGTTGTAACTTCTACCCGGAGCGTCTGAATGACGTGCTGTCAGTGGCATTGAGACTCTAATGGTATGCCAGACTTTTTGAGATGGTTTCCGGGTGTTGGGACTGAGAATGGGGTGCGGGCCCCATGAGGCCGGGTTTTTGGCGTCTTCGGAGAAACGTAACTCTCCCACCGGGTGTACGTTTGGGACGTTTGAGCAGTCGATCCTGCGTGTTTTTCTGAGGGGATCGCAACAGTGTGGTCTTCTTGACGAGTATTGGGATCGTGGAATGTCCCCCACTCGGGCTGGCTTCAGTGAATAGTTCCTTTTTCACCGGGTGCCCATTTCGGACGAACAAGTAATCGATTCTGTGTTTTTTTCTGAGGGGATCGTCGTGGTATGATCCACATGATGAGTTTCGGGATCGTTGTGTGGTCCCCACATGGGAAAGCTATGGTGAATAGTTCCTTTTTCACCGGTTGTCCGTTTCGGGCAAGTAAACAGCATATCCTGCGTGTTTTTCCATGGGGATCATGATGGTGGCCTCGGTTTTGGCCTTGGTGCTATGCAATGTGGCGTTGTTGTGGGTCACTCGGGTTAGCAACGTCTGGACCAGCAGTGGTTGAGGGTACTCCCTTGGTTCTTTCCTATGAGAGTTTGTGCGACATCACAACCCTAGTATAGTCTTGTGATCCTCTCGACAGGATGTTTAAACTGTTAGAGGTGTGGAATCCCTCCGGTGGTCTTGGAGCGAGATCCTCTAGCATCGTTTCCCTAAATCGGGTTCTTGGTATCGCTGTGACCGCTTATCCACGGACGATGATCCCCTATCTAGCAGGTTAACTCTGTAGGGTTTGTGGCATCATCGAGTATAAGATCCCCTACTTAGCATGAGAATTATAGTAAGGTTGTGGTATCGTTGGTTATACGATCCCCTACTTAGCATGTGGTTTCAGTATGGTTGTGGCATCGTCAGTTCGATCCCTACAACGCGAGATATACCAGATAGGGTTCCGGTATTGTCCTGAACACCTTTACATGGGCAAAGATCCCTTATCTGAGTGACATGTTTCTGTTGAGCACCAGATCGGGTTGTGGTATCCCCCATCAGATACTGGGTGTGATCCCCTATCTGTGAGATCTACGAGTGCCAGATCGGGTCGTGGTATCCACTAGTGGACCCTGGGAGTGATCCTCTATCTGTGAGATCTTTGTATTCCGGTGTGGGTTCTCGTATCACCTAGCGTACCCCAGGAGAGATCCCCTATCTGATGAGTTTGGTGGTTATGTTGTTTTAGTGGTGTTTCCTCAGTGACGGTATCCGACAAGCGTGATCTCTCGGGTGACCGTCTGAGGTGTTTACTTGGGACCCAATGGAGTGTATCTCTCAGACGAGTATCATCTGGGATGAAAGTGATCATGGAGCGTGTTCTCCTGGTTGTGAACTATTGCCAGTGATGAGTTCGGTACCTCATGTGGATTGTGAAGTGAGTTGGGTATATCTGGATTGTTCAAGGTGTATGTATGGGCATATACCTGAGCTGAGATTACTAGTTGTTTTTAGCCGAGGATGGTCACGAGATGGAGTTTCTCTCTCATCTGGGTTACCTCTAGCTGGGATGAGAGGACTGTTGCCTTTCGGTTGCTCTCTTTTGTTTTGGGTTTTTGGGGTGCCTACTGAGTATTGTTATACTCACCCCTGCACGGGCTTTGCCCGCACATGTTTGTGTCTTGTGCAGTCCACAAGCCTTTCAACGGAGTCCCAGGAGGACCCGGAGTAGGCGGAGCTTAGTGAGCGGGTTTGACCGGGTTTTTTACTAGAGTTGTGCCAAGGAGCTTACCGGCAGGTGTTTTGGCAGTGTTTTCCCTCCTTCTGAGCAGGTTGGACACATTGCAGTTTTCTTTTGGTGGGCCCTGTTTTGCCCTTTTGTACTACTGTTGTACTCTGGTTGTGGGATAGTTGTATGCATGCATTTTCTTTTGAGTTTTATATATCTCTGCACTGTTTCATGGAGGTGTATGTAGGTGCGTGTGTACAGGTACTTTAGGCTAATTCCTCCCATGTGTGTGATAGCCTACTTGGTTCTAGATTCCAGCCCCTGGCCTATTGGAGGCAGGCGTAGGGAGTCACGACATGAGCCCTGTTGGGTCGGGTCATGACAGAGTGGTATCAGAGGAGGTTCCACCTTTGGGATCTCAGAGCATAGCTGGTCTAGCTATGAGTTTGGTTTGGGTTGCATAGCGACAATGTTCGGATGTTTCGAGTTTGGCTTTCAGGCTAGGTACTCCAGTATTGGGGAGGTGGCTGACATATCCATACACCAGGACTCTGATAACCTGCCTTTCGACATGGTACATTCGTACACTGGTCGTAGGGGAAAAATGGTATATGCATCATATAGGACTGGGTTTTGGGTTTTTCCTTGTCCTTCTTGAGTCAGCTCACCAGATATACTCTTTGACTGTGGTGCATCTTGAATGTATTCCCAGATTCCTCCACGACGACAGCTAGCGAGGGTTCCAAAACAGGATTGTGGTGATGATCCGCCCCGTGTAGAGGCTGTGGACTGGGGTGCAGGTTCTGAGGATGGACCTCCAGGTGGTCCACCAGTTGAGCCACCACCTGCCGAGCAACTGGTTGTGCCGACAGTGCAGGATGAGGTTGCACGCAGGCTGAGTGCGCTGCATGAGTTCCAGAGGCAGCGACCTCTAAGGTTGCGGGGTGATCCAGACCCCCAGGTAGCTGATGACTGGCTCGAAGTAGTCACCCGTGTTTTCCGCATAGTGAGGAAACCTCCATATCAGATGGTGGTCCTAGAGGCGTTCCTTCTGTATGGTTCGAATGGGAGATGGTGTAGTTTGGTGACGTTGTCCCATGATGAGGAGACGCTCACATGGGTAGAGTTTGAGCAGCTCTTCGGGTAGGAGTTCCATCCAGTGACATTGAGGTCAGTGCAGATTCAGGAGCTTCTGCAGCTTCGGTAGGAGGGTCTGACCCTGTCGAAGTACTCAATGAGGTTTATAGACCTGTCACGCTACTACCTAGATATGGTTCGAGACCCATTATTTAGGGATTTGACCTTCGAGCAGGGCCTAAGTAGAGACATCCGAGCAGGTGTGGTTTCCTTGTGCTTGTCCACCTATGATGGAGTGCTAGAGCGAGCTTTGGTGGTGGAGAGATTTCTGGCTGAGTAGATCCCCCCTGTTAGTGCTGGGCATGCGAGAGCAGAGACGTCGCCATCTGGTAGACGATGATAGACGTAGGGGTCTGGGCGTGTGCGACATTTCAGGAGGCAACCCTAGGATGGAGGATCTGAGGCACAGGGCTAACATGGCTCATGGGCCAGTTTTGGTCATCCACATGAGTGGCGGTGTTACGCTTGCGACGGTCTGGGACATATTGCTTGATATTTTCTGACCTGTCCTGCTGCTGAGAGGGAGCCGGTCGATGGATCACCTTGGCAGAGGCAGTGTCTCAAGCAAGGAGGTCCGCTGGGCGGCAAACATGGTGATGGAGCTGGTGCAGCAGTAGGAGGTGGTAGGCGGTATCCATTTCCCCCACGCCCACCCCCAAGTGGTCCACGCCATGCTCAGGGAGCTAGTGGCCGAGGGTGAGGACAACTGCATGCCCTAGAGTCTATTGAACCAGAGGCTCTGCGGATGGATAAAGGTACGTCTTGTGTCCTTTCTACTTTCTGTAGTAGTTTTATTGACACTTTTTAGCGGTACTCTTCCCTTTCTGTTGCCTACTTGAGTTTTGTTCAGGGCGTTGGTAAGAACCTGTGTAGGTTTTGTTCGACATGCTTCGAATGTGTGAGGAAGAGGGATCCTTCCCCCATCGAGACACATTTTGGTGACGCGATTAAAACTGTTCTGGTGAGTCCTTGCCACCGAAAGCGGATAGTGTTGAGGTGTGGTGGATGAGTACTTATGACTTATGTGTTCGGACATGGGTGTTTTTTGGCGAACTCGCTGGTGTGAGAGACCTAGTTGAAAGTCCACTCGCTTTACTTGTGCTTAGGACTTTTTAGGGATGGAATGTTTAACGGGGGGGGGGGGGTGGATTTAGCGACTTGTGTTTTTGGCCCTATCAGACTTTGGAATATTTCTATGAATAATTACAGAGTTAGGCACGAAGACAGCGTGCGATTCTGAGGCCCGTTGTGCCCGGAATTAATTTTATAAAAATATTAAGTATTTTTATACTATGCATGTGGCAGGGGTGCGTTATCTCCTAAACGGTAGCTCATAATGGGAATCTGAGGTCACAGTTACGTCCGGAACGTACCTTTTACCGTAGGCGAGGTTAATGTTTGCGGGCGCGAGCCTACGGTGGAAAATGCCACCAGAGGCGTTTTTGCAAATAAGTGGAAAGTTTAAGTATGAGCGTCGGCTCAAATAACTTATGAACGGAGTCTCGGATCTCAAATCTGAGTCTGCCGTTGCGTTCAGAATGGTGGGTTTATGCTAGGGGAAACCTTTTTTCCTCCGCGCACGGGAGGTTTAGTCGTGGACGTTGTTTTAAATGAAGGTTTTTAAATAAAAAAAGAAATCCATCACTCCCCTCCCTCACCTATTATGTGCAGCATTGGACAAACCTCTCCCCACCTCATATGTTATTCACCAAATTGAGCTCCGGGAGTCCGTTTTCAGCGTCGTTCGTCTGCAGATCTAGCTTCAGGGTGTCGCAGGCGTCGTTCTGCACCCAAAGCATCGGCGATCCGCCAACAGGTAGGCGTTTTAAGTTTTGAAAACCCCGAATCCCAAATCTCTGCTTTTTTTTTCTATTTTGAACCTGCATATGGGTAGATCGGGTCCCGGGGGGCATGCAAATGTTTCCGGATCTGCGTTTGGACCTCCGAGGTGCCGTCGACAGACCTCGGAAGGTTCGCTGGTGCGACACTGGCACGACGGCACTGACTGCGGCCGGTGGCTGCGCCGGCAGGGGCGGCCCACGGCGGCGGGCCCCATTTCAATTATGGACCATTGCTGTTGAGGCGGTCCGGTGTCAATCACCAGAGACCCCCAGCTGAGGGTCGGCCGCGTTGCGCTGCGCCGCGGTGGCGCGGATCGCCGGCCGGTGCTGCTGGCGGCGGCAGCTGCCAGGGCGGCCGACCCCGTTTGGTACATGGGGGTTTTTAAACCCCCGTTTCCTACCCTCTGGATGTCCGATTCATGCGCCGTCTATGGCGGCACGAACCTGGGGCGATCTGAACCCTCCGGTGTGGGTTCAAGTGTTTAAAGGTTTGGAATCATGGCTTGGGAGTTAGAAATGTCATATAAAAGAATAATATTTTATTATTTTATGACTTCGGGTGTTTGTAACTTCTACCCGGAGCATCCGAATGATGTGCTATTAGTGGCGTTGATACCTTGATGGTACGACAGACTTTTTGAGATGGTTTCCGGGTGTTAGGACTGAGAATGGGGTACGGGCCCCATGAGGCCAAGTTTCTGGCGTCTTTGGAGAAATGCAACGCTCCCGCCAGGTGTCCGTTTGGGAGGTTTGAGCTGCCGATCCTACGTGTTTTTCTGAGGGGATCGGATTAGTGTTATCCACTCGACGAGTATCGGTATCATGGTGTGGGCCGCACTCGGGTTGACTTCGGTGAACAATGCCTTTTTCACCGGGTGTCTATTTCGGACGAACGAGTAGTCGATTCCCTGTGCTTTTCCGAGGAGATCACCGTGGTATGATCTGCTTGATGAGTTTCGGGATCGTTTCCTGGGCCCCGCACGGGCAAGCTATGGTGAATAGTTCCTTTTTCACCGGTTTCCCGTTTCGGTTGAGTAAACACCCTATCCTGCGTGTTTTTCTACGTGGATCGCAATGGTGGAATCAGTTTCTTCCTTGGTGCTACGCAGTGTGGCGTTGTTGCGGGTCGCTCGGGTTAGCGACGTCTGGACCAGCAGTGGTAGAGGTTACTCACTTGGTTCATTCCTACGAGGGTTTTCACAACATCACAACCCTAGTATAGGCTTGTGATCCTCTTGACGGGATGTTTAAACAGTTAGAGTTGTGACATCCCTTCGGTGGGCCCGGAGCGGGATCTTCTAGCATCGTTTCTCTAGATCGGGTTCTTGGTATCGCTGTAACCACTTATCCACGGGCGGCGATCCCCAATCTAGCAGGTTAACTTCGTAGGGTTTGTGGAATTGTTGGGTATATGATCCCCTACTTAGCATGATAATTATAGTAGGGTTGTGGTATTGTTGGTTATACGATCCCCTACTTAGCGCCTGGTTTTGGTAGGGTTGCGACATCATCAGTTCGATCCCCTACAGGACGAGATGTAACAGATAGGGTTTCGGTTTCGTCGTGACCACCTTTACGCGGGCGACGATCCTCTATCTGAGTGATGTGTTTTTGTCAAGCGCCAGATTGGGTTGTGGTATCCCCCAGCAGATCTTGGGTGTGATCCCCTATCTTTGAGATCTACGAGTGCGAGATCGGGTCGTGGTATCCCCCAGCGGACCCTGGGAGTGATCCCCAATCTGTGCCATTTTCATATATCGGTGTGGGTTCTGGTATCCCCTAGCAGACTAGAGGAGTGATCCCCTATCCTAGGAGTTTGGTGGTTATGTTGTTTTAGCAGGGTTTTCTCAGTGATGGTATTCGACGAGTGTGATCTCTCGGGTGAGCATCTAAGATGTTTACTTGGGACCCGATGGAGTGTATCTCTCGGAAGAGTGTCATCTGGGATAATAGTGATCGTGAAGCGTGTTCTACTGGTTGTGAACTGTTTCCGGTGATGAGGTCGGTACCTCATGTGGCGTGTTGCGTGAGCAGGGTATATCTGGATTGTTCAAAGTGTATGTATGGTCATACACCTGAGCTGAGCTGACTAGTTGTGTTTAGCAGAGGATGGTCACGAGATGGAGTTTCTCTCTCGTCTGGGTTCCCTCTGGCCGGGATGAGCGTACTGTTTCCTTTCAGTTTCTCTCTTTTATTTTGGTGTTTTATGGTGCCTATGGAGTATTGTTATACTCACCCCTGCACGGGCATTGCTTTCACATGTTTGTTTCTTGTACAGACCACATGCCTTTCGACGGAGTCCCAGGAGGACTTGGAGCAGGCGGAGCTTAGTGAGCAGGTTTGACTGGGGTGTTTACCGGACCTATCCTGAGGAGCATACTAGAAGGTGTTTTGGAAGTGTTTTCCCTCCTTCTGAATAGGTTAGAAACTTTGCAGTTTTCTTTTGGTGGGCTCTCTTTTTCCCTTTTGTAATTCTGATGTACTCTGGTTGTGGGATAGTTGTATGAATGCATTTTCTTTTTAGTTTTATATATCTCTGCACTGTTTCATGGAGGTGTATGTGGGTGCGTGTGTACAGGTAATTTAGGCTAATGCCTCCCATGCGTGTGAGAGCCTACTCGGTGCTATACGCCAGCCCCAGACCTATTGGAGGCGGGCTTGGGGAGTCGTGGCTTGAGCCCCATTGGGTCGGGTCATGACATTATATCTCAATTTTTTGGCCCTAGATATAATGTATCCATAGATTCAATAAAAAAATTAAGGATTACAAATTGAGATCATGTGTTGGATAGTTTCATTCACATGTCTTTAATTTCATTAATTCATAGGCAATGAATTTATCATTTTTCATAAAGAAACATCCAAGTAATTTTTTGGATTTGTTACTATATAGAAAAAATTCATCCCCGGGTGATGGTAGTGTCAACACCGATGCATTGATCAACCTCTTATTTAATTCTTAAAAACATTATTTATATTTATATTTACATAATATGTTTACCCCTTTACATGTCAACTTGTTTAATGGTTTTTCTAATCGGGATTTTTTTTGAAAAAAACTCTAATAGGAACCATCTAATATAAGGAAACTATATAACTTAGTTATGCTTATCAACATAGACCATTATTTTATTTCCTCTATCTTTTATGGATTGATTGATATTCCATCCTTAGAGAAAATATGGACAAGAAAAGAAAATTCTTGAAGCTATAATTCATTGTTTTAAAATTTTCTATATAGATCCTTTTCTATAAGAGCCTCAATAATTATTTTTAAATGACACTTATTCTCTTCATAACTTTTGGAGTATATAAAGATAACATCAATAAATTCCATAATTAAAAATATCAAGATATTCCTTGAAATATCTATTTATCAGATCCATAAAAACATAGGGTGCATTAATCAATCCAAAGGGCATTACTATAAACATTTAATGTTCATACCTTATATGAAATGATGTATTTAAAATATCTTCCTTACTTTCAATTGATGATACCCAGATTGAATATCAATATTTGAAAAATATTGTGCTCTTTGAAGTCGATCAAATAAGTTGTCAATTCGAGGTAGAGGGTATTTATTTTTCAAGGTGATGGCATTGAGTTCCATATAATCAATGCATAGACTCATAGTCTCATCCAATGTTTTTATAAATAAGAGGGGACACCCATGGAAAAATACTTGGGAATATGAATCCCTTGTCACAAAACTCTTATATTTGTTTCTTTAACTCCACTACCTCTACAATATCCATCCTATAAGAAGTCTTAGATATAGATTTTTCCTCAGGGATAAGTTCAATATAAAACGTAACATTACACTTAGGTGGATGCCCAAGTAGTTATTTTGGAAACACATCAATATATTCTCACATAATAAAAAATATTATGTCCCATGGTTAAATTTCCATTCTATAGTTTGTGTATTCTCTTATTATCCAATAATTTTATTAAGGGAGATATATTAGAGGTGGATTTATATATGATTCAGATGATGTGGTCTCCCCTATGAATATGAGGGATTATATAATTTCATCAAAATTGTGATATTATTCCCTCGGTAATATTTTTTTTTCATTATTATATTAAATTCATTAAATAACAAGGATTATTTCGAAGTAAACCATATGCATAGTGATCATGTTTTAAAATAAGAAAAGTCTATGTGTCAAAATGGGAGAATATTGACATATCCTTGTTTCGTTAATATTTCCACTAGGATTGTTGATTGAAAAATCCCTTCTAATAGTTTTAAGGAAACATCTAATTTTCATGGAAAACATGGAAGATATAAAAGAGTGAGAAGATCCAGAATAAAATAAAGCATTAACTAAATTTGAGGCTATGATCAACAAACCAGTTACTATATCTTTAGGAACTTAAAACTCAGTTACAATGACCACATAATCTTGTCCTTTATCCCTTGGCCTTTTCAAGGAAAATTCCCTTGGCATCTGGGAAAATAAATTTCATTGTTGCCCATCTCCCCAGAGTTAAATCATTGAACATTCAAAACTTATTTATTTCCCTTAAAATCATGATCATGAAGGAGTTTCTCTCCAAACATGAATCAAACTACCATTACCAATAATCATGTTCCATAGTGTTTATTTCCACATTTATTACATGTTTAAAATTCCGCCCTTCTATTATTAATTTTTTCTATATTTCCTTTTCTAGGGTGATCAACATCACTATTTTTATATTTATTTATTTATAAGTTATAATAATTGGATAAGTCTTTCTCTTTCTTGATAGAACATGATACTATGTCCCCATATGATAAGATGGTTAGGGATAATAGTAATTTTAAAAAAATTACCTTTTTCGTATCCAATAAATTGTCAATATTACTCTTTGGATTATGGAAATAGTTCTCATTATGGATTTCAAACCATGTAAATTAGGATTAATACTTAGCAACAATTTCATCTTCTTTTTATATTATACTCAAGAACTGTCTCTACGTATCCACTCATTGCTTTTAAGGAAAATAATTTTCTATGAAAAGTACCTTTAAATCCTTCCACATTATAAAAAAACTAAAACTTAGCAAATTTTTAGGAAACATTTCTAATTTATAAATGTTTAATGAAAAAATGTCACTAATTTAGCAATGTTTCTCGAAAACATCCAAACTTTATCCACATTTCATTAAAAATGTCACTAATTTAGTGATCCTCCCTAAAGAACATTTCTAATTTATCACAATTTATGAAAAATGCTGTGAATTTAGCAAAGTTTCCTATTAACTTCATTAATTTAGTGATGTTTCATGAAAATCATTGCTAAATTAGTGATGTTTGCTGCAAAGGTCACTAATATATATATATATTAATATATATAAACACAGACACATATATATAAACACACACATATAAATATATATAAACACATATATAAATATATACAAACATATAAACACATACACACAGAGATATATACACACACACATATATATATACACACAAAAAACATATATATTTTTAATTTATAAATGTTTTAAGGAAAACATGGATATTTTAATGACATATTTACTAGTGATTTAAAACATGCCTAATTATATATATACATAATTATAATTATAATTCTATATATATATGTATACATAAATATATATATTTTCACAAACAGACACATATAAATAAAATATATAGTAAGGGCACACTCACCACACATCAGAATAACGGCCAAGATATAATCAACCAAATATTTTCAGGGTAATTACCCCTAGATGAATCTAGTCCAAAACCACATCAACTTATAGCATCCAGAAAGGGATGTTTTCAAAGTAAAATTACCCAATCTTCACCATATTAAAAACTTTATGTTGTTATCCTATAATTAGACATATCCTCAAAGTTTGTTATAAGGATAAGTTTTCTAATCTATGTTTTCATAAATCTAGTTCCCAAAGTTTCTACTTAAATTTCTTTGAAACTAACTGTAAGACCCTGAGTCTAGTAAACCAGATCTAGTGGTTATTTTACTATATAAGTACAAAATACAAGGAATTTAATCCCGACAGATCAAATAGTTTAGTACTCTTGGGAGACTAGATAAATACATGATTCTCTTATTACATTTTAAAAAATGAAATATAAAATAATTTTTGTGATAACTTTATTATTTCTTCTAGTAAATCCATGATTTCCTTCATAGATCCCATCTCATTATCCTAGGGAATTGAAAACATAATAAATCAGAAGCTCAAATTCTTAGTAAGGTAAATTATACAATAAAAGACATCATAAAGTAAATTAACACATAAATAATATGGAAAAAATAAATATTAATAAAATATTCCATATAACTAATACCAAAGGGAACTATATCCATGGATAACATAACAACATATATAATCACACGGATAATAATAACAAGTTTCTTAATGATAGAATTCATAATTTTGGACATCATAATCATATTGTCAAGGACTTATACTAAGACAACATACATAAACAAGTAAAGAATATTCTAAATACCCAAAATAATTTGTCTCATGAGACATGATGATGAATTGATAGGCTATATCAGGCCCTTCCCATCACTTACTAAGTCTAATTCATTCATCACATGAAATGGGTAAAACATAATCAATATAACTATTCATAATGAAAAACTAGCATATGAAATGCTAATATTTACCCCAATTAATAAATATAACACAATCATAAGCCATCAAGATTACTATATTGAATATTATAAAAATATTATATCCCTAATAAATAATAACATTCAACAAAGAGTACTGAAATAGATGAAAATACTTTAAAAAGATAGCTGGAAGTTTTCTGGAGGAAAATAACATTTTCACTTATTCAAAATCTATTTTTTTAAATATCAAGGAAACATTTTTCATTGAAAAAAATATTGAAAAATTATAAATAAATATTCAAATCATTGATTATTCATGATTTTAGGAAATTCAATTCATGATGTCTATATAAAAGTTAAGATTATTTTCACATTTTAGGTAAAAAGTCAAAACCTGTTTTAAAAATTACAATAAGATACATTGATTTTTTTTATATAAAGTAAAAAATGGTTAAATATGACTTTAAATAATATTAGTATAATAGTAAAAAAATTCTTGAAAATTTTTAATGAAAATAAGGACATGGAATAAAAATATTCTTGACCAAATAGAAAAAAAAGTTGGGTTTTCATTAAAAATATTCTTTCAGTATCTTAAGTACTTAAAGAGAGGAAAATGAAAGGAAAATTTATAATTTTTAGAAATAACTAGATGATAATAAAATATATTATTTTTAATATAGAAATATCATATAATTCAACCCATAGATACTTAAACACAAACAGTCCCAAATAATGATGAGATTGTGTAATAAACCTGTACCTCATGTTCAAATTTAATTGGAAGTAATTTTAGCATCCTGTATAATAAATTTAAATTTATTATAATTCTATAACAAAAACTTATACATAATTATAATATCATATATGATCAACTTATATTATTTCAATACCTGTTTATTAATAATTCTTTATTAATTTTTTTATTTCCAAATGCTAATTATTTCGTTTTTCATGTAAATTTCAATTTGGTAGTTTCAGTAATGATAAAAATATCATATATATATATATATTCATTATATAAATTTGTTTAATCATCATTTAAAGATATATATATATATAAATTAGTTACATCATTCATGCAGATAGTAAGCTGTACGTACGCTTGAATGTTGTTTTCACTTTTCAAAAGATAGAACAAAGGAAAGGTAAATAATAATTCACCATTAAAAAATTAATAATTATTTAACATATATAATAAATATTTATTAAATATATCCTTATTACCATCCATATAAAGATTAAATGAGGAAATAATCACAACACTTCTTGGAGGAGGTAGTCCACATGTACACACGAGCGGCATTTTCGTTTTCCAACGAATTAGAAGGTAAGAAGGTAAATATGATATTATAATTTATATAGAATAATTATTTCATAAATATCATATATATTCATTAGTTCCATAATTATAACCATCCAAATAAAGTGTCAATGAGAAATGAATTACACTGCTACGTGGAGATGGTATGCTGTACGTATGCACAAATGATGTTTTTTTTCTTTTTATAGAATTGAAAAGAGATGAAAAATTGTTTTATAATAATAAAAATAACTCAAATCCATATTAATTATACTAGAGTTATTTATTTAGTATAGTTAAAAAATATTTAGAGGAAGTATAAAAATAAATAAATTTTAAGGAGTTGTAAAAATGATTACCTTCTCTTAATGAAACCTCCTTTAGATCTATTCTTAAATACCTTAGAGTAAGTATTTTGGGAAGAAAAAAACCTCTAAAATTTGGATAATGATATTGGGGGGATATGTTTTTAGATTTGTTTTGAGATATCTGGCTCAATAAGTATTAATAGGTGATGGTATGAGGTGCCTTGCATAATGGTGGTGAGTGGCACACTTGTAATTTTTCAATGTTTTAAAATATCATTAAGTCACATTCTTAGAAAAATGGATTAAAAACGAATAATATTAAAATTTTATAAGGTTAATTTTGTTATAAAACCAACCAATTGGGTTTAATAGAGTGTTTAGGTCATTTAAACCCTTATCTCTTTAGATTATTCCTTTGGTAAACCCATTTTGACCTCACCGACGGTTACGAATTTTTTCAATATTAAAGGGTTATAATTTTACTTATAAGGTAAAAAAGGTTCATAAATGGATAGAAAATGAACTTTTATACCATCCATAGTACTTATTTTACTATTTTTTAAATTTTATGACTTTTAAATATTTTAATAAAATATTATTTTCCATAAAATATCATTAACATCATTTTTGAAACTATTGATTTAATTTGACATTAAATACATCAATAAAATAGTGTAATGTTAATATAAAACTTTAAAAAAACTCTAATATGTTATATTCATCTATATAATTCATGGGGAACTATAAATAACACAAAAAATATTATTACTATATTTTTTAAAATTATTTACATGATTTTTCGACTGCTTGCACAAGCGTTGTGTCGAAGTGGTGTAAACATTTAAGGTAATTATTTCATCAATAAAAATTAAAAGTCACCATGATAAAAATAATTTTTTAATATTTAAAATACATATTTATAGATAAACATATCTTATCATGGAATAATTTTAGAGATATTAAATTCCAGAGAGGGAGATTGTGTAATTTTATTTACCTAAAATATTATATTGGTTATTTTCATGGAAAAGTGTCCCATAAACAATTAAATTTATAGAATAAGGTGATAATAGTTTAAATAAATTAATCCAATAAGAATTAATATGAAAAATTGACGTCTTATCACTTAATTTTAACCTAGGTCAACTTGATTTACCCTTTTATTGTGATGATACATTTTTATTATTTTTACTATTACTTATGGCTAAAAATTAAGTCAACATTATTAAATAATATTAATTATGATAATAAAAAATATATAATCTATTTTATCTAATTAAACCTCTACAAATGGTAAAAATTCATTTTATTATAATCCTTTAAAGCGTGATAAAAACATGGTTTTCTGAAAAAATGTCTTTTTTAAGTCGAGAGATATTTTTGTACCAAGATAAAGTTTAATGGTGATTCCTATGTAAATATATTATTAAAAAAGGATATTTATATTAATTTATGATCAAATTCAAAAAAAATTGTTTTTTTTGCAATGAAAATAAATGATAATTTTTCAAAAAATTGGTATTTTTCAATATTCTTAAAAAAATCACTATTTTAAGAAAAATATCCAAATTTAAACCTAAAACAATTTTGATATGTTATTTTCAAAAATAAAATTTCTTTAAGAAAATTCAATTTATAAAATTTTATAATTTTGGTTTTAATCACATTATTTAATAAAACGATTTGTATTGTGCTATTTTTTTCTAGAAAGAAAAGCTTACTATAATTGAAGCTTAGGTGTAATAATAAGTTTATATAATTTGTTATGAAACATTATAGCAGTAAGTTTAACATAATATAATTTTGAATTAATAAATTTTATAGATTCATGAAATATAATTAGTTATAAACATTGTAAATAAGAATTGTTTTTTTCTAAAATTTATAAATATAGTCTAAAAATTTTCGACTAAAATAGAAGCATGCACAAAAAAATTATTTATATAAACAATTCAAGGAAGATATTATATGCACAGATAATGGTCTGAACATTTAAATAAATACAACTGACTAGAAATCTAAACCAAGACCTTACTCTATAGGTTGAAATTTTTGTATTGAAGGAGGTAACCCTAGATCCACTAATAATGGTGTCAATATTTAAATCATGAGGTAGATCTATAATTTTTTTGTACTATTATACACCCACAAGAGAAAATAATTAAATTAATATATTTTAGAATATAATAAAATAATACATTAAAAAATTAAGTGACTATGGAAAATACAAGAATACAATTTAAGTTATTAATTTATACTTGAGAATCTCTCATTAAGGATCCATGGAAGACAAGTATAATCTGCATGTTAGATTTCCTACCTCATGAAAACCTAACCCTAGGAGATAATATTGGGGAATACATTAGAATGTGATATATATTTTAAAAAAATATGCAATTTAACTACATAAAATAATTTCATAGACACAAGTATGTCAAATGATGCACCATGTTTCCAAAATTTGATCAATGCTTTAATTAGATAAAAAACAAATGTTATATTTGAAATATAAAAAAACAATTTTTTTTGGAAACCACCATAATTAAAAAATTAGAAAATGGTGTCTACCTAGTGTATATATCTATTCTTTTTAATTTAAGTGATTAAAATAGGTATATAGAGAGTTAGGCTCAAAATGTGACGTGAAATATAGCTTTTTCATTCCATAATTTCTCTGAAGTAAGATCCTAAAATTATCTTATTCCAAACCTAGTTTTGAAGATAATGAAATATGAAGAAGAAAAAGAATTTAATTATAAAATTTTTCACATATCCCATGTAAAAAATATTGAATTAGACTTAAATATTCATAGTATGAAAATTTTTTGTTAATAAAGATGTAAAATAAAAACAAAAATGAATATGTAATTGAATGAACCATGAAAATATTCATTCAGAGAGGAAATGATATTAGGGTTTTGGAGTTTTTTGTTCATTTATAAACAAAATAGAAACCCAATAATAATGGAATAAAATATTTTTTAACTAAAATAAATAAAAATAGAGGGAAATAAAGTTAGGGTTGCACAAATTTAGGTAGATGTGGTGCCGAAAGAGAAGTTGGGAGGTGAGAAGATAGAGGTAGATGTGTGAGTTTGAAGGTGTCAGTAGAGGTGGAGGTATAGGTGGGGATATGTAGTTTCCCTATAGTAATGAGAGGTGGTAGAAAAAGTGGAGTCATAATTAGAGAAGATATAGGTGTATTCATATCAGATGGAGGAAAAGCTGACAGTGGGGATGATGTAGATAGAAGTTCGAGGAAATTATGGATTTTAGGGTAAATATGGAGGAATTTATGCATACAATGGGATGAAAGCTAATAGCTAAGTGGGAAAATAGAGAGAAGGGGAGTGACATGTATTTTGGGAATTACACAATTCAGTGGAAACTAGTAGGAGAGATAAAATATAATTATTTTTAAATTAAAAATTTCTAAAATTTTTATCAGTTATTTATTTCAAATTATATTTTATTACTAGATATTTTAACCATTTCTAAAAAATATAATATACCAATACGTTAAGAAAACTACTGATAATCAAAGTGAGAAACTGATTTAGTGGTGACTATCCATAAGCACTGATAATTCATTTAGAGGGAGTTATAACTATAAAAAATTAAAAATAACTTCTAATAATGACATTTTTTTGCGATGAACCTCCATGGTGATTCTTGAATACTTTCGGTTACTCCTAAAAATTTATCCTCTAGTGAATGGGTTCTCTATAATGGAAGCACTTTCCCTCATTCCTAACATATTCCTTAGGTTTGTATGACTAAGGAGGACTACTGAACCCTTTGGTATTATTCTTTAAGCTTAATCCTCTATCCATTTTTACTATTAACATAGGATTAGATCCACAACTTCCCATGTCCTACTCAACTATCCTCATCATATTGAGGAGTTTTGTAAATATTTTTTTAACTGATTCATTTTATAATTTGAAATGACATGTCAAGAAAAAATTTGGTAGTGATTTCAGAATGAGGTCTATAGTTGGATAAAGCCTTAAATGAGACCCCAATATCTCCAGGTTATTAATGTACCCAATTATATCGACTACATGAGTTGATATTGAAGTTAATTTGTTTATCTTATATCTAAAAAATGCCTTTGAAACCTCATACATACTAATCTTATCTTGTTACTCATATAGAATTTTTATATTGTTTATCATCAGGAACACATCCATTTTCTCATGTTTATTTGTTATCTTAGGATTCATAGTCATGAGATTGGATAAATCAAGAAAATACTTTAAATACTTATCATAAGTGTCTAAATATATTTATTGAATAACTTTTAATTTTAGCTACTTAGGAAGGGGTTTTTCTAACACATAGATCTTTCCTTATTTCTTAAGAATTATTCTTAAGTTTCTATACCAATTAAGGAAATTGATTCCATTAATATTTTATTTATTTAATATTGATCTCTATGCCAAGTTGGTTGATTATGATTATATTTTATCTATATAATAAGTTTTAATGGGATGAGTATCATGTTTTACATTTATTTAATAAGTAACTTAATTAAGTGCGATCCCACTAAAATGATAACCCTTTTTTAAATTTAAATTATATCCATTAGTTAAAAAAGATTTATATTTCTGTAAGTAATGATTATTCTTTTCTATTCCTCTCACCACATAGATATTTATGTAGTCTAACATGACAATCATATCTTATATCACTCTTGGATAATTGGGTGGACCACTCATTTTACAATCCATTATATAGATTATATCAACTCTATTCCTTTAGTATCCTAACTTTTAGGGTATCCTATATAGGTGTAATATAAATAATTTTCAAAATATGAACACCTAATTCTATTATGGTCACCTATAATTTTTTCCATAACACAAGATAATCCACGCAAACCTAGATTTTACATAACCTACCCATTTGAATGATTAAGGTCTTGAAAAGTGTCACTTTTTAAGGAATCTTTTAATTAATATTTTAAGGGTGTTTAAATATAACCATATTATCTTATATATGACCTTTACATATATGAATGTTTCTAATAATTTAATTTTCAATCCTTATTACTTCCACCAAATCAATATTTCAAACCATATTGATGCATGCAACTATTTAGAAAACTCATAGCTTTTATTAATAACCCAAATTAAAATCCAATTATATTTATACATATCCAATTGAATCCCATGTATAAGGTACATAAAACCCTTTCATGTAATGGATTAGAATTATATTAAATAAATAATCCCTAAAATAGTAATCTTGGTGAGATATATTGTTGTGAATCGAGTTTTTTGTAATAAACATCTTGAAATATTTTTAATTCCATTTTAAAGGTGTTCATGAAGCCAGTTCATTTTTATTTTCAATGTGGGCCTTTTAAAAATATATATAATATATATAATATATTATTTTTATCTACATGCATGTGAATAATTAATATCTTCTAAATAGAATCCCAAATGGAAATTTCAACACTGTGATTTTGTAAAGAATGGGGTTCTTTTCATGAAAGGGTTATTAATTTATTAATTAGTATTTATAACCTGATAGAAATGGTTAATATGTGTTTATTTAAAGCACTATTAAGTAGTTGTATCATTCAGTACACCATTGAGATAAGGGGTGAATCATTTGTGCATGTTTAAAAGTTATTTTCTTTTATGAATTAAACCACTGTGACTTGTTAGAGTCATAATCCACCCTTAAAATATCTTCTTCACCTATATTTAAGAATAATAAGGATCATGCAGCACACATGAATTTTAAAAGGTTCAATATCAATGTTAGAGACTAATACTTTTGGTATTTGGTTGGGTTTTCAGACCTAGATTATCAATATTATAATGGTGATTATACTTGAGGGGCAGTGTATATCCTTGGATCTTGAAAAGATGTCAAAATCTAGTAAGAATTAATGGTAGGTGAAATCCTTGAACTTTTACCACAAAAAAATCAAATGGTGTTATTTATTCAACCATAACTAGTCTTTTAAAATTTACTCCTTACTCTTGGGTGAATCATATTTTCAGCATAAGGTAGAATTTCACAACATTACAGAATAGATATTCTTTAGGAGAGTCTTGGAGTACTTTATGAATATGAATGTAGTGTAAGTAGATCAATATCCCTCTCACTGTTTCATAATGAATAGCTCATGAATGAGTGCATTCACACATGAGATGATCTTATTCCTTTCTAGCAGTAAGCATTTGGATTTATATTAATGGAATCAGCTTTCCAAGACCACTTCAGACACAAGAATGCAAAAAAGTTGATATTACTTAGATTATCCCTCACATTGATACAGAAACATACTGTCCTCTATCACATGAACATATTTCTATTATTAATTTCCCTCATTTTTATATTCTAATTAAATTTTAAAATATATTTTAACAATTATTTTTTGAAACTCCCATAATTATCATCTGGAAAAAAATTCTTAAAGAACAACATATTTGACAATGAAAAATGATTTAAAAAACTTAATAATAAATCCCACTAAATAATACCATGATCCTTTTCATTTAATCTCATTCAAAATCCAATTAATATTAGCTTAAATCATGTTTTTGACTAAGCCCTTGATATTTTAGATATAGATGATTAGAAAAGAATCATCATATTTAATTCTCTTGAAAATCCATACATTAGGATTCTAGATAGCTTAGAATATTCACCATGTAAATTATCATACATGGACCAAAAAATCTTCTCCTAAGTAAATTATCTTACATACAAATAAAATCTTTTGTGAATAAGTAAATTATATTATGGGAACCTCAATTAACTTTTATATAAGTAAATTTACTTTGTAAAGAAAAATGAACCTCCTCTTATTATTTGAATTATATCATGTGGTCTATCACATAGATTAAATATATTAAGGGGTGACTCACATAGAAAATATTTCCTTTCCATTTTCATGTATTTTGGCTCCATCATGTAAATTAATTCACTTATGATTCCTCAAATACACCATGTACAAGTAAATTCTCTTACATGTGTGACTTGCATAGGATAAATCTCTTATCCATTTTTCAAGTGAATAATAATAATTCTATATTAATTTAATATTAATCAAGAAACATTCAAAAACCTTTTATCTCACTTCAAAACACCTAAAAAACTTCTCAATGATCACAAAAAACTTTAAATGGACTTGACAACAAAGAAAACTTCTTTAAAAAATTAAAGGGAACTTCAATCCAACCCTTTGGATTTGTTTTCAACCTACTAATTTCTTTCAAAACCTAATCTCAAAACTAAAATTCTCATTCAAGAGACATAAATCATGAACTTTTTCAAAAAACAACCATCTCGACACCACCCTATAGGATAGAGTAGTGTTTTTGGGACAACTTTATATCTTGGTGGAAAGGAAAATTATAAAAAAGTGATAAAGTTACCTCCCCATAAATATATGAAATAACATATTAAAAAATCCCACTTTTCAAAATAAACATAATTAATTGATTATAATAGATAATAAAATAAAGGTACTTTTCAAGAGAAAAGTTGTGCACATCTACTCCCCCTTTGGTAACATAATCCATAGCTCATGGGGGGTATGTCCAAAATATTATTAATGATGCGTGAGGTTATAAAAAACCATATTCATCCTCAAGAACTCAAATATGTTATTAGGTAAAACCATGGTGAATATATCAACCAGTTGTCCATGAGTAGGAACAAATTACATCTTGATGTCTCCATTATGCACCCTTTCCTTGATAAAATAAATGATGATATAAATATTCTTAAACTTTGACTGTTGTTTGTTATTTTTGTAAATATCTATATCAATTTGATTATCACAATATTTTTTGATATTTTTCTCAACTTTCAACTTCAAATCATCCAGTTGTTCCTTCATCCAAATCATTCGATTGAAAGCATCATAATGATAACATATTTGGATTCTGTAGTACTTAGTGTGAGTGAGTTTTGTTTATTATTAGTCCAACTCAAATTACTTTCTCCAAAGAGGAAAATTACACATAAATATGACCTTATATCATCACAATAACCTTACAAATTTGAATCTATAAATATAGACATTTTTAAATTATTTCCACTATTATAAAATAACATATCACTCATAATCCCTTTGATATATTTGATAAGTCTTTTGGAAACCATAAGATGCAACACTTTTGAATCACTCTGATATATAGTATAGAGAATAATTTCATATATAATATATAATATAGAATATGTTAGATAAATCAGACTCCCAATTAGTCTTTTGAGTTATATTTAATTTAACTTCTTCCCTTTAGCATCATTAGAAAATTTCAACCCCACAAGAATAGGTGTAGACACTATATTAGACCCATCTATCTTGAAATTCTTCAAAAACTCTCTAGAATAATTATCATAAGATTAGATGAGAGAATTTTCTTTTTTTGATCACCTATAACCCTTGGAAGTAACTCATATCACCAATCATGGAAATATAGTTTTTTTATTTTATTTGAAAAATATTGACAAACATTCTCATGATCACCTAAAAAAATTATATAATCAACACATACAATTAAAATAAGTGTATTTATCTTTAAATTATTGATATAAATTATGTTTCAAACTTTTACATTGATGAATTTTAACTTTTTTAAGTAGTTTTTTGTCCTTTAATTCCATTCCCTTGGGGATTTTTTAAATACATAAATATATTTATTTAATTTTCATGCCCTTGAACCATTATTTTCAAGCAAAAAACAACCTGGCTACTAAATATAAACTTCTTCCCCAAGACCACCTTTCGAAAAGGTAGATTCAAAATCAATCTAATGGATTTTGTATTTCCTATATGTTTCTATAGTAAGTAGTATTCTTATTACCTCAATTATTACAATTGGAGAAAAGGCTTGTTAAAAATACACTCCTTCAACTTGGGAATAACCTTTATATGAAAGTATGTCATTATTCTTGACAAAATTTCCTTGATCATTCATATTTTTCCTAAAAAAACATTTCATTCTAATGATATTTTTGTTATTGTGTCTTGGAGAAATATCCCATGTAGAATTATTTTAAATTTGATTCAGTTCATCATCCATAGCTTCAATCCACTCATTAAATTAATAGGATTCAACCACTGAATAGGGATCAATTTGTGATATTAAAGATGTTTGGTTTTAAAACTATATCCTTATTCTAGTTTTTAATATATATGAATGATTTTAAATGATATTATCAATCTCCACATGTTTCTTTAGATTTTGATACTTTTTTTTCATTATCAGTAACCTCCTCTTCATTACTAGTCTAAAAAACTCCACTTCAACAAATTGAGGTCTAGATTTTTCATGGACAACACCCTGTTATTCAAAATTATTCTTTATAGTTTTATCATCATAATAAAAATATGTTGTATATGAATCCTTAATAATATGTTTATTTTCAATATTTTTCAAATCAAAACATTAAATAGATTTATAAAGCCTATTATTCTAGAATCTATAGCCTTTCCCATGTGATAAATATCTCATAAAGATACCCTCTTCATACTTTTTATCATTTTTACCTAGATTTGAATCTATAATTTATATAAAAAAGGATTTCTAAATACTTTTAAGTAATCCATGGTGGGATTCCTTTTGTACCACATTTCATAGGAAGACAATTAAATACTAATCTTACAAAAAATCCATTCTGAATGTGGATAGTTGTGCAAATATATTCTATCTAATAGAATATTGGGAAACTACATTCTTCCAATATTATTATTTCCATCTCAATGAGGCTTATGTTATTTTTCTTTAAAACTTCATTTTTTAGGTGTGTATGGAGTACTATACCGGTAATTTATTCCATGTTTTTAAAAATAGAATTCAAATGAACTACTTGTAAACTTCATTCCCATTTTTATATATGAAATTCTTGATATATATCCCCAACTATTTCTCAAATATTTGTTACATAATAGGATTATATAGAGAGATAGAGAGGAAAAACAAGTTGTAACACAAAACTAAACTAAAATAATTACAAAGAAATTACCGAATAACCAATAGAGTTATTGTGGTAGAAGGAGAGGGAGAAAAGAGGGAAATGGGGAAAATTTATTCTCCATAGAAGACCACTTCCTTGGATCCCAAGAGAGACCTCCTAAGGTTCAAATCCTAGTAGCCAGTTCCATGTTACCTAAAATGAATTTCCAACTCCCTATCTTCTAGCTAGCCACTTATTTAATACTCCACCAAACCTGTCGAAAAACCCCTTTACCTACTTCAATTATCAACAAAAACTAACTTAAATTATAAAATACCAAAATTACCTCTCAATATTTAGTCTATATTCCAAAAACTTGATATCCCAAGTATGAAAAACCCCTATATAACCCATAACAGACCTTGACCAACATATATTCCTAACATTTTAACCTCCTTTAAACCCATATTTTTATAAAGATGGATCTCTAATAGAACTTCATAAATAATTAATCACTGGAACAATGTATATTTTTTATCATTGTATTGAAAACTACGGGAGGTGGATTTGGTGGTGGCCTAAGCCCTAATGAAACGTTATCTTCTCTTACTTTCAAAAGAAATATTTTTCTTGAGAAGGTCTAAGGTCTTATGTCATCATTTTTTCCCATCATGAAATATCTCTCTTAATATTTAAACCGAATTTAACTTTTGAGAGTCATTTTAGTTTGTCTCCACACAAACCTCCTCAGAGACTATCCAATGCGGAATTCAGCCCCTGAATTTCCAACCCTTCATAAGAAAAATAACTCTACCTCTTAATGATTCTATAAAACAAAAAAAAACTCATTTGGAAGTAATTCAAATGCTATAACTAGGTATTCTATATAAGATACAAAATTAGGCCCTAAAAACCCACCAAGATAGCAAGATAAACGCACAATTTCTATTTGAGTAGCTATTGCAACAAAATTTGGAAGCTAGAAAACCTACTTAGAAATAAAAAAAACTTTTAGTCAACTGGGAATAGAATTTCAATTCTATCTACCTCCAATAAAACCTAGTTAATAAATTACCAGGCCATACCGTATTCACTTTATTTCATAAAAAACACCCAACATGAGTTATAGGATCACAATCATCAAAACCATATTCCTTGTAGTAATTGATATCACTATCAATGAAAAAACTATCATCACTTGATTTTCCTATGGGTGCATGTTCTGGACCAAAATAAATCTCCAAATACATTCTATTTCCTTCATCATATAAACCATTATCTCTTATATTCTTATTTATATAAGATCTTGGTTATCTATTCTTATGGAAGTAACACACTCTAAAAATTTGAACCAATCTCACTTTTCCATCAACTTCCACACTATCTTCCCACAAAAATACTTCCTCTAGGTAATCATTAAGAAAATTTGATACAAAAACCTTTAAATTTATGTTTTGAATTTATTTATACATTTTGGGTTTAATTTCTTATGTTTCTTGTTTATTTATTCCATGGTGCCTTTATTTTTTCTTAAGTTTTGTAGATTATTGGGAATTAGAGAGTTTGGAGAAGGTGCTTCTGGAAAGATGGAATTACAGGCTATTAATATCAGGAATAGTTTATTCATGAAAATAAACTTTGAAGATAGAATTAAAGAGTTATTGAAAGATCCCCATTCAAAATCACAAACCAAATTTGAGCTATGAAAACCTAAAATATAGAAAACTCATGATGTGAAATAAATTCATAATGTAATGTTATCATCCACTATCCACCAATTACTCTCATTGAAGAATCTATAAATTTCATGGTTGGTTATAAGACATGAATCAAGGAAGACATGAGCTATTAAATATTTGAATTTTCCATTCACTCCGTAAAATAATAGTTCATGTCATAAATTTTTGTGATTGAATCCCCGTGGAAGGATATCATGCCGACTCATGAAATGAATTACCATTCATGTTGTGAACCATTTTAACTAATAATTAAACAATATCCTCAAATTTGTTGGATAGAATAAATTTTACCTTTGTTTCACATTTTTCTTTATTTTAATAGTATATTCTTAAAGATTGAGTCCTTTCCGCATTCTGTTTCACTTCCGAACAAGTCCATTTGTAGTTCCAATTTCCATTATGTTGTGTTTTTTCCTTTATTAAAAGTAAGTAGATATTGGTTTTAATTATTTTACTTTTAATATTGTTATTGTAATGCTCTCTATTTGTTATCTCTTTCTGTCAAACACGAACAATTATATTTTTACCATGAACATCTAATCTACATGGGGGTTGGAATCGAGAGTAAGTAAGGAAAAAATTAAATTAATTATTAATCAAAACATGGGTATTCTAATTGGTAAAAAATTAGATTAATAAATCAATACCATCTCATTATTTTTCTTTAACATGAATTGGGGAATTATAAAATATGAAATCTAATATAACTGTAATTAATTGAGTAATGAAAAACTATATCAATTCATTTTCCACTTTGGAATATGCTCTTAAATTACCTAGATTGATAACTAATTCAGACTAAAGAGTAGTCATTGGTTTAGGTATAAATAATTAATTTGATAAAAAGTTATTTATAACCTTTATAAAACTTTGTGGCCAATTAAATTAGAATTACTTAGGTTTAGATTAATGAAATCCCTTAGATAAAATCAATGAAATTGATTCTAAAACATTGTTTCATCAATTTCAATTTATTTTATATATTTTGAATCTAACCCATCTACCCATTCACATATGAAGAGTAAACTCAGGTTTCAATTTTTAGGTTTTAGAAAACACTATTTTCCTCTCTATGGACTTGATTCCATTATATCGCTGGTCTATGAGCTTTCATAGTAGTGTTAATCATGCATAATCAAAAATATAAATCTGGTAGAAATAAAAGGATTCAATGATGTCCCACAAGAATATAAAATTTTTGGCACATTTTTTAAGAGGAATAGTGCACCTCAGGAATTAACCTAGGGATGATTCAAATCCTTTTCCTTTTTCATTCCTCTACAAGGGTACATTTTTATGCTATGATGAATTACTATTACATGAGACAAAGATCAACGACCCATTCCAAGAGATTGAATTCTCTATAACCACATAAGTTAGACCTCAAAATTGAAAGGAACTTGTCTATATTATGATGTATAAACATCTCCTTACACAATAATCACTACACTCACAATTACCCCAATGCTTAGTTCTCACAATGAGAAAAAAATAGAGCGTCTCCACTATTTATAGAGTGAACTATTATGATTTATGGCTTTCCATCCATTCAAGGCGTTAAACTAAAATAATTATACCACATATCCAAGTGATTTTTTTTGAAATTAAATCCAACCATATCAAAATTATCCAAAATAGGGGCTATTTTAGTGGACTCTATAGTGAGGACCTACATAGACACCTCTCAAATTTTTTGGAAGATTATGAGACCTTCAAACATCAAGGCATAACAACTAACCTAATTAGACTTGGCATGTTTCCCTTTTTCTTGAGATATAGAGCCAAAGACTAGATAAAGATCCAAAATTAATGATCCATTACAAATTGGGATGAAATAGAAAAAAAAAATCTTTGATAAATATTTACTTCCCATAAGAACATGGAAATTGAGGAGTGATATTCAAAAAAATTCACAATTAGATGTTGAGCCTTTTTGGGAGGCATGAGAATGATTTAAAGAGATTTTAATAAAGTTCCCATACCTTACACTCAATGTCTTGATTCAAATATAAAAATTAATATATGAATTTTATCCAACAACATGATCCATGTTAGATTCCTTGGTTGATAGAGGTCTGATATAGAAGACACCACAAGTTAGTTAGGAGCATCTCGATGAAATTTCATATAATGTCAACATTTGGAAAAGTGATCGAGGACTACTAAGAAATGGTGTGCATGAAGTTGAAGAAACTACTCACCTAAAAACTCAATTAAAAGATATAACCACAAATTTAGACACATTTATGACCCAACAACAACAAGAATCCCAAATATCTCCTATCATGGATGTAAAGTCTTTTGAAATGTGAGGAGTTCCACACCCTTATCAAGAATGTCACACAAGTTTAGAAGATAAACAACCTCATGATTAAACTTATGCGAGCTACAATCAATCATCCCAACAATATTAACAACCATATTATCAACAAAGGCCCATTCAGAATCAATAATCAGATAATCAAGGGTACTTTTAAAAAATAACTAGTCAGGCTCAACCTAAATCATAGAGATCACCTGGTTATCCCCCTCATCCACAACCCCCAACCACTAGAACCTTATACTCCTCAATGAACTCATCATTTTTTACCTCAAAAATATTATCAAAAACCATTTATGGAAATTAATTAGCAATAAACTCAACTGTAAAAATCAAATATCAAGAATTTGCTTTATACTTTCATTCATAAAGTAGATCATTGGATGACCACTGAGGAAACTGAAATGAAAAATTATATATCTACCCTCTATAACATTGAACACCAGATCAAACAAATTTCCCAACCTCCCTAGGACCAAAAACTAGGTACATTTCTAGTTAATAAGGAGACTCATGCTTGAGAGGAGGTCAAATATGTGGTATTAATAACTAGACACGGGATAAGGAAATAACAATCACATAAATGTGAGACACAAGAGGAGGATAATTCATATATGTGTGAGTATATGGTTGATGGCATACCAGTTAAAGAAGATGAAAACAATGATATAAACAAAAAAATAAGGATCATTTTTTGGAACAAGATACAGGAAAAAAAGAAAAAGATCCATCACCAGTAAATTAATTCACAAAATAAGATACATATTTAGAACTATCACTATAACAACCCCCTATTATATTTCTATATAGGATGAAACATGGAAATATGGATGGGAAATATAAACATTTCTTGGATATATTGAGACAATTCCATATCAATATTCCTTTTAAAGAATCCATTTCCCAAATGATATTGTAAGAAAAACTTTTAAAATAACTTCTTTCTAATAAGAATAATATGGAATAATTGGATTCCATATTTATAAATAAATAATTATCTATAGTTTTTCAATAAAAAAATCCTAAAAAAAAATATATCCTTGTAGTTTCTCTATTACTTGCACCATTAGAACCTTCACTTTCAGAAAATATTTATGTGACCTAGGTGTGAGTGTTAACTTAATTCCACTGAACATATTTTGGATATTAGGTATTGATAAACCTAAAACTATAAGAGTAGCATTGAAAATTTCTAACAGATTAGTAAAATACCCTCGTGGAATTTTGGAATATGTTCTAGTGAATTTTGGTAAATTTATCTTCCCTGTTGATTTCGTCATTCTTGATATGGAGGAATAGGGTGATGTTCCAATAATTCTTGGAAGACCATTTCTAAAAATCAGTAAGGTGTTAACCAATGTGAACTAAAGAAATATTATTTTCTAATTTTGTGAAGAATACACTATTTTTTTACTTATAAAAATATGATAAAAAAGGTGATAACTTGGTTGAATTTCAATCATTTTTTATGACTAAAGAAGAAGAAATTCCACAAGAAATAACATTACAAAAAATGAGAAAATAAAAATATGATGTTATGATGGATCTTATTGATGAAATGATGGATGGGAGATATATAAAGTCTCATGAGGAAGAGAAAAATAGTGATTATAAAGAATTAAAATACATTGAACCATTAACAATAGATTCTTACCCAGAGTTGGAACCATACATTATCAATCCACCAGTATTAAAATTGAAACTGTTACCAAGTACTTTTAAGTAATCCATTATGGAGGCTCAGGATAATATTAAAGTGATCATAAACTCTAAGTTAACTCAAGAATAACAATAACAATTTTTTGATAGTTTTGAATAAGAAAAAAACCCAATATCCTAGAATATGGATTGCATTAAAGGAATCAACTAGAAAATCAACATGCATTATATTATTCTTGAAGGAGTGAATCAAATTGATCAACCTCAACGAAGAATCACTCCATTGATGTAATAAGTTTCTAATAAGTAATACTTAATGATTCTTGATGCTAGCATCATTTTCTCCATCTTTGATAGTGAATGGGTAATTCAACTTGAAATTGTTCCTAAAAAAGAGGTTTAACAGCAGTGAATAAATAAAAATATGGGATGATACCAACATGAACAATCATAGGATAGAAAGAATTTGTTTATTAAAAAAATTTAAACACATCCACTCGGAACGATCAATTTATATTACCATTCATGGATCCTATATTGGAGGGACTATCTGAGAATGTTTTTTATTGTTTTTTGTATGGATATTTAGGATATAATAAAATACAAATTGAATCAAAAGATCAGTAAAAGACCACATTATCTTGTCTATACAGAACATTTTCCTATTAAAGTATGTATTTTGGAATGTATAATGCACTGGTGACATTCCAAAAAATGTATGATACACATTTTTTATGACAAGGAATAATAATTTATATAAATTAGTATGGATTATTTTTCAATATATGGAATATCTTTTGATGTCTACTTATATAATTTTGATCTCATATTAATGTTTTGTTAAGAAAAATTCAAGTGATTAACTAGAAAAAAAAACCCAGTTTTGGTGTAAGGAGGAATCTTTCTTAGACAATTTTTTTTAAACATGTCATATAAGTCAATTTAGAAAAAAATAAATATAATTAAAGAAAGACGAGATTCTACCACCATGAAAGGAATTAGGAGTTTCCTTGGACATGTGGGATTATATCAAAAAATTGTTAAGGACTTACCTATTATGGTTCAATTTTTAACACACCTCTTATCCAAGGACATACTATTCGAATTCAATAAAATTTACTGGTAAGTATTTAAATCCTTGAGGAATCACTTGGTGATAGACCCCATAATTTTCTCACTTTATTGGGAAAATAATTTGAGCTTACATGTAATGAAAGTGACTTTTCTATCAAATCTATTTTAGTAAAAAGAGCTGGTCATATTTTTAATCCTATATAGTACACCATCCATACTCTAAATGAAGCTCAAATAAATTACACAGTTATAGAAAAGTATCTTCTTGTAGTGGTGTCTGCGTTTGAAAAGTACTAATCATACCTTGTTCTCTAAAAAGTCATTATTTATACCAATCATGATGCCCTCAAATATCTCTTAACAAAAATATACTCAAAGTCAATATTGATAAGATGAATTCTTATACTAAAATAATTTGATATTGTGATTAAGGATATGAAGGGTTCATAAAATATTGTAGTAGAGAATCTATTGAGAATTCAATTTCCAAATGTCTATGAAGAAGAAGAATTTGAAATTTTGGATAATTTTCTAGATGAGAAACATTTCTATGTGGACTAAAAAACTAGACCATGGTTTTCCGATATTGAAAATTATTTGTCCACTTAGACACTTTGTCCTCATTTTTTCTACAAAAAAATGAATAATCTCTTAGCTGATATATCATATTATTATTCAAATGAACAATTTATTTTTATGCAATGTAGTGTGGACTTATCTGATGATGTATACTAGATGATGAGATAGACAATATGCTAGAAATTTTCTACACTTTAACCACTGGAGGGAATCATGGACCCGATCATATAGTTGAAAAGACACTCCAAAGCGTAATCTTTAAGAGCATGCTCCACCATGATGTGAGAGAATCAGTTCAAAGTTGTGATCATTTTGAATGAGTAGGCTCGATTAGAAGATGGAATGAGATTCCCCAAAACTCAATACTTGAGGTTGAAGTATCTTATGATTGGGGTATTGACATTATACTCCAATTCTGAAAATATTTTTAAAATACATGAATTCTATTATGTGTTGACTATGTGTCAAAATAGGTGGTGGATGAAGCTGAAATGCTCAATAAATCTAAAGTAATAATAAAACTTTGTAAGAAAAAATCTTTTATGAGTTTATAATTCCATGGTTTCTCATTAGTTATCATGGAAAAAATTTCCATAAATATGTAATTAATAGAATTATCATGAATTATGGGGTATTCTAAAACACTAGAACCGCTCATCAACTACAAACTAAGGGAAAGTGGATCTTTCAAACTAAAAAATTATGAAAATTTTAGAAAAATGATCAATGAAAATTGTAAAGATTGAAATGTGAATATTGATGATACACTGTAGGATTACTGCACAGATTTTATAATTCCCATTGGTATGAATCCATTCCAGTTAATTTAAGAAAAAATTTCCACTCATTAGTGGAATTTTATCACCCATAATTTTGGGCCATAAAGAAAATTAGCATGGATACAAAGAGTGTTGTAGATAGATTTTTGTTAGAATTTAATGAGTTGAAAGTGTTGATAAGTAATTCCTATAAAAATATAAAAAATTATAATGAGAAAACCAACTAATTTCATTATAGATAGTGTGTAAGGATGGAATTCACGTTGGGAAATAAGGTATTATTGTTTAATTCAAGTCTGAAATTATTTATAGGAAATTTAAAGTCTCGATAGACAATACCATTTAAATTATTCAAAGATTTCCCTTACAGAGTAATAAAAATTAAAATTAAATTTGAAATAGCATTTAAAGTTATCAATAGTTGATAATTTACATGTTTTATTTACAAGAGTGGTGTATCCTACACAATAAATTTACTTAATTCCTTCGAAAAGTATATCTAACTCAAGATTTTAAATGAATCACTAATTGAGTGGAAACCCGAGTTTGTTTATTCTATTTAGTTTAATTTTTTTGGGATCTAGGAACTCACATACATAGAAGAAGAACCTGTAAAGAAATCAAGGGGGGAAATCAATCTATACAATCAAATTTATGATGTAAACTTAATATTCACATTTTGAGTTTTCATGGAGTTTTAATAAATTCGAAACTGATAATTCACATCATGGATTATAAACTCATGTTGTGAATGTTTTTTAACATTTAAAATTAAATCCTCAAACCCTCCTCATGGTATTGTTCCCTCTTCCCCACCAATATATGAATATATACCTCTACACATCCCTTATTCTCCCCAAATGTCCACCCACTTCTCTACCATCTTATACCCTATTACAATCACTAAAATATTCCTCCTTCCTCTCAATAAAGAATACCAAGAATATTGACGATATACTATGTACCAAATTCCCAGTAAAGTGGGGCACTAAACCGAAACTGTCACCCATGAACAAACATCAAGTCAAGGCACCCTATCTACCTCCACCCAACCCTTCCTAGCAACCCTCTACCTCTACCTTGGGATCCCACTCCCCAAATCCATAATAAAATGATTACCTGTAACTACTCATCAATCCATGTATTTGGTTTGAATATTTTCATCACCAATTCATCCTCACACACCTATAATCCAAACCCATACAGAGTAATAAATGAATCAACCTATCATTACTAAAAAAGATCCATGTTGTGAAGGAGGTGATTGGGGCCCCAATAAGGATGCACCTAGAACACATAATTGAGATCCAATATGAGACATATTGAGAGATTTTCCTTGAGTTTCTAACCAATTTCAATATAGATATTCTTTACATTCCCTTTATGTTAGTCGGTAAGCAGTAGGAGTTGTAGAAATGAGACTTTAGAATTATCTTGGGCATATACTCTAATGATTTTATAGTTTCTCATTCCTATAATGCATTCCAGATAGATCCTAACAAGTTTGACATTCCAAAGATCTGTGTTGAAATATATCATGAAAAGACCAATTTCCATGACCCATAAATGGAAAGGATTACCAAGCTTAAGAGTGCATCTTTATATATTATCAATCATTCTCTTTCCCATGCATGGATGGAATAAGAAAATTACCAAGGGGTTTTTAATCAGCTTGATGTAGTGATTCTTCCCAACATCATGGGTGCTACTATGATAAACATGGATAACCAGTTTTCAAAAT
This sequence comes from Viscum album, assembly GCA_963277665.1. NCBI lineage: Eukaryota > Viridiplantae > Streptophyta > Magnoliopsida > Santalales > Viscaceae > Viscum > Viscum album. The sequence goes on from OY728148.1 coordinate 818,535,294, forward strand.
ATTACAAGGGTCTGATATGAAAGACTCATGGAACCCTGATGGGTGGAAAATTTATTACACACTAAGTGAAGTATATTGGGGTATTTGACTCCTATTAGTCCATATAATTATTGGGAATAATACATTCCATTAATTAAGTCATGATGCATAAGATGGGGATACTTTGGAAGGTTGGGAAACAATATTATTAGGATATCAATTATGTCGACTACTTAGAGGTGGATCTGATTCTGGATGTTTCAATGGCCCAGGAGATTCCACCATTGTCCACCAGACACACAATTTCACCCTGTTTTTAGTAAGTACTTCCCCATTATACCTATAGGGAGTGCTTACACTACTGCGGGGTAGCTCTCCATTTTCTATTAGAGAATTAGTGTTCCATATTTCAATTCCAAAACATTACTTTAATTGATCCTATAAAACTTAAATTTTCCAAACCACCCCCTTCTTAGACACCAGAACCCACCAGTACTTTGCCTCACCATAAAAATACTTATATTGAGTTGTACTTCGGATCCATGCCCACTCCTTCTACCATATATCCCTCTACCCACCCAGACTAGATTCTTTTAAAGGTCACTAAACCTGCTATTCAAGAGGAGTTCCAATCTGAGCACACTCATCGGGGTATGGGGTCCATAACCGAGACTCTATCAGAGGTCAATTTCAAAAACCATAATATCATAAATTCATATTTTTTTGTCATTTATTCCTCTCATCCACCTTCTCTTACTCTGTAGTTTCTTCATGTTTCCTCATAGCTAGCTACTGCCTTGGTTGCTGATTCTCCAGAACTGAGTACTAGTGAAACCATTGATTTAGTTGGGAATTTGTAGTATCCTATCATTATGTAGGATACAAAAAACATTTCCATTTAGGGTGATAATATTTCTTCATATATTCCCCATCCCCTCCCCTTATTTGTATTTTCTTATCATTTTTTTGTATCACTTCTCTCAGTAATTTCTTATCTTTCTTACTAATGAAAAGGATATTAATTTTTCCTAATTTCTTCATGGATTTATTTTCACTATCTCTTTACTAAGAGATGTTTCCTCTTATGTCTTGATCAGAAAAATCCATTGTCAAAAATAATTTTCCTCTAAAATACCAATTGTGTTAGTATATGAAATTAGTTTTAATAATTAAATAGTTTTATTTTTTTCAATAAATTACTATCTGATCACATTTAATTAAATAAATAATTTTTAAAAAAAAATTATTCATTTTTTAAATGTTTTAATGTTGTTCATGGTTTATTTATTGTTATATTTTTTTAAATTTAATAAATTCCTATTAACAAATTATTTTTTAGAATTAAGTAAAAATTTAGGCCATTTATGAAATCCCCTTTGGTCCTCCCTACTACCACTTAGGGGAACATTGAGGTCAACCCCCATGGGAGGTCCATCCTTGGAATCTTGTAAGGAGGGAGGATTGTACGAAGGGTCATTCATAGTGCTTACTAAGAGTGGGTGAGTTTGAATGTAAGGCCCATAGAGAATACCCAAAAGGAACATAGGTTGGGCTTGGTAAGACCACTAGGTCATGCTCTGTGTGGGGGTGATGGAGTGTGGGTGATAATTCACCATTGATAGCTCGAGGTTTGGAAGGCATGGCTTGTATGATATACTAGAGTATTGACGCATCACATACCAAATTTGGGATAATGGGCGCATTTTACTATTTATCTATTTTTTTTAAAACTTGATCTTTTCCCCACACCTCATCTCCTCAAATCAGTCATCTTATTCCTCCAAGTTACTCAACTGTATCACTTTACACTGGTGATATGTTATGTATCATCTAGAATGTTTTATGGAAAAAATCTTTCTTCTCGTAGTTTTTTTATTTGGTTGATAGTTCAATCGTTTCATGATTCCATGATCCTCCTTATACAACGATTTCAGTGGAGGGAACCATAATGGTAGCATATATTGTGTGTCAAATAGTAGATCTTTTTACACTGGTGGGTCTCACCAACGATCAACCATTTGACCACCATTAGATCATGACAACAAGTTCTACATGCCTCCTTTAAATGTTTTTTAAACTATTATTTAAACGAATATTGTCCACACACACCGGTTGAACAAGAAAGAAGTTCTCCACTTCCTTTATGCATGGTAGATCCATGATTCACCATTAGATCTATCTTTCATTGGTAGATTTCTGTACCAGTTTTTTAGTGGAATGAGAGAAGTATCTTCACACTTTAATTTTGATTAATCCTTTCTCTACAGCTGTATCAGGACACATGAAGGGTGGAACGGTAGACCAATCTACTATTGGACATCCACCAGTATATCTCCTTCAGACCACTGTGTCATGTCTACTGCATCTTCATGCTTCACCAAATGCTCATTCTTTCACACTTTTGCAACAACATTATTCAAAGTAGGATCTCCATGCATGTTGATAGTATTGGGTGCCACCACTAGTAGATCAATATACTATTAGACCATGTCGGTAGATTAATCTACAATTAAAAAAATATAGATCAATCTACTACCACATATTTAAAGCTACTCTTAGTTCCAAATAATTTTTCTAAAATTACTATTTCTTATCATTTAATTAATATTATTAAAATAAATATTTAGATAAATATTTTAATTATATTTTGTTAAAATATAATTATATACTACGTAAAAATAATTATAAGAGTAGTTTATGTACAAAAATATATATGTAGTTTATTTTCTTATGTTGCTTTGTTTTAAATTTTTTTTACTATCTTAATAAAATGTAAGTTTATCCAATTTATTTTAACTATTTTATAATTATGAATTATTTTTTATACTTAACATAGTAATTTTTTTTATATTTCATGAATAAATAGAGTTTGATGATTCTCTATTTTAATCTTGGAATTTTAAAATGAAGGTAACAATAATATTATTTTATCGTTATGTTCTAAGAAGTTTTTTGAAGATATTGGTTATGAAGATGCTCAGGTAAGATCTTTGTTTTAATGATCCAGGTTTGATTCATTAGAGACTTATTCAAGACATAAATAAAATTCATATGTAGATCATTTAATATATTATGTGTGATATAACCTTGACACAATTATAGATTCCCTCATTCATCAAGAAAATTATACGACTTCTATATTCTAGATGCAATCATAGCAGAACTTCAAGGTTTGACCTTATTCCATACAAGTGATCAACGATCATTGAGATTCAACATCTTTAACATATTTTGATCATCTGTTTATTTCTCTGTATTTTCTTTTATTCATATAATATTTTATTTTTTATGATTTTATTTAATCGAGTATACATTAAACTTTTCCCAATATGAATAAATTCTTGCATTTTCTGGTTATTCCACCACCAAAAATGAAGTTTGGGTTATAACTCCTGATCAAAATTCAGGCCACAGAGTAAGGTTTGATAACTTGTAAAAAGACTTGGTTATGACACTAGGTTCTTGTAAAAGGTAATAACTATAATAGTTTCTCACATCTTTAAAAGTGAGGTTCTTAGTTAGTACCAATATTCACATGGAGCAGAGGAGGTTTAGGAGTAGACTAGGGTCTTTTTTATCTAAACCACTGTAAATATTTTCATTCTTTCATTTTATTTTTTCTTCACATCATATCAAGAACACAACACTCACTATAAATATTTATTTTATAAAATTTTATTGTTTTGTCTTTAAATTTTTAAAATTTCTACTCACCCCCTCTATTCATTATTACCATCACTATCAATATAAAAAATTGGGTATCTAACATGGGTATTTTTTTGAGATGTTCCATAGGATGTTCCCCCTAAAGCTAGCCTCATTTTGTTATTTCCCCATGAGTACATTACCAAAGAACTTGTTCCCCATGCACAACACCAAAATCTTTCCCTGGAGTTGGATGATGCCACATCATATTCAAGTAAGATTATCCACACTTATAAGTTGATGTAAATTTCTATGTGATCTTAGTATTTCTATATAGCTGAACACATTAAACTTCACGATTGATGGGAGGGAGAAAATCATTTGTCCTATCCATTGTTTTTTGTCTAAATTATTTTTCTTTTCCTAGTTTTGTTTTTTTCTCATTTTATAGCTTCTAAACAGAACATTAAAATTTTTCTAATGAACTGAAAGAGGGGATATTTGATTTCAAATGTATCCTTCATTTATGTATTTTCTCTATTACTTATATATATATATTTTATCTCACCATTGTGAAAGTGTGGGTTTTTGTATCTATTTTCAATCAATTACTAAACATCAAACATGAACCACTCATTCATTAGAAACACTTAATTCATTGATGGATATTTTTTTCATTTAATTCTTTAAAACTTCCATTAATTTTTTAGTTTTCCTAGTCATTTCTCCCATCTTGAGGTAAAATAGTGGGGACAATATTAATTATAAGTGTAGGGGACATTTCTTGATATTTATTTTGTTTGTACTTAGATTGTTTCTTATTATCATTGGATTATGATATATTTTTCATTTATTACATTATTTAATAGGAAAATTTCTTTTAAACCATGTAAATAAAATAGAACTTTTTTGATAAAAATTGTTAAGAATTCATTTATTTTATCTTATAATTATAACGTGATTTATGGGATAATAATTTTATTTTTGATTTTGAATTTCTATAATTTTTCAGTGATCGACCCATTACTTGGTATCCATACCTTGAGTGATTTTTTTATTTATTATTCCCATTTTAGAGAGGATTTTGGACCTAATTTTTCCTATTCTTTTCTAATAATACTTTATGAGTGATACTTGGGGCATGTAAACCTACTATAAATTGCATTGATATATTATCAAAGATATGATTGAAAAAAATTAATTTTTAAATGATTAATGAATTTTATGAATGAACCATTTTATCTTGAGACCCACCTATACATTGATCCCAATTAGCCTATAGAATCTATGGATGAAATATTAGGAAAGATCCACATTACTAATCTATATTATTATTTCCAACCCTACTCTTTATATTGTACATAATATTAAATTGAGTAAGTATGGGGTTACTATGGTAGGAATGGGATTTTATTTCTTGAGTGGATATTGTAGTGTTTTTTCATGAGTATTGGAGAAGGTTTATGATTACCCAGTCATTGTATTTTATTATGTATCAACCTTGTTAAAAAATGAAATAATATTACTACTAAAATTAATAATTTTTTTTAAAAAATGGGCTATTTCTCGGTTAAGAAAAAAATCATAATTTCCAAATCAATGATCTAAAAAATTATATGGGGTTAGATGGTTGATAAACACATTTTATCATAAAAATTTAAAACATATTCTAAGGATTTTAGATTTATTTTTATTCAATATACCCATTTAACTTATTTTTCATTAAATTATGAGAATTTAAAAGGAGATATTGAATGTAGATTAAAATGTTGGTTCTTTTTTATATATTTTATTAAATAAAATTTTATGAAAAATTGAATGATGTTATGTTATTAATATTTTTTTATTAAATATTTTGTGTACATTTGTTAGGAGTTTACTTAATAAAAAAGGGACCAAGCTGGCCAACCCTCAACCAAGGGTCGACCGACCAAGCTACCCATTTATAAGGATAAAATGAGTTAGAAACTGGGTGTTAAGGCACATGGGGGAATCAGGCCCATGAGGTGTGTGAGACCATGGGAGTGACTCTGAGTAAAGGTGGTTCGAAGGCCCGTGTGGGTCAAGTGGTGTGGCCTAGTCCATATTTGTGTGTGCATGTGTTTTCTAGTTCCCAACCTAGCGTAGGTGTTTGCTCATTCCAAGCCATGCATTATCTTATAAACCATCAAAGAAACCATTCTCTATACTAATGTGTAATGACCGCTTATGGGTACTATTAATCCACTAAAAAAAATGGTATTGTCCTGCGTTTTACTCATGCTCCCACCTTAGATTGATCTCGCTGCCTGACTCTACCATCGACCTCCACTGCTTGATGCTCATCATCATATTTATTTTCATGATATCACCATGTCCAACCAAAAGAGAGATCGAGCTCAAGATCAATCACCACTAACAACAATTACTGCTACCCGAGATCACTTCTTGCATCTCGGTTAACCCCCATGAATAATATTTCAAGCTCCCTCCGGCCACTATGAGGGGTCGAGGAATATTCGATCACCATTTCCTCCACTTCCAAGCTGCATTGTTTCACTGTTACCTTCTCCAACCCTAGTAAACCACCATTATATTCTAGGAAATAATTTAGAAATTTTCTTTTTCCACACCTCAGGATATGTGTTTTGTCAAAATTGGTTTCATTTCTAGGGAGATGATTAGATTTTGATTATTTTTTATTTTTCAAACTCAGTAGATATTTTTTCATTATTTTAATTAAATTTAAAAAAAATGATTAACTCACCCTATTTTATGTAAGATAACATTACTTTATTTCCTAGATAGAGCAGGGGAGCTTGAAGAAAAATCAAAGAAGAGGAGCAATTCAAGGACCTCATCTAGGAACTCAAATAAACATTCAAATGAAAATTAGTCAAGGGATTGATTAGAGAACTAAATAAACTCATGGAGTACTTCCCAGAGTTTTATCAAGGAAGAGTCAATTCATAAGAATAGAATCCTTGTTTTCTCTTAAAATTTCTAAAGAAATTCCACACGTTCAATTTCAGGAAAAAGTGGTTAATAATAATCTAAAATATAAGATTCAGTGGATGAAAGAGATGATATAAGATCTTTAAGGAAAAATGGATTCGTTAACTAAGTATTTCAACTAATCCCTCAAGAAACTTGAACCTAAAACATTAGATGATACATTAGTGGATCGTATAATGATTCGTTATTCATTTACACCGATATACCACTATGTTAAACTAATTTTTAATTATAAATTACTCATTTTATATCAACTTTAACTTAACATTTTGTTCAATTATATAATTTTTAGCACTATTAAAATGGTAAATTTTAAATTTTTAAATGATTTTTTGTATTATGAGGTGATTTGGAGGATCCAAAATGATGCATAAGGAAAATGGGCTAAACTTTGTGGAATCCCAATGAAACATGTCCAATGTTTTACATGTTCCATGAAATCTGTGTCTCCAAATGGGAAAATATTTTGTGATTTGATCTAGAAATAAATGGGATAAAACTCATATTAAGACACCTAAGCCCAATTTATCTATATGGTGACCCAACCTAACTGATATGTGTAGAGAAGTGAATCTGCTTAAAGTAAAAAATTAGGTTAGGTAATTTGGCTATATTTCCCATTTTATATGTCCAATTGCCACAAAATTTTACATGTTAAATCCTATATTCTGTCAATTTTTTTTGAAGTCATGATAAGTCCATTTACCATCCCAAAACTGAGACACAATTAGAATCTCAAAATCTAGGTTCCCAAAACCATTACCCATTTTGGTTATAAAAGCACACCTTGAGTAAACCATTTTCAAGTTCAGACAAGGAGTGAAGCGCTGGAAATTTTGAGTTCCAAAGGATGCCCCTTGTCACTTTTTAGGTTCTGGATCTCACTATCCTCATAGGGAGAGCTGAGATATAGTTGTATTTCCACATGATATTTCTCCTCTCGATGATGGGCCAAACGGTAGGTGATCGTTGGGACGGAGTTGCACACATATCAAGGGAGTTCAGGAACTTATACTAGATACTAGTTTGGAGCAATTTAGGATTAAAAACATATTATTACAAGTTTGTATTTTTATTTAATATTTGAATGCTTAAATTGATGCATGTGATTAGTATTCTATTAATGTCTAACCAATCAGTGTGAGGATTTGAGTGTGTGACTCTTATTGTTTTTATTGGACAACATAAGAATCCTTTTATTACACAATTTCTTGATATTTCAACATTATTTGGAATCTAATATTCCATTAATAAGTTATGGACCTTCGCAATACAAATTTTATATCAATGTTTAGTTCTTTAAGACCTAATGTAAATGGTTAATAATTAATCAGGATTCCAATTAATTTCAACCAAAGATTTACTCCAAACCTAAATGACTCTATAAAAAATGAACAAAAAATTTGTGTAGTAAACTTATAACAACCCCCTCATATTTTTCAAAATCCATATGTTTTCAACTATTAAAATCTTTAAATTAAGTTATTTTCACTACTATAAAAACAGGCTTTATCAGCGCTCAAAATGGGCTTTAATAGTGCTAAAAAGCAATGATAAAGGGTGCCTTTATTAGCACTAAAAATGCACTGATAAAGGAGACCTTTATCAGCTCATTTTTAGCACTAATAAATACCCTTCCTACTCTAACATGAAATTCTACAGCATCACACCCAAACAAGACCTACAAAAAAGTCAGCGTATCAAACAAGCAGTTCACATAGATAAAATATGCAGGGGTAGTCAATTTGGGATCAAAGGATGGGTAAAATCCATACCTAATGTGATGTACTAATTATTATTTATGATTTTAAAAAGGTACCATTAAATACTATCTACTCAAAATGATATCTTACATTGCCTCAGATAAAATATATAGAGAGTGTTTAATAGAAGAACCTTAAGAAAAACTTGATTAAGGCATGTATGTGAGTTATTCTTCATGTTTTTTGTGGTTAATATTCATGTCAAGATTGAATATGGATTTTTTTTATAGATTTAGAGTTCATTTTGGAATATGTTGCCTTAGGAATTAGAAAGTTTCCCATGTAGATTCTTCATAGTAGATGGATTTGGGTGATTCTTGGGACAATTAAAGAAATGCGAACTGTGGTTTATGTCTTTATCATATGGTGTGTTGTCTTCTTTTCGTGCCATTTATAAAATTTATAAATGGTGGGGAGATATATTCTTATTCTTTGTCTCTAATAGACTCTTGATTAGTAGTCATGTAGTGCTTTTATTGGTGGACACAATTTAGAAGAACCCAAGTGGGTACACTTTCATGGGGAAGTTTCCTATTCATTTTGAACTTTCACTATTTTACATACATAGGAAAAGGATGGGTTGTATGACTCCAAGTAAAAACCATGAAATATACCTTTTTAGGGAGTTGTTAGGAACATGGGTTGTTCACAGTTAGGAGAAACCATATGGTATGTATTTATAGTTTAACTAAGTCATTTTGAACGATTGGAACACGGTTAGTTAATTGCTTTTCCAAACCGTGCAGAAGAGGGTTTCTTATCCAATGGCTCCCAAAGAGTTGGTGAACAGTTTGGAATACTACCCAACCCGACCATGAAGTTGACAATGATATGGCATAATTTAAGGGATTTCAACCTATTTCTTCCTGTACCCTTCCCAAAACATAGTCTAAGAGCCCTTTATCTTTAAAATTTATCCAATTTAAATCCTCTACTCCTTTTTATTTCGCTTTCATTCTTCTCCCTCTCCATTTCCTCTTTGTTTTCATCCCTCACCATGAACTCTAGGGATAAAGGTTTATATTTATGGTGTGTGATGAATTATTAATGGGGGTTTATTTTCTAAGGACTAATTAGTACTCTATGAGGATTATCTAAGTGTCTTATATCATAGGTAATGACTTTTGGATTGTTTTCCATATGTCAGTTGTTGTTTTCACTTAAAAATTATGCCCATTTTAAACAAAAGAAAGAAACTTTGAGTGATACTGGTCACAAAATGCCTCAAATTGAGGCGGGTTTGACTCATACATGTCACAAATGACCAATGGATAATTCTCCTAAAGTATCAACACAATCCGAATGCGTTTGGTCATTTTTCTGTATGTCGGTTGTTGTTTTCACTTAAAATTGTGTACATTTTAAACAAAAGAGAGACACTTTGAGTGATACCAGCCACACTGTGCCTCATATTGTGGCGGGATTAACACTTACACGTCACAACTAACCCATGGATCGTTTTCCTAAAGTATCAACATAATCTGAATGCGTTTGGTCTGTTTTCTGTATGTCAGTTGTTGTTTTCACTTAAAATTTCGTCCATTTTTTAAAAAAAAGAGACACTTTGAGTGATACGGGTCACACCGTGCCTCAAATTGAGGCGGGTTTCACTCATACATGTCAAAAATGACTCAAGGATCATTATCCTAATGTATCAACAAAATCTGAATGTGTTTGGTCAGTTTTCCATACGTCAGTTGTTGTTTTCACTTAAAATTCTATCCATTTAAAAAAAAGAAATACTCTTTGAGTGATACTAGTCTCATAATGACTTAGATTTAGGCGGGGTTTACTCTTACACGTCAAAAATGACCCATGGATCATTCTCCTAAATTATCAAAACAATCCGAATGCTTTTGGTCAGTTTTCCCTATGTCAGTTGTTGTTTTCACTTAAAATTCTGTCAATTTTAAACAAAAGAGAGACACTTTGAGTGATACCGGTCATAAAATACCTCAGATTGAGGAAGAGTTGACTCATAAACATCAAAAATTACCCATGGATTGTTTTCCAAAACTATCAACAAAATATGAATGTGTTTGGTTGGTTTTCCATATGTCAGTTGTTCTTTTCAAACAAAATTCCGTCCATTTAAAACAAAAGAGAGACACTTTGAGAGATAACGGTCACGCCATTACTTGTATTGATGAGGGGTTGACTCATACATGTCACAAATTACCCATGAATCATTCTCCTAAAGTATCAACACAATCTGAATGCGTTTGGTCTGTTTTCCTTTTGTCAGTTGTTGTTTTCACTTAAAATTATGTCCATTTTAAATAAAAGAGAGACACTTTGAGTGATACCGGTCACACCGTACCTCATATTGATGTGGGGTTGACTATTACACATAAAAAATGACCCATGTATTGTTCTACTAAATTATCAACACAATCCGAATGCGTTTGGTTGGTTTTCCGTACGTCAGTTGTTGTTTTCACTTAAAAGTATGTCCATTTAAAAAAAAGAGACACTTTGAGTGATATCGGTCACACCGTGCCTAATATTGAGGCGGGGTTGAATCTTAAACATCCAAAATAACCCATGGATAGTTATAATAAAGTATAAACACAATACAACTACGTTTGGTCGGTTTTTTGTATGTCAGTAGTTGTTTTCACTTAAAAATTCTATCCATTTTAGACAAAAGAGAGACTCTTTTAGTGACACTGGTCACATAGTGCCTCAAATTGAGGTGGTATTGACTCTTAAAATTCAAAAATTACCCATGTATTGTTTTCTTAAAGTATAAACACAATCCGAATGCATTTGGTCAGTTTTCCGTACGTCAGTTTTTGTTTTCACTTAAAATTTTGTCTATTTTAAACAAAAGAGAGACACTTTGAGTTATACTGGCCACATTATGGTTCATATTGAGGTGGGGTTGACTCTTAAACATCACACAAGACCCATGGATATTCATTTGGATGGTTTTTTGTATATCAGTTGTTGTTTTCACTTAAAATTCTGTCCATTTTAAACAAAAGAGAGACACTTTGAGTGATACCAGTCACACCGTGCCTCGAATTGAGGCAGAGTTGACTCGTACATTTTTAAAATGACCCATGTATCATTATACTAAAGTATAAACACAATAAAAATGATTTTGGTCAGTTTTCTGTATGTCAGTTGTTGTTTTCACTTAAAATTCTGTCCATTTTAAACAAAAGAGAGACACTTTGAGTGATACCGGCCACACTGTGCCTCATATTGAGGAAGGGTTGACCCTTAAACATAAATAATGACCCATGGATAATTATACTAAATTATCAACACAATATGAATGCGTTTGGTCAGTTTTCTGTATGTCAGTTGTTGTTTTCACTTAAAGTTCTGTCCATTTTAAACAAAAGTGAGACACATTGAGTTATATCAGTCACACCGTGCCTTAGATTGAGGCAGGGTTGACTCGTACATATCATAAATGACCCATGGATCGTTCTCCTAAAGTATAAACATGATATTAATGTGTTTTTTTGGTTTTCCGTACATTAGTTGTTGTTTTCACTTAAAATTATGTCCATTTTAAACAAAAGAGAGACACTTGGAGTGATACCGGTCACACCGTGACTTGGATTGAGACAGGGTTGAATAGTACACATTAAAAATGAACCATGTATAGTTCTCCTAATGTATAAACACAATCTGAATTCATTTTTTCTATTTTTCGTATGTCAGTTATTGTTTTCACTTAAAATTATGTCCATTTTAAACCAAAGAGAGACACTTTGAGGGATATCGGCCACACCGTGCCTCAGATTGAGTCAGGGTTAACTCTTACACATCACACATGACCCATGGATCATTTTACTAAAGTATAAACACCATTTAAATGCGTTTGGTTTGTTTTCTGTATGTCATTTGTTGTTTTCACTTAAAATTTTGTCCATTTTAAACAAAAGAGTGACACTTTGAGTGATACCGGTCACACCATGCCTTGTATTGAGGCGGGGTTGACCCATACAAATCATAAATGAGCCATGGATTGTTATCCTAAAGTATCAACACAATACTAATGTTTTTGGTCAGTTTTCAATATGTCAGTTGTTGTTTTCACTTAAAATTCTGTCCATTTTAAACAAAAAAGAGACAATTTGAGTTATACCAGTCACACCATGCCTCAGATTGAGGCAGGTTGACTCATACACGTCACACATGACCCATGGATCGTTTTCCTAAAGTATCAACACAATCTAAATTCGGTTGGTCAGTTTTCCGTATGTCAGTTGTTGTTTTCACTAAAAGTTAAATCCATTTTAAACAAAAAAGAGACAGTTTGAGTGATAACGGACACATCGTACCTCATATTGAGGTGAGGTTGACTCTTACACATCTAAAATGACCCATGGAGTTTTCTCCTAAAGTATCAACACAATACGAATGTGTTTGGTCAGTTTTCCTTATGTTAGTTGTTGTTTTCACTTAAAATTCTGTCCATTTTAAACAAAAGAGAGAAACTTTGAGTGATATCGGGCACACCATGCCTCAAATTAAGGAGGGGTTGTCTCATACATGTCACATATGACCCATGTATCATTTTACTGAAGTATAAACACAATCCAAAATTCATTTTTTTGGTTTTTCTTATGTCATTTGTTGTTTTCATTTAAAATTCTATCTATTTTAAACAAAAGAGAGACACTTTGAGTGATACCGGTCACACCATGCCAAATATTGAGGTGGGGTAGACTCGTACATGTCACAAATGACTTATGGATCATTTTACTAAATTTAAAACATGGATGTGTGGGGGGAGACCCTGTGGAGGAAGGAGGTTCCAACAATGTTCATTTTCTTATTATGGATAATCAAAAAACATACAATTTCTACCAATGAAAATGTTCAACGCATGGGAATCCATTTGGAATCTCGATGCTCATACTGAAATCAATTTAGGGCGGAGAATTTTACTCATGTTTTCTTTGAATGTGAGTGGGAATGCATGATATGATGGTATTTTGGATATTTTTCTGGTTTTTCTTATCCAAAGCCCAAAGAAAAGTGGTTTATCATTCTTGCATGTTTCTGGTGCATTTTATCTGTTAAAATGGACAAATGACTCATTGGATAAAGGATGTTTTATTTAATAAAAATTAAAATTTTCCTATGAACATTTTCATTAAACAATGTTTCATCTTTTGATCTCTGTGAACCCCTCTCAAAAATGTTTGTCGATTGTACATGTCCCCTAGTCAGATCTTCATGCTATTTGTGTAGAATCTTCCATCATGTATGTGGCCCCAATAATTTCTGAACAAATATATATCGTCTTGTTAATATGAGACATTTCAACAATCATAGTAGTACTGAAAAATATATAAATAAAGAATTAATAAATAATTTAAATGAAATAGTAGTTGTTTTTGAAAATACCTCTTTAGGGATGCTAGTTTGTTGATAGAAAATGATCTTTCTCTCCTAAATTTACAAACATAATAACTGCAGTCTTTATTGGTTGTTTGTTTTGGACACTGTAAAAACTTTGATCTTTAGGAGAATAAGTAACTTATTTTCATATGTGTTTTGATAGTGAAATTTTAGTATATATACACTGATATTTCTCCAGAAGTAGTACTTGCTCGCCTCCTTATGATTAGCCCCTATCCTCATTCCTTTTTTTAGACGATATTGATACACCACCATATCATAACATAATACTTAGTAAAAGATAATATAAATTATATAACTTGATGTTTAGACCTAAAAAGTATGATTTAGTGTCTTAAAAATTCACAAACTACATCATGTGTGGTTAGTTTGTTTGACATCCTTTCATTGAATACATAAAATAATCTTTGGAGTATCCAAGTTCACCACAATTAGCAGCCAATGTTGCCTAAAGACATAAAAAGGAATAAGTAATGAAAGAAGTGAAAATATAATTGATATGCTTTAATCATATAGTTTTACCCCTACATGGTTGGTATTAGGAAGAGTATGTCATCCATAATCATTCTTTCAAATGTTTTTAGCAAGCCCTTCACTATTTCATCTTTTTTATGTCTCTAAATTCGTTAGTTGTGTTGATGTGGTATGAGGACTAATGAGTCCAAATGTTGGCTCATGGGGAAATTCCTTCAACTACTTTTCATATATTTTCCTTCCAATAATATAAAATGAATTTAGTCATAATTATCACATTATATCAACTTTTAGAAAATCAATTAATGAAAACATACCTCATATATAAATTTACAACTGTGATGCCTAGCCAACCATATTCAAGGATTTCATTTACATTTTCAGCCGCAATGAAATATTGAATTTCCTCTCTGTATATATTCTTTTCAAAAATAATTATATGACTACTACCACTTTTTAGCTTCATATCCCCATGAGTCTTCAATGCTAGTAATTGTGGATAGAGACCATGCAGTGTTATTGTGATTTCAGTAGATATTTTGGATTGGTTGGTCGATCCTTTAGAGGATTTTGAGCCCACGTTTCTCGTCACCCCCTTCCCTTTCTCTGTCTATAATAACATTCATTGGTTCAAACCTTTTTTTCATTAATTTTAAAGGTTTAGTTTGAAAAAATGGAAATAAATACCTCTTTGTCCACATGTACTATTACAAGTTGTGACAGCCATGCAATGAATCTCCCAATAGCCTTTTCGACCATTTGAATATCATTTTCATCAAGTGGAATAGGTAGCTCTGCATTTGTCTCATGAGCTATAGTAATTGTCACTTTCAGTTGATCTGTTGGAAGTGGTCTATTATGCAGCTTATCCTCTGGGATGTTGAACACCATAGCCCTTGCTGCAAGGTGATAGGTGGGTGTTGACAAATATAAATCACAGTCATTATCACCCAATAGAATATCAGTACATGAAAAGTATCAGTGTTTTTATGATTCACATTTCATGGGAATAGTTATTAGAATATTAATTACCATGGCTAAGATAGCTCTTTGAGGGGAATGGCTCGCCTCAAAGCTAGTGGGGGTGGGGTGGGATATTCATTCACTTGTTGTTCCTGAGTTGTGTATTCTCCTTGATTCCCAACCATAAAAGTTTTTAGCAACTCTCTCTGTCATTGAAATCATTCTTCAAGAGTTTATTGTATTTCACTAATTTGTATCATTTCTTCATTTATATCATCTGTTTGTTTTTTTCTCAAAATATACTCAGGGTGTCACCCCAAACCCCACACCTCTGACACGACCATATTGTTCTGGCCACTTCAAATCCATTGATAATAAGTTTTCATCTGCTAAAGGAGTATCTGATTCCTGTGACTATCATATATAGGAAAATAAGTAATTATTATTATATATTAGCAATTAAAAACAAAACTTTTTATCTTGTCATACTTACACATATTTCCCAAACTTTTTGTGTGTTTTTATCTACTATCTTCCCTTCCTTATTCACACATGACTCCTTCCATAGCACATGATGTGGGATGGAAGTGTCTTTGTCTTTAGACTCATTAATCTAAATATAAATATAGAAAGATAATTTTGATGTTGTTTCCCATCACATATATATTACTATAAATTTAAAATATGTACCATTTTATTTTCTAGTGAAGTGTACCCCATCACTGTTTTATGATAGGGGTATGTTGGTTTTGATTCACATTCCTTATTTTCAGTACTGAGTTGTTATTTCATAAATGAAATATTGACAATCAAAGTGATGAATACACGTATTCTCAAATAATGTATTATCAGCCACAATGTACCTGAAACTTCTCATCCCCAAGACAACCAATAAATTCATCCCATGCTTCTTGGGATATCAGGTGAGCGTAGACAAGGAGTGGATGTGGCTTTATTTTACCTTTGGAATCTTTCAGGTGACATTTTGTTATAATAGTGCGAAAACCTCGATGAATCCTTCCTGCAATCCTTAGTACATAATTCTTGTGTGAATAATCTACTATAAATGTACTCTACAAGGGATTGAGCAGAGTAATACACTATTTAATTATTTTATTTGATAGTAAATTAAAGAAATAATATCATTATGTTACCATAATTTCTTTCCAGATCACAACCTTCAGCCAGTACACAACATGGTTCCATGAATCTATGTCAATCAGCACGCATTGCTGAGTGACAATTCCAATGTAACTACTAAACATATCCATGTAGGGATTCACATGTTGGCCTCATGCATTTCATCTGACATCAAATTTGATTCCTTTGCTTTTTGCCTTAAGAACTTTGGCTAACACCATCAAACTACGACACACCTGTGTTTTCTGCGACATCGGTCCTTCGTCCCTAAACATTTCATCGATATCAAAATCATCAATATGTTCACCTGAAATGGTAGTAATTGGATGCGATGATGGTTGTTAGACCTCAATACTAGGAGAAACAACATGTTCAGAAACTTGTTGTTGCTCTGCACTGTGAGCAACAACATCATCAACAACAACAACAACAGTTTGAGAGACTTGTTCATCCTCGAGGTTAGAAGAATCAGAACGTGCAGAAGTCATTATCTGTAAAAGTTGTTGAACAATTAATTTAGATTACATAAATTCAGTAATGATAAGATAGTAACATGATATAATAAGATCTATATTACAAAAAAATATAACCTATTTATTTAACTCTCTTTATTTTTTTCAAAGGATGAAGGGATTTGAAACCTCTATCGTATCTCCAAATTCCTTCATTATGGTCTCCTCTAACATACAAAACGTCATCCACATTGGGACCATAGAAAAATGATTACGACATACCACTGAAAGGATCATCCTAAATTGAATTTTCTTCAGACCCTTCTGTAGTTTTGGATGATAACAGAACAATTGAACACTTTTAGTTTGCGAGATATAGAATGTAAAATACTTGTACTGCTTGTGATGCCATTATAAACTGTTCATCTTTGTACCCTTCTTTACTAAAATCCACTTTTACATATCTCAATTCATCTATTTTAACACCACTATTGTTATCAACCCATTTGCATTGAGAAATTGGAAATTATAATGTCGTATAATCAAACTCCCATATTTTTTTGATAATGCCAAAGTATGACATATTCCAAGAAATTGGATTTCTATCCTTACTACCAGAAACTTGCATCAATTCAACCATATATGTAACTACACTATTTTTCATGGTACTATCTTAATCATGTTCATCTGTATAGAATGTATAACCATTAATTACATAACCATTGTAATATAATACAAACACACTTGGTTCGGAGGCTCTCCATTGAAGTCATTCTGAAATTGAATTCAGATTTTCCTCTAACTCCATAAAAATATGGTCCCAAAACCATTCTATAAACTGGTGATTATGTGTATTTGATATCCATTTTTCAGCCCTTGATTGATTCAACTGCCTAATAATTTCTTTGTGGACTTCAATATATGGAGAAACCTCCCAACTGTTATGAAAAACATAAAGGCGGGCCTGCTCCTGATCTATAATATTGATTATCACAACATCTCTTCTAGAAATTTCATCACCCCCAATGCGTCCAGTGTGACGAGATTTTAGGAAACCAATGCTTTTCACATCAGATAGGTATTCGGTATAGAATTCAATGGCTTACTTAACAATATATCTCTCCACAATACAACCCTATGGTCGACATTGATTTTTGACATACCCTTTCAAAATCTTCAAATACCGTTCAATGGGGTACATACACTTATGGTGCACAGGACCACAAAGTCGAATCTCTCTCACCAAGTGAACCATCAATTGAACCATCATATCAAATAATGATGGAAGGAAGAACATTTCTGATTCACATAATATGATGATAATTTCTATTTCCATAGATGGAAATTTTGCTGGGTCTAAAACTTTGCTGCATATAGCTTTGAAAAAGAAACAAAGTTTTGTTAACGTATGACAAACATTCTTAGGAAAAATGAAACTTAAAGCTATAGTAATTACATCTTGCATCAAAACATGGAGGTCATGTGATTTAAAACCTTTTAACTTAAAATAATTCAATGAAACAATGTTCTTGATATTTGATGAATACCACTCTGGAACCTTTACATCATTGAAGAATTTGAAAAACTGATATCTCTCCTCCCTGGAAAGATTGTAAGAAGTTGGAGGAAGAAACATTCTATTTTCACCCTTCACTAGAGCCAACTCTTCTCGTATTCCCATGTCAACCATGTCCAACCTTACCTTAATTCCATTATTTGTTTTTCCAGGGGTATTTAGAAACATTCCGATAACATTGTCCCATACATTTTTTTCCACATGCATCACATCAATAAAATGCCTGATATACAGACAATTGGAGTACGGTAATTAAAAAAACTGATCTCTTTTTCCAACAAATTTTCATACGGTTTTTCGAAAATGGTTTACCAAAAACTGTGTTCACATATTTTACATTCTCAAACATCTAATCACCTGTTAGTGGAGACAGTTTTGTGTATTGTTCTAAAATTCCATTGAATGATTTCGTCCAAGATCGATACATATACCGATGGGGTAGAAATCTATGATGTCCTAGAAACACATATTTAGATGAATGTTTCAACCTAATTTATTCCGTATCTTCTTCGCACACAAGACACCCTTGAGTTCCTTTAATGCTATAGCTAGAAAAATTTCCATAATCAGTGAAATCATTTATCATCCCATGCAACATAAATTTCAATGTGAAGTATTCACATTTATAAGCATCATACAACATAACACCTAAATCCCACAATAACTTCAAATCCTAGATCAAAGGTTCCAAATAAACATCCATTTCATTACCTGGTTGTTTTGGTCCTGATATAAGCATAAATAACATGATGAATTTTTGTTTCATGCATATCTAGGGTTGCAAGATATAATTTACCAACATAACTGGCCATGTACTGTGAGTGCTGGTTTGAAAACCAAAAGGATTCACTCCATTTGTAGATAATGCAAGACAAAGGTTTCTCACCTCATTTCCAAATTCAGGATACTCATGATCAATTCTCTTCCATTGAGGAGAGTCAGCTGGGTGACAAAATTTCCCATATTTATTTCTTTTATTTGCATGCCACGATAATTTTCTTATAATTTATTCACTTCTATATAGACGCCTAAACCATGGAACAATTGGAAAGTACCATACAACTTTCATAGGACTGAATTCATCTTTCTTGTATCATGAAGCACCACACTTTGGGCATTTTGTAAGTGATTTGTTCACCTTGTGAAACAATATACAGTCTTTGGAGTAGGCATGTATTCTTTCAGAAATCATACCCACCAAGCATAGCATTCATTTAGCTTCATATGTCCGGCTTGGGAGCTCATTATCTTTAGGAGCATGCCATTAAAGATAGAAAGTAGTTTTGTAAATATGACATCACTCTATCCATTGTCTGTTTTCAATTTATACAACTTCAGTATAGTTGACAATGCTGTATATTTAGTGCAACCAGCATACAATGCTGTCTTTGCACAACCCTTTAACTTCTCAAACAATTTTGGGTAATCACAGAGTTCATCTTCAACTGTCCTTATCATTTCCTCAATATGATCTTCATCATCATTGACATCCATAATCACATCCTCCATATGGTCTTCTTCATTATCCATATTTTTAATCATATCTGATGATCCATAAAACGCAGTTTTATCTCAGCCAGTAGCTATATTCGCCTTTAATCTATGTTTATTCAAACATTTATAACTCTGATCTATTCCGTGACATATCAAATGTTATTACAACTCCTCTAGAGTAATTAGTCTATAATAACAACAACGTAAACACAAACAAAGGATTTGAGAAGGATCCATTGCGTGATCCTTTGAAAACTTGATGAACTCTTTCACTCCATTCTCATACTCTATTGTCAAACGATTAGCATCCATCCAATATTTATTCATCTCCATCCTATTTGAATCTCAAATATTATTATTTTTGATTCAAATACACAAAACAATACTTCCAAATATAGTTGAATAAAACCACTTCCTTATAAAAATAGAGATTAATAGAGCCTAACCATTTCCAATAAAAACATTTCCAAGACATCATTTAAATAATTTTCCTTTCTCATTGAAATATGAAACAATCCAAATAAGGCTCCATGAACCCTACTCCTCCACAAATCAATGCCTATAATTTCATGGAAATCTCCATTTTACATAAAACAAACCATCTTCTATTTTTACTCACACCAAAACTCCTTTCAAATACATTTTCCATTACCCACACATTTGAAAAATTCCATTCTTATGAAATAGAAGAAGAGCATACAGTTAATAAACCAACTTCATGGGTCGAGTCCCCTTTGCAAAATCAAACATAAACCAAGAATAATTTCAAAACATGCCTTTCATAATTTGATCAACTTACAACTCATATTTAAAAATTCACAACAATCCAAACATGCTAAATTATTATGTTTCTTTTTTAAAAACTACACCCAAACCCATTCACACCTCTAGTGCCTTTAAAAACATATTTCAAACCTTTCAAAAAACCCATAATACCCTTTCTAAGAAGTATTAAATTTCAACACACAAAAAACATAACCATTTACTTTGTTAAAATTCATTTCAAACACATAGTCATGCAAAATAATAGAACTAACAACACCTAAATAGGTCAACTATCCACTCCAAAACTCACCAAGTCACATTCACAAAATAATGCATACCAAGTAATATAATATGAATTGAAGAATATTGATAAAGGTTACCCCACACCACTTTCTTTCTGGGATGACACTCTCACACCAAAACATCAAACATCCTAATGCTCTCATCTCTTTTATATACCACATCGACCCACAATCACGGTAACATCACATCTTTCCCATAGACACCAGGGCTATCAAATCATAATCACTATCATAACCAAAGTAGTAGGGTATTGTGAAAATGTATGACATCAACTTTTTTTCCTCCTTCTACCATGAACGGACCCCACCAGAAGCCTCCCAATAAGAATGATCATATCACACCTTTCCGAAAAAACACCTAGGCCACCACCCGACAAGGATGGTCACATCTCGCCGAAAAACACATGGGGCACCACCCAAAAATCATGCTCACGTGTCCCCCAAAAAAAACATGGGCTACCACAAACACCATCTAATGAACTAACAAACCTTCAGCCATCACAACCTATGAAATACCTACCTCGCCTAGAAGAGAGAGCGCGAAAGAGCGGGTACCCAAACATCTATTATCCTCACTGGATGATAAGAAAAACACCGGTCACGTGACTATTTGGGTTTCAAAACATAGTACTTGATGTGGGTAGGGTGCATACATAAATCATGAATAATATACAAGTATATACATATAGCCACACACATAATCCCAACCTATGGGTTTACAACCAAATGCTAACCAACTCACAAAATTTCCACTATTGTTTCCACATCTAAATGCATAACACTACACAATAATCTACAATCCTCATTTCACATTTCCAAAAAATTCACATTATCCATCAAATTCATTTCATTATTTAGAATCAACCACATTTAACCACACAACCCACCATTTAATTAATTATCAGTTGATTCCATCCCATTAACCAAACCAACCCATTCCATTTAAATAATTATTTAAAAGTTATTAATTCCATCACTACCCAATCATTTAGCACAAAGAAACCATAACCTCACTACCTCCAAAAGAATATCCAAAAAAACCACCTCACTACCCAAAAATTACACCAAAAAACAACATGGCTGCCTCAAAATCATAGCCAACAACCATCATCCACACATTTCCCAACCACACATTGCCACCCCACAAGCATGGCCACACATCACAACAAATCAAAATCATTTTATAGACTTACAAAAGGTCTTTTATCACATTCCACTTTATTTTTTAAGGGATTTATCAAACAAACCATAATCCAAGGGAAACCATTTTATCATCCAAATGTAAGTGGTTAGAGAATTTCCATATTAGTGTGACATCACAATAATCACAAAAAAAAGTAGAAATCACATAGCATATCATTGAGTGTAAATAAATCCCCCAATGGCCATAATTTTCAGTGGAGAATCTATCTTGTGCAATCATAATATCATAAATAATAATAAGGCTGTAAAAACTTGAAAATAAAACCCCTTTACCCTTTAATTTAAATTTGTAAATTCCTTATATTTTATTAATCCATCACAATCATATTTTATAGATTAACATAAGAAGAAACCCCTCTCACATGATACAAAATAAAGAGAAATGATGGATTCCATACCTCAATGTAGCTTTACAACTCATTACACACAATAAGGTGAAGAAAAAATGTCCTCTAATTACAATCGGACCATGAGAAACCACTAATCAACCTACTAAACCAAACAATCATCAAAACGTAGCCTAAACACACAACAAAACCCAAACCAAACTAAACCACCATAGTAAATATTAGAATAAAAACAAAAGGAAACAAATGAAGATGAGTAGAGAAATCACCAAAGATCAAAGATGGGAAGCCGAGAATCAAACCTCTTCGAAAGGAATACCAGACACTTGAATTAGGGTTCACGACCGGGAGTAGGGTTTGGTGGGGAGGAGGAGAAGAAGGGTTTGTAGGGAGGAGGATCCACAGAAGGGGTTTGAGGGGGAGGATAAGGAGTAGGGTTTGCGGCGGAGTATGGATAGCTCCAGAGTAGGGCTAGTGGCAGAGGACCGACAAAGAAAAGATCTATAGGGAGGGGAGTTGTCGTAGGGGTACAATAATGCGAGAGCTTGAGGGCGTGATAAAAAAAGGGCATTGTGCACCCTATTTTATAAAATGGGACTATGGTTTTATCAGTGATTTTTTAGCGATGAAAAAGGGTGCTCTTTATCGGCGCTAAAAAATTTCTCATAAAGTTCACACTTTATCAGTGCTAAAATTTTAGCGCTGATAATGAGTGACTTTATCAGCACTCTTTTAGCACTAATAAAGGGCTTATTTATCATCAATTTTAATTAGAACTGATAAATAATTACCTTTATCAGTGCTTTTTTCTTATCACTGATAAAAGGTGGCACTTCCCTTACCTGTTTTTGTAGTAGTTTTTATTTTGAATCACTAATTTAAACTCCTTGGTTTCTGTTTTTTTAATCTTATTGTAAATACACACTCTAAACCTATAAAATATTCTCGAGAGATAACCTAGGGTATCCGTAGACTATTAAATAATCTTTAAATCAGAATAAATTTGATGTTTCATGAAAATGTAATCAAAATTTGGAACCATTTATGGGGAGATCTTTTGTTTTTAGTGATTGTTTTTTATAATATATTTGTAAATTTTGTGAATATTTATATTTTTATCTTATACCTTTACATATACATTTGTGTTATAATTTTTTTACTTCATAGGTTATGTGGATGATACATTATACTATGGGAGATTTACCTTCTTTTTTAACCAAATCTAGACAAGATCCTACTTTAGTGACACTGAGACACACATGACAACCCTTTAAAAGATGACAAACCCCACCTTGAGACTTTACTAAACCCATCTTCCTTTGGAACCAAAATAGAAACCGAACATAACATGTATAATATGGATAAAATAACAAAAAAATAAAAGAAATAACCTCACCTGATGTTGAAATTCATCTCACATACATTCAAATACAATGAAAAACACCTAATTTTGAACTAAAATCATGTCTAATTAACTTATTACCAAAACTTCAAGGACTATAAAGAGAGTACCCACATAACAATTTAAATGAATTTCACATTGTGTGTTCAAAATTAAAACTTATTAATTTGGATGAAGAACTACTAAATCTTAGATAATTTTCGTTCTCATTAAAATACACTATAAAAGATTGCTTGTAATATGTTAACTCTCTTATTAATGGCTAGCCGAACATGAACCAACTTTTTCTTGAAAAATACTTTCCAAACTATAAAACTAAAAATATAAGGAAAAAAAATCTGGTATAAGGAATAAAAAAGGGTAAATACATCATGATCATTGAGAATGATTTAAAATGTTATTTTCAATCTATCCACACCACCAAATATGTGATCATATTTTAATAAAATATTTTTACGAAGGTTTAATTCTTATTGCTCATAACATGATTGATGATGATATAAGTGGTGTTTTAGTTGATAAGACCCAAATTTCTACAAGAACCTTAATTAAGAATATGGAACAGAACACTCAACAATTTGGTTCAAGGTCTAGTGTACCGATTAGAGGAGTGTATGAGGTGTAGATTTCTGAGTTTGATGAGAATGTGGAAAAAAAGTTTGAATATGTAAGTACCCTTCTATGAGAACTTTCTCTTTCCCAATGGAAATCCCTATCCCCTCATCCTATCCATTATAGTATCTGTTCCACTGACACCCACTATTTGGACCAATTCTCTCAACTAAGAGAACCTTCTGAGTGTTGTGAGGCAATCTGTCTAGGCCTCCCCTATAACCAACCCATTAGGGAATAACCATACTATCCATCCAACCTTGTATGGAAAGAAAAATGTTCCATCGGGAAATGGGGTATTCAAACCAACCTTCACAACCATGAGACCAACTAGGGTAGAGTAGTCATCCAACACCACCACCAAGAAATCCCCAACCACTACAAAGGAATTTCTAGAAACACCCTCCAAAACAAAAGCTTAGCCTAGAAGATCGGATGAAAAAATGTCTATAAATAATCTCCAATTATAATAGACCATCCAAGATGCTATACTAGACCTAAAAACTCAATTAGGCTAACTCTCCAACTCGGTGGGGGAAAATCCAAAGTCATGGGTTGAGTAAACATATTTATCAACCACTAGTTAACCCTATATATAGGGGAAATTTTAGTACCATAACCCTTTGGAGTGGAATTTCACATAGAATCTAAATGACCCCTATATTATAATCATCCTCTCTTAAGGAAACCACCATCCCAACCACTGAAAAGGGTCCAAATTAAAAAACCTTGTTTTGAGAGATTCCCTACTAATGGAATGAGAGTTTCATTTGATGAACCGCCAATAAAAACCATTCCCCTTAAATTTCCCCAAAAGGATGCCCAACCAAAGAAACAAAAATAAACTAAACTTGATAAAAAAATCTCAGAAACTTTTAAAAATATGCAAGTTAATATTCCCTTGATTGATGTATTGAAGGAATTTTCATGGTATTCCATGTTTCTAAAGGAGATGTGTACACACTAAAGGAAACTTCTAGGTGATTAAAATTTGATATTGGGTAGGAAAATCTCATCATTGATAGATCCATCACTTAACACCAAATGCAACGATCCTGAAACATTCTTTATTCCACACACAATTAGGGAGTATTTATTTTCTGATGATGTGATTGATTTGGATGCTTCTATAAATGTGATACCTCACTCCATTTTCTCTTTAAGACTAGTTGGGGAACTGAATACCACTAGAATAGTCATTCAGATGGAAAATCAGATTACCACACACCCCACTGGTGTGTTAGAGTATGTTCTTGTGAGGGTGAAAATTTATTTTTTCTTGCTGAATTTTGTGTGCTTAAAATGGAAGATGATTGGATGAATGGACATGATCCAATTATATTGTGTAGAATATTCTTGAAAACTACCAAAACTATAATTAATTTCCTTAATTGTACATTATCTATGGAGTTTGGTGGTGACATTTTCCACTTTAACATCCTTGATTCCAGGAAGCACTACTCCGAAGATCATTCCTCTCTCAGTTAATTTAATTGATTTACTCCCTTACTCCATAGAAATTCTTTTTCATTACCCTAACCACCTTTCTAGGTTTTAATTATTTATAGAAATTATAGATAATGAATTATGAAATTAATGTTATACCGATTTAGAAAAATGTCAAGAATGTTCTTTAATTGATGATTTCTTGAGAACTGAGGATCCCATGACCATCAATGATACTAATAATATTACAAAAGATTATTCCTCATCTGATGATGTTACCATTAAGCAGTTAGATTAGACTAGTGACCTCCCAATTTCAAATTCACTCCCATTATTCTAAAATCCCCCTAAATTGGAAATTAAAACACTACCTCAAAATTTGAAATTTTCATATCTTGAGAATCAAAATAAGTTTCGTGTCATAATTTCTAGTTCAATCCCTCTAGATCATGAATCTCAACTATATAAACGTTTTAGGTAATATAAAAAAGCTCTGATATGGACACTTTCTGACATTTCTAGTATTATCCCATCAATTTTAATGCATCATATATTGTTAAATGATGAGGCTAAACCAATGAGGAAGATATAATGCCGACTAAACCCAAACCATATAGATGTTGTTAAATAAGTGGTAACAAAATTATTGGTTTTTGGATTCATTTACACCATCTATAGAAACTAATGGGTTACTCCAATGCTCTTAGTTCCTAATAAAGTTGGTCTTATGGTTACTAAAAATGAAAATAATGAATTAGTTCCAAATCATGTGCTGAATAGTTGGCATGCCTGTATAGATTATCGCCGACTAAACTAACACACTAGGAAAGACCATTTCCTATTACCATTCAACAACCAAATGCTAGAGGGGTTATAAGAGAATCCCCCCCTATATATTTCCTTAATGGGAATTCAAGATAATTTTAGATCCATATTGACTATGAGGATTAGTAATAGACAACCATCACTTTCCCCTTTGGTATATTCACCTATAGGAGGATTCTATTTGGTCTGTAACATGATCGAAGTACTTTCTAGTGATGCACGGTTAGTATTTTTTAGATTACCTAGATAATTGAATAGAATATTTCATGGATGATTTCGAAGTATATGTCTCCTATTTTGATTACAGTTTGAGTAGTCTTTATTTTTCTAACATTTTTGTATTGAAAAGAATATTTTATTAAATTATGATAAATTCTTTTTTATGGCACGATAAGGTATAGTGCATGAACATTTCATTTATGGAGATGCTATCCAAGTAAATAAATAAAAATTGGATGTCATTTCTTCCCTACCATTCCCCAAAAATATGTGGTATGTCCATTCTTTCTTAGTCCATGCTGGATTTTATTATCATTTCATTAATGATTTAACTAATATTGAACTCCCCCTCTCCCAATTACTCTAAAAATAAAAAGTTTTTGTGTTTGATAAAAATTTTGAGGAATATTTTAAGAAATTAAAAAAGAGTCTCACATAAACCCTGATAATACTACCACCTCGGTGGGATTTACCGTTTGAGATTATGTGTGATGCCTTTAATAATGCGGTTGGGGAAGTCTTATCACCATAGGCTGATCAAGATCCATAAGTCATAGCCTATTCCTCACACACACTGTACCATACTAAAGAAAAATACACCATAACAAAAAAATAATTTCTTATAATTCTGTTTGCCTTGGATAAATATAATTTATATCTTTTAGGTTCCAAATTAATCATGTTATCAGACCATGAACCCCTCTGGTATCTCCTTAAGAAACCGGAATCCAAACCACTTCTCATTCACTGGTTTCTCTCCCTTCATGAATTTAATTTAGAAATTAGGGATAAAAAGGTAGCATAGAATGTAGTGGATGACCATATTAGTAGGATCCTTCTATCCTTGGACATTGACCCATCCCCATTGAGTTCACATAAATGACATGTTTTTTGATGAAAAATTATATAGTG
Source organism: Viscum album (assembly GCA_963277665.1). Taxonomy (NCBI): domain Eukaryota; kingdom Viridiplantae; phylum Streptophyta; class Magnoliopsida; order Santalales; family Viscaceae; genus Viscum; species Viscum album. The sequence goes on from OY728148.1 coordinate 818,563,195, forward strand.
TGTATGATGTTATTCCTTGGTATGATGAAATTGTAAATTATTTGGTATAATCTTGAATTCCAACTAATTTCGACAAAAACCAAGTTGATTGATTGAAACATGAGTAATGTTGGTACATTTGGGATGACCCCTACCTTTGGTGCACATTTAGTGATCAATTCCTTGGGATTTTTGTTCCCGATAGCAAGTTTCTGTCTACCCTATGGTTCTGTCACACTCTTGAATGTGGGTTCCACTTTGTTTCCCAATGGACTGCTTGAAAAGTTCTTGATTCTAGCCTATTTTTGCCAACATTATTTTGGGATTCCCATAATTTTTTAAAATTTTGTCCTCGTTTTCAATGGATGGGGAATGTCTCTAAAATAAATAAAATACCACAACAAACCCTTCTCTTACATGACATTATTTATGTATGGGGAATTGAATTTATGGGAACATTTCCCAATTACTTTGACAACATGTACATTATTCTAGAAATTGAAAACATTTAAAAATGGGTAGATGAATGAGCCACAAGGACTGATGATTCAAAGACAGTTGCCGAATTTTTTAGAACCCAAATTTTCTATAGGTTTTAATTACATAGGTTTGTCATCAGGGACCAAGGTTCAAATTTATTCAATAAAATAATGAAATAACATTTGAATAGGTATTAGATAAGGCACTGAGTTTCTAATTCTTATCACCAATAATCCAACCATCAAGCTCGGGTATCAAATTTTGAGGTAAAAAAATATTGAAGAAATAGTTCAACCCAACCAAAAATATTAGAGTCTTAGACTCTATGATTCATTATGAAATTACCATACATCATTTAAAACTCCCATTGGAATTTCACTTTATCAAATTGTTTTTGGAATGAGTTGTCACCTCCTTGTTGTGATAGATCATCAGACCTAATTGTCCATTAAATAATGAAATTATAATATTTCTAGTGCAGGTTATCAAAGGAAGTTATAGATTCATGAGTTAGAGGGAAATGATAAGAGAACCATATGGGAAGTCTTGAATTTATAAGGATAAAACCATGGCTTCCCAAGACCACCTCATCCTTCATCATTAATTCACCATTGGGTAGAAGTTACTCCTTTTCAATTCAAGGATAAAGTTGCTTCCACGAATGCTTCATTCCCACTAGTTTGGACAATACACTATTAATAATTTTTATCCATTTTGTGTTTTATAGAATTAAAATAAAGAAAAAAACCTTCACTATTAATGGAAAGTGACTGAATCACTTTCATGAATCCATTCCAGATTCCTTGATTGAGGAACTCCAAGTTCAAGAAGAAAACTACCAATGAAATCAACTAGGTTTTCCCTCCTTCCCACATTTTATTTTATTATATTTAGGAAATTATACACTCTAATTGTGGATGGTATGAGTATATTCCTGGGTTAGTTAATATTTTTTATTATATTTCTTCCCTTTTTCTCTTTTTCACTTATTTCATGGTATTTTTACTTTTCCCCACTTTCATAATTTGGTTAGGATTTTTATCATCATTCTTCGTTTCTATTTTTTGATTGCTACATAATATTTTTACCTTTAACCCTTACCCCTCTCACTTTTTTTTGGAATATTCTTTTTTTCCCACTTAATCATGGAAATTATTGAAATTGAATTTTTAATTTTCATATTTCATGTTGTTTTAACATTTAAAAATTTTCACTGATGGAATGTATATTTTAGCATGAATTTAACTTTAAGGTGAAACTTTTTCTATTAAATTGGTTTTTTTCAATCATATAAATGGTTGTTTCTCTATGTAACCTTTGAGAATAATAGTACCATTTATGTGAGTATTTTTTGGGAAAATTGTGTCTCTTAATTTCTTGACACATCTTTTCACCCAACCATGAAGTGTGGATATTTTTTACTTAATATTAAGAAAAAATAATTAAGGTTAGTGTTTCTATACTGTTAAAAAATATTTTTCCATACATTATTTCCTTATCCGATCATTTTAATTACTATACCGGATTGAAATACACATGTATACCTATTATCCAACTATTGTACACCCTTAAAAACAAAAATAAAAAAACACAAAAATATGGGTTGTGTCTTGGGAAGGTCAAAAACTACTCTTCCTAAACCTTTGATCTTGTTATAACTATTAAAATTTGTGTTATGAGGAGATAAAACAAGGGTTAAGAGATGAGTATGAGATCTTTTCCTAGTGAAACATTCAAAAAGAAAAATAAAAACAAAAAAATAATAAATTATGAGAGTGATGAAATGTATAAAATATTAGGATATCCTATTTGGGAGCTTAGTATTTTACTTTTGAGAATGCTTAAGTGAGTGGGTCTTGAAATTTGATTGCAAAAGATGCAGGGTGGGTTTGGTGGATAGAATCATTTAATCATAATTGTTTTAAAATAACCCACATTTACTAGATAGAGAGTGCAAATAATGTCATGAAATAGTTGTCACACAAACATGTGGAGAGTTAGTTACATTATTTAATTTTGAATTATTTACTCAAATTGGTATCATTCATCTCTTTAAATTTCATTCTAATATAATTTATGAGAAATTTTTTCCATTATTACTAAGAATAACTACTTGGTGTAATTTTTTCTTTGATCACATTTCTGTTAAAAATTATATTTTCATTTAATGTTAAATATTCTTGAATATGGGAATATCTCCATGTATAATTTTGGAAATGTGAATTTTCCCTGAAGTGCAAATTTCTGGGTATGGGGGTGTGATCACATAATGATTTACCCTTCATTTCCACCCTTATACCACTATGTTAAACTAATTTTGAATTTTAAATGAGCCATTTTATATAAAATGTCACTTAAAATTTTGTTCAATTAGATTTTTTTTTATTATTGTTATGATGGGAAATTTTACTTGTTTAGATATTTTTTTTGTTGGAGGAGGTGATTTGGATGATCTGGAATGATGAAGAAGGAAAATGGTCCAAACTACATAGAAGCCCAAGGAAATATGTACACTATTTTACATATTCTATGATATCTATTTTTATAAATGGGATGATATTTTGTGAGATGATCCAAAATGTAACGGGATAAAACTAATCTCAGGACACCAATCCTAAATCATTCATCTAGGGTTCCAACCGAATTGATCTATCCATAAAATAGAATCTGATCAAATTCAAACATAAGATTTGGTATTTTTACTATATATCCCATTAAAGATGTCTAATTTACACCAAATTTTACATCTCGATAGAGAAGATTCCTACCAATTTCTTTTTAATTTTTTACAAGTCTAGATAAGGCCATTTAATAAATACAAAACAGAGACACATGTTATATAAAGAAATCTAGGTTCCCAAAACTAGTACCCATTTTGGCTATAAAAGGGAACCTTTACTACCCCATTTTAATGTTTAGAAACGGAGTGATGTGATTACAATTTGGATTTACAAATGAATCCTCTTATCACCTTGTAGGTTTTGGATCTCTATATCCTCACAGGGAGAGCTAATATGTAGTCGGAGTTCCACATGAGCTTTATCCTCTCAATGGTGGATAAATGGTAGGGGTTCATTATGAGGGAGCTACACACATGTCAAAGAAGTTCCAATGATTATAATATCTACTAGTTTGGATTAATTTGGGTTTAAAAACATATCATTCCATGCATCTTATTTTATTTATTGTTTGAATGCTTCTTTTGATGCATGTGATTGGTATGCTCTTAATTTCTAACTGATCAGTGTGAGGATTTGAGTTTGTGACTTGTGTTATTCTGATTGGATAACAGAAGAATCTTATTCAAACCAAATTTATTTATATTTAACTTTTATTTGGAATCTCATATTCCATGAATAAGTTCCAAACCTTTTCAATATAATTTTTATGTCAAGGTTTGGTTCTTCAGGCATTAATATAAGATCTTCATAATTAATTAGAGTTCCAATTAATTTCAACCAAATATTTAATCCAAACCTAAATTAATCACTAAGAAAAATGAACTTGTAATGTGTTTAGTGAACTCAAAATGACATATTTTTCTCATAGTTTTAAAAATTCACTTTTTTTACTATTAAACTCTTTAAATTAAGTTAGCTAATTTTGAATCATCAATCAAAACCCCCATTTTGTATTTTTTTTTTGAAAACCTTATTGTAAATACACACTCTAAACATATCAATTCTCCATGATAGATGCACTAGGGTTTTTCCTAGACTATTAAATAATATTTAAATCATAATCAATTTAACATGTCATGACAACACAATTAATGTTATTTCGTAAATTTTCTGAGGATATTAAAAAATTTGAGGCCAAGCTTGAGGAGTATCCACAAACCAACCATTTGAAGAACCAGATCCCGAATGACAATGATGACCTAGAGTGGATTCAGGATGAGGAAGATGTTACTACCGAGATACATGTGAGAGATCAATAATATCTTGATGACTTTTAGAATGAGTATAAGGTACAAAATTATATCTTCATTCCTTACAATGAAGAAGAGACAACACCATTTCATATATATATATCCAGAGAAGAAGACACCACCCAAGTGGTGGAATATGAAGAAAATAAGGAGGAGCCTGACTACATACCTACACTTTCTACCATCCAACTTCAAGTGAAACTCACCACTAAAGAAGAGATTTAATATGAACTAATTAGTGGAGTTGATCTTATTTAAAACTATATTTTATTTTATTTTATTCAATCCTAATGTAGAATTAATTCCCACTGCTATGAATTTTTATAATTAGACAATCCTTGATATGATTTAGACGAATATGTAGAAATGTAATTTTCAATTATTGAGGAAAACATAGAGCTCCTTGATTTTAATTAACATACAATTGAGGAAGCCCAAGAATAAGTCCAAGTGGTTGAACCTATGGAAAACAAGTCACATGATGGTCATATTAAAAGGGATAATTTCATCATTGATAAGTCACATTTTTTTGACTAAATATACCTTTTTAATTTACTTTTGATCATTTAATTTATATTGCCTATATTGAGACAACAGTGTAAATGTAAGATGAGGTTTCATAAGAAGCAGCCAAGAAGGAGGGTAATTCATACTTCATCCTACCCAAACCATGAAATCTATACTAAATTTTGAAAGAGATGGATATAGTATACTATATCTCGGGATCATTCCTCACCACTAAGAAGAAAGAAGCAAAATATGGGAAAACCACTTATGGTGGTTCAAATATAAGAAGATCCATCTACTATCAGATTATAGATAATTGCTGGTACTTCCCTATGGAGGCAGTAAAAATAAAGGGCCCACTTGGGGGAGCATACCAAGATTTATATTTGTTTTATTTCTAGGAATTTATATTTTAATTTCATTCATAGGATTATTCCAACATGAATCCCATTCCCCCTATTCTTTTTACACTTAAATGACATGATCCAAGAGTTTTAATGATTTATTATATTTTTTATGTCTATGATAGCACAAGGTATCCCCCAAATAATGGAGGAAGAGGAATAAAACTTCACTTAAATTTGTTTTTCATTCTTACATTATTTATGTTAAAACTCTCAAAAATTTTGTCCAAAAACCTGTTTTGAGCTTTAAATGAGAAAAATGCATGCCCATGCTTGAATTTATGTTTTACTTTACTTATCTTGGAGACATGAGTTTCTTAATAATCCTGTGATTCCATGTTTTAGATTTAAAACAGAATAATATTGAATTAGTAAAATAAATATTTGAATTATTAATGTAGAGTATAGATATTAAAATGAGGACTCACAATTTGAGGAAATTAGTTGATTCATGTAAATGAAATTTTCCTATAATTTTACACAGTTTTAATTTATGAAATTCATGTAAATTGATAAATTATCATTAGTCATTCCATGAGTGACTTTCCCAAATAAAATGTCCCATTCCCGAGATAGTTTCTAGAATATATATCTTATATTTCATCTTGAGAAATTTTCATGAGTGATCTTGGGGAATGACACCTTCTAGAACATGAATTTGAACTTATCGGAGCTATTACTGTGTAAAAATTATTTTAAAATGTTTGGCATAGCTTTTGAAAATTTCTTATCCTTCATACCACCTTTAATTCAATATTTATTTATCCCATAGATACCATGAATGAAATTTTTATGGATGATCTACATTTCAATACAATCCTATCCATTCCTACCATACTCTTAATATTTGCATGATATGTTAAAATTGAATAGTGGGGGGAGAAGGAAGTCAGGGTAGAAAGGGTGAAATAAATTTTAAAGAAAATTTGTGTTGGTGATACATTGGTTAGTGATAACGGTTTTTTATTCAAACATTGTACTTTTAGTTTTTCTCCTTCTTGAAAAAAATGAAAATAGAATAATGGGTTGTGACTTAGAAGAATAAAAAATCACCATCACTAGACCAATGAATTTTATCATATATGGTTAGGTGGTGTCGGTGAGTTTTATTTGAATCATGAATTTAGATTTTTTTTTAAAAAAATGGGGAAAATTTTACTTTTAAAAATAAAAAAATGTAAAAAATTTGAGAAAAATTCAAGAAGATTCACATCATTAATTGTGAATTATTTGATAATGACCTTTAATATGAGTTGTGGGAAATAAGGTGTTGTCACCATTTGAAGGGGATAATTTCATTAAGAATTCATTTTTTTATATCATGCATTGAAATTTAGAGAGAATCATCCCCTTTTAGCCTTAATTGTTCACATCAATTCCAACCAACCTTAAGAGTCAGATAAATTTTAACCTTTATTGAAAAGTCCTAATGATTTATGTGTCTTTTGTATTTACAATGTGCATAAAGTAGTTAATTAAAATGATTATGGATAAGGATCATGTAATCATGATATGAGAATAAATATACTTGAATTTTATTATGAGTTCTGAGTGAAAAGATTCAAAGGAGAGGTAAATCATGATTTGGAACCTTTAATAATAATAAATTAAGGAACTTTAATGGATGAAATGATAAATTCTACCAATTTTAAAATGGGTCAAAGTAAAATAATTGAGTTGATTGTTTCTTAAAAAATTAGGAAATTGAATTGATATTGTTTATGGAATTTGAAAATGTGGCTTTCCATTGATAATTGTTTTAATTTTTTTACATTGAAATTTGAGTAATGGTAACATTGGTGACCTCTAGAATTCTATGCTGTTATTTTATGTTTGAGGACAAGCATAGTTTAAGTATGAGGGTATTTGACAGACTCATTTTACCATGTAACTTTTACACATATTATAAGGATTTTATATGGGTTTTTAATCAATATACCCATTAAATTGATTGTTTTATTAAATTATGGAAATTTTTAAAAATATATTGAAGGTATATTAAAATAATGGTTCTTAATGATATATTTTATTAAAGACAATTTTATGAAAATTTTAATGATTTTATGTGATAAATTATTTTTTATTATAAATTTTCTTTATTTTTTTAAGAATTTTACTTAATAAAAAAGGGGGTCAAGTTGGATAGTCCTCAACCAGGGGTAGCCAGCCCACTAGGTGCTGACCGACCAAGCTACCCCCTTGGATGGACACCACAAGATAGTGGAAGGGTGTTAGGCTGCATAGGGGCATCATGAACATACAATGTGTGATCCCATGAGAGTGACTATGTGCATAGGTGGGTCGAAGGTCCGCACAGGCCAGGCAGTGCAGCCTAGCCCAAATTCTTATGTGTGTGTTTCAGGGTACCCACTTCGGTATAGGAATTTGTTCAGACCAAGATTCACCTTGTCTTATAAAACATAATATAAAATGTTCTCTCTTCCAATGTGGGATAGAAGTTTATGGGTACTATTCATCCACCAACAAAAATAACATCGTCCCATGTTTTAATCATGTTCCTCGCCTCAGATTGATCTCACTATTAACATTGTGGCTCACTGCCACCAATCGATGCTCACCGCCATTTGAATCTGTTGGAGATCACCAAGGATGATTATATGAGAGATTGAGACCAAGCTCAATCAACATTTTCGACCACTACCACCACTTGGGATCAACTTTTTCATCTAGTTGACCCCAATGAAGAATATTCTGAGCTCCCTCAAGCCATTGTGAAGGACGGAGGGGTTGAGGAAGTTTCGATCATCACTACCTCCACTGCTGAGCTGCGTTGGTTCACCGCTTCCTTCATTGACCCCAGTCAACCTCTATGATTCACTAGGATTTAATTTAGAAATTTTATATTGTCACGACTCATGATAGGTGTGCTGTTAGTGATTTATTTGAGACTTATCCTTGATAAATATTTTGAAAAAAATAGAAAAAATATAACAATATAAGGTCTTTATTCATTATTCTTACATCGCTCGTGAGCATGTACTGTATGATTTTTTGGAGTATAGGATATGTTGCTTTGGTAAAGAGAATTTTATTGAGATTTACTTTTTAAAAACATACATTATTTTTAAGATTTTTGCCTCATTTTTAGACTTATTTAATTTTTGACATCAATTCCTACCAACTCTCATCCTCATAGTCATTTGATCCTTATTGTTAATACCTCATGATTAATTTTGATATTTTTCTAATTTTCTCTGGATAAATTAGATTATATGAATGCCTATGGTTATGTGAATGTATTTGAGGTATTAAAATAACTGCATGTAATTTTAACCTTTAGTGATCAGAGAAAATTTACAGTGAAGTAAATTGCAACATGGGCAAGGTCACATAATGAATAGTTGAGAAATTATAATAAAATAAATTACGGATTTGAATAAAACACTTGACTATGAGGCATGAATATTTTTCTTTATAATAATATACTTTGAGACCTACCACCTTTATACTAATAATTTTTTTATTTTCAATATTATTAATTATTAATTCTTGCTGAAAATTTATTTTCCTTAATATATTTTTTCAAATGATTTTTTATTGAGGATATGAAATTGTTCTAGAATATGGGAATTTGATGCATTGAATTTATTTATAGACTTTGGTTGAATTTCTTAATTTTATTATTTATTTTATGCCATGATTCTTTAATTAGGGATTATGTTTTGAAAATTATTATAAATTAGTGAGTTTGGAGAATTTGATTCTAAAAAGATATAATTACATATTATTCACATTGTGAATTGTCTGTTCAAGACATGAGAAATCAAAGATAGAATTGAAGGATTGCTAAAAAATCCTTAGTATAATATGTGAAACTCATTTGAGCCATGAAAACCAATAATCCAAAAAACTCATGATGTCAAATAAATTGAAAACTTGAACCTATCAAACCCCGTTCAATAGTTATTATCATTGAAGACTCCATAAATTTCATGGATGTTTATAAGTTGTTGATCGAAAAAGACCTGAGCCATTAAATATTTTTATTTTCTATTCACATCTAGAAACAATAGTTCATGATGTGAATTTTTGTGATAGAATCCTAATGGAAGGATTTCATTTCATATCATGACACGAAATACCACTCACAACATGAACCATTTTTTCCTATAAATAATCAAGCCCCTCAATATGTTTGGATAGAAGAAATTTCACATTTTTTTTAGTTTCCTTTTTTTTGTTGTATTCTAGAAGTTGGAGGCCTTTCCAAATTCCATTGTACTTTTAGATGAGTCCATTTTCAATTCCAATTATCATTGTGTTGTGTTTTTCCTTCCTTCCAAGTAATTTTTTGGTTTTAATTGTTTTACTTTGAATATTTTTATTTTCATGTTCTCTAATTCTTGTATCCTTCTGTCACACATGAACAATTTTATTTTCTCCATGTATGACTAATCTTATTGGGGTTTATTATTGAGAATAAGTGAAGAAGAACTTAAATGAATTATTAATCAAAACTTAGGTAATTTAATCAGTGAGGAATTAGATTAATAAATCAATATGATCTCATAATTTTACATAAACCCGAACTAGAGAATTATAAAAGACAAAATCTAATATAATTGGAATAAATTTACTAATGAATAACTACATCAATTAATTTTCTACTTCGAAAGATGTTCTAAAAACACCTATATTGATAACTACTAATTAAACATATAGTAGTTATTGGATTCGGTGTAATTAATTAATTTGATTAAAACTAATTGATTACCTTTGATTTTTTCCCATTTTCATTAGAATTTCCCAATTTTAGATTAACTTCATATCTTGAATAAACCACCTGAAATTTATTCTGAACCCTTGTTTCATAAAATGTAATTTATTTTTAATATTTTTAATTCGCTATATTCACTAATTCTTACATGAAGAGTCAATGTATGTATCAAAATTGATGTATCACCAATCACACGTTTCCTCCCTATGGAATCATTTCCATTCAACCATTGTTCTATGATTTATCATTGTAGTGTTAATTGTGTATAATAAAAATTATAAATTTGGTATCAAATGAAGGATTCAACGATGTCCCATGGGCTTATCACACATTCTTTTTCCCTTATCTAGTAACTTTAAATACTGTTTCCTAACCTATACACCATTCAATGGGGTGATTGGTCATCAAAATTGATGAAGGCAGTGTATAACATATTCTCCCAGAACCTTCATCTAAAAAAAGGTTGTTTCTCCCTAAGCATTTCCTATGCATAAGGAAAATAAGGATGGATTGATATTTTATATTTCGATATTACTTAAGAAACCCCTATTTAAGAAATCAACTTAACCAACTAATCTATACAACATTGTTATCATAACTACATCAAATAATGCAAAATATTAATGGGATTTAGTACACTTTGTCTAATAATTAGCACAAAATTAAGATAAAATCACGTCTTAAAAATATACTATAGAAGTTTTATATCCTTTATGTATCATGTATCTAATGAAAAAACTATTTTCTACTTAATAACTAAAACCCCGTCCCTGATAACCTGCAATGTTGACTCCCTCAATGTCGATAGGTTACAAAGAATAAATGATTCCATGAAATATAGATCAAAACATATGGTTAATGTATCATACATTGTACTTTTATATAATACACATTTCTTTGGTGTTATGGATACTTTAGGGACTATTATGAAATTTTTTTCCTTCATCTCATCACCTAAAGGTAGCTCTAATAGAGTTTTATTGACATGTATAAAGAGCCAAGAAGTCACTTGAGTAAGTGTTGGTTTCCCTTCCATCATACCCAACTCCAAAAAGTTTTTAAAAGCTCTACATAACTCGTTTTCTGGTGGTTGAGCATCCCAATCCAAAACATATATGGCCTTTCTTTATTCCTAATAAATCAAACTATGAAAGGAAATATTATCTCTCTTATAATAGAGAATAGAATTATAAGTGATTGTTTCCATACATTATTCACTGTCATTCTCAATTTACATTCCCTTGTCTAATCCATCAACTAATTATGAACCAATGAATTCCTAAATTTTATTCATTTAAGATAAAGGTGATTGTCTATAATAATTTTTTAGAATCCTCACATTATAAATCACTTCAATTCCTATCTTTGATACACTGAATATTCAGACTAATATCCTTTAACATACGTGGTTTCAATTTCAATCAAGGAAAAAACTACACCACCATGACTCACATAATTTTTCTAGATTCCACCAAAACTTCCATGGTATTTTTAGTAAGGAACACTTCCAGAAACATGGGTTTTAATCCTAAAAAAGTAGAAGTGAACTATAATAATTAAGGTGAATGGATTTCATTTTTCACATTCTTCATTACATATACTAGAGTAGAATTTTTTGTAACCATAAATTCACTAAGTCTTCTATCGACCTCAACACTCCTACTCTTTCTATAAAACTCAGTGGCTACCTTACTATGTTTTCTAATTTTTTAAAAAATTTAAACCACATATAAATCCCCTTGAATATTACAGAATCCACTTCTCCATATCTAATATCTAAGGAGGAACTCGTTTCTTATACTTCCACAAATGACCATGTTCATGCTACTAGTATTTATTTTGACCTTAGACCAGATCAGCTAAACTATCCTAAATATTCATCAACTTCCAATTATAATATTTCTAATATTCTTCAAACCTCTATATAAAACTCTAGAATTCTAGCTCAACATTAGTCTTCCTTCTCTCCATTTTCATTTGAATCCAATTTAGGATGAACACTCAACTTCCTCATAATAACCAAGTCATTATTCGAATATCCTTTCTCAATGTTCATATAGCTACAAATTTTACAACAATGAAAATGTGTCTCTAGTGATTACAAACTTATTTTCTTTTTTATATCCTCATTCATCTTGACTCAAAAAATTTCTATCCATGATCACCTCTCTATCTAATAGTCTCACTTCAGTATTGATCGAATCTCATGCGATCCTTCCCTAATGACTAATCTATCCAATGATTGTTCCATAGTTAAGTTTAAAAATTGGTATATAACATGAGTAGAGTGAGATATAAAGAGGTAAAAAAGGATGTAACAAAAAAATAAACTAGATGAATTATAGGGAAATTTCCAAATAACTAGTAGAGTTGCAATTGTATAAGAAAATGGTGAAAATCGGGAAATGGGGAAAATGTATTCTACTCATACTATTACTTACTTAGATCCCAAGTGGGACCCCCAAGGTCTATCTCCCAGCTTCCAACTACAAGTTTCCTAAAACACATTCTAGACTCCCTCACTTCTAGTAGGCCACTTATTTAATACTCCAATAGCCTAGCCAACAAACCCTCTATCTACTATAAGTGTCAATGACAACCAACTTAAATTATAAAATACCAAAATTACCTTTATATTGCCTATATATACTATACAGATGATATTCAAAGTATGAATAGACCCCAACCATCCCAAAACACCCCCTTGAGTGATTTTACCATACTATAATGTCTCAAAAATTTCTTCCCATTATCTTTTTTAGGTGAAGAAAATACCTCAAAACATCACCCTTGGAAATATTACTCAATTTTCTTTAATAGCGATGACCCAAAATTCGAAGCCATAGTTTATTTTCATATTTTAAACTGAAGTAACATGAATCATTTGAATATCCAATATAAAAAAATATTTACACTATTTTTATCACCTAAAGTAACAATCCTCCCATGTTTGATTCTTTTGATAAGACAAAAATTTCTCCAAAAATTTACCTCATTACCATCATTACATAGTTTAATCACACTTTATAGGTTATGTTTTAGCCCATCAAAAAATAAAACATCTTTTGATTTTATATTTTGGGTATCAATCTCTATTTTTCTAATAAATTTGATCTTTAGAGATATTTCATTACCAAAATTCACTACACTATCTTTATGTCTTTAAATATTTTTTATGTTACTTGTATCTCCAGTCCTATGTGATGATCATCCACTATCAATAATCTCTAATATTCTCCCTCATTATCTTTTAGTGACACTTCAACAATTAGTAACCTCTCAGCTTTGATTTTTTATTATTTCTTCATATCCTTAGCCATTATCTGTCATTGACCTATTATCATGGTCAATCACTACTCATCATGTTAACCATGTTGTTAAAATCATCCATGGATCCCATAAAGACAATAAAACCTATTTTGGATAGCAATCATATATGGTTTCTCATTTTTTGTTTTCACCCTCATAGATTTGTTTCGTCTATAATTTAAATAGCTCCCTCTAAATTTTGGTCTTATCTGATTCCTATGAAGAGATATGTTGTATAAAAAACATAGTATTTATGTATATAAGTTCCAAAACACCATTAGTATCCCATGAAAATATATTTACCATTAAACTACTGAGTTATCCACATATATTTTTCTTTTTTTATAGATAAAATAATGAGATTCTTTTACACTGGTCTTGAAGAACCTTTATTCTTCGAATCATTATCCACTGCCTTGGTTAAAGTTGGACTTCATCTGGTGGTTTATATCAACCCAATTTTTTATATAATTGTGTGTATATACATTGTATAGATTTAATGTTTTCAAATTTAATAGTTTCCAAAATTACCATACTATTATCGAAATGTTTCTGAGCATTCTTATAGGACTCAACTTTTACTTAAATTTTTTTATCATAATCAATATACATTTTATAATGTTTTTCTCATGCTTAAGACACCTTGATTCATCCTTTTTAAGTTTTTACTATTTATGTTCCATATTATTCTCTGATTCTTTTATGAATATTTCTTACTTATCCATTTTCACCTTGAGAAGATTGATCTCATCAATAAACTAATTTTCTTTTTTATTAAACTCATATTCCACTTTTTCCAACTATCAACTTCCTTCTTTAATGTTTTAACTTCTTTATTAATCCTAATATTCCTTTTAATATAATCAATAAGTTTTATTCTCAACACATGATCATATATGATTCATCTTCTTCTCTATCTTATTCATTTCTAGATATGTATCATTTAATTTTAACATGTTCTATAAAGTTAGTATATCTTTAAACACATTCATCCTCTGATTCACTACACGAGGAAGATTTATATTTCTCCTCCTTAATTAGAATTATTTATTTAATTTTATTTGATACATTCCTTCTTCCTTTATTAAATTTCTTATATACTCTTATATATTTACTTTTGGACTTTATTTGAATTATTTGTTCATATTCTTCATCCTCAAATTTTATGTTTCTCTTATCTCTTGTAAAATCTTCAAAAAATTGTCCTATTAATCTACATATAAATAATTTAAGAGGATTTTTTTTATATTTACCTAAAAATTTCTTGAGAATTTTATATATGAGATCTAGTGATTCTTATGTTTCTCATCACTCTCATTATTTCTATCCAAGTAACTTGAGAGATCATCTTTATTATATTTTATCTTTAATTTATTATTGGATTTAAAATCCATTTCCTCCTTAATATTTTTCTTAATCATGGGTGATTATCTCATTTCATAATTAAAGAGATAATTTTAAAACTCCTCAAGAGAGTTATATTACCTATCCTAAATGATTGAAATATTTGGGTCAAATACATATGGAAAATTTCTTATTAACTTCTTTACTATAATAGAATCTTACAACTTGTTTCTGAATCCAATTTTATGAATAACAATTTAATTAACTCTATTGAAAGATTCATAAATTGATTCATCCCCAACCATTATAATATCTTCAAACTTATCTCTGTAAATCTACAATTTGTATTCATTGATATTGATGCCAATTTCATTAATTTTCTCAATTTTCCCCAAATTTCTTTGGCTACTTTCAACCCCATCACTTTAGTGTAAATATTTTCTGACAAGGATGAAAATATTATATTTATGTATTTACTATCAATTTATAGGTTTTTCTTAATAAAAAAATGTTATTAATATATCTTTTATAATGGTTAGTAATCCCACAATAATAAAATCAATATCTTCCAAACCTTAGGATAGAAAATACAGTGTAATCTTATTCTTCCAACCATGAAATTTTTTTCCATCGAAAAAGGGAACTTATAACAACCCATACTTTTCACACATAAATCTAACATATTTTTTACATGAATATTTAATGAATTAAAAAAGAAAATCTCGGGTATTGTAATAGTTTAGTGTATTTGGAAACTATGAACACAATATTATTATTTCATGAAAGATCTTCTACATATCCCACAAAGATCTGCTCACATAGTACCCCTGTTAGGCATACCCTACCTAAAATGTTCTTCATAACTTATGATTTAATATGATCATAAATCAATCATAAACCATAATATCATGATATAAAAGTGTGTCAGCATCATAAATATAGAAAAAAAATTCATATTTAAAGGTTAACTACCAATATCATCAGCATAATTGATTGGGATTCATCACATGTTTCCCATTATTGATCAGGACACACCTATTTTATATAGTGGATCAAGACTCGGCTATTTCTCATAGAGGATCAATCCCTTTGAGTTGTTTCACATTGTTATCTCATGAGATATAAATATTTACCCACTACATTGAAGGAAGATATAGGTCCCATATATCTCATAATGAAAGCCACATTTATCTATGCCATAATATCATAAACATTCATCATATAATCACATCATAACCCATGAAAAGAAAGTTAGTTTCATAAACATTTCATCATTTTACCATATAATAATCAATGAAAAATAAATGGAATTCATTAAAATTTCATCAATATAAACATTAACCATGTAGTATTATTGAATATTATCCCTAGTAAAGTATAAGTAACTTCAAAGGATTCCATCTTATATGAAAAATTATTTTTAAAGATCACTTGGAACTTTTCTTGAGAAAAATAGTCTTTCCACTTTTAAAAACAATTTCTTTTTTAAATAAATAATTTTCAAAATAATTTTCATTGAGAATAACCTTGTAATCTTATAAAGGAATTTTTAAAAATTATTTAAAAAATTTCTTGAGGAAAATAACCAGTTCACTTTTAAATAATTTATTTAAAATATAAAAATTTCCAAATATTAAGGAAAAAAATTCTTTGAAAATAAACCTTAAAACTTGTATGGGAATCTCAAAATCATTTAACAGTCGTGGTAGTGGGAAATACTTTTCATTATGTGTATATTGAAACAAATATTCCTTTCACATTTTTTGATAAAAGACAAATGTGCCTTGCTTAGAAAACAACATGTAAATTCCTTTTATTTTTTTATAAAAATTCAAACATGTGAAAATTTTCTTTAAAAAATACTTCATATAATATTAAAACATTTTTAGAAAACATTTTTATAAATCATCAATAATGGAGAGAAAAAATAGTTTTTTGAATAAAGATAAAAATAAGGATAATTTTTCTTAAAAATATTATTTTGAACTATTGAGTACATAAAGAGAGGAAAATGAATGGAAAACAATATTCTCATGAAATAACTATAAGAGAATAAAATTAAAAAGTGTCTTGAGATATGTATTATAATATTTCATCATTTGAATAATCAACCTAAACAATCTCGATAAATAATGAGATTGTTTCATAAAACCCTTACCTATTTGGGAACTTTGAATTGTAACCCCCATGAAATAATAGAATTAAATAAAGTGTAAAATATAATAAGAATAAAAAATTCATGATATTAAAAGTCAAAGGAGCTATATATACACCTTATAAAAGAAGATAGGTGCATAAAAAAAACATACGAGACAAAGATGGAAAATTGAGACAAAAATACTTTATCGATTTGGTAACTTTTGAATATAAAACACATGAAAGATTTATCCTAAAATTGATATATAAATACCAATAATTTTAAGGGTAATAATCATAAAATAAATTTATGGTCAGTATATACACCATGTAAAATAAATTGGCACTGAATATGAAATGTGTCGCACAGAAGTAAAAAGAAAGATCAAATTACTTTACCTAGAGTATCGACTTCTTTTAACAAATTTAAACCTCCTATATAATAAATATAGGTTTATTATACATATATTATATGACCATAATTATATATATCATACCATATATGATTTACTTGTGACCTTTTATTATCATTTTGTTAACAATTCCTTGTTAAAATTATATTTTGGGTAATAAAGGATTTGTTTTTCATGTATGTTTTGATTTGGTATTTTTGGTCCTTTTACATTAATCATGGTTAAATAAATTATAGAATTTTAACCATGATATAAATATCATATACATTAATTAAATATTTATTTATATTAATCCATAAAATTTACAGAAAAAAAGGAAATACACCATTCATAGAGATGGTATGTTGTACATACACATGAATTTTGTTTCCATTTTCTCGATATATTTAGATAAATAATTGTAATAATATATTAAATTTATAGAATAATTATTACCTTACATTTAAATCATTAGTGAAAAATGAATCCCATTTCTTTGTGAGGTGGTAGTTCACCGTATACACGAACGACGTTATCGTATCCCCAATAAAATGGAAAGTAAAAAAGTTATATGTGGTGATACATTTAAAAATTATATTTATGTTGAAAATATCATATATATAAATATATATATATTATATCCATCATCATACCTAACCATGAGATGCATTGATAGAAAACATGTCACATCGGTTCCCAAGGCGGTAGTCCGCCGTAAAAATGAGTGACATTATTGTTTCTCATTTGAGAGAAGAGGAGATTGATATAGGTCATGAACATAACATAATAACATCTCAATATATTAAATATATTTATTTTATTATATTATCACGTTTTAATAATATTTTAATTAGGTTGATGATGAAATAAATAAAAATTCTCATTGAAGAAGTTACCTATTCTTCGGGTAACCTCTTTAGATTTTCACCAAAATCTTTTCTAGGTTGGATTTACGATCAAAATAAGTATTATAGGATGATATGTGTGAATAATTAAGTTATTTTTTCAGTTTATTAAATATTATAATTGTTTTATAAGTGTGAAGAGGATATAAGAGGAGAGGGGGTGGCCTTTTATAAGTGAGGTGGATGAGACACTTGGAATTTTAGAAAAGAAAAATGTATACCCATGTTTGTATTTTTCCAAAAAGATCAAAAATGGAAAATTATCTATTATATAAGATATAAAGTATAAATATGTCTATAAAATGGGTTTTGGATAAGTTTTGGGTCTTTTTTAACCCTTGTATCTTTAGTTTAACACCAAGGTAAACCCATTTTTACCTTAACAACAGTAATTATTATTTTTTAATAATTTTACTATTCATAATGGTTAAAAATTAAGTTAAAATTATTATAAAATATAAATTATGATTTTTAAAAATATGAGATAATTTTTTCCAATTTAAATTCATAGTACTTGTATAATTTAATTTAAAATTAAACTCACAAACACGATGAAAACGTGATTTTCGAAAGAGAAATATTTGTTAATTATAGAAAGTTATAATATCCCAATTCAATATGAAATTGATTACAATGAAATAAATTGGATTAATAAATATATAATTGAACTAATTTTAATTTAAATCATCTTAAAAATAATTTGGATATTTTTAAATTTTCTATATTAATAGAAAATTCTTAATAAAAACCAGTATTTTTTATTATTTACTAAAAAAAATTTCTTTTCAAAAAAATATCAAAAATTCACTATAAGATAATTTTAAAATTTATATTTAAAAAATAATTTTTATTTTTTAAAATACATTTTCTAAAAGTGATAAAATTAATTTTATTATTTTTTCACAAAATGGAATAAAATCATTTTTTGATAAAATTGCATTTTCTAAAAAATAAGTATTTTTTTATAAATATATTTTCTTTTTAAAAAACCATTATACTTAATATTGAAAAACTAGTTATTACTATTCATACCGATAAGGTTGGTGTCTAGTTTATAATGATCATGTTTAAATAATAATAATATATCACAGTTTATAAAAAATCAGAGTCTCATTTAATGCAAGTTAAAATCAGTTTGGCGTGTAATGCAAGCTATCAAAGAAATTGTGTTTATTAAAAAATAAAAATTCATAGAAACTCAAGGTGTTACATTCTAACAACTTAAAATGAATTTCAATCTCAATTTTTTTGACCATGATATAAATAAACAAGGATACTTTTGCCTCATTAATTTATTAGGTCCTCACATAACATCTTCAAATTGGGGGTTTTTCCAATAAAATTTGACCAGGGGAGTGGTGTTTTTATCAACACTTTCTATCTATGATCCGAAATATCCAATGGTTATTCCTTATAATAAATATCATATTAAAGTGGTATAATCTATGATTTCAGTACATGTGAAGGATCAAATATGTACTCCCTCTGCATAGAAACATAGAAAAAATCATATACATGAGAGTGTTTTCATGGAAACACCAATTGATGGGCTACCACCCCGATATGATCAATAATTTCAAAGGGACCAATATAACTAGGGCTTAGTTTTTATTTATTTTTTAGGAAAATTTTCAACCTTTGGTTGTGATTTGACCAATTTTTACATCATCTTTTACTCTAAGAAATGACGATGAATTTGTTATGCTGGAAGCACTAACAGATCAAAAGATCCATGATAGAATGATATTCATTCCTTATACGTCTAGTTATAAAAATAGTTTGCACTATTTATCCGATATGTATAAATACTCATATGTTGAATTAGTACATCAATATCTAAAACCTCAACATAATTTCATCTTAAACCACTACATAATTGGTCAAACTTAAGACCCATCCAAAATTAAAAAATTTATAAAAATACCACTAAATTTCCAAAAATCAAGTAAACATTATTTCCCCAAATATCATAAAGTATCCCACAATTGTCACAAACCAAATATGTGATTACCTTTGTAATATATTATCCTAAAACATGGTACTAACCAAAATTACAATAAAAACTTAATGAAAACATATATTATTATTTATTCCTTGAATAAAACCACAATTTTTTGAATATATTCCATAAATCCGACAATATTGTAAACTCTATCATTGATAACATAAACAACTATTTTAACTAATCATTAATCAGTTCTAAGGTCATTAATACTATTTATTTTATTTTATTAATATACATCATCATATTATCCCATAATCATTTTTTAACACCAGGAATATATTAAGGTTTATTTTCCCTTAATCACGTGTTTTCCCATAAAATATAACGTTTCCAGTAAATGAATTTTTTAGGCTGTCGATTACATTCAAAAAATTCTTTTAAATACTTAATGAAAAAAATCTATATAAAAACCATTATATATTTCATGATTCATAATTATTGTATTCCCATATAAAAACACTTAAATCATTACACTTCATTCTTTAATCATTAGTTATGCTTCATCATATTATTCCTTAAAACGTAATTCATTTCATATATCTTTTGTAATCTCTTAATCATTTATAGAAAAACTTTACTCATAAAACCTTGTTGATATACTTATTTATCTCCCCCCCTAAGAAATAAATTTTCATTATTCCCATACTTTACATATTTAAAACATTCAAACATTGACTATTCCTTAGGGAAACCATTATTCTCATCCACTATATTAACTAAACTTATCATTTTTCATTAGTAATTAATTAATAAATTCCCTTATTATCCAAACATAAAACATATTTTTGTTTTTATGAAAAATTAAATTGAGTAATTATTTCCATATTCTCAACATATAGTAAAATGAATCTTCTTTCCCCCATGATCTCGACCACCCGAACTCTTGGTGATCTCTATCTTTATCTTCTTTGGTGAGTTTGGGAGTTAGATAATGTTCAAGTTGTTAATAATATATCATTATATATGATTATAAATAATAATAATATCATTAAGTCTAGTTATAACCCCATTTGGTTTCTCATGAACACATTTTCCATCATATTCAATGTTAACTCAGTTCCTTCTGGTTCCTTCTATTTACTAAAAAAACATAGTGAAAGCAACAATATTTATATTGGAAAACCACATAATCATGAAAATCACTTATAGGATATATAAATCATGATAAATTATTCTCAATCTATGAAACCTTAGGTTTGACCTATGTCATTCATGGTCATTATTTTAATCCTTCATGATAGTTATTAAAGCATTTGTGAATTTATAAAGCATATACCTTGGAAGTGTCAAACTAGGTTTAGAGTAAGGCTTGTTTTCATGTACCAAGTAATGCTTTAGTAAAGTATGACACATATTTTTTGGAGTTATTACCCCTAGATACCTCTTTTCTAGAACCAATTCCTCTTTTACAATCTATACATGGATGTATTTCTAGGAAAACCATACAATATATTTCTTACAAAAATATTAGGATATTATACTATACTTAGACTTATTGAATAATCATTTTCTCAAGTACTAACTAAAGTGACCCAGATTTTTCAAAGGTAAATATCACATCTTTTTAGATGAATATTCAATACATTTCATAAAATCATTTCTGAGGACCATAATAGTTTAGATTTTTTGGAGACTAAAGACACAATATTGTAATTTCATGAATGATATTCAAAATCTACCTCAAATATCTTCTCACATGGTACTCCTATTAGGAAAAACCTACCTAAACATTTATTCGTATCTTGGGGGAGGAAACATAAGAAAAGGTGAGATTAGATGCTCAGTTAGGGTAAAAATAGGAGATATCAATATATGATCATATGAAAGAATAATATAAGTATAATGGTAATTTATAATAAACATAACTTATGATGTTCATAATCAACCTTTCATAGATCATAAAAATGTGTCATGGAATACAATTTTATAATTTCATAAAACATGGCCCAAAAGAGGGATAAATCATCATAAATCAAACATGAACCATAAGATCATGTCATAAAGGAATATAACCGTTATAAATATAGAAAACCATTTCATATGTCAAGGATAGCTACCAAGACCATCAACATAGTGGATCAGAACTCATCTTTGTTTCCCATTGTGGATCCAAGTGCACATATTTCCCATAGTGGATTAGGACTCTGCTATTTCCCATAGTGTAACAAGCCCTTAAACTTGTTTCCCATTGTTATATCATGAGATATAAATATTTATCCAAAGAATTATAGGGAGATATAGGTCTCACCTATCTCATAATTAAAATCATATTTATGTGTGCTGTAATATTATAACCATTCATAATATCATCACATCATAACTTGTGTAAATAAAATAGGTTTCATAAACATTTCATCAATTCACCATATAATAACCCATGAAAAATAAATGGGTTTAATAAACATTTCACTAACATAAACATTAACCATACAGATAAATAATAATGATGGTATACTTCAATTTTATCCCTAGTAAATCATAAGTAACATCAAAGGATGTCATATTAGATGGAAAATTATTTTGAAAGATCACTTGGAAGATTTATTCAAGAAAATATCCTTTCCAATTTGAAAAACACTTTTTAAACACATCAAATGTTTTTAAAATCATTTTCTTTGAAAATCATCTTGTAAAATTATAAAGGAAGCTTTAAAAATCATATAACACATTTATTGATGAAAATAACCATTTCACTCAAAAATAATATATTTAAAATATAAAAATTTACCAAATATTAAAGAAAAATATTTCTTTGTAAATAAACTTTAAATATTATAAGGGAATCCTGAAATCATTAAATAATCATGACAATGTGAAATATTGATCATTTTGTGTATGTTAAAATAAAGATTACTTTCACAATTTTAGTGAAATCCAAATGTGCTCTATTTGGAAAATACATGAAGATTCATTTGAAAACATTTTGTTAAAATTAAAACATTGATAAAATGTATTTAATAAATAATTTGAATAATTTTAAAACATTTTTAGAAAACATGGATATGGGTGAGAAACAAAGGGTTTTGAACCGAATATAGAAATAAATATTATTTTTCTTAAAACATTATTTTGAACATTTGAGTGCATAAACAGAGGAAAATAATGGTAAAACATGTATTCAAATGATAATAAATTTCATTATTTTCTTGAGGTATGTTTCATAATATTTCATCATCATAAGAAAAAGACGTATATAATCTTGACGAATGATGAGATTGTATCATAAAACCTTTACCACTGTGGTAACTTTGAATCATAAGTTACATGAAAGAATAAAATTAAATGAAAATTAAAACATCATGATAATAAATAAATTAAATATATTATATTTCAAAGGGTTTGAATATATATCCCATTAAAGAAGATATGTGTGTAACACAACATATGTCTCAAAGAAGAAAAATTGAAACAAAAATCCTTTAGAGATTTGGTAACTTTTAAACAGTAAAATCCATGAAAGATATATCCTAAAATTTATATATAAATACAAATAATTTTTATTATAATCATTATAAAAAAAATCATGTTTGGTATATACACCACATAATATAAATAGGTGGTGAATATGATATGTGTCTCATAGAAGTAAAAAAGTTAGACAGAAATCCTTTACCATGAGTCTCGGCTTCCTTCATACATATTGAAAAACCCTATATGATAAATATAGGTTTATTATAAATCTTTTATATATACATACATATATATATATAATACAATATATTATTTACTTATGACCATTTATAACAATTTTATTAATTACTCCTTATTAAAATCATGTTTCAGGTAATAAGTTCTTTGTTTTTCATGTATGTTTGGATTTGGTATTTTTGGTCCTTTGACTTTGATCATGATTCCATAATATCAAAAGTTTTAACCATTATATAAATATCACATATATTCATTATATATGTATTTAGAGTAAACTATAAAAGTTAGAGATGGAAAATGAAATACACACTATTCATAGAGATGGTAGACCATACATACACATGAATGTTGTTTCCATTTTATCTATGAATTTATAGAAATAAAGATAAATAATATATTAACTTTATAGAGTAATATTTATTACATATATATCACATATATTTCTTAAAATTTCCTTCATTACCTTCCATGAAAAGCTTTAGTGAAAAATGAATCACATCGCTTCGAGAGGCGGTAGTCCGCTATACACACGAACGATATTATCGTATCCCCAACAAAATAGAAAGTAAAAAAAGTAATATATGATAATATAATATAAGTATATTAAATTTAAAAATATCATATATATACATTATATCCATCATCATACCCAACTGTGAGAGGTGTTTATGGAAAATATGTGGCATATGTTCGTGAGGCGGTAGTCAGTCGTACCCACGAGAAACGTTATCATTTCCAATTTGACAGAAGAGGAGATAGATGTAGGTTATTACTATAAAAAAAATAATATCTAATTATATTTAACATAGTTAGGTTAGTATATTATCACGGTTTAATAACATTTTATTTATTTTGAGGAAGAAATAAAATAAAAATACTTGTTGAAGAACGTTACCTCTCTTCGGGTAGCCTCCTTAGGTTTGCACCAAAATATTTTCTAAGTTACATTTATGATCAAAATATTTTTGATAGGTTGAGAGGAGGTAAGTGATGAATTTATTTGGATAGGTATTGTCTGAACCATTTTTTTGAAGTGTGAAGTGGAGAGAAGGGGTGTTTCCTTTTATAAGTGGTAGAGAGGACACACTTGAAATTTTTGAAAATAAAATGGGGTACCTTCGTCTTTCTCATGGAAAAAAGCTATAAAATTAAAAATTTTATATAATATAAGATATAAGGTCAAAATATTTCCATAAAATGGGTTTTAAAAAAATTTTGGTCATTTTTTAACCTTATCTTTTTAGTTTAACCCCCGGTAAACCCATTTTCATCTTAACCATATTAATTATTATTTTTATTGATTTTAATATTCATAATCGTAAAAAATTACGTGGAACTTATTAAAAAATATAAATTATTATGGTTAAAAACATTGGATCCATTTTTGAAAATTAAATTCACTTAATTGGCATAATTTAATTTAAATGTAAACCTGTAGATGCGATGAAGAAAAGGTTTTCCAAAGAGAAAATTATCAAAAGTTTAAATAGTTTTAATATCCAAATTCAGTAGGGAATTGATTAAAATGAAATAAATTGAATTAATAAGTATATAATTTAACTAATTTTACTTTTAAAACCATTTTAAAATAATTTTATACTTTTTTAATATTGTAAACGAAAAGATAATTCTTAATGAAAACCAGTATTTTTCACTATTCACTTAAAATTTTATCTTTTTAGAAATTTCTAAAAAAATCACTCCACGATAATTCTGATATGTATATTTCTAAAATTAAGTTTATTATTTCAAATAAATTTTCTATAATTTTTAAAACTAACTTTTGTTATATTTTCAAAATATGCAATGAAAACATTTTTTGATAAAATAGTATTTTCAAAACATATAAAGACTCAAGTACTTTTTTATAAATATATTTTATTTATATAAAACCATTATACATAATATTTAACTATTATTTATTACTATTTATATAGCTATGTTTAACTTCTACCTTATAATAGTCATGTTTAAATTATAATATTATATCACAGTGTTTCCCAAAATCAGTGTCGCATTTAACAAAAGCTAAACTCAATGTTGTGTGTAACACAATATATAAAAGAAATTTAATTTATTCAAAAATAATAATTCATAAAAACATAGTATGTTATAAAATTCCTCTACTATTTATAGAACTCTTAAATTTTTTTACCCGACCTCAAAAATAGTAGGATATTAGAGGACGATCGCGGTTCTGATACCACTTGAAGTAGACCGATTAGTCAACATAACACTAAGAGGGGGTTGAATCAGTAGATTTTTTTTTAAAAAATATTTTATTTTAGGAACTAAACCCCTATGACTTTTTAGAGTCCTGATCCACACTGAAAATATATTCCTAAACCATATTCAATAACAATTATGATCAAAAATCACACATGAATTTTACAAAGTTAATCCTAAATGTGAGTGCTTAATCCTTGAAAAGTTTGGTTGGGTTTTGATACCTAGATTATCACAAATATAAATGTGATTACAAGAGAGGGTAAGTGTACATAATTTACTCTTGAAAAGTTTTAATAATATATTATTAATTAAGGGTAATTAAAATCATTAAGCTTTTAGTGAAACATCAATTGAATGGTGTTATTTATCATAGAACCACCCACCTTCGATAATTTACTCCTCACTCATGGTTGAATAGATTATTAAAAAAATTATATAATTTCATATCATTAGAGAATATATCTTCTTTAGGAGTGACTTTTAATATAAGATTAATTTTAATACAATTGCATTAGATCCATCCCCCTCTCACTCGTTCATTATGAAAATATCGTGTATGAGAGTATGCACAAAAAATATGATCTTATTCCTTTACAAAAAATGAATCTAGATTTATATCAATAGAATCATCATTCCCTGACCTACTCATAAACTATAATTTAGAACATGTTTATATTCCTTATGTTCTCTTTTACTTTGATACATTAATGTATCATCCTATCCTAATATTTCATGAACAATATTATCTTCTTAATTTCCATATTTTTTAAATTCTTGTTAATTTAAAAACTTTATTTCCATAATATATTTTTAGAAATTTCCATTATTCATGGATAAAAAAAATCCCTCAAGAATGGCATCTTTGAAAATAGAAAAATTATTAAAAATGTTAAATAAGAAATCCCATGAAAAGTTACCATGATCATTATCATTTGATCAATTTCAAAATTCCATGAATCTCAGTTTGAATCATGACTTTCACTAAAACCATAATATTTTAGAAATATACAATCAGAAAAGCTTAATCATATTCAATTCTATAGAAAATATATATATTATGATTCTCAAAAGATCAAAACATTCAACAAGTAAATTATCATACACAGCCCAAGACAACATCATGTAAATAAATTATCTTAGGAAAAACTCAAATATTTTGGGTATATGTAAATTATCTTATGAAAAAATCAATTGAATTTTATGTAAGTAAATTTCATTTTTTAAAAACAATAATATCATCTATGTAAATAATTTTTTACACAATATCTCATATAAATGAATTCTCTTTTAGGTTCAGTCATGTATAAAAACTTCCATTTCCATTTTCCTGACCTTTGGATCCATTGAATAAATTAATTCACTTACAGGAACTCAAATCCACAACATGAAATTAAATTCTATTATAGGTATCCCATGTAGGATAATTCCCTTATCTATTTCTTTAATCAAGAATAATACCTCTATATTACTTCAAAATTAACCTATATACTTTCAAAAACATTTCATCCCACTTAAAAAAACCTTAAATTCACTTCCCAAGGATAAAAACCTCTTAAATGGACTTGAAAAAAATAGAAAACATCTTCAGAAATTTCAAGGGAACTTTACCCAAGAATACCTAATAATTACATTATAAATATATGGTTATTACATCACTTTAGGGATGGCCATTTTTAAAAAATCATAGAGGAAGTTTGTAATTTTCCTTCATAATTATGAAGGAACACTCTCTATGGTGGGATAGATGTTTTTGAGACATATTTTAATTCAATGTATCTTTAGAAATAAACACCATGAGGTTGGAATTTGGGTTAATTCTTCCTTCCTCATTCTATAAGTTTTCTACTATTCTTCCCATGGTTGAAGTTCTCACTCCCATATAAATTTTTCATAGTATATGAAATATTTAGATGTATATATGGTTTAAACATGATCATGTGTTCTTTAATTTTATTTAATAATTATTCCATGGATTATTTTGAATAACATTTTGTTACAATGTGTGAAATATTAGTCACCATAATTTTTTTAATAATTTTAATCATATTCAATTTATGAATTTTTTTATTTCATATATCAACCTTAGGATTTCATAGAAAAATCATTAATTCCACCTCTTTTATTTGACTTGATTGTGGGTAAAATTTTTGTGGTAAAAAATACTTACTAACCATTGTTCTTCTCTCCTTCCCTTTATCAAAATAAGGGATCCCCATTAGTGTTCACTATAGCCAATGAATTTACATGGGATGACCATGGTGGAAAGAAGTTTGGTGTCTTATGATGATAAGGAATGTTAAATGGGGAAATAATGAGTAAATTTATTGATGGGATAATCAAAATTATATTTACCAGATTGTAGATGGAGATGACCTATGAGCTGATATTAATGAGAGATGGTGGTGGAAATAGTGGAATGATAGTGACCATGTAAGTATGGTTAGGAACTAGGAAGACCGAGAGAGATTTCAAACATGTTGTATATGATTAAATATAAAATCCCCATTTGTTAGACTAAGTAACAGAAGACCCTAATGGTTAGAAATGGGTGGGTAGCTTACATGGTATCATAATGTTTATATATATCATTATGTGGTAGTTTTTTATCATGTATTTTTTTATATTTTTAGACATCATGAAGAGGTGGTTTATTTGAAACTAATTTATTAAATTTTATTATCATTGAATATAATTATTTTAATCATTTATTTTAGTTATATGTTATTAAAATCATATTATATAACCTAAAATATTGAATGTATTGCATAATTAAAGGAATAACATGAATAAAAAAGGGTACACCACTTGTATTGGTATTAAATAATCAATAAATAACTAATTTTTAGTTAAATCAAACCACCACTCTAAAAAACTTGAGTTCATTTTTTATGAACATATCTATATTTCATATAAATTATCATCGATTATGATAAATATTATCAAAAATATATTTTTTCATAGAAAAATAAACTCAAGTTGCTTGGTGTGGTGGTAAGAGTTAACAAAAACTAACAACTAGTTATTGAGAATATGATATAAATGTGACTGGTTTGGAGAATCCACTATACATGTATATATGTGGTAGGTTAACAAACATTTCATTTATATTTATTAAAGTACTATTTATATTATAATTTTAATGGTGTGTTTTTTATTTCATTTTTTATATTATAATTATGCATCCACTAGAAAATAGGATATTCCTCTTCATATTTTTTATTCTCAATATTATTTATTGAAAATATATTTATTACATTTTTTTGTTTTTTTTTCATGTGTTCAAAATGAATCTTTTCAATTTAAAAATTGTAATGACCCAAACATACATTAATGAAAATTCCTCTTGATACAATTTAATATCTTATTATTGTAATATAAAATGTGAACTTTTCTGGTTTTATGTTATTGGATTTTAAAACATCGTTAAGAATTGTGATCGTTTCTAATATATTTGTTGAACAGTGATCACATAGGGCTTTAGCAAATCAAATTTACTCAAACAAAGTAAGTGATGACCTCATCCAGTAGACTTTCCCCATACGAAGCCCATTTTTTGGAGCTTGGAAAGGAGGTGGTGTCATTGGGCTTCTCTCTTGACCAAGACCTAGCTGAGTTTGAACATGTTAATCTTGAGCGAAACCACCTACAAGAGAAGTGGAAGTTGATAGAGATTACCACTCGAGCAATGTTATCCGAACCACCCCAAGAGTCTGTCACCATCGCACACCTAACCTTAAGGTATTATGTGATTGTTTTATGGGTTTATGTAACAATACCCTAGTACTACGATTATGTACATTATTCTTATATAGAGAATATACATTCTTTTTATTATTGTTACTTTGAAAATAGTTTTTAAAGCACAAATGGTATTTTTAGTTAATATTCAACTAAGAAATATATTTTGATGAATTAATGGATTTTTTATTAAATAATATTTTCATAAAATATTATTATTATTAAATTACTTTTTATTAAATATAAATTATCGTATAATTTTATGAATGAAATTGTAATTTTTATTAAGGTTTGAAAGCTGTTTTTGTCAAAACCCATGGATTTTCGTTAAATGTCAGTTTTTATTTTGAAAGTAAAAATTCAAATATTTAGAAAATTATTTACATAAAATGAATATTATTTTTGGAATCAGGATGTCGAAATTATCCATCAGTGATTTTTTTCATAATTTTCTGTGACAGTCGAATTTTTGGGTAAAAATTAAATATCGTTTAAATATATAATGTGTTTTATGACATCATAATGTACAAATAGTGATGTAATAAAATACTATAAATATTATTTTCTACCAATATATGTTTTACCATTAAAATAATGTTATTTTGGGTTTGTTTTATTAATTTTACAAAGCTTTAGTGGACCGTTCAAGGCATATAAAAGATTTTGTCTTTTTAAATTGTTTTCCTTGAGAGTGTGACTCACCTCCACATAATAAACCCTATTATTTTAATAAGTTCGGCCATTGGCCTTATAAAATATTATTATCCACTCCCCTTTGGCAAAAACCTTGGACAAAAACCATGGGCTGGTTTGTGGTTTTGATTAGTTTAATGTGAGGTGTCCCAGACCTAAATAATATAGAATTCCCTCTCCTTTCCTATATAAACCCACCCAAACTCCCACTTCATCTTCACTAAAAGCCTTTATATTTCCACCAACCCCTTCCCTAATCTCTCTAGAATCCTCCCAAGGTTCCTTAATCTCCCAATAATCCTCTCTCAAGCATCACCCAATCTTTTGGGATCACACTTCTAAGTAAGGGATTTCTTCCTTTCTCATTTTTTTCCAATATTCATTAAGTTGTTATGTCTTTTTTTCCAAGTAAAAATATTGGGGTATTATTTTTAACCTCCCCCATACTTACCTATTTATTTTTGGATGATGGTATACCCCTTTATATCTCATTAATGCCTCCCATGTACACCTGTTACTATGCCAAAATTCCGTGAGGGGTTTCTCTCTCCACTTTTACATCTAAGTAATTCTCTTGTATTATGCATCTAAATTCCATTAAATTTGTTGGGATGTGTATCTATATGAACCCCTTACTGTCAATTTAATGTATATATGACGAGACACCCATTCTTATCTCATCAACCATTTTCATGAATCCTTATGTCACACGGTTATGCTGCTGAAATTGCTCCACGTTTTCCAAGCCAAGATCATTGTGTAGTGAATACCATACCCATATCTCTATCAAGGGTATTAAACTTTATGAAAATATACATATTGAATGGTACTTTCATGTATTTATTCCACATTAATTAATCTTGGAATAACTTATGATGTTGATTGATTCCATGTTATATGATCCATGTGGCACACTTATGCATGAAATGAAATATTTAAGAAGGGTGCATCCTGATAGCGCTCTAATTCCTTTGGTAAAGTATAGTATCATGATATGTCATGTGAAATGAGTGTTGACTCATGCTAATTCAAGTTTAGTGAGTGTTTAATCATGCTTCATATTCAATGAGGGTTTACTCATGCTCCATGTGCAATGAGCATTGGCTCATGCTAATTCCATGTTAAGTGTTGTTGCCATATTTTCATGTTATGATTATCATTCTTTATCATACCTTTATGTTCATGTTTCTCTTGTGATACATTGATATTCCTATTGTATAAAATGTATTTTTTTCCTCATGTTATTCCATGTTTATTCCTTTACTTGGCTTTATAGCTCACCCTTCTATTAGGCATGTCCTCAGGTTATCTCATGCAATGCTAAGTACGAGGGAATGTAGTGGTCATGTAAATGAATTTTTCATTAAAGATGTGGTATTTAATGTTTTAAGTTGTTATGTATTGACCCTAAGACTCAAAGACACTATACCTATCGATCTTCTATGTTGTATCAAGTGAAGTTTATGTAATAAATCATGTTTTAGTGAGTAATAAAGAGCAGGGTTGTCATAGTTGGTATCAGAGGATAGGTTTAGTTATTTTTTGGATTAGGATTTGAAAACCTTAGTGAAGACTTAGAGACAAGACTGCATATAATAAAAATATCCCTATTTTTTGTGGGTATTGAGTAAGTGGTGTTACAAGAAAATACATTCCTATCTGAATATAAGCAGATAGAGGAGGCTCTGACACAAATGTACCTAGGGGTGAAAACACTGAAAAGGAGTTTTGGGCTTGAACCGGGGTATCCTGGTACATGACAATGGGTCTTGTTGCACTCTTGGTAACGACACTCCTGGAGGATATGCATTGGTAAATTCACAAGATTATTATGAACCATTATTAAGAGAATTAAAAAAACTCTTAAGAATATATGTTGGATAACATATATTGAATCCAATAGATTCATAAGTTAAGGAAATAAAAGATATTTATAAGTAATCCGTTTTTCCCTTAGATTAACCTTTATGTGTTACCCCTAACTTTCCTTTTATTCCTACCAATGACCGGTAATCTGAGGACTCGGGCTAACAAACGATGTGAAGACCAATGTGATGATTGTTCTAATGAGATGCCCAATCTGATGGGAGTGGGAATCAGGAACTTTGTCACAATAATCTCTTAGTTAACTCAAGAATTGAATAGAAACATGGGTCAAAAGGAATGTTCAACCCCCCTAAGAATGAACATGTCACTATCGAGAGCTTCATGAGACAAAGGCCTCCTACTTTTAATGGATCATCTGATCCCTCAATCGCTGAACAATGGATCAAATCCATCGAAAAGATCTTCTCAATCCTTCAATGTTCCTAACAAGAGAAGGTTCTTCTAGATGCTTATCATATGGAGGGTGAAGCCGATCAATGGTGGACATTGATCAAAAATACGAAGCCTGAGGAGGAGATCAAGGCATTGGAATAAAAGGATTTCTGGAAGATGTTTTTTGATAAATATTTTCCGCTCACCCTTCAGCTTAATATGGAAAGGGACTTCCTTTAACTTAAAAAAAAAGACGAGGAATCTATCGGAGAGTACGAGGAAAACTTCACAAGTCTTGAATGATACACTTCCATCTTGTTCGTTACCCCCGAATGCAAGGTTGACCACTTCTTTAGTGGGCTGAAACATAGCCTATGAAATTCACTAGCGATCCGCGACTTTGACAGTTATGAGGAAATTGTCCGATGTGACCTCATGGTTGAAATGGATATTAGAGAACCTCATGGGTATCATGGGGATAAGAAGTGTAAGGTAGAATTCAATTATAGTTGTCCGATGGATAAATCCAATGATGTTAAGAAAACCCAGCACCCCACTTTCCAAAGGTGTGGAAAGAAGCACCTTGGAAATTGATTGAAGGGGGCGAGGAAATGCTTTAGGTGTGGAAGAGAAGGGCACCTAGACATTAACTACTGACAAGAAAAACCCACGACTACGACAGATGAGAGGAATGATCTGTTCGACTCTCAATGCATTGTTTATTGCTTCAACTGCAAAGAACCAGGGCATCTTGAAAATCAGTGCCCTAAGCTAAGGATTTTCAGAGGCAACCAACAACCTCCAAGGCAACAAGGGTGAGCTTTTTCCATCACTACTGTTGAAGTGATCCTCAACAAAAAAGTGTTGATAGGGATGCTAGTTATTCATTCATGAATAATGAACATACTTTTTGATTCCGGTTCTACGCATTCTTTTATATCCCGAAAGTTTAGTAGAACAATCCAAACACCACCACAAATCATGTAAGTAAAGATGTCAGTGGATTGATCTTCCTGGAAAACCTCATCATACTCCCTCTAATGTAATTTGATGCAATTCTTGGCATGGATTGGATTTCCTTATATAGAGCTAGCATAAATTTCTGTGAGAGGGAAATCACTCTCTATGTAGAGAATATACCCCTGATTTTGTACAAGTGCAAGGAGGAAGATGAATCTTCTTTAGCTCCATCATCTCAAGAATGGATATTTCTTTCCTATGAGCATGTATTTCTAGCTCAAATGATTGAGTCTAAGGAGGCAACCATCCTTGAATACATGCCTATTATGAGGGAATTCGCTGAAGTGTTTGCTGAGGAATTGCATGGTATTCCTCCTAGAAGAGATGTTGAATTATCAATTGACCTTATACTTAGGGAGTTTCCAATATCAAAGACTTTGTATAGAATGGCTATTGTGGAGCTTGAGGAGCTGAAGAAACAACTATAGGATAATCTAGAAAAAGGGTTTATATGCCCAAGTGCTTCACCATGGAGTGTACCAGTCCTCTTTATCAAGAAGAAGGATGGGTCAAAGAAACTTTTCTTCGATTATCATGATCTTAACAAAATCATGATAAAGAATATGTATCATA
Source organism: Viscum album (assembly GCA_963277665.1). Lineage (NCBI taxonomy): Eukaryota > Viridiplantae > Streptophyta > Magnoliopsida > Santalales > Viscaceae > Viscum > Viscum album. Next base: position 818,597,485 of record OY728148.1, read on the forward strand.
TCCCACAAATTGATTACTTGTTCGATCAGCTACATGGAGCACAATACTTTTCCAAGGTAGATTTGCGGTCGGGATATTATCAAGTAAGGGTAAAGAAGGAAGATATTCCCAAGACTACTTTTCTTACAAGGTACATGCACCATGAATTCATATAAATGCGTTTTGGACTCCCTAATGCTACAAAAAAATTCATGGATTTGATGAATAGAATCTTTAGAGATTACCTTGACAAATTTTTGGTAGTCTTTATAGATGATATTCTAATATACTCCAAAACCAATGAGGATCTTGAGGAGCATCTAAAGACTATACTAGAGACCTTGAGAAAGGACAAGCTCTATGAAAAGTAAAACAAGTGTGAGTTCTGGTTGAAAAAGGTCTCATTCTTGAGCCATATCATCACAATAAATGGGATATCTGTGGATCCCTCCAAGATAACTACAATAGAGGGATGGATGAGGCCAACATCGGTAACGAATATCCATAGCTTCTTGGGGTCAACTGGATATTATTGATGATTTGTGAGAAATTTATCACGATTGTCCAACCCTCTTACCAAGCTAACTCGGAATGGAGTAAATTATTTTTGGAGTGATGAATGTGATTAAAGATTTAAGGAGTTGAAAATGGGTCTTATCACTGCACCTATGATCACTTTACCCACAAGTGGAGAATTGTTTTTGGTATTCAGTGATGATTTGAAAAAGGGCATGGGATGCGTGTTGATGCAAAATGACAACGTCATTACCTATGCTTCAAGGCATTTGAAATTTCATGAGAAGAATTACCCAACACATGATTTGGAGTTGGATACGGTGATCTTCGCTTTAAAAATTTGGTGGCATTATCTCTTTGGGGAGAAGTGTGAAAATATATACGGACCACAAAATCCTCAAGTATAAATTCACATAGAAAGAGCTGAACTTTCATCAATGAATATGGTCAGAGATGATCAAATACTATGACTTATCAATCCATTACCACCCTAGGAAAGTGAACAAGGTAGAAGATGCTTAAGTAGAAAGTACCCAATGATTATATCATTGATAAGAATTGAAAAGGATCTAATCTTATTATATTTGATTAAGATGGAAATGGGAATCATAAATAAGGGAACATCATCAATAATTTCACAAATTATTGCTCAACCGTCTCTTTTGGAAAAGTTAAAGGATGCTCAAAATGATGATGTGGGAATTCAGAAGAAAGTGAAAGCTATCAGAAAAGGGAAATCGTCGAAGTTCAATGTTAATGAAGAAGGAATTGTAAGATTTGGGAAAGTACTATGTGTTCCATCAAGTCCATAGCTTAAGAAGGAACTTTTGGATGATGCACATAGTTCGAATTTCTCTATTCACCCAGGGAACACGAAGATGTATCGAGATCTCCAAGAGAATTATTAGTGGGATAATATGAATAAGGAGATCACTGATTATACATCAAAGTGCCTGGTGTGTTAGTAAGTAAAAGTAGAGAGGATGAAGTCTAAGGGGATTATGTAACCATTGCCCATACTAGCATGGAAATGGGAGAACATCACCATGGACTTTGTCACTGGACATCCAAAGACATACAAAGGAAACAATGCAATCTGGGTTCTTGTGGATCATCTTACAAAGTCTGCACGCTTCATTACAATTCAGGAGGATTTCTCATTGGATCAACTAACACAAATATATATCAGGGAAGTGGTAAGGCTGAATGGAGTACCACTAGCTATTGTATCTGATCAAGATCCAAGTTTCACCTATAAGTTTTGGAAGAGTCTTCAACATTCTCCGGATACTGAACTAAACTTCAGTACGACCTATTATCCTCAAATTGATAGCTAATATAAGAGAACTGTTCAAACAATGTAGGATATGTTAAGATCATGTTCTATGGACTTAAAAGGAGGGTGGGACCAACATCTTACACTGGTTAAATTCTCCTATAATAACAGTTTTTACTCGAGAACTTGAATGGAACCTTACGAAGTTCAGTATGGAAAGAGGTGTATAACACTAGCATGTTGGGTTGAAGTCAGTGAGCATAAGCTGCTAGAACCAGAAATGATCGAAGAAATGGTGGAGAAGGTAAAAACCATTCAGCATCATATCAAGGTATCCCATAGTTGATAGAATAGTTATGAAGATAACCGTCGATGAGACCTTGAGTTTAATGTTGGAGACATGGTATTTCTATGCATATCTTCGTGGAATAAGGTCATGAGGTTTGTAAAGAAAGGTAAGTTAAGTCCTAGGTACATCAGACCCCTCAAGATTCTTGATCGTGTCAGGGTTGCGGCCTATCGACTAACACTTACACCTACCATGTCCAAAGTACATGAAATCTTTCATGTATCCCTCTTAAGTACATATCAGACCCTTCACATGTACTCTCTTACGAGGTAGTATAGTTAGAGGATGATCTTTCTTATGAGGATAAACCATTGATGAAATTAGATCATAGTGAAAAAGTTATAAAAAATAAGGCAATGCCCCTCATCAAGGTTTTGTAGTGAAACCATATGTTTGAAGAAGCGATGTGGGAATAAGAGGAAGTGATGAAGCAAAGTTACCCACATCTATTTTAGTGTGGGAAATAGAAATTTCGAGGCCTAAATTTCTTAAGGGGGGATGATTGAAACGAACCAAACTTTAATTAATGAAAATTCCTCTTGATCTAATTAAATGAATTATTATGTTTATATAAAATGTCAACTTCATTGGTTTTATGTTTCTGAATTTTAAAATACCATTAAAAAATGAGACCGTTGCTAATATAGTCATTGAACAATGATCCCATAGGGATTTAACAAATCCAATTTAATCAGACAAAGGAAGCGATGACCTCATCCAGTAGACTTGCCCCATACGAAGCCCATTTGTCAGAGATCATAAAGGAGTTGGTGTCATTGGGATTCACTCTTGACCAAACCCAATCTGAATTTGAACACGTTAAGCTCGAGCGGAACCGCCTACGAGAGAAGTGGAAGTTGCTAGAGATTACAACTAGAGAAATGTTATCCGAGCCTCCCCAAGAGTCTGTCACCATCGTGCACCTTACCCTAAGGTCTTATGCAGGTATTTTAAGGGGTTATGTAACAAGACCCTAGTACTAAGATTATGTACATTATTCTTGTATAGAGAATATACATTCTTTTTATTATTGTTACTTTATAAATAGTTTTTAAATAAAAAATGGTATTTTTAGTTAATATTCAACTAAGAAATCTATTTTGATGAATTAATGGATTTTTGTATTATATAATATTTTAATTAAATATTATTATTATTAAATTACTTTTTATTAAATATAAATTATCATATAATTTTATGAATGCAATTGTAATTTTTATTATGGTTTGAAAGTTTTTTTTGTCAGAAAACGTGAATTTTCTATAAATGTTAGTTTTTAATTTAAAAGTAAAAATTCAAATATTTAGAAAATTATTTAGATGAAATGAATATTATTTTTGGAATCAGGATGTCGAAATTATCCATTGGTGAATTTTTCAAAATTTTCTGAGACAGTCAAATTTTTGGGTAAAAATTAAATACCGTTTAAATATATAATGTGTTTTATGACATCATAATGACCCAATAGTGATGTAATAAACAACTATAAACATTATGTTCGGTAAATATATGTTTTAACATTAAAATAATTTGATTTTGGGTTTTTTTGATTTATTTTACAAAGCTTTAGTGGACCCTTCAAGGCTTATAAAACATTTTGTCTTTTTAAATTGTTTTCCTTGAGAGTGTGACTCAACTTCACATAAGCAACCCTATTATTTTAAGAATTTAGTCCATTTTAATTATAAAATATTGTTTTCCACTCTCCTTTTTCAAAAACCATATTCAAAAACCATGGGCTGGTTTGTGGTTTTGATTAGTTTAATGTGAGGTGTCCCAAACCTAATTATAAAGAATTACCTCCCCTTTCCTATATAAACCCACCCAAACTACCACTTCCTCTTCACTAAAAGACTTTTTAGCTTTACCAAACCATGACCTACTCTCTTTATAATCCTCCCAAGATTCCCCAATCTCCCAAGAAGCCTCTCTTCAAGCCTCTCCCCAGCTTTTGGGATCACACATCCAAGTAAGGGATTTCTTCCTTTCTCATTTTTGTCCAATTTTCTTTAAGTTGTTATGCCCTTTTGTTTTCAATTAAAAATGTTGGGGTATGATTTTTCACCTCCACCATACTTTTCTATTTATGTTTGGATTATGGGATACCCCTTTATCTCTCATTAACTCCTCCCATGTACACCGGTTACCATGCCGAAATTCCATGGGGGGGTTTCTCTCTCCACTTTTACATCCAAGTAATTTTATTGTATTATGCATCTAAATTCCATTACATTTGTTGGGATGTGTATCTATATGAACCCCTTACTGTCCATTTCATGTACATATGATGAGACACCCATTATTCTCTCATAAACCATTTTCTTGAAGCCTTATGTCACGCCGTTATGTTGTTGAAATTGCACCGTGTTTTTCCAAGCCAAGATCATTATGTAGTGAATACCATACCCATGTCTCTATCAAGGGTATTCAGCTTTATTCACATATACATATTGAATGGTACTTTCATGTATTTATTCCACATTACTTAATCATGGAATAACTTATGATGTTGATTGATTCCATGTTATATGATCTATGTGGCACACTTATGGAACACATGTGCATGAAATGAAATGTTTAAGAAGGGTGCACCCTGATAGTGCTCCAATGAATTGGGTAAAGTATAGTATCATGATAATCCATGTCCAATGAGTTCTGACTCATGATAATTCAATTTCAATAAGGTTTTACTCGTGCTTCATGTGAAATTAGGGTTTACTCATGCTTCATGCGCAATGAGCCTTGGCTCATGCTAATTCCATGTTAAGTGTTGTTGCCACATTTCCATGTTGTGATTATCATGATTTATCATACCTTTATGTTAATGTTTCTATTGTTCTCCATTGATATTCCTATTGTGTAACATGTATTGTATTCCTCATGTTATTCCATTTTTATTCCCTTATTGGGTTTTATAGCTCACCATTTTCTTATGCATGTCCTCAGGTTATCTCATCCAATGCTAAGTACGAGAGAATTTAGTGGTCATGTAAAGGAATTTTTCAATAAAGATATTGTATTTCATGTTTTAAGTTGTCATGTAATTATCATAAGCCCCAAATACACTAGACCTATCGATATTATATATTGTATCAAGTTAAGTTTATGTAATAAATCATGTTTTAGTGTGTAATAAAGAGTAGGGTTGTCATAAAAATGATATATACTTTAGTTCAAAAAACATGTCACATTTTGAAAACCAAGAAAAAAAATACGCAAATTGTTATGATATTGTAGTAAAATTATCCATGATTCATTCTTCCTATATAGAAATTAACCTCACATTAATCCCACATGCATCATGTTATATATGACTTAAGGTGCACATTTTCAATTTAAAAGTGAGATTTTAGATCCAAAAACGAGTCACATTGTCAAAACCAATCAAATGTTTTCAAACACTCATGATACTTTAGCAAAATGATTGGTAATTTATTTTTTCTATATAGACATTAACCACACATCAAACCAACATGTTGTGTGACTGATATGATTGAAAGTTTTTTTGAATTTACAAGTGATATTTTAGTTCAAAACATGAATCACACAATAAAGACCAATCAAACTATAGTTTCCCTCCCTCGATGCCACTTAACAGTTCCCTGAGACAGAGACAACAAGTCCTCAAGAGCATCTCTTCGAACTTTAGAGGCTACTGACTAGAAGTGAGGGCCTAGGGAGTGTCCATGGGAAGACTATGACCTCATTGATCAGAGTGCATCACAACAATATATAGGTAAATGAAACAATAGAAGATGAAACTATAGTATCAGATGAGTAACCCACTATAGAAGAAGAAATATCAACAGAAAAATAGTAGTGGAAAATAAATAAATAATCATGTAAGATAAATAAATAACTGGTGGAATCTAACTAATTAGTAGATAAAATATGATGATGATCATGGTAATATAGGTATACCAAAGTCTGAATGGGAGTCAGGGGATACAAGAAAATACCAAATTCTAACAAAATATACAAAAAGACCAAAAACAACAAGAACTAGAATCCCGAGCATAGGATTAATTCTCTACTATCATACTCCATCCAGGAAAATCAATCAAGCATCATGTTCTAGTTTCTTCCCCTTATCTATACATGTAACCATTAAATCTTCTTGGGTACCAAAGGTGGATTAATTAGGGTGTGAGATACACTCAGTAGGCTACCACCAATGGTGTCTAGATCAGTCCATTTCATGCAATATAAAATGAACAGTGTGCCTTAATAATTAAATGAAATGTTGTAATAATAAATAAATAAATACATTAGACCGGGTTCCACTTAGGACACATCCAACTCTACCTAATCCAGCTTAATATGGTGTGTCTAAACCAATAATTATTACATAAGTAAACTAAGAAGTATAATCTATAAAGAGGTGGACTATCCACAAGCTTGTGATTTAGCTTGGGGGACACATCCCTAGATTTCTAGTTTCAACGTGTCATTTTCTGATTTGAAGTCATTATCAAATTTAAGAAGATGCAACCTGATCTCATTTAAGGCAGTCTAGGTGGGAACCCCACGTAATGATCTAGGGGTTATGTATATGACCAAATATATAGGAGTTCATCTGAGGTGACCCATGCATGAAATCTCAAGTTTCACTCCACACTTGGGGTGATAACATCATGAACTAACCTTCGATTCTATCCTTGGTATCAAAAATAGGGGATTGAGTCTCACTCCTAGAATGGTACAACCAAATCACCACTGATACCGTCCATAGGGTCTCCCTTAGGGAATTAGTGTCACTCGTCTAGATGAAATTATAAAATTCACATAAATTCCATCTTATTCATAGCTATTGTCTCCCCCATCGTGTTTACAAACCATTAAAAAACTAACTAATAAAAATGACTATCCCATCCAAGGGGTCCTTAATTTAGAACCCCATGTATCTCCCTCAACACTAAGGTGAAATCATTTAATCAAGAACTTAATATATTACATGACTAATAAAAGGATTATTCCATTTAATTAAATTCATTCAAACATGGAACAAGATGCAAGGAAAACGGGCACAAGGCACATGAAATAAGCATGTGGCCATCCAATTCTCTTATTTCAATTTATTGAACCATGAAACTAATTATAAAGAAATTTACTTAAGGTAATTTAACCAATATAAGGCAAATGAAATTAAGAATCAAAGGTTTAACACACCCATAAGGGTGGAATATGTCAAGGAGATCAACCCAAGGGGTTAATTTTCCACTAGATAGAGTTGAATTTGAAAGGTAAAGATTTCAATTTAATTTATTTAACTATTAAGAGGCATCACCATAATGTTAAATCTCACAGAATAATGTTTCATGATATATGATGGAATTAAACAAGGTGAAATAACCTAGACCACCTACCTTATCCCCATAGTGCTCCCCTCACCCAACATCAGCCTTTAATTTTAGCTAAAATAAGAGTAATCAGAAAAAATCATCAAATGACATGACAATAGGGAGAAAGAGGTCACACCTAAATAGAAAAACTGATTGGAATAAAATATAGAAATAAAAAGGGTATGAATGAAGAGCCTACCTATTTCTTTTCTATTGATCCGACGATGAGTGATTTAGTGATCAGATGGTGGATATAGAAAAAAAAAGGAGGAAATGATAAGGCTTCATCTGTAGGAGAGGAACTGGTCACTATAGAAAATAGAATAAGGGGTTTAATAATTAAAACCATTTAAGGAAAAAAATTTAATTCCACCCACATAGGTAGGGTCACACGTTTTGGCCACAAAATTGGCCAAACCGTGTTCTAACCATGAAAAAGGCCATTATCCAAGTAGTCATTAATTCAGAATAGTCATGCACATAGGGTCACATGGTTGTAGAAAAACCATGTGGCCTTCAATACCACACCATATCAAGATTAATAGTTAGAGAAACCATGTGGGATTGGAAACATGGTTTATCTAAATCATGCATCCCAGTTTATTTCTCTAATTTTCGGGGTTCTGGGTTTCAAAAAAGCCCCATATGCTCTTGTGAACTACATGAATCCATTAGTTGTAATTATTAGGTCCAAACCAAAAAATTTAAATTGAAAAAATGGTTCATAACATTAATAAAAGTTAGTATATTACAACCTCCTCTCCTTAAGATAAAGCATCCTTGAGTTTCCCTTCTGAGGATGGTAGAACATCATTAGATAACATTTTCGTCCACTAGGGATGTGCATTGGCCTTCCCCTCCTAGGTCTCCTTCTGTACACATCCATGATGCCATAACACCCAGTCCAAAGGAACTAACCAACCTCAGAGAACATTCATGCTCCAATTAATGATACATATCAGATGCTCCTCGAAGGATGCCTCCACCACCAACTCAGTATCCTTGGGGTCAAAATAATGAGATGGGTTAGCATGATAGTGATGAAGTTGTGATACATGGAATAAATTGTGCATGAATTAGTACTTTTGGGGTAACTACAACCGATAGGCTGCTTGCCCGACTCTCTCCACTATCTTAAAAGGCTTGACATATCAATGTGATAACATTCCATTTCCCTGAATCTTCATGTGAACCAATCTAGGTGATACTCATAGAAAGACCTGATGTGTCACCTTAAACTCCATAGGTCAAATAAAATTATCGGTATAATACTTATGTGTAGACTAAGCTGTAGACATACACTTCTGATTCAGATTAACTTGCTCTAAAGTCTCCTGAATGAGAGAGGACCCAGTACCACTGTCTCACCTGCCTCTAATCTGTATAGAGGTGAATAACATGAAATATCGTAAAGGGACTCATATGGATCCATCTAAATCATTTCCTAAAAGCTTTTGTTGTAGGAAAAATAAACTAGAGGGATATGATTTTTCTATGAACCTCCAAAATCAAATATGTAGGCCCAAATCATCTCCCTTAGCAACCATATAGTCTTCTCAGAATTCCCATTAGTTTGTGGGTTATGTGTTGTATTGAAGAGAACATGTGAACCCAAGGCCTTCTACAACTCTTACAAAAACCATAAGGTTAAATGAGCATCTTAGTTTGAAATGATTGAATGAGGAATACCATGAAGGTACACTATATCCCAGTATCATCAACTAAGAAGGTATCTTTGATCAATAGAAATTGTGTGAAATTGCTAAACTTGTAGACAATCACCCATACAAAATTGCTACCTCAAGGGGATCTCGACAATCCTGTCAGAAAATCCATTGTGATGTTGTTTCATTTCCACTCAAGAATGGATAGAGGTTGTACAAGTCCATCAGGTCATTGGGTATCTACCTTCACCTACTAATAGGTGGAGCACCTTTTGATAAAACTTGTTATCTTCCTCTTCATACCTAGCGACCAATATAGATGGTGGATTTCTCGGAACATCTTGGTAAGACCAGGATGAACTGTCAAAATCGAAGCATGATATTATCGCATTAACTCTTCCTATATATCGATAGGATCCCAAAAAACCACATAGTAGAGTAGGATATAATTATCATCAACAACCCATATAGGATTTGGGTTCTCACTAGAGAAACATTCCCTCAGGATGAGGCCCTCGAGATCGGATAACTGCCTCATCCGAACTCACTCTACAAGGGAGGATGTCATTTCCTTAAGCTGCAAAAACCGGTTTCCCATGGTTCTCCTGAACCTCTAGGTCCATGTTAGAAAACAAGTTCATCAACTGACACTCATTACTGGTCTCCTTGATTGATTATGTAGAAGTATTTTAGCTCAAGTCGTCATCTATGGCATTACCCTTTCTAGGTGTGTAAGAAAGCTCAAAGTCAAATGAATGTGTTTCATTAGAGTCAAGCCTCACTGTGTGGAGATGTATTTGATACTTTCTTATCCATGTAAAAAATTAATCACTCACACAAAAAGTATTTCCTCCAATATCATAGATCATGTACCATGGCTACTAGCTCAAGGTCATGCATAGGGTAATTTCGCTCAAGAGGCACTAGCTGGCGCCACAAACTGATCAACCTACATCATAAAATCCCCCATAATAATTTATGAAGCATCACATTGAAAAGTATATATTCTTCATATCTCAATAAAACTAGGTTCGTCATAGAATTTATTCTTCCCTTTAACTCCTGAAAAGCTATCTCAAAATCTTTAGTCCAGTCAAATTTCACACCCTTCTTAGTCAAACACATGAGAGGCACTTCTAGGTTTGACAATTCCTAAAGGAATAATCTATAATAGATGGCTAGGTACAAGATTATATGTATGTCAAACACATTCTTGAGATGTTCCCAGAAAATCATGACACTCGCCTTCTGTGTGTTAACAAATATACCAGCCTTAGAAATGATATAACCCAAGAAGTAAACCTAACTGATCCAAAAGTGGCAGTTTCTATGCTTCACATATAGATTTTTATCTCTTAGTGTATTCATAATGATCTCAAGATGGTTGGTATGGTCGTGTATGGTTAGAAAATACACTATGATGTCGTCAACAAAGACTATGAGGAATCAATCCATGTATGGGTGTAAAACCCATTTCATCAGATCTATAAAGACTACCAGTGCATTTTTTAGGATGAATAACATAATAAAATACTCATACAAGTCATAAATTCTCAAGAAAATTTTATGTGGTATGCTCGATGGTCTCACACACACCTGATGGTTGCCCAACCTTAAATCAGTCTTGGATAAATCTATCGCTCCTTGAATTTGGTTGAAGAGGCTATCTATATGAGGAAGTGGATACTCGTTCATCACCATGATCTGGTTTAGTCGGTGGTATTCCAAACAAAATATAATGTTATTTTTTCATTATTAGAGGAAATTATAGGTGGACCCTATAGATATATTCTTGGTCAGATAAAATCCTAGTCCTTCATATCTTCAAGATAGTTCTTGAGTTCCTGGAGCTCAGTAGGTGTTATCCTATATAGAGGAATGGAAACAGGTTCCACACCTAGAATAATATTGATGGTTAACTCAACCAATATCTCATGATCCAATATGAAGAAATAATCATAGAATACATACTTTAAATAATCCACAATAGGAGGGAAATCCACAAGCTGCATTCCCTTGTCACTCATGAATAGACTCACCATCTGGGTTGTCACTCCACCTAGCCCAATATGCTTTATTCCAACTCAAATTTCCTATATATCCTATTCACCCTTATGGATAAATGTATTTCCCTCTAATGATGTGAATGAAACTTGATGATGATATCAATCCACCTAGGCTGGATAAGGTAGAAGTTAGTCCATACCGATAATGACACTGAACTTAGTCATCTCAAGAATGAAGAAACTATATAGAAAATGGTACTCACCTATCTCAAGTGGGAACTCCATTAATTAGGGAACAACCTCATATAAAATTCCTAATTTGGTGTCAAGAGTCATCATGAAGCTAGAATACTCTATCACCAGGCCCAGACTTCCCATAGTTTCAACAAATAGAAAAGAGTGTGAAGCACCTGTATCAAAAAGGGTTGAAACTAAAGTGGATGGTACCAGAATAGTACCTTATATAGTAGAAGTCCCTAAACTCTTATGCTCCAGTTTAGGATGTACTATATAAATATTTTATGAACTGAGGCCCTAATATTCTGTTAGAACCACTTTGTGTATAGGATTGTATTTGTTGTCAATAGTTGTCAATGGACTACCAAAATGAAAGAGATCAAGAAGTACTCCAATAAAATGGAGGAATGGAAGCTCACAATGTTGGAGATCATGAAGTACTCCGATGAAGTAGAGGAGTAGTGATTCAGATGATTGTTGTGCTGATCGTAAGTTCAAAGAACATGGCTCACAATGGTGGAGATCATGAAGTACTCCGATGAAGTAGAGGAGTAGTGATTCAGACGATTGTTGTGCTGATCGTAAGTTCAAAGAACATGTGTCAAAGGTGATACATTGTTTACAACAATGAAGAATGTGAGGAGTAATCCATCCAAGGATGATTAAAGCAGGATGGTGTTTCTTTGATGAAGACCATGCAATTCCTCATTATTGCATGAGAACAATGGGTTTTGATAAAGACCATGCAATTACTCATGATTGCATGGGAACCATGCTAGAGACTTCTTGACGGATTGAATCACATGGTTTGCATGAAGTTGATCATGACAGTTGATGAAGATGGCCATGTGGAGATTGAAATTATGAGATGGCCATGCACATCACATTGTATCAGAAGATAATGGTACTAAAGTTGTTCCTTTAGAGAATACATATCACAATAGTGGAGTTTGTGATTAAAGAAAAAGAGTTGCTGAAAGATACAGATCACCAAGAAGAAGTGTTGTTGAGGTGACCGTGCTTGTCGACAAAGAAAACAAACGACATAAAATTTTTTTGACAAAAGGAGATTCCATGGTGACATGTCGAGTTCAAGAGTTGTGGTCAACGATCTATGTTTGATTCAAGAACATCGACAGAGGAATGGATGATCTGGAGGCGGTACAAAAAGAGCAGATACAAGGGGGCGCCGTTTTCCAGTGTTTGCCAAATTTCAGGGCCTCAAAATCATCAAATGAAGAAGAGTGATTTTGGCAAAGGGACTTGCGCGCCATACTCTTGGAGGATAGGAAACTTGCATGCCATATGTTTTTGAAGATCAGAGCATAAAAATATGGCAAAGGGATAAGGGTCGCGCAAGTTTTGGTGAGGTCACGCAGGTGAATTATGTATCGGGAAGAGACTTGCGCGCCGACGCCTTTAATGCATTATAACTTGCGCGCCTATGGTTTTTCGATATCAGAAGATCCAAATTTGGAAAAGGCAAGATGTTCGCGCAAGTTTGGATGGTGATCGCGCAAGTGCCTAGTAGGGGCCGAGACTTGCGCGCCGATGGATGACTTGCGTGCCGCTGCGCAGGGGGTCCAGTTTGCCTATAAATACTGGACCACCCCTCCTCATTTCCTACGGAGCTCAAGACTTTGAGATTGTTCGATCTCTCGTCGCGCAGGTGGTTGAACCGCGCAAGTGGTAGTTGGGTCGCGCAAGTAGAGGTGGCGCGCCGAATGATGGTTGAGCGCCCCAGGTGATTTGGGAAAGGAAGGAAGTGAGTCGCGCAGGTTTGAAGTTCAAGAAGGCAGAGTCGCGCAGGTGCTTTGGAGACACTTGCGCGCCAGGTTATACTTGCGCGCCTAAGACTTGCGCGCCAGATGGAGACTTTCACGCCAGGCTTGAAAAGGAGATCCAAATATTGTTGAAGCACGCCCGCCTTTCTGGAGCTGCACAAGAGCTGAAATATTGCCTGATACTTCTGGTGCAAAGTGAGATTAAAGAAGAAATCTAAATGATACATGCATGATCTCATGCATACATGGAGAACTGATTCTGACAATGTCGAGTAAGCTGAGATTCATTAAGTAAGCAATCACATCAGTGATTGTGATTCAGGCAAACGAAGACAAGGGGATCGAGTGCATGCAGTCATTGCACTAAAGAAGAAAGATTGAAATATAAAGAGCATCAACTCTGAACCCTGATGCAAGCAAAGTCTCATGCTGAACAGGAGACAAAGAACATCAATGCACATTTATTGAAGAGACCTTCATGTCTATAAACTGAGTGGAACTTCACCAACGGCAGTGAGCCAGGGGGAGTCAACGGGAGTGACCCGAGGGATGCAGTGAGCTATCCCTGAACAATTGTAAAGGCAGTGAGCCTGGGACAGAGTGTCTGTACCCGAACCTTTGTAATCCGCAGCTGTGAAGCATAGTGGATTTAGGTACGACCGACAACCTATCGGCGTATGCTCCTTGGACGTAGCCCTTAGTGGTGAACCAAGTAAAAATAGTTGTTTCATCTCTATGCATGTGAATGTTTAATTGCTGATCATATCCATCATACAGGTTTAAGTAGTTCCTACCAACGTGGGAACAAGATCCACAACTAAAAGAAGAAAAAGTTGCCACCCTGATTCACCCCTCCCCTCTCAGGGTGTCCCGGGGTCCTACAAGTGGTATCAGAGACAGGTTAACGTATGTTGGATATTCTCCAGTAATTATATTGAGAAGTGGATTTGAGTTTCTTTCCTAAAGTCAACAATGAAGAGCAGTCTTGATGAAGTTTTTGAGTAGACGTCTACATCTAGAAAGACCATGAAAAACAGGAAAAAGAAAGAGAAAAAGCAGCTAAATAAGTCCCGCATATCCAAAGAAGATGCAATGTCTTGTTCTCCTTGCCATTCCAAAAATGAAGAAACATCAGGCATGGAAATTATCGAGCAGGTGACACAGAATTCTTCCAGAGGAAAGGATGACACCCCCAATTCACGCTTTCAAGGAAAACTCAAAACATATCTGCATGATATTCCAGAATAAAGGGCTGTTATTATCTGTAGCCTATTTCAATCTATGCAGGTTGAGATCACTAGACTTGAAAGGGAAGCAGACAATATGGAAAAGGGGCTGGAAGGAAAAATTATGGAAAGTATGAAGCTCACCAAACGGGTGAAAGCCCTTGAAGAAAAAGGTGAAGTCAGCAATACTCTGGAAGAAGGGATCCATGCACTTGAAGCTGAGCTGAAGAAGAGCAATGAAGTCAAGAGTTTTTTTTTGGAAGAAACTTCCATTAAATTCAGGGAACTTGACCCTTTGTTACAAAACAAAGTTAAGATGCATGAAGATGAGGTTGAAAGATTGAAGAAGACTTGTGAAGAGAAGATGATCACGATTGAAGATCAGAAGATCATCCTCAATATTGTGGGTCAAAAATTGGAAGTTCAGTTGACCAAGATTGAGAACACACATATTGAGACTTCACAAAAGAGTGAAATGAGTGATGCTTGCACTCAATGTTCGTTGGAGGAGTCTAAAGCTGAAATGCCTCCAACATGTGATAAGAATATTATGACCACTCTTGATTATCCACATCAAGAATCAGTTGCTGCTGGTACTCAATGCTCACTGGAGGATTCTATTGTCAAAAGACCTCCAACATGTGATAAGAAGATCATGACTTCACTCTTTTATCTATCACAAGAAACTGATAAAGTGAAGGTACCATCCAAACCATCTTGTACTCATATTTCTAAATACACTCCTACAATCAGTGCAGGTGGGAAGAAAATTTCTAAACAAGTATGGATGAGGAAAGGTGAGAAGAAGAAACCTTCCACCATGACTAGGGTGGATAGGAAGAAAAAGGAGGAAGCTTCTTCCTCAAATAGAGCACAAACGATTAAGCAGATGGCCCAACAACTTAATACTGAAAAAACAAAGAAGAAAAGATTTGTGGGCCAATATTGGTGCTGCAATAGATTTGGGCACTGTGCACTGGATTGTTTTTATAATCCCTTTCATGGAAAAGCACAGGGAAAGCCTATATCAAAGGGGAGGAAGCCAGAGAAAATGAAGAAACATCAGCAGGTCCAGAAGCATCTGTTTACTGCAAACAGATTTGGAATTCTTGATAACATCTGTGATGTATGCAACGGCAGCGGTCACAATGCAGGCACATGTCCACATCAACATGCTTTCACTATCGAAAAGAAAAGAAGACCTCTGATGTCATCAAAGAATGAAGCAGCTACCTTGGGGAGAAATCAGAAGAATTTTGTGAACACACACTTCCCCAATAAGATCTCAAGTAGGGAAGCTGAGAAGACCCAGGATTTTAGATCCATGAAATTGAAGGGTCATTCATCCAAAAGAAACACTAAGTGGGATGAATCTCGGATGAACCCATGTGGAAGACCTAAACCAGCTGAAAAAGTTGCAAATGACATATTGGTCATCGGGCCAGAAGATTTGAAACGAATGAGGAAACTTGAAGATGAAAAGGCCAGGGATGGTGATAAAGGAAAAGGAAAACTTTCACATGATGAAGACACAGTGCTTGATAGATTGCAAACAAAGAGAAGCACTTGTGTCAAAGAAGTTCTGTGTGAGAGATGCAAGAAGTATGGTCACATTGCAAAAGGTTGTCTAACCTTAATACCAGAGCAAGAGGCAGTCCTTAAGAGGAGTAAGAATATATCATTCATGATGGATGCTAAGCAGAACAATTCTCCACACAAAGCAGAAGAGAATGTGAACAGAGCCATGCCACACCGACAGATGTCAGAACATATATTCAAATGTGCAGGCATGAAGACTAGAGTGAACCGAGGAACTTGGTTGAGAAAAGAACCTCGGCCAAGCAAGTCTTCGTGATGAAGCAAGAAGGAACCACCTTATTCCCGTAATCATTTGTGTATTGTATTTGTGCTAATAATGCAGGGAATTGAAGGTGAAGCATGCTCTCAGGGGGAGAACCCGAGAAGTAGTGAATGTTGTCAACTCTTGATAGCCAAGCTGAAGAAGTTTCCATCATTAGTATATTCTTCAATTGGTATTCATAGATTATGATGATGAAGGATCACTCTTGATGAAGATGATGAGGACTGTTTCCCTTGAGGGGGAGAAGAATGAAGAAGCTTCCATAATCACTGTTTCAATCAATATCAACTCCAGCTGGACTCAAAAGCAGTAACTCTGTGAATTTCTTGAAGAACACGCCAATGGATAAGGTATGTCATTTCTCAATCTCTATCCCTTGGTTACTCAGATCAAAGATTATTCTACAAAGGGGGAGTAACTGAATTGATCAGTGACATAAAGAGAATGGAAGTGCCCCAAGGTCACTTATCCTGCTGATTGCACATGAATGTTTTTGATCTATTCGCTGATGTGAGTGCAGGAGTTTCAGGTTGATTATTCCCTATCATAGTTGAACTTCTTCTACCTGGAATTAAAGTGGTAAACCTTTGAAGACAAGATACATGAGTTATCATCTCATGTTGGTATCATGATCTGTGGATAATGGACAGCCTTGTTGACTTAATCAAATCCTCTTGTTTTCTACATCGAGCATTGATCAAGTAGACTTAGAGTGAAATGGTTAATGAAACATTGATTAAGTGTGGATTGATACCCTCCCTACCACGTGCTTTTTATTTCTTGTCAATAAGGGGGAGAGAAAGTGAAATGAACGTTTGAAAAGAAAAGTTGATTGAATAAAAGATTCTCATTTTGACATTGACAAATTCATTTCAGAAGATGTATACGGTATTGACAACAAAATACAAAGGGGGAGATTTTTGGAACCACTTTGTGTATAGGATTGTATTTGTTGTCAATAGTTGTCATTGGAATACCAAAATGAAAGAGATCAAGAAGTACTCCAATAAAATGGAGGAATGGAAGCTCACAATGTTGGAGATCATGAAGTAATCCGATGAAGTAGAGGAGTAGTGATTCAGACGATTGTTGTGCTGATCGTAAGTTCAAAGAACATGGCTCACAATGTTGGAGATCATGAAGTACTCTGATGATGTAGAGGAGTAGTGATTCAGACGATTGTTGTACTGATCGTAAGTTCAAAGAACATGTGTCAAAGGTGATACATTGTTTACAACAATGAAGAATGTGAGGAGTAATCCATCCAAGGATGATTAAAGCAGGATGGTGTTTCTTTGATGAAGACCATGAAATTACTCATTATTGCATGAGAACAATGGGTTTTGATAAAGACCATGCAATTACTCATGATTTCATGGGAACCATGCTAGAGACTTCTTGACGGATTGAATCACATGGTTTGCATGAAGTTGATCATGACAGTTGATGAAGATGGCCATGTGGAGATTGAAATTATGAGATGGCCATGCACATCACATTGTATCAGAAGATAATGGTACTAAAGTTGTTCCTTCAGAGAATACATATCACAATAGTGGAGTTTGTGATTAAAGCAAAAGAGTTGCTGAAAGATACAGATCACCAAGAAGAAGTGTTGTTGAGGTGACCGTGCTTGTCGACAAAGAAAACAAACGACATAAAAATTTGTTGACAAAGGCGATTCCATGGTGACATGTCGAGTTCAAGAGTTGTGGTCAACGATCTATGTTTGATTCAAGAACATCGACAGAGGAATGGATGATCTGGAGGCGGTACAAAAAGAGCAGATACAAGGTGGTGCCATTTTCCAGTATTTGCCAAATTTCAGGGCCTCAAAATCATCAAATGATAAAGAGTGATTTTGGCAAAGGGACTTGCGTGCCATACTCTTGGAGGATATTAAACTTGCACGCCATATGTTTTTGAAGATCAGAGCATCAAAATATGGCAAAGGGATAAGGGTCGCGCAAGTTTTGGTGAGGTCGCGCAGGTGAATTATGTACCGGGAAGAGACTTGTGCGTCGACGCCTTGAATGTATTATAACTTGAGCGCCTATGGTTTTTCGATATCAGAAGATCCAAATTTGGCAAAGGCAAGATGTTCGCGCAAGTTTGGATGTTGTTCACGCAAGTGCCTACTAGGGGCCGAGACTTGCGCGTCGATGGATGACTTGCGTGCCGCTGTGCAGGGGGTCCAGTTTGCCTATAAATACTGGACCACCCCTCCTCATTTATTACGGAGCTCAAGACTTTGAGATTGTTCGAGCTCTCGTCGCGCAGGTGGTTAAACCGTGCAAGTGGTAGTTGGGTCACGCAAGTAGAGGTGGCGCGCCGACTGATGGTTGAGCGCCCCAGATGATTTGGGCAAGGAAGGAAGTGAGTCGCGCAGGTTTGAAGTTCAAGAAGGTAGAGTCACGCAGGTGCTTTGGAGACACTTGCGCGCCAGGTTATACTTGCGCGCCTAAGACTTGCGCGCCAGATGGAGACTTGTGCGCCAGGCTTGAAAAGGAGATCTAAATACTGTTGAAGCACGCCCGCCTTTCTGGAGCTGCACAAGAGCTGAAATATTGCCTGATACTTCTGGTACAAAGTGAGATTGAAGAAGAAATCTAAATGATACATGCATGATCTTATGCATACATGGAGAACTGATTCTGACAACGTCGAGTAAGCTGAGATTCATTAAGTAAGCAATCACATCAGTGATTGTGATTCAGGAAAACGAAGACAAGGGGATCGAGTGCATGCAGTCATTGCACTAAAGAAGAAAGATTGAAATATAAAGAGCATAAACTCTGAACCCTGATGCAAGCAAAGTCTCATGCTGAACAGGAGACAAAGAACATCAATGCGCATTTATTGAAGAGACCTTCACGTCTATAAACTGAGTGGGACTTCACCAACGGCAGTGAGCCAGGGGGAGTCAACGGGAGTGACCTGAGGGATGCAGTGAGCTATCCCTGAACAGTTGTAAAGGCAGTGAGCCTGGGACAGAGTGTCTGTACCCGAAACTTTGTTATCCGCAGCTGTGAAGCATAGTGGATTTAGGTACGACCGACAACCTGTCGGCGTATGCTCCTTGGACGTAGCCCTTAGTGGTGAACCAAGTAAAAATAGCTGTGTCATCTCTCTTCATGTGAATGTTTAATTGCTGATCATATCCATCATACAGGTTTAAGTAGTTCCTACCAACGTGGGAATAAGATCCACAACTAAAAGAAGAAAAAGTTTCCACCCTGATTCACCCCTCCCCTCTCAGGGTGTCCCGTGGTCCTACAAGTGGTATCAGAGGGAGGTTAACGTATGTTGGATATTCTCCAGTAATTATATTGAGAAGAGGATTTGAGTTTCTTTCCTAAAGTCAACAATGAAGAGCAGTCTTGATGAAGTTTCTGAGCAGACGTCTACATCTAGCAAGACCATGAAAAACAGTAAAAAGAAAGAGAAAAATCAGCTAAAAAAGTCCCGCATATCCAAAGAAGATGCAATGTCTTCTTCTCCATGCCATTCCAAAAATGAAGAAACATCAGGCATGGAAAGTATCGAGCAGGTGACTCAGAATTCTTCCAGAGGAAAGGATGACACCCCCAATTCACGCTTTCAAGGAAAACTCAAAACATATCTGCATGATATTCCAGAATAAAGGGCTGTTATTATCTGTAGCCTATTTCAATCTATGCAGGTTTAGATCACTAGACTTGAAAGGGAAGCAGACAATATGGAAAAGGGGCTGGAAGGAAAAATTATGGAAAGTATGAAGCTCACCAAACGGGTGAAAGCCCTTGAAGAAAAAGGTGAAGTCAGCAATACTCTGGAAGAATGGATCCATGCACTTGAAGCTGAGCTGAGGAAGAGCAATGAAGTCAAGAGTTTTTGTTTGGAAGAAACTTCCATTAAATTCAGGGAACTTGACTCTTTGTTACAAAACAAAGTTAAGATGCATGAAGATGAGGTTGAAATATTGAAGAAGACTTGTGAAGAGAAGATGATCATGATTGAAGATCAGAAGATCATCGTCAATATTGTGGGTCAAAAATTGGAAGCTCAGTTGAACAAGATTGAGAACACACATATTGAGACTTCACAAAAGAGTGAAATGAGTGATGCTTGCACTCAATGTTCATTGGAGGAGTCTAAAGCTAAAATGCCTCCAACATGTGATAAGAAGATTATGACCACTCTTGATTATCCACATCAAGAATCAGTTGCTTCTGGTACTCAATGCTCACTGGAGGATTCTATTGTCAAAAGACCTCCAACATGTGATAAGAAGATCATGACTTCACTCTTTTATCTATCACAAGAAACTGAGAAAGTGAAGGTACCATCCAAACCATCTTGTACTCATATTTCTAAATACACTCCTACAATCAGTGCAGGTTGGAAGAAAAGTTCTAAACAAGTATGGATGAGGAAAGGTGAGAAGAAGAAACCTTCCACCATGACTAGGGTGGATAGGAAGAAAAAGGAGGAAGCTTCTTCCTCAAATAGAGCACAAACGATTAAGCAGATGGCCTAACAACTTAATACTGAAGAAACAAAGAGGAAAAGATTTGTGGGCCAATATTGGTGCTGTAATAGATTTGGGCATTGTGCACTGGATTGTTTTTATAATCCCTTTCATGGAAAAGCACAGGGAAAGCCTATATCAAAGGGGAGGAAGCCAGAGAAAAAGAAGAAACATCAGCAGGTCCAAAAGCATCTGTTTACTGCAAACAGATTTGGAATTCTTGATAACATCTGTGATGTATGCAACGGCAGCGGTCACAATGCAGGCACATGTCCACATCAACATGCTTTCACTGTCGAAAAGAAAAGAAGACCTCTGATGTCGTCAAAGAATGAAGCAGCTACCTTGGGGAGAAATCAGAAGAATATTGTGAACACACACTTCCCCAAGAAGATCTCAAGTAGGGAAGCTGAGAAGACCCATGATTTTAGATCCATGAAATTGAAGGGTCATTCATCCAAAAGAAACACTAAGTGGGATGAATCTCGGATGAAACCATGTGGAAGACCTAAACCAACTGCAAAAGTTCCAAATGACATATTGGTCATCTGGCCAGAAGATTTGAAACGAATGAGGAAACTTGAAGATGAAAAGTCCAGGGCTGGTGATAAAGGAAAAGGAAAACTTTCACATGATGAAGGCACGGTGCTTGAGAGATTGCAAACAAAGAGAAGCACTCGTGTCAAAGAAGTTCTGTGTGAGAGATGCAAGAAGTCTGGTCACATTGCAAAAGGTTGTCTAACCTTAATACCAGAGCCAGAGGTAGTCCTTAAGAGGAGTAAGAATGTATCATTCATGATGGATGCTAAGCAGAATAATTCTCCACACAAAGCAGAAGAGAATGTGAACAGATCCATTCCACACCGACAGATGTCAGAACATATATTCAAATGTGCAGGCATGAAGACTGGAGTGAACCGAGGAACTTGGTTGAGAAAAGAACCTCAACCAAGCAAGTCTTCTTGATGAAGCAAGAAGGAACCACCTTATTCCCGTAATCATTTTTGTATTGTATTTGTGCTAATAATTCGGGGAATTGAAGGTGAAGCATGCTCTCAGGGGAAGAACCTGAGAATTAGTGAATGTTGTCAACTCTTGATTGCCAAGATGAAGAAGTTTCCATCATTAGTATATTCTTCAATTGGTATTCATAGATTATGATGAAGAAGGATCACTCTTGATGAAGATGATGAGGAGTGTTTCCCTTGAGGGGGAGAAGAATGAAGAAGCTTCCATAATCACTGTTTCAATCAATATCAACTCCAGCTAGACTCAAAAGCAGTAACTCTGTGAATTTCTTGAAGAACACGCCAATGGAGAAGGTATGTCATTTCTCAATCTCTATCCCTTGGTTACTCAGATCAAAGATTATTCTACAAAGGGGTAGTAACTGAATTGATCAGTGACATAAAGAGAATGGAAGTGCCCCAAGGTCACTTATCCTGCCGATTGCACATGAATGTTTTTGATCTATTCGCTGATGTGAGTGCAGGAGTTTCAGGTTGATTATTCCCTATCATAGTTGAACTTCTTCTACCTGGAATTAAAGTGGTAAACCCTTGAAGACAAGATACATGAGTTATCATCTCATGTTGGTATCATGATCTGTGGATAATGGACAGCCTTGTTGACTTAATCAAATCCTCTTGTTTTCTACATCGAGCATTGCTCAAGTAGACTTAGAGTGAAATGGTTAATGAAACATTGATTAAGTGTGGATTGATACCCTCCCTACCACGTGCTTTGTATTTCTTGTCAATAAGGGGGAGAGAAAGTGAAATGAACGTTTGAAAAGAAAAGTTGATTGAATAAAAGATTCTCATTTTGACATTGACAAATTCATTTCAGAAGATGTATACGGTATTGACAACAAAATACAAAGGGGGAGATTGTTGGAACCACATTGTTTATAGGATTGTATTTGTTGTCAATAGTTGTCAATGGAATACCAAAATGAAAGAGATCAAGAAGTAATCCAATAAAATGGAGGAATGGAAGCTCACAATGTTGGAGATCATGAAGTACTCCGATGAATTAGAGTAGTGATTCAGACGATTGTTGTGCTGATATTAAGTTCAAAGAACATGGCTCACAATGTTGGAGATCATGAAGTACTCCGATGAAGTAGAGGATTAGTGATTCAGACGATTGTTGTGCTGATCGTAAGTTCAAAGAACATGTGTCAAAGGTGATACATTGTTTACAACAATGAAGAATGTGAGGAGTAATCCATCCAAGGATGATTAAAGCAGGATGGTGTTTCTTTGATGAAGACCATGCAATTCCTCATTATTGCATGAGAACAATGGGTTTTGATAAAGACCATGCAATTACTCATGATTTCATGGGAACCATGCTAGAGACTTCTTGACGGATTGAATCACATGGTTTGCATGAAGTTGATCATGACAATTGATGAAGATGGCCATGCGGAGATTGAAATTATGAGATGGCCATGCACATCACATTGTATCAGAAGATAATGGTACTAAAGTTGTTCCTTCAGAGAATACATATCACAATAGTGGAGTTTGTGATTAAAGAAAAAGAGTTGCTGAAAGATACAGATCACCAAGAAGAAGTGTTGTTGAGGTGACCGTGCTTGTCGACAAAGAAAACAAACGACATAAAAATTTGTTGACAAAGGAGATTCCATGGTGACATGTCGAGTTCAAGAGTTGTGGTCAACGATCTATGTTTGATTCAAGAACATCGACAGAGGAATGGATGATCTGGAGGTGGTACAAAAAGAGCAGATACAAGGTGGCGCCGTTTTCCAGTGTTTGCCAAATTTCAGGGCCTCAAAATCATCAAATGAAGAAGAGTGATTTTGGCAAAGGGACTTGCGCGCCATACTCTTGGAGGATAGGAAACTTGCACTCCATATGTTTTTGAAGATCAGAGCATCAAAATATGGCAAAGGGATAAGGGTCGTGCAAGTTTTGGTGAGGTTGCGCAGGTGAATTATGTACCGGGAAGAGACCTGCGCGCCGATGCCTTGAATGCATTATAACTTGCGCGCCTATGGTTTTTCGATATCAGAAGATCCAAATTTCGCAAAGGCAATATGTTCGCGCAAGTTTGGATGTTGATCGCGCAAGTGCCTAGTAGGGGCCGAGACTTGCGCGCCGATGGATGACTTGCGTGCCGCTGCACAGGGGTCCAGTTTGCCTATAAATACTGGACCACCCCTCCTCATTTCTTACAGAGCTCAAGACTTTGAGATTGTTCGAGCTCTCGTCGCGCAGGTGGTTGAACCGCGCAAGTGGTAGTTGGGTCGCGCAAGTAGAGGTGGCGCGCCGACTGATGGTTGAGCGCCCTAGGTGATTTGGGCAAGGAAGGAAGTGAGTCGCGCAGGATTGAAGTTCAGGAAGGCAGAGTCACGCAGGTGCTTTGGAGACACTTGCGCGCCAGGTTATACTTGCGCGCCTAAGACTTGCGCGCCAGATGGAGACTTGCGTGCCAGGCTTGAAAAGGAGATCCAAATATTGTTGAAGCACGCCCGCCTTTCTGGAGCTGCACAAGAGCTGAAATATTGCCTGATACTTCTGGTGCAAAGTGAGATTGAAGAAGAAATCTAAATAATACATGCATGATCTCATGCATACATGGAGAACTGATTCTGACAACGTCGAGTAAGCTGAGATTCATTAAGTAAGCAATCACATCAGTGATTGTGATTCAGGAAAACGAAGACAAGGGGATCGAGTTCATGCAGTCATTGCACTAAAGAAGAAAGATTGAAATATAAAGAGCATCAACTCTGAACCCTGATGCAAGAAAAGTCTCATGCTGAACAGGAGACAAAGAACATCAATGCACATTTATTGAAGAGACCTTCACGTCTATAAACTGAGTGGGACTTCACCAACGGCAATGAGCCAAGGGGAGTCAACGGGAGTGACCCGAGGGATGCAGTGAGCTATCCCTGAACAATTGTAAAGGCAGTGAGCCTGGGACAGAGTGTCTGTACCCGAACCTTTGTAATCCGCAGCTGTGAAGCATAGTGGATTTAGGTACGACCGAAAAACTGTCGGCGTATGCTCCTTGGACATAGCCCTTAGTGGTGAACCAAGTAAAAATAGATGTGTCATCTCTCTGAATGTGAATGTTTAATTTCTGATCATATCCATCATACAGGTTTAAGTAGTTCCTACCAATGTGGGAACAAGATCCACAACTAAAAGAAGAAAAAGTTTCCACCCTGATTCACCCCTCCCCTCTCTGGGTGTCCCGGGGTCCTACAAGTGGTATCAGAGGGAGGTTAACGTATGTTGGATATTCTCCAGTAATTATATTGAGAAGAGGATTTGAGTTTCTTTCCTAAAGTCAACAATGAAGAGCAGTCTTGATGAAATTTCTGAGCAGACGTCTACATCTAGCAAGACCATGAAAAACAGGAAAAAGAAAGAGAAAAAGCAGCTAAAGAAGTCCCGCATATCCGAAGAAGATGCAATGTCTTGTTCTCCATGCCATTCCAAAAATGAAGAAACAACAGGCATGGAAAGTATCGAGCAGGTGACTCAGAATTCTTCCAGAGGAAAGGATGACACCCCCAATTCACGCTTTCAAGGAAAAATCAAAACATATCTGCATGATATTCCAGAATAAAGGGCTGTTATTATCTGTAGCCTATTTCAATCTATGCAGGTTGAGATCACTAGACTTGAAAGGGAAGCAGACAATATGAAAAAGGGGCTGGAAGGAAAAATTATGGAATGTATGAAGCTCACCAAACGGGTGAAAGCCCTTGAAGAAAAAGGTGAAGTCAACAATACTCTGGAAGAACGGATCCATGCACTTGAAGCTGAGCTGAAGAAGAGCAATGAATTCAATTGTTTTTGTTTGGAAGAAACTTCCATTAAATTCAGGGAACTTGACTCTTTGTTACAAAACAAAGTTAAGATGCATGAAGATGAGGTTGAAATATTGAAGAAGACTTGTGAAGAGAAGATGATCACGATTGAAGATCAGAAGATCATCCAATATTTTGGGTCAAAAATTGGAAGCTCAGTTGACCAAGATTGAGAACACACATATTGAGACTTCAAAAAAGAGTGAAATGAGTGATGCTTTCCCTCAATGTTCGTTGGAGGAGTCTAAAGCTGAAATGCCTCCAACATGTGATAAGAAGATTATGACCACTCTTGATTATCCACATCAAGAATCAGTTGCTGCTGGTACTCAATGCTCACTGGAGGATTCTATTGTCAAAAGACCTCCAACATGTGATAAGAATATCATGACTTCACTCTTTTATCTGTCACAAGAAACTGAGAAAGTGAAGGTACCATCCAAACCATCTTGTACTCATATTTCTAAATACACTCCTAAAATCAGTGCAGGTGGGAAGAAAAGTTCTAAACAAGTATGGATGAGGAAAGGTGAGAAGAAGAAACCTTCCACCATGACTAGGGCGGATAAGAAGAAAAAGGAGGAAGCTTCTTCCTCAAATAGAGCACAAACGATTAAGCAGATGGCCCAACAACTTATTACTGAAGAAACAAAGAAGAAAAGATTTGTGGGCCAATATTGGTGCTGTAATAGATTTGGGCACTGTGCACTGGATTGTTTTTATAATCCCTTTCATGGAAAAGCACAGGGAAATCCTATATCAAAGGGGAGGAAGCCAGAGAAAAAGAAGAAACATCAGCAGGTCCAGAAGCATCTGTTTACTGCAAACAGATTTGGAATTCTTGATAACATCTGTGATGTATGCAACGGCAGCGGTCACAATACAGGCACATGTCCACATCAACATGCTTTCACTGTCGAAAATAAAAGAAGACCTTTGATGTCGTCAAAGAATGAAGCAGCTACCTTGGGGAGAAATCAGAAGAATTTTGTGAACACACACTTCCCCAAGAAGATCTCAAGTAGGGAAGCTGAGAAGACCCAGGATTTTAGATCCATGAAATTGAAGGGTCATTCATCCAAAAGAAACACTAAGTGGGATGAATCTCGGATGAACCCATGTGGAAGACCTAAACCAGCTGCAAAAGTTCCAAATGACATATTGGTCATCTGGCCAGAAGATTTGAAACGAATGAGGAAACTTGAAGATGAAAAGGCCAGGGCTGGTGATAAAGGAAAAGGAAAACTTTCACATGATGAAGACACGGTGCTTGAGAGATTGCAAACAAAGAGAAGCACTCGTGTCAAAGAAGTTCTGTGTGAGAGATGCAAGAAGTCTGGTCACATTGCAAAAGGTTGTCTAACCTTAATACCAGAGCAAGAGGAAGTCCTTAAGAGGAGTAAGAATGTATCATTCATGATGGATGCTAAGCAGAACAATTCTCCACACAAAGCAGAAGAGAATGTGAACAGAGCCATTCCACAACGACAGATGTCAGAACATATATTCAAATGTGCAGGCATGAAGACTGGAGTGAACCTAGGAACTTGGTTGAGAAAAGAACCTCAACCAAGCAAGTCTTCGTGATGAAGCAAGAAGGAACCACCTTATTCCCGTAATCATTTCTGTATTGTATTTGTGCTAATAATGCAGGGAATTGAAGGTGAAGCATGCTCTCAGGGGGAGAACCTGAAAAGTAGTGAATGCTGTCAACTCTTGATAGCCAAGCTGAAGAAGTTTCCATCATTAGTATATTCTTCAATTGGTATTCATAGATTATGATGATGAAGGATCACTCTTGATGAAGATGATGAGGAGTGTTTCCCTTGAGGGGGAGAAGAATGAAGAAGCTTCCATAATCACTGTTTCAATCAATATCAACTCCAGCTGGACTCAAAAGCAGTAACTCTGTGAATTTCTTGAAGAACGCGCCAATGGAGAATGTATGTCATTTCTCAATCTCTATCCCTTGGTTACTCAGATCAAGGATTATTCTACAAAGGGGGAGTAACTGAATTGATCAGTGACATAAAGAGAATGGAAGTGCCCCAAGGTCACTTATCCTGCCGATTGCACATGAATGTTTTTGATCTATTCGCTGATGTGAGTGCAGGAGTTTCAGGTTGATTATTCCCTATCATAGTTGAACTTCTTCTACCTGGAATTAAAGTGGTAAACCCTTGAAGACAAGATACATGAGTTATCATCTCATGTTGGTATCATGATCTGTGGATAATGGACAGCCTTGTTGACTTAATCAAATCCTCTTGTTTTCTACATCGAGCATTGCTCAAGTAGACTTAGAGTGAAATGGTTAATGAAACATTGATTAAGTGTGTATTGATACCCTCCATACCACGTGATTTGTATTTCTTGTCAATAAGGGGGAGAGAAAGTGAAATGAATGTTTGAAAATAAAAGTTGATTGAATAAAAGATTCTTATTTTGACATTGACAAATTCATTTCAGAAGATGTATACGGTATTGACAACAAAATACAAAGGGGGAGATTGTTGGAACCACTTTGTGTATAGGATTGTATTTGTTGTCAATAGTTGTCAATGGAATAATAAAATGAAAGAGATCAAAAAGTACTCCAATAAAATGGAGGAATGGAAGCTCACAATGTTGGAGATCATGAAGTAATTCGATGAAGTAGAGGAGTAGTGATTCAGATGATTGTTGTGTTGATCGTAAGTTCAAAGAACATGGCTCACAATGTTGGAGATCATGAAGTACTCTGATGAAGTAGAGGAGTAGTGATTCAGACGATTGTTGTTCTGATCGTAAGTTCAAAGAACATGTGTCAAAGGTGATATATTGTTTACAACAATGAAGAATGTGAGGAGTAATCCATCCAAGGATGATTAAATCAGGATGGTGTTTCTTTGATGAAGACCATGAAATTCCTCATTATTGCATGAGAACAATGGGTTTTTATAAAGACCATGCAATTACTCATGATTGCATGGGAACCATGCTAGAGACTTCTTGACGGATTGAATCACATGGTTTGCATGAAGTTGATCATGACAGTTGATGAAGATGGCCATGCGGAGATTGAAATTATGAGATGGCCATGCACATCACATTTTATCAGAAGATAATGGTACTAAAGTTGTTCCTTCAGAGAATACATATCACAATAGTGGAGTTTGTGATTAAAGCAAAAGAGTTGCTGAAAGATACAGATCACCAAGAAGATGTGTTGTTGAGGTGACCGTGCTTGTCGACAAAGAAAAAAAACGACATAAAAATTTGTTGACAAAGGAGATTCCATGGTGACATGTCGAGTTCAATAGTTGTGGTCAACGATCTATGTTTGATTCAAGAACATCGACAGAGGAATGGATGATCTGGAGGCGGTACAAAAAGAGCAGATACAAGGTGGCGCCGTTTTCCAGTGTTTGCCAAATTTCAGGGCCTCAAAATCATCAAATGAAGAAGAGTGATTTTGGAAAAGGGACTTGCGCGCCATACTCTTGGAGGATAGGAAACTTGCACGCCATATGTTTTTGAAGATCAGAGCATCAAAATATGGCAAAGGGATAAGGGTCGCACAAGTTTTGGTGAGGTCGCGCAGGTGAATTATGTACCGGGAAGAGACTTGCGCGCCGACGCCTTGAATGCATTATAACTTGCGCGCCTATGGTTTTTCGAGATCACAAGATCCAAATTTGGCAAAGGCAAGATGTTCGCGCAAGTCTTGATGTTGATCGCGCAAGTGCCTAGTAGGGGTCGAGACTTGCGCGCCGATGGATGACTTGTGTGCCGCCGCGTAGGGGGTCCAGTTTGCCTATAAATACTGGACCACCCCTCCTCATTTCTTACGGATCTCAAGACTTTGATATTGTTCGAGATCTCGTCGCGCAGGTGGTTGAACCGCGCAAGTGGTAGTTGGGTCGCGCAAGTAGAGGTGGCGCGCCGACTGATGGTTGAGCGCCCCAAGTGATTTGGGCAAGGAAGGAAGTGAGTCGCGCAGGTTTGAAGTTCAAGAAGGCAGAGTCGCATAGGTGATTTGGAGACACTTGCGCGCCAGGTTATACTTACGCGCCTAAGACTTGCACGCCAGATGGAGACTTGCGTTCCAGGCTTGAAAAGGAGATCCAAATATTGTTGAAGAGCGCCCGCCTTTCTGGAGCTGCACAAGAGCTTAAATATTACCTGATACTTCTGGTGCAAAGTGAGATTGAAGAAGAAATCTAAATGATACATGCATGATCTCATGCATACATGGAGAACTGATTCTGACAACGTCGTGTAAGCTGGTATTCATTAAGTAAGCAATCACATCAGTGATTGTGATTCAGGAAAACGAAGACAAGGGGATCGAGTGCATGCAGTCATTGCAGTAAAGAAGAAAGATTGAAATATAAAGAGCATCAACTCTGAACCCTGATGCAAGAAAAGTCTCATACTGAACAGGAGACAAAGAACATCAATGCACCTTTATTGAAGAGACCTTCACGTCTATAAACTGAGTGAGACTTCACCAACGGCAGTGAGCCAGGGGGAGTCAATGGGAGTGACCCGAGGGATGCAGTGAGCTATCCCTGAACAATTGTAAAGGAAGTGATCCTGGGACAGAGTGTCTGTACCCGAACCTTTGTAATCCGCAGCTGTGAAGCATAGTGGATTTAGGTACGACCGACAACCTGTCGGCGTATGCTCCTTGGACGTAGCCCTTAGTGGTGAACCAAGTAAAAATAGCTGTGTCATCTCTCTGCATGTGAATGTTTAATTTCTGATCATATCCATCATACAGGTTTAAGTAGTTCCTACCAACGTGGGAACAAGATCCACAACTAAAAGAATAAAAAGTTGCCACCCTGATTCACCCCTCCCCTCTCAGGGTGTCTCGGTGTCCTACATATTCTTCCTGAATAACTTGAACATGTCCATTCTGCTGATGCCAATTCTCTTAGTCCTAACCTTTTAAACCAAGACCACCTTCTTGGACCAAACAAACTTTAGAAGAAACAATTATAACCTGAAATTCATTCGCTGACCCAACACCTAAATACGGTACTACCATAAAACCCCATTTGTTGGTAATGGGAGGAAAAGATCAGCAGAAACATTGGAGGTGGGCCATTCTGCTGCAATCCCAACACCTAATTGGGTTCCACACACTCTAAGGCTTTTTATGGCCTGGCCTTCTTCACTATTGAAACACTACATAACTTTCGGTGTGGGAACATAGATAGTACTTCCCCAATGTGTACCCTATAAATGCCTCTTCATGCCACTGGATAAACCACTACTCTACATTGAAGCTGAACTACACTGGTTCACACCACTGGATTCCATTTGGTTCCACTCAGTGATGAGGGATTGGTTCACTATTTCTAAAATGGTGGCCAACCAAAATACCTTCACCTACGATCAGATGGTGTAAGAAACCCTATCCTCAATTTTCCTTGTAGTTTTTATCTCTTCATCAGATAAGGTTACTGAAACCCATTATAATTAAATGAAGTGATTTGAGTATTCCATCACTAAAATGTCATTGTTTTGAAGGTGCATGAACTCCCAAGCATGGTTTGTTCTCAAGGTCTATAGATATAAGTTGTCAAATAAGTCTATCCATAAGTCCATCCAGACCATACCCTGATATCGACTAGCCTAGGTAAAGATGTCCCACCAACTTTTTGTGGAGTCACATAGTATATAGGCCATGAGATTAACCCTAAACTCTGGAGGCATCATGATATGCTTAAAGATTGATAGCATAGCTTCTTTCCATGACTCAGTTTCCTAAGGACCGCCATCCCCCAAGAATGTGGGAGGATGCTACTACTGTAACCCCCACATTAACTCTTTCATAGTAGAGTTAGGTCAGGGATTACCCTGAATGGACTATTAGAAATGGAAAAAGATTTCATAAAATAGAGCATCAGTGCCCAGTAGAAGATCTTTATGTGGTTCCTTAGGTGTCACTACATGCGGTATCACAGGTGGCTCAAGTCCCACCACCTTAAGAGTATGTTCATTACCAATATCTTGGTGTACAACATGAGGATGTTGTGGAAGCATTTTCATACATTTTCCAAGAATACACCTCATATAAGATTTATAATAGATAGGTAAAGAAATAAGGAAAGGATGGGTATAATGCCTACCTATAAAAACATCACAAACCTTATAATACTCCAATATCCAGGTCTAGGAGATCCGAAAAGGTCATAGAATGATCATAGGAGACACAACCTACTGCCCACAACTAAGGTCAGGTCAGGTTCAAGGTGTCGTATCACACACATAAGATGACCATTTCATTTTAAAGATTAATCATTTTAATTTCTAATTCATTTATATATTTAAATATATTTAAATGTTTTGATTAAATGTATCAATATTTCCAATTTATGAGGGACTACACACCTTATAAATTGAAATATTGTGTCCACTTAATCCTAATCACAACACATTCCAGCCCATGAAACCAATGTTCCATAGCTCAATGTTCCATAACCAACTACTTAAGGTGCCTGATTTAACCTATATATGAAAACACTATTAGGATCAGGTAGTCACTTTACATTTCAGTTATTTTTTCACAGTCTTGAAAGAAAAAAAAATAAGGCAACACAACAAGCACATGCATCACAAGTAATGAACATAGAAAGTAAATATATCATGGCATAATGCATGAAATTTATATCCTATAGTGCCTAATATGATGCATGAATTTATAATATGCTCTCATATCCTTGGTCTAGGGTAAATAAACACATGATATTAATAGTTTTATCAATAATAATAACAACAAAAAGAATATATGTAATCCAATGGTGAAATCCACGAAACTATACCATGTTCAAGTAATAATAGCATTTACTCTCCTATGTAATTTGGGTTTCCCCTCTATGTGGGTTAGCTAATACCAGGAACATTCTCATTACCAAATTCTAACATCTTGGACTCCTGTCTAAACCCAAACAATAAGATAAAATGGAAAAATCATTTTAATAGCACCTTGTAGTGCCCCGCCCCGGATTCTAATTACCTATGCCTCAAGACAGTGGACATAAGACCTCAAGAATGCCTCCACCAATTCCAGATCTTATCGAATAGTAGTGTGTCCTTAATTAGTGTCCATGGGGAGACTATGACCACATTTATTAGAGTGGAGTGTAGTAATGGATAGGAAAATTAAATACAAGGAGAAGAAACTATAAAACTAGACTAGTAACCTACAGTAGTGAATCAGTATCAACAGATAGACAGCAACAGAAAATAAATAAATAATCATTCAAGATTAATAAATAACTAGTGGAAGGTAACTAATAAATATATAAAATATGATTATGATCATGGAAATGTAGCTATAAAAAAGTTTTCATGGGAGTCAGGGGATACAAGAATATATCACAGGATAAAAAAATACACAAAAAGGACAAAAAAATTAAACTACTATAATCACAAGCATAGGATTGGTCCTCTGCTCTCATACTCCATCCTAGAAAATCAATCAAGTATCAGAAGATAACTGCTTCCCCTTATTTATACCTACAACCAATAAATCTTCTTGGGTACCAAAGGTGGACCAAGAAGGTTGTGATTTACACTAATTAGGCCACCACCAACAATGTCAAGATCAGTTTATTTCATGAAATATAAAATGAATGGTGTGCCTTTAAAAGTAAATTCAATATTTTAATAATAAATAAATAAATACATCAAGTTGGGTTCTACTTGGGAAATCTATCCAACTCTACCTACTTCGGCCTAATTCGGTGTGTCTTTAGTGATAATTCTTGAACAAGTAAAGTGAGTGGTATAATCTATAAAGATTCAGGTTGTCCCCAACCTTTGGATACAACTTGGCAGACAAATACCTAGATTTATAGTTTGAATTTTTCATTTATTATTTAAATTCATTCTTAAATTTTTGTTGATGCACCCTAGGCCCATCCAAGTTTTTCCAAGTGGGACCCCAAGTATCATTCTAGGGGATCCATATATGAATAGTTCCATAGGATTCCATCCAAGGTAACCCATGTATGAAATCCCAAGTGTCACTCTAGGAATGTTGTGATAAAATCATGAAATAAACTTCATGTTCATCTCTGGTATCACACATATGGGCCGAAGTCTCTCTCATGGCATGGTAAAACCAACTCTACATCGATCCCATCCACGAGTTCTCCCCTAGGGATCCAGTGTAACTTGTTTGGAGTTAAAATAGAAAACACATGATGATCTCATCCTAGGAATGGTTAAAATCACCCCGACTTGTTTAAAACCGATTATAAAACTAACTAATAAGCATTATGAACCCATTTAAGGGATCCTTAACTTAGAACCCCTTGTATCACCCTTGAAACTAAGGTGAAAGAATTTAATCATGAAATTTACATATAACTTGACTAGAAAAACGTTCATTTCATTTAATTCAAGTTGTTCAAAAATGGAACAAAAAAACAAGGAAAATGGGCACATGGAACATGGAATAAGTATGAGGAATTTAAATTATCTTAATTCAACTTATTGATCCAAGGTACCAATTATAAGGTAACACCCTCAAGGGTATTTAAAAATCCAAGGAAAATGAAATTAAGACTCAAATGTGGAGAACACCCATTGGCGTGGTATAAGTTAAGGTGATCAACCCAAAGGGGTTGATTATCCACTACCAGAGTCATATTTTATAGGGTAAGGATTTCAATTTTATTTATTTAACAATTAAGAGGCATATCATGAAAGGTCCAATATCCTTAACAATATAGAATGATATAGGATGAAATAAAACAACGGGAAATAGAATATACCACCTACCTTAGCTCTGAAGTGCTTCCCTTGTCCATAGTTGACATTTGATTCAATATAGAACATTTGTTGTTATAGAAATAATCAAATGAACTAAAAAAGGGAAAATATATTTAACCTAAATAGCACAATCGAGAGGAAGAGAAACTATAAATAGAAAAAATAGGATTTAAGATCCTACCTCTAAATTTACTATGGATCTAAAAGTAAGAAATTTGGTGACCAAGCAGAGAATATAAAAAAAACCTAAGAGGATGAAGGAATAATGATTCATGTGTGGGATAAGGGCTAGTCCACAGGAGATAATAGGAGGATGAGGGGTTTTATAATTAAAAAATAATTAATGGAAATTTTTTAATTTCACCCACATAGGTAGGGGAATTTAGTTTGGACACACATTTGGCCAAACCATGCACCAATTATGTGAAATTACATTGTCCAAGTGGTCTAAAATTCTACAAAATTGTGTCTCTGGTGTCGCATGGTTATAGAAAACCCATGAAACCCCCAAAACCCCACTATATTAAGGCACATAGTTAGAGAACCCATGTGGGCTCGGCCACATGGTTTCTCTGAGTATTGTGTCCCAGTTTTTTTCTACAATTTTTTTGTCTTCCAGCTCTGAAGAATCCCTAGATGCCCTTGGGAAATCAATGGATCCATTAGGCATCATTATTAGGGAAAAACCAAAGAATTTAAACTTAAAACAAATGGTCCATAACATCAATAAAAGTTTGAACATTTCAGAAACATTATTATATTGTCATGATACTCTAGGAAAATGATCAATGATTCATTTTTGACATGTATGAATTAAAAAAACATCAATTTGGTGTACGATATGGCTAATATGACTGAAAGTGCATGATTTCAATTAAAAAATGATATATATTTTGGTTGAAAATGTTCATCGCATATTCCAAACTGGTCATACGTGGTCTTATTGGCATGAAACGATAGTAAAACAATCTATCATTCGTTTGTGACATGTAGAAATTTACCACACATAAATATAACATTTGGAGTGTATAATATGACTAAAATTATGTGTTTTCAATTTAAAAGTGATATTTTCATTCAAAACATGTTTCTTATTTTCAAAACCATTCATGCGTACTTAGGTTATAAAAATACGTTAAGAAATTGATCATTTATTCATTTATTAAATATAGGAATTAACTGAACATTAATATATCATGTGGTGTGGTTGGTATAACTAAAAATGCATGTTTTAAATTTAAAAGTGAGGTTTTAGTTCAAAATGTTTGTAACGTAGCTAAAACATATCAAAGATTATGGGAATTTAGTAAAATGATCGTTTATTATTTTTTTGAAAAGAATGAATTAACAAAAAAACAATTTGATGCATGGTGTGGATGGTAAGACTGAAAGAATGTGTTTTCAATTTAAACGTGAAATTTTAGTTCAAAAAATACATAAAATATTAAAAACTAAATAAACATGATCATATTTTCATGGTACAAAATAAAAATGATCAATGATTCATTTTTAAAATGTATTAACTAATCACATATTATTCTATAATGTGGTGTGTTTGGTACGGCTAAAAGATCTTGTTTGAATTTAAAAGTGACAGTTTTTTCCAAATGTGCATCACATAGTCAAAATTGAGATAACATGCTTGTATTGTCATTGTAGTTGAGAAAAATGATAAATGATTCATTTGTGAGATTTAGTAATTAACTGAAATTCAATATGACATGTGAAGTGCCTGATATGTTTGAAAGTGTGCATTTTCAATTTAAAAGTGATATTTTTGTTGAAAACGATGTCACATAGGCAACACCAATAAAATACACTCACATATTCATAAAACTTGAGGAAAATTATAAATGATTTATTTTTAATATTTAGGAATTAACCTCACATTAATCCAACATGTAGTGTGTCTAATATGACTAAAAGTGAGAGTTTTTTATTTAAAAGTGATATTTTAGTTCATAACATCCATCACATAGTCAAAAAATGAAAAATTCACTTGGATGGTCATTATAGTTTAGTACAATGGTCCATTATTCATTTTTTTAAGGTATCAGTTAACCACACACTAATTCAACATGTGGTCTAGCCAGTATGTCTAAAAGTTCATTTTTTCAATTTAAAAGTGAAATTTTAGTTCAATTTTTTTTCACATTGTCAAAATAGATCAAACATTATCAAAATTCCATGATACTTTAATAAAAAAAATAATTTATTCATTTTTGAAATGCACAAATTAATATAACATCAATCCACCCATGGTGTGGCTGATATAACTAAAAGTGCATGTTTTCAATTTAAAAGAGACACTTTAGCTCAAAACATGATTTATATAGTCAAAATTGTGAATATTATATTAAATGTCCATGATAATTCAGTAAAATGATTAACGATTCATTAGTGAGATGTAATAATTAATCGCACATTCATTTGTAATGCGGTGTGGCCAGTATGACCGAAGGTGTGATATGACCTTTAATTCTTTTATTTTTCCACATCACTATTACAGATTAAAAAATGGTTTTAATGTTAAAATATTAATTTAATTGGTTAATTATAGTGTAGTGGTTTTTCTAAGTAACATATTAAATTAATTATTTTTATGTTTAAATTAAGTTTTTGTTTTTAGATTATTAAATGTGTCGATATTTGATATTTTTATTAAATTATTTATTTTCTTTTAAAATATTAATTTTAAGTGTTTTAAATTAATTATTGTTTTCTACTAATATAATATTCATTTTTTTTGTTATTAATTAATTAATTAATAGATGTAATTTGTATTTAAATTTTTAATATTTTTTTTAAACTTTTTATATTTCAAAAATGTTTATTTATATTTTATAATGTTTGTTTAGTTTATTTATCTATCAAATATTTATTTTTTCATTAATTAATTACTTATTTATTTAATGTAATCTGAATCTATTTTTTTAATTTTACTATTTTTATATCTTGTATATTTTAACTTACAACATTTAATTAAATTAAAGGGGTTCAATTTAGTTTTAATTATTATTTTAAAAAAATTTAATGATAGATTATTTAATTTAATTTTTTTATTTGTTTTTCGAGGACTAATCGATCTCAACATTTTTTATAAAGGGGTGAAGCGATCATGCTTAACCCCAAGTGACCACATGAATGAGCAAGAGAGTGTTCCCTATAAGAATTTTGGAAAAGAAATTTATTTACCGCATAAAAAAATTTGTACTCAACCGCATGATAAAGCTTGAATTTTTTTAATGATCCGAATCAACCATGTTAAATTAATTGACCATATTTTTTTACTTGAATTAATTGTTCCTAATGATATTTTTTAAAAATTATTGGAGTTATCGTGTTTTTGCATCGATGCATGGAAATATTTTAAAATAATTCCATCATGTATCACCTCGAGAAACCATATAAAGGGTTCTTTTGTGACTTTAAGGAATTGATTTTGTGAAATTAGATGTACCGCAAGGGAAAAATACATACAAACATTCCTTTTACAACTATATAACTAGAGTTGGGTTTTGAAGCTAGAGAGCGTAAATTTGGGTTTGCGACACTAATTAGATTTTGGAAAATTCATGTTTTAAAATATTGACATTGGCTAAGTCATGTTTTTTGATCAAGGAAGTCTTTGATACTGTCTGTAGAAACCAAAACTTGATATGGAATCCCATGAGATGCCAACAACTGATCTTGATGAAGATATCTCAAACTAAATTCATGATAGAATGAAATAAAATTTAAGATAAAGGTAATGAATCCATTCTTCAAGTTTTATTAGAAGTTGATGTAGATAGGAGATGATGTGAGGATGAGTGTAGACTAGGTATCAGTGAAGCTCCAAAAATGGAATTTCAGTTTATAAATATGAAAGGGTGAAATAGAATCCTCTCTTGTATGACTGGTATGGAGAATATCCAGTTCTATTTTCAGCAAGGAAGATATGTGATGAGGTCGGTGAGTAGTATCGAATGTTAAAAATGATGAACAATTTGGTAGAGATTTGAATATTAGTTTTTTTGTCAAAACAACATCCCTGGAAGGTCAGCCAAATCTAATCTCCAAGATGAAGTCTTATTTCAAAGTTGTTTGAAGAATTTTGTTTGTCAGTTTCTAGTTCTTAAGATCAATGTTTATTTATTATAGAGATTATATTCTCTTGAATGATATGATTGCAAGCTTGTTGGAATATGCACATATCATGCTAAGAATGTTTCCTTAATAAGGTGGAGAAATCATTATAAATTATTGTATCATGTTCAAGGGATTTAATTGGATGGTCCAATATAGTGGAACAAGCCAAACCCCCACTAGAACTTTCACTGTTTAGAGTGAATAGTGAAAGTTCCTATGGAATTTTGGCTGCTTCCGCTGGACTAGACCATCCAATGAAATATCCTAAACAGGAGACAATTTTGTTCCTCTGATGAGAAATACCCGAAGAATCTTTTTAAATATTTATAACTAATTTGAATCTTTTCAAGTCTTACCAAAGTACCACCCATAAATGTTTAATCAAGAAGTGGATGATGATTTTCAAGTGTGAGTTTAGGTGGGGATTAGATAGAACTCATGTGGACTGAGACACACTACACATGCTCATAAAAAGGAACAATTTATAGGTCAGATACTACAAAAGGGTTATATGTCACTCAACTTGGGTCCTCAAGATTATGTCAGTAAGATTATAGAATTATCTAGTAACTATCAAAAAAATGTTTTGAACCAGGTAACATGTCTAATTTCATTGTATTTGAAGTTTTAACTATCGGATTAATATTGTCTTAGGTTTAGATCTTGAACCTTGACCTTCAGGCTGGACATTAGATGACTTCCATGTTGTTCTATGGTATTTGGATTATTAAAATAGTGGGGAATAAAAATTAATATTTCTGTTAAAAACTATTAAAATATAGGATAAATATGGTTCCCATCGAATAAAAGCTGAAAGGTTTCTCCATAACTTTGAGGTCAGTGATACCAAGGTGACTACCTTCACACTTCTTCGAGAACTCAAAATAGGTATCGGTCTTACTATTTTGTGCATAATATTTTACAATGTATGTAACAAACAAATAGATAAGTTGTGCATGTACTTTTTTCGATGTTTAATTAGAAAACCATGTAATAAGCTACTAATACAATGCATTGGTATCACAAAATAATTGCAGTGTGCGTTTTTAGGGAATGTTTTGAAAAATTGATGCATTGATATCCACTACTAATTTTGACTGCAAAATTTTAAAATGAATTCCAAGATGACAACTCTACTGAAATTCAAAAAATAAATTCATATTTGGATTTCCCAGTTGAAATTTTTAATTACTTTAGAAGAAGTGGTTTGTGATTTTGAACTGATTTAAAGTGGAAATTTCATATGCACTTTACACTAAAAATTTCCACAAAGAATTATTTTATGATATCTCTATTGGATATTTACACTATGAATTCGTAGGTGGGATTCCCACTTGATATTTTCAAAAGATTCTGAAGACGTTCTCTACGATGTTTAATTGATTTAAAGTAAAAATTACATCTTCTATTTTGATGTTATGAATTATAATTGAATATGATAACCTGTGATCCTGCATTGAAAAGGTTATAATTAATGGGGTCAAGCTGATTTGGGAAGTGTACACGATTTAGATCATTGAAATTCAATATGTTTGAGTATTGTGCATTACTCGTATGACTCTTACATGAGGTAGAATAATAACGATGACAATACTAAATCAAACTAAAATGCATAAATTTTTATCAATAAATATGAAGTTACAGATTTAGAAGGAAACACCCCATCCAATAGAATTTATAAACAAACCACAACCTTAAGTCCATGTATTGTGATGGTTTTTAAATTAGAATTATAATCATATTCAGTTTATGTTTCTTATGGAGGAATTATTGGTTCCAGTATATGGAATCAGTACATTAACCAAGATAAAAATTATATATGTTTAGTAACATCAACATTGTATACATGTAGAAAAGAAGGGTGACGAAGATCATAAAAACATGATGTCAATGTCAAAAATCCACATTATGAAACAAATACTAGTTTTCTAGTTTGAATAGGAGTTTTCTACATGTATAATAAGAAGTTTGAGTGCATAAAACTATTTAAAGAGCATAACCACTCTTTACATTCTCTAGATACTATGTATTCGATGAGGTTGCATTGACACATCAGTGATGCGAATGGTTTGGAGTTGAATGTAAATGATAAAGCTGGTTTTAAGCCTAGTGATTCATTTTCACTTGTAACATCCACTGTAGGTGGGCCCAATATTTTGGATATACATGAGTAGACCAACAGAATTTTTTTGCAGTCTAAAAGACCGATAGAGTTGAATCTTGGTGATGTTGATGGTATTTTACAATACCTAGATAACCAATCAAGGTATAACACATCATTCATATACTCATTCCAACGTGACATGTTTGGTCAAATTAGAAACATATTTTAGGTTAGTCCCAAAATTATTGTGGATTATGAGAATTTTGGAGACATTGTCATGTTTGATACTACCTTCAATAGAAATAAGGAGTGTAGGACTTTGGGATTGTTTGTATCATAAACCCTCATAAAGAGAGTTTAATTTTTGGTGAAACATTGTTATGTGATGACACAATAGACTCATTTAGTTGGTTATTTAATAGTTTTTTTTATTTTTATGGTGGAAAGAATCCTGAGATGATTTTCACAGATCAATATGTAGCTATTTCTAAATCCATTGC
This sequence comes from Viscum album, assembly GCA_963277665.1. Classification (NCBI taxonomy): domain Eukaryota; kingdom Viridiplantae; phylum Streptophyta; class Magnoliopsida; order Santalales; family Viscaceae; genus Viscum; species Viscum album. The sequence goes on from OY728148.1 coordinate 818,638,597, forward strand.
TTTAGCCCTACCTAAAAGAATACATTCCCTATACACTTGGAACTTAATGAAAAAATTAACTAAACACTAAATACCAATAATAAATTATGGGATAAATTTTTTGGATAAATTTAAAAAATGAATGTGTGGGGTTACTGACACTTAAAAATTTGAGTCTTTATGGCAACAAATCCAAGAAAAATGCGGGGATATATATTCTAGATGGTCATTAGATATGTAAAAATTAAGGGGAAATGAGATCATTGTTTCATAAAGGCTAAATCGAAACTAGGCATCCTAAGAACATGATTGAGTGTGGGTTTCAATGGAGTATTAAAGTATTACATGAATTTTAATCTTGGTGACTTAGAATATTACATCAGTTTGACCGTGTGTTGGAGAAGAAACGGTATCAAGAAATGAAGGCTGAATTTTATGGAATATAAAACTCCCACACAATCATTGTTCAAGATAGTACTTTGTACACATAGAATTTTTTTGATCTCTCTCAGCATGAACAATAACTATGTGGTGCTTGTTGCCTCATGTCTTATTATGAAACAGTTGAGCCAAAAATGTTTGTTGTCAGAATAAATGGTTTCTCAAATGATTTTTTAGTTTTTTTTATACCATGAATCACTTATGAGAATTGGTTTTACCTATAATAAATTTGATCATTATTAGTATTTTTGTTTTCATGCACTCAAAATATTTGATAGGTCAGATGTATAATGATTTCCAAAATTATATATCCATAAGAGACGGACATGAAATTCCTATGAAATCCACATGGAATACATGACAGTTAATCATATTTAAGAATATTGTTTAGTATGAAAAGATAAAATTTACCAACAACTAACATGAATAGAAATAAATGTTATAACATAATCCTATGAGTTTGAATAAGGGTATATGATTTGGATGTCAAATCTAAAAAATTATGCGAGGGAATTTTACGACGCTAGAAATAATTTACTCTCCAAACATAGTCAAGACAAATATAACATGGAACATATGAAATAACTAAAATATCATTCAAGAAGAAAGATAAAGGAAAATGAAGTGATAGGTTAACAAGATGTATAGAGTAGGGAAGAAAATGCATACAAAACATACATAATATCACAAATCAAGGGACAAAAAAACATGTAGGTAATTTATATTTTATGATTTTGTTAATAAACTACTACATATAATGATAAAATGGATAAATAATGTTATACTTTTATTATAGGTAAGTTCTAAAGAACAATCAAATTCTAGCTATCATGGTTCTCCTTTCATAGATCACAACGTATGTAATTATTGTACCGTAGTTTGAAAAAGTTTCATATTTAAACACTCTTCAGTGGAAATCATATATTCTGATATTTGAATATACCATAAACTACTATTATGAAACAATTATACTATTTCTCTATTTTAGTTATTAACATAACATTATTACTAGAATTAGGAGGCAATGAAGACCACTTTTTATCCATTTTGAGTAGAAGATTAATCAACCAAGGACTCCTTTCATGGATTCCCTAAAACTAACATCAATGTTCTTCAGGGTCAACTAGTTTATTGAAAAAAGTCATAAAATCAAATCAAAAAAGACAAAATTTTATATAAAAATGCATGGAAAAATGGGGAAACGAGACCCTCTAATAGAAACATTTCAAAATCATACACCACATAATATAATGTTAGAATAATTTTGGGGACCAACATGTTAATGGAAACATTTCAGAATTCAGTTGATCTACGGTTTCAACTATAGATGTCATCATAATGTGAAAATGTTTCTGAAAAACATTTTTTTTATAAATAATTATTTGGGTTTTTGAATTGGATGATTTTTTTAATTGTTTTCTTTTATTATTAAGTTAAAAATGTTGACATCAAGTTTTTGTTTAAATTTCTAATTGATTTTTAGTGTAAATTTACACTTCCATTTTTCAGCACCAAGTTATAGTACTAGAAATTTCCATAGAGAATTTTCACAAAATCAAAGTGGGAATGTCTATTTATGATTTATAGTGTGATTTTTAAGTGGAAATTTTCAATGATAATTTATAGTGGGAATTATATATAGAACATGTTTATAATTGATTCAAAGAATAATATTTTGAGACTAAAAAGTTATATTATATTTTAACAACTATTATATAGTCACATATTACATTAATATTAGCCATATAAATATTTTCATCAAAATCACCAAATGATTGTTTCCGACCCCTATCTACCACCAACACAAATGATCTAAATCAAAGTAGAAATTTCTAGCCATGGTTTATAGTGGGAGTTTCTAGTGGAAATTTTCAATGAGAATTCCAAGGGGAAATCTTCAATTGTACACGTTTCCAATTGATTCCAAGAATAGAGTTTTGAGACTGCAAAGTCACATTAAAGTTTAATAACTATCATATAGGCAAATATTACATCAATATCAGATATATCAATATGATCATCCAAATCACCAAATAACCATTTCCATTCCTTCTCTACCACCCACCCAAATGATCTAAATCAAAGTGGAGATTTCCAATCATGGTTTACAGTGGTTATTTCCAGTGAAAATTTCCAATGAGGATTCCTAGGGGGAATTATATATAGTATGTGTGTCCAAGTAATTCTAAAAATAGACTTTTGAGACTACAAAGTCATATTATAGTTTAACAATAGTCATACAGTCACATATTACATCAATATCTATTATATGAATATGTTCATCCAAATCACTAAATAATTGTTACCACCCCTATCTATTGCCAATACAAATGATCAAAATCAAAGTATAAATTTATAGTAATTGTTTATAATGGGAGTTTCCCATTGAAATTTACAATGATAATTCCTAGTGGTAAATTTGTAACATCTCACTCCATCCTCATTGTATTAAGATGAGGCATAATTTATACTTTTCCTTTGGTGACATCCCCAAGATACCAAATTCGAGAAATAAATACCAAGGACTTCAATACAATTGGAGGATGACTTTCCCTTTAAAAAAAAACAACCACAATTAACATAAAAAAATAAAAAAAACACTAAATGATTCATGAAACCCGAGTAATACAAAAATACATCAATTCTAAGACTATACCATAACCCATATCAGAGTATAGTGTGGAAAAAAAAACCAATATCAGAGTATAAAGTGGAAGACAGAACAAAAAAAAAACTCAAAAAATCCAAAGACACTAACTCAACTGCTCCGAATAGGCTCCAAGCTCCATCCTCCCAATCCATGCTCAAATCATCACAGTTCATCACTAAAGAAATGATATAATTTTCCTTTACCTGTGTCTCAATAAAACAATATCTACAAAAGAATCAAAGTGACAATGCAGGGGGTGAGTAAGGAAAATCAATAATTTTTCCTCAAATGTCTTCCCTACTCATGACACCAGGATAGAACATTCTAACATATTTATATAAAACAATTTAAAAAATTTTAATAGTTTATATCAAATCCGAGAATTTTCTCAACAAAATCACTTCCATTGAAAAAAACCAAACAACCCTTTAAAACTATTTCAAAAATCCATTTGAAATAACCCATTTCAATCCACACATCCACACATACATTCCTAGGTGACAGTTCTATACTCATGAGTAGTCTATCATTTATTTTCTAATCCTTAATAGGGTAACCATATACCAGTGCCCCAATGTCTCATTCCCCTTCAAAAGGGTCATGTCAAAGAAATTGAACACACACAACTAATTATTCCAAAAACATACCAATCCAATTATGTCAACCATTTCAATAAAAAAATATTTTTATTGAAAAACATTCCAAATTTTTTTCCCTAAATCAAACCAAACAACCATTTTTAAAATTGTCATTTTAAAATCATTCAAAAAAGAACATTGCACAAAAATACCATAATTTCATAAACCATCACTAAATAAGGTTTCTACCAAGATTTTTACAAAAATATTACAATAAAATTCATTAATTTTAAAAAATTTAGAGCCAAGTATTTATGTTCTAACAAGAGGAGTAATCAGTGAAGCCAACTACCTCAAAAACATCATAAAAAAATAACAACACAAATTCCTCAACAAAACTGGGTTGAAAGTACAAAAACCCACCTTATATCTCATTCCCTATAAAAAGAAAAATCTCATAATTATTGGAATAAAATATCATATATCTATCCCCAATGTACTAGATCTATGAATCCAAGAGAGGGAAGAAGAAGAGATCTAAGAAAAACCACCAAGAATGGAGTCTTTCCAAGAAATATGGCCTTCAATGCACCGTGATTTGCTAACGAATCACTCATGGATTGAAAGTAAGGGTATCCAAATCCTTTGGGATGATATAAACACGAGTTAAGGTAAAATTAGTGAAAAATATAGTTTTAGAGTAAAATCAAAATCAAATCCACAATTTTTAGATATAATTTTTTCCATTCAGGTTAGGGTGCACCATTAGGAAAATCATGCGATAACTATCAAAATGCATATATACCCAAAATCATGGGTTCTCCTAGGTGTCAGCATAGTTTGGAAAAATAATGCACTTAACCATGCACCTACCTAGATCCCACTGCCTCACTTTTCATAGTTTTTTGTAGGAGTTTCACATTTTGTACTAACCACGCTCCAACCATACACCTCTATAAAATCCCATAAAATATTCCAAAAGTCCTCCAAACCCTCCCAAAATTCACCAAAGAACGTTACATACTTAAAAATAATAAATAAAGGGTACTTAATTGAATATGGGATGCTACATTCTCCACACCATTGGCATTTATGTCCTCTGAAAGTAGAAAACAACCATTTCCTTGAAAGAGTTCTTATCATTGCTTGACCATTTCATTTGCAAGTTCCCATGTTTCTTCCAGAGTCTAACCATGTTGCCACAAAACCTACACTAAAAAAACAATTTTACCATGAAATAATTTCTCATTCCTATCCAAAATCAGTATCAAGATATGAACCAATAAATCATTTGGATCAAGGTCAATGTGATCCCAAAGAATCACATGGTTAGGAATAGGCTGATACTTGTTGAGTTGAGATACATGAAACACATTGTGCAGTAAACTGAACCATGGTGGTAATTCTAATTGATTTTCCACCTCACAAACTCATTAAAGTATCTCAAAAGAAACTATGTATCATGGATATAACTTACCATGCTTCAAAAAATGATGATGCCAAATCCTTGGAGAGATTCTTAAGAACACATTATCACTCACCTTAAATGGTAACGACCATCGTCGATGATTCACTACTACAAAAATGGGCAAGGGAAGCGCTACCCCTTTAAAAGCACTAAAAAAAGGCTGATAAAAGGGTGACCTTTATCAGCGCTAAAAAAAGCACTAATAAAGGCCCCCCTTTATCCGCACTTTTTTAGCACTGTTAAAGGGGCCCCCTTTATCAGTATTTTTTTAGGACTGCTGATAAATGGGGGTTTTATCAGCTCGCATTTTCCTAGCACAGATAAATGTGTATATTTCAAAAAAAATCATAAGAAATAATATATTTATATATAAGTATATTTATATTGACATAAATATAATAAATATTTTTGAAAATATATTTTATATTGATTTGATACATCGTAGACCCAAAATGGACACCCCAGAGTAGAAATTATGGCCGTTTGTAGGGATTAAAGACCTTTTAATACTTTGAAGAATATGATGAGGTATTATAATGGTCATCGTAGTGTAGGTATGGTCTCATGATTTGATTTGATATGTGGTTGAGGCAAAACGGACACATGGAGCAGAAGTCATGGCAAAACGGACCCCCAGAGCCAAACTTATGACTATTCAGAGGGTTTTTGATCTTTTTTGAACCTCAAAGAACGTGAAAAGGGGTTCAGTGATCACCGAAGTGTGTAACTTTTTGAAAGCTTCGATTTGATATGTCGTAGAGCCAAAATGAACACTCGGAGTAGAAGTTATTATCATTTGAAATTTTGCAACTCTCGTATCTCCTAAAACCCTAAAAAACCATCAACTCACTAAAACGAGCATAACTTCCACTCCGGTTTTCCATTTGAGTGTCGTGACTAGTTAAATCGAATCTCTTAAAATGAGTGACGACCATGTTTAGTCCAAACCATTAGAAGATTAGAGGAACGAAAGATATATCACTTATAGAACTCAAAAAAAAAGTCCAACTTCAAACAGCCATAACATTCACTCCGGGTGTCTTTTTGGGCTCTACCACATGTCAAATCAAAGGCAGTGAAGAGATATACACATCAGGTTGATTTATACATAGTTTCAATCACCTTTGGGACCCGAAAATCCCAAAAAACCACGAAAAGGCATCCAAAACTCAGTTTCCGTATCCGGACCCCTATCAAATTTTTATTAAAACGGTCATAACTTCTGATTTGTGTGTTTGTTCGGATCCGACACCTGTTTTATCATAGTTCGTTCCATGTGCTTAATTTTGACTATTCACGGAGTTGAAATGGACACCAAGGTAATAAGTTATATCTTTTATAGTGACTGGATTTTTTTTTGTTTTTTGAGACCCTATTTCTAGCACTTTTGTATATACATATTAATATATAATATTTGTAAATATATATAAATATGTATAATTATACCTACATATATGCATATATATAATATATATTTGTGTGTGTGTGTGTGTTGTATATATGTATGTATGTATGTATGTATTTATTTATTTAAAATAACACACATAAGAAAACATATTTTATAAATGTATTTAAAACTAATCTTATAAATATATATTAATACATATTAATATAAAAATAAATATAATGATAAAAGATTATAACTATATATATATATTAATATATATTAATATACGGATATATATATGTATATATTAATAGGACTATACATATATATGTTAATATACAGATATATATATTAATTTAAATAAATATAAATATATTAATATATGAGTAAATATAAATAAATATAACTAAATATAACTAAATATAACTAAATATAACTAAATATAACTAAATATATATATATATATATAAATAAATATATTAATAAATGAAAAGAAAAGGAATATGGTGGAGTGGTAAAGGCTTAGGCACGCATGCAAGAGGTCTCGAGTTCGAATGCTGGGGGAGGTAGGTCGTGCACGTAGGTGTGAGGAATTAACTAACAGTATTAAAGGGTGAGCACTGTTAAAGGGGTCAGGGCTGGGTGGAGCTGGCTGGGGTGTTCGTCGGCTATCATGAGCAGTGGGCGCTATTAAAGGGTGGCTTCAAGCAGTTTTGAAGCCCCCCAGAATTGCAAAAAAATAATAATATATTTTTCACCTTTTATCAGTGCTTTTTAAAAGCATTTATAAAGGACCATTTTATCAGCGCTTTTTTTAGTGATGATAAAAGGGGGCTTTATCAGCACTTTTCTGAGCGCTGATAAAAGGGACCCCCTATCTTTTCCTTGATTAACAACACTTTTTTAGTGTTGTTAATCTACATTTATAGCACTGATAAAGGCCATATTTTTAGTAGTGATTCGCATATGATTTCTATTGAATCTGAGACATCTCTATCATTTTACTGATCAAATGAATCTTATCTATTGTCACTTGGAAAAGTCTTGGTCTAACTAGTGAAATATCACATGTTTCCACCCAACAAAGTGGAGAACGATAAGGACGCCCATACAATGCTTAAAAAAGAACCATATGTATTGAGGCATGATAACTATTTTTATATGAGAACTCCATTAATGGTACATTATACTCCCATGATCCACCAAAATCCATTACACAATCTTGAATCATCTCTTCCAATGTTTGTATCATCTTTTTGGATTTTCCATCCATCTGATGATGATATATCATACTCATGATCAATTGAGTCCTAAGCACCTACTATATGAATTTATAAAAACAAGAAATAAACCTCATATCTCAGGTTGATAATATGAAAATTGGTACTTCATGCCTCTTTACTACTTCTATTAGATATATATTTTAGACAAGTCCTTCACCGTATGAGGTTCATGAATAGGGATGAAATGAGCTAACATTGTGATCCAATCCACTATCACCCACATGGAATCGTATTTTCAAACCATTTTTTAGAGACTTGTCAAAAAATTCATGTCTACCTTCTCCCATTTCCAAATAGTAATAGGTAATGATTGAAAAATACCTACTGGTCGTTGATTCTATTCCTTAACTTGCTAACAGGTGAGGAATCTTGAAAAAACTCAACCATATTCCTTTTCATTCTAACCCACAAAAATTTTCCTTTCAACGCCTTATAAATATTCTATATTCCAAGTTGAATTAACCATCTTGAATGGTGGTATGTATGGAGAATATTTTAATGAAATGGTATAGATACAACCATCCATTCTTGAAACCTAAAAAATTTACTATCATCGAGTTTCCATCCCTCAATGGTATCCCCACCATTATGTTTTGACCACATAATAACACATTCTAAATCATATTTCTATGCCTCTTTAACCATCTCCACCAGATCAGAAACCAAATATACTAGAAAAAAACCTCAAAATTTCCTTGATCTTCATAATCCAGGTGTATATCATTTATCACTAACATCAACTAGAACTATTCTAAAGCCTCTTTTTACAAATGAGCATATTAATTTCTTCTTAATTAATCCACCACCTAATTTCCATTACCTGATTTATACAACAATTAAAATTAAAACATTTTGAGATACTCCATCCATCCTTTTTTCTCAGATTCAAATATTTTTGTGAGATAATTCATTTCAAGATCTTATATTCCATAAACACTATAAATTTCTCACCATAGAGGTAATGATGTAACGTTATAAAATAACAGACTATAGTAGACAACTCAAAATCATGTGTTGGGTAGTTATTTTCATGAAATTATAACTGGCATGATCCATAAGCAACAACATGATCTCCCTACATGAGAACACATCCCAAACCAGATCTTAAAGAATCACAATACACCACAAACCCTTGTCCTAGTTCTACGATAATAAAGATTGGTGTTGATTTAAGGCTAATATGAAGCTCTTGAAAATACATATGACCTTCATCATTCCATTATAATGGAACCTTTTCCTTATCAAATAAATCACAGGTGAATCTAGTAGTGAAAAATAATGAATAAAACATCTATAATAACTAGGTAATTCAAGGAAAATGCAAATCTCAAAGAAATTATTTGGTGGTTTCCAAGAGATAACAACTTCTATCTTTTATGGATCGATAGAAACACCTCTTTCAGAGATTACATGGTCAAGGAAACATACCTATTGTATCCAAAAATCACACTTTGGTAATTTGGCATACGGAAAATGATCCCAAAAAAATTCCTAACACTGTCAACAAGTGTTTCTCATTCTCATACCTTGTCCCTAAATACACTAATATTTCTCCCAAAAACACCACCACAAAAGAATCTTGATGGCTATGAAATATCAAATTCATCAATTCTATAAAGACTACTGGTCCATTTTTAATATCTAAAGGTATAAAAACATACTTTTAATGGCCATATCTACTTCTAAATGTTATTTTCAGAATATCCACCATTCAAACCCGCAATTGGTGATATTCTGATCACAAGTCAATTTTAGAAAACCACTAAGATCCTATTAATTGATAAAAAATATCATCAATTAATGAAATTGGATACAAAATATTTATTATAACTTGGTTAATATTATGATAATCTATACAAAACTTAATATTTTCATCCATTTTTTTCACAAACAAGACTGGTACTTCCCACAGAGACGTTCTAGGATGAACGAACCATTTTCTTTTGAACTCTTCCCACTATAATTTCAATTCAATTAACTATATTGGTTCCATTAGATAATATGGAAGGTAAATAGGATTGGTCCCTAGTAAGAAAATAATCATAAACTTTACTTCTCTTGTGGGTTGCATCCTTGATAAATGTTTGGGAAAAAACATCTGGAAACTGATCAACAACTACTGTAAAACAGTTACCCATGATCTCATCCACCGATTCCAAATACAAAGCTTCAAACTGGTATAATATCATTCCAATTAACCATTCCAAAAATCCTACTATACCTACCTTTTACATTTTGGTCTTCATTAAAGGTATTTTCGATGCCATACTTACTCATAAAACTAACCTTTTAGTTATAAAAATCAAAGTGAGCCTCAAACATTGTAAACTAATCAATATCCAGTATTATGTCATATAAATACATCTCAAGAATAGATAAATACCATATAAAATAAGCTCCATCAATTTGTATTGAACATGATTTTCATATAAAGTCTCAATACTCTCTTTGACCCAGAGGTGTTTAAGGTTTCAAAACAAAAAATTTCATCTCAAAATTTAAACACAGAAGATCAACAATAAGATAAGAAATAAACGAATGGGATGCACCCATATCAAACAAATATTTCATAATAGTAGAAATACAAATAATTATACTTCTCACCATCGATGGTCAAGATTGATCATCTAAAATAACTTTCTCATCTATATATAACTGCCTACTCGTTGAACTTTGTTCTGTATTACCTTTTAGAGATTTCTCTTATTAAGGAGTCATGGTATTTATAGAATCACCATGACTAACTTAGTTATTCTGATTAGAGGTATTATTCTACCCTCATCCCATCAAAGCATACAGAATTTTCAAAACATGAGTTGTGTCCCAAAAACCCAACCTTGGAGTAATAAAAAACAATGCTGAAGATGCCCCATCTTGTTACAATTGTGGAATGCTCTCGGGGGTTTTGTACAATCTTTCTTGTGATAAAAATAACCAAATTATAAACATAGAACATTAATTTTGGGTTTTGGAGGAAGATTCATATATCCGTCCATCTAATTCTAAGTCAACCCACTACATTGGAAATAAGTGTCCCACTTCAACTTTTTCCCATCATTATAGTTCCCACCATTTTTCTATAGGTATAAATAGGATTCCTCCGCCATTACCTCCTGAGATGTCCCTTTCTGCCATTTTCACTCTATTGACCATCTCTATATAATCTGTTATATAGAGCATGAAAATCTTTGAGCAGATTCATTACCTCATCCCCGATTGAAAAATTCATGCCTTCAAGGATGCACTAGCAGCAACTTCAGGTGCAATGTGAAATAAATTCATAAATTTAGTTTCATTATCTATCACATGGATATTATCCTTCTTTAAGTTGAAAAAGTCCATCGTTCTTTTAATCCTAAAAGCATGAGGATAGAATTGTTTATTAAACAATTCTTCAAAATCCTCCCATGAAACTACTTGGTCTAATTTATCCTAAACTACAAAATCCCATCAATGGTATTAAAGATCTTACGAAATATATATTTCCAACTTAAATTTTATCTCTTTTGGTGTTCCTATGAAATCTAATATTTGAATAATCCTATTCTCCCATGCCTTTGATTTCTTTCATTCCAAATCATACCAAAAGATGGGTGGATTATTTTTCTAGAACTGAATAAAATGATCCACTTTCCTTGGTCCATCCCTTATGTTCCCTCTATCGATAACATGAAATTATTGGAAAATACTCTAAACCAGCTGTTGGTTAACATGTTGCTTAGGTGAAACCACATTCTAAGAAGCTTCTTCTAGTTGGTTTCTTTGATGCCTACTGGGTTCAATTTACTATAACAAAAAAATTCCATAATTATCACTCTTTAGAAACTGAAGGATTATAAATTTCAAACTATCATGTCATAGCTATCACAATAAGGCTTTCCCAAAATAAATAATTTTTTGATTCCTAATATTTTTTGAAATTTTCACCATGATTTTAAAAATCAAACCATTTTCAAAATACCATTATAATGCCTTTTCAAAATACCACATTTCAAAACAAGGTCAACATCCTTCAAAATTCAACATGTTTTCACCACATCATAAATCATTACTCAAAATTAAATATACACTCCTAGTGTAAAGTCATTTCTATAATGCATCTTATATAATCCCTTGGTTTTTTTACATTAACATTACATCTCTTTTTTGGAATAATTAAAACATTGAACAAGAAGTCTCCCAAAGACTGTATTAGTCTAGTGCCTTTGGAAACATTGAACAATAAACATTGGTAAATTGATGAGCTACGTCATCTCCCACTTGGTTATTCTTTACTATAACCCTTCTTAAACAAATCAAACATAATTCATATATTCATAACCTAGGATATGGAAACATAAAAGGGGTGAGATCAGATGCTCTATAAGGGTAAATAAGGGAGATATATATTTATAATCATTAGAATAAGGGTATGAGAATATGATCATGAAAATAGAAGATCAAACCCTACATATCAAATAAAATTAACATGAATAATGGAATAAATCTTAAAAGTTCATAAGATATAAATCATAAGGAAATTAAGAACATAATACATGAAATCATAACATAGGAATAACACATGGAATAGTGGAAGACACATAAGCATATATAATGATTTCCATTGTAGTCAAGGTATCGCTGCCAAGGCCATCTTAGTGGAAAAAGTCCTTTACTGAATCAGGTTCACACCTTGTTCTAGCCCTGTATTACTGAACCGAGTTCACTCCTAGTTCTATCCCTATAATACTGAACCGATTTCATTTCTCATTCTAGCCCTATCATACTAAATCGAGTTCATTTCTCATTCTAACTATGTATATCTCATGAGATACTATTATTTACCCAATGCATTGGATGGAGATATTGGTCTCACCCATTTCATAATGAAATCATACATACATGTGCCACAAGATCATTAAAAATCACATCACAACCAATGAAATGAAATGGGTGTCAAAAAAATGTAATCCTGTCTTAACCAATCAAAAATACATGCTTAATAATAATTTCATCAAATAATAACATGTGATAGAAAGTGGGTTTCAAAATAATATAACCCGTGGAATAGAAATGGGTGTTATAGGCATAAGTCCATCAAAATATAAACCATTAAAAAAAGAATATGAATGTAACATTTTGATCATTTATTATAATGGAATGAGAAAAATCAACAGATGTCATCGTAGATGGAAAGTAACATGAAATGATATTTTGAAAAAAATTCTTGAGAAAAATATCCATTCTTGTTTGAAAAAAGGTTCTTTAAAACATAAAAATATTTTGAAAACCATTCTATTATAAATAAAAATGAAATATTATAAAGAAATATTTGAAAACATTTTTCTTTGAAAAAATATAAAGAGATCTTGAAAACATTTTTAAAACCATTTTCATTAAAAAATATAAAAGGAGTTTGAAATATTTTTGAAAACCATTTCTTTAAAAATACTTTAAAAAATTATAAATTACACTTGAAATCATTTTGAAATTTTTTTTCCTTAAAAACTTATAAAAAATATTGAAAACTTAAAATGAAAGCTTTGAAAACATTTTGAAAAAAACATTATTTAAAAACTTATAAACTAATCTAGAAAACATTTTGAAAACCATTTTCCTTAAACACTTATAAAAAATCTTAAAAACTTTTTGAAAAACACTTTCCTTGAAAAATAATTTGAAAACATATAATGAAGTCATTAAACCATTATGAAAAAATTTATTTAAAATTTATTTTCAAAAAACATTTTCTTAAAAAATTAACCTTTTAAACATTCAAAGGAACCTTCATTAAAATGACATCAGGTAAATCTCTATATGTCGTATGAGGTAAAAAGAGCATTTCTTTTGTATGATAAAAGGTTAGAAAAATTCCTTCTTCGAAAAGTAGAAATAATATTCTTATAAAAAATTTGTTAAAAAGGGTAATAAATTATTTTAAATATTATAGGATAAGAATATAATATTCTTGGAAACCCTTTTTTTTTAAAACATGGTTTTGAAGGAATATAGATTTTCGACCGAAGAGAGGATAAATTTGGGATTTCTTAAAAACACTTTCTTAACTTTATTATGTAAAATAGAGTAAAAAAATAGTAACAATACATGAATATATCATTAATAAACATAGGATAAATAAATTCACAAGTTTTATTGAGATATGTATTATTATATTTCAACAAATGAAGCATAATCATAAACAATCTCGAAAATCAATGAGATTGTTTCAATAAACTATTATCACTTAGTAAATTTGAACCATTATACCCATGTAAGAAATTGAAATTATGTGAAGATTAAATAATTATTAAATAAATTATATTCATTATGTATCATGTCAAATATATGTGTATACACCTTGAGAAATAATGTTGACACATAATAAAACATGTGTCTCAAAGAAGGGAAATTAAGAAAAAACATTCTTATAGATTTGGTAGCTTTAGAAACATTTATCCCATGAAAAAAAGATCATAAAATGGATATTTATATACACATAAATTTAAGTATAATAATAATTTAATATTTCCATGGGTAGTATACACCCCACAAAAAAGGAATCAGTGGTGAATAAAGCATGTATCTCATGGAAATAAAAAGTGATATGAAATCGACTTACCATGTATCCTGAATCTATTCATAATCATATAAGATTCCTGTATAATAAATATAATTTTATTATAAATATATTATATAATAATATCAGTATATCTAATACAATTCATGGTTTTATTATGACCTTATGTTTCCCTCCTATTAATAATTATATGTTAAGGTTTAACTTCGGGTAATATTCACTTTGTTCTTCGCATGTGTCTTAATATGTTATATATTTGGTCCTTATACTTATATCATGATTTAAATAATGTAAAACAAGATATAAAAATAATCTATATTCAGTATATATGTATTATAATAATATATGTAATATAGATGTATGAAATGGAATACACCGTTCATGGAGACAGTAAGTCATATCTACGCATGAATGCTATTTCCATTTTTAATTATCTTATTGAAAGAAAGAAAGTAAATGGTATATATATATATATAATTATTATAGTATAATTATTATATCATATATATAATATAAGTTCACTAAACACATACTTAATGCATTATACGTAGTGTGTGAATGAATCAGATCGTTTTGAGGGGCGGTAGTACACACTTCCTCAAACGAAATTATCATGTTTTCACAAAATGGAAAATATGAAGATATGTGTTGTAAAAGAATTACATATGAATAAATACATACTAAATATAATATATAAAATATATAAATATATTTTCCATCATAATTTACACCATGATATGTGGTAAGAAAAAATTAACAATCATCATTTCGTGATGCAGTAGTTCTCCATACACATAAACAATATGTTTGTTACCTATTAGATCGATGTGTGTGTAAGTACAGGTAACAAAAATAGAATAAAAACATCCTAGTATATTTAGGATAATTTTTTATTACAAATTAATGTAATAATAAGATTTTATAGGTTGGATAATGTAAATAACATAAAATAACTCAAGGAAGAATGTTACCTCGTATTTGGGTAACTCCTTCTAGTTTGTACCAAATGGATTCCTTGGATTGATTTATGCCCATGGGGAGGCTAATAGGATGATTGGATGCATTTTTAGGATCTAATTTGGAATATATTGGTTGATAAAAAGTGTCTTGATAGGTGTGAGTAAGTGGGAGGAGTGGAGGCATTTTTACATTGGAGGAGGAGTGGCACTCTTGTAAAACATTTGAAGAGAAATCCACCCACGTTTTTCATGTTGCAAGTGGATACAATAATTTACCAAATTCAATAAAAGGGATTATAGGTTCTAATTATATCTATCAAATGGATCTTGGGAATGTTTCTAGATCATTTGGTCCATTAAGATTAATGTTTAGTCCCTTATTAAGCTTAATTTTACCTTAATCATTATAATTAATTTAAATTACTTTCAACAATCCTCCAACAGCTCGAAGGCCTTAGATTTTTATTATTTTGCGAAACTCCCTTTTAAGGGAATAAGGGGAACCCAACAGACTTCATGGATATAGAAAATTACATGACCCAAGGATCAAGAAAATAAAACCTAGATTGACAACTTGGAGCTACCTCTCCCCGGCATTTACAACATGAAAAAGCACTCCACCGATGCAAGACTGGATGACTAGAAATTGTCCTGTGTCAAAGCACATGCTCGATCAGATGGCTGATTCCATACCCTCTCTAACATCCAATTCAGTGAATCCTAAAAAGGTGAACCACCCACTCTGAAGCCTCCTTTGAGGCATGTTTCTTGAGGTCGAGTCCGGCTGAATATTCATATCCTGAGTCTTGAAAACCAATCCAAAATTCGTAATAAAATCTCCAAAAATGTGCATGACAAAGAAACACCATTAATTGCCATCCCAAATAGACCCCACCGCACTCCATGAACCACCCCACCACCATAGCCGCAGATGCCTGAAAGACAATCCAGGTGAAGAGAGTCCAAGCCACTGTCACCTAGGACTAAATGCCTAAACCCGTGCCAAGGTAATGCCACTGATTAGGGGATACTGGTCATCCTGCAATAGAAACGCCACTCTGGGCATGTATCCACTCTATTCAGAACCACAGATGCACCCTCACTAGGTTCTGAAGAAAGCCGGTCATGTTGGCGAGAAAACAAAAGGAAGGTTTAGTGGTGAACCCAATTCGAAGAACCAGAACAACCAACGAGCCACCAAAACCCAACCTGATGAACAAATCCACAGGAACCAAACCAAAAAATCCTAAAAAAAACTCATAGCCACGCCCAAATCTAGATTATACCCCCTCCAAGACACTGCAATCTAAAGTGGATCCACACCTAAAACATGACGGAGACCTCACCTGGCCATGACTGACTAACAGGGTAGCCGAAACTGAATCAACGCCGCTAGACAGACCAAGACGCACCAAACCACACCAAGGTCGGAACTGAGCCAAGCCAGGTCGTCACCGGGATTTACCGAAACGCCGCTCGGAAGCTCGGCCACACCAATCTGAGCGTTGAATCGCCACCGAGAAGAACCGGGACCATGTTTTTGAAACAAGACCAGGGCATCGTTAGGAAGAAACGCATCTTTGCCCGAAGGCCTAGCCGTGCTAAGCCGAACGCTGAACGCCGAGCCGCGTTTCCACCTAAGACGTGGAGGCCCTAGATCCCTTTCACACCACACCAGAACCAGACGCGCCCACCAATCTGACACTATAGATCTACGTGATCGAACCCAAGCTAAAGGGGGAAGGAGGAAGCAAAGTCGGATGAAACCCTACAGCCACTAATGGGGGAGAGGATGCTGCTCCGAGGGTATCCTTAATTACTTTTAGCAATCATTTTGGAAAAAAATACATTGAAGTTATTAGATTTTATAAATTATGATTATTCAAAAAATGGAATTCATTTTTAAAAATTAAAATCACAGAATTGGCATGAATTAATTAAAATTTAATTTCATAGTCAGGTCGACAATGTGGGTTTTTAAAGTAAAAATGTTTAAAAGTTTGCTGTGTTTTTAAATTCAATTTCAAAGAGAAATTGATTTCAATAACCCAAATTTGGTTGATTGATAAAACTATTATTCAATTGAACTTTGAATCCAAATTAAAATATAATTTATCCATATAAATAAATTTGATGAAAAAGCATTTTTGAATTAAAATTCAGTATTTTTCACTATTTATCCAAAAAACGAAGTTTCTCAGAAAAATCCCAAAAATTAACCCTAATCTAATTTTGACATTATAATTTCAAAAATTAAGTTTATTTAAAAAAATTAAATTTCTAAATTTATATAAAATTAGTTTTATAATTGTTCATATAAGGATATTAAAAGCGGTTCAATTGAGAAAAAATTATTTTTAAACATATAAGGATGTTACCAAAAAATTATATCTTTTATTATCAATATGTTTTATTTATATAAAACCATTATAAAAAATATTTTAAAAGTAATTATTACTATTCATATTACTAGGTTTAATGACTAATTTATAATTATCTCATTTAAATAATCATAAAAATAAAATGATGTTTCGTAAAAACTCAGTGTTGTGTGTAATGTACGCCAAGTCGGTGTCACATGTAACATATTCCAAATAAAAGATACATGTAAAAGAAGCTAAAATTTATGTTCCATGTTGTTCATGATTAACATGGTGTTTCATATAACATAATTAAAACATATTTCTTTTATAAAATAAACTATATTTAGTGTTGCGTGAAATGAAAAATTTAAAAAAGATTAAATTAATTAGAAACAATATATTTCAAAAAATCTTAGGGTGTTACATTATAAGCCCCTTAAAATGAATATCACCATCAAATTTCATCTGGGTTATCAAAGATATATTACTTTTAAGTTCCTTTAATATAATCCCACATCGTAAAAATGAACACTAAAACTTCCGTTAAGAAAATAAATTTGGAACCAAAATGGTTACCCAGAGTAAAACAAAGTCGGGTTTCCACACATGAGAACATAGGTGGAAAGTGAAAACATGGACATGGAAGAGAAATATAACTATCTTTTTCTAGAGGAGAGATATAGAGAACTTAGTCATGAGAAAGTTAACAACCACAAATCCATAATTCTATGATGATTTATGGGGGCATTTGATTCATCAGAAAAGAATGTACTAAGGTAACCATTTCAGTTTCAATATCATTTCCCAAAGGATAAGGAATTTTCAATGGAAGTTATAATTATTTGATTTTATTTCCTTTTATATGCACAATCTCAACCTTTGGTTGTACCCTATGAAATGAATGAAAATATTTTTCATTCCTGTAGTAATAAAATATCATGAGATCCATGATAAGTCATCCCATATCCCTTTAGTTACCATAAACTCAAAATTATTAGAGCAGGTTATCCATTATGCATAAATCCTTATGTGGTGAGATAATACTTTAGTCTCAAAAACTTCATCTGATGTTTAACATAAACATCCCATAAATAGTTAACCTTATAACCCTTTTGGATGATGAAAATCCAAAACATTATAAATAAAGTCACGAAATTAACTTAACATTGATCCCCCATATATCAAAATTTATCTCCTTAGTTATCACATTTCAAACATGTGAATACTATCATTGTATATTCTCTTGAAATATGGTAATAACCTGAATTACCATAAATAATTTTGGAAAACATGCATTCTTCATCATTCCAAAGGTTACAAGATATATTCCATAAATCTAAGAAGTTTTAAAATTCATCCATGATAACATAGACTACTTTTTCAACAGATCCTTTATCTGTTATGAGGTAATCAATACTATCCAATTTATGTCTTCATATCCAACATATATTTATACAAACAACAATATCTTAACATAGGGAAAATATTATGGTTTATCTTACCTTAATCAAAATATCACCTTGTCATTAACTCACTTTTCCATTCCATCAGAAACATTCAACATAATATTTTAAATCCTTACCGAAAAAAATAAACTGGACAATCCTTGTTTATTTCACCATTCATATAACATAACTTCTGAATCCAAAATACCAAAAAAATTGATTATTACACTTTATACATAATCCATAAGAAGGATTACTAATTTTATTACTTAATACCTCTTTCCTATCACATATCATCTATAGTATCATCATCATCAGAAATATATCCATTACTTACACCACCTTGCTAATTCTCTTTAAGAGATTTCCTCTTGGGAAATTAAGTTGCATAATGATGATTTATTCCAAACTTAAAACCATTTAACTTATATGGTGTCTTAGGGAGGAAAATATTCTCATCCATTTCACTAACCAAACTATTCATTTTTATTTTACAGTCACTTTCTTTGTGTCCTTATTTTACAAAATCAAAACATCTTCTTGTTCCTCTAATACATTCACTTAGGTGATTCTTTACACATTATTGACATAAAAGAAATGGAATATTCTTTACTCTACATTATCCATTACCTAAACTCTCAGTAAACTCTTTCCTTATTTTACTTTGTGAGTCCAAGAGTTGGTTAAGGTACACATTATTTGTCATGTTCCATGAAAAATGATTAGACATTATCACTACATCTTTCACTCTAGTGATCATCCCAATTAACTTGTCATTAACAAATCATCCATCACATTCAACATTAATTAAGTTCCTTTTGGTTCCCTCCATTGACTAAAACTAAAAGTACAGTGTGATAATTACTTATCATATCAAAAAAACACATAATCACGAAAATACTTACTTATAGTATGTCTAAATCATGACACCTTTCTTAATCTATGACACCCTAGGTTCATCCTAGGTTATTCATAGGTAACTTATATTTAAATCTTTCATGATGGTTCATGAAGAGTTTTTGAATTCCTAAAGAATATCCCCTGGGAGTGTCAAACTAGGTGTGAAACAAGGCTTGTTGTCATGTAGCAGATTACCCCAAGTCAGGCCTGGAACATCTTGTCAGAGTTGTTACCCCTAGGTACATCTGTGCTAGAGCCATATCCACTTGTAGTAACCAGACATGAATTTATTTCAAGGAAACCACTCACTCTATCCTTTACCAAAATTCCAAGACATTTTCCTATACATTTCCTAATCTTTAAACTTATCCTTATACATGTCCTTTGAGATATCACTAAGTTTTTATCACTCAATATTCCAAAGGTTAACTAAACCTTTGATCTAATACTAACTATAACAACACTTGATTTTTATACATTAACATTATATCTCTTTTGTGGAATACTTAAACCATTAAACAAACAGATGCTCAAAGTCCGTAATAGTTTAGTGCCTTTGAAAACATGGAATCATAAACAATGGTACATAGATGAGCTACATAATATCTCACTAGGTTCTTCTTAACTATCCCCTTCTTAGAAACATCAAACATAATACATATCTTCATAACCTAGGGGATGGAAACATAAAAAGGTGGGATCTCAGATGGTCAGTAAGGGTAAAAAAGGGATCTATGTAAACATAATCATGAGTATAAGGGTATGAGAACATGATCATGAAAATATAAGATCATACCATGCATATCAAAGATCATAAACATAAATAATGTCATAAATCTTGTTAGTTCATAAGATATTAATCATAAGGAAATAAAGAACATAATCTACAAAATTATAACATAAGAATAAAACATGTAATTATGGTAGACACATAATCATATATAATTATTTCTATTGCAGTGAAGGCATCACTTCCAATGCCATCTTAGTGAAAAAAGTCCTTTACTAAGTCAGGTTCACACACCGTTCTAGCCCTGTATTACTGAACCAAGTTCACTCCTTATTCCAACCCTATAATACTAAACCGATTACATTTCTCATTTTATCCCTGTAATACTAAATTGAGTTCATTTCTCATTCTAACTATGTCTACATCCTAAGATATAAATCTTTACCCAATGCATTATAGGGAGATATAGGTCTCGACCATCTCATAATGAAATAATATATGTATTTTACATAAGATCATTAAAAATTATATCATAACCCATGAAATGAAATGAGTTTCATAAGCATTTAATCATATCTTAACATGTTAAAAAAGTACAGGTTTCATAATCATTTCATCAAACCATTTCCTGTGAAATGAAGTGATTTTCAAAAGAATATAACTTGTGGAATAGAAAAGGGTTTCATATGTATCATTCCATCAAAACATAAACCATTCAAGTAATAATATGAATGGAACCTTTGTATCATTGCCTATAAGGTATTGAGTAACATCAATAGTTCCAACCTTAGATGGAAAATAACTTAGAAATATATTTTGAAAATTTTTTTTGAGTAAAATATCTTTTCTTCTTTTAATAAAGGATATTTAAAATATAAAAACCATTTGAAAACCATTTCCTTGTAAATAAAATTGAAATCTTATAAATTAATCTTTGAAAACCATTTTCAAAAATATTTCTTTGAAAACATATCAATATAGATTGAAAACATTTTGAAAAATATTTTCCATGAAAACATATAAAATGAATTTGAATTTTTTTTTTAAAAAATTCTTTTAAAATACATTTAAAACTTATAAATAAGGATTGAAAACGTTTTGTAAATAATATTCCTTGAAAACTTATAAAAGAATCTTGAAAACATTTTGAAAACAATTTTCCTTGAAAACATATAAATTAATGTTGAAAACATTTTAAAAACTATTTTCCTTAAAAACTTATAAAATAATCTTAAAGACATTTTTTGAAAAACTCTTTCCTTGAAAATTACTTTGAAAAATTATAAAGAAATAATGAAAAGTTTTTTTAAAAAATTATTTGAATTTTTTTAAAAAAAAATCATAAAAATTTACCCTTTTAAACCTGAAAATGTAGCTTCTAGTGAATGACAGTAGGTAATTTCGTACTTTTCATACGAGGTAATAAGAACATTGCATTTTCATTGTAAAAGGATAGAAATATTATTTATTTGGAAATATAAAATATTGCTCTGAAAACATTGGTAAAAGAGAAAAATATATTTTTTAAAATATTATAGGATAATAGTACAATATTCTTGGAAACCCTTTTTAGAAAAAAATGTTTTGAAGGAACACAGATTTCTGACTAAAGTGAGGGTAAAGTCGGGCTTTCTTAAAAACATTATTAACTATCTTATTTACCAAAGAGTAGAAAAATGATACCAATAAATTAATATATCATTAATAACCATATGATAATAAAATTCATGATTTTTCTTGAGATATGGATTATAATATTTCAACAAGGGAAGCATAATCGTAAACAATCTCGACGAGCGAATATATTGTTTCAATAAACTTTTATCACTTAATAACTTTGAACCACAGTCCCATGGAAGAAATTTAATTTAAATGAATCTTAAAGTATCCTTAAATAAATTATATTCATGATATTTCATATCTAATTAAAGTATATACACCTTGAAAAATAATTTAGGTGCATAATAAAACATGTGTCTCAAAGAATGAAAATTGTGACAAAACCATCTTATCAATTTGGTTGCTTTTAAAAAATTAACCCCATGAAATAAAGAACATAGAATGGATATATAAATACCCATAAATTAAATTATAATAATCATTTAATACATCCATGTGCATTATAAAAACCACACAAAAGGAATGAGTGGTTAATAAAGCATGTATCTTACATAAATAAAAAGTGAGATGAAATCCCCTTACCTTGTGTCGTGACTCTATTTGTACTCATGTAATATTATTGTATAATAAATTTAAATTTATTATAAATATTTTTAATTAATCATATTATTATATATAATACCATACATGGTTTTATTATAAATTTATATTACCCTCTTCTTAACAATTCTATGTTAAGTTTTAACTTCAGGTAATATTCCTTTTCTTCTTCATATGTCTCTTAATTTGACATATATTTGGTCCTTATACTTATATCATGATACCAAGAATTTGAAAAATTATATAAATATAATTTATAATTATTATATGTTTATTATATCGATATATATAATATAGAAGTATGAAATGGAATACACCGTTCATGGAGAGGGTAAGTCGTACATACGCATGAACATTGTTTATATTTTTATTGTCATATTGAAATAAAGAAAGTAAATAGAATATATATATAATTATTCTAGTATAATTATAATATAATATATCATATAATTTCAATAAACACATCCTTAATACATTCCATGTAGTGTGTGAATGAATCGTATATCTTTGAGGGGGCAGTAATCCACACTTACTCAAAAAAATTATCCTATTTACAAGAAATGGAAAGTATAAATATATATGTTGTAAATTAATTGAAAAAGATTAAATAAATAATAAATATAATATATTAAATATATAAATATATTTTCCATAATAATTTATACCATGTGAGGTGGTAAAAGAAAAAAAAATGAACAATCATTATTTCGTGAGGCGGTAGTTCAGCGTACACATAAACAGTATGTTTGTTACATATTATATGAAAGTGTGTTTAAGTGTAGGTATAAACATTATAAGAAAAACATCATAGTATATTTAGGATACTAGTGTTGTTACACATTCATGGAACAATAATATTTCATTGTGTAGAGAATGGAAATAACATAAAAGAACTTGAGTAAGAATGTTAGCTCTTATTTGGGTAACTACTTTTGGCTTACACCAAAGGTTTTCCTTGGATTTATTTCTTCCAAATGAGAGGATTCTAGGATGTGGGGGATTATTTTTAGTATCTATTTGAAAATTTATTGGTTGATCCAAAGTTTCTTGAGAGGTATGAGGAAGTGGGAGGAGAGGAGGCATTTTTATAGTGGAGGAGGAGTGGCACTCTTGTATGTATGTGAAGAGACAATTCCACCCATGTTTTTTTATGTTGAAAGTGGATCCAATAACGAAACACATTCTATAAAAGGGAGTGTAGGTTCTAAATATGGCTATAAAATGTCTCTTTTATAAGTTTTCAGGTCATTTAGGCCCTTAAGATTAATGTTTAGTCCCTTATTAAGCTCAATTTTACCTTAATCATTGTAATTAATTTTAATTAATTTAATTTATTGGTAAAAAAATAAGTTGAAATTATTTATCACTATAAATTATGATTATTCCAAATATGGAGTCCATTTATACAAATTAAAATAACATAAGTGTCAGAAATTAATTTAAATTTAATCTCACAATCGGGTCGACAATGTTGGATTTTAAAGTAAAAACTGTTCAAAAGTTTGCTATGTTTTATATTCAATTTAAAAGTTAAATTGATTAAAATAACCCATAATGGTTTGAATTATAAAAATATTATCTAATTAAAATTTTACTGAAAATTACAATATAATTTCTCCTCATAAATAATTGAGATGAAAAAGCAGTTTTGAATTAAAATTCCATATTGTTTTAATATTCATCCAAAAATGATGTTTCTCAAAAAAATCCCAAAAAGTTACCCTAAGATAAATTTGATGTTATAAATTAAAAAATGAATTTTATTTTATCAAATTTAATTTCTAAATCTATCTAAAATTAATTTAATTATTTTGTGACAAATGATATTAAAAGTAGTTCATTTGAGAAAATAATATTTTAAAACATATAAGGAATTCACCAAAAGTTATATCTTTTGTTGTAAATATATTTTATTTTTATAAAAAAAATTATAACTAATATTTAAAAAGTATATATTACTATCCATATTACTAATTTTAATATCTAGTTTATAATTATCTTGTTTAAATAATTATAATAGTAAAATGATGTTTCATAGAAACTCAGTGTTGCGTTTAACGTACACCGAGTTTGTGTTGCATGTAACATACTTCAAGTCAATGTTCCATGTAAAATAAGCTAAAATTTATGTTGTGTTTAGTGCATTATTAACTTGGTGTTGCATATAACTCAAGCTAGACATAGTGTTTTTGTAAATTAAAATATTTTCAATGTTGTGTGAAATGAAAAATATCAAAAAGACTAAATTAATTTGTTAAAAAATATTTCACAAAATCTCATGGTGTTACACATGTCAAACTCTTCTCATTGGATAAACCCATGAAAATGAGGTAAAAACTCCAATAAGTGTCTCAAAACACTTATGTAACCAACTTCTTAGTAACTTGAGGTTTAATATAAATAGGGGAGATTTACATTTTTATACTCTAAATTTCAAGTCTTGATGATCCTACTCCTTTATACCATCCTAACTCAAGGACTAATCAAGAATGATTTTTACCTCCAATATTGACACAAATAATACCCAAGGATTGAAAAAACGTTCACCACTTGTAACATCCCAACCCTCCTTATTTGATTGAGATGAAGAAGAATTGCTACTTAGCCATAGGCGACGTCTCCAGGATTCCAAAGGCTGGTAATACATGCCACGGACTTCAATATAATTTGGGGATGATTTTCCCATTGAAAATAAAACGACCACAAATAATATAAAAAAACCAAACAACCTCTAAATAATTCATGAAACTAGAGTAATACAAAAATACAATAATACCGAAACTATACCATAACCCATATTAGAGTATGGTGCGGAAATCAAAAACCAATTTCAGAGTATAAATCAAAACAAAAAACTACAAAATCATGAAGACTCAAAGAAACTGACTCCAAAGATCCAAACAAGCTCCAATATCCAACTTACCAGGTCATGATTAAATCATTATGATAAATCACTAAATAAATGAGAAAATTTTTCATTACCTATGTCTTGATTAACAATATCTGCAAAATCACCAAAGTTCCAAAGCAGGGGGTGAGTAATGAAATTCAGTAGGTTTTTTCCAAATAACTTCACTAATCACGCCACTATGATAGAACATGATAGCACGTTTATATAAAAAATTAATATAAAACGATTTAATTTTTTTTAATAGTTTATATCAAAGACATGTTTTTTCTCAACAAAACATTTTCCATTAAAAACAACCAAACAGGTCTTTCAAACCATTTCAAAAATCCATTTGGCATAAACCATTCTAATCCACACATCCACACATAAATTCCCAGGTGACAGTTCAATACTCATGAATGTTGTCACTTTGATCTACCAAGTCTTCACATTGTAACCATATACCAATTCCTCAATGGAACACACCCCTTCCATAGGGCCACATCAATGGAAATGAACACACACCAACCAATTATGCAAAAACCATGCCAAACCAATTTTCCAAAACATTTCAATAAAACAATATTTGTATTTAAAACCTTTACAAAAAACTATTTTACATGAATCAAACCAAAACACTATTTTTAAAATCATCATTTTAATATCCTTTAACCAATCACTTTGAAAAACAATTCCAAAATTTTATAAACCATCACTACAGAATGGTTTTACCAAGATTTTAACAAGAATTTCACAATTAAATTCTTGAAATTTAATCAATTTGAAACCAAGTATTCATGTTCTAATAATAATATTTTATATTGAATCCACCAATATTGGAAACTTCAGTGAAAATAAAGAAAAACTCAAATTCTTCAACAAAACTGTGTTGAAACCCCCAAAACCCACCTTTTATCTAATTTTCTATCATTAACACAATTAAATTTCATCATTATTGGGATAAAATATCATATATATATCCCCAAAATACTAGATATATGTATCTAAGAGAGGTAATAAAAAGAGAACAAATAAAAAACCACCGATAACAGAGACTTACCAAGAAATACGGCCTTCAACGCACTGATATTTTCCAACGGATCACTTGCAGATTGAAGGGAAGGGTCTCCAAATCCCTTGTGAGGATAGAAAAACATGTTAAGGTTTCCTTAGGGGGGAAATTATAGGTTTATTGGAAACTATAAATCTGATCCAAAATTTTTAGATCTAATTATTTTTCATGCCCAGTTAGGGAGCTCAGTTAGGAAAACCATATGCTAACCATGAAAATGACTCTATACCAAAAAGAAAGGTTTCTCTGAGGTGGCATCATAGTTCGAAAAAATAGTGTTCCTAACTTTTCACCTACCTAGAGCCCACTTTATCAATTTTCATGGTTTACTATAGGAGTTTCATGGTTTGTACTAACCCTGATCAAATCATGCACCTCTAGAAAAGCCCCTAAAATGTTCAAAAAGTCCTCCAAACATCACCCAAACACTTTAGATACATAAAAATAATAAATAAAGGGTATTTAATTGAATATGGGGGTTATAAAAATTCTATTTAATACATGTGTCCAATTGATTTTAAGAGTAGAAATTTGAGACTATAAAGTCACATTAGAGTTAAAAAAATCTAAATCAAAGTGGAAAATTCCATTCATGGTTTATAGTGGGAGTTTCCAGTGGAAATTTACAATGAAAATTCATATTGGAAATTTCCAAATATATTTCCCAGAGGGAAATTATATGCACTATAAGTTTTTATTTAATTCAAAAAATAGACAGTAAAAGCTTCAATGTCAAATAACAATATAACATCTATTATACAATCACATGTTATATCAGAACCATTTTTACCCCCAATATTTCACCCACTAAAATCATCAGAACAAATCAAATTAGTTAAGTTTGTTAAACGAAATCAAAATTTTTCTTTTCGTGAATGAATGATTCAACAATATTGAAAGTTTATTTCTGAAACTAGATACATTCTACTCTCAGTACCGAGCTTTTAACTTTTCCATCCCATATCATTGAGGAAATAAAGGACCATAGACAAATAATCCTCATTGAATTCCTTTTCAATCAATCAAGAAGCCACTACAACAACTATTTCCAAACATTATATTACATAAAAATGATGACACCACAATCCAAATTGGAAACTCTTTACTATAAAGTATTATCAATTATCACGTCCCATTTATGTTTCTTTACATCATCAAAAAAATTGAGAATGAAAATATTCTCCAAATATGATTTCTATAAAAAAACCAATTAACACTCTATATTGAAATTTATTGAGAAAACATTCCAAAACTATATATATTATTACCATACTAACTTCATATTTAAGAAAAGGGTCGCTAGTTATTGTTCCACAAAGTGGTTTCATGTAATTATAATATTCTAACAACCTTTTTTAAATATCCTTAACTAAAAAAATTCAATGGATATTTTCTGAATTTACTGGGGATAATAAAAACATGCAGGACTACATATTGGAAACTACTAGTTGGTTCAAAAAGTTATCCTTCAAATTATCATTTGATGAATATAGAACTCCCTAAAAGAAAATAACAAAAAAAACTAAAATAATGTAGTCATAGTTAACTTTAAACATCCCATAAAGTAACATAAATCATGAAAAAATATGAAAATTCATTATGTAAAAAATGAACCTCATTCAAACTGTAATCGTGCTAGTCATAAAGGAAAAGATTTCAATTTCATCAATGACATCCAAAGTATATAGTTTACATCTTTCTTTAAATATTAAATTGCACACATTTATGACCTATTTATAAAAAAAGAGATAATAAAGGACAAAAAAATAACACTAGTTACTAGAATTGATATGACACATACCGTACTAAATTCACACCTCTTATATAACAAATAAATAATGTTCTACATATTGACCTGATACGATTTTTCAGTGCATTTCCAAAAAACAATTCTACTATCATAAAGGCCATATGTTATTCTAGTACAGAGTAAAATATATTAAAATAAATTATAACTATATAAATTTAGTTACATTACCTCTCCCCATCAATAGCATCAAGAAGCATTTTCAGTAGCCTTGTATCTTGTCTCATTACTATATTTATCTTATTCACCCACCATTTAAGTAACTAGGATAGATTTTGGGGTATTTCATACCTCTTCTATTTAGTCACCTTAGGATAGATATAAGGAGATTGATGATTTAGTTTCCTTTCCCTAATCTTGACACCTCTGATTAATGAAGTTTTTTTTATGCATAAGAGGCTACAATGGACTATCGATGACCTTTTACTTCTTTTGTACTTAAATATTCATTGATTTATTCATTTCACTTTCTTATCTATATACTTGTAGTTTCCTTCATGTCGTATACTAAAATTTCATGTGTTCTCCTCTCCAGAATAGCGGCTTAAGTTGTATTTTTTCTTTCTTATTTTCTAGAAACCCAATATCCTCTGAAACATCACCTTTCTTCTCACTTGAAACTAGTTTCATATCATAATTATTCATCAATCTTTCTCTTAAATGCATAATTTGTAAATTATTTAATATTAATTTGGCCTCTCTTCTCCTGAAAGTTTTATTATATTTCTCATTATCCAAATAATATCCCAAAATTTCATTATATGAAACTTCTATCACCTGCCCTTTGATACAAATTGCATATTTTTTTCATCAACAACCAGCTGAACAGGTTGTTTTATTTCATCAACTAGAAAAGTATTACTAGGTTGTTTTCTTCATCAATAACACTTTGAACAATTTTTTTCCCTTAGAAGTAATTTATTGATCCCTTGGAGTGTGTTGAGTCAACATGGAATAATTGAAACATAAATACAGACATTAGAAATTAATTTTAAAACAGAGGACATTTTTGGAAATATATTCTAGTAAAATTAGCTTAGAAATTTCTTATAGAGAGGTATCAACATCTTGAAAAATCTACCTAAAAAATAATGGTGCACCCTCTCTTTCTGGTGTCACATTAATATAATTCTCAGTATATCAATACTATAATAGTTAATAATTTTAGGAATATATCAAGTGACTTAGAAAAAATAAACATAGTTGAAAAACCTTGATGACCTTACCAATAAAATGAAAATTGAACCTACAACTTTTAAAGGATTGTTATTTTAAAATGATGTAATTAGCTGGTGATGAATACCAAAAAAACAATAATAACTCTTTACTTTTGAAATGTATTCAAAATATGTGATGAAATTCCCACCCACATAGGAACTGGAAATGGGGGAAAATAATGTCACACGTGGAAAAGGGCGAATGGGACATACCACATCAGAAAAATATTTCTCTTCACTTATTTTAATAGTTTTAATTATGGATCTCTATAACACATGTTGTGATAATAGAGGACCAATATTTCCAAACCCCCTCCTCAATGGTGTTGATCTATTTGATCTCAATGTATAGAAGGCTGACAATGGTATGTCACCATCCTCAATGCCATATATATGGAAGATGTCTCTAGTTGTTTACTCCATCATCCTTATTGAAATGTTATAATTTCTAAATTGACTTTGTTCCACTATAGAAAAAATAAAATAGAGCCATTAGTTTTTTTACAATAATCAAATTGTAGTGTGCTATCAAGAAACACTTTAAAAAACTAGAAAATAGAATCCTTTGAAGAAATTTGATGTGATTCTCAGTAACCTTTATCTTGGTCTTATAAATATTTTTCCACATACCATTCATTAAAAATATGTAATGGCCAACAGTTGATGTAGAGGTTTCTTCTATCATTAAAAAATAGTTTCCCAAATAAATTATCATCTCATATAAAAATGTGAAAATAGGAAACATGCTGTGGAAATTCCAATGAGAAAAATACCAAATGAATATATAAATTTTTCTTTAGTTTTTAATTCCTATTAGAATTTCTGGATGGAAATTTACAAATGATTCTTTTAATTTTTCTCTATTTAGATATTAATATTGAATTCCTCTAGTAATTTTCAATGATAATTTCCACTGGAACTTTCCACTATGAAATGACACTGGGAATTTCCATAGTGAATTTCCAATGGTGGTTTCCACTCTGAATATACGTTGGGAATTCTTTGAGAGGGTTTCCACTATTAATGTTTAGTGGGAATTTCCATTGGGAATGACCAGAGGGAATTCCCAATGGGATTTCCATATGAAAATTTTTAGATATTTCCACCGGAAATTCTCATTATAAATTTTCAACTCATTAAAGTACAATTTATTTTGTAGTTGTAAATAAAAATTGAATTTAATTGGAAATTACCATTTTACAGTACAATAAGAATTTACACTAGAAATTACCTCTAGAATATTTTAATGGTAATTTCCAATGGAAATTTACACTCTGAATTTCCACTAAAAATTTCAATAGGGTTTTTCCAACAGAAATTTCCACTTGTAATTTAAATTGGGAATCACCACTTGAAATTTACACTAGAAATTACTACTGTAAATTTACAATGGGAATTTATATAAAGAATTTTTAGTGGAAATTATCAATTTATTAGAAAAACATTTATACTAGTCAGAATATTATAAGTGAAACTAATAAGAAATTTTCACTAGAAATTTCCTCTTGGAATTTCCAATCAATTTTACATAGAGAATTCACACTATAATTTCTTGTGACACTTTACCCTATATAATTTTTAGTAGGGAAATACAATGGGAATTTAAACTAGAAAAATATCTAGTGGAAAATCCAGTTGCTAAAATTTCAAGTTATAATGAATTGAAAATATCATTTGGATATAGATAGCTAACCATCGATCAATTCAAAATTACAAATATGTTTAGGAATCATTTTAAAATTTTTAATATAAATTAAGAGTTTTGATGTATTTAGAATTCCAGTGGGTATTGCTAGTTGATATAAGAAATATAAATTACTAGTGCATAAAAATGATGAGTAAGAATGTCTACTTGGAATTTCCACTAGGAATTCCTAGTGGGATTTCCATAGGGGAATGACCACAGGGAAATTTACATCGGGAAATCTCATTAGAAATTTTCGACTCATTAAAATAAAATTTATTCTAGTTAGAAATTATAAATGAATTTAATTGGGAATTTCCATTGGGGATTACACTAGGAATTTCCAATACACATTGCCACTAGGAATTTTCAGTTAGAATATCCACTAGGAATGTCCACTGGGAATTACCACTAGGAATGTCCATTTGGAATTTCCAATAGAAATTCCAATTGGGAATCGCTACTAGAAATTTCTACTAGACATTGTTGGTGGAAATTTTCAATTTATTATAAATAATAATTCACTAGTTGTAATTTATTAGTGAAGATAACAGTGAATCTCCACTAGGAATTTCCTCTTGGACTTTACCGTCTATTTTCCATAAGGAATTCAAACTATGTAATTTCCAGTGGAAATTTCCACTATTAAATTTATAATAGGGAATTATAGTGGAAATTTTAAATAGAAAAATCCCCCTTGGAAAATTGAATTTCTAAAGTTTCTAGTTATAGTGCATTGAAAACATCATCTGTAAGTTCAAATATGGAAAATAATAAATTAAAAATTAAAAATAGGAGTTTGAATCATTCTAGAATCATTAATGTAAATTTATAGCATTAATCAATTTGGAGTTCTAGTGTGGATTACTAGTGAAAATATGAAATAGAAATTACCAGTGATTAAAAATTATGACTAAAAATGGCTACTTGGAAATTCAACTAGGCTACATGAGTGGGAAATTAAAGTGTGAATTCCTAGTCATAATTCCCACTAAAAATTCTCAAAATAAAATATTAGTGAATAGAAATTCCTAATTGAAATACCTATACTAAATTATCAATGGAAATCCATAGTGTAAAGTGTTAGATGGAATTTCAAATTATATTCATTTTTTATAATGAACTTCAAATTTTCAGATAAAATTTTCAATTCCATTCAATTATTAATTAAAATTTTTATATGTTTAATGAAATCCAATTTACCGGTGTAAATTGATAATGAAAATTTTTACTGCAAATACTAGCTAGAAATTCCCAGTGAAATTCCCATAGGAAATTACCAGGGGAAACTAAAAAAAATATTATAAGAAACATTAACACTAGATATAAGTCCATTACAAATTTAACATTTCCAACTAATTATAAAATCATAATAGAAACTGCCAATTATTTAATGAAAAAAAAATTAATTGTTAAATACAAATGGAAAATTATGACTATAAATGGACACAGCTAGTGGGAATTGACCCAAAAAATGGAAGAAAAATTCACACTAAACATCAATTAATTAATGGTGGAAAGGGCTGGTTGAACCTCATTATGAAAAACAATTGGAAGTTCTGGTGAAATTTTCCAAATGGGTAACTACTGGAAAATAAATAAAAATTGAAATAAAAATTTATAATTGATCATCTTACTATAAAAAACCAAATTATCACATTCATTATGTTTTATTTACCGATATTCATGATAAAATACCTATATTTCATAAATAAATTGACACACATAAACAAGAACATCCCTGTAGAAACCTAGACACATCAATACAAAATGAAACAATATTAATCTCTCTATATTCATATCTCCAATAATTTATAAATAAATAACCAAATTTGAATCTATCTCACTGATTATGATTAATTATAAACAAATTGAAAAATAAAATAACATAAACCACCTATCAACTTCCTTTCTTGGTGGTAAATAATTAAGAATGAATCGATATAACAACAGTTAAAAAGGGGTACATATAATGGTTTCCAAAAGTTTTGTTGAGAGATTCACTGAGGGGTTCATAGAAGGATTCACTAAGTGGGTCACATATGAAATAATGAAGAGTTTACTGAGGGATTCACCAATAGGTTTACTAAGGTATTCACCGAGTGTGTTTATGGTGTAATCACGGAAGGGTTTATTAAGGGGTTCACTGAAGGAATTGATGAGGGGTTCGTGAATGGGTTCACCGATGGAATCAAGGAATGGTTTAGTGGGAAACCAATACTTTTGACTGGCTATCCGAGTAGATTTTCAAAACCCACAACTGATCAAAGGGCCATAAAAACATTACCCATGTGGCACCCATAAAACATAAAGCCTGAGAGTAGGATTCAAGGTCGAATTTGAGATGATGTTTTTCTATAACTTTCACATGAAAGTGTGTCATGGTTGTTTGAAGAAACTAGATTTAGTCACATAGGGTGATATTGGACAATCATTGTTTCCACATGGAGGCTGCTGAAGCAACGACCATGGTAAGTTAGTGCTCGAGGTGGTGAATTGGAAATAAAAAAACATATAATATAATAGGAAAGGGGGATCCATTTTTATCCATCTGGAGAACAAAAAATAGCATAAAGAGTAGAAGACCAAGCTAGGATAAGGACCAATATATAGAGCTAAAGCTTGAGTAAGGTGGCGATCTCACCAAATATGTTTTCTTATCTCTTCCTACTCACTCTTTCTTTTTGTTTCTATGAGCATGAGTAGCTGAATAAATTCTCGGGTTTCAAATTTTAATGGGTTGAAATTTATAAATCTGTTCTACTTTGACTAAAGTAATTGTTTCTATGAAATTTTATTTTTGTGATCTTTCTTATATTCTTAATGAGTATCAGTTATCACTATTCTAAGGACTAAGAGGTGATGATAGTAAATCTTTAAACTCTTTAACACTAACTAAAGTATTTAAAATTAGAAAAGTTTAATGTTTTGTTCTACATTAATGAAAAAATTTACTCCTGAGTGATAGTAGAGATATCAAATAAAAGGAAAGAGAGATGTTCGAGGAAATTTTATTAAAGTGAGATCTTATTGAATCGTTTCTTTTTCTATTAGAATAGAGATATTTTTTATTAACTTGAGTAGAATAGAGACCCTTTTTAATTCAATTCGAATGTTTTCCAATAGCCCAATTTTCATCAAATTCTTAGTTACTCTTTCTTATGTTCATGTTTACATTTTTGTTCCTTGTTTATAGATTTTCACCATTTCTTCATCACATTACACAAACTTTTCTAAGGGTTTTTTTTTGTTTTTTAGTCACGTATTCACTATTTAAAATCCCTATGGAATCAACACTCATACTCACCACCATACTAGATGTAGGTTGTAGATGTAAGGTAAAAATAAATAATTAGATTTCCCTAAAAATTTTAAGTGACCTAGAACCTCATCAAATTTTGGAATCATTTTTTAGAGAATAAATGTGTGCCTAAAAACCCTTAAAACATTCAAAAAATATAAAAAAAATTGTTAAAAAAATAAAAAATAGATAAAAAATAGATAAAAACTAATAAAAATGAAAAAAAATATCTTAAAACTATTTGATTTTCTATGATTATTCACTATTTCTATTACTTCTACATGTACACTAGAGACACAACATCATCTTTTGAAATTAAACCATTAATTAAAGAGTTAAAAAAAGTTTTTAGAGCTGAATAACCTTTGTGACATTGGGTTTTCGTTTTTTTTTTTGCATTTGTTGAAAACTAATATATTTTAAAATAATGTCTTTGAAAAATAAGTGAAAGTTAATGAATGTTCAAACCCAATCCCAAAGGAAGAGAAAATTTTTATTTTTGAGAATTTTGTTTTCCAGACACACAGGATCAGACTAAATAGCACCAGACACTGAATATCAGACTAAGTAGAAATGGACATATAATTTTTCAGAAATATAAAGTTATTGATCAAAATAATCATCAGTATCAGATTCATCAATGAATTTAAATATTCATCATACTTTTTATTTGTTCGGAATTCAAAAGTTCATGAGAATTAAAGTCATAATTTTGTTGAAGATGTTGAGTGATGATAGTGATGTCAAGAGTTAAAAAGTTCTTTAACTTTCTAACATTAAGTTAGGTGATGCTTTTTACAGTCTTGAATTTCTCATAAATCATGAAAACTATCATGCTAAAATATTTTTTGTAAAGGAGGAATCGTAATTATTGTATAAATTCAAGACAAAGGATTTTTCAAAATTCTGAATGAGTTATGTCTGATGAGGATTTAATAATTTTAAATTTTCAAACTGGAATTTCCATCATAATGGTAAATTCAATTGTAATGATGTTCCATCAAACTGACTCTAAAGAGTAAATTCAATTAAACTAAATTTGAGGAAGAAATTCAATCAGACTAACTCGGAGGAAGAAATTTATATCATAATGAGAAGAGGAAGAAATTCCAATCATAATGAGTAGAGAAAGAATGTAATATTATAATGAGTATAGGTAAAAAGTCAGATCATAATGAGTAGAGAAAGAATGTCAGATCTTAATGAATAGATAAATAAAGTCACATTATAATGAGATGAGGAAGTTCCATTATAATGAATAAAATTTAGGAATTTTTTGAAGTATACTTACTAAGAAGACTTAAGAAGATTCAAATCATGAGAAACTTTTAAGCAGTCAAAGTTGAGGTTTAAATTTTTGTGTTTTTTGGATATTTTAAATTTGAGTAACTGGGAAATTTTTTTAGGTTCTAACCTTTTTGTTTCTAGTTTTCCTATAAATATAATCACATCACATTTATAATTTTCAAATTTTTGACTAGAGTAAAAAAGGAAGAGCACTACAGAATTTTTATTAAATTTATCTTTCTAGATAGAGATATTGTTTTAAGATTAGATAGTAGAGAGTTTTCTTACTGGACTGAGGAATATCATATTATGTTCATTTGACTTAAGGCCATTGTACTCAAGTTCATCGTACTAAGGAATTTTTGTGGATCATATTGAATGAAGTATTTATAAAAATTTTGGATCAATTTTTTATAATAAAACATTTTAAACTGATAGGAGTGAGTATAATCATTATCATTGGGAGATAAATTTTGTTTAATAGAAGTTGGCACAAGTTTTAACCACTTTTTATTAATATTTAATTTTCATTGACCCATAGTAATGGATATGGAAAGGATGTAGGTTCTTAAACTGAGGCTGAACCTTGTAAATATTGTGTGATTTACTTGCTTTCTTACTTTTCCATGCATGAGTATTTACTAAATGATGATAAGGAAATGAAATTTAAAAGGTTATAGGGATTAAGTTTCTAAAAGTATTGGAACTTATAATATGTTAACATCTAATTCAACCCCCTTCTCAGCTATTATTTAATCCTTGTAAACATCAATAAGTATTAGATGGAAGATTCCATTTTTGAATCCTTATCATGGATAATATCAATTATATCAATAGTAGTTTAATTCCTACATTTGATTTTAAAAATTATTATGGATGGAAAAATAAGATGATTCCGTATATCCTATCTATTTTCCTAGAAGTTATTCATGCTACTAAAATTGATTTTCTAACTATTGAGAATTATGCCATGATGACTTTTACTGATAATAGAAATATCAAAGTTGATGGAAAAAAATGAAATTATATCCTTATGTCCTTATCAAAAAAATATTATTTGAGGGTGATGTGTCTAAAAACTTTAAAGAGTGTGTAGGAAAAGTTGTATTATTTTAAGGGAATTCTAAAGTGAAGGAATAAAATATAAAAATATATCGTAGTAAATATAAATCCATAAAAATGAGAGACGAAGAAACTATTGATGAATACATCACTAGAGTAAATGAAATTGTCTGAAATATTAGAGGATTCAGATATGTACTATAATATTCTACAATTGTGAAGAAACTTATGAGATACTTTCCAAACATGTTTGATTCTAAAATTTCTGCTTTATAAATATGATTTATCCCTTGATGAGTTGCATAAAATTCTTGTTTCTTACAAAATGAGTAAACAAATAATGTTAAAATAGAATATAAAATATGAAATGGATTTTATAGCCATGAGAAAAATTAAAATACAAGATATTGAAGATGTAAATCCTTGTGACTCTAAAGATAAATAAAATGATGATTTTAATGAAAAAATCATGTCTCTTATATCCAAGAACTATTGAAGAGGAAGAAGAAAGTATGGAGGTAAACATCCTTTAATTTTTTTAGAGTGTGGTTGAATGAAACAATTTTTTATGAATTACCCTAAGAAAAAAGTTGGTTAATATAAATATGATTCTGATGAAAAACCTTGATGGAAGAAGTGAAAAAAATGATAAAGATGAAAAGTCATCCAATAAATATAAGAAGAAGTTTATTGGGAATAAGAGAAGTATGTTGAGTAGGAAAGATGAATCAAACTCAATTGAAAAATATTCTCCAGAAGATAAAAGTTCATAAAGGGTTAGAACATTCATTATAAAAATTAAGAAAACAAAATACTCCTCAAATAGTGAAAAAGTATAAGGTGAAGAATCTTACAGAGATTATCAGCTCAGAACAAAACTTTTTTCAGGTCTTGAGTACAAAAAATATCTTAAGAAGGAATCTAGAATGATAAATAATGATAGTGGGAATGTTTTTGAATATGAAAAAGATATTATAAACAAGAAGAAGAATATATCAAATAGAACTTGAGTTACAAACTAATAATTTCTAAAAATTAAAATATAGTTGAATATCTCAGTAAGAAGTTGGAAGGTTAGAAAGAATAAGTTAAAAAGTTTCAATATAAACTTCTTGATTTCAAAATTACCTTGAGGAATATGAATGAAAACTTAATCAAAT
This sequence comes from Viscum album, assembly GCA_963277665.1. NCBI lineage: Eukaryota > Viridiplantae > Streptophyta > Magnoliopsida > Santalales > Viscaceae > Viscum > Viscum album. Next base: position 818,677,036 of record OY728148.1, read on the forward strand.
CCTTGGAATTGAAATTTTATACTTCTAAGGTTTCTAAGAAAACTCAAATCAAGAATCAGGTGAAATTATCACCCATCAAAAATAATGTTTCATAAGATATTTATAACATTTTAGTTGATAAAAAAATTTTGGGAAAGTTTTTATTGTTAAGGGATGGAAGAATCCTATCAAATATAAAAATGTTTAAAACTTATTCATTGTAAAAGATGGTCCACATCCTGAGTATGATAGAGTAGAAAAAATTTATCAACCTCAACAAATTTTCTACATAGAAAGATCTTTCTTAAGTATAAAATCAGGATTGTATGGATATTATTGGTGTTGTGGAACCTATAGGAACAGATATTATAATTTTTTGCATAACTTTCCACTTCCTAGAATAAGGTTTGAACAAAGAGAAAGAAATGGTGGAAGAAGGATGAGTAACATTTCTAACCCAAAATAAGTTAAAAAAATAAAAAAACTCAAAATTTTAGAAACATTCTAATAAAAATCTATTTGAATGTTTGGATGAAGTTTTTGGAAGTTATGATCAAGTCATTCATCATGACAAAATATTTATGACACTCCTTCTAGAACAAGTTTCTTATGGTTGAAAAAAAGAAGACAGAAATAAGAAAGTTAAGAAAAAAATATTTTTTTGTTGAGATAGCTTTGAAATAAAGTAAATTGGATAAAGAATATATAATTGATAGTCATAGTTCTTCACATATGAAGGGTGATATATAAATCTTGAATCATGTTAAAAGTAATTATGGAATATTAGTTACCTTTGGTAAATATAGTTCCTTAAAAATCATTGGAATTGGAATGGATAATATTAAAGAAAAAGAAGTAAATATAAGGAACTTTTATTTATTTAAGGGATAAAACATAACATAATTAGTGTAATTAAACATTGTGATGATGGAAAAGAATTTATTTTAAGAAAATATTCTTATATCATTAGAAGTATGAAAGTTAAAAAAGTTATCAAAAATGAAAAATAACTATTGTTAATATATTTCATCTTGGAGAGTTTAATAACTCATGTTACTTGAGTGATAAAGTTGATAAAAAATTATTCCCCCGAAGACATGGGAACCTTAAACAAAAAAACATGAACACACTTTCTAAATTTTATGTGTCTATTATTTCATATAATTAAAAATAAAGTATGAATATGTTTGTGTTACTTGTAAAAATGGTAAAATGACTAAAAAAATTCCTAAGAGAGTCAAGATTCATTGTAGTAGACCTCTTGATCTTATTCATTCTGATTTATGTGGGTTGATGAGACATCAATCAAAAAAATAAGATTTATACTTTATCACTTTTATTGATGATTTCAGTCAGATAAAACTATAATTCTTTTTGAAACATAAGTCATAGGATGTGGAAATGTTTATGTTTTTTATAAAATAATTTGACAATGAAATGGGAGATTATATGAAGATTTTGAGAATAGAAAATGGTACTAAATTCAGAAGAAATTATTTTGAAACTTATCTGAGAAAGAATGGTATCAACCATCAGTACAGTTCTCCCTATACTCTACAAAAAAATGGAGTATCATAAAGATAGAATATAAGTTTGGTATAAATGTAAAAAATTATGTTAGAAGAATACAAATTTTAAAGTTCTATTAGATTTAATTGTTTATTACTATTGTACAAGTTCAAAACATATGTGTTTTGAGACTGGAAACCAACATGAATTCTTATGAAATGTGGTATAAAAAAATCATCGAAGTACTTTATTTTTTTTGTAAGCCCATGTTAACCTAAAATAAAAAATATGAATATGGGAAAGTTTGATGATAAATTTGAGGAAGGAACTTTTATTACTTATTCACCTAATGGAAGAAGTAAAAAATGGTGGAACAAATCCTTAAAATGGTCAGTGGACCCATTTGATGTGAAATTAATTGAAAATAAAAATTCCTTATAAAATTTGTTTAGAACGTTGAGGATGAAAAACTATAGATTTCTAAAGACAGTGAAAGGGACCCAGAACATCCTTACCAAGATACAAGAGAATCGTGTGATGAGGGAAATTTACCTAAAAGATAAACTTTTAAATTTCATACCTTACAAAAAAAATGTTAAGTCTAAAAACATTATTGGAACATAAAAGGCTCTGGTTCATACTAGAATAAAGTAATGATTAGAAAATAATACTTTACATACCTTAAAATTTGGAACCTGAATCAGTTTTAGAAGTTATTCAACACAAATAATGGGTGGATTCTATGAATGAAGAGTTTTATTAGATTGAGAAAAAAGAAAAATGGGAATTTGTTACCTTATTAACAGATAAAAATGTTATTGTAATAAATTAGGTTTAAAAAAACAAATTGAATGAGCATGGATATGTTTCAATAAACAAATCAGGATTTTTTTGTAAAGGCTATGCATATGTTGAAGGTGTGGATTTTAAAGAAACCTTTTCCACTATTTCAAGATTATACATTATTATAATTTTTCTATATGTTTCCACACATCAAAATTAAAAAAAATCATATGGATATAAATTAATATTTCCCAAATGGTGAGATTGATGAAGAATTTTTCATCGAATAGCCTTGTGGTTTTAACCTTGATAATGATGAAAACTTGGATTTTAGATTGAATAAAGTAATGTATGGGTTGAAACAAGCCCCACATGATCGATATTAAAAACTTGATATATTTTTTATAATGTTAATTTTTCTAAAGGAAAACTTGATATTATATTGTATATGAAATATGTTGACATAAGAACTCTAATTGTAATTGTTTATGTGGATGATGTAATTTTTTGGGGGAAGGAAGAAACAATTTGAAAATATTTTGCTGAGGAAATGAAAATGATTTTTAAAATTTCAATGTTGGTAGAATTAACTTTCTTCCATGGATTATAAGTTTAAAAAAAGTACATTTTTTTATCTCAAAAAAATTATCCCAAGGAAGTGTTAAAGAATTTTGGGATAAAATAATCCAAATAAATTTCTACTCCTATATCAGTGAGGAAAAAGTTGAGTAAAGATAAGTATAGAAAAAGCATAAATTAGAAAGACTTTTGGAAGCTGGTTGGAATTCTACATTACGTTACAACCTTAAGTCCTGATATTGTTTATTTTTTGAATTTTTATTCTAGGTTTCAAAGTAATACAAAAGAATCACAAATGATGATAGAAAATAAAATTTTGAGATATTTCAAAGTAACAACTTCACATGGGTTGTTAAATAAAAGAAATTATGAGATGAAGCTTCATGGTTATACTGATTTATATTGGTTTGGAGATTTTAATGATAGAAAATAAACCTCTAGATGAACATTTCTATTAGGTGAATTTTTTTAGATTTAGAATAGTAAGAAACAAAGTTTAATAAATTTAAAAATAGTGAAAACAGAATTTTTTTGTGGCTACAAAGGCTTGTACTTTGATTTTGTAGATCTAATGTTCAGTTGTAATAATTTAAAGTAAATGTTTCTAAACAATTGAAGATATTTTGTTATAATAATATTATAATTTATCTTTGTAAAAATATTATCTATCATTCAAGATCAAAACATATTGATACAATGTTCCACTTTATAAAAATAAAAAGTTGATGCAAGAGATGTTTTTATAGAATATATATTAATAAAGTATCAAATTGATGATATCTTCAGCAATGTATGTCCAAAATAAAGGTTTTTTGTGTTGAGGTTTAAAATTCATGTTTATCCTCCTCCAATGACTTAATAAATCTTATAAGTAAGTCCCACACCATGATTTAGATTATATTGACAAAGGGGGAGACAAATTAAAAACTTTGTACTCTATAAGAAGTTTTTACTCATCTTTTTTTATGAATCTGAAGTTATGGTTATCAGATAATGGGTGAGGGGAAAAGAAAATTAAGAGAAAAAGAAATGTGAGAAAAGATAAAAGTGATGGGAGTTTATCTTAACATGGACACACAGTTTTCTTATCACTGAGGGATGTAATTCCATCCAAAACATTACTTTATCCAATAGTGTGGTGTTAGGACACTATTTTTTAAGAAAGTATGTGTTTTGGAAAAAGTTAAAAAAAATTGAGTTTTTTACAAGAGGTACATCAAGGAAAACATTTAGTGCATCTCAGTTAGTTTTTTTATTTCTACATATGATAATTATATCATTGTGATAGAATTTTATTAGTCAATGTTGAATATGTTTATATAAGTTTGAAGCACTTATCCTTTAATATAATGGGATAAGGATTGAATCCAATGAGGTTAAGTATCCATATGTAGATGATTTGGAATTATAACACAAAACTCTAATTATTTCAGTGGGAGGAGTTATTCCAGAAACACATATTGCAAAAGAAATTTAAAACCAAATCAGTAGATTTACATTCACCATGACTGGTGATATATTTCTCGATAAGAATAATGAATCCTACTAGGAATTAGTAAATGGAAATAATATTAAATTGGAAGTTCATATGAATTTTGAGATAGATTCCCTATACCAAAATATAGTCTATATTTTGGTAGTATCTCCAGTTTATGTAAAACCATTGGTGGGTATTCAATAAAAACCAAACATTGATGTTATAAGATGATACTAATAAGGATATATTTGTTACTAAAGGTTTCAAGATATTCCTTGACATAGTATATGATAAAACCTATTACCAATAATCACACAAAAAATCATCTATAATTATAATTATCAAAACAACCTTTTTATGACCATTATATTGGGTTGTTTGATGTCAAGACAACTTTCCTTGGATAAAACCTTGTGGAACATGTCTATATGATGTTACCACAAGGGCTAGTGATAATAAATAAATCCAATATGGTATGTAAGTTTTAGAAATTTTTTATAGATTTAAGTAAGCATTATGATAATTGAATATTTATTTTGATGCATGCATGAGAGAGTGAGAATAATTAATTAATGGAATGGAGCCATGTTTATATAATAATTTAGTAGGAGAAATACTGTTTTCTCAAAAATATGTGTTGTAAACATATAAAAAACAAATATTTAATATTTTAGTTAATTAAGACAAAGGATAATTTCTCCATGAAATAATTTAAGTAGAAATCCAAGTTCTAGAAAAAAAGATCTGAAAACATAGATCTATGGTGTTTCTTTAATATAGTCATAGTATATACAGTGACAAGGTATTGAAAAATAAAATATATGATAAGTCACTAATAAATTATTGCCTATGTAACATGGGTAAAAATATGTCTATGTTGATGTTGGAAATAATAGGATGATATTTTGAGATGAATATAATAACTTGTACCTAATAAGACTTTGGAATCTATCTCACATTCCATTATATGTATCGAGGTTTGATATTTCTTATATATAAATCATAGAGGTTGAATATCAAACAGAACTAAGATAACTACATAGAATTTATGGTTGGAACTATCCAACAATACTTGAGAAATTATAAATTGATAAGTTCATGGTTATTAGAGAAGTTGTAATACTAGTTGTCAAGGGGATACAAAATTAGTCTTCCCTCAGATGATCTCAATCCAGTATAGCAATAAATATATGGTAATATATAAGATAAAATTATCATAGCTAGTGGTTTTTATTTATACATATATCAAGTACATTATATCTTTTGATTCACCTTAAGAATTGTGTTAGATAATTACTATTCCACACTATGGTTTTAGCCAATATTTTAAGGTTTTAACAAGGAAAAAAGGTAAATACTTGCTGAGATAACCACTTGAGGTATTTTAATAGAGGATTGAAGTCACGATAAACAAAATAGCCACCAAAACATGGTGGCCCAATAGTTATATCCATACATAGTAAAATTATGTTTATCAAGTGAGTGATATCCAATAAGTTAGTATTTGGATCGAGTGTAAGTGAGATCTTGTTGGAGTTGGTTCCCTAAAACCAATTGACTTTGTACTTTCAATTATATAAATAATCATAGACATGATATTAATAAATATATTTTCACTAGATGAGTGTTCTTTTTCATAACATTAATGTGATGGTGTATTAAGAGTATTTCTCATATTAAAATGTTATATAAGTTCCACACAATAATTTGAACCTTGAAGTTCGATGATAGTATTTTTAAACCTATGTCATATAGTTTGGATTACATCTATCTAATAAGAGACATATGATGTTAGACTATCAAGTGTTAGATTCTCATAAGAATACATGTCTTATTCTCATGAAGTTTTGAATTTGGTAAACTTTATGAGAGAAAGCTATGAGAATTTTCCAACCAATAGGAATTATATATGTTATATGTTTCATTGGATATTCCTTGTATTTTGGAAAGGTAAGATATGTTGGGTGTGTCATAACTGATATTAATTAATTTAATAAGTCAAGAAAGAATTTTTTTTATATTACAATAATGGAAGTAGATATCTGTGACCATTTAATTTAAATCAAATTGTCTGATTAAATCCTTATCTATAGTGATTCATCAATGAGTATATTTTATGTATTCAAAGAAGAATAAATCTATCATATAAGTTGATCAAATAATATTTGAAACCTATTGTTGAGATATCAAGATAAAGGCATTATATTAAATATTAAACATATATATGGGGTTGTTATCAGTGCGAAAATAACTAACTTCCCTATGGGAACCATAAAATATTTCTAGATTATAATATCAGACATTATGCTAACTTACTTAATATCACTGATAAAGAATCCTAGAGGTCACACACTATGTGTAACCAAAATATTAGTTAAATTCTATTTGAATTTAATATTTAGAATATATATTATTCATCGAATTGAGGAATAGTAATTATTTTCCTTATACTGAAAACATATATTTAACCACTGGTTATTCTTGTTTAAAATATATTTGAATTGAATATTAAAAAAATATTTATTTTCTAGTATTTGAATATAATATTTATTTATTGAATGAATAATATAATGATATTTATTTATTTAAATATTATTATTCAAGGTTCAATAAATATCAAGGAGGATTGATGGTCCATGTTGTGGGCCTTAAGGAAATGATATATTATATTTAATAACATTTAAATTAATGTTTATAAATTAATTTAACAAATGGTATTTAAATAAGGGTGATTTAGTGCATATCATAGAATAGATTATTATTATTATTATTATTTAATGTGGTATTTACTTAGAATAAAGAAATTAATTAAGGACCACTATGAAAATAAAAATTGTCTAACTGTTAGATCCTAGAATTTTTTGGAGCAATATCATGTGTGTTTTTAGGTACTTTTTTTGTTTATTATGTACCTTTGGGATGGGGTATGATCTAGGGTGTGTTTGGGAAAATTTTCTAAGGAATTGGGAAGACACGGGTTGTGCACGGTTTGCACACGGTTTGGCTAAACCATGGGAAAGCTAACTGTGCGGACAATGGAGGTCGGCACAGTTGGCACACAGTTTTCCTAACCGCGTGCCATTATGTCATGTGGGCAGTGGAAGACCACACAGTTGGCACATAGTTTGGCATTATCATGCGGCCTCCCAAGTTAAATCGTGCGTGCGGCCCAGTTTATTCTGAAAATTGGGTTTAAAACCACTCGAACCCCCAAAACCTCTCTATTTAGAACTAATATCAGTATTGACAATTTCTAGGTGTTCCCAAAGCCTTACAGATGGATTTCAAGGTGATATGAACACCGTTTTTTGAGATTGGAAGCTCGGATTGAAGATCCACTCTCTTCTCGGCAATTGGATTTCATCCTGACACTTCCACTATTCTTTATCTTATCTTTAATAGATCTTTTCATGTAAGATATCCCCGGTTTTTATGGATCTAAACCTACGAGTTGAGATCTAGATCTAGGATTTTGGATCTAGATCTAGATATGAAATATCTCGATTCCTTTGATCTTAATTTTGGATTTAGGTATTTATATCTGGAGCTTTATCGATGATATTGTGCCACTCAGATTTTGGGGATTTCTGTTGGGCTAACTTCCGTAAATAAACCAAGGTAGGTGGTCCAAATCTAACTCCCATAGTCATTATTTTGATATGTGTGTAAGTTTATGATTTTCTAGATTCTCTTGATGATTGATTTCCAAAATTGGAGTAATTATGAATGTGGAATTGAATTGGGTTTCCCTCGATGATTAATTGAGAATTGAATCATGGAACAAACGAAGTGGGGTTGCCCAAATAGATTTTTTTGAGATTTGTTATGGGTTGAGATATTGTAATTGAGATATCAGTTTTATTTTGATAAGATAATTAATTTGGGGAATTAATTAGGAAATAATTATGTCGGCTATGTGGGATAATTAATTGTGGGAATTAATTATGTACCATGATGTTGACCAAAGATAATTAATTGAGAGAATTAATTATGTTCCAAGATGTGATCAAAGATAATTAATCGTGAGAATTAATTATGAAATTTTGAGATTTGATATGGATAATTATTTTTGAATAATTAATTATGGAATGAGAACTATGTTGATTGATTAATTAATTAATGAATTAATTAATGGGTTATGTTCTTAGTTAATTGTTGAATTAACTAATTGTATCTGAAATGTTTAACTAATAATTGGAATATTAAAGGAATAATGTGTAAAATTATTGTGAATTAAAGAGTGATTAAATGGATGATATTTTTGTGGTGTTAGACATGGCGTTCTAGACCGATTAAAAGTTGGGACTTGGACAGAGATTTCCTCTCCAATAGTTATCCAAGTTTGAGATTATGGGGTTATAGGCATGAGGACCTACACCGAATGAGAAAAGAAGTGCTAGGCATGGTGAACTATACTCAACAAAATTGTACTTCTAGGCATAAAGACTAACACCAAATAAATGATAATAGTGAATGATGATTCTACTGAGATTTTGGGTGCTAGTCATGAAGACCTACTCCAAATAATTAATGATATTGAATGATTATTCAATTGCGAAACATGAATTGAAACTAGGACTAATTTTATTATTAAATATTAAATGAAAAAGTGATAACTATTTAAATAATGCATGTTATTTATTGATTCATAAATTTTCATGCACTATCTTTTGACTGGACTCGTTTTAGACAACATTGTGGTGGCCTACTAAGTTGTACTCAGACCCAATTTGGGCTGCCTAATCAGCACCTGATTAGACTTTGTTATTTCACGATAGGAAAAGTTAAATTCCCTAGGATAGGATGTAGTTTGGGATTTGAGCATGGGATAGGGAACCAGATGTGGTTCAGGACCAATTTGGGAGTCTTTCTCTCTTTACTTTCAGTTGAATTGTAGGCACTTGACATTTGTAATGTCATGGCATGTTTTACGTTTCATTTGAGTATTGTATTTTCATGTTTTGGTTATCATATGACATGGATTTTTTCTGTTTATTTTTATGTTTCTGCACTTTGTTATTGTTATTTTCTTACGTTGGTGTCTTATTCTTGTAAAAGAGGTTATAATCTCCCCAATACTAACTTACCATACCCTCACTGCTAGTCAGCACCCTCTGGCGTATGGGGAGGCATGCTTGAGGGCATGTGGCCAATCGGCTTGGGGCACCGTTTAGTGTCTGCAGGGTCAGGATGTCACAAAGTGGTATCAAATGTCGATATGAGATCAGGGTATCATCATGTAAGATTTTAGGCTTCTGATATACCAAGAAATACTTTTAGAATTAGGTATGGCATTTATGAGTTTTCTGTAATGCCATTTGGGTAAACAAATGCTCTAGTAGTATTTATGGCCTTGAGGAACAGGATCTTTCATCCATACCTGGATCAGTTTTTGGTTTTGTTTGTGGATTAAATCTTGGTGTAATCTAAGACTCATGATGATCATTCCCCATATCTTGACATTGTCCTGGGTACACTAAGATAACATCATCTATATGCCAATCTATCTAAATGTTAGTTTTGGATTGACAAGGTACACTTTTTGGGACACATCTTCTCGGAAGAAGGTGTGGTAGTGGACCCAGGAAAAGTGTAGGCATTGATCTCTTGGGAGCCTCCCGAGAATGTTTTTTATATCCAAAGATTTTTGGTATTATCTGGTTATTACAAGAGGTTCAACCAAGTCTTTTCTCGATTGGCAGCAACGCTTACTAGTTTGACAAAGAAAGGGAAAAAAATTTGTACAGAAGAATACGAGAATACTTTCAAGGATTTAAAGAATCACTTGACATCATTACCAATTTTGATATTACCAGAGTCAGGTGAGGAGTACACAATGTTTTGTGATGCTTCTGGGGTTAGACTCAAAGCTCTATTGATGCAAGGGGATAGAGTCATTGTTTATGTGTCTCGACAATTGAGGCCACATGAATTGAATTACCCTACGCATTACCACGAGTTGGCAGCAGTATTTTATGCTCTTAAGTGTCAGTGACACTATATTTTGGGTGAAAAGTTTATAGTTTTTATGGATCATAAAATCTTGAAGTGTATATTTTCATAGTGCAACTTGAATCTTCAGCAGTGAAGATGGGTAGAGTGTAGGCAATCCTTTGATTTTGAACTAGAATATACACCCGGGAAGGTGAATAGTGTGGTTGATGCCTTGAGAAAAAAAACTTAGACTTAGTTGGTACATGAGTCGAGTGCAGAGTGGAAGATTATGACATTTCTGTTGGAAATACATGTGGTAGTTCAGGAGATTTAGGAGAGGATGACTTTGGTTTCTATACTAGTAGACTCTATACTCTTGATATGGATTAGGGACGGAAAATACAAGGATCCGGAGTGTTTAGCCTTAAGGGAAAGCTTTTAAGGTGGGGAGACACCTTCAGATTGGATAATAGATGAGGATGAGATCATCTATGTGAAAAAAGGTTTTTTATGCCCTTGAATATGTGAGAAGAACTCATACGTGAATTTCATGCTTCAAGGTGGGTGGTACATCCTGGGGTTACAAAAAATGAATAGTGACCTATGACGACAGTTTTGGTGGCCAATCATGAAAAAGGAAATAGCAGGGTTCATAAATAGATGTTTCATCTTTCAGTAGGTAAAGTCAGAACATCAATGACCTGAAGGCCTATTGCAGACATTACCTATTCCCACTATTGGAAAATCTGGCTATAGCCAAGGTCAACAACTATGGCTATAGGGGTCAAAAATATTTCTATATGCTATATTCGCAGTTCCATCTGTTGGCATGGCTATAGCTAAAACCTATAGCCACGGTTTTATTATGATATAGCCACGGTTCAAAATTGTGGATATAGCCCTAGTTCCATGGTTTTCAAAACCATGGCTATAGCTCCTGTAGCTACCCACTTTGGTATTTGGGTTATATCCATGGTTGTCCACCATGGAAATAGGGTTATAGCCCAAAATTATTGTGCGCCCACACATATTCGGTCTTTGTACCTCAGCTATGTGCACCATCCACCTTTCCACTACACCACATACACCTTTGGGTATATAAATGTACATATTACTATATATATATTTTAAGATTGTGGCTATAGCATATAAATCATGCCTATAACCCTTCCCCCCATTTTTCATGGGTTAATGTTTTTCCCACGCAAGGGTGGGAGACCTATAACCACAATATTGAGGAACTGCGGCTATATAAAAGGAAAAAAATACTCTATACCCACAGTTTTACACAAACTGTGGCTATATACCATGAAAAAAATACTCTATAGCCATGTTTTTACCAAAACACCAGATATAGCCCTTCAAAAAAGTCCATATAGCCACATTTTACAAAAAACATTGCTATAACCCTTGTAAAAAGACCCTATAGCCACGGTTTTACCCAAAACGTGGCTATAGCCCTTGAAAAATGAACCTATAGCCACAGTTTACCCAAATCATGGCTATAGATCTCGAAAAAAAATCTTATAGCCACGTTTTACTGAAACTGTGGATATAGCCTTCGAAATTATACCCTATATCCATGGTTTTATGTAAAAATATGGCTATATACTTGGTATAAAAATCCATATCCATGATTTTGGAAAACCTTGGCTATAGGTATGTGACAATAATCAAGTTTTCTAGTACTGTCCAGAATGGAACTGGGATAACATGACTATGGATTTTGTGGCCGGACTTCCAAAGACTCTTAGGAAGAATGATGATATTTTGGTCATTGTCGGTCGACTAATGAAGGTATCAAATTTCTTTTCTATTAGGGAACCTTTTACAGTATATCAGTTGGGAGAATTGTACGTGAGAGAGATAGTTCATTTGCATGGGGTAACATGGACTATAGTTTTAGATCATGATTTGTGCTTTGCATCACTCTTCGAGCATGGATTACAGAAGGATATTGGTACACAGGTTTTGTTATGTACGGCCTTCCACCCACAGACAGATGGGTAGTTGGAGAGTAACATACAAGTGTTAGAAGATATGATGCGATCATGTGTGCTTGTCTTTGGTGGTTCTTGATAGAATCACATTCATTTAGTGGAGTTCACCTATAAAAATAGTTATCATGAACCTATACAGATGGAACCATATGATGAACTTGATGGTAGACCATGTAGATCACGAATATGTTGGTTATAAGTGGGTGAGTCAGAGATGTTGGGACCGTGTCTCGTTCAAAAGACATCAGATTAGGTGCAGTTGATTTCGGAAACGTATGGATACAGCTTAGAGTAAATAGAAGTAATATGATAATAGACAGAGATGACCCCTATAGTTTATAGAGGGTGAACATGTATTCCTTCGGGTGTCACCTAGATTAGGTCACCATAGGATACAAAGGCAGGGCAAGTTAGCACCCAAGTTTGTGGGACCGTTTGAGGTGATGGAGAGAATCGGGCCAATGGCGTAACGATTAGCACTTCCACAGAAATTCAGCACTATGAATGATGTTTTCAATGTATCAAAACTATAGAGGTATCAACTAGACCCTTCTCATGTGATTTATATGGAAGAGGTTGACCTCGAGATATATGCATCTTTGGAGTGTGCTAGGCTGCAGTGAGAAAGTGTTATGGGGAAAGACTGTGTTGTTAATTCATGTGTTATGGTAACACAGAAGTTTTCAAGACGAAACATGGGAATGGGAAGCAGACATGAGGGCTCAAAGGCCCAATCTTTTTGGCCTGGAAACTTATAGAATTTTGGCAGTGCAGCTCGAGGATGAGCTATTAAAAGGTAGAGAGATTGTAAGATCCTGGCCTTTTTTGAAGTAATCTCACCTGTGTTTTCATGTACTTTTTGTTTTTTATTAAGTACCTTTAGGATAGGGTATGACCTAGGGTTTTTTAGGTGAAGTTTATAAGGAATTGGTAAAAGAGGGGGATGTGCACGGTCTGCACATGATTTGGACAAACCGTGTGCAAGATAACCATGCGGATGGTGGAGGTTGTCACTGTTGGCGTACGGTTTTCCTAACCATGCACCATCAAGCTGTGTGGGTAGTAGAATACCATGTAGATGGTGCACATTTTTTCCAAACCATGAGGCCACCTAGGTGAAACATGTGAGCGGATCAGTTTATTCCAAAAATTGGTTTAAAACCACCCAATCCCCTGAAACCTCTCTATTTTGACCTAATCTCAGGCTTAACAATTTCTAGGTGTTTCTAAAGCCTTTTGGTGGGATTACAAGGTGATCTAAAAACTATTATTCGATATCAAAATCCTGGATTGAAGATCCACTCTCCTCCCGGTAAGTGTATTTCATCACGATGCTTACCATGTTCTTTCTATTATCTTTTCTAGATATTTTCATGGAATATCTCCTCCATTTTCATGGATCTAAACCTATTAGTTTAGATCTAGATCTAGGATTGTGGATCTAGATCTATATATGAAATATCTTGATGAATTTGATCTTAATATTAAATTTAGGGATTTAGATCCAGAACTTGATCGACAGCGTTGTGCCGCTCGGATTTTGGGGATTTCTGTTGGGATAACTTCCATCCATAAACTGAGGATGGTGGTATAAATAGAACTCCCATAATTATGATTTTGATATGTGTATGATTTTATGATTTTCTATATTTTCTTGATGATTGATTTTCTAAATTGGAGTAATTAGGAATGTGAAATTGAAATGAGTTTGCCTTAGATATTAATTGAGAATTTAATCACAAAACAAATAAAGGGGGATTGCCCAAATAGATATTTTGGAGATTTGTTATGGGTTGAGATATTGTAATTGAAATATCAATTTGATTGTGTTAAGATATTAAATTAGGGGAAATTAATTATGAAATAATGATATTGGCTATGTGAGATAACTAATTATGAGAATTAATTATGTGCCATGATGTAAACCAAAGATAATTAATTGAGAGAATTAATTATGTTCCAAGGTGTGATCAAAGATAATTAATTGTGAGAATTAATTATGACATGTTGAGATTTGATATGGATAATTAGTAGTGGAGAATTAATTATGGAATGAGAACTACATTGAATGATTAATTAATTAATGGGTTATGTTCTTAGTTAATTGTTGAATTAACTAATGGCCTCTGAAATGTTTAACTAATCATTGGATTAGTAAAGAAATAATGTTTAAATTCTTGTGATATAAAAAATGATTAAATGGATGATATTTTTTTGGTTCTATACATGGTGTTCTTGACCAATTAGATGTTGGGACTTGAACATGGCGTTCCTCCCCAATAGTTATCCAAGATTGAGATTATGGGGTTCTAGGCATGATGAACTACACCGAATGAGAAAATAATTTATAGGCATGGTGTCTTACACTCAACAAGATTGTGGTTTTAAGAATGAATACCTACACCAAATGAATGATGATAATGAATGATGATTCAACTGAGATTTGTGGTACTAGGCATGATGACGTACGCCAAATAATTAATGATATTGAATGATGATTCAATTGGGAAACATGAATTGAAACTAGACCTAATGTGATGATTAAAGATTAAATAAAAAGTGATAACCATTTAAATTATGCATTGTGTTTATTGATTTATAAATCTTCATGCACTATCTTTTGACTGGACTCATTTTAGACACCATTGGTGGCAGCCTATTGAGTTGTACTCACACCCTATTTGGGTCACCCGATCGACACCCGAGTAGACTTTGTTGTTGCAGGATAGGATAAGGGAAAGGCCCTTGGATAGGATGTAGTTTGGGATAAGTGCATGGGAGAGGGAACCAGACGTGGTTTTGGACCCATTTGGGAGTCTTTATGTCTTTAATTTTAGTTTCATTATAGACACTTGACATTTTCAATTTCATAGCATGTTTTACCTTTCAGTTGAGTACTGTATTTTCATGTTTTGGTTATCATATGACATGGATTTTTAATATTTATTTTTATGCTTCCACACTTGGTTATTGTTATTTTCTTCCATTGGTGTCTTATTCTAATAAAATATTGAATAGTATCCCCCATACTAACTTACCAGACCCTCACTAATAGTCAACAACTTCTGGCATACGAGGAGGCGTGCTTGAGGGAATGTGTCCAACCGACTTGGGGCACTGTTCAATGGCTCTCAAGTCGGGACATCACACTAATCATAAGTATATATCCCAACTTATATCATTTCTAGGGTAAAGTGAATTATTGGGAACAACATATTATCTCAAGATAATTCTCTCCTAGCTAGATAGAATTCTTTCAAGAATGTTATATATAATGAGAGATGATCATCCTCCTCCTACCATTAAAAAATTGAGAGAAAAAGAAATAATCATTCAATACTAAAAGGTTTCTCATTACAGTCAATGGAAAACAATAAAATATTTTTTGTCTTTTTATGCTAGCACCAGATGTTCCAACTATGATGTTTTAATATTTATGTAGTATTTGTGGATACCATTAGAGGAATTCTTCTTTTCCATCTTCATCACCGAGATGGAATGATAAGTAGCTCAACTGGATTAATCAATGATGAAATAATTATCATGTTTAGGTAATTATTATTATATTAATTAATTATATATTATATGTGAAAATATCCTCTCTATGGATGTTTTCAGGTCACATTAATCTGGTTTTTTAGATATGTGAAAAGAAATCGTTGAAGAAAATTGTTCATCCTGAGAATGAACTTTTACACTCCACCCCAAAACATTCATCATAATAGACACGTTTTTCATAGTTGTTTTCTTCTCATTAATTTCTTCCAAAGCTTCCATAATCTCCACTAGGGTCTTCATATCATGGATATTAAAGAAACAATTCCATGATAATGACATATGAATAAATCTAATTTTATTAATATATAGTATTTATCATTATGCTTTCTCTATTTCCATTGGTTTAGATAACTTTAATGGAACCACATGCTCCTTATAAATTATATTTTATCCCATAATCATCCATTATAATACAATGATAATTTTATAGAACTTATAAATATTCTATGTCATACCTTCAGAAATAATGACTCTCATTTATTACTTGAGTCTGATATTGATTGTATTTTCAAGCCTTGTCGAAGCACATGATTTGATCCCACTTTTTAGGTTCATGAAATAGTTATCAATAATAGTAAATCCACAAAAACTTATAAAGGTATACATAATGATAGAAAAACATCACTGTTCATAATAACTCCTCGAAACAGATGTACTCAAACTTAGTAAGTAAAGCAACTTCCCAAATCACTAAAACAATTTGACACACATTCCATAGTCAAAAAATCACACAAAACACACATGAAAATCATTTAATAAAATTAATGCATACAAGTAAAGGAAAAATGTATTTTTAGGATAGCTTCTACTGGAACCAAGCCCCTATCTGCCCAGCCATGTTGCGCTTCTCCTCCTTTTTCCATCTCCAAGGGAACTCGCTTCCTGTTTATAGGAGGAAGCGTTAGGAGGATTCTGGGAAGTTTATCCAGTTGGCCCCGCCCTTCTGTGCTCCTCTAGCTTCGCCCTTGCGGTCTAGTTCTAGTTCAGCTACCTCCTCATTAGGTTAGGTTGGGGAGGTCTCTCCTCGCTCTGCTTCCTAGGTTATGGCGGTAGTTCCAGGAGGTCTGGAGTCTCTAGTCCCAGTGGTCTCCTCATCTCAGACTGTCTCTGAGGCTTCCTGCATGGCCATGGTCCTCTACTACGCACCAAGATGTCTCTGCCCCTATGGACCCTTTCAAGAGTGTTTCGACTTCTCTTGGCTCAATGAAGGCTCAACTCTCCTTGGACTTCCCCTAGTCTCTCTTCCTCTTATTTTTAAGGTAGGATCTCCTAGGGACGCGGTCTTCACATTACCTCTTCTTGAGGAGGATCCCTCCGTGGAGTGCTTGCCTGCAGGCTCTCTTGGGGGTGGGCGTTCCTATTGCGCTCTGCCTCTTTTTCCTTCTCTGGTTCCTCCCTAGTGTACCGAGGCGGTCTTCTAGGCTTCCCCCCTGTCAGCCCCTCCAGCCAGCCGTCTGCCCTGGTATGGTCTTCTCCTATCTCCGCCCCTACTGCGCCCTAGGCCTCCTTCCTCTTAGGCCTTTCCTCTAGTGCACCGATGCTGTCTTCCCCTCCCACGTCGTCTCATCCCTTAGATTGTATAGGGGAGAGGACCAGAACACACTCTAAGCTTCGGAGACAGTCTTCCTCTTCTATCTTAGCGGCCATAAATCCTGGGGCCAGTGCCAAGACCATGTTGTTTTAATGACTTCCATCCATATCTGGAACACTCGTGGCATGGGGGCCCGGGTTAAATCAGATTTAATCATTACTTAAATTCATTCCAAAAGGATCTCATTGGTTTCCATGATGGAACCTAAACAAGACAACAGTAAGATTGGGGAGTTCGCTCGTAGGATTAGGATGTGTGGTTTTCTGCATGATGGAGACTCTATCCCCTCCATCTGGATCTTCTGGAATGCTGACATCATCATGAGAATTCTTCATTCCTCAAATCAATGTATCACTACAGAGATCAGGGATGGAGTTCAAACCTTCTTCTTCTCGTTTGTGCATGGTATTTGCGACACCCATGATCGAGCGCGCCTGTGGAGTGATCTAGAGGCCTTCGACCCTGAGAACCTCTCCTGGTTTGTGGGTGGGGGGACTTCAACGTGGTGGGTGATCCTGTTGAGAAGAAGGGTAGGGGGCCATTTCCCCACTGCTCTAATCTTGAGTTCAACCATTTCATGTCTCGCAAAGGGTTAATGGACATGGGGTTCTCTGGGAGACGTTTCACTTGGTGAAACAACCAAAGAGGTGCTCATCACACCTAGAGCAGGCTGGACCGCTACCTGGACAATGTCCATGTTGTATCCACCTTTTGGAACGAAAAGTTTTCTCACTTGTTCTGCAGTTTATCGAATCAATAACCTTTTCTAGTTGACATCCTACCTGGCTGGGATAAGAACATTGACATGGAGTTCTCTTCCCTATGGGCTAGATACCTGGAATTTTTGGGAACTGTCGGTTCCTCCTGGAATAGTTGCATGCATGGGAATCCATGGGAAATGCTGTAGAACAAGTTGAGGCGTCTTCGGGAGGACCTTCGGGTGTGGGTCAATGGCCAGCCACCGCTGATGTGTTACTTAGAGGGGATTAAGTTTGAGATTTATCACTTGGATTCTAACCTGTAAGTGTCATGGAATTAGGAGTTGTTTAGAGAATTGGGTGCTATGAAAGATGTGATGGTGGAAATGCTTCTCAGAGAGGAGCATGTGGCCCGCGATGAATTGAGGGTGAGAAGTCACCGCGAGGGGGACCGTAACACCGCATTATTTCATGCATGCATCAAGGAATGGTGAACTCACATTAAACCCAATTTAAGGTTGGAGGATGGTTCTTATACCGATGACCAAGACACTATGGGCGGCTTAGTGGAGGTTTTCTTTAGTATTTTTCTCACTGGAGCCAATTCCAGGATGCCCGAGGGGTACCCACAGGGCGACGAAGCCATCACAAACGTCATTCCCAGGGTGATATCTGATCATGAAAACATTCATCTTGAGTTCTTATCGCAGGAGGATGATATCCACTGGTCTGTTATAAACCTGAACCCAAACAGTGCTCTGGGCCCAGATGGGTTCCCTGGCTCCTTCTACCATGCCGCCTGGAAGGTGATCAAGGAATATGTTGTGATCTCAATCCAAGAATTCTTCCGTGGGGGTACTCTTCCCCGAGCCACCAGTGACACCTCTATGGTTCTTATTTCCAAGGTCAAAGATCCATCAATGCTTCACCATTATTTCCCTCTGAGCATGGGCATATTTTTATACAAGATCCTCGCCTCTAATATCAACAACAGACTTAGCCCCTACCTTCTTCAATGGGTCTCCTACGAGCAGCATCACTTCGTTAAATAGAGGTCCATTCAAGGGGAAGTTGCGCTAGCTCAAGAGCTCATCGATGGCTTCAACACGCAGGTTCATGGCACAAACATGGTGGTCAAGTTGGACATGGATAGGGCCTATGACAGGGTGGAGTAGGTGTTCATCATCAAGGTCTTTTCAAGTATGGGCCTTTCTGCGTGGGTTGTGGACTTGATTTTCCGGTGCTTTAGCTCTACATGGATGGTCATTCGCTTTATGGGGAGAAATTATGGTTTATTTAAGGCTGTTTGCGGTCTGAGGCAGGGGGATCCTCACTCGCCAAACCTCTTCGTTATTTCACAGTATGTCCTCAGTCGTCTTATCAATAGAGCCAACTCACAGGGAATCATTAGGTCATATCGGGGCAGTCCCAGTCATAGGAATATCTCTCATCTGATGTTTATAGATGATTCCATTATTTTTATGAATGCAGGTATGCGGTCTGTCTGGGGGTTTAACAAGGTCCTTGAATACTATGGTCGATGGAGTGGGAAGATTGTAAATCATGCCAAGAGCACCTTCTATGTCCCAAAGAGATGCTCAGACAGTAGGGTTTCCACCTTGAGCAAGAATCTTGGCATACGGTGGGGCTCCTTTCCCATGGAGTACCTCGGTGTCCCGGTCTCCCCTTGCAGGATGCATATCCTCCTCTACGAAAATATTGTCGGGAAGATGATCAGTAGAATTCTGAACTGGAAGAATCGATTCTTGTCTTTCGGAGGCAGGATCACCCTTTAAAACAGTGTCTTTTCTTCCATTCCTTGCCAAGCACTGGTGGCCTCCAAGGTTCCGAAGGGGGTGATCACAAAGATTGATTATATCCTCTCTTCTTTCATCTGGGATGTGCATGGAGAGGGGAGGAAACACTGGGCATCCTGGGATAGGCTTTCTAAGCTAGTTTAGGAGGGGGGGCATTGGCGTTAACAGCATCTCAGACTCACAGCATGGTATGCTGGCTAAGCTGGTGTGGGACGTTATTGAGGGGCACACTCTCTGGGGTAAGTACATGGTTTCCAGGTTCAGTGGGAGGGGGAATAGGCCAAATGCCCGCCAGTCACCTCTCTGTATGGATGTTCTCTCCCACATGCAAGCCCTGTACCTCTTTTCCAGATGGATTGTGGGTGTGGGTGACATCTCTTTCTGGAACCACAATTGGGTAGGGTCTGTTCTTGGGGTTCTCAGATGCCCTGGCACCCAACTCATGTTAAAGGAGGCAAGAAGGTATCCATAGTTCATTGGTGTGGTGCTTGAAAGTTTGCAATGCCATGTGTTTGATATGATCGACCCCTCAGATGACCCAGACTACTGTGTTGTTACTGTATTATCTTCGGGAATGTTCTCCTCTAAGGATTACAGGAGGGTGAACTCTAGCGCGAACCAGAATGACTCTTGGGGTTCGACTATTTGGGTTAAATAAGCCCCTGCGAAATGCAATTTTCTCCTCTGGAATATCAGGAACAGGGATTTGGCCATGGATGAGAATATGAATCGCTCAGGCATCAACTTGGCCTCTTGTTGCCTGTGCTGCATAGATCCCAGGGAGGAATGATACTCCCACCTCTTCTTTAGCAGCAACTGGGATGGCCAGGTGTGGCGGGCTTTTGGAGACTTCACTAACTTTTCTGTAGTGGCATTGAGGGACCTCCCCTTTATCGATCGGTGGTTCCATGGTAATGGGGGTGCTGGACCAAAGAGTAATTCTCGCGCCATGATTCTCATCTTGGGCTTCTGGTTCATTTGGTTGGCTCATAACCAAGCTAGGTATGAGGGGTCTCAGTGCTTCGGTAGGACGGTGGTGGCCAGGACAATTTTTCTCCTTCTTGATCTGGTTCGCTCATACAAGAAATGAAGAGAGGCCCCATATCTTCATTTCATTCAAACATACCATCCTGAGTGGAGCCCTCCAAAGGCTGGCCACTGGGTCAGATGGAATCCTCACCCGCTCGGACTAAAGCTCAAATTTGATGTCTTCTGCTCCTCGGATGACATGAAGGGTGGCTTTGTGGTATGGGATCCTAGAGGGAATGTCATCCTCACATTTACTACCCATTTTGGCAGGGTCCATTCCATCTTGGATGAGTCCATGGCCATTCTCATGGGTCTACAGCTCTGTAGGCATCGGGGAATCACCCTGGGTGTGATAGAGACCGATTCTCTCATCCTTCATGACTCCATGCACCATAAGCATAGAACCCCCTGATCGGTTACCTATATTCTGAGGAGATTTAGGAACATCACCAGTAGTGACACTGTCTTTTTTCATACATGGAGGGAGGGGAACAGGGTTTTGGATTATCTTGCCTCGATGGCGGTGCAAGGTCTCAGTTTTTTTCTACTACGGAGGTGTTGTCTTTTCACCTTGAAGTGAGGAACCTGATCAGAGGGGATTCTTTAGGGCTACATTACTTTAGACCCCCATAACTCCTTCTTTCCTCTTGGGGTTCTCCTTGGCCTTTTTTTTCTTGTAACATTCCTATAATCAATAAAGAATTTAATGATGATGATGTTAAGTCCTACATCTATAAAAGATCACTTCAACATTTTCCATTTCAATAGAAGTTACCATACTACAATCATATTTACTCTTTTTTAAATATTTTACCTTTACACATCAATAGATTGTACTAAATACATACATCTGTGTACAAGTGATCTCGCCACACCTTTATAGTATGGTCTTCCTATCAACTAGTTCCACCACCTTTCAAAACTTATGGGTAACCCAGCATTCACTATGGTAACATCCAATTACACATAGCTACCTTGTCCTAAAACATGGACATCCATTAAAATTGAAATTTACCTTTATATATCATTATTAAATCCTAATTTGTTTTATTTATTGAAAACCCATGGGGAAAATCCTTAAATAAGGCCTTCAAAAAACATATTTATCACCTTCCATACATCTATCTTCTAGAAAAATGACTACCTACTCATCCAAGATCCAAAACATAACTTCAAAAACCTCTTCCTTAGTTGGACTTACACTACAACAAGTCTAAACATTGGACTGGATAATATCTTATAAATTTTCTCTTTCGGGTTGTCTAAATCAGAACATGAAACCCCATTTCACATTCCTAATAGATTATAATATTTTGGGTTCTATAATGTCCATGAAAACAGGGAAATATGTGATAGAATACATCAAAATGTACCATATATGATCTTGGAATTAAATAGTGAGATTCATCAAGATTTTGGTGTTTGTAAAATAGAATAGAGTACACTGGAATTGAATTTAAAACATTATATTGAGAAACATGTAATCAAACATGAGGTGTCATTTATTATAAATACATAAAAAATGGAGTTGATGAAAGGTAAAAGTAGATGGTGAAAATATGGTGATGAAAATACACTTTGAGAGTGGTATCTAAAATTAATTATTCAAAAGAGTAAAGTAAATTAACATTACACACACAAAACATGGATTTTTTAAGACCTAAAGAGAAGAGAATGTTTTATGGGATGGTGAAAATAAAGAAACAGACAATAAATCATCTTAGTGTATTTGGAAGAAAATGATTATTATGAATAAATAAGATAATCAAGGAAAATGTATTAATATAGTAGATGAAAAAATATTTTTTGATTATTCAACAAAGGTTAAAGAATAAAAAAATCAACTAGTAGATAGAAAAAGCAATTGAATGAAATGATGTCAAAGTGAATAAGGAAAAATCTTGAATCAAATATAGAAACTCAGACACAAAATAATTTCTTGATAAATAATAGGAACAAGATAAAAATTCTAGAGAACATTAAAATACAAGGATACGTCAAAGGAAGAAATAAGTGTTGGAGTAATTTAACTAAAAAATCAAATGAGACAAAGGAGAGATGGAATATATGAATCAAATAAAATTGGTGATAAATTTTCTAAAACACAAAATCGATAAATTTGAAGTGTCTAGAATAATACTCTATTATCAGAATTAGGGCCAAGATAATTTATTAAATTTATAAAAAATTAATCATGGTTCAAATCTATGAATAAAGGCTATGATTAAATAGAGAATAGCCAATCAAGGGAGATTATAAAGAGTCCAAATTATCTTAATGTTATTGGAAAAAATGACCTATAAGAATAAATATAATGATATTAAGAATGTGGTATATAATAAAAATAGGTTGTTGTGAAAATGATATTCTCAAATCGAAGGCACAGATACTGAAGGGAAATTTACACTAATGGAAAATCTTGAGTCAATTCGACTATTATTGGATGTTGTAACTCAAAGAGGTTTTAATATATATTGAATTTATATTAAGATGGTATTATTTAATAGAGTTATTAAATATTAGGTATACATTTAACAAATAGTTGGATTTTAACTTGGTGATAATGAAGGAATTGTGTGTTATTTAAAGAAATAATTATATGGTTTGAAGTATTCAATGTGATTTAGGTATTCTTATTTGGATTCATAATCAAAGAATATGGAACTCAAGAGAGTTAGTGTAGATTAAAACCTCTATGTGGATTCATATAAAGGATAGTAGTTTATGGTACTCATCTATGCTGATGATATCATATTAGGTTGAAAAAATAAGGAATCGATGGAAGAATCTACTAAATTGATGCAATTTGAGTTTGATATGTCAATGATATGTGATCTCACTTATTTTATTAGGATATAAGTCAATAAAAAGTTGATTATATATTTATCTCTTAAGTAAATTATTATAATGAGATGCCTAAAAATCATAACATGAAATATGGAAAACTAATTTCAACTACAATCATTGTTGGAATTAAATATATAATCATGAAGATAGAAAGTATACATAATTTAAATTATACTAGATAATGATTAGAATATTTTTATACTTTATAGTAATAGGGATGGATAATAATGTATGTAATATTCTTGGCTACAAGGATTCAATGAAACCTAATATAAGAATGTTTTATTGTAGTAAATGAATATAGTAGTGCATTCAAGATACTCTTGATTATGGGTTAATATTTGATATATAAAAATAGTGAGGATTGAAGTCATATTAATATATGGATTGGAATGGATATGTTTTTCACAAAAAAACCACATGTGTGGGAGAATTTTCCTTCAGTAGTAAATGTGTGTATTGGATTAAAAAAGGAATGTTTTTTTTTCTTATAATAGATGGAGAAATTTATACCTTTTCAATGAATTATTATACTCAATTTATTTGTATGAAATAAAAATTATAGGATCTTTTTAAGTAAGATAGGGCTCTAATGGTTATTTTATGTGATAAAAAAATTTATTTAGCTTATGAAGAATTAGGTACATCATTCATGTATGAATAATAATGAAATATGATACCAATTTATAAAAGATAATATGGAACACATAGTTATCAATTTAGAAAAAAATTTAACAAATCATAAAATGGTGTACATATTTATGAAACTATTATCATCACTAGTGTTTGAGAAATATCAATTAAATCTCATTTTTTAACCTCCTCTAAAAGCTTAATTTTTTATGGATTTCCACCTATAACCATGTTAATTTATTATTAAACATGGGTACTAATGTAGTATATGAATTACACACTTAATTTTTATTTTCAAAAGATGAGAACGTTAATAAAGTAATTTTGAACAAGTTTTGAATTCAATAAGTGTAAGCAAAGCATCACACTCATTTCTATAGGGAGAAATACACTCTTGGGGGGATTTATTTGGAATAAAAAGTGGGTAGAGATAAAAATAAATGGGATTAGAATCCTAGGAATAATGAGGATATAGAGATTAATTTCATAAAAGTTATTAATAAAGCACAAGGTTCAAGGTAATCATGGAGGTCATTCTATAACTCTTAATTCTACACATGTATATTTAAAATGGTAGATAAGGATTTATTTTACTACGAAAATTTAATAGAGTTTTAGGAATCTAGGATTTACTAATAACCAAGTTTATTATAATTATTTAAATTATTTATTTTAATGAAATATTTTTTAAAATTATAAAATGAACATAAAATGATTAAAAAATGAGTGAATGAGATTGATTTTCTATAAAACTTTAGGTGAATGACCTATAGGCCGTTTGTGGACAATTTAAATAAGACACATGCGGATATGATGTATAAGATTCCTATAATGGTTAAAATTATATTCTAAAATTAATATTTATTTTAACTATAAAATAAGATTAAAATAATTTAAGATTAGAAGATAAGGTTTGTTCGTCATGAAATTTTAGCACAATGACCCGCATGAAATTTTTGACCTTTAATAATGAACTGTGTGTGAATCCAATACCCAAAATACTTGAAATTAATGAATAAAATATTTTAAGTATTCATATTTATTTTCAAGTATATAACAGGGATTAAATAATCCCAAAATAGTAAACCACATTATGTTGCTAAAAAAATATCAATAATAGTACACTGTTTCTTTATGACCCATAGAAATATAGTGTGTAAATTTAATGCATGAGGTAATTAGATTCATCAATAATATATTATAAGAAATAATATTTCTTTTTAAATATGAAAATATTTGTAAAACATAAAAAATGATAAAAAAATCCATTTATCTTGGAAATTCATGATAATTAATTGAATGTAAAATAACAAAAAAAAAGTAATTATGATCTTGTTTCTTGAAATTTTATGAAAACTCACATGTAATTTTTGGAACATATGAAGTAACTACACATGAATTAAACAAACGAGGTGTTTAGAGTGGTTGTTGTTAATTTTTTTTTGTTTTTCACAATAATTATTCTTAAATATAATTATATATTTGTTCATTTTAGGGAAATCATGTATAACTCCAAAAAAACATTCAGGTCAATTATATATATTTTGTTATATATTATTTGAAAATATATTTTTTTTATTAATTTTGGAAAATTGTGGCATGAGATGTCACAAAGGTATTCATTCTATAGTCAAATACTAATTTTGACATCAATTCATCATATTGAAATTTATTACATATACCCTGATTTATTATGTTATCCAAAGAATCCCTAACTTATTTGAATGAGATGTCACATATTTCTTCATATCAAAATGCATGATGTAAAAAAGATAGGTTGTGTCAGAAGTTAAGTATGAAAAAAGTATACACTTTTTTAGGTTTGGGAATAATTTATTTCTTATATTATTAAATTCTTTCCAATAAAAATTCATGTTTACATTTTTTTATAACATATATACAATGTAAATTTACTATCATATTAGAGGTTTATCTACTACTTATAGTTCATTAAATTCTATTGACCAAATACCCATTTTTGATCAAATAACACTGACATATGGCACTAGAAATAACATATAGAGTGTATCTCAATTTTTATTATCTAAATTGATAGTAAATTATTTTATTGATTCTACCCTTTATCTTATAAATTAAATGAACTTCTGATGTTTTACTCAAATTTTCTCTGACACTCTTTTCTTACATTAACATTTTTATGATTTTATTTCAATACTTACTTGTCTTGATAATTGATTATTTTTCATTCAATGTTTAATTCTATAAATTGTAGAACCATAGGACTTTAGAATCCTTTTTTTAATCAAATTAAAAAAAGGTATAATTTTTTCATAAAATATTACTTATCCCTCTACTTTTCCTATCATGCACGCTACAAGGAAGCTACGATGCATCAAAAATTAAGTATAAAAAATAAATTCAACACTTTTTCATGTTTGAGATTAATTTATTTATTATATATTTTAATTATTTTAAAAATAGATTATTTTTTCTATTTCTATTTTATTTATATAAAAATGAATATTTACTCTCGTATTATTGGTTTTTCTATTATCTGTAGTTTATTAAATTATATTAACCAAATACCCGAAAATGATCAAATAACTCCTACATATTGTGCTGACAATATCATATAGAGTGAATCTCAATTTCCATTATTATAATTGAAAATAAATTTTTTCTTGATTTCCTATTTTATCCTATAAATTAAATACACTTTATATGTTTTAGTCAAAATGTCGCTCCAATATTTTTTTGTAAAACATTATGCTGATTTTATTATATTACTACCTTATATTAATAATTTATTATTTGATTTTGATAGGTAATGGTATAAATTTCATAATAATAGGACTTCTTACTCTTTTTCCTACTTGAATTGAAGCAAAAAATATATGTTTTCTAGAAAATATTACTCAATCCTATACTTTTTCTACCTATAAAATGCATACTATAAGGAATCTAGGTTACCACGTAAGTTAAGTATGAATAAAATTGACACCATTATAGGTTTTGGATAAAATTATCTCTAATGTAATTAAATTATTTACAAAATAAATTCAAATTTATTATTCTCATTCTTGTATTTTTCCATGATAATTTTTTATTATATTACAAGTTCATTTATTTCTTATAGTTTATAAAATTATATTAACAAAATTCCTGGTATTTATGATATAACTTCAATGTCTTGTGATTACAATAACATATAGGGTTCATATCAATTTCCACTATCAAGATTTACAGTAAATGGTTTACATGACTTTCTTTGTTATCTGAAAAATTTAATGCACTTTTAATATTTTACTCAAATTATTAGAAAAACATAATAATCCACCCTCAACTGAAGGTGCACCACTAGTGTATGATAGTTCTCTTTAACTGTTAACATTGAAAGAAAACCCATTATTTCTTCTAACATTACTTAACTTTCCAAAAAAATGGTAATATCTTCTTTCAATCCCAATCTATTACGAAATATTCCATCATATGTCTATATTTTAGGAACAAACTTCTAAAAATATATATCCTGGTGACTAAAATTTCTAAGTGAATATAGTATGCATGTAAGTATCATGTATTTATTCATATTATATATATCTATAATTTAATTCAACTTCCATATTTTTAGTTTCCTAAGAAACATATTCAATGTATAAACTTATTCTTATGAATATGAATATACTATTCATTGAAAGTTTAATAAATATGATGTATTCAATGTATATTACTCATGGTAAAAACTTTTATTCATTTGAAAAATGATGGAAATACATGGATATTTCTCTTCATTTGTGAATAATATTGTTATACACTAAACCAGATATATTGTTCAACCCTTTTTTATTTTTTACTTTTATTATTATTTTCAAATATTGACTTAGTTAGAATTTATTATGTAAAGAATGCTTGGATTTTGGTAATACTCAATAATGTTTCATGTATTATTCCTATATTATGTGGCATGATGAAATAGTTAAATCATAAAGGACAAAATCTATAAATTTTTCATTACACTGGTCTATTGGTAAAAAAACTTTAATAATTTCATACTCCTCCAAAAATCTACAAATCCCTCATTTTTTATGATCAGTTTAAGGATTCCAAAACCTTTTATAATCTCATCCACATTTATAAAAGAATTTTATTTTACATAACTGGGAGAAGGATTGATAACTCTTTATACCGAGGGGTTCTCCATATATTTACAGGAATAAAAAAAAACTATCATTGTATTGGGTGCTTACCACCATATTATGGTCATCCCCCAAATTTTACACAAATCTATGTTTTTACACTTTAAATGAAGTGAATAAAAAAATTAAATTAGAAAGGTAAGTTAAAAATATTTTATACCTATTAATTTATATTGATTAAATGATATAAAATTCTTCATATTTTTTTATAACTTGGATAGCAATAAACTCAATGCCTATGTTAAACCAACTATTTTGGGAAATTTACGGTGTTTTTTTGATGAATTCAATCATTTGATTCATCATTTATTAACTGCAAGAGATTCAATTAACACAAATGGTGCTCCAGATTTGAAGGTAAGGGTAATTGAATGAAGGGTTATATTAACATACGTACAACTTACTGAAAATAATATAAATTACTATTCTCTTGGTTGGTGATATTAAAGATATTAATGAGTATATATATGTCATTATATAAACATGATATAGTGACTAGAAACATATAGAATAACTCTATGACTGATATCTTCCATTGTAATACCAATAATTTTTTCTTACTAGTGAAAATGGGTATTCAAATAATGTTTATCACAATTTAACTTCTTTTGACATATCTTATACAATTTATAGAGTTATAATGATAGAGTACTTTCCATAAAACCTTTAATTTGTACCTAATCAGTTTTCCACACTATTATATTCAATATGGATTTTATAGAACATTATATTTTATGCATATAAAATGGTTGAATGTAAATGTTTAACATTTATTTTTTTTAGTAAAAAAATTGATATTAGAGCTATATAATGGATTGAAAGAAGCTTACCTTATAGGTGGTTGTAATGATAGTCTCTCCAAAAAAACATATTATTTTGACATCATATTTCACTGGTGGTCTAAGATAAATGAATTAAAATTATCAAGATGTTATGTAAATATGTAATTGAGTAGTATATACATATATGTTCCTAAATTTTACATTCAATCCATGTTTTTTGAGATTACAGGATTTCTCAAAGCTCAAAATCCCTATCTTGAGGACTATCCATAAATACTTTCAATATTTCTCAATATCCAAGTCAGAAATATAATAAAATATTAGAAAGATATAATTTTATTTAGA
The DNA here is from genome assembly GCA_963277665.1 of Viscum album. NCBI lineage: Eukaryota > Viridiplantae > Streptophyta > Magnoliopsida > Santalales > Viscaceae > Viscum > Viscum album. The sequence continues at coordinate 818,706,754 of OY728148.1, forward strand.
AAATATTGAGTGGTTATTATGTATCAAGGTTTAATTATTTCTTACATGTCTATGTAAATTTTTTTGGAATTTATTAAATTAATTACATATTTTATTTATTTCGTTATGAGAGGACAACTTAGGATATGTTCAATGTAAGGAGGGGTTGATTTAATGTTAGGGACTTTTTATTTCAATTTAATATTTTTCCCCTTTACCTATTATATTTTTATGATATTGATTATCTTTTTATCTTACCATTCTTTCATTAATTAACACACACACAAAGTGGGAAAGATATTTACAAGGTTTTCCTTTCAATAAGAATGTATAGTCCTTGGTGTAACCAATAAATATTCCTCAATCACATTACCACTATAATAAGATACCTATTATAGTGTATCGACTATAAAATAATCCTACACTAAAAGTGTGGAATCATACACACAAGAGGGGGTATGGAAAAAAATATGTTTCCCCTGAACTGGTGTCTACCTAGTCCAACATATATCTCCTTGTTAGATCTTTATAATACATGTGTAGATAGTATTCAACTTCTTAAAAATATTTTAAATATCAATAAAGTAATCCACCAGATGTGACTTATTTTAGTTATTTTTGGGACCACTTTGTGTATAAGGTTGTATTTGTTATCAATATATGTCAATGAAGATCAAAATGAAGGATATCAAGAAGTACTCCAAATAAATTGAGGAATAGAAATTTAGATGATTGTTATACTGATCATAAGTTCAAAGAACATGTGTCAAAGGTGACACATTGTTTACAATAGTGAAGAATAGTGAGGTATAATCTATCTGAGGATGATTTAAGAAGAATGGGGATTTGATGAAGACCATGCAATTATTCATGATTGCATGAGAACCATGGAAGATACTTCTTGAATAATAGAATCATATGATTTTCATGAAGTAGAGAAAGACAGTTGAAGAAGAAGACAATGTGCAAGGGATTGGAATTCTGAGATGGCCATGCACGTCACATTGTATGAAAATATGATGATGCTAAAGCTGATCTATCAAAGGATATATTTCATGATAGTGGAGTTTGTGATGAAAGAAGAAGAGTTTCTGAAGATGGAAAATCACAGAAAACAAGCATTTTTTAGTTTTTTTGTTGACAAAGTGGACATCTGTGTTGTGATTGTTGACAAAGCAAACTGAAGTGCACTGTGTTGCATTTGTTGTCAATGAGGCATGATGTTGTCTTAGAATGAATGGATGTCAAGAATTTTCAAGATGTGAATGCCAAAGGTTGTGATGGTGTTGGTGAGGAACGGAGAATGGCCATGGTACTAAGATGCATGTCACTTAGGAGATTCACTAAGTGGAATAGGAGATGTGGTTGAAACATTCTCTAGTAAAATCTGACAATTGTTGAGCTGCTCTTTAAGTTCAAAGAACTTGTATCCTGATGATACAATGTCACAACAATGTTTGAAGACCATGCATTGTCATAACAATGCATGAGGAGTTGAAGATGATCCATCCACAATCTCTAAGTGGATGAAGTGGATTAATGAATTCCATGTACTATTTCTTAGTGCATGAGAATTAGAAGAAGATCCAATTGATCTCTGATTAGATCAATGAAGCACATTGAAGAATTTAAGTGATTCAGGAGTTCGGTTGAAGAAGAAGAACCTTCAGGAATTCCATTCCTAAGTAATGATTAAATGTTGAGGACATTTGTGGAATTCTTAAGAAGAAGAGAAGAGAAGAAATGAAGAAGGGAGAAGTGGCATTTGGCATATTACACTTGGTACTTTGTTTTTATACAAAGTTACTTAGTGTTTTACACTAGAAAAAAATATGGCCACCAAGGAGGCCAGCCGAGGGATCACCCAAGGCACATATGGGCCAAAGGCGCCACGCCCATGGGGAACCCTCAAGGCCAAGGCAGTAGCCCTGAGGCAGGGGCGCACCCGCAGGACACAGCGTAGGCGCCAGGGGCACGCCCGGAGGAGCGCATAGTGGGCGCCAGTGGCGCGCCCGAGTGGCAGGGGTGGGCGCAAAGCGCGCCCGCTAAGAGAACACGGTGCGGGGCGGCACCGTGGAGGGAGAAGATTCAACTGAGAGGCTGTAGGGAGCGCTTGGGTGATAAGCCGCATGAAAACAGGAGGCCGCTTCGATGTGGGATGCGGAATTTTTCCGCGGAGCGAATCCTGGCCGCACGATCGATCGCGCGCTGGATCGCAGCCGTTCATCTCATCTGCCGCGCGCCGCGATCTAATCCAGCCGTCCGATGTATTTCAAACATCTGATCCGACGGCTAAGAGACCGTCCTCTTCCTCAAGCTCAGCCGAGGCACCCCCGACATCCCCGCAGAACCAGGCGCCATCCGAGCAACGTATTTTGAGTTCCCGGCCACCATTGAAGGAGCCGAAGTGTCCTTTGTGATCGTCTGAGCCTACTGATCACATTCATGATTAAAAATACATTTTCATGCAACGTATGGAAAATTTCGAAGAAGGCCGAAGCAAACCAAAGGTGCGAGGCCTTGTGTGTTTTATGGTTTGCATGGATTATCCTTAACCGAAGGCCATGCATGCGTTCTAAGTCGCATGCACGTAGAGAAAAATAAAAATAGAATAACCCGCGGAGAACTGAAGAGCAAGTTCAAGATTTGAAAAAATATTGAAGATCCGAATACTTCGGGGATTTTAGATTTATCCCACGAGGATGTTTTGAGGCGTTTCTCTGCCTATATAAAGAGAGCCTGAGGCGATGGAGAAGCTTGTTGATCCTTTGAGAAACGGGAGTTCCGCGAGTGCATTCCCTCGTGAAGAATAGCCTACGCGCCCCCTGCACGGCAGAGAAGCCCGGAGCCATTTTTGGCTTCGTGAAGTTCCTTTTGTGTACTCCTTGCACGAAAGAAGAAAGGGAGTTCCCTGTGCGCCTTCCTTGCGCGACAGGAAGACCCGTGGCTGCATCCTTGCACGCCCGTGGTTGCATCCTTCTCTGCCCGCGGACTTGCGTGGCAGGAGGTGTTTGCACGACCCTTGTGCACCTTGAGGACTTGCGCGCGGCATTTGAAGACAGTAGAGGTCGCACCCTTGTGCCTTGTGACCCTGCGCGGCAGTAGAGAAGAGGTTGGCCTCACCCCATGCACGCCTTCATTTGGCAGAGAGTTTGAGTGAGGCAATTTACCACACCTTTGTGTGTGTGCTACAGTGTTCGGGTTGTGTGTGTGCAAAACCAGAAGAAGGCAGTGTGTGTGCATAAGTGGGGAAGGACACATTCGGGTGTGTGTGCAAGAAGGGAAGGAAAGGCCGTAGCCTTGTGCAACCAAAGAAGACCCGAGGCCTTAGTGCATTTGTGTGTGCATTCCTGAAGAGTGAAGACCACCACACTTTGTGTGTGTGTGCATTTGAAAAGAAGGTCGGGGATAGCTTGGGTGTGTGCAAAAATAGTGAAGGCCAAATACACACTCATTGTGTGTGTGCAAATCAAATAACAAAGTTGTGTGTGCAAAACAACAAAGTGAAGTGGCCGAACCTATGTGTGTGCTCTAAGTGGAGTGGACACACTTAGAAGAAGAAGAAGACTCACACAAAGTAGAACACACATTTAAGTGTGTAAACACATTGACCAAAGTGTGAAGTTCAAGTGAGAAGGTGTGTTCTTAAAGATACTACACCCTTTGTGGGTTTATTGAACCAAGAGAAGAAAGAGGGAAGTGCATGCTTTCATGCATGCACGTGCACACGTAAACAAGTCAAATCTGCTTGTGTGCATTTGAGTTGACCAAGACCAGAGGATCTTGAAGAATTTGAGAAGGCCATGCAGTCAGTGCATGAGGATGCAGAGATGCCATGCACTTAGTGCATGAAGTTGATGTGAACTGAGACTGGACCAGACTGAAGTTAAAGATATCAGTTGTCTGAGTATTCAGTAGTTGAAGAGAGAAGCCAGGTCATCCTTAGAAGAAGGAGATAAATCCTGAGCAAGACGAGAAGACCTGATCAACTCAAGTGATCAGAGGTATAGAGCAAGGCCAACAGTCTTTATCCCAGACTGCTGAAGATACTTGAAGAAGCTTAAAGAGAAGAAGAGCTACTCGTGTGACTCGAGGAGCCAGGAGAAGCCCCCCCTGTGAGACTCAGGGTGGAAGAAGTCTTCAGTGGGATTCTGGAGCAGGCCAGTGGGACTCTGGTAACACTGTGGGACGCAGTATAAAGACCCTCCTGTGGGACTTAGGAGAGATACAGTGGGACTCTGTATCGACCATTTTAATACTAACTGATTATAATGGAGAAACCATGTTGGGGCGTATAACCAACATGGCAAGGACGTAGGCCTTTGGTGCCGAACCTTGTAAATCCTTGTGTCCTGTGCCTTTACATTTACTGCATCACTCGAGGAAAGGCTGAGAGATACAAGAAGAGTGGATCGAGGCTTTAACCAGCCATAGAGGTTTAATTGATAAAGAATCAATTAGTAAAAAGTTTTAAGGGATCACTGATTCACCCCCTCCCCCTCTCAGTGATTCACACTGATCTGGGCACTTCAATTGGTATCAGAGGGGAGGTTACCTCTAAAAGATCCAAGGGAGTCTTTATGAAGTGCAGATTTGAGGAAATGAGTGACCAGCCTCAAATGGAGATATCTGCCAAGACTCAGAAAAATAGAAAGAAGAAACAGGCCAAGAAGATGAAGAAAGCCTGTCCTAGCTGTGATGAAGTTGGAATAATGAATGATCTTCAAAGTGCAATCGAATATCTTCAGAAGACAGTCCCCAAGGAAGTGGCAATGTGTATAGCTACAGGCATCCTTGATCTTCAAGAAGAAAAATTACAGCTAGAAGAAGAAGCCAATACAATGGAAGATCAGTTGGCTAAAAGGGTTGGCATAACCAACACTCTCAGAAAGCTGGTGAAGGATAAAGATGAAACCGTTTCTCTTTGAAATGAAAGATATGAAGACACTGCTGAAGAATTGCAAAGAAGCCTTTCTGAGAAAGAATTCTTTAAAGTAATAATCAAAGATGTTTACCATGCACTGGAGAAGAGGCATAGAGTATCAATGGTTGTTAAAGATGCTCAACTTGAAGACAAAGTAGAAAGGGTGAAGGAGCTTGAAAACTCATTGCTTGAAATGAATAAGGTGCATGAAGACCAGATAAAGCAGCTGGAAGAGAAATGGGAAGGAAGGCTAAGAACTATTGAGGATGAGAAGAACTCCCTCAATATGAAATGCTTAGAACTGGAGGTGATATTGAACAATCAGCAATCACCCAAAGCTAAATCCTCCCAGTCAGCTGAAAGAAGAAATGTTGCTACTCAAGTATGCTTTGAGAAGGATGATTCTAAAAGAAAGACATCCTCTAATGAAAGGGAAACATCTTCTAGAAAGAATGTATCATCCATCTCATCTTGTACTAATGCTTCTAAATGTGTTTCCACAAAAAGTGCAGGATGGAAGAATAACTCTGAACAAGTATGGATGAAGTCAATGACGAAAGAAAGCTCTCCTGAAACAGCACAACAAGTCAAGAAAAGTACCCTACAATCAGAATAACTGAAGAGGTCAAGATTTGTGGGTCAATGTTGGTGTTGTAATAAGTATGGGCATTGTGCAAAGGATTGTTGGTACAATCCACTGAATGTAAAAGCACAAAGGAAGCCCATGCCAAGGGGGAGCAAGCCAGAAGGAAATAAGCAACATCCACAGGTCCAGAGACATCTGTTTACTGCTAATAGATTTGGATTTCTTGACAACATCTGGGATGGTTTCAAAAGTGGTCAAAAGAATGATACATGTCAATCTCCAACTGTATCCAAAGCTGGAAAGAAGAAAAGATCACAGAACCTGGCTCAGAAAGAATCCTTGGGAAGCAAGCATAAGAAATTGGAAGATGCTACCAAGAAGATTATGAAAAAGGAAGATAAGTCCTTGGAGTCTAAATCCAAGAAGGGTGATGCATCCAGAAGGACCACCAAGAAAACATGCTTCTACTGTGGAAAGAAAGGACACACCATGGATCTTTGTAAACAAGCCATGGAACTGAATAGAAGCAGACTGGACTCAAATAGACAATCAATCCAGAAGAAGCAGAAGGGATTGGTTGAAAATAAGTTGCCTAAGAAAGGTAGCTTAACAGCATCAAAAGAACCATGTGGAATTTCCAAAACTGAGGCCTCACTTCCAAATGACTTGTTAGTCATATGGCCTAATCAGTTTCAACTTTCCAGAGAACTGCAAAGAGCTGAAGATGAAGCACTGGCAATTGCTAAGGCAAAAAGGAAACAAAAGATTTCACATGAAGATGTATTGAGATCCACACCAGCACAAACATCATTGAAGATCAAATGTGCAAGTGTGAAGAATGGTGAAAATGGGACATCTCGGTTGAGAGAATCTTCTCAATCTTGTTGTTCACATTGATGAACCAAGGAGGTTCCATCTTATTCCCTAATCACTTGTATTTACATGTGCTAACATTTCATGGAATTGAAGATGATGATCATTCTCAACTGGAGAGTGGTTTGGACAGAATGGAGTGCACCCCTTGAGGGGGAGCCAATCAGAAGAAGATGGGATTCTAAGATTTAATACCATCTTGAGAAAAGCTGAAGGTATTCCAATCATACTTTCATCCCTTGTTTCTTAATTGTATTCATCATGACAATTAAGGGGGAGTATTGATTGAAGTCAAATGGATGAAAGGGGAAGCTTTATCTTTTCACCTGAACTTTCTAATGAGTTTTGTGAAGTTGTGCAGGATTTAGCAAATTCATTGTTATATCTGAAAAATTTCAAACCCCTAAGCATGATCTCACATGTGTAGAGAATTATGGACAGCTTTTAATTCCTTGGTCATATCACTCTTGTTTTCTACACCGGGTTAGCCCAAGTAGACTTAGAGATGATTTACTAAAGGTTCTTTGCTAAAGAGAACATGTGACATCATCCCTCTCTTAGTGCTTTTCAAGAAGATTCTATTCGAAGGGAGGAAGAGATATTTTTGAAAGTGAACCACACCACACCTTTGCATTTGATTGCCAATAAGGGGGAGAAAATATTGGCACACATATTGACCCATTCATATGTGCTGAAGAAGTGTATTGACAACAAATACAAAGGGAAAGATTGAAGTGAACTGTGTTGCATTTGTTGTCAATGAGGCATGATGTTGTCTTAGAATGAATGGATGTCAAGAATTGTCAAGATGTGAATGCCAAAGGTTGTGATGGTGTTGGTGAGGAACGGAGAATGGCCATGGTACTAAGATGCATGTCACTTAGGAGATTCACTAAGTGGCATAGGAGATGTGGTTGAAACATTCTCTAGTAAAATCTGACGATTGTTGAGCTGCTCTTTAAGTTCAAAGAACTTGTATCCTGATGATACAATGTCACAACAATGTTTGAAGACCATGCATTGTCATAACAATGCACGAGGAGTTGAAGATGATCCATCCACAATCTCTAAGTGGATGAAGTGGATTAATGAAGTCCATGTACTATTTCTTAGTGCATGAGAATTAGAAGAAGATCCAATTGATCTCTGATTAGATCAATGAAGCACATTGAAGAATTTAAGTGATTCAGGAGTTCGGTTGAAGAAGAAGAACCTTCGGGAATTCCATTCCTAAGTAATGATTAAATGTTGAGGACATTTGTGGAATTCTTAAGAAGAAGAGAAGAGAAGAAATGAAGAAGGGAGAAGTGGCATTTGGCATATTACACTTGGTACTTTATTTTTATACAAAGTTACTTAGTGTTTTACACTAGCAAAAAATATGGCCACCAAGGAGGCCAGCCGAGGGATCACCCAAGGCACATATGGGCCAAAGGCGCCACGCCCATGGGGAACCCTCAAGGCCAAGGCAGCAGCCCTGAGGCAGGGGCACACCCACAGGAAACAGCGTAGGCGCCAGGGGCATGCCCGGAGGAGCGCATAGTGGGCGCCAGTGGCGCGCCCGAGTGGCAGGGGTGGGCGCAAAGCGCGCCCGCTAAGAGAACACGGTGCGGGGCGGCACCGTGGAGGGAGAAGATTCAACTGAGCGGCTGTAGGGAGCGCTTGGGTGATAAGCCGCGTGAAAACAGGAGGCCGCTTCGATGTGGGATGCGGAATTTTTCCGCGGAGCGAATCCTGGCCGCACGATCGATCGCGCGCTGGATCGCAGTCGTTCATCTCATCTGCCGCGCGCCGCGATCTAATCCAGTCATCCGATGTATTTCAAACATCTGATCCTACGGCTAAGAGACCGTCCTCTTCCTCAAGCTCAGCCAAGGCACCCCCGACATCCCCGCAGAACCAGGCGCCATCCGAGCAACGTATTTTGAGTTCCCGACCACCATTGAAGGAGCCGAAGTGTCCTTTGTGATCGTATGAGCCTACTGATCACATTCATGCTTAAAAATACATTTGCATGCAACGTATGGAAAATTTCGAAGAAGGCCGAAGCAAACCGAAGGTGCGAGGCCTTGTGTGGTTTATGGTTTGAATGGATTATCCTTAACCGAAGGCCATGCATGCGTTCTAAGTCGCATGCACGTAGAGAAAAATAAAAATAGAAGAACCCGCGGAGAACTGAAGAGCAAGTTCAAGATTTGAAAAAATCTTGAAGATCCGAATACTTCGGGGATTTTAGATTTATCCCATGAGGATGTTTTGAGGCGTTTCTCTGCCTATATAAAGAGAGCCCGAGGCGATGGAGAAGCTTGCTGATCCTTTGAGAAACGGGAGTTCCGCGAGTGCATTCCCTCGTGAAGAACAGCCTGCGCACCCCCTGCGCGGCAGAGAAGCCCGGAGCCATTTTTGGCTTCGTGAAGTTCCTTTTGTGCACTCCTTGCACAAAATAAGAAAGGGAGTTCCCTGTGCGCCTTCCTTGCGTGACAGGAAGACCCATGGCCGCATCCTTGCGCGCCCGTGGTTGCATCCTTCTCTGCTCGCGGACTTGCGCGGTAGGAGGTGTTTGCGCGACCCTTGTGCACCTTGAGGACTTGCGCGCGGCATTTGAAGACAGTAGAGGTCGCACCCTTGCGCCTTGTGACCCTGCGCAGCAGTAGAGAAGAGGTTGGCCTCACCCCATGCCCGCCTTCATTTGGCAGGGAGTTTGAGTGAGGCAATTTACCACACCTTTGTGTGTGTGCTACAGTGTTCGGGCTGTGTGTGCAAAAACAGAAGAAGGCAGTGTGTGTGCATAAGTGGGGAAGGACACATTCGGGTGTGTGTGCAAGAAGGGAAGGAAAGGCCGTAGCCTTGTGCAACCAAAGAAGACCCGAGGCCTTAGTGCATTTGTGTGTGCATTCTTGAAGAGTGAAGACCACCACACTTTGTGTGTGTGTGAATTTGAAAAGAAGGCCGAGGATAGCTTGGGTGTGTGCAAAAATAGTGAAGGCCAAATACACACTCATTGTGTGTGTGCAAATCAAAGAACAAAGTTGTGTGTTCAAAACAACAAAGTGAAGTGGCCGAACCTATGTGTGTGCTCTAAGTGGAGTGGACACACTTAGAAGAAGAAGAAGACTCACACAAAGTAGAACACACATTTAAGTGTGTAAACACATTGAACAAAGTGTGAAGTTCAAGTGAGAAGGTGTGTGCTTAAAGATACTACACCCTTTGTGGGTTTATTGAACCAAGAGAAGAAAGAGGGAAGTGCATGCTTGCATGCATGCACGTGCACACGTAAACAAGTCAAATATGCTTGTGTGCATTTGAGTTGACCAAGACCAGAGGATCTTGAAGAATTTGAGAAGGCCATGCAGTCAGTGCATGAGGATGAAGAGATGCCATGAACTTAGTGCATGAAGTTGATGTGAACTGAGACTGGACCAGACTGAAGTTAAAGATATCAGTTGTCTGAGTATTCAGTAGTTGAAGAGAGAAGCCAGGTCATCCTTAGAAGAAGGAGATAAATCCTGAGCAAGACGAGAAGACCTGATCAACTCAAGTGATCAGAGGTATAGAGCAAGGCCAGCAGTCTTTATCCCAGACTGCTGAAGATACTTGAAGAAGCTTAAAGAGAAGAAGAGCTACTCGTGTGACTCGAGGAGCCAGGAGAAGCCCCCCTGTGAGACTCAGGGTGGAAGAAGTCTTCAGTGGGATTCTGGAGCAGGCCAGTGGGACTCTGGTAACACTGTGGGACGCAGTATAAAGACCCTCCTGTGGGACTCAGGAGAGATACAGTGGGACTCTGTATCGACCATTGTAATACTAACCGAATATAATGGAGAAACCATGTTGGGGAGTATAACCAACATGGCAAGGATGTAGGCCTTTGGTGCCGAACCTTGTAAATCCTTGTGTCCTGTGCCTTTACATTTACTGCATCACTCGAGGAAAGGATGAGAGATACAAGAAGAGTGGATCGAGGCTTTAACCAGCCATAGAGGTTTAATTGATAAAGAATCAATTAGTAAAAAGTTTTAAGGGATCACTGATTCACCCCCTCCCCCTCTCAGTGATTCACACTGATCTGGGCACTTCACAAACAATGGAATACATATTTGTTGACAAAGGGGTTTCATGGTGGCATGTCGAGTTCAAGGGCTATAGTTAACGATCCATGTTTGATTCAAGAACATCGATAAAGGAATGGATGAGATGGAGGTGGAAAAAAAAGAGCAGATACAAGGTGGTGCTGTTTTCCAGTGTTTGCAAAATTTTTGGGACTCAAAATCAACAAATGGAGAAAAGTGTTTTTTGGCAAAGGTACTTGCACGCCAAGGTCTTGGAGGTTTGGAAACATGCACGCCATATGTTTTTCAAGACCAACACATCAAAATATGGCAAAGGGATAAGGGTCATGCAAGTTCTGGGTTTGGTCACGCAAGTGACTAGCGCGGCAGAGACAAGGGCGGCAGGACTAGGGCGGCGAGACATGTGCGCCAAGAAAGGACTTGCGCACTGGTTCCTATGAGGATTGGAAAGTTGCGCACCATATGTTTTTCAAGATCAGAACTTCAAAATATGGAAAAGGAAAGAGGGTCATGCATGTATTGGTTTGGTCACGCAAGTGAGTAGCGCGATAGAGGCTAGGGAAGTTGGTGTTGTGCTCCGAAACTTGCGTGCCTAGGGGAGACTTGCGCGTCATCATGCAGGGTGTCCAAATGCCTATATATACAGGTAAACCCCTCCTCATTATACATGATCTCAACACTTAGAGAAAATCAGAGCTCTCGTCACGCAGGTGTACTGGTTGCGCAAGTGGTGTGTAGGTCGCGCACATGTAAGTTGTGTGACTGTTGTTTGTTGTGCGTCCAAGGTGTTTTTCGCAGAGAAAGGGATTGGGTCGCGAAAGTTTGAAGTTTAAGGAGTGAGTTTCGTGCAAGTGGTTGAGGTGAACTTGCGCTTTGGTTTGGACTTGCGCGTTGAGACTTGCGCGTCATCAAGAGACTTGTGCGTTGGGATTGGGGAAGCATGCCAGGTATTGCTAAAGCTCGCCAATCTTTTTAGAGCTGCACGAAAGATAGAAGATTTCCCTATACCTTCGGTGAAAAGTGTGAAATTGCATGCAAAGGGTTGTTGTTGTGATAAATCATCTGTGTATCATGTTTTCATTTTCTGATTATCCAGTTCAGTGGTTCAGTGCATTCAAGTGCATCATTACCGGTCTTCGATGCAAGAAGAGTCTTCTGATAAGAAGAGGCAATGACTTCAATGCAAATCTATTGAAAAGACCTTCACGTCTATAAACTAAGTGGGACTTCACCAAAGGCAGTGAGCCAGGGGGAGTCAATGGGAGTGACCCGAGGGACACAATGAGCTATCCCTGAACTTTTGTAAAGGTAGTGAGCCTGGGATAGAGTGATTGTTCCCGAACCTTTGTAATCAATAGCTAGTGAAGATTAGTGGAATTTTGTACAACCAGTAGCTTGTCGGCATATGCTCCTTGGACGTAGCCCTTAGTTGTGAACCAAGTAAAAATTATTGTGTCACCTATTTGCATGTGAATGTTTCATTACTAATCATATCCATCATACAGGTTCAACTAGTTCCTAACAATGTGGGAACAAGATCCTTGTTTTTAAAAGAAAACGTTAACACCCTGATTCACCCCTCACCTCTCAGGTTGTCCTGGGGTCCTACATTTATCATAATGATGTAATTTTTTCAATTAATTTTATTCTACTTTCATAGAAGTATGTAAGAAAATCCTCCTTTTCTTATCTTGTATGCACAGTAATGCACAAACTCTTCCCAGCAGTAATTTTGAGAGTCTCTCCATCTTTTAATCCTCTTGTGAAAAATAGATATATAATACCATCCTTTATTCTTATTCCTATTCTCTCTTCTCTTTTATACTTATTCAATATATATTATCTTTAATAGTTCTTATTCTCCCTCTTGTGAATGTCATTACAACTCAACCAATTCTTATTTATTCTTTATTTAGTGAAAGACAGACTCCATTAGATCTCTTTTTCCTTCTTCAAATCATAGCATGTGAAGAAGGATGAAGATCATTGAGTTAGGTATCCTTGTTATTAACACCATAAATATTTTTTCTTGAATCATTTTTTGAACTTCCATAATAATATTTTCACACACCCAATTAGTCTTTAACCTGCTAGAATATATATAATATTGATAATAATAATAACTGCAGTTTCGGTTACTACTTTCATTATTCATTACTATAATCACTATATCACGTGAATACTTGATTTTAATTATAATGATTTTCAAAAATTCAAATCCCCTATATCTTATCCATCATGGTATCCAACTATATCTATAATGTTCAACATGAACTTCTTTTAATGATTCCAAAGGACTCGACATTAATTGTTCCCATGATAATAGTCATTATCATAAAACTCCTCCTATAATAGTTATATATTATCACTATATGTAAAAATACTGTAATTTATATAGCTTCACCATTTTTTATAATTTCTTCTTTAATCCATGATAAATAAATCTATATTTAAAACACATATTCATGCTTCTATAGTAAATAAATTCATATATCTTCCTTTACTTGTGGTATAGGATAATCCCAAAAATCCTCCATTTATCACTCTATGAAATCAACTTCATATTAATTAGTCTGTATGAATGATTTCATAATCTTTAAGTAGTATTTGAACTTCCATCACAGCAAAAATTCTATGGTATATCTCGCAATTCATGCATGAGAAACAACTCATACATTCCTTAAAACTTTTTATCTACCTAAATCATGTCTTAAACTAAAGCCTCATCATTTTTATGAATATCATCTTACTTAGAATCTTCTTTATAAAATTTCTATTCTACAAATCCATTGTCTTCCCCTTTATGTAGAAATTATATTACCTCTATGTAGTGCATCCAATCCATGGTCCTTTTTATTACATGTTCAATCCTCACATATCATGATTTTCATGCACACTCCCAAACATAACCAAATATCATCTATGGAAAATTCATATACATGTCTCAATACCTTATATAGCTCATAATATATAAAAATTACAATTAATAACATATTCAACAACGTTGATCCCCATTCATATATGTTCTGCATCTAGATACACAGGACTACCTACATTGTAGAAATAGCCCATGTGAAACATTCTGTAATGTGAATCTCTTATGTAGTGGAAATTTCCTATGTGAAACATTCAGCTACATGAATTTTGTGAAACATTTGGTGACATGAATCACCTATAAATACATATTTTATATTTGATTCATTCTCATGTGTAGGTCATTAAGGTACACAGATTCATCTACGTGAAAAAAAACATCTACATAAATTTTTTCCATGGAGGAATCATATACGTGATCCATTCAGATACACATATCATTCGAGTATATATATTTGCCTATGTGAAACATTCATCTAAGTGAATAGGATCTGTGGAATAATAGCATACATGATTCTGCACTTCATTAACTAACTCCCAAAATTCATCTTATTTCATGTTCTATAATTATTCATCCATACCATAAATCTAGACACATGATAACCAATATAATGATATTTAATCTTTAAAATAATACCTCACTTAGCATCAACTGATTTTTATTCTCTTATTCTTCAATCACTCTCCAAGTAACCTTCTATCTAACCCTCATGATAGATCCTCCAACCATGTGATGGTTTTGGTATATTCCTTCACAATCTTCATTTTTACTTAAACAACATGGATGGAACTCCTCAAATATTCAAAAAAAACTTATTATCATATTTTTCTATTATTCTTAGTTCTCTTAATATGATAAGACACAAATCTTAGGATCTTCTTCATATTAAATCATGGATTATTCAACTAAACTTTTAATTTAATTCAATTCTTATTAATCATATTGACATTAATTGAAAATAAATATAACTCACACAACGTGGTCTCAACAATATCCCCCTTTTTATTTTTTATCAATACCTTCTAAATGATGTGTTAATATGTGTCATGCCTTCTCTTCCCATTTCTTATCAAACATTAATTTTAGTTTATCTCTCCCTTATTGAAAAGAAATATAAATTACTTGGGAAATGTGGTATCAATTCATACATATCAAAGTTCATTCAACAATTCTACTCTAATTATAATTGATCCATGATCAGTGTATAAAATAAGAGGGCTTGATCTAGACAACAACTTTTTTCATTCAAAAAAGGTACTCAGTGAAATAAAAACTCAAAATATTGTCTTTAGGAACTATTCAATTGTATTCTAGGCTGAGAAAAATTATAGATACCAATTTATATAAAATTTTCTAATAAATATAAACCTAAAAATCATGAACTAACTTCAATAAACAGGATAAAAACATTCAATTAAAAGAGTAATATTAGAAGTATTGGAAACACTCCAATCTGACACTTTACTTATGTCATTGATTGATTAAATTTATACCTCTTTGAGTTATTATTATTTTATTTAAGTTATGAAGGATGAGAGAGCTAAGAATATATACCTCTTTAATGACATATTCTTCAATCAATTTCTATAATGATAAGATTTTCATGAAATAATTATTCTAGTGGTTTCTTTTTCATTATTCATTTATCTCGCACTCATGGAGACACTTTTTATGATCTTCATAATAATGAATCTATTAAATATATATAATTTTGGATTTATATGATGATAATAAATCAAAAATTAATTCTTTATATGGATTCCCAGAATTGAGATCAAACCGGAATGGGATCTTCTACACTTTGATATCATGTATTGACATAAACCACTTAAACTTTACCAAGGATGAAATTATCATTATATTTATCAGTTTAACAATTTTGGAATCATTCCAAGATAGTTAAATCCACATCTATACTATCTATAATTTGTAGTCATCATTATTTCTCAACTTATCCCCTGATAGCATGATACACCTTCAATTCCCTACATTCTAATCAAAATTACATTAAAAAGGATATAATGGAATAAGGTAGATCTTACTTTCTTATCAATGTGAACATCATGGTTGAGATGATTTCCTCAATCTTGTTTCTCTATTCTTCATGCTTGCACATTTTTTTTCCAAATCTTGTTTTATTGTTGGAAGCATGGATCTCATTATAAATTCCATTTCATTTTGTGATATGGTTATAATTTTATTATCCTCAAAATATTATGAACCATCTTATAAAATAATTATCTTTTTAATGGATTTTTTTCTGTTAGAGGTAGACAATGTCTTGTAGTTTGTCTGGCCTTATTGAATCTATCAAAAAAACTTCTTTATCATAATATTTGTCCTTTGTTGACAAACTCTCATGAAATTTGACTTATTCATGTTGAATTTCTTCTACTCCTTTGGCACTCACTCTTTTTTTTGAAACTTCCATCTTTATCATTCTCTCCAAATCTTCTAGCCAAATTGCTATAATGCCTTTAGGTACATTGGTATTTTGTTTGTATTTTCCACATGGAACTTTATGAGTTCTTTTATTCAGTTTATTTATTATTAAATTTGAACTATTTGTAATATTCTTGTATTTTCTTTGTGGTTGTTCTTATTTGTTCTTGTTTTCTAAGGTAAACTGAATATTCCTCTAGGACTTCTTATGAAAATTATGATTCACTACTTTCTTTTCCTTCTACCCTAAGATTATTTCTCTCTTATTTTCAATCTTTTATATCCTTTTCTTCCAATTTTATTTTGATAAATGTAGATATTTACATATACCACTTTTTTACCACTACTTATGTAAACACAATAGATATCATCATAAATATCAAACCTGTTTGATATAGGAAGATTCTTCATTTATATGTTGATGTTTATTCTTCATATCTAGATTCATCCCCATTTTCATGGGCATACTTTGTGATTTATAATATATAAGTTTTTACTAAAAATATAATGTGTGATTCCAACACTTTTTTTGGAACAAAAAAATACCCATAAACCTTGATCTTCTTATATTTATTGCTTGATCTCTAGAATTTCCAACAAAATGTGGATGTTGTTTTTGGATCTTCTTTGCTTCTTGTTGGGCTCTTATTTGGGGACCAACTTCCACATAACTTCTTATATACACCATGGACATGGTGGTAGGTTTATCATCACTTTTATTTATCCATAATTGTGTAGAATTTTTTTAATATTTTAGTGTTCATGAAAATAGATTTAGATAAATCATTACTAATGGGTACAAAAGGTATCACTTTCTTAGAATCTGATTGGGATAGATCATAAAATTATTCCATGATATTATTATCATATAATAGAGATTTTTTATATTATAATACTCCTTTTATTTTTTTAAATTGAATATTCTTCTTTATATATTCTTTGTGAATACATATCCTATGGAATTTTTACATTTTTTAACATAAAATCAAGATCAAGGAATCCCATATTGAAAATGTAATTTTCATTTTCAGAAACCTTTAATTTTTATTCACCTTACTTCTTAAATATTTCAACATCTTCTTCACTCATTTTAACATTGTATTGTAACATTTTATTAAGATCCTTGATTTTCTTGTATTTAATATCCAATTGTACATTTCTGACTTCAATGTTGTTTTTAATTTTTATTCAAATGCATGAATCGTCTCTTAAAGAGTCATCATGATCTCTTACTTTTATTCAACTTATTTGAGCCATTTATTTTTAAATTTTTTTGAAACATATTTCAATATTCACATTTTTATCTCAAAGTATCAAACCTTTTTGGAGAGATTTATGCATTCTAAAACCTTTTATTCTAGATCCTTCTCCATGTTATTTATTTTAACTTCAATATGGGTGATCTATTCATACATGATTTTAAAAACTCCATTAACAAAATAGATTTTTTCTTTGTTATTTAAAATCAGAATATATTTTAATGAATCGATTTAAAAATCTATTATCATATGATTACTCTCAATGACGATTGGTTCTTCTTAAATATAGTTTTGAAAATAATTTTCACCTACCTCAAGATCACTTAAATTCAATGATCCACTTGAGGAAGAAGTATTTTCCTTGTACATGGTGGTAATTTGAACCACATATTCTTATTCTTCTAAGAAAGATCAACCTTATATATTATCATGACCTTGAGATACCGATATTTCTTCCTCTTGGCTCAAGAGGGGCATCTTCTTCAACTAAATTTTCTATTTCTTTTTATACCTATTCAACCGAGTCTTGGAAGAAATTCAATTATTATATGATACAAAAAATATTTACCAAATCCCCCCACTTCATTATAGAGTTGGAAAGAAACTCAAACCTTCAAAAGTGAATAATTTCCAATAGAGAATCTAGTAAAGGTAAACCTACCCTCAGATTCCATTTGAGATGACCACTTGTGATATGATCAACACTTAGAGGTGTTGAAGAATTTTTATTTTAATTTAATCATGTTTTTCCGTTACTTCATACACCTATTAAGATAGAAATTATCTCATTATCTAACCATTACTTCATTTTTCAGCACAAAAATAAATATTACAGGAGATTTATAGAGTTCACTTATCAATATAAAAGGCTAGTCCTTAGCATAACTAGAAAATAATCCCTAATCCCACATGCCACTATAATTAGATACATGTTACAGTGTATTAGCTATAAAATAACCCTACACCTAAAGTATAGTAACCTATACTCAAGAGGGGGGACTGAAGAAACAAACATGTGTCTATATACTAGTTATATCCTAGTCCAATATGAAACTCCTCATTAGATATTTATGCTGCATAAGTAGACATTCATCAACTTCTTCAAATTCCTTATAATATCAAGAAATTCCTTCACCATAGGTGAATTATATTGATTGTTATAATATTTAAATGTTATTCTATTATACTTCTATTACCTATATAATAGAATTCACAAAAATCCTCCTCTTCTAATATTTTATACACAATAGTGAAAATAATCTTCTCAGTAACAAGTCTGAGTGATTCTCCTTCTTTTCTTATTCTTGTGAAAACAGATATGTACAACACCTTCATATATTCTTTTTATTATTCTTCCCTCCTCTCTATTTTTATTATTATTTTGTGCATATGATATTCACTATTTCTCCTTACTATCTCTCATGAAATTCATTTTTAACTCATCCAATTATTCTTCATATTTCCTCAATGCAAGACAAACTACATTGGATCACTTTTTCCACATTTAACTCACAACATGTGTGTGTGGATTAGGATTATAGATTAGGGTCTCTTTCTTCTTAACACCAAAAATATTATTTCCTAAATAAGTATGGATCTTCCCTTGAAATATTTTTAGATATCCAATTCTTTTTATACTTTTAAAGATATATATAATAATGATAATAATAATAACTACAATATTGGTTACTCTTTTCTCTTATTCATTACTATAATCATTATCCCAAAAGAATAATTGATATGAATTACCATGATTTTCGATAATTAAAATCAATTATATCTCAATCATCATGGTCTCAAACATGATCCACAATCTTTTTCCATAACTTCTTATCATAATTCTAGAAGATTCAACATTAACTATTCCCATGAAAATAGTCATTATCACACAAATCCTCCTATAATAACCAAACATAATAACTATATGTTAATATACAATAATTAATATGGTTTCACTATTCTGTATAACTCCTCCTTGAAT
The DNA here is from genome assembly GCA_963277665.1 of Viscum album. Lineage (NCBI taxonomy): Eukaryota > Viridiplantae > Streptophyta > Magnoliopsida > Santalales > Viscaceae > Viscum > Viscum album. Next base: position 818,725,743 of record OY728148.1, read on the forward strand.
CCATGATAAATTTATTTTCATTTAGAACACATATGAATTCTTCTCTAGTAAATGAAGTCATAGATCCTTCTTTATATTTGGAATAGGATAATCCTGAAAGTCTTCCATTCATCACTTCATTAAATACTATTCAACTAAACTTCCAAGATACTTAAATTATTATAAATCATATTGATTTTTTTTACAAAAAAAAAACTACTCACACAAAGTGGGATCAACGCTTTATGCATTTTTTGAATAGTTGAATTTCCAAACTGTGGTTTTCCTCATGTTCATATAATTAAATTCCTTAAATATTATTATAAAATTATCATTATTGTTTCTATTAGTCAAATACTACCAGTTGAAATAACAAATAAAATTAATAATCCTTATTTATATGATTCTTTCAAGAACTTCATGATTCATGGATTGTGTGGTCCCAACAATCTTCGATCACCTTTCATGAAAAACTTATATTGTTCAATTTGTTTCCAAAAAATATTGGGAGTTCATGTGTTGAAAATGATAGATATGCTACATAAAAAATATGAGATAATGGTAGAATAGTGTAAAATAATGGTATTCAACTAGAAATAATGTATGTTATCTCTTATAATAAACATATATTTCTTAAATATCATGATCACATCTATATTGAAATTTTTAATCAATCATATTCCATAAAATATTTTTTAAAGTACATCAATAATGTTCAGGACCATGTCACTATATCTCTTTAAGGATCTAAAAATATATAGGAAGTTGAGAAACACATTTATGAGATTAAAATTTATTGTTGCTGATATATTTCACCATGTTAGGATATCTAGTAAATATTCAGTTACAAAATCCATTATATCTTTCCTCTGATTGAAATATTTCATTTCTTTTTACCAAGTGAGAAAATCATAACTTATAAAAATACCACCAGCATTGAATACATTCTATAAAGAAACAATATCCTATTTTTTTTTACAGATCATGGTTTGAAGAAAATAATATTTACCATTATGTGAAGAATCTCACCTATACAGATTTTCCAATGAAATTTGTTTACCACTCTTGACAATAGAAATTGTATCCTAGAAATCAAGGTTTTGGTTTTGGTAGACTATATTATATACCTAAAATGGATAGAGAATTATATTACCTTAGAATATTTATCACTAAAGTTAGTGATTCAATATCATATGACATCTTGATTACTAATCATACTATTCATTATACATTTAGATAAGTATGTTATTCATTGGGTTTAATTACTGATGGTATAAAGTTTATTGAAGCTATTATATAGGAATCTCTATAGAACATATTAAATTATTTCTATAGGTTGTTTTCTCACTTTATATTCTCAAACATAGTTTTTCATCCTAACCATGTTTAGAGTAACACCTAGAAACTATTATTTTAAGATTTATTATATATTTAAAGAAACATGTTATAATACTAAGGTATATGAATTTTTAACCATATTTTTTTATTATGATGTTCATAATTACTTTTTTCTATTTATAACCATTTTTTGTCACATAGACTCTAATTACAGTATGTATACAGTGTGAAAACATTGTATACTATAAGTATACTAGTACATACAGTATACCAGTGGTATAAATATTGTATGCATACAATGTTTCAAATTAATTACACCTATATTCTTAGAGTATGCATCCAATTTTATCAAATTACATGCATTTTTACCCATAGTGTATACTATAAAAAATATAAAATTGCATACTGGTATACCACCCAAGCCTCTTCCATATTTTCACTGGGTGAAATTACATTATGTATATTTTTTACATTTTTTCCTTATAATAGTATTCATACACAATTTACTATTTTCAATGAAAAAATATAATATTATTTGAAATATGCATATCCCTACATGTAATGCATTTATAGTATGTAATTAAACCTATATACATATATGTGTATAAATATTTGTATGCATGTATTCATATTCATGAGTTATTATAATCACATATGTATGCATTTTTTAATCCTTTATGTATACACTTAAGATTCAGGCCTCCATGTTATAATTCCAAGCTATATAAATATTTAGCCTTATCTTTTTGAATACTATGATGGTTATAGTTAATGTCTACCATTAATGTTAATTATTATCATATTTTCTACATTATAGTGTGCATATAATATGTGTACATTGTATACTATATGTGTACCAGTAAATGAAATATATATGTAGTACACATACTCTATACATATAATATTTGAAATTACTTATGAATGTATGCATATAGTATACATCCAACTTTTATAATAGACATAAACGTGTATCAACATAGTATATTGTATACAATATGCAATTTCACTCACATGCCTCCCATTCCTTTCCAAGATTCATACTATTTGTAGTTAAATTATTCATATATTGTACATTGTTTCCCTATTATAGTATGTATACATTTTATACTATATACAATGATAAAAAAATAACATTAATTACACTATGTATATCCCGAAATTTAGTACATTTATAATCTAGAATCACATATTTTATACTATCTACAATCACAAAAATAAATATAACATTAATTATAATATGGATATCCATATATTTAGACATTTATAGTCTACAATTACACATATATACATACAGATGTATGAATATTTTTGTGCCTGTATCCATATTCATGAGTTAGTGCAGTAACAACTATGTCCATATTTTGACACCTTAATGTATATACTTATAACCCAAGGCTATAGTTTATAATTCCAAGGTATACAAATTTGTAAAATTATTTTTTGAGTATTATGATGTTCATAGTTTTTTTCTTATATTAATATGATTTTTTATCATACTGTCTGTAATTACAGAATGAATATAGTATTTAATTTCATATAGTATAAAATTATAGCATGCATTTTAGATTAAAAATTTTATAAACTAGGAAATTACAGCATTAAATTATATAATGTAATTATAAAATGTAATTAGACCATGAATTTCTATTCTCAATTGAATGAAATTAAGGAATGAATATGGTATAAAATTATATAATATATACTTACACATATACGCATACAGTATGCATCCAAACTATATAAATTAAATTAACCAATAAACATAGAGTATATTTATAAATTATGAAATTTCATACTCACATGCCTCTCATGCCTATTACAAATTCATACACTATGAAATTACATTTTATATATATTGAAAAGTGTTTCCCTCTTTCATTATGAATACACCATACATTTTATGCAATCAGAAAAAATTATATTATTTACAGTATGCATATTCCTTCATTTATTTCATTTAATGTGTGTTATTAGACCTATATGCATACGCTTATATGAATATTTTTACACTGGTATTCATATTCATGGGTCACTGGAGTTACACCTATATGAATATTTCAATAGTTGGATACATGTTTTTAGGATTATATGTATACACTTAAATTAGTGAAATTATAGTTATATACATATATAACAATCTATCGACCTAATATTATGTCATGTATGATTTTTATAATTATACTATATGTAGTTACTAAAGTTAGTATACATTTCATTATGTTTAATATGAAACCACTCAATTTTATAGGTTTATCCATATTGAAAATATTTTCTTTATCAATGCATAATTCTAACACATATAAATAGTTGTTACTATAATATAATTACATATCATGGAGAACAAACTGTAATAATATGAATTATTCAATATTTATAAGATACTTCAAAATAATGGTAGATCAATGAAAAATTACCCTACCATGCCACTTCTAAATTCATCAATTACATTTATTAGAAACTGATTGATCACTGTTGTATATAATTATGATAGGTATAGTCTTTGAGAATAATTTCTTATTTGGGTGTCAACTTGACCACTGAATAAAAAAATGTGTTAACCACTATTATTAATGCATCAAAGAGACCAAACTATGGTTTATTTATCGTTTGTGGCTAAGAAGTAAAAAGTAAAACATTATTATGGCGAGATTTAACCTTGAAACTATGCTCTGAAGGATATACAGTGTGTTTTTAGCTTCAAGTGGTATATAATCCTTGCTCATACCAGGAGGGATAATGACACACTTGTGATTTTTTATTCTAATTGAAGTTAAAAAATGTGAAACATATAATAGGGAATGGATTTATATAAAATTTTACATAAAAAAATAATTATTTGGGATGAGGAACCAATGACCCGCATATATTGTGTAATGTCCCAAACCTCTACGGTTCATTAATTTGTCAAAACCTATTGTTTAAGGTGTTTTGGGGAGTCACGATGACTCATTTCAAGAGTTCATCAAAAAAAATATTTTTTCCAATGGTAGTTGGCGTCGATAGGTGGAATCTGTGAGTTTTACTGGTGAGTCGCTCAATAATGACTCAGACAATGGTGAATTAGCTATCAGTGACTTGCGTCGATGACTTGCTGACGGTAGGCTGTGGTGGTGGGTCATTGATGGTATCTTGAGTTGGTGACTCATTCAATGATGATTCACCCAATGGTGACTCATCCATCAGTAGCTCGACATCGGTAGCTTGTGTCAATGACCCACAATAGTGACTCACTAATAGTGATTCGGGAATGATAGGTCACTAAAGGTGAGTCAGGATTAGTGACTCAACTAATGGTGACTCATCATCCATTTCTCAACACTGGTATCTCACACTAGTGACTCATTCATTGGTAAGTCATCCATCGATTAATCACCCATCGTTGACTCGCCTAACGATGAGTCATTTTGATAGTTTTTAAAAAAAATCAACTTTTTCCAGTTTCACCCCTTTAACATTTTATTTGATGTAAAATGGGTTTAAAACCATGTTTAAGAGTTTTTGAATCCATTTCAAAGGATATATATTATATCTTTAATTTCCTAATTCATGGGAGGCTTTAATTTAGTTAAAATGAATATTAAAGATCCACTTTTAATGGGGATTTAAAACAGTTTCATATCCCTTGAGTCTCGAATCTAGTCCTTCAAATCCAGACAACTTTCCTTCGTTCCTTCTTTCACTTTTCCCTTAATACTAGATTTTTCTAGAACCTTTATTCCTTGAGGAGTTGTTCATCTTTGTTGTACCCCCTGGATTTTGTTTCCCTAGAGCCTTGTGCACCCCCTATTTTGGTGTTAAGAGGAGTTTCCCATCATCTGTTTCTCAATGTAGGGATCCCCTTGTCTCTTTTAAATTGTGTATCATACATGATAGGTGTATAAGTGTTCTCTTGTGAAGATTGAAGAATTATAAATAAATAAATATAATCAAATCTGTTTAATATCAATATACAGGGGTTGTGGAAAAGTTATGCATGCTTCTATTTTGTTGTTTAATGATATTGTGATCTGTATAGGCAATATACATACTGAAAATCATGGTCGTTGGTGGTATTTGTTTGTGAACTCGGTTGACTTGTAAGGGACTATTTTTATCATGTTTTTAATGGATTTATATTATGAAATTGATTAACAATGTATATTTTGTGAAATAAATGGATTCTTTAGGATTTAAATTTCCATTTGATAACCACTGAATTATTAAATTGTAATTAAAGAATGAGTGTTTGGTAAATTTGAATACACATTTCCTTATTAGTGGGTTTGTGTGTTGTGTGTGGCTTTGTTCAGTATTGTGCCTTGTGTGGTGTTGGGGTTGAGAGCACAACAATTTTTGGGGTGATACGGGTGGTGAAATGGTATCTCAAGTTGATATTTTTTTATTGTTGAATGGATGGGAAGTGTTTGAGAAATGAGGTTATAGGTCCAGGTTTTGTTATGTTTATGTCACTGGGTGTGGTGGGTGTGGTGTTGTTATATAGCGAGGCTATCAGGTTTGGTTGTGATAAGTTGTGTTGTGGGGTTTGGCTATATTTTGGGGGTTTTCTTGTTGAGGGGAAGGAAATTATGGAATGAATTTGAAGAATGATGATGGATTTGGTCGGTATAGGTTTTAAACAGAGTGGAAATATAAAGTGAGTTTCTATATTAGGGTTATTTTTTCTTATCATGGTTTATATTGTGTGGATTGAAGTATGTTGTGGTTGGTAGTTTCCTAGGTAGGTGTTGGCGCCAAAATATTGCACGAAAGGAAGGGACGAAAAAGAAGGCTGGCACGCTGCCTTGTGAAGCACCGACGCGAAGCACTGACATGAAGCACCCCGAGCATCGTAGTCTCGCGAAGCTCCAGAGGCGGTAAGTCTCCGCGAATGCATTTTACGTCCGCGAGCCCGCCGCGAATCTCTAGAGGCGGTAAGTCTCCGCGAACGCATTTGACGTTCGCGATCCCACCGCGAAGCTCCAGAGGCGGTAACTCTCCGCGAACGCATTTGACGTTCGCGAGCCCGCCGCGAAGCTCCAGAGGCGGTAACTCTTCGTGGACGACGTTGACGTTCGCGAGCGCGCCGCGAGGCACTTGAGGCGGCGCGCGAGTTCTGCTTCGCGGCGCCCCTTCCCTATAAATACTGGACTCCCCCTGAGTCCCAGAGATGGAAAATCCGACCTTTTGGCTTCTCCCCTCCCGAATCGCAAAGCACTCTTTGCCCCGGGAATCATGAGCTCCGCGAGGTACTTCTACTTCATGTGACGCCCTTGCTTTGTCTCGTTCTGAGCCCCTCTTCCGAGAGGGATGCCCTTCATGAAGCTCAAGGGCATTCGCGAAGGAAGGGGATTCCCAAGGGAACCCAGGAAGCTGTGGAGCGTTTATGCTTCGCGAAACACCCAACCTGTACTAGTGATCCCTATGCTAAGGCAGGATCGTTACACATCGCGAAGCACACTACTTCGCAGAACCCTTCTTCGTGAGGCACCTCTTCCTCGCGAGGCAGTGCTCCGCGAATATTGTTCCACTTCGCGAAGCACCCTCCACTCACACTTATGCCCTATACTTAGGCCAAGGCACTCCGCTTCGCGAAGTACACTCCTTTTCTTGGAAATTCCTCTTCCCGTGTGACCCTCCAGGTTTTCACGATGTGATTTCAAAGTCCCACGGACAATACCTCTTGTAGCGTTGCTTCGCCTAATGCTTCTTCGTATAAACACGCTAACGGCTATTTCTTCTTCGCATAGCCACGCTAACGTGGACCCCTCGATGGTTCGCTCCACAACCCCCCTTGACCATGGCCTTTCCAGTACCTTCCCTCCCCCAAGGACCAGAGGGTACCAGTTATGTAAGTCCTAGGGGTGTGGAGTGAACCCACCTCGTCCAAGATGCAGGATGTTAAACTACTAAGCACCTCATCCTTAACACAAGACATTAAACTGTGACCCGACCTCGTGCCTCTCAAGAAGGGTCCCCCCAGCTTGAACATTTTTTACGCCACTCATCTCCACAGGAGTGGAATCACCCATCCACAAGGGATGATATCCTCCTTATTGGAGTGGCATATGTTCTCAGGAGAAGGGCGACCCTAGTTCCCCAATGGATGGTTGCACCCCTGCATCTCCGTACTTCCCCACTACCAAGGTCAGTGAAGGGCGTGATAGGGAACGAGGCACCTCCCATCATTGGTCCCAAATCCCTCTTTCGCTGCGCTTTGTTGCACTCCGTGCCTCCATCCTGGAGTAAGTCCCAGCACCATGGGCCGCCTAACGCGTAAGCCCCTCTTCGCTTCACACGAACGCACCCTTTGCGGCATGATCGTCAGGCCCTTGCTGTCTCTTGTTTCTCACACCGAGCATGACTCATGTGTGCTTAGAGTTGCATTGGCCATGACAATACTTCATCCAGCATGACATTAAACTGTATTCCCTCGTCCAGCATGATGTTAAACTGCATGCCCTCATCCAGCATGACGTTAAACTGTATGCCTTCGTCTCGCATGACATTAAACTGCACACCCATTTGAACTACGAGGTCTTTGATCCATGTCAAGGCATGGTACATAGGAAGCCTCCACGAGGTTCAAGCCCACCCATCATCCAATTCACGTCGAGTTCTACCTACATCTAGCACGACGTTAAACTACAATTCCAGTCCGACGGCAAGCTGTTGTGACCAACCCGAACTACGAGGACTTTGATCCATGTCAAGGTGTGGTACGTAGGAAGCCTCTACGAGGTTCAAGCCCACCATCCAGTCATTCTGACCTCATTCACATCGGTTCACCCCCGTCCCGCATGAAGTTAAACTATATTCCACTATTTGAACTACGGGGACTTTGATCCATGTCAAGGCATGGTACGTAGGAAGCCTCCCCGAGGTTCAAGCCCAACAATCATTGGCCCAGACCGTCTCCTTGTCAGTGTGCCAAGCCCCCCCCCCCCATTTTCACCCGAACTACGAGGAATTTGATCCAGGTAAATTCATGGTATGTAGGAATCCTCCCAGAGGTTCAAGCCCATCTCCCATCGGACCAACGTCCCTCATTTACATCGGTTCACCGACACCCACCACCCATCTTTTATTCACATCAGGGTTCACTATCATCCCACATGACGTTAAACTGTATTCCATCAATCCTTTGAACTATGAGGTCTTTGATCCATGTCAAGGCATGGTACGTAGGAAACCTTCCTAGGGTTCAATCCCACCATTAGTGGACCCACGGGTATACTTTCACGTCGGTTCACCGATGAAACCCTTTGAACTACGAGGTCTTTGATCCATGTCAAGGTATGGTACGTAGGAAGCCTCCTTGAGGTTCAATCCCATCTCTCATTAGACCAAGGTCCACCTTTACGTTGGTTCGCTGACGACATCCATCGGTCCAAGGTCCACATTCACGTCGGTTCGCCGACGAAGCCCCTATGAACTACGTGGTCTTTGATCCATGTCACGACGTGGTACGTAGGAAGCCTCCACGAGGTCCAATCCCACCACCACTAGGACCCTCCTGGTCCTCCCCATTCACGTCAGTTCGCTGATGATGCCCATCGTACCAAGGTCCACCCTCGTGCCGGTTCACCGGCACCATCCCGAACCATGCGGACTTTGATTCCCTACCACGGGGATACGTAGGAAGCCCCTTCAAGGCTCAAGCCCAACTTCATCGTTGCCCTTGCGATGGTTCCTTGCCATTCCCCCTTCCACTTCATTCGTCTATCCATCATCCACCTTGATTCTCGCCCGGACCATCATATCCCGATGAGAACATGTCGGTACGCTCCTCTTCACAGCCGCCCATGGGCTGGTCCCGGTATCGGCACCCCTTCAATGGAAATCCCTCAATCCGATCTATTCTAGCTAATGCTCCGATCGGGCTGATCTGTCTCCACTGGATGTTAAACTCGCGGCGTACCCTGTGTTAAACACGGGAAGCTGAGGAAAACCTCCGATATGTGTCTATGGAATATAATTCCCCGTGCTCGATGTGGGATGCCTCGAGCTTTCATGCCCTCAAGAAGCCCTGTGACTAGGGATAATAGACAGACATGCGAGGTTCCCCAACATCCAGACACACTACTGATGCCTCAACGTGACTACTCCCTCGACTGAAGGTTGCTGCCCTGACCGGACCCTTTGGAATGTCCCGATAGAAGCAGTGTAATTAACTGGTGTCCATGGAAACATGGCACTGGGAAGAGTTTCACGAACAACGTATTAAATCTATGAGGGAGACCCGGACTAGGTGACGAGTTCTAAGGAGGAATCCACAGAAGTAAGAACTGACATCCCATCATCATGTTTCAATCAAGGAGCAGACGTCCCTGAATAAGGAACGAATGCCGCCCGCCTTTGGAAAGTGGGAATGTGAGGCAATAGCTGCACGTCCTCTGCAGACGGATGCGCGCGCCCCGGCGAAAGCGTCGGAAACAGAAATGGTGAACCTGACGTGAAATTATTCTCCTCAATGTGGAGACTAGTAGAGTTCGAGGTACCAGTAGATTGGCGTGTCATTGGATCCAGATATCCGGCGCCTGGTCCCGTCAAGCAAATAGCGGGCCTGTCGTGAAACTCACCGGAAGTCGGGGCAGTAGAACGTGGGGCACTCTGTTTTGCAGCGTGTTGGCATGGATCCTTCTTACATACGTGGATAATGGAAGGACGTTGGGGCACTGGTTTTCAATCCTTTTCCTCGTAGTGCTGATGAGTTGATCCCTTCGTTTCTCAAAAACCAGGTTACTGTTACAGAGGCACGATCACCGCCCGCTAGCCTACGCAGGGGCAGGGGCAACATCGCCACAACCACCCCGCATGGCACCGCTACCGCCACGATGGCCGCCACATCGCGGAATACGGGGTGCCCATGTCCCCTTTCCCCATCAGAGGTCATCCAGCGAAGGGTGATCAACAACCTCGTGTGTAGGTATGAGGAGGAAGGGGTCATCCCAACTCGGGATATGGCCCGCTTGGACCTGGAGGCCTCCAGGACCTACCGTCAACTCCGCCCTAACAGGCCGCGCAAGGAGCCCCTGCTCCCCACCCCAACGTTCAACCGTTTCGGGAGCCTGTCCCCGGAACACCTTGACGACTCCTCGCCTTACGCTGATGAGGAGGGCACCGTCTGGCTAAGCCCGCTCAGGGTCCCGACCCAAGGGCTCCAGGAAAGAGCTCCCGCCCGGCCGCATCAGCACCGCCATCCGACTCCGCAGGAAGAGCAGGCAGGCCATGCCCCTGCACCACCTGCACCAGCTCATCTAACCCGATGTCAGCGTCGGGCCCGGGCTGAGGATGCTCACCCAGATGCGTCAACGTCAACAGCTACAGTGGCCCACGCCACCGCCGACGTGCATCATGAAGTCCCTGCATACACTGAGCAGGGGCACTCGTTCACTCAACCAGGATCGTGACCCCAACCGCCCCACGGGTAGGCTGGGTTGACTCTCCAGGTTGCAGGCCTGAGTGGTGATCGCCGCGAACTAACCTACGGTGATGTCACCCCATACAGAGGCCCTCCCCGTACCACTACTCCACAGAGCGTGGGCCTTCCCTGCTCCGAAGCTCATCATGGAGGTATGCCTCGTGCTACCCCCATCCCGAAGGAAGACCTACCCCGCGGCAGTGACGCTCGGTGTAGAAACCTTTTCCGTGCCCACTATATAGGGTATGGAGTCCATCCTCCTGCCCCCGACCGCCGATCTGAAGGCACTGTCAATCCAGTCCTTCTCCAATGTGGGGGACCTACCTACGTCCTCTCTGCAACCGGTGAAGGTCCTCCTCGCCCCAACAACTTGAGGAGTGAAGGTCAGCCTCGCTCCGCCCGCATCGACCATGGAGGTCCTCCCCATGCTCCTGCCGATTCCAACAGAGGCTCCGCCCACATGGGTGTTGTCCATGAAGGTCCTCCCCATGTACCCTTCAACATATGCCCTGGTGCCCCTCGCACCTCGGCTATCTCGAGTGAGATCCCTCTCCGCCACAGTTCCAGTGCCGCCCCGAGGCTACCTATTAGGGATCAACCCTGTCCCGAAGAGCCACCCCGGGGCAGGAGAGAGCGTCACCGCCACCACAAGAAGACTCCTGTGAAGGCCCGGGTGGAGATCAAACATGCCCGCTTCTCCAACTCTGAAGCGGAATGCGACTCAACGATGGAACCTTCTCCCCGCTCCTCCGTATCAAGGATTGGGGTAGGAACCAGATACGTTAGCCTCATTCTCTCGGAATATGAGGTCCACCAGATTCCTATCTCTCTCCGCAGGTACATCCAGGAGGAAGAAATCTTGGGAATTCCACAGGTATCGACCGTACAATCACCACCATTGTCACCTGAAGCTCCCTCTACCTCTACCAGAGATCACGAAGAGCTATTTTGGGGGCCAACGACGGTAGAGCGACGACATGACCTGTCGCCGGTATCCGCGACTCCTGTGCCGGAAGCTGTCTCTATCATCCCATCGTATCGTGACATCATGGTCAGGTCACCTCAATCTTCAGAGAATGGCCCGGAATTCGGCGGCCAGTCAGCTCGTTCACCGTATTCTCCACCACCGAGTTTACTATCCTAGAGGTCCTCCTCGGTACTGCTACCGGTCCCTCAGCCGCCCCCGGTTAACAAGTGGGGCAATACAGGGCCATACCCTGAGTCCGAACCCAGGAGCTTCTGGAGTATTCTCGCAGCGGATCACTTCCCGGAGAAATTCTGGCCGACGGCGGCGCTGAACTTTCGCGCACCAGAGTCCCCTACCCCTGAAGAAGTGGGGTGCTTTTGTCGAACCCTATGGGCGACACACTTCCACCTTCGTTACGAACGGGTGGTGTACCCCAGAAGTCAAGAGCACTTCGATGAAATCGGTGAGCAATGTCGCTTGATTGATTCGGTCGCACTCCTTATGACCCAGCACCCCGAGTCGCCAGGCCATCAGAATGCCCTTCAACGGAAATGTATTCAGAGTTTCAAAGTACTACGCAAAATCGTCAGGGAAGCTACCCCCCATGTGCAAGTCCGTGGTTGGGGACACTATGCCTCTCTCCTCTTAGACCCTATCTGACGGCAGCCCGATTCGTTATGCGACATCGAGTACATACCCTCGAGTGGGGTCGCAGTCCACATGGCTCACGTAGTGGACAAGGAAGACGAGCTTGAATTCCTTAATGGAGACTTACCCTCCGAGGGCGTACCGCCACTGCTAGACCTATCAGGGAGGGTTACCCATCAGTAGAGGAACCTGCTAGGCCTCCCCGTACCCACCGAGTCGCTGGTACTCGGTCGAAATACCGGCAAGGGTAAGGAGAACGTCGGAACTGTCGAGAACTCCGACCCGTCTGGCTCTGTATAGAAAACGGACGAAGATCCTGAGAAAGCCAAGTTACACCAGCAGCTTGCTGAGCAGAAGAGGCTGGTTGATGAACTCTTGGCTGAGCGTGCTGTAGAGTGGCGACCTGACTATGGTAATCCCAAGCCAGGGAAGTAGGGGTAGGAACAATTTCCCCCCGGTGAGATACCTTCAGGAAACCCTGATCATGCTACTCCCGCAGACAGGGCAGAAGCGGGAACTTACGGCAAGAGGGCGCGATACGTCTCGCCAAACCCCCCGGAACGATGGGTCAATCTGAAGAGTCCAGTCTGGGTTCCCCCAGTCACCCCACAGGTCATTCCACCAGTTGATCCACAAGATGCCAAAGCCATCTACCATGTTGAGGAACCTGGCAACGCACTTGTGGTTAGGGATCCCCGTCAAGAAAGGGACCCCCACCCGAATGATCTTATAGCGGCACTCAAAGCCCACCTCGAAGCGTTGGAAATGCAGCAGGTGGTGGTCCCACCGGATGGAAAGCCGTATCCCGCGTGGGTGGATGATATGCCCGCACCCCCGGGTTTTGGGAATCCCACTTTCTCGCCCTTCAACGGGACAGGAGACCCGCCGCAGCACTTGGCACATTTTTCTTCCAGGTGTGGCCCCATGCTGGGGACCCCGACTCAGCAAGAAGCCGCCGAGCTCTGATGTTTCGTACAGACATTGGAAGGTCCAGCATTTGTCTGGTACAGCCTGCTCCCTATCGGATCGGTGAACGGCTGGGAGGATCTCTGCCGGCAGTTCCTATACCAGTTCAGCTCCACCACGCGGAATACCAGCATTGCAGACCTCTTCAAGTGCAAGCAAAGTTCTGATGAGCGAGTCGCAGATTTCATCGCACGGTGTAAGGGACTTACGTATTCCCTCGATATGCCACTGACTCAGCAGCAATTACTGACGATGTGTGTGGGGAACGTCAAAACGGAGCTGGTACCCTCCCTGATTACCCAGAACTACCCTGGAGGGTTCAGAGATTTCTCAGATAAGGCTCAGCGCCTTGAGGAAGCTCTGCAACAGGCTAGTCAGGCACGTTCGTTGCCCCCTATGATCCCAGCCAGGAGGACCGCCAGAGCTGAACCCACCACGGTGGCCCAAATAGAAGCCCCTAGGTAGTTGGAATTACTGCCAGCAGCACCATCCCTACAACCCTGCAGAGGTCCCCCACCTCAAGCACAGGCTCCTGCCCAGCAGCAACCGCCTCAGAACTGACAGGTTCCCCTGCGCAATGCGCCACTGCCACCCAAGAGAGACAATCAGGCGTCGCCTCTTCAGCAAGACCCTCCGGCCCCTCGTTAGGGCCAGGCCCCCAAAGCCCCCTATCCGGAAAGAAGGCACCAGACTTATTCATTCAACGAAAATCATGTCCCTGGCTATTTTCTATGTGCTCTAGAGCAAGGTATTGTGCGCCTGCCCGAGTGCAGAAGGTCGGAATAGGCGAATCTCACCGATCACCCCAACTACTGTTTTTATCATCGGATTCTGGGGCACACCTTCAAGCAATGTTATGTGTTTAAAGACTGGATTCAAGACCAGTTCAACAACAACATAGTCAAGTTGGGCCCAGCGCCAACACAAGTGGTGGGTGTCTTTGCAGGGTCAGATATCGGCAGCGACAACGATGTCGAGTGGAAGCAGGTCCCCAGCCGCGGATCCCAGAAATACGACGACTGGATGGCTCGAAAAACCGTCGTTCGTGCTCATGGTATCATCCGGGCACTCCTGAAGCAGCCGGAACCTTCAGAAGAAGTAGATGGTACCTCCGCATCGTCTTCACAGCCGACCTCTTCCCAAAAGGGAAAGCAGCGGCGACGCAAGAAGAAGCAACGCGCAGCACCGGTGTCATCTTCATCCCGTACTCTCGGTGACTTTATGCCCCCTGAAATGGGGATTCCTCCCAGAATCCGCCCGGTACTGGATGAATCCTCAAGCGACAGCTAGGGGTACACTTCGGTTAACACCATGGAGCTGGTAAAGCCCTATATGACTCCCGACGAGGGGGAACGCCAGGAGAACTTCCCCAACGTTTCCAGCCGACGTCAGCGTCAGTGGAATCACAACTGCGCCGGTCATCGAGGTACATTAGTAGGAAATTTCAGCCAAGCCATGCATGCTACTGAGACCAGACAGCAGGCTCATCACAGAGCTCAGCACGTTCAACCCCATCTAACGCCCTCATCTCTACCTCCACCGCCGTTTGTGCTACTAGATCAGGGAGAGCTGCCTCGTTCGTATCACATTCAGTCTTGACCGGCTACAGGCCAGCCTCCGCTATCCAATCCTAGTCCGAAGAATACTCTCGAGGCTTCAACTAGTAGGCAGCAGGATGTACCCAGTACTAGTCAATCGCCGGTTCAACCGGCAGGACCCGCTATACCTCCAAATGACGAACGACCTCCTGTAGGCAGAGGTTCGCGTTTGACACGAAAGTATGATGTCCTGAAGCACCTGGCCAACATTCCGGAAAGGCTTTCTATCCTTGAGTCCCTTCGCCTGTCATCTGAAATGCGCGAGGCACTTGCCGAGGCCCTAAGGTGCCCCCTCCAGTTTGAGACGGAGGTAGCAGCTGCAGAAGCCTTCCATACCGAGACAATTGAGAACGTCGAATATCAAGCAATTATATCGTTCTCCGGTGAAGATGAGAACCCTCCTATACAGGTGCATATTCACCTGTTGTACATCACTGGCCACTTCAATGGTGTGGAAGTCCGCCGCTGCCTTGTTGACAGGGGTTCCGGAATCAATCTAATTCCGACTTGGACGTTGCAAAAGCTGGGTCTGTCTGAAGGTTATTTAACTCCTTCTGACCTTAGAATCTAGGGGTACGACAGGAACGAGCAAACCCCAGTCGGCAAGATCCGCCTGAAGACTCAGTTCGGTGGTTTGATTGCCAGCACCGAGTTCATGGTCGTCTCTCAGGACACCGCCTACAACGCGTTGATGGGTAGGCCATGGCTCCATCTGCACGCAAAAGTCCATTCATAGTATCACCAGTGTCTCAAATACTCACTCAACGGCCGAGTAGGCATGCTCCAAGGAGATGCGTCCCCTTTCGCTTCTTGTGAGGCCCGCTATCTGGATGCGGGTTATTACAAAAGTAAGGATAAGCAAATCCTAGTAAGTGAGGATGAACCCGCCCCAGTCACAAGTGATCCCTGGGCAAGCATGGATGACGCCTACATCCTCCCGATCCACCGATTGGAGTCCACGACCCCTGACATGGGGCAATGTTTTGTTATTTCAGGTACACAAGGAAGGCATGTTCCCGTGTCCAAGCGACGGCAGAAAATCACCTCGTACTCCTACATCAACCAGGCTCAGGTGATCTCGAAACCTCCTACCCTTGTATGATACCAGTATGTCAAGCTTATGACAACGGCAGTACACCATACGTGTCTCTTCCGCCGGGCTGGAATCCACCGAATCAGGCCGACACGTCACCACTTCTTTGATATCATCAAATGTGGCCCCTTAGGTCGAAGGCCAGATGGGATAGGATCGACTGCCTTCATTTCCATGGTCTCAATGGCCAGTGAGTCTCCTGACATGATGACCACTGCTGCCCAAGCCGGCACCAGCCGCCCCTCAGGCTTTGATAGCCCAGAAGTATCTCCCATCGCGGGAAATCCCCCCACGGGTGGAGAAGAAGACCTGGAGGATGCTCCCCTACCTTTGAGTAAGGCGTCTCTACCACAGTTGATGAACTGATACAGGTGAACCTTGGTAGCGAGGCAGATCTGAAACCTACGTTGATCAGTGCAACCATGTCCCCCGAGGAGCGGCAACAGTACGTAGACTTCCTCAAACAACATCGTGACGTTTTTTCCTGGAGTTACAACGAGATGCCAGGACTAGATCCCCAGGTAGTCATTCACCGTCTGGGCCTCCCGGCAAAACATCGTGGGTTTAAGCAGCCTCCGAGGAAGATGCACCCTTCTCATGGTGCTATGGTTGAGGCCGAAGTTGACAAGATTATCAAATCCAACTTCGTTAAGGAAGTCCAGTACCCCAAGTGGCTTGCCAACATTGTTCCATTCAGAAAGAAGAATGGGCAGATCAGAGTCTGCATCGACTTCCACGATCTTAATCGCCACTGCCCAAAGGATGACTTCCCACTCCCGGTGACGGAGTTATTGATTGACGCCATGGCCGGGTTCCAAGATCTCTCTTTCATGGATAGGTATTCCAGGTACAACCAGATCCAGATAGCCCCCGAAGATGAGGATTCCACTACCTTCAGGGCTCCCCAAGGTACCTTTTTCTACCAGGTTATGCCATTCGGTTTGAAAAATGCAGGTGCCACTTATCAGAGGGCCATGCATCGCATATTCAAGACGATTCTCAGGACATTGGTGGAATGCTACATATATGACCTCGTAGTCAAATCTTGTCAGCACTAGGACCATCTCAAAGACCTTGAGAAGGTGTTCGGTTTCCTCCATTCCCGTCACCTGAAGATGAACCCGTTGAAGTATGCCTTCGGGGTCACCTTCGGGAAGTTCCTGGGCTTTGTTGTTAGATACCGAGGCATTGAGATCGACCCAGAGAATATCAAGGCCATCAGCCAAATGCCTCCCCCGAGAAATATTTGGGAGCTTCGAGGCCTCCAAGGACACCTAGACTATATACGTCGATTCATCGCGAATCTAGCCGGAAAGTGTAAGCCCTTTTCCCGGCTCATGAAGAAGGGCGCCGCCTACGCATGGGATGAGGAGTGTCGGACCGCCTTCGAGGAAATCAAGCAGTATCTACTCCAACCTCTGGTTTTGATGCCACCCGTCTCCAAAAATCCGCTGGTCCTTTACGTGACGGCCCTAGAAAGATCCCTCGGTGCACTGCTCGCCCAGAATAATAACGAGGGTACTGAGAACCGTCTCTACTATCTCAGCCGCATGCTTCTTGATACAGAGGTCAGATACTCCCCTATCGAAAAGAGATGCCTTGCGCTCATCTTCACCATGAAGAAGTTACGACATTACCTGTAACACAACGAGGTGCAATTGGCCTCCCGGGTAGACCCACTAATGTACATCCTGAACCACCCCATGCTAACTGGCCGACTAGCACGGTGGGCGGTGATTCTCCAGCAGTTTGACATCAGGTTCCTACCTCAGAAGGACATTAAGGGACAGGCGTTGGCAGACTTTTTAGCTGCCCATCCAACCTCCGTGGATCAATCCCTGGACCTGGATTTTCCTGATGAGACGATCCTCTCAGTCGATCATGCCTTCCCGTGTTGGAAAATGCATTTCGACGGCGCCTCCTAGAGCCCCACCGGTAGGCGGTTCAATGATCCTAAGCTCAACAAAGTGGGTATGGGTATTGTCTTCATTACCCCAGCGCAAGACATCCTACCATACTTGTTCCTGTTGTCAGAAGGCTGTACGAACAACAAGGAAGAGTACCAGGCTCTCATCACCAGCCTCGAGTTGTCCCTTGAGATCCATGTGCCCCATCTACATGTGAAGGGAGATTCCAAGCTGGTAATCAAACTGGTTAATGGAGAATACTTCGTCAGGAATCCGGAGCTTGCACCGTTGCTGGAGTACACCCTCCACCTAATGGCCCAGTTCTCTTCTCAACCAGAGATTACCCATGTCCCGCGGTCACAGAACGGTCAAGCAGACGCCTTGGCTGGCTTAGTCGCGTCGCTCATAGAACCCGAGCAGGATGATTTGATCATACATGTGGCACACCGGAGAGTCATTGCCCCCCTCACCCAAGAGGACAATGATGGCCTGCGGGTAAGTCATCTCACTGCCGGACCCTCTACGTCAGGGGTCCTGGGTTCGTCAGACACAGTGGTTGAAGCCACTACCGACTGGAGGGCACCTTTTGTCGAGTATCTACAAAATGGTCACCTCTAGGACGACCGGGCTGAGCGCGAGTGAACCCGACGCCGCGCGCTGCAATTTACCCTCCAGAGAGGCCCCAGTCTTGAACAGATCCTTTATAAGCGGATCTTCGATGGTGTCCTCCTCCGTTGCATTCAAGGCGTAGAGATTCCTCAAGTTATGCAAGAGGTTCACGCCGGTTCTTGTGGTGCCCATCAAGCTGGGCCGAAGCTGTCCCATCAAATCCGTAGGTTGGGGTACTTCTGGCCCTCTATGATCCACGATTGTATTGGGTATACCAAGAGATGCAACGCGTGCCAAGTTCACGCCAACTTCCTGCATCAGCCGCCGGAGCCCCTCCACCCCACTAAGTACTCTTGGCCATTTGTGGTATGGGGACTTGATGTAGTCGGACCGTATCCACCGGCAACAACCCACCAGTGTAGGTTCATCCTGACTTCTACAGATTTCTTCTCTAAGTGGGCAGAGGCAGTTCCACTCAAAGAGGTCAAGGCCCGTTCCATCGTTGACTTTGTGAGCTCCAATATTATCCACCGGTTTGGGGTCCCTCACGCTGTCCTCACCAATAACAGCACCAACTTCCGAGCGGCTGAACTGCAGAAATTGTACGCCAAGTACGACATCCATTCGAACCATACCTCCCGCTACCACGCACAGGAAAATGGACAGATCGAGGTGTTCAAAAAAACCCTCTCTAAAATTCTGCAGAAGATAGTTGGTCAGAACAAGAAAAGTTGGCCGGACAAGCTCCCCAATGCCCTCTGGGATTACCGGATGACGACTCGCAACTCTACCCAGGTGACCCCATATTCCCTGGTGTATAGAGCTGAGGTCGTCCTACCCATTGAGATCCAGCTGTCGTCGTTACGCACTACAGTCTATGATCACCAGACATCAGATGAGGTAGCCAAAATCCGTCTAGCTGAATTAGAATCACTGGACGAGAACCGGCTTCATGCCCTACACAATCTGGAAAGGCATCAGGATAGGATATCGAGGTCCTTCAACAAGAAGGTTCGTCTCCGTTCTTTTCTACAGGGCAACCTAGTACTGGACCTTCGAGCACCAATGATTCCCGGTAGGAAACCGCCCAAGTTAGAACCCAAATGGGAAGGGCCTTATATCATCCATAAGGTTTACCCCAATGGAGCATACTCCTTGGTGACCACGGATGGAGAGCGCATAACCCCTACCACCAATGCCAAGTTCCTCAAGCGATACTTTGCCTAAGGCAAAAGGGTCCTGCACGACCTTAAACTGCATCTTCGTCCTGCAACATGATAAACTGCAAAAGGGTCCCGCACGACCTTAAACTGCATTTTCATCCTGCAAGAAAATAAACTACAAAAGGGTCCCGCACGACCTTAAACTGCATCTTCGTCCTGCAAGACGATAAACTGCAAAAGGGTCCCGCACGACCTTAAACTGCATCTTCGTCCTGCAAGATGATAAAATGCAAAAGGGTCTCGCACGACCTTAAACTGCATCTTTGTCCTGCAAGATGATAAACTGCAAAAGGGTATCGCACGACCTTAAACTGCATCTTCGTCCTGCAAGACGATAAACTACAAAAGGGTCCCGCACAACCTTAAACTGAATCTTCGTCCTGCAAGACGATAAACTGCAAAAGGGTCCCGCATGACCTTAAACTGCATCTTCGTCCTGCAAGACGATAAACTGAAAAAGGGTCCCGCACGACCTTAAACTGCATCTTCATCCTGCAAGACGATAAACTGCAAAAGGGTCCCACATGACCTTAAACTGCATCTTCGTCCTGCAAGACGATAAACTGCAAAAGGGTCCTGCACGACCTTAAACTGCATCTTCGTCCTGCAAGACGATAAACTGCAAAAGGGTCCCGCACGACCTTAAACTGCATCTTTGTCCTGCAAGAAGATAAACTGCAAAAGGGTCGCGCACGACCTTAAACTGCACCTTCATCCTTCAAGACGATAAACTGCAAAAGGGTCCCACAGGACCTTAAACTGCATCTTCGTCCTATAAGACGATAAACTGCAAAAGGGTCCTGCACGACCTTAAACTGCATCTTCGTCCTGCAAGATGATAAACTGAAAAAGGGTCCTGCACGACCTTAAACGACATCTTCATCCTGCAAGACAATAAACTTCACAAGGGTCCCGCACGACCTTAAACTGCATCTTCGTCCTGCAAGACGATAAATTGCAAAAGGGTCCTGCACGACCTTAAACTGCATCTTCGTCCTGCAAGACGATAAACTGAAAAAGGTTCCTGCACGACCTTAAACTACATCTTCGTCCTGCAAGACGATAAATTGCAAGATGGTCCCACATGACCTTAAACTACACGTTATGGTCCAACACGACCTTAAACTGTAAAGTCCTGCATGACCTTAAACTGCATCTTTGTCCTACAAGATGATAAACTGAAAAATGGTCCGAGCTCTATGAATTTAAACTAATATCTCCCCCTGTCCTTACTGCAAGACGTTAAACTGCAAGCCAGTAAGGTCTTCCTGACCGAGGCTCAGCCCTAGGCCCCTTGGCCTCCTCGGGCCCCCGCCCCCCCGTCCTGACTGTAAGACGTTAAACTAAAAGCCAGTTAGGCCTTCCTGACCGAGGCTCAGCCTCAGGCCCCTTGGCCTCCTCGGGCCCACGACCCCTGTCTTCACCACGAGACGTTAAACTGCAAGCTGATCAGGTCACCCTGACCGCGGTCCGGCCTCAGGCCCCCTGGTTTCCCCCGACTTACCCTCTTGCGAGATTGTACGGTATGGTGTGGGACTACGTCCTCATTCACGTCGGATTACTTGTCGTACCTTACATATCCTCAAATGTGATGCGTCCTCATCCCACATGACGTCAAACTACATCTCAAGAACTACGTGTGGATTGATTCCCATCTTGATGGGATATGTAAGAACGCTCAGACGCCTCGTCTTGAGCCCAGCCCTAAGCTTTTCTCTTCCACTATCCCCCCTGGGAATAGTTTCCTTGTAGGATCTTTGTGTAGCGGGGGTAGGCTTTCTTAGCCCCTCTCATACAACCCCGCTCACACAAGGATTGTAAGGGCCGCACCATGTGCCCACTCTCGTTCTTCTATCCCCCCACGTCCTCACCGCATGATGCTAAACTGCATGGCCTTCAAGAACTACGTATGGCTTTATTCCCATCCTAATGGTATACTTAGGAATGCCCGGACATTTCATCCGTTGGCCTAGCCCGAAATCCAAATATTCCCCCCGGGTCAAGACATATGGCAGGGTGCACATTTTTTCCCCAACTCACATTGAGCAAGCCTCGACCCGGCTGCACATCCCCCCCCGGAGATGTTTGCCTATTTTGTGGATGGATATTGCTATGCTTCACCCACTCCTTGACTGGGATTCCATCATTTTTCACACCCAGAGGGACCCCCAAGAACGGCCTGGAAACTACGCCCAAGGGCTCTCCTACCGATACGGGCCAACGCCCCCGAGGGTTTTCAAGAAACAAGCCGATACATGTCCCGTGTTGCGAATTTGGTCAGTGGTCGACGCTCATTTTTTGCTCCCATATCAGGTCACCATAGGAACACTTTGTTTTGAACATGGTCAACAATGTCCTGGATCTTCGGGTCCACCCCGAGATGTCCCAGACATCGAGTGCAGTGATTCATTCTACCCCATCCTGAAGTGACAAACTTCTCCCCAGGTGGCGCTAGCGATCGGGCCCACGACCCCGATTCCCCATAGGGGTGTATGGTGTGGTGTGGGACTACATCCTCATTCACGTCGGGATCATGTACCATGTCATACGCCTTCCCTTATGAGGCCCAGCCTCAGGCCCCTTGGCCTTCTCGGGTCCCTGACCCCCGTCCTCACGTAAGACGTTAAACTGCAGACCCGTCAGGCCTTCCTGACTGATGCCTGACCTTAGGCCCCTTGGCCTTCTCAGGCCCCTCCACCCAACCTCTTACCCGGGGTGTACGGTGTGGTGTGAGACTATGTCCTCATTTACGTGGGGATCATGTACCATGTCATATGCCTTCCCTTACGATGCCCAGCCACAGGCCCCTTGGCCTCCTCGGGTCCCCGACCCTCGTCCTCATAGCAAGACGTTAAACTGCAAGCAGGTCAGGCCTTCCTGACCAATGCCTAACCATCAGGACCCTTGGCCTTTCCGGGCCCCGGCCCAGGTCCTCTCTTATAGGAGTGTATGGTGTGGCGCGAGGTTATTTTCTCATTCATGTCGGTCTCGTAATGACCACGCCATGTACCTCTCCCTCCTGAGCTGTTTCGTCGATCCCTTTTCGGAAGTTCACCAATGTTCCTAAGAGTACTCTGGTTTATTACCTGGAGTGCCAAGCTTTACTCGGACACGTCCGCACCCACCTTCCAGGCTTTGTATATCCCTACATCAGGGCTTCCATCATCTTTCACACCTGGAGGGACCCCCAAGAACGGCCTGGATACCATGCCCAAGGGCTCTCCTACCATTACGGGCCAATGCCCCCAAGGGTTTCAGACAACAAATCGATAAAATCCCGCGTTGCGAATATGGTCAGTGGCCGATGCTCGTTTGTTGTTCCCACCTTAGGATAACGCGATATGGACGCTGCGTTTCCACCATGGTTAACAGTTTTCCTCTATCGCCACGCCAACCCATTAGACCCAAAATGTCGGGTGCACAATTCACACCCTTCATCACTTCACCGTGTCCAAGTAGAGTCTCAGAACTCTTGGTACTTTTCCTCCGTGCACGTCTGCGTGTTGGGGAAACAAGCCATGTCAAAGGTGTCCTTTGGGGCTCTCTGCCGACTTCCCTCTGATGGACACCCCAAGTATTGCGATAATGATCTCCCCCCCTTGTTTCCCACACCGAGTTTAACTCACATGGGCTTAGGGATCATGTTGACGCCTGCGCTAACTTGGGAGGTTGTTACCATTCATGGTCCGAGCTCTAAGACCATAAACTATGGTCCATCCGGAACTACGTTCAGCTTGATTCCCATCCTCATGGGATACGTAGGACCGCTTGGACGCCCTGTCTTCGGGTACAACCCATTTGGGGAGCCAGTCTCTCCCCCATGTTTCACCTCTTACCTCTATATAGGCCCCTCGGCCTAAGGTCTCCCTCTCCGAGTGGCGTACAATGTGATGTGGGATCATGTCTCCATCAATTGTTTTTTATAAAACTATGCACGTTCCCCGCCTAGCATCATCTCTGTTATGTCTGTGATGCATGATGATAAAATGCATGCTTGGTACTATCATACGACCCTAAACTGTGACATTATCGTCCTGGCCGCACGACAAAAAACGGCACTGCATTGTGGTGACCTCGTTGTAGAGGACATCACATTGGGTATTGGTCACGTTCCATGCCATTTTTCAACGCCCATCATGGCTTGATCCTTGTGGCGACACCATGACCTACTACTCTAGGCCTGTCGCTTCACAAAAAAAACACTCACCTTAAAGGAAAAACAAGATTTATCAAATTCCGCTTCTTTTAGGTCAAGGGCCACGACCGCACTCCCATTTTCCCCTGGCACTGGTATCTTACCATGCCACCATTAAGAACTACGTGTGGATTGATTCTCATCCTCATGAGATATGTAGGAGCACCCGGGCACTTCCCCGCGGGCCCATCCTAACCTTTATGTTTGGTCCCTCGACTCAAGCATTTCCCCAGAGAACGCATGGTATGTAGGGCTTAGGTCCTCCTTTACGTCGGGTTTTGTTGTCATGTGTCCCCTGCTCCCTTTACCCATTTATGGCCTAAGGTCCATCAAGAACTACGTGAGGCTTGATTCTCATCCTTATGAGATACGTAGGAGCACCTGGGCACTTCCCCGCGGGCCCAGCCTAACTTTTGCTTTTGGTCCCTTGACCTAAAGCCTCTCCCAAGGGGGTCGGGCGGTATGATATGGGATTACGTCCTCATTCACGTCAGGTTGTTCACCGCACCGTACACACCCCCTATTCCCATTCATGCCAGGTGTTTGAATTACTCCACCATGTGCCTCTTATGTCTCCTCTCATCCATGGTCCGAATTCTATGACCCTAAACTAAGATCTTCCTATGGGAAAGGAATCTGCTCCCTCTATCTAATACGTCTCGTTGTCGTATTCTGATGTGTTTTGACAAAGATCCCGAAGTGTGGGATTTTCACAGGGACATCCTCCTCATCCCATGACCATGCTTCGTGAGCTCGCTATTTGGATCCTCATCCTCTTCCACATCCAAAAGGACCCTCAGATGACATGGATACTATGCTTAAAGGCTCTCCATGAATGCTGGACCTAAGGGCCCTCCAATCGTTTCGGGACAACGTCCCTACGGATATCCGACAACATTTGTGACATGGTCCCGTGTTTCAAACATGGTCAACAGTCAACCCTCATTTGTTTGTCCCCATTCTAGGATAACACGATATGGATGCTGGTTCCCACCATGGTTAACAGTTATCCTCCATCATCACGCCTCCATCATCGTTATTTGAATATCGAGCACCATGATTCACACATTTCCACTTCCCCATGTTCAAGTGGAATTCCATCATACTCATCTCTTTCTCTTTGCGCATCTAGGTGTGCTAAATGATCGTGTTAGTGTCATTGGGCCGGTATTCACCAAGCATCCCTTTTCCCTAACTTGCCCCTTTTTGTGTCGGTAAATTCCCACCACTACTTCTTTTTTCCCACACCGAGCACGACTCACACAGGCTTAGTAGTTTTGGCGGGATGTGTGCCAACACGGCCAGGCTTCTCATCGTCCCACACGATGTTAAATTGTGCTTTCAGAACTACGCATGGCTTGATTCCCATCCTCATGGGGTACGTAGGAATGCCCGACCACTCTGCTTCGGGCCCAGCCTAATCCTCACTCTTGGTCCCTCGACCTGAAGAGTTTCCTCCGGGGGTACATGGTGTGATTTGGACTCCAAGTCCTCATTCACGTCGGTTTCATATCTACCGCACCATACTCTCCCTGGGATCTTACCTTTTATTCCACGTCCTATCGTATGACGTTAAACTACAGGAGTCCATGTGTCCTCAACGCATGACACTAAACTGCGGTTCTACCCTGAACAAGTTCAGGATGCTCCATGTTAATCATGGGATGCACCAGAGCCTCTGCCAGGGAGGATTTCACCTGCCAGTGTTGGTCTTTGACTGCACTGTGCTTCCAGAAATACGTATGGCTTGATTCCCATCCTTATGGGATACGTAGGGACACCCATGCATTTCACCTAAGGTCCAGCCCCAGGAATCGTAAAATCATGTTCCTCCCCCCGGTCCCCTCATAGGGGACCGTGTAATTATGACTCTGCCCTGAACAAGTTCAGAATGCCCGAAGGTTACATTGGGAAGCGGTAAATCCCCTCGCCAGAGAGGCCCTCTCTGAAAGAAGGAATTGTCCATGATAAAACCAATGTGCCCATATGGTGTACTCCCACCACGGTGGTGTAACTACCTAAGTGTTGGATTCTGTTCAGACAAACCATCACTCCATATTCCACGCTTTTCATACCCCTTATTCAGACCCTCATCCCCTTTCATGTCTCACGGGACCCCCTAATGGCCTGGTCTCATGCCGCATCGGCTCACCTACCGTCATGGGCCAAAGTTCCAGAAGACTGGTCATGTTTGGAAGGACCCCCTAACAGTATGGATGTTTGACATATGGTCCGCCAACTGTCCTGGGTCAATGTCCCAAAAGATTGACTGACAATATTTGTGACATGGTCCCATGTTTCGAACATGGTCAACGGTTGACCCTCATTTTTGTCCCCATTACAGGCTAACACAATAAGGATACCGCTTCTCCACCATGGTTAACGGTTGTCCTTTATTGTCACGCCATCCCCACAGTGTTCCGAATCTTGGGTATCATGACTCACACTTCCCATTTTCATCTGTTTGGACCAATTCCAGCGCCCCTGGCGTTGCACCTTCTGTGCATAAGAGAACGCTAAAAAAACAGTAATTCGGCTGTCCTGAAAGTTCCTTCTCCGGTCAAGCCTCTCCTATCTTTCGGAAATACGGACTGGTAATCCGAATCCCCGACGCCCGGAGCATGGTCCCCACTCTTATGTTAGGTGGGACGAGAGGGAAACTATCTCCTGTTTCTCACATTGGGCTCGACCCACGTGGGCTTGGGGAATTATCGCCGAACGTCCCGCAAACATTGTTGGGATGTAACAAGGTTATTCAAACAGAGGAAATCGTGCACGCTACGGCATTCAAAACAAAGAAAGAAAAAAATTGAAGCACGAAAGTACCAATAAAAGGTTTTTGGTTTGTTACAATACCCAGGGGTCGACTCCCCCCATAGACGGGTTGACCCCATCAAAAGAGCATTGCAGCTCCGCCACCCGTTTGCTTGTGACGTCCAAGGCTTGTTGCCGCTGACTTAGCTCCCGCTCCTCCTCAGCAGCGGCGGGGCGCAGTTCATCATCCTTGGCTTTGGCCCTCTCTACGCCAGCCTGAACGGTAGCCATCTTTCCAGAGACCTGCCTCATATGCTCTTCTGCCTCTGCCAGCTGGACCTTCAACCGTGAGATCAGCTCAGATTGTGCATTAAGAGAGGCTCAAAGCTCATCTGCCCGGGTCTGCATCTGTTGGACCTCACCTTCAGCCTCCTGGAGCTTCTTGATGTTGGTCACCTTCCTCCTCTTCCAGCCCATGCTGAGCCCACGTTCATGCTCCCGGATCTTCTCAGCCATAAGATCTCGGATGAGTGCGTGAGGACGTTGGGAATCCACTCCCCCAGTGCACAGTTCGTGCAACCGCGAAAGGAGTCTGTCCATTTCAGCCATCCGTTGCGCTTGGGGGGTGTCCTTGATGAAGCACGTGATTAGCTTCCATGACCGGCGGCGGACTATGCTGTTGTCTTCCTCGTCGGAGGCCGTTTCGTCCCAGTCTGCGTGATTGGAAGGCTCGTACGTAGGATACGCCTGCAAGAAATCCTCGGCAGGATCTACATCTGGTGTTGAATCCAGTACGACATCTAGTACCGAAGCAGGTGTGACAGGACTGGGACCGACCGGTTGATCCTCTTCATCGGAGTCCACCTCAATGACTTCGGGCATGACCTTGCTGGTGGTCCCGCCAGTGATGATGTTTGTTGCAGCTTGGGGAGATGGGGGGACTATCGCCACTATCACCGGCATGCCCCTAGGAGGAATGCCACCAGACATCCCGACTAGTCTTTCCGCAGCAGCCCACGCCAGTCGGAGAACTATACGACAGAGAGGGACGTAAACGTTAGTTGGCATAGTCTACATATGACGAAAAGGAAACCGGTAGAGGAAACTTATGGATATCGACCTCCTGGCGCTGATCTTGAGCCGGTACTGACGGAACCCTGAGGCGAGGCCCTCCGTATACTGTTGGAAGGTCTGGAGATTCCGGAGGAGCCACCTCGGGTGCTCTGGTCCCACCAGACGCGGAACTGGACGCAGCCATAAGCGCGGGTTCTGAAGGTCCCGCATCATCACCCGCCGAGGGGCGAGAACGAGGCCTGCGAAGAAGTTCCTCCTGCATGGCTCAAACATCGGTGAGAAGTCCATAGTGGCCCGAGAACGAATCGTAAGGAAAGAAGTTCGAAATTCTACCTCGAGAGCCTCTGCGAAATCGTCAGAATCTGAGCCTTGATCTCCGACCTCACCCTCCTCCAACGGGCACCCTCCTCCAGCCTCATCCTCCCGAGAGGAGTCCCTTGATTCTTCCGGCAGGGGGAAGCGCTCCCTCAGATCGGCAGCCGATAACTGTGGGGGGACCGTTCGATTCAGCAACACCCTCACTCAGTCTGTCATTGGGTGAGGGACACTACTGGAGTGGACGTAATCCTCCAGCTCGTCCTGGTATTGCTCGGCCTCCGCCGGAGATGCCATGAATCCATCCCGGACTGGGCCTATGCCCGATAATTCCATCCCGAGGTGATTCAGGTGGGCCCATATCTCGGGTGGGCTGAGGAATTTCCGGTTGACATCCCAAATGTCCCAGGCCTCCGGGAAGATGAAATCCTCTGCCATGTCGATATGACGCAGCCACTTCCCCAGAGCCTGAGTGGATATCCTACAAAATCCCCTTGGTGGCTGCCCCTCCGCATGGCCCTGCTCTTCCGGAATCACCGGA
Source organism: Viscum album (assembly GCA_963277665.1). Taxonomy (NCBI): domain Eukaryota; kingdom Viridiplantae; phylum Streptophyta; class Magnoliopsida; order Santalales; family Viscaceae; genus Viscum; species Viscum album. Next base: position 818,754,350 of record OY728148.1, read on the forward strand.
TCCGCCGCTGCTGCCACACCCTCGGACGGTGCGGGTCTCGCCGCCATGGTATCCCCTCTACCGCGAGAGGCCCTAGCTGCCCTCCGACCACGACCTCGAGATAGAGGAGTCCCACCGTCACCGACCCGAATAGTCGGTTGCTTCAGCATCTCCCATGGGTAAGCAGCCTCCCAACTAATGGCATACTCCCTCACCAATCCGAAAGAGGCGGTGGATGGAGGCAATGCAATTCAAATCTTCCCATATTCCCGTGTGAACATGAGCCATAGCTGCCTCATCACACACAGGTGCTCCTCGTGACGCACCTCCCAGTAGACCTGCGGGGTCAGCCGCTGGAGGCACCGTAACTGCCTCTCAAACTGATGTGGGGTGTACATTTCGCATAGTGGCTCACGATCTACTCGTGCCACCAAAACTCCACCTCGAAAGGCCAGGAGGTAAGCCCTATGTTCTCTCGTTCCCCACCCGTGGTCAGTAAGTATCCCCGTTGTCAATGGGAAGGGATGGAAATTAAACTCATCCGCCCTCCACACCCGATTCAGCACCATCGGCGCGACTAGTTTTAACGGGAAGCTCCCGACCGCATTCAGGATGGAGGGGCGAAAGTTTGGTCCCGGCGGCGAAATAGGGTTTGGATACTCATAAATCCCCCTGATGTGCACTGCGATCCAACCATAAAGGAGGTGGAAGGGCCCGTATATCCTTGGTGGATTCTTTCCCTCGCTAATGTTCCGCAGCATTCTGTACAGTTCGGCGAGCATTGGAATCCCCATATTGATCCGCTGCCCCATGGCCAACATGGACGCCATAATAAATGATCTGGACCGCACCCCCATGCTTGTATCCCTCAACGGTAGGATCCAACCACAGATGAGAGCTGTGATGAACGCCGCCAGCCTGACTATCGGCTGTTGTTCAGTGCTGACACTGAAACCCCAAGTCTTCCATTGGATTTCCTCCAAGACCCACCAATACGAGTGCCCCTTTCCCCGTTGGGCCGCCCTCAGACAAGTTCGAGGCCTCGAAGGGAACTCTCGATTCTCTGGGAAATTCAGGAAGCACTTGAATCATCTCCTAAAGTGGACATCCCTCACTGCCTCCTTGTCCTCTCCAGGGACGAGCACCATCAGCACTGAAGCCAGTCGCGGCATTTGCTCTGTATCCTCCCACGCACTCATGATAGGGAGAAACTCATCATACATGGCCCCCAAGATCGGAACCCCAGAAATCTGGTAGACATCCCACAGGCTGATGCCCACCTCCCCGTGATGCAGGTGAAAGGTATTGGTCCTAGACGACCATCTTCTCAGCAATTCCGGCATCAGTTGCTTTGGTTGGTAAATGTGGAATTGGAAGGCCCATGCCGCCTCATACAACCCCACTCTCCTCACCTCGGCCCCAAACTCCTCGCATGAGGCACCTACCCAGTAGGCCCAGGCCCAGTCATCAGTAAAGTTTCCACCCTGGAATAGGTCCCACTCATCGGACCATCCCTTCTTCAAATCCTGCAAAGCCGCCTTCATCATGGTACGGTAGAGTGGAGGGGACGTCTCCGGTTGCAGTGGCTTCCCGTCAATATCATTCAAATCGTTGTAGAGACAGTAAGTGGTGACAGGTGTGAAGTACTCTTGTGAATAAACATCAGCCGCCCTGAACCATTGGTGCTGGCATGATGTACTCCTGAACCAGCAAGCTAGTTCGTCCCTACTCACCTCAGGGATGAAGACGTCATCCCTCAACCCGAAGTCGTACAATGGAAGCTTCTTACACTGTGGATAATTCTTCTGACCCTCCGATAGAAGATCTGTCAAAGAAGCGTGGTCCGAATGGCTTCGGACCATCTCCCCAAGGCCTGGACAGTTGGTCATCTCATCTCGACGGGCGGCATCTGCAAGCACCCCCAATACAGCTTCTTGATGGGCCATTTCGATTCCAGCACTCAGAAAAGAATTTTTTTTTTCAGAACAGATCGCGAAGCTGGATCGCGAAGCTGGATCGCGAAGATGGATCGCGAAGGTCAGTCGCGAGACCAAGCCGCGAAGTCTGGCCTAGGCCGACAAGCAGAAGTTGGCTTGGCGCGGACGTGGAGTCGAAGACCCGCGGTTCGCCGCGAAGCTCGATTCGCGGAGGGCTGTCACGGAGTACGCGGAGCTTCGCGAAGTCGAGAGCACAAAAATACAAGGAATTCACGTGAAGACAAAAGAGGTCGACCCCCCTATTTATAGGCGGCGGCCCCGGAGCATCTCGGCGCGCCTCACCCGTGCGGAGCATCGCGGCGCGTCCGGATTCGTGGCCCCGGTCAGCATCGTGGGCCCCCTTCGCGAAGCCGCATCGCGAACCACCGACAATTTTGGTGATTTTCTCTCAGACTTCGACCCTTCACCCTCCGCGGCTCCAAGTCTGAGGGGGGGCATTTGTTGGCGCCAAAATATTGCACGAAAGTAAGGGAAGAAAAAGAAGGCTGGCACGCTGCCTCGCGAAGCACCGACGTGAAGCACCGACGCGCAGCACCCCGAGCATCACGGTCTCGTGAAGCTCTAGAGGCTGTAAGTCTCCGCAAACTCATTTGATGTTCGCGAGCCCACCGCGAAGCTCTAGAGGGGGTAAATCTCCGCGAACGCATTTGACATTCACGAGCCCGTCACGAAGCTCCAGAGGTGGTAACTCTCCACGAACGCATTTGAAGTTCACGAGCCCGCCGCAAAGCTCCAGAGGCGGTAAATCTCCGCGAACGCATTCGACGTTCGCGAGCCCGCCGCGAAGCTCCATAGGCGGTAACTCTTCGCATAATACGTTGACGTTCGCGAGCGCGCCGCGAGGCACTTGAGTCGGCACGCGAGTTCTGCTTCGCGGTGCCCCTTCCCTATAAATACTGGACTCCCCCTGAGTCCCAGAGACGGACAATCCGACCTTTCGGCTTCTCCTCTCCCGAATCGCGAAGCACTCTTTTCCCCGGGAATCATGATCTCCGCGAGGTACTTCTACTTCGCGTGACGTCGTTGCTTTGTCTCGTTTTGATCCCCTCTTCCGAGAGGGATTCCCTTCGCGAAGCTCAAGGGCATTCGCGAAGGAAGGGGATTCCCAAGGGAACCCGGGCAGCCGCGGAGCGTTTATGCTTCACGAAACACCCAACCTGTACTAGAGATCCCTATGCTAAGGAAGGATCGCTACACATCGTGAAGCACACTGCTTCGCAGCACCCTGCTTCGCGAGGCACCTCTTCTTCGCAAGTCAGTGCTCCGCGAATACTGTTCCACTTCGCGAAGCACCCTCCACTCACACCTATGCCCCATGCTAAGGCCAAGGCACTCCGCTTCATGAAGCACACTCCTTTTGTAACACCCTGATATTTTATGAAAAATATTCTTTTAATTTCATTAATGTCTTGTGTTGTATGCTACATCAAGATTACATTGTGCTATACGCAACACCGTATTAGCTTGCAGTATACGCAACACTATTCTTGGATCGTGTTACACATAGTTTTGATTATAGTTATTCTACGCAACATTGAGTATATATATAAATATGTATATATATATTCAATGTATAAATGAAATATGGTTGGTTTATGTTATACAAAACAATGAAGGATTCTTGCACAACACGCAACCCCGACTTGTCTTGTATTACACGCAATCGTGACCTTCCTCGATAGCGTGTGTTGTACGCAATACCGGGTTTTACTAAACAACGATATATTATTATAATATTATTATGAACTATCCGTTATAAATAGTATTAACTAAATTTTGAATCTTATAACATTATTATTCGTCTTACACATTTTCTAGAACATGTTATAAGAACAAAATAATTTTTTCGGGTAAAATAAGTATGTTTCAAAAAATGTAGTTTTACCGCCTTTTGATGGCACACCCACATTAAATATAGTTTTTGACATGTTTATAAGTTTAATTTGACAAAATAAAATTCTTCTATGTAATCATGAAATAAAAATTTACTTTGGATAAAATTTTCATATTATTCTGGTAACTTTCATATTTGGATGAATAGTAAAAACACGCTATATTTTAATTAAAAACAATTTTTTTCATCACAATAATTTATATGGTTATATTATAATATTGAATGGTTTTAAAGTATAAATAGAATATATTTTTACCATTTAATATAATTTATGTCATTAGCATTGATTTTACCTTGAATTCGTAGGTTAAATCAATTCAATCTTTTGCAATGTTTTAAAGAAAAACTCGTTTTCTTTCGACAACGAGATTAATTTTAATTTAATTTATGCATCTTTTGTGTATTGAATTTGGAAAAATGGATTCCATATTTGGAATCAGTGGGTCCAAATTATGTTAATAAGCAACTTTTTATTTTTGGGCATTGTGAATAGTAACTACGGTAAATTTTATTTACTATAGTTAAAGGTAAATCGGGTAATTAAGGGTAAATATAAGATTATAAAATTACCCTAACACTTGGAAAAATCCTATTGTATGGATAAAATTATACCCATATAACCTAAGGGTAGGATTAGATTCATTTTATGGACTTTTTTCCATGAAAATAATTTAATTATTATTAAAACCAAAGAATGTGACAACATGTCACTTTCTTAAATCTTATAAGTATAATAATTTTAATTTAGTGATAAACTTCATGAAACTTCAAACATGAATAGTCTCCAGAAATCTAATACAATTATCTACATCATAGGAATTTATTTATAATTTTTAGGGATTAAATAATTAACATTTATTATGACACAAAGATGATGCAGTAATTGTCTTATTAATGAAATATTGACATAATCGATGTTATAAATGCCCAAATAAATGTAATTTGAGACTTTTTATGGCTTACATTAATTTTATAGGTTAATATGACATGTTATTGTTGATATAAGTAACTTTTTTTGAACTTACCATTCTGTTATGATTTTCATCAAAATCATGTACCAAATAGTGTCAAAATTGACATAAATTACTTTTTAAAAAAATATTATATTATTAATTATTATTTAATTCTTAAAAATCTAAGGTTCGTCCAAATTACTTATATAAGGATAGATATATTAATAATAAACAACTTGGGGTTCGTTTGTCTTGTTATGGTAAGTTTATTAACCATATAGTGTAAGAAAACAAAAAGACATGGTAAAAGTTAAATTATTTAACTTAGAGTTAAATCGAATTGATAAGGTTAAAATAATAACCTAAACTTGTCTAAATCCTATTGGATGAGAGGATTTAGACCCATACCCACTTTATCTTCAAAATAAGACCCTTTGGAACCATTATAAACCGAATTTGACCTTAATATAAAATAATATTTTGAGATTTTCCTAAGGTGCCCCTCTCCTCCCTTATAAAAGGGCACCTCCTCCCTCTCCTCCTCACACCAATTTGAGCATTCAATCTCGGCCAACCCCTGACAAAATCTCTTCTCCACTTACCTAGTATCATCATAGAGGTCTTGGTATTCTTCAAAGACCATCCTTAGTTCTTTAAGTGGAGGATAAGTGAAGGCGCGTCAAAAAGAGGTAATATCCATTACCGATCTTTTTCAATTTCTTTCTTCTTCAACTTCTTCTTATTTAGTTGTTTCATGATAAAGTAATAACATCAGTATTTCTTATATACTGATATGTTATTATAAATATGAAACAACTCTAATTAACCTTCTATCCATCCTACGGAAAAAGGAAATCACCGCACGTGCGTACGTACGGAATACCGTCTTCACGACGTGGTGTAATCTACTTTCCGCCACCACCTTAATTGGATGGGTATAATGGTGTAATGAGTAACTATATATTATTATTATAAAGTGATATTGATACTGAAATAGTATACATACACTTCAACACAATTCCACGACCATGGGAACGATATCATCGCTCGTGCGTACGTACGGACTACCGTCTCCACGACGCGATGAGATTCATTATCCATGTTAACCATTCCAGAATGATTATAAAGTATATATAATGAATAATAATGAAATATATGACATGGTAAATCTACTGGATTTATGTATATATATAAATGTCATCTAATTACTTCCATTCAAGACAATAAGGAAAGGAAAACAACATTCATGCGTACGTACGGACTACCGTCTCCATGAACGGTGTGTTTCATTTCATTTATCTATCTATTATATATATATATATATATACTGAATATATATGATATATAAATCATATTTTATATTCTTGAAGTAAGTAAATCATGATATAAGTAATAATAATGTCAAGAACAACATTTCCAAACACCTATGATAAATGAAACGATTTTACCCAAAACGCTTCTTTAACATGGAATTTACAAAAGAACGGGTAATATAAAGTCATAAGTGAACCATATACGATATCATAACAATGAATAGGATTATATAATAAGTTAATGACATTATTTAAATCATTATACTGGAGGTTCGGATACGTACAAATCATATCAGACATAAGGTAAGAGAAATATCACAATCTCATTTTTATCCGAGATTGTTTATACTTTGGCATTTACTGGGGTGTATTTTATCATCCAAATCCATGTTTCCTCAATATGTAATATTGTTCCATCCACATAAAATTGTTTAAATTCAATTTACCCTTCAGTGAGTTTTTAGTAAAAGATATGAAAGGAATCTTTTGTCGTTTTTCGTACGAGGTACTTTTTGACTTTTCCGACAAAAGTACGAAGAATGTTTTTTTAACTTATACGGCATGGATGGATTTTTAAAAAATTATTTCCAAGAAGCTTCCTTTACAAGTTTTAAAGTTTATTTTTAATCAACTTCTTTTAGTTATAATTTTATGACATGTTAAGAAATGAAAAGTGTTTTTCAAGTAGAAAGGATATTTTCCTCAAGAATGGAGTTCAAGTGTTTTATCAAAATTATTTTCCATCTAAGATAATAAAGGGTTCTATTTATATCCCTATTATTACATGGATTTGATTATGTTGTGATGGAAATATTTTTTATGAATTCCTTTATCTTATATGAATTGTTTTATGATGTCACGATGTTTAAGATTCCCATTTTTACTACATGGGTTATGCAATGATGTATGTTTTAAGATTTTGTGGCACGCATAAGAATGGTATCATTATGAGATGGGTGCGACCTATATCTACATCCAATGCATTGGGTAACGATTTTATATCTCATGAGATAGACATGGCTGGAATGGTAGGTTATACCAGTTCAGTGAAACAGGACTGAAACGAGGGTGACTCGGTTCAGAAAGGGACTTCGTCCACTAAGATAGTCTTGGAAATGAGTCTTGACTAATAAGAAATGATTATCTATGATTATGTGTGTATGCCACAAAGTTTCATGTTTTAAGTTATGATTATTGGGATTTCATTTCACTACTATGATTTATCCCATGTTATGAAATTATGCTCTCTTTTGCAGGTTAAGATTTCCAATGTAACGCCCCGACCCTAGTTACCCAGAGTCGGTGCATTATTACATAACATTGGCATGATCATGAGAAAGATCAAGTCTCGAAAGACCGATTAGTCTAGTAGCCTTGGAATAACTAGATACATCCATAAATTTTTACATTACATCATAAAAAAAACATCTTGTCTTCATATCCCCTCATACTATCCCTGCAGGTCATTCATAAATTACTTCTTCATAATCCTGGGAAAAAAAAACATTGAAAGGGGTGAGCTCGGATGCTCAGTAAGGATAACATTATAGCAGAAGCTTTCATAAATAATCATAAACACTTAAGGCAATTTATAACTAAAACAAAAGCCTTTTAAACTTGAACTTCAGCATAAAATGGCAAAGGTAAAATGAAATAATTCCATTTACTTACTCACATGGATATTCTACTAGTCGAATGATCACATGCAATATCAATAACCACTTTCATAATGATGGAATGCATAATGCCAGACTATCATAACCACATAGCCAAGGCCTCGTGCCAAGACTACAAATAAGATTTTGCCAAGGCCTTGTGCCAAGACACTAGTTTGTCTCATGAGACCTACCGATGCATCGAGGAGCTATAGCGGGCTCCACCCGTCACTTATTAAGTCCAATGCATTCCTCATATGAATAGGTTTAAGCATAAAATAAACATTCGTATTAAAACTAGCATACGAAATGTCAATACTTTAACTACAAAACATGAATGGTATAAAAATAGAACATCCACAGTCAAACATAACTCATTTGATGCAATATGGAAGATTGTATTGTATCACATTAACCTCAATCATGAATAATGAAGGATGTTGACATAAATGAAAGTAATCATCAAAACTATTTGAGAGAAATATCCCCCTTTTCTTGAAAACATTTAAAAGTCACACTATTTGTCAAGAAGCCATTTAAAAGTAGATTTTTGAATCAAAGTGTCCCATACCACTTTGAAACTTTTTAAAAGGAGTTTTAATTTGTAAACTTTAATTTCCATATAAATAAATCCTTAAAACCATTTTTTAAAACATGGACATTAATGAGAAAGATTTAGATGAATAAGTCTTTAAATCATTTTAAAAATGGTATTTTAGTTAGAGATTCCAACCAAAAGAGACACTTGAATACAAATAATTGTGGTAATCAAAACTTTGTAATATCATGAGAATAAAGGGATTCATGATATACTATGTCAAAGTACGTTATATACACCACATAAAAGTGATTTGGTGTATATCAACAAAGAAGTCTCAATGGAATGTAAATTGAGATGAAATCTCTTGTAAAGGTTGTATCCTTAGGTTAAGGATAAATCAATGACATAATTATGTGTGACAAATATAAATACACTAAATATGATTGGATATTCAGTGTAAAACAATCAAAGTAAATTCACACATATTCTTGTAAAAACAATACCAACGAATTGGATGTTTAACTCAACAAATGGAGAATGAGTTAAAATTACTCTTATCAAATTCATATCAATGACTTGAGAATTACCAATGGAGTGATTATGTGCATCAAAATTATATCCACAGGAAGGGGAGTGGAAATTATGACATAATCAAATGAATAGTGATTCCACACATAATCTTGGGGTAATATAATCAATGAAATATGTGTAAAGCCAAATGAGTGGAAATTGAAATCTCAAATTCCCTTATCGATTAGGTAACTTTCGAAACATACACCCATGAAAGAAGTATCATACCATGATGATGTAAATACCCATAAATTAAAGTATATTACACAATGAATACAATCATGGGCAGTACACATACACCACATGCAATAATTAAGTGGTGAACAATAGAATTCTCACGAAATTAAAAGTGAGATTAGAAAATCCCTTACATTGTACTTTTTCCTTGGTCGATGGTAGGTTTACCTCCTGTATAATGGTGAAATAATTGTTATTGAATAATAAAAGAATCATTTACTTTAATATGATATCATATATGATCTTTTATCATTGATTTGTTAATAATATCTTAGAATTATCGTCATTTCGGGTGTTAACGGGTTCATTTTACTGTATATTCTTTGTTATGTGAGCCATATTCGTTATTAATGGGATGTATATTATTCATATCCAGAATGGTATCAAGTTCTTAAACATCATTTTTAAATCATCAAATGATAATTATACTTGAATGGATACGATGGAGAATGAATCTCATCGCGTTCGTGGAGACGGTAGTCCGTACGTACGCACGAACGCTACTTCCATTTAATTTTTATTTTAAAAGAATCGAATCCAAATGATACATAGGTATATTACTATTCCAGTATAATATAATATTTTATATATGTTACTTAAGTTCATTAACACCATCCTTTATACGTTCCATGTGTGGTATGAACGAGTCATATCATTTTAAGGGGGCGGTAGTCCGCACTTCCTCAAATGAAATTATCGTATGTATATACAACATGAAACGAATAATGGTATGAAATAAAATGGAATTACGGAAGCTTATATATAAAATATATATCATTAACATCATATTTAATTACAGTGCCATCATAATGGCCACCATGAGAGGCGGTAAGATGTATTTGAACAATCATCGTTTCGTGAGGCGTTAGTTTGCCATCCACAGAAACATTATGTTCATCATCCATTAGATGGAGTTGTGTGTATGTGTAGTTTGAATCATTCTTATAACAACATCCTAGTATATTGAGGATACTGGTGTTGTTACAAAATAAAGAAAATAAAAAGAGTTTGGGGGTTGGAGAAGGAAAATAAATGAAAATAATTTAAGAGAAAACGTTACCTTTAATTTAGGTAACTCACTTTTGTTGGAACCAAAGGACTTGTTGAAATGCTTTCTGCCTAAGGGGAAGCTTCAAGGATGAGGAGAGGGATGTGGGGAGCTTATTTGGTCAGAGTTTGGACGAGCCAAGTGGCTTGAGAGGTGTGAAGAAATGAGAAGGAGGAGTGCCCTTTTATAAGAGGGGTGAGGGGCGCCTTTGGAAAAGCTAGAAATATTAATTTATAATAAATTCATATTCAGTTTCCAATGGCTCCAAAGTTGATTATTAAAAGGCTAAGGTGGGGATAGGTCGAAAACCACTCAACCAATAGAATTTAGACAGGTTGGGGTACTTATATTAACCTTATCTTTAAGTATTAACTCTAAGTTAATTAGTTTCGCTTTTACAATGTCTCTTTGTATTTTTATATAATATGGTTAATAAACTTACTATATACATCCAAGCGACCCAAAAGTGGTCCATTAATGATGAACCTATCCTGATATAAGTCTTTTGGCCGAACCTTAGATTTTTAGGAATTTAATATCAATTAATAATATAATATTTGTTTTAAGAACTCTTTTATGTCAATTTTGACACTATTCAATAGTTGATTTTTGTGAAACTCATAACAGATTTATTACTTCGAACAAAGTCAATTAAATCAATCCTAATATATCATATTATCCTATAAAATTAGTTTAATTCATTAAAAGTTTCATATTATATTTTTTTGGGTATTTATAATATCAATTATTTTAATTTTTCACTATTATAGTAATTACTGCATCATCATTGTGTCATAAATAAAATAAATTATTTAATGTCTAAAAATTATAAATAAAATAGCATCATGTAGGAAAGATTTTTAGCTTTCTAATGAATATTTATAATCGAAAATCCAACATGTATAACCCTATGTAAAAATTGTTCTTCTAAAAGATGTAAGCTTATTCCATTTTTATTTTTATTTTAACTTTATTAATATAATGTGTCCCTACCACATACAAGTGGCTCCAAGGGGTCCCCAAATTGACCCAAGGATTTCCATGGTCGGGTATTTGTCCACCAATAAGGTTAGGAAACGTTTTAGGGTAATTTTGTATTATTATAATATTATTTTTTAACCCTTATTTACCGGATTTACCCTTTAACCATGGTAAATAAAATATTTACCACAGTAACTATTCAAAATGTCTAAAAATAAAAGTTACCTATTTACACAATTTGAACATCCTGATTCCAAATATGGAATCCATTTTCCTAAATTTAAAACACAGAAGTGGCAGAAATTAATTTAAAATTAATTCCCGCTGTCAAAACAAAAAGCGTGTTTTTAAGAGATAATAACTATCAAAAGATTGACACTTGTTTATGTTCGGTTTAATTGTAAAATTTTGTCCAATGACCAACATTATATTAAATGGGAAAAATATATTCTAAATATACTTTAAAACCACTCAAATTTATAATTTATCACTATTAATTATTTTGATTAAAAAAGTTGTTTTTAATTAAAATTTAGTAATTTTCACTATTCATCAAAATATGAAAGTTATCCGAAAAGTACCAAAATTTCACCTTAGGCTAAATTCGATATTCCGAATCCAAAAATGAAGTCTATTTTAAAATATAAAATATACATAATTTCAAAATTTAGGTATTACTATCCATAACGGTTAGTTTGATCGGTTGTGGTGTGTGTTAAAACTCGAAGTTGCGTACAACACACGCTACTATTTTATTCAAAGGAAAGCGTACCGTGTAAGATTGGGATGTTTCATTTTAAATTTTTTGATGTCCCCATTTAGTCAAAAAGTTTGAAATAATTTATTTAAAAAGGGTTCACTATTAAAAGTTGGTAAAACTACAATACTGAAGATGAATTTGTTCTTACATTATGTCTAAGAAACTCATAATATGGATTCTAAAATTATAAGGATTATATAAAGTTTAAAATTTAGTTAATACTATTCATAACCTTTTTTGAACGGCTTGTTTGGTGAGTCATGGTGCGCTTGAACTCGGTGTTGCGTGTAGTGCATGTTATTGAATTATTTTGAAGAAATAACACACTATGAAATCTTGGGGTGTTACATTCTCCCCTCCTTCAATAAATTGCGTCCTCGCAATTTGAAATTGTTCTTAGAAAATAAAAGGTTGAAAATAGAAAATATATTTGTGGGAAAACCCACATCGGAAATTGGTTTACTAAAATTTAGTCTTAATATGAGGAAAAGAGAAATGAAAGGGTCACCACCAAATTATGATCTCGATTAGGAGAACATTGGTGGCAATTAGAGACATATAATTGGAAGAAAAACGTAAATATTTATAGGTAGTGGTTGAGGTCATCAATCACAAACAAGTATAAAATTGAGGTCCTTAAACTCATCAATCTATGATGCTTTGAAGTACCATCGGTTCAACAAAATATAGGGTATTGGGATCACACATTTTTGACATTTCAAAATATCTTAGTTGAAATCCCACATCGAAAAATGAATTAATGAGGCCTCTATTTAAAATAAAGAGTGGAAAGTATGAAGATTACCGAAAATAACACATACTAGGGTTCCATGTAGGAAAATATGGATATGGAGGAGAAATCTAACCATCAATTATCTGATGGAGAGTGGTAGAGAACATGGCTATGAAAAGGCCAACAATCCCAAAGCCATAAATTAGTGATGATTTAAGGTACCATCTAGGACAACATTTTTTTTCAAAGTTACATTACATAAGGAAGAGGAATTCATTTATGATATTGACTGAGAACATTATGAGATATACTTAAATTTTAAGTAGATTTTCATTCTTTAATAAATTTCCACCACTAACTCAATTTTTTTTTAAACGATGAGTATTCAAGAAGACTTGGTCACACTGGAAGAGCTAGAATAAACTTCTATAGAATCACATGATCCATGCAGGATAAACCATATATTTACATTGTCTTTGAAGATTAATCAAAACCAAAATGGTTAGTGAATGATCTAATGATCCCCCAAAAGGATATTCATTGAGATAAATATGCACTAATCTTAATTTCTAAAATTAAACCAACAATACCCCAAAGTTAAATAGATACCATTCAATAACCAATTGTCCTTAAAATCCTTTAATATAATCCAAACTAATATTGAAACCCAAAACATAGAAGAATTTGATTATATAGTCTCCCATGTTACATTGTATCTCCAAATTACATCAAATACTCTTAAAGTCACATACTTAAAAGTAATCAACATCATCACATATTCTCTGTTATAGGTTAATCATTTCCATAAATAACCCAAATCACTATAAATCAACAATAAAAATGTAGATAAAAATCCACCATTACTCTACAAATGAAACCTCATTGTATTCTATTTTCCTTGGGCATATAGCGTTCCTAACAAAACGAACATCTTCCAAAATAACATTTATCACTTAATCACCAAATCATTTTCCTATACCAAGGGTATTCATTTGATAAGACATAAGAACCCAAATCATCTTATTATTGATCAATAAAATCATTTAACAAAAAAAATAGTCACACTAACCAGGGACTTCACGTAGTCCAGTGGTAGGCGATAAATCCCAATCACACTTTGGTTGTGGGTTCGATTCCCACAGCTTTGTCCGACGCGACGGGTTGTCACATGGTCTACGTGTTGTCCTTTTTCAAAAACTATATTCTATAATATTACCAAAATGAGATAAATTCCTCAAAATAACAAAATTTAACCACAAATGTTATATCATACTTTGCATTCTCATCCCAAATTATAATAACTTATCATTTTCTCAAACCCCAATGATCATATAAAACCAAATGGTTATTTATATCTATATCCACAAGGGAAGAGACAATTCTTCCTCAAATATCATTCTCACATGGCAAACTGTGGGGTTACAAATACAAGAGAAAATTATTCCAAAGTAAACCCATCAACAAGGAGTGCTAATACTTTTTAAATTTTTATCCAACCATTTATTTCCACATATCTTCTTCTTTGACCAAGAAAATATCCTATAGAATAGGACATTCACTCGGGTAATGGCCAGGTCCCCTACATTTACGACAAATGACTGTAAATGGACTCTTGGGACCATTTTTATCTTCTTCTATAGTACTCTTCATTTTTCTTCGGCAATTCTTCACTTTATGTCCTTCCTTCCCGCACGTAAAACATTTCGTTGTCCCATTGAGACACTTTCCTGGGTGTCTCTTTCCACAATTCCTGCATGATGAAAATTGAGGTTTCTTTTCTCCATGGTCTCCATTGCTGGAGATCTTATCATTTATCACCTTTCTCTTCCTTGTTGAGTCTGGGAGTTGGTTAATATATATGTTGTTGATCATATTTTTGGAAAACTGATTTGGCATAAAGACGATATCTTTTACGCCTATCAACATTACATTTTGTTGCTCATTGCCACCACTGTTCCCAATTTGTACATCATTCTCAAAGTCACTATGACTTCCTTGGAATCCAGCCATTGACTAAAACCAGAAAGCATTGTGTGAGTAATAGTAGTCGTAAAATCATTTAGAGATTAAAATGTCACCATATTCTCAATTTGAAACATATTAGGATTAACCAAGGTCATTTACACTCATCTTATGTATATATTACTTAAATCGGTTTGTAAAGAAAATGTAAATTATCCTAAGCATATCCCCCGGGAGTGTCGTAACCAAGAGTGCAGCAAGGCCCGTTGTCGTGCACCAGTTCCCGTTCGAGTCTAGCTCAAAGCGGTGTTTTCAGGTTTTACCCCTAGGTACATATGTGCCAGAGCCGCCTCTACCTGCTCGTATCCAGACAGGGATGTATTTCTCAGAAAACTCACAAAATCTCTACAATACCAAAATTCTAGGAAGTTCTTTTATACTAATCCTCAAAGTTCATCTTAGGTCTACGTGCTCTAATCAGAGTTTATCTAAATCTAGCTACCAAGGTTTGTACTAAACTTCCTCTGATACCAACTGTAACGCCCCGACCCTAGTTACCCAGAGTCGGTGCATTATTACATAACATTGGCATGATCATGAGAAAGATCAAGTCTCGAAAGACCGATTAGTTTAGTAGCCTTGGAATAACTAGATACATCCATAAATTTTTACATTACATCATAAAAAAAACATCTTGTCTTCATATCCCCTCATACTATCCCTGCAGGTCATTCATAAATTACTTCTTCATAATCCTGGGAAAAAAAAATAAAACATTGAAAGGGGTGAGCTCGGATGCTCAGTAAGGATAACATTATAGCAGAAGCTTTCATAAATAAGCATAAACACTTAAGGCAATTTATAACTAAAACAAAAGCCTTTTAAACTTGAACTTCAGCATAAAATGGCAAAGGTAAAATGAAATAATGCCATTTACTTACTCACATGGATATTCTACTAGTCGAATGATCACATGCAATATCAATAACCACTTTCATAATGATGGAATGCATAATGCCAGACTATCATAACCACATAGCCAAGGCCTCGTGCCAAGACTACAAATAAGATTTTGCCAAGGCCTTGTGCCAAGACACTAGTTTGTCTCATGAGACCTACCGATGCATCGAGGAGCTATAGCGGGCTCCACCCGTCACTTATTAAGTCCAATGCATTCCTCATATGAATAGGTTTAAGAATAAAATAAACATTCGTATTAAAACTAGCATACGAAATGTCAATACTTTAACCACAAACCATGAATGGTATAAAAATAGAACATCCACAGTCAAACATAACTCATTTGATACAATATGGAAGATTGTATTGTATCACATTAACCTCAATCATGAATAATGAAGGATGTTGACATAAATGAAAGTAATCATCAAAACTATTTGAGAGAAATATCCCCCTTTTCTTGAAAACATTTAAAAGTCACACTATTTGTCAAGAAGCCATTTAAAAGTAGATTTTTGAATCAAAGTGTCCCATACCACTTTGAAACTTTTTAAAATGAGTTTTAATTTTTAAACTTTAATGTCCATATAAATAAATCCTTAAAACCATTTTTTAAAACATGGACATTAATGAGAAAGATTTAGATGAATAAGTCTTTAAATCATTTTAAAAATGGTATTTTAGTTAGATATTCCAACCAAAAGAGACACTTGAATACAAATAATTGTGGTAATCAAAACTTTGTAATATCATGAGAATAAAGGGATTCATGATATACTATGTCAAAGTACGTTATATACACCACATAAAAGTGATTTGGTGTATATCAACAAAGAAGTCTCAATGGAATGTAAATTGAGATGAAATCTCTTGTAAAGGTTGTATCCTTAGGTTAAGGATAAATCAATGACATAATTATGTGTGACAAATATAAATACACTAAATATGATTGGATATTCAGTGTAAAACAATCAAAGGACATTCACACATATTCTTGTAAAAACAATACCAACGAATTGGATGTTTAACTCAACAAATGGAGAATGAGTTAAAATTACTCTTATCAAATTCATATCAATGACTTGAGAATTACCAATGGAGTGATTATGTGCATCAAACTTATATCCACAGGAAGGGGAGTGGAAATTATGACATAATCAAATGAATAGTGATTCCACACATAATCTTGGGGTAATATAATCAATGAAATATGTGTAAAGCCAAATGAGTGGAAATTGAAATCTCAAATTCCCTTATCGATTAGGTAACTTTCGAAACATACACCCATGAAAGAAGTATCATACCATGATGATGTAAATACCCATAAATTAAAGTATATTACACAATGAATACAATCATGGGCAGTACACATACACCACATGCAATAATTAATTGGTGAACAATAGAATTCTCACGAAATTAAAAGTGAGATTAGAAAATCCCTTACATTGTACTTTTTCCTTGGTCGATGGTAGGTTTACCTCCTGTATAATGGTGAAATAATTGTTATTGAATAATAAAAGAATCATTTACTTTAATATGATATCATATATGATCTTTTATCATTGATTTGTTAATAATATCTTAGAATTATCGTCATTTCGGGTGTTAACGGGTTCATTTTACTTTATATTCTTTGTTATGTGAGCCATATTCGTTATTAATGGGATGTATATTATTCATATCCAGAATGGTATCAAGTTCTTAAACATCATTTTTAAATCATCAAATGATAATTATACTTGAATGGATACGATGGAGAATGAATCTCATCGCGTTCGTGGAGACGGTAGTCCGTACGTACGCACGAACACTACTTCCATTTAATTTTTATTTTAAAAGAATCAAATCCAAATGATACATAGGTATATTACTATTCCAGTATAATATAATATTTTATATATGTTACTTAAGTTCATTAACACCATCCTTTATACGTTCCAAGTGTGGTATGAACGAGTCATATCATTTTAAGGGGGCGGTAGTCCACACTTCCTTAAATGAAATTATCGTATGTATATACAACATGAAACGAATAATGGTATGAAATAAAATGGAATTACAGAAGCTTATATATAAAATATATATCATTAAAATCATATTTAATTACAGTTCCATCATAATGGCCACCATGAGAGGCGGTAAGATGTATTTGAACAATCATCGTTTCGTGAGGCGTTAGTTTGCCATCCACAGAAACATTATGTTCATCATCCATTAGATGGAGTTGTGTGTATGTGTAGTTTGAATCATTCTTATAACAACATCCTAGTATATTGAGGATACTGGTGTTGTTACAAAAGAAAGGAAATAAAAAGAGTTTGGGGGTTGGAGAAGGAAAATAAATGAAAATAATTTAAGAGAAAACGTTACCTTTAATTTAGGTAACTCACTTTGGTTGGAACCAAAGGACTTGTTGAAATGATTTCTGCCTAAGGGGAAGATTCAAGGAGGAGGATAGGGATGTGGGGAGCTTATTTGGGCAGAGTCTGGATGAGCCAAGTGGCTTGAGAGGTGTGAAGAAATGAGAAGGAGGAGTGCCCTTTTATAAGAGGGGTGAGGGTCACCTTTGGAAAAGCTAGAAATATTAATTTATAATAAATTCATATTAGGTTTCCAATGGCTCCAAAGTTGATTATTAAAAGGCTAAGGTGGGGATAGGTCGAAAACCACTCAACCAATAGAATTTAGACAGGTTTGGGTGCTTATATTAACCTTATCTTTAAGTATTAACTCTAAGTTAATTAGTTTCACTTTTACAATGTCTCTTTGTATTTTTATATAATATGGTTAATAAACTTACTATATACATCCAAGCGACCCACAAGTGGTCCATTAATGATGAACCTATCCTGATATAAGTCTTTTGGCCGAACCTTAGATTTTTAGGAATTTAATATCAATTAATAATATAATATTTGTTTTAAGAACTCTTTTATGTCAATTTTGACACTATTCAATAGTTGATTTTTGTGAAACTCATAAAAGATTGATTACTTCGAACAAAGTCAATTAAATCAATCCTAATATATCATATTATCCTAGAAAATTAGTTTAATTCATTAAAAGGTTCATATTATATTTTTTTGGGTATTTATAATATCAATTATTTTAATTTTTCACTATTATAGTAATTAATGTATCATCATTGTGTCATAAATAAAATAAATTATTTAATGTCTAAAAATTATAAATAAAATATCATCATGTAGGAAATATTTTTAGCTTTCTAATGAATATTTATAATTGAAAATCCAACATGTATAACCTTATGTAAAAATTGTTCTTCTAAAAGATATAAGCTTATTCCATTTTTATTTTTATTTTAACTTTATTAATATAATGTGTCCCTACCACATACAAGTGGCTCCAAGGGGTCCCCAAATTGACCCAAGGATGCCCATGGTCGGGTATGTGTCCACCAATAAGGTTAGGACACGTTTTAGGGTAATTTTGTATTATTATAATATTATTTTTTAACCCTTATTTACCGGATTTACCCTTTAACCATGGTAAATAAAATATTTACCACAGTAACTATTCAAAATGTCTAAAAATAAAAGTTACCTATTTACACAATTTTAAAATCCTGATTCCAAATATGGAATCCATTTTCCTAAATTAAAAACACAGAAGTGGCAGAAATTAATTTAAAATTAATTCCCGCTGTCAAAACAAAAAGCGTGTTTTTAAGAGATAATAACTATCAAAAGATTGACACTTGTTTATGTTCGGTTTAATTGTAAAATTATGTCCAATGACCAAAATTATATTAAATGGTAAAAATATATTCTAAATATACTTTAAAACCACTCAAATTCATAATTTATCACTATTAATTATTTTGATTAAAAAAGTTGTTTTTAATTAAAATTTAGTAATTTTCACTATTCATCAAAATATGAAAGTTATCCGAAAAGTACCAAAATTTCACCTTAGGCTAAATTCGATATTCCGAATCCAAAAATGAAGTCCATTTTAAAATATAAAATATACATAATTTCAAAATTTAGGTATTATTATCCATAACGGTTAGTTTGATCGGTTGTGGTGTGTGTTAAAACTCGAAGTTGCGTACAACACACGCTAATGTTTTATTCAAAGGAAAGCGTACCGTGTAAGCTTGGGATGTTTCATTTTAAATTTTTTGATGTCCCCATTTAGTCAAAAAGTTTGAAATAATTTATTTAAAAAGGGTTCACTATTAAAAGTTGGTAAAACTACAATACTGAAGATGAATTTGTTCTTACATTATGTCTAAGAAACTCATAATATGGATTCTAAAATTATAAGGATTATATAAAGTTTAAAATTTAGTTAATACTATTCATAACCTTTTTTGAACGGCTTGTTTGGTGAGTCATGGTGCGCTTGAACTCGGTGTTGCGTGTAGTGCATGTTATTGAATTATTTTGAAGAAATAACACACTATGAAATCTTGGGGTGTTACATCCAAAATGTTATATTCTTATGAAAATGATGTGATTGATATTTCTTTTGTTTACCCTTAATGAGCATTTGAGCTCACCCTTTTATGTTTTCTTTTCCCCAGGATATAAAGAAAGGTTTTAGGTAAAAAAAAGGAATATCTTTATGGGAGATGTTGAAGAGCTTTCACCGTGATTAGAAGATTATATTCCGAGTTTCCAAAGACACTAAACTATTATGATCCTTGTGTGTGTGTTTTTGTTATATACTAAGTATTCCACAAAAGTAATTTAATGACCATGTACGTCAAGCTTCGGGTCTCTACACCTTTTCTCGGCAATTCCTCTTCTCGTGCGACCCTCCAGGTTTGCACGATGTGATTTCAAAGTCCCACAGACAATACCACTTGTAGCATTGCTTCGCCTAATGCTTCTTTGCATAGGCATGCTAACGGATATTGCTTCTTCGCATAGCCATGCTAACGTGGACCCCTCGATGGTTCTCTCCACAACCCCCCTTGACTATGGCCTTTCCAGTACCTTCCCTCCCCCAAGGACCAGAGGGTACCAGTTATGTAAGTCCTAGGGGTGTGGAGTGAACCCACCTCATCCAAGCTGCAGGACGTTAAACTGCTAAGCACCTCGTCCTTAACACAAGATGTTAAACTGTGACCCAACCTCGTGCCTCTCACGAAGGGTCCCCCCAGCTCGAACATTTTTTACGCCACTCATCTCCACAGGAGTGGAATCACCCATCCACAAGGGATGATATCCTCCTTATTGGAGTGGCGTATGTTCTCAGGAGAAGGGTGACCCTAGTTCCCCAACGGATGGCTGCACCCTTGCATCTCCGTACTTCCCCACTACCAAGGTCAGTGGAGGGAATGATAGGGAACGAGGCACCTCCCATCATTGGTCCCAAATCCCTCTTTCGCTGCGCTTTGTCACACTCTGGGCCTCTATCCTTGAGTAAGTCCCAGCACCATGGGCCGCCTAACGCATAAGCCCCTCTTCGCTTCACACGAATGCACCCTTCACGGCGTGATCGCCAGGCCCTTGCTGTCTCTTGTTTCTCACACTGAGCATGACTCACGTGGGCTTAGAGTTGGCATTGTCCATGAAAATAATTCGTCCAGCATGACGTTAAACTGCATTCCCTCGTCCAGCATGACGTTAAACTGCATGCCCTCGTCCATCATGACGTTAAACTGTATGCCTTCATCCCGCATGACATTAAACTGCACACCCATTTGAACTATGAGGTATTTGATCCATGTCAAGGCATGGTATGTAGGAAGCCTCCATGAGGTTCAAGCCCACCCATCATCCAATTCACGTCGAGTTCTACCTGCGTCCAGCACGACGTTAAACTTCAATTCCAGTCCGATGGCAAGCCGTTGTGACCAACCCGAACTACGAGGACTTTGATCCATGTCAAGGCGTGGTACATAGGAAGCCTCTACGAGGTTCAAGCCAACCATCTGGTCGTTCCGACCTCATTCACGTCGGTTCACCCTCATCCCGCATGACGTTAAACTGTATTCCACTATTTGAACTATGGGGACTTTGATCCATGTCAAGGCATGGTACGTAGGAAGCTTCCCTGAGGTTCAAGCCCAACAATCATTGGCCCAGACCGTCTCCTTGTCGGTGTGCCAAGACCCCCCCCCCCCCATTTTCACCCAAACTACGAGGACTTTGATCCATGTCAAGGCATGGTATGTAAGAAGCCTCCCAGAGGTTCAATCCCATCTCCCATCGGACCAAGGTCCCTCATTTACATCGGTTCACCGACACCCACCGCCCGTCGTTTATTCACGTCAGGGTTCAATACCATCCCGCATGACATTAAACTGTATTCCATCAATCCTTTGAACTACGAGGACTTTGATCCATGTGAAAGCATGGTACATAGGAAACCTTCCCAGGGTTCAAGCCCACCACTAGTGGACCCCCGGGTCTACTTTCACGTCAGTTCACCAATGAAACCCTTTGAACAACGAGGTCTTTGATCCATGTCAAGGTATGGTACGTAGGAAGCCTCCCCGAGGTTCAAGCCCATCTCTCATTGGGCCAAGGTCCACCTTTACATTGGTTCGCTGACGACATCCATCGGGCCAAGGTCCACATTCACGTCGGTTCGCCGACGAAGCCCCTCTGAACTACGTGGTCTTTGATCCATGTCACGACATGGTATGTAAGAAGCCTCCACAAGGTCCAAGACCACCACCACTAGGACCCTCCTGGTCCTCCCCATTCACGTCAGTTCGCTGATGATGCCCATCGGACCAAGGTCCACCCTCATGTCGGTTCACCGGCACCATCCCGAACTACGCAGACTTTGATTCCCTGCCACGGGGATACGTAGGAAGCCCCTTCAAGGCTCAAGCCCAACTTCACCATTTCCCTTGCGATGGTTCCTTGCCATTCCACCTTCCACTTCATTCGTCTATCCATCATCCACCCTGATTCTCACCCGGACCATCATATCCCGGTGAGACCTTGTCGGTACGCTCCTCTTCACAGCTGCCCATGGGCTGGTCCCGGTATCGGCACCCCTTCAAGGGAAATCCCTCAATCCGATCTATTCTAGATAATGCTCCGATCGGACTGATCCATCTCCGCTAGACATTAAACTCACGGTGTACCCTGTGTTAAACACGGGAAGCTGAGGAAAACCTCAGATATGTGTCTATGGCATATAATTCCCCGGGCTCGATGTGGGATGCCTCAGGCTTCCACGCCCTAAAGAAGCCCTGTGACCAGAGATAATAGACAGATATGCCAGGTTCCCCAGCATCCAGACATGCTACTGATGCCTCAACGTGACTACTCCCCCGACTGAAGGTTGCTGCCCTGACTCGACCCTTTGGAATGTCCTGACAGAAGCAGTGTAATTAACCGGCGTCCATGGAAACATGGAACTGGGAAGAGTTTCACGAACAACGTATTAAATCTATGAGGGAGACCCGGACTAGGTGACGAGTTCTGAGGAGGAATCCACAGAAGGAAGAACCGACATCCCATCATCTTGTTTCGATCAAGGAGCAGACGTCCCTGAATAAGGAACGAATGTCGCCCGCCTTTGGAAAGAGGGAATGCGGGGCAACAGCTGCGCGTCCTCCGCAGACAGATACGCGCGCCCCGGCGAAAGCGTCAGAAACAGTATTTATGGAATGAATTAATAGTCTCCTTAATAAATAATGGTAATTAGTTAAATGAGTTGGATGGGGATTTGTTTGGGTTTTTTCTTGTGGTGAATAGATTTTATTTATCAACTTCTGAAGTGACTATTGCTGGTGTTTAATAATGAATTTAGAGGTAGTAGTAAAGTTTCTAGTATCATAGGGTGGTGGTTTGTTTGATTGAGAAACCATAGTTTGGTCTTGATAGTTTGATACTATATATAAAAACCTATAATTTTTTGTGTATTCTATACACACCCAACCCTCATTGATCATTATGTCCCAAACACCCCGATTTTCATGGGGGGTGGTGTCTTTCCAAAACATCATGGTGGGAGGATGGATGGATGGCCACCCGATCTTTCTTGCTCTCTCTTATAGGTGGTGAAAACCCAATATTCTTGGGGAAGGTAGTGTTTTGTGTAGTCCAGGTGTGTGTGTGTGAGTTGTGTTTTCTCAGGTGTCTTCAGGATGAGATGAGTTGTGGCTTCCCAGGTGTTTTCAGGATGTGACTTGTTATGTGGATGAGGTGTTTGCAGGAGGAGCGTTGTTTTGAGGCCCATATGTGTGCGGGTGAGATGTGAGGAGCTTCTTTTTACCAGTTTGTGGGACTAGCTATAAGGAATAGGTATGTGCTGATGGAATGTGGTTTTACTTTTTCAAAAGAGGTGGGAGGTCGATGATGTTTTCTATTAGGGCGTGAGAGTGGATAATTAGTGGTAAAGTGGTGTGGGATAATTTATCATTTATTTTCTCTATATTACTTTACATGACATGAGTTTTTTGGTGAGAGTGACTTTGATGAGGTTGGGATGGCTAGTATACCTTGTTAGGTGCTATTGGTTTTTGTTGTTTTCTCACAGGGGCATTAGTATGCTTCCCCCACTTTTCCATGAGAGACCTTGGTTTTCTTACTAAGTATACTTGTATGATAACCCTATGTATATAAAATTATTTTCAGGTTTCCATGATGACTAAGAGTACCATGCTTATAATTACTAGCTCAGACATTGGGATAGTTGTCATTTCACTACTTAGCTTTGTTCTTTTGGTAATTTGGAGTTTTATTTTATTTCTTCTAGTTTTATTTGAAAAAATTCTTGTGAGATAGATTTTTGGTTGTCATATATATATATACATAGTGACATGGAGTTTTTTGAGGTTTTTAAATCTTATCTCCTGATCTTGGTTACTATAAAAAGGGAAATGTCTCCCATTTTTTGATATTTTTATACCCTTGTTGTTGGTCGCCACCCTAGGGCATAATGAAGGTGGGAATTGGGGGTTCATTGTCTCTCTTCCTTCATTTACAACTCAGCAGGGTTATATTTGGAGGGAGGGGTCATGAAAAAATGGTATCATAGGTGATAGTTGAGAGATAAGATGGATTTTGGAGTTAGGAATAGTGAGGATTACATGGGTTGGTAGGGAAACAATGTCATGTGATCTAGGTGTGTGACATAGGTCGGGGAAGACTAGCTAGAAAACAATATTTTAGGGGCCCTCGTGATCCAATTCCTGGAGTATAAGTCTATTGAAAGGCTGAGTGAGGCTACACCATTTTTAGGGTGGAGACCCTAGGAATGGTACATTCATCATAATGAATTTTGGCCATATTTGAATTAGATGTTTTGGGAAATTTAAATAAATAATGAGTTAAAATTAATCTTAAATAAAATTCCATACTACTCAGGCTTAAGAATTCCTTGTTTACATTTCAGATATGGAACCTGGTTTTCATCCATGGTTGGATTAGGTAATTGAGGCTCAATAGGACAATTAAGTTGGTCGACGTAGGGTTGATCTATTAGAGTAGGATGATTAGTGGTAGAAGATGATACATGATTTCTAGTGGTAGACTCTGGGAAAGTAAGAGGGAAACATTTCATACATGGAGATGAAGGGATGGCTTGAGGATCTTGTGATCACCTTCAGTTTGATTAGGTCTCCTACAGAGTATTGGGTTCCCTTAGCAGTGATCCAGATGCAGGGAGCTACATGTATGTGGTGGACATTGTACTAGGGAGAGAGGAAAGAATCTGCTATTTTGTGGGCTGACTACGAGAAGAAGTTCTGGGTGGAATTCCTTTCATCCACTATGAAGGCTGAGAAGAGATATGATTTAATCTCCCTTTGTCAGGGAAGTATGTCGATATGGGAGTTGGGGAGCATGTTCAAGGATCTACATTGTTTTTCTATGGATCCCTTTTCAGATGAGGAGTCTCATGCGAGACGCCTAGAGGAGGAACTTCATTCTTCTCTCTAGTACACGATTACTTCCTTTACCTTTCCAACATACTTGGAGGTGCGGAAGAAACCAGAGGCATTTGAGTGGATGTACTCATGAGGAGGTCTACTATGAGAGGGGAGTCACCCTATTTCTTCAAAGGTAATGGTAATGACTAGAAGGTCTCAGGAACTAGGTCCTTTGAGGTTCTGACTCATGGGGATGGGACTGTAGTAGTTTTCATTTTGACCTTCTATTCCTTGTGCCTATCCTATGGGCCTGGGTCTAGTGTGTTTTATCTATGGATTTCATGGGAATATTTTGAGTTAGTTCCCAGTATCCACTCGACATCAGTATGGTGGAGGTGGGCAGGTCCAGTGCCCACCTCACCAGTAATTTCCATACAATCCATTTCAGTAGTAAGGACAACAAGCTCATGCTCCATCTAGAGGAGATGGAGAACATAGGGTCTGACCTTAGGATGTTCCTTAGGTACCTAAACTCAGAAATATTCATGGATTCAATCACTATAATAGGGTTATAAGAGATGGTTGTGGTCAGTTGGACACCATAGAGGAAGTCGTTCCAACAGGACCATAGATCGTTATAGGTATGATCGGCTTGTTTATTACTCTTGATTTTTAATTATTTGATTTGGGAGATTTTTAATCCTTTATTTCACCCACTCCAACCCATTCTCTCAAGAAAGAAATAGTTAGGCTTCCCATGCCCCTGGTGTTGAGTACACAAGTCGTATGTCAAACCAACATGTTTGATGTGTACTGAGGATGTAGACTGATGATGGGTCCGCATCAGTCCTGATGGGATATTTTATTGATACATATGTAGACATATGATTTCATTCTTGGAATTGACTGGTTTTATTCCATACGTTCTATCATTTAATACTTCCAGAGGAGAGTCATGTTCTCAGATATGGATGGTCGGTGTGTGGATTTTGTCAGAGAGTAGAGTTGTTAGGTGGGAAGTCGACATGTAGAGCATTTCTTTTCCCTATTGGATAAGATGTTAGTGGGATTAGAAGATACTAATATGGCGGAGGTTCCTAGATTTGTTAGAGAGTGTCTACATGTTTTCCCTAAGGAGGTTTTGACATTAACCCCTCGACATGAAGTTGAGTTCGGGATAGATCTGTAGCTCAGTGCCTCTCCAATTTCAATTGCTCCTTATTGGATGGCACCTTCCTAGTTACAGGAGATGATGATTTAGATAGATGATCTGATACATAAGGGTTTTATCTAAACCAGTGTGTTTCCATGAGGTGCTCCAGTTTATATCATGAAGAAGGCAGATGGTGGTATGAGGTTGTGCATAGACTACCGAAGTTACAACCTGGTGACAATCAATAACTGTTACCATCTACCGATGATAGATGATCTTGTTTACCAACTAAAAGGAGAATGTTGGTTCTTTAAGATTTATTTGTGGTATGGGTGTCACCAGTTGAGGGTGAGAAAGGGTGACATCCTGAAGACTTCTTTCAGATGTAGGTATGGGAACTTCAAGTTTGTGGTCATGCCATTCAGTGTTAATAATTCACCATCCATGTTCATGGGACTTATGAACTACATATTTTGAGAGTTATTGGATTGGTTTTTTGTCATTTTCATCGATGAAAACTTGATTTACATGAAGTCGGAAGAGGAACATGTTGAGCATCTCTAGACCATTTTCCAGGTTCTTCGACACCACCAGCTATATATAAATTTATCTAAATTAATTTTTTGGTCACAATAGATATACTTTCTTGTTCATGTGGTGTCTCATTAGGGTGTATAAATGGAACCATCAAAGGTAGAAGCATTTTTTTTATTATAAATAACCCAAGAATATGGAATAGTTTATCAGTTTTATTGGTCTGGCATGCTATTACCAGAGATTTGTACCTGATTTATCTCGATTTGAAACTCTTTTGATGGATTTTATGAGTAAGTAACAAGATTTCGTGTGGATTGAGAAGTTCCAAGCAGTGTTTGGCTATCTGAAGTGGAAGTTGGTCAGTGTTATAGGGCTCTGATTTCTAGAGGAAGGAGTTATGTTTGAGGTATTTTGTGATGATTCCCATATGTTCATGGGATGTGTGTGGATAAAACAGTGGGGATTGATCTCTTATGGGTCTAGGAAGTTACTTCCCCACAAACATAACTATTCCACCCATGATCTAGTGATAAAATCAGTCGTGTTCGCACTAAAGTTGTGGTGGTATTATCTCATTGGGGAGAACTTTTTGGTCTTCACAGATCACAATAGCTTGAGGTATATCTTTTTCCAATGAGATATGAAATTTCAACAGCATAGGTGGATAGATTTTTATCAATATTACGATTTTGAGATCTCTTACACCTTAGGAAAGGGGAATGTTGTGGATGATGCTTTGAGTAGGAAGTTGTAGAAGGAGGTTGTTCAGGATGCTATGGATGCTTGGAAGGTGGTGGAGGAGTTGGAATCCTTGCACTTAGATGCAAGAATGTATGGTGGTAGAGGGTGTATGTTTCAAATGACAGTGTAGTATTCTATGATGAAAAAGGTTGAGGAGACTAAATGGGGAGACTTGGAGGTAGAGGTGATGTTTGATCACGTTGACCATTGTGATGCTCTGAAGGGATGGTTAGAGGATGGTCAAAATCAGATGATATTCCATGGGAGGTTGTTTGTCCCAGCAGTGATGCATGAGGGATTTATCCATGAGTTTCCCAGATCACCATAATCATTACACCTTGTAATTTATAAGATGTACTATGTTTTGATAGAATAGTTTTGGTGGCCTAGGATGAAATGGGTGGTAGCGGAGTTTGTGGTGAAGTGCTTAGTGTTCCAGTAGGTGAAGGATGAGCATAATGTACCTGGTGGTTTATTGCGTCCCTTAGATGTCCACGAGTGGAAGTGGGATGACATCTAGATAGATTTCATCATATTATTACCTAGGTATTAGGGAGTTTTTTATGAAATCTGGGTAGTGATGGACTGGATGACTAAATCAGTTCACTTTAGAGTGATAAAAAAGTCAGGCATAGTGGATACCTTGGAAAAGAGGTATGTGGATGAGGTGGTGTGGCTACATGGAGTTATGAGATCCATTATCTTGGATAGGGATACATGTTTTACCTCATACGTCTGTATGGGATTGTATCGTGTTTTTGGTACTCTATGGTGCCACATCACTACCTTACACCCATAGATATATGGGCAGATAGAGCAGACTATCCGGAAGTTGGATGGAATGTTGCGATCATGCAACTTAGACTTTGGTGGATCTTGGGTATAACCGTTTCCCTTGGTAGAGTTTTCTTACAATAATATATATCACTCTTCTATTGGAAGGGATCCATTTGAAGCCATAAATGGGAGACAGTGTCATTCACATTTGTTCTGGATAGAGGTTGGGAAGACAATTTTTCTTCGTCGTGAGGTAATGCATACCACGATAGAGAAGGTTCAGCTTGTCCGTGAGAGGATGAAAGCAGCACAAGACCATTATAAGTCGTATATTGATCACAGGAGGAGGACCATGGAGTTTGAGGTTGGGGATCATATGTTCCTGAAGTTTTCCCCTCGACGTGGGAAGTAGAGTTTTGGAAGAGGGATAAATATTTCTCTGAGTTTCATTAGACCCTTTGAGGTATTGGGGTGAGTTGGAGAGGTTGAATACCAATTATCATTTCCACTGTACTTGGAGAGTATCCACGATGCCTTTCATGTCTCTCAGCTTCACCGATATCTTCAGAATAAATCCCATGTCATTGACTGGGGATAGTTTGATATCGAAGGTGACGTGATATTTTTGGAATTACCAGTGGAGATCCATGATCTTCATAAGAAGGTTTTGTGTGGATGGACCATTCCCTTGGTTTGTGTGTTGTGGATCCATGGTGGACATGAGTAGATTACTTGGTATAGAGAAGCACAGATGTGTTCCTGGTACCCTAAGTTGTTATGAGTTTTTACTTATCCTTATTTACTTTGAAATGTGATTCTTGAACCATGTTTTCTATAATATGAGTTATTTCCTTATTCTATGATGTGTAATAAAGTCCTGACATGGGAACAGGGGAAGACACGATTCCTAATTGAGATGTCTTAATTGTGTTGCAATTAAACTCATGCGGGTGAGTCAGTGTCACCTAGAGCGGATAGTATCTTGACATGGATGGCGGAATTCCCTAATTCATGTGTTTGGGACAGTGTGGTTATTGTATTTGTGTGGTGTGTCTTTTGGTCAGTTGGGTTGGCAGATGTCGGAGGTGTTCTCGGATATTTAGGTTTCTCTCCAACTTTTGGATAACGATGGCTAGTTTATTGTTGAAACTTGATGTCGGTAGCAGTGTTTTATGTATAGAAATATCCTTGAGATATATCTCATGGGGTGGTTTTTCAAACTCCTCTTTTCCTTTTGGGTTTGGTTTTGAATTCTCTAGGGAGAGAATAGTTTTAGAGGTATATTATGTTATGGACTATAGCTCTATGTTCTATTACATTGTCAAAATCTAGTTTTTGAGGAGTTATGTGGATTCATGGTGACTCATTTCAAGAGTTCACCAAAAAAATCTAGTTTTTCAACGGTATGTGAAGTCGGTAGGTGAATTCAGTAGGTGGCGTTAGTAAGTGTAATCGGTAGGTGGATTTTGTATGTGGAATCTGTGATTCAAACCGGTGACTCGCTCAATGGTGACTCAGACAATGGTGACTCATCCATCGATGATTTACTTCGGTGACTTATTGATGATAGTCCATGACTCTAGGTCGCAGATTGTAGATTGCGTCAGTAACTCATTAAACGGTGAGTCCCCCAAAGGTGACTCAGACATCAGTGACTCTCCATTGGTAACTCACATCAGTGACTCAAAATGGTGACTCATTGACTGTAAGTTAGGAATGGTAGGTCACTGACGGTGAGTCAGGATCAGTGAATCACTTAACGGTGACTCTTTAACAGTGAGTCAGGAATGGTAGGTCACTGACGGTGAGTCAGGATCAGTGACTCACTTAACAGCGACTCAACATCCGTATCTCATTACTAATATCTCACACCAGTGAATCATCCAGTGGTGATTCATCCACCGATGACTCGCTATGGCGACTCACCAAATGGTGAGTCATTTTGACTGTGAAAATTTTCATCTTTTCCCAGTTTTTCCAGTTTCACCCCTTTAACATTTTATTTGACGTAAAATGAATTTAAAACCATGTTTAAGTGTTTTTTAATACGTTTAAAAGGATATAAATTATATCTTTAATTTTGTAATGATCAAAAGGCTTTAAGTTAGTGAAAATTCATGGTCGATATCCTCTTTTAATGGGGAGTTCAAACGGTTTCATATCCCTTGAGTCTCGAATCTAGTCCTCCAAAGATGGACACCTTTCTTTTATTCCTTCTTTCTATTTTCCCTAGATACTTGAGCACACCAAATCATTTCTTCTATGAGTAGTCATGCATCTATGTTTCACCCCTGTATCTTGTTTCCCAGAAGACTTTTTCACCCCATATTTTGGTGCTAGGAGGAGTTTTCGATCGTCTGTTTCTTGAGGTAGGGATCCCTTCGTCTCTTTTAAATTGTGTATCATGTGGGATGGTTGTATGGATGTTATTTTGTGAATATTGTAACGACCCAAAGTTTCATTAATAGAAATCCCTCTTGATCTAATTAAATGTATCTTTATGTTTATATAAAATGTCAACTTCATTGGTTTTATGTTAATAATTTTTACCGTTGCTAATATAGTCGTTGAACAGTGATCACATGATTAGTATAAATATAGGTCTTTAACACATCCAATTTTACTTAGACAAAAGAAGAGATGGCCTCATCCAGTAGAATTGCACCATACGAAGCCCATTTGTTGGAGCTCGGAAAAGAGGTGGCATCTTTGGGCTTCGCCCTCGACCAAGCCCAAGCTGAGCTTCATCTTGTCAAGTCCGAACGTGACCATCTACGGGAAAAGTGGAAGTTGATTGAAATTACCACTCGAGAGATGCTATCCGAGCCACCCCAAGAGTTTTTCACCATCGCACACCTTACCCTTAGGTCTTATGCAGCTGTTTTAAGGGGTTATGTAACAAATAAGTAGTACTATGTTCATGTACATTATTTTTTTTATATAATAATGAATATAATTTATAGTCATTTTTGATACATTGTAAATAGTTTTTAAAGTACAAATAGTGTTTTTAATTATTATTTAACTAAGAATTATATTTTATTAAATTAAGGTATTTTTGAATTAAATAATATTTTAATAAAATATTATTATTATTATTAAATTAATTTTTGTTAAATATACATGATCTTATAATTTTATGAATGCAATTATAATTTTTATTAAGGTTTGAAATCCATTTCTGTCCAAACCTGTGAATTTTCGATAAATGTAGGTTTTTTATTTTAAAAGTGAAAATTAAAATATTTATAAAATTATTTAGATAAAATAAATTTTATTTTTGGAATCAGGACGTCGAAATTATCCAACGGTGATTTTTTCATAATTTTCTGAGACATTCAAATTTTTGAGTAAAAATTAAATACCGTTTAAATATATAATGTGTTTTATGACATCATAATGACCCACTAGTGATGTAATAAAATACTATAATCTTTATGTTCTGACAATATATGTTTTAACATTAAAATAATGTTATTTTGGGTTTGTTTAACTTACTTTTCAAAGCATTGATGGACCCCTCAAGACTTATTCAACACCTTGCCTTTTAAAATTAATTTCCATGGGAGTGTGACTCACCTCCACATAAGCAACCCTAATATTTTAAGAAGTTCGGAATTTGGCCTTATAAAATATTTTTTTCCTCTTCCCTTTTCCAAAAAACATGGGCAAAAACCATGGGATGGTTTGTGGTTTGGATTAATTTAATATAAGGGGCCCCAAACCTAAATAATAAAGAATTCCCTCACCTTTCCTATATAAACCCACCCAAGATCCCACTTCCTCCTCACTCAAAGCCTTTAGAGTTCGTCCAACCTCTTCCCTACTCTCTCTAGAATACTCCCAGGGTGCCTCAATCTCCCAATAAGCCTCTCACAATCCTCTCTCTAGCCTTTGGAAGCACACTTCCAAGTAAGGGTTTTTTCTTCCTTCCTCATTTTTGTCAATTTTCTTTAAGTTGTATTTCCCATTTAATTTCAATTATGAATGTTGGGGTATGGTTTTTCACCTCCCCCATAGTTTCGTCTTATTTTTTGAATTATGGGAGACCCCTTTATCTCTCATTAAATGCCTCCCATGTACACCTGTTACAATGCCGAAATTCCAAAAGGAACTTCTCTCTACTCTTTTACATTCAAGCAATATTTTTTGTATCATGAATCTAATTTCCATTAAAATTGTTGGGAAATGTATCTATATGACCTACTTAATTTCCATTACATGTAAATATTATGAGTAACCCCTTTCTCTCTCATCAACCATTTTTATGAATTCTTATGTCACGCCATTACGCTGCTGAAATCGCACTGATTTTCTAAGCCAATGTCATTGTGTAGTGAATACCATGCCCATTTCTCCATCAAGGGTATTCACCTTTATACACATTTACTTATCAATTGTAAATTTTTATGTATGAATTCCACATTCCTTTATCATGGAATAAATTATTATGTTTTATGAATCCATGTGGCACACTTATGCATGAAATGAAATGTTTAAGAAGGGTTCACCCTTATAGCGCTCCAATGCATTGGGTAAAGTATAGTATCATGATACGTCATGTGAAATGAGTGTTTACTCATGCTAATTCAAGTGCAACGAGGTTTTACTCATGCTTTATGTTCAATGAGGATTTACTCATGCTCCATGTGCAATGAGCCTTGGCTCATGCTAATTCCATGTTAAGTGTTGTTGCCACATTTCCATGTTATGATTATCATGCTTTATCATGCCTTTATGTTCATGTTTTTATTATGCTCTATTGATATGCCTATTGTCTAAAATTTATTGTACTCCTCATGTTATTCCATGTGCACTCCCTTACTGGGCTTTATAGCTCACCCTTTTCTTATGCATGTCCTCAGGTTATCCCATGCAATGCTAAGTACGAGGGAATGTAGTGGTCATGTAAAGGAAGTTTTCAATAAAGATGTTGTATTTCAAGTTTTAAGTTTTTATGTAATGGTCCTAAGCCCCAAAGACACTAAACCTCTCAATCTTCTTTGTTGTATCAAGTGATGTTTTATGTAATAAACCATGTTTAAGTTTGTAATAAAAGCAGGGTTGTTATAGTTGGTATCAGAGGATAGGTTTAGTTATTTTTTGGATTAGGAAACCCTTGTAAAGACTTAGAGACAATACTAAGTATAATAAAAACATCCCTAAGTTTTGGTAAGTACTGAGTAAGTGGTTTATCAGACAAATACATCCCTGTCTGGATACGAGCAGGTAAAGGCGGCTCTGGCACAGATGTATCCTAGGGGTAAAACCCGAAAACACCATTTTGAGCTAGACTCGAACGGGAACTGGTGCAAAACAACGGGCCTTGCTGCACTCTTGGTTACAACACTCCCGGGGGATATGTTTTGATAAATTCACAATCTTAGTATGAACCCTTATTAAGGGAAAAAATTTCCCCTAAGAATATATGTTAAAAAGTAGATCATGAAAAGCCTATATTGAAGCCTATAGACTCATGAGTTAAGGAAATGAAAGTTTATTTATAAGTCATCAACTTTTATCTTTGGATTACCCTTTATGTGTTACCCTTAACATTTCTTTTATTCCAGCCAATGTCCAGTAATAGGAGGACTCGAGCTAACAATCGATGTGAAGATCAGTGTGATGACTGTTCTAATGAGATATTCAATCCAATGGGAGCGGGAATCGCGAAATTTGTCACGCTTCTCTCTCAGCTAACTCAAGCATTGAATAGAAACACGGGTCAATAGGAACATTCAACCCCCCCCCCCCCAAGAAAGAACAAGTCACTATCGATAGCTTCATGAGACAAAGGCCTCCTACTTTTAGTGGATCATCCGATCCCACGATCGCTGAACAATGGATCAACTCCATTGAAAAGATCTTCTCCATCCTTCAAGTTTCTGAACAAGAGAAGGTTCTCCTGGATGCCTATCGTATGGAGGGTGAAGATGATCAATGGTGGACGTTGATCAAAAATATGAATCCTGAGGAGGATATCGAGGTGTTGGAATGGAAGGATTTCTGGAAGATGTTTTTCGATAAATATTTTCCGCGCACCCTCCGGCTTAAGATGGAAAGGGACTTCCTTTCCCTCAAGCAAAAGGATGAAGAATATGTTGGAGCGTATGAGGAAAACATCAAAAGGCTTGCACGATATGCTTACAGCTTTTTCGTTACCCCTAAATGCAAGGTTGACCGCTTCTTTGGTGGGCTGAAGCCTAGCTTGAGGAAGGCATTAACAATCCGTGACTTTGATAGCTATGAGGAAATTGTATGATGTGCCCTCAAGGTCGAAATGGAGATCGGGGAATCACAGGGGTATCATGGGGATAAGAAGTGTAAGGTGGACTTCAATGTTGGTGGTCCAATGGATAAATCCAACGGTGCTAAGAAGATCCAGCACCCCACTTGCCAAAAGTACGGAAAGAAGCACCCATGAAATTGCCTTAAGGGGATGAGAAAATGCTTCAGGTGTGGAAGAGAAGGGCACCTAGCTGTTAACTGTCGGAAAGAAAGACCCACGATTGAGAAAGAGGAGAGGAACGCTCCGTTAAAACCTCAACGCGTTGTTCAATGCTTCAAATTCAAAGAACCGGGTCATTTTTCAAATCATTGCCTTAATCCAAGGGTTTTCAGAGGCGACCAACAACCTCCAAGGTAGCAAGGAAGAGATTTTTCCATCACTTCTGCCGAAGTGAACCCCGACAACGAAGTGGTGATAGGTACTCTAGTTATTCATTCAAGAATATTGAACGTACTTTTTGATTCAGGTTCTACTCATTATTTTATATCTCGAAAGTTTAGTAGAACAATTCCAGCACCACCACAAATCATGGAAGTAAAGATTTTGGTGAGTACGGAAAATGGGGAAATCATTGCATCCCATGAATATAAGTCCTCCCCTGTTATAATCTGTGGATTGAATTTCCCGGAGAACCTCGTCATACTCCCTCTGGTGGAATTTGATTCAATTCTTGGCATGGATTGGCTTTCTTTATATAGAGCCAATATAAATTGTCGGGAGAGGGAAATCACACTCCATATGGAGAATCGACCCCCGATTCTTTACAAGT
The DNA here is from genome assembly GCA_963277665.1 of Viscum album. Classification (NCBI taxonomy): domain Eukaryota; kingdom Viridiplantae; phylum Streptophyta; class Magnoliopsida; order Santalales; family Viscaceae; genus Viscum; species Viscum album. Next base: position 818,790,007 of record OY728148.1, read on the forward strand.
GTCAGGAAGAAGATGAATCTCTTTTAGATCCATCATCTCAAGCATGGATATTACTGCCTTATGAGCACACGTATCTAGCTCATATGATTGAGTCCAAGGAAGAAACCATCCTTGAAGAAATTCCTATTGTGAGGGAATTCGCTGAAGTGTTTCCCGAGGAACTGCTTGGTCTTCCTCCTAGAAGAGATGTTGAGTTCTCAATTGAACTTATACCTAGGGTGCTAATGATATCCAAGACTCCGTATAGAATGGCTATTGTTGAGCTTGAAGAGCTGAAGAAACAACTATAGGAGAATCTGGATAAAGGGTTTATACGCCCAAGTGCTTCACCATGGGGTGCACCAGTCCTCTTCGTCAAGAAGAAGGATGGGTCAATGCGGCTTTACATCAATTATCGTGAACTTAAAAAAATCACGATAAAGAACAAGTATCCTCTCCCAAGAATCGATGACTTGTTTTATCAGCTACGTGGAGCACAATACTTCTCCAAGGTGGACTTGCGGTTGGGATATTATCAAGTAAGGGTGAAGAAGGAAGATGTCCCCAAGACTGCTTTTCGTACAAGATACGGGCATTATGAATTCATAGTAATTCCTTTCAGACTCACCAATTCTCCAACAATCTTCATGGACTTAATGAATAGAGTCTTTAGAGATTACCTAGACAAATTTGTGGTAGTCCTTATAGATGATATTTTAATATACTCCAAAACCAAGGAGGGTCATGAGGAGCATTTAAGAACTGTATTGGAGACTTTGCGCAAGGAGAAGCTCTATGTAAAGTATAGCAAGTGTGAGTTCTAGTTTAAGGAAGTCTCATTATTGGGCCATATCATCACAAGCAATGAGATATCTGTGGATCCCTCCAAAACAGATGCAATTGAGAGATGGCTGAGGCCAACATCGGTAACAGATATCTGTAGCTTCTTGGGGTTAGCTGGATATTATCAACGATTTGTGAGAAATTTCTCACGATTGTCCAACCCTCTTACCTAGATAACTCGGAAGGGAGTAAAGATTTATTGGAGTGATGAATTCGAAGAATGCTTCAAGGAGTTGAAAAGGAGGCTTATCACTGCGCCTGTGCTCACTTTACCCACAAGTGGGGAACTTTTTGTGGTATTCAGTGATGCTTCAAAGAAGGGATTAGGTTGTGTGCTGATGCAGAATGATAAAGTGATATCCTATGCCTCAAGGAAGTTGAAAATCCATGAGCAAAACTATCCAACACATGATCTGGAGTTGGCGGCTGTGATCTTTAACTTGAAAATCTGCCGGCATTATCTCTATTGAGAGAAATGTGAGATATATACTGACCACAAGAGTTTTAAATATATATTCACGCAGAAAGAGCTTAATATGCGCCAGAGAAGATGGATAGAGCTCATCAAGGATTATGACTGTTCAATACATTACCACCCTGGGAAAGCGAACAAGGTGGCAGAAGCCCTAAGTAGAAAGGATCCAGTGATTCTATCAATGATGAGAATTGAGAAGGATCCAATCTTCTTAGACTTGATGAATATGAACATGGGAATCATAGAGAAGGGAACATCATCAATCCTTTCACAAATGATTGCTCAACCATCTCTTTTTAAAAGGTTAAAAAATTCTCAAAAGGATGATCTAGGAATTCAGGAAAAAGTGGAAGCTATCAAAAAGGGGAAATCCTCAGAGTTTAATGTTAATGAAGAAGGAATTGTGCGGTTTGGGAAAAAACTATGTGTTCCATCAAGTCTGGAGCTGAAGAAGGAACTTTTGGATGATGCAAATAGTTCAAATTTCTCTATTCACCCAGGGAGCACAAAGATGTATCGAGATCTCCGAGAAAACTTTTGGTGGGATAATATGAAGAAGGAGATCGCTAAATATACATCAAAGTGCATGGTCTGTCATCAAGTGAAGGCAGAGAGGCAGAAGTCTAAGGGGATGATGCAACCATTGCCCATACCAGAATGGAAATGGGAGAACATCACCATGGACTTTGTCACCGGACTTCCAAGGACATCCAAAGGCAATAATGCAATCTGGGTTGTTGTGGATCGTCTTAAAAATACTGCACACTTCATTGCTATTCAGGAGGATTTCTCATTGGATCAACTGGAACAGATATATATCAGGGAAGTGGTAAGGTTTCATGGAGTACCAATATCTATTGTGTCTGACTGAGATCCAAGATTCACCTCTAAGTTTTGGAAGAGTCTTCAACATGCTCTGAATACTGAACTGAACTTCAGTACGGCCTATCATACTCAAACTGATGGCCAATCCGAGCGGACTATCCAAACACTTGAGGATATGTTGAGAGCCTTCTCAATGGACTTTAAAGGAGGATGGGATCAACATCTTCCACTTGTTGAGTTCTCTTATAGTAATAGTTTCCACTCGAGCATCCAAATGGCACCATATGAAGCCCTGTATGGGAAAAGGTGCAGAACACCAACATGTTGGGATGAGGTCGGTGAACGTAAGCTGCTTGGACCAGAAATGGTCGAGGAAATGGCAGAGAAGGTGAAAACCATTCAGCAGCATATCAAGGCATCTCAGAGTCGACAAAAGAGTTATGCAGATAACCGTCGATGAGACCTTGAGTTTAAAGTTGGAGACATGGTTTTTCTATGCATATCTCTATGGAAGAAGGTCATGAGGTTTGGAAAGAAAGGTAAGTTAAGTCCAAGGTACATCGGCCCCTTCGAGATTCTTGATCGTGTCGGGGTTGTGGCCTATCGACTAGCACTTCCACCTACTATGGACAAAGTACATGATGTCTTTCATGTATCCCTCTTAAGGAAGTACATACCAGACCCTTCACATGTACTCTTTTCTGAGGTGGTACAATTGGAAGATGATCTTTCTTATGAGGAACAACCAGTGAAGATCTTAGATCGTAGAGAAAACGTTCTACGAAATAAGACAATTCCCCTCGTCAAAGTGTTGTGGAGAAACCACAGGTTTGAAGAAGCGACTTGGGAATCGGAGGATATGATGAAGCTAAGTTACCCACATTTTTTTAGTGTGGGAAAAGGAAAATTTCGAGGGCCAAATTTCTTAAGGGGGGAATATTGTAACAACCCAAAGTTTCATTAATGGAAATCCCTCTTGATCTAATTAAATGTCTCTTTATGTTTATACAAAATGTCAACTTCATTGGTTTTATGTTAAGAATTTTGACCATTGCTAATATAGTCGTTGAACAGTGATCACATGATTAGTATAAATATAGGGCTTTAACACATCCAATTTTACTTAGACAAAAGAAGCGATGACCTCATCCAGTATAATTGCACCATACGAACCCCATTTGTCGGAGCTTGGAAAAGAGGTGGCATATTTGGGCTTATCCCTTGACCAATCCCAAGCTGAGCTTCATCTTGTCAAGCTCGAACATGACCGTCTACGAGAAAAGTGGAAGTTGATTGAAATTACCACTCGAGCGATGCTATCCGAGCCACCCCAAGAGTCTGTCACCATCGCACACTTTACCCTTAGGTCTTATGCAGCGTTTTAAGGGGTTATGTAACAAATAACTAGTACTATGTTCATGTACATTATTTTTTTTGTATATAATAATTAATTTAATTTCTAGTCATTTTTGATACATTGTAAATAGTTTTTAAAGTACAAATAGTGTTTTTAGTTATTATTTAACTAAGAATTCTATTTTATTAAATTAAGGGATTTTTGAATTAAATTATATTTTCATAAAATATTATTATTATTATTATTATTAAATTAATTTTTATTAAATATAAATGATCTTAGAATTTTATGAATGCAATTATAATTTTTATTAAGGTTTGAAAGCCATTTCTGTCCAAACCTGTGAATTTTCGATAAATGTCGGTTTTCTATTTTAAAAGTGAAAATTAACATATTTAGAAAATTATTTAGATAAAATAAATGTTATTTTTGGAATCAGGACGTCGAAATTATCCAACGGTGAATTTTTCATAATTTTCTGAGACAGTCAAATTTTTGAGTAAAAATTATATACCGTTTAAATATATAATGTGTTTTATGACATCATAATGACCCAATAGTGATGTAATAAAATACTATAATCTTTATTTTCGGCCAATATATGTTTTAACATTAAAATAATTTGATTTTGGGTTTTTTTAACTTACTTTTCAAAGCATTAATGAACCCCTCAAGACTTATTCAACACCTTGCCTTTTAAAATTAATTTCCATGGGAGTGTGACTCACCTCCACATAAGCAACCCTAATATTTTAAGAAGTTCGGACTTTGGCCTTATAAAATATTTTTTTCCTCTTCCCTTTTCTAAAAACCGTGGGCAAAAACCATGGGATGGTTTGTGGTTTGGATTAATTTAATATAAGGGGTCCCAAACCTAAATAATAAAGAATTCCCTCACATTTCCTATATAAACCCACCCAAGCTCCCACTTCCTCCTCACTCAAAGCCTTTTAAGTTCTTCCATCCTCTGACCTACTCTCTCTATAATCCTCCCAAGGTGCCCCAATCTCCCAAGAAGCCTCTCACAAGCCTCTCTCTAGCCTTTGGAAGCACACTTCCAAGTAAGGGTTTTTTCTTCCTTCCTCATTTTTGTCAATTTTCATTAAGTTGTATTTCCCATTTAATTTAAATTATGAATGTTGGGGTATGGTTTCGAACCTCCCCCATACTTCCCTATTATTGTTTGAATTATGGGAGACCCCTTTCTACCTAATTAAATTCCTCCCATGTACACCCATTACTATGCCGAAATTTCGAAAGGAACTTCTCTCTACTCTTTTACATTCAAGAAATATTTATGTATCATGAATATAATTTCCATTAAAATTGGTGGGACATTTATCTATATGACCTCCTTACTGTCCATTACATGTAAATATGACGAGGAACCCCTTTCTCTCTCATCAACCATTTTTATGAATTCTTATGTCACGCCGTTACGCTGCCGAAATCGCACCGATTTTCTAAGCCAATGTCATTGTGTAGTGAATACCATGTCCATTTATCCATCAAGAGTATTCACCTTTATGAACATTTACTTATTGATTGTAAATTTTTATGTATGAATTCCACATTCATTTATCGTGGAATAAATGATTATATTTTATGAATCTATGTTTTATGATCCATGTGGCACACTTATGCATGAAATGAAATGTTTAAGAAGGGTGCACCCTTATAGCGCTCCAATGCATTGGGTAAAGTATAGTATCATGATATGTCATGTGAAATGAGTTTTGACTCATGCTAATTCAAGTACAATGAGGTTTTACTTGTGCTTTATGTGCAATGAGGATTTACTCATGCTCCATGTGCAATGAGCCTTGGCTCATGCTAATTCCATGTTAAGTGTTGTTGCCACATTTTCATGTTATGATTATCATGCTTTATCAAGCCTTTATGTTCATGTTTTTATTATTCTCTATTGATATTACTATTTTCTAACATGTATTTTACTCTTCATGTTATTCCATGTGTACTCCCTTACTGGGCTTTATAGCTCACCCTTTTCTTATGCATGTCCTCAGGTTATCCCATGCAATGCTAAGTACGAGGGAATGTAGTGGTAATGTAAATGAAGTTTTAAATAAAGATGTTTTATTTCATGTTTTAAGTTTTTATGAAATGTTCCTAATCCCCAAAGACACTAAACCTCTCGATCTTCTTTGTTGTATCAAGTGAAGTTTTATGTAATAAATCATGTTTAAATTTGTAATAAAAGCAGGGTTGTCATAAAGATAGTGTAATTATGAATAAATAAAGATAATAAAATCTATTTAATATCAATATAAAGGGGTTGGAGAAAAGTAACACATGCTTATGTTTTGTTTTTTATTGATATTGTGATTTTTATTGGCTATATGCCTATTGAAAATCATGGTCGTTAGTGGTCTTTGTTTGTGAACTCAGGATGAATTGTGATGGATTATTGTTGATCATGTATTGAAAAGATGTATACTATGAAACTGATTAACCATGTATATTTAGTTAAATAAGTGTATGCATTGGGATCAAACTATCCCTGTGATAACCCTTGAATTATCAAAGTGAAATTAAATAATGAGTGTTTTCTAAATCTGAATACACCATACCTTGTTGGTGTGGCTGTGTGTTTTGTGTGTCTTTGTTTTGTATTGTGACTTGTGTGGTTATGTGGTGTTGGGTTGAGAGAAAAACTATTTCTGGTTTGATACGGGTGGTGAAATGGTATCTCAAGTTGAGATTTTGTTTAATTGTGGAATGGATGGGTAGTTTTTGAGCAACAGGGTTATAGGTTTGGGTTGTGCTATGTTTATGTTACTGGGTGTGATGGTTGTGGTGTTGTTATACAATAGGGCTATCAGGTTTGGTTGTGATGAGGTGTGTTGTGGGGTTTGGCTATAAGTTGGGGGTTTTCTTGTTGAGAGGAAGGACATGGTAGAATGACTTTGAATAATGATGATAGAAGTGGTTGGTATGAGTGTTAAATAGAGTGTAAATATGAAGTGAGTTTCTCTAATGTGGTTATGTTTTCCTTAGTATGGTTTATGTTGTGTAACTGGATGTGTGCTATGGTTGGTAGTTTCTCGAGTAGGGGTGAAATTAATAAATGGTCTCCTTAATGAATAATGATAATTCGTTAAATGAGTTTGATCGAGGTATGTTTTGGTTCTATATTGTTGTGAATGGATTTAATTTATCAAATTCTTAAGTGACTTTTTATGGTGTTAAATAATAAATTTACAGGTAACAACATAGATGGAAGTATCATATGGTGGTTTTTTGTTTGATTGAGAACCCATAGGTTGGGAATGATTTTTTGATACTATATATACATACCTTTATTTTCCTTGTGTTTTCTATATGTATCTCACCCTTGTTCAGCACTATGGGCTGAAAACCCCCATTATCATGGGAGTGGGTTTTCTTCCCAAACATCTCGATGGGAGAATGGATGGATAGCCCCCCAATCTTCCATGATACCTCTTCTAGGTGATGAAAACCCAATATTCTTTGGGAAGCTAGTGGTTTGTGAGGCCCAGGTGTGTGCAAGCGAGTTGTGTTTTCCCAGGTGTCTTCGAGATGAGTTGAGTTGTGGTTTCCTAGGTGTTCTCAGGATGTGACGTGGTATGTGTCCTAGGTGTATATGGGTGGGATGTGGTTGTGAGGACTAGGTGTGTGTGGATGGGATGTGTTTTGATTTTTTTGTAAGAGGTGGGAGCAGCAGGACGTTTTCCGTTAGGGTGTGGGAGTAGCTAATCAGTGGGGAAGTGGTGCAGGGTAACTTATCATCAATGTGATTTATATTAATTTAATTTACTTTCATTATTTAGTGTGAATTCCTTTGGTGAGGTTGGGGTGGATAGTATACCTTGTTAGGTGCTGTTGGTTTATACTATTTTCTCACAGGGGAATTAGTATGCTTCTTCCAATTGTGCAAGAGAGACCTTGGTTTTCCTACTGAGTATACTTGTTTGCTCACACTACGCATATAAAACAGTTTTTATGTTTCCAAGAGGACTACAGGGACCATTATGGGCATTACAAGATTAGATGTTGGGACAATTTTTGTGTCACTAATTATCTTTGTTCTTTTGGTATTTACATTGGAGTTTTATTGTATTTCTCACAGTTTTATTTGAAAACATGCATGTGGGATGAATTTTTGGTTTTCCTTTATATTTATATATATATAGTGTCTTAGAGTTGTTTTTAGGTTGGTACATCTTATCTCCCAATCTTGGTTACTATAAAAAGGGTAATTCCTCCCATATTGTGAGATTTTTATACCCTCGACGCCCATCGCCACCCCAAGGCCAACTAGAGGCTGGACTTGGGAGTCATTATATCTCTTCCTTCATTTCCATCTTAGGAGGGGAATCTTTAGAGGGAGGGGTCATGAAATATTACCTTGAATATCTTGATCATACCTTGAGGTATATAATTTCAACACATACTTCACATGATTTTGAACCACCTTTTGAAGAAAAAAAAGAATCTTTATAAGTGAATTTCAAAAAAAAAATCCTATTGTGAATAATTGAATTAAAAATTATATAGTATTTTTAATTATAAAATACTATTATCTATAGAAACATTTTCAATTTCATTCATTGAAAAAGAACAGGGGACTTAATTCTTCTAATAAATCTACTAACTCTATGAAATTTGTAGATTTTTTCAGTTGTATTATTAATATAGGTGATGTGATTCTTGGTGAAGCAAATGATGGTTAGAAATATTTTCAAATTATAGAAGATTGTCTCATTGCTACATTTCATAACCCACTAGATTCCATTCTTAAAAATATATGCCTATATTTATTAGAAAACTACATAATTACTAAATAATTAATGGAATGGGATATCTTTTCACCTACAGATGATGTTGTGAAACAAGTAGATAATTACATATTAATGGTTATTCTTTGAAAAGAGAATGTTTATATTAGTTCTAATTCAATCTATTGTGAAATTTTTCATATAGACACACCAAAAAAAATATACACATCATAGAATCTGAATGGAATTAATATCTCTAGTTTTCAAGGACATAAATTAATCCTCGGAGTGGGGGTGTCAATTATATTACTGAGGAATGTTGACCAATATTTTGACATTTTTAGTGGAGGCCATTGAATTATCATGGATTTGGGAGATCATTCCATTTGATCAAAAAAATTTGATTTGGACTCATCCTAGAAATAAGGCTTTCATACTAAGGATTGATATGACACATTTTGATTCCAATTGACCATTAAATATTCAAAGAATACAATATCCTTTAACTATTTCATATTTAATGACTATTAACAATAGTCGAGTCCAATCTATTCCTTTCATTTTCATATACCTATGACAACCAGTTTTTTTAAGGTAAACTTTGTGTTGCAAAATCTAGAGTTAAAAACCAAAGAGGTTTAATATTTTTGATACACGAAAATTATAAAAACCTATGAGGTGTAAGACTAATATTGTTTATATAGAATTTTTTCAAAACATAGACAAAGTCTAAAAAATATTTTAACAATTAAAATTTAAAATATTTATTACCTTACAGAATATACTATTTTCATTTGAATTATATTATAATTTCAATATGTGTACTAACTAATATTATTCTTTTTTTAATGATATTTTTTCCTTAAATTGACACATTTTTTACTCAACTATGGAATATTTCAATTGAAGATGATGAGATATTGAATATTTAAGTATGCATCATACATATTTGTGTTCGTGGAGTCATTAAAATTATCAAATGATATAGTCATTATTAACCTACTCCTTACTAAGGAAAATTTAAGTTTCATATGATAAAAAATAGTTAGAATTTAATAAAATAATATTATCTGAAATATATATGTCATTATTATCTTTTATTGGTTAACTATTTTATGTTATTATTTAATAATTTAAACATGTCACTATATACTATTAGTGTTTACTTTAACATTTAACATATGACATGATCCTAACTAATTAAAATGAATGTTTTATTGGACAAAAAATAGTTTAAAATTAATAAAATAACATTATTTTAAATATACATGTCATTATTAACTTTTATTGGTTAAATATTTTATGTGATAATTTAATTATTTAAACATGACATTTTTTACTATTATTGTTTAATTTAACATTTAAAATTTATTCACTTATAATTATATATTAAAAGATTAAAATTTTGGTATAATAGTCTCTACTAAAAACTTAGATACTGTCTCAAAAACTAATTAGTTGCATCCATTTTTTACCATTATCTAAAAATAGTAGACCAATAAATATAATATTTTATTTATCATTCACCAATTTTTTCATAATTTATAAATAGAAATTTATTTAGCATTGTCTACACTTTAACTACTAACTAATTTCCTAACATTAATACATTCTAAAAACAAATATTCAAGCTACAATTACAGGCCAATGGCTAATATCAAATTAAAAATCAATTCTTCATGAGGTCTATGTTATGAAATAAAGAACTTTCAAATCATTGAAAATTAAGGTACCTAAAGAATACCACATAGGTGTATTTGTATCCAATTCACTCAACATTTACATGTTTAATGTTATATATATTTTCATCGATATCATTTTATCCCTATTTACAGTGAAATGTTATCACCTTTTATCAATTTTTTTACAAAAAAAACATACCAATAACATTTTTGGTACCTTATTTGAAAAAGAAATTATATTTTTTATAAATATACATAATCATTCATTAATATGCATGAAACAAAACATAATGTAATTATTATTTTGAAATTACATTTAAATAGAAACAAAAAAGTTAAAATGTTATTATTTCTCATTTTAACTACTTCAAATGTTATACTATATGTCATTGGAAAGATTTATCACCACTAACCAATGAAATGATGAGAAAAATTATAAAGTCGATAAAGATTATTTTGATGGATGATTGCTAAATTCAAAATCTTATTTCAGAGAAATTTTTTATACCATATATTGTTGTTTAAAACATAATATTTTCAATTAACTATTAAATAGGAGTCACTATTATCTTTACATTATGGGATTAATTTTCTAAAAAAATAACTACTTTAATTATAGATGAAATATAGTCAACATAAATTTTACTCTTGTAACTTTTATATGAAAAACATCATTACATTAAGTTATTTCAAAAACTAATTACAAGGTATTGTTATAGTAATATATAAAACACAAAATTTACTTTTAATTAATTAATGAAATTTTAATAAATATCAAAAATAGTTATTTTTATAATTTTTTTGAATTCTATGAAGTTACTACTGAATCTTCATATCCCAAGAGTGTTAAAAACATGTGTTGTTTGTTCCTAGTTATCTCAAAATATGTTGTATCATTATTTTATCTTCCCTTTTTTAACATGTTTTATGATAAGTATTTATATTAAGTAACTAATGAATATTATATTTATAAAATTAGACATCCATATAATCTATTTCTGTATAAATATATTATTGAGTATTTATTTACCACCTACTATCTATTTGTATTAATTTTATTCACTATTTGGATGTAATTTTTTATATATATTTAAAAAATTACTCATTCACATCCATTAATGATGATTTTGATGTAATCCCATGGAAAATCATGGGAAACATGAGTAAATAGACCTCTATAGTAGATAGCTCATCTGGAACACAATTTCATTTTTTTTATTGAAATAAAACTTTATCAGAAGTTAGATCATGCACATTGGTAAGTTATAAATAAAGTATTTTCTAATAGAATAACAACTCATACCTTAAATAATATCATTATTTTATTTCTAAAAAAACTTACATTTATTTACAATATACAAATTGTACAACCGTGGCCACTATAAAAAAATTCAAAGCAATTATAACTGGTTTTTTGAATCATGAATTTCCTATAGAAAGATGGTAGAATACCTGAATGAAAAAGTTTGGTGTAAAACCTGTAATATATCCCCCAAATAGACTATTCCATGTTATGGTTTCTAAATTCAAATAATTTTTTTAAATTTATTTAAGATACATAAGAAATTAACTTCCTTGACTTTTATATAGTAATGACATTTTGGTAGGACCAACTTTTACACGACTAATGTGGCCTTAAATTGATTATTTTTTCCACATGTATCTTGTTGTCAAACTATGTTTCTAATTCTTAATTTAACATTAATATGGATAATTATGTATTTTTGGTAATTTTATTGAATATTTAGTAAACTAATGAATTTACTAATTTAAATGTTCATTTTATTTTTAAATCTTTTAATCATTCATTAATTTATTTATTTATTACTTTTTTTATTTATTAGATTTGTTAAATTATCGTTTTTAATTATTTCATTTAGTATTATTTAATTTTCTATTATGTGTACTTAATCTATACTTTTCTATGTGTTTTTAGTTTTAATGTATAAATTAATTAATTGTTTCATTAATTTCAATTAATTTTATTTAAATAATAATTTAATTATTTGTAAAATTTATTTTTAATTAAATTATTTCATAGTTTTTATCTTTTGTTATTTTTTCTAATTAAATAATCAGTTTAGTATTTCAATAGAATTGTTTTTTATTTTTAATCTTGTATTATTTTAAAATTTTAAATTGTGGGAATTTATTTTAAGTTGGTGTTAACTTATTTTATTTTCAATAATTTCATTATTTATTTTTTTTTTGTTTTTTTGTTTCAACTATGTAGGGATTGTAGCACATCACTCTGAAAGATAATTATTAATCTACCCAGGATTTTGATTATTTCTGGCATAAAATAATTTTTTATTGGGTGGAATCAGCATAATTAAATTTCAATTAGGAGCCCAATAAAATAATTTTTGAAGGAAATAACATAATATAATGTTTAAAAACATTTGTGTAAGAAAAATCTTTCCCCGTAATAGATTTTCCAACCAAGGCTCGTGTAAGAAAATTGGATTGTATTATATAATTTTTTACTGGCTTTCTATGGAGTCGAATATCATTGAGAATACAACATCGAAGTTGAACCTGAGCCTATGAGGGTTGATGAATTTGATGAGGGCTGTACTATTTGTTGAAAAAATGAAAAGTATAGATCTGAGATTAAAATCCATGATGACCCTCCCCACTGATGAAGCTCCAATCACATATTAGATCATTCTTCTTTGTGAACTATGATCTGGTGAGTGATGAAGGATAAAGCCGAATCTTCCTTGAGAATACAAGGACAACTAGATATCAAACGAAGATAGTTCCTCTAGTAGAGAAGCTGAGTATGAACCTATATTGAAGAAAATAGTGTTGTCACCTATTGGATAATAAACATGTTTTTTCTTTGTAATGTGCATACTATAGAACCCCAGGATGCCCTGAGAGGGGACAGGTGAATCAAGGTATCAAATTTTTATTTTAAAGTGACAGATCTTGTTCTCACATTAGTAGTAATGTGTTAAACTGTATGATGTATATGAAAAATAAATAAATAAACACATGCAAAGAGACCACACAACACTTTTACTTGGTTTACCATAAAGGGATACGTCCAATGAGCATACATTGGCAGTGTGTTGGACATACCAAAATCTAATAATCTTTACTAGTTGTGGAGAACAAGAGTTTGGTCATAGTCACAGTTTTCTAGGCACACTTCCCTTACAATAATTCAGGGATAGCTCACTGCATCCCTCAGAACACTTCCGTCAACTATCCCTTTATCACTATCATGGGAGATGAATTACTTAGTTTATTGACTTGAGGGTCTCTTCAACAGATTTTCATTGAAGTATTTGTCTCAGTCCATCATGAGTCACTGATTTCATCAATATCCTAAAGAGATGAACTTGAAAGCACTGGTCACACAAACTGGATATTCAAAAGCCTGTCAAAAGCATAACACCACACTTGCGTGCAATACCTCAACTTGAGCGCAAGATTTGGGAATTGTTGTGAAAGATGACTTTTTCACAACCCCTACTTTTTCCAAAAACCTTATCTTTCCTGCAACTACACTAAAGAGTTCACTTGGTCTTATCAGAAAAAGTAAAACCTTCCGTGAAAGATTAACTTGCTGTAATTCTTTCACGTGCAAATCTTTCACACGGAAGAGCGACCAGATTTTTGTTGGAAAATTCCTAAGTATTCCATAGGGGTAGCCACCTATTTATAGTCCATGATGACCCTACATGCACGTTTTTGATGCGTCTTTGTCGTTGTGAACAAGATTCTTCCTGAACATGCAAAACCTTTTTCGACATCGCATTGGGCGCGTAAGATTCTTCTATGTTACATCATCTTTCTCACACATTTAAGACTTGCGTGCACTTTTTGCCTATGAAATATTGTGACATTTTGATCTAAAATTAGGTCTTGCACCCAACTTTCTAAACAACCATTAAACTTGCGTACAACTCCCTTTTCCAAACACACATTTCTCCATTTTCTGATTTTCAGGCCCAAAAATTTGGCAAACACTGGGAAATGACGCCACTTTCAATACCATTGTTCACTTGAACAGTATGATACCTTTATTGGAAAACATTATGAACTTATAATGAGGATTGAAAAAAAACACAAACCATACACCATTTTCAGCATAGAACGACCATGGTTCCAAAACCTACCTCCACTATTGGAATGGAGGCATGATGATTTCAAACTTGGGTAGCTTGAAATGTGTGTAGTTGGAGGTTTGTGTGGCACCTAATGCAACCCAACTGTGGACCTTTTATTTTTGCTTTGTCTGCATTTTTTTTAAGTTTTATCCCTATATATAGGGTTTTGTGTAAGTGTTTCATGATCACATAAGTGAGAATAAATGCAACCCGATGCTGCTGTTATATTTTGTTTTTGCTATTTTATTTAAAAATCACCTCTAGTGATCAGCATTCATGTTTTCTGTTATGAGATCCTCCTTAAATGGTATCAAAGGAATTTTTAATTTAAGTTGTGTTAAGATATGGGTATGTGAGATCTGCTACCATAATCATTTGAATCTTTGAAATAAAGAAGATGATGAATAGGAGTTCATCTGTTACCATCTTTTAATCCCCACTTTCATTTATGCTTTCCCCATTTGTGAAAAAATAAAACTATGGAACCTTGGAAATCCTGTTGTTCATTATCTCTATTTTACCCATCACTCTTACCAATTGTCAAAGGGTATTTTTTTGTCTCCCCACACATTTTCCATTCCATAAAATGAAATAAAAAAATTCATGACCTTTTTTGGGAATCCCCCACGTCATTTCTTTATATATAAAAAATTACCTCAATTTCATCCATACCCCTATCAAGAATCCTCTCTTTCATACAGATACAATAAGAAAATATCCATTTGTATTCTAAAAATTTATATTTGGTAGTCTTTACATAAAAAAAAATTAGTCCACCTATCTATTTTTTTCCAAACTACACTGCTAAAACAAAAATATATAGAGGTTTTCAATTTCAAAAAAAAATATTATTTTGTCCTTCCAGATATATGGATATACATTTTTCCCCATAAAAAATAGTTTTTCACCATGGTGAATGAATTTTCACAAGTTCTGATCCTGAATTTGATGAAGAGAAATTATGATAATTGGTGCATCCAAATGCAAGTTCTTAGCACCCAAGATTTCATGGACATAATAGAGGATGGATAAAACAAACTAGAATTCAAATGAGTAGAGTTTTATCTTTAGGATGTTCAAAGGACCACTATTTAGGTAGAACGAAAGTGGGACTGCATGGAGAAATCCTACATTTATTAAGGCCTTGACAAAGAAACTTTCAAAATAATTTCTTCATCAAAACCATCAAATGAGATCTTGGATACTCTTCGCAAAGCATTCCAAGGCGCTGAAAAGGTGAGGTGGATTCAGGTTCAATATCTATGAGGTGATTTCGAATCCCTATTTATGAAATATTATGAAACTGTTGTTGAGTATTAAACTTGTGTAATGGTTGTGGTAATCAAATTGCGAAGAAATGGGGAAAAATATTTCTAACATGTGGGTATGTGAGAAATTTTTGGTGATCACTTGATCCAAAAATTGATTACATAGTCATTTCCCTAAAAGAAACAAAGGACCTATAGATGATATCTATCTAAGAACTTGTGGGATCTCTACAAGACCATGAACTGAAGGTAAACTATCTGAGTGAAATGAATGGAGTGGATTATTCCCTTAAATCCAAGTTATATCTTAGGAATTCTAAAAAGGAGAAAGGGGGGACATATCAAAGAACCTGAGGAATAGGATTCTATGGACAAAATTTTGATCCAAGAAGAGGAGAACGAGGTGGAAAATCCCAATTCAAGGAGGTCATGAATATCAAAACTATACTCCACTAGAACATGGATGAGGAAGAAGGGGAGGATTCAACAATTGTCAACTGGACAAAAGAAATATTCAATAATATAATTTCCAAAAATAAGGACATTTTAGTAATGAATGTTGGTATAATAATCCAATAGTTAATGATACTGAGGAGTTACATATCATCGAATAAAGATATACCTTTGGTTAGTCCCATGTTTTTATGGAACAATCATCAATACAAAATCAAGGTATGTGGTATCTTGACTCTAGAGCTAGAAACCACATGATAGAGAATAATCACTTGTTGATGAACCTAGATGAGAGGGTTTGAGGAGATATTTCATTTGGAAATCTCTCAATAGTATTTTTTTATTGAAGAGGAGATATTCGATTAAACAAAAAGACAAAAATCATACCTTTATCTCTAACGTCTACTATGTACCTGACATGAAGAACAAAATTTTTAGTGTTTGACCATTGGTGGAAAAAGGATTTCGCATAAGCCTTCAAAATAAGAAAATGGTGATTGTTGATGAAAAAGAAAGTCTAATCACAAAAGTACCAATGGTGAAGAACTTCATGTTTCTGCTTATGATCCAACTTGGCATACCATAGTGTTTGATGATGGTACATGATGATAAATATTGGCTATGGAATATCAGGTTCAAGAATTTAAATGTTAAAATTTTAAGATTATTAGGAATAAAGAAGATGGTGAGTGGGATTCTTATCATTCGAAACCTGAATAAAATATCTGAAAATTTTGTTCTAAGAAAAAAACATATAAACATATTTTCAATGAATGCCAACTGAAAAGTTGTAGCACTATTGGATCTTGTTCACGCTGATGTGTGCGGTATATTGAATCCAAAATCAGATGGAAAAAGAATGTATTTTCTGATCTTTATTGAAAATTATAGTAGGAAAACATGGATATAGTTTCTCAAGATGAAGTCATAAGTATTTGGCGTCTTCAAAGAATTCAAGGAAATGATGTAAAATCCAAACAAAATGGAATTCAGCACCATCTAATTTCATCTTACACACCCCTACTCAATGGAGTAGCTAAAAGGAAAAATCACACTATTCTCAACATGGAAAAAATAATGTTGAAAGAAAAAGAAGTTCCCATGACTTTCTAGGATGAAGCGGCTTTGTGTGCAGTATACCTACTCAATAGATTCCCAACCAAAAATCTTCATGTAAAGATGCCTCATGAAGCATGGATTACTCACAAGCCATGTGTGAGTCATCTTAGAGTTTTTGGTTTCATTTCCTATGTCAGGATCTTAGATAGAAAATGAACAAAGCTTGAGGATAAAGGAGTAAAGTGTGTCCTTGTGGAATATGGAGACCAGGAAATGGGATATCTATTTCATAATCCCATCACCAAGAAGATTATATTCATCCAAGATTTTATCTTTGATGAAAATGTGACATGGAGTTTTAATCAAGATGATTATTCGAGAGAGGAATGACTCACTATATAATATGAATAAATCATTTAAAAATAACATTGTAGGAACATGGAATTGAAGAACCACTGACTTTGTCACCACTTACTCCTATATCTAAAGATATTTAATGATAAATTTATCATATACTCCCCCAAAACATTCAAAGCCTTGAAAATATATATAATATAATGGAAGTAGTGGAGGAGTATATAAATTTTTATTCTCACTTAGTGATTTCCATTCTAGTTAGCTTCGAGGAAGCTAAAAATAATGACATGTGGAAGAATGTTATAGATGAGGAAATTCATTCCATTGATTCCATTGAAGGATACCAGAAAAAGGTAGGCTTTGACTATGGTGAAGTCATTTTATCAGTTGGTTAGCCACCCAGATATGATGTGAAATCATTGGTCGTAAGGAAAACATGTTTAAGGGGGTATGTTGGATAATAAACATATTTTTATTTGTTTTGTGCCTACCTCTATTGTTGGAATGGAGGCATGAAGATTTTATACTTGGGTATCTTGGCGTGTGTAGATTTGAAGGTTTGGGCGGAACCTACTACAACATAACTTTGGACCTTTGATTTTTTCTTTGTTTCCCATCTATTTTTTTGTAAGTTGTATCCCTATAAATAGGGTTTGATGTGAGCGTTGTATGATCATCCAAGTGAGAAGAAATAAAACCTAGAATTTATGCTATATTTTGTTCCTTGTATTTTATTTGGTGATCTCCTCCAGTGATCATCATCCATTTTTGACACTGCGAGATCCTCCTTGATCACCGAGATCCCGAGTCGTGGTGACATTCTTTATTAAAAAAATATTATAAGAAGTGCTTTGAGGACTATTCAATGATGTTCCGGGATCGATGACTCTAACCTTGTTGGATGAATTTTGGAATTCATCTTCAATTAATATAAATCAAGAAGACTTCGTTGAATCTAACCAAAGTTGAAGTTTAATTCACCTAATTTATAATGAGTTTGAACTCCATTGAAAAAGAACAGTGGCTGAAATAGAGTTTGGATTAAAGAATATGGAATCAATATTTTAACAAGATTTTTGAAGTCTGATTGAATCCATTGCCACTATCCCTACCATTTTTATGAAGTATATTGAAGACATTATCAATTGAGAGGGTTTTCTAGTTCTGTCCAATGAATATTTGTGTCGACCAAGCACTGTTGATTGAATAGAACACCTGATCCAGCCAAAGTCAGATATGGTGATTCAATACGAACAATGTGCGATGGGTTGTTTTCTCAAATAAATTGATGACACCATTGAAGTCACTGAACATGAGTATAAAAGATGAACATCAAAATTTGAATGAATCTATCAACACTATTCATAGGGAGATGACAACAGGCTAGATCTGTGTTCATATCTAGAGATACAGAACCAAGGTAGATTGATCATTTGAATATGAATATGTGAACATGATAAATGAATGTCTCCTTTGAGGAATAAAATAAAGATATTTTAAGATCCACCGGGGATAAAGAGGGAATGTCTCCATCCAAGGCTTACGAATCAGACCAAAGATCGAATGAGTTTTCCAAGGATGACCAAAACCCAAATATAGGATAAGAACTTCTGATTTCATTTTAATGCGATGGAACTCTTCATAAGGATTTAATATTTTAATGGATGAGGATGAACTATCACTAACCTTGAGCCAAATATTCCTACAGAAGATGAGGATTATTTGAACTACAACCATGCCAGTTGAATTAGATTCAAGGTCTTGATTTTATCCAAGATTTTTTTTATTAAATTGAATCAGATTGGAGTTTTTCTCAAACTGCTGGTGAAACTGAATGGTGTTGAATACACCCTTTGTAGTTCTCAACAATTCGGGATGTTAATCGAAGTAGTTTTGGATTATTTAGGGTCATATGTCAAAGTGTACCAAGGATGATAATTAGTGGAATTTTGTGTGAAGATTGAGTTTGTTGGTTGTCATCATCAAGCTTTGTTTATGCATTCTCAATTAGTTAAATCTTAGTAGAAGGTGGTTGATGGGTGATGATTTAATTTAATAGGTAATCATAGAGGAAGTGCATGATTTATGTATTTAAAATAATAAATTCATTCCAATTCATCTATTAAACAATTTCATTGTGTGACATTCTTGATCACAATTGGGTATCGGTATGGGTTCACTTGGATTTATGTGAAGAAAATGCAATAGAAACCCAACACATATTATATATTATTATGAAAAAAACAAAGAACATACAAACAAAGAATACAGAGTAAAAAAACCATGAATGTAGACTAGAGAAACAATCTAAGAATAGGGACCTCATCACTCTAGATCTAGTGATGAAACCTGGCTTGAAGAATAAAATGTTCTCCCTCAAATTGGACGGACTCATACACGCCAACCCCAAACCCCGACCGAGAAGTAGAAGAGGAGGATACAACACATAATACAAATAAAAAATAAATACATCCTTAAAAATACACTGGACTACACCAAGAACCTGAGAATGGGGATAGAGAACACTATTGTGTTGAGAACTACTTTATGGATGTAATTCGAAAAACACTCGTAAGAGGAGAAGTCTCCACCGGAGATGATGACCAGACTAGGGGTTGTGAATGTGTTGAAGTAGAGTACCGTGAGGATCCTAATCTCTCTCAAACTCTCTCTAAACTCTCTAGATGAATATGGGTAGATGAAGAACCAACCTTTCACCAAAAAATATGGATTTTTTGAGAAATAATAATATCACAACAAAAGTCAAGGTGATACGGATGACTGAGGTGAAAACCTGATAGGCGTTGCAGGAAAGGCGGGATGCGTGGATGGTGGAGGGAGAGTGGAACAAACATAAAGGTAGGATGGTGAAACTCACGGCCGATTGTTTCCTATCGACCGGTCAAAGTTCCGGTGCTCTGCTAATGTGTATAGCAGCACTCGGGTCGAATCCTCGGCGATGGTACTTCGTAATAGTCGATTGTTTTTAGTTGATTGTATTTTGATTGGGGGGGGGGGGTTTGTTTGCAGAGCTTAATTTAAATGTTTAACGAATGATGTTTGATTTACCAAATTGATAAATATTGGGGTGAGTTCATCATTAGGTTAGTTAAGCTTGTGATATCCTAGAGCTTTGCTTTATATTGCATTTAAATTAACACCCATGTCACAAGATGATGTTGATTAGAATTCCTAAGTGTTAAGGCTTTAATCCAGGCCTTAAATTAACTTAGGGTTCTAATCTTGATCAAATATTGTTTATGTTAGTGTATTTATGGTTCCAATAATCCATGGAAACCACACGTTAAACAAATCAAGTCATTAATCCATGACATGCTAAGTCCAACATACACAATGTTAATTCAACGAATACTCATCGAGCAAAAGCTCTCAATCGCTTAACATACCTAAATTAAAACTCACCTCAATGATAAATTTACTCAGCCATTATGATGTTTATTAATCTGGTAATATATGTTTATGGTGATGAATTATAAAGAGAAGAAAAAGAAAGGGATTAGAAAAGAGTGGTACGCTGTCACACACACACGAACGATGATGATAATTAAAAACGGATTTTCGATTGAATGAGGAAGCAAAAGAAGGGAAGGGAATTCAACTGAATTTAAACTATTTTAGGAACATAAATATCAAACTACAGAATGTGGATGAGAATAAGAGATATTGAAGAAGTAACTTGCATTAAAACAGAATTACAAAGAAAGAGAATTACAAGATTACAAAAATGAAGAACACAAAAGTAAGTGAAAACAAAGAGAGGAGGAAAGGTCTCTCAAGTGAAAACTTGAGTATGTCAGGTCCTCCCAAGCCTTTGGCATGGCTTTTTTTGTGCCAATATGATATCCTCTCTTCTGAAATGCCAACCCCTCTCAAGGAGAGAAGGGGAGAGTATTTATAGCCCAAGGAGTGGACTGTTTGCATTCCCAATCTGTCCCTCCACTTGCATCGCCAATTTTGCTATTCAGACAGCCGAATATTCAAATATCTCCTTCTTCAAAGTTGTATATAATAACGTTTTCCGACTACTGTCAAAATATGGAGGCATTTGGACAAGTGGAGCCAACTTTATGGCGGTTTTATTAAACAAAGGTAAACTGTCCATTTTTATCCATGCTTTTTCGATGGCCAAAATGTGAATGGATTTTTGAACAGGAATATGCCTTCAAATCCGAATGACTTCTTCAACAAAGTCGGCCTCCTATATCTCCTATTTCACACTGAAAAATATCAGCTCGATTGGATGCTTACATCAGGAGATATGTCATGAATACTATACTGATTTTAATTCTCGGCCAGAATGGTGGTCTGGAATTCAAAGATTTATTTGGGCCCCTTGTACTTGGATTTGGGCCTTTAAATTTTTATACAAGATGAAATGTTGTGTCCCCCAAATTATGGTGGAGAGTTAATGTTTTTGGACTTCTGGATTAATCCCAGTAAATCAATCTTCAAGGCTGGTCCAGTTTGTTCACAGATTCTTTGGTCTTGTTTGTGAGGACCATATGACCCTTCTGGCAGAATTGGATCATGGTTCCTTCTAATGAAATGTTTTATATTGAAAGGATAATCCTACATTACATGAACCACACAATTTGGATCAGTATAGTGACAGTTATTATTAAAACATTAAGCTGACTCAATTGGACTACTTCTAAAAATGCTCAAAAATTATACTTAATATTAAAACATTAATATTTCACACAAATTATGCACATTTCATATAAAATAAGTAAAGGGGGAATATAATAAGTCATGAAAATATTAATAACATCAACTCCCCACACTTATATTTGCGCGTGTCCTTATGTGCAACAAATATAAAAACAAGACAAAATCATTTTCACTCACCAACAAATATTAAAATTTTGTTTTCTCCAATCAGGGGAGGTTTAGACTATTTCACTCATCCATATAGAATTCCATCACAAATTTGGTTCACAATAATGCATCAGAAACAATTCATTTTTTCATTTTCAAGGTTTGAATTGGAAAATGTAGGCACTCAAAACTTACTCCTCTCAAGATGATAAAAATGTATTTTAGGAGGTTCACTCATTCACCAACAAAAAGTGAAAATCAAGAGTTTGTAAGAGCTCTCAGCTTCCATTCCCAAATATAATGTGTACAAGAATCAAGAGGTCTTTTAAGGGGTTTTTCAGTGGCTATGGGACGGTAGGTATATAATGTCCAAAGGAAAAGAGGGGTTAAAAACACCAACATGGAAAAATCAATGCACATTTTTTTTGAAATTTGATTTGAAAGGAAATAGAAACACACATTTACAAGGGCATGAATATGTGATGAATGAAAAGTGAGGGAGATATAAAATGGAATAGGGTGAGATGATTGAATATGTACAACATGGAAGACTTCCAATAATGACACAATACAAGATGATTCAAGTGTTCTTTTTTTTCTCTTTTTTCTCTTTTTTTTCGAAAGTTGTGCTTGAAACAAGTCTCACAGTCATCTCCCAACCCATGTTTGATCTTCTCATGGAACTAATTTTAGTAGTTATAACACGATCAAAGGTTGATGATGAATGATTTTTGACCCACCCAAGACACAACCCATTCCTTTATTTTCATTTTTTTTAAATATAATTTTTTTTCATTTTTTTTGAACAATTTTCAATGAATTTTGTACAAATGAAAATTACACATAGACACCCCAAAGCTCACAGAATTACAACCTCTCCCCCACACTTTAATGGATGCTTGCCCTCAAGCATATGATTACACATTGGAAATCAATGAAAGTACGCCCAAAAATGAAGTCCATTCCCCCCACACTTAAATTTCAATAAATTGTACAATGAAAATCCATGAAGATATTGGGTGGGAAAAGGTATTAGGCTTGTAATGTGGCTATCAAAAGAAAGGTTTTCATAGGCTCAAAGGGGCTTTCAAAAGTAGGATCAATGTAAGGGTAACAGGAGGCTATTTGGCTATTCTGATTCTCATGTGGCTTAGAAAATGCCTCTATCATATTAATGCACACAAAAGATGGAAATTCAGCTCGAAGGTCCACAAACTCAAGACTCACAATCAGTGGTGAAGACACACAATGAAAAAGATGGCCATAGATGACCTTGGCATGAAGGCTAATGTTATTCCTCACGGTAGGGGAGAATCATTTTCCACCAAAAATTGTTCATTCAAAATGTTTGTTATTGACACAAAATTGTTTACCCAAGTTTGAGATAAAAATTCAATATATTTGAGTTTAAAACAAGCCTTTTGACTCCCCAAAATGGTTGGACAGAATTTCAATATTGGATGATTAGTAATTATGACACCCCCTTTTTTTTGTTAATTTTCATTTTTTTAATTAATTTTTTTTATAAATTTTTTATTTTTAATGACACATCCACACAAAAGAGAAAATAGAAAAAAGGTTGTGGAAGAATGTTGTAAAAAAAATGAGAGGGAGAGAGGAAGAAGAAGAAATAGAGAGAAGAAGAGAGGGAAGAGAGATTGAGGAGAGAGAGAGTTAAAGGGAAAGAGGTGCCCCCTGGTTTGGATTTGGTGGGTCGCCAACTCCATCTAGTGGTGGGTCGGCTAGAGAATTTGGGGATTCGGTGGAAGTCGAGGTGGTTCCAGGACAGTGGGAAGTTACCTGAAAAATAAAATTCATTATTCATCTAATGAAAATCTAAAAAGAAATTGAAATTTCATAAAAGTAAAAGAAAACATGGGTTGCCTCCCAAGAAGCGCTGCATTTATTTGTCTACAGCTGGACAATTGCAGTGGACTACCCATAGTCTGACGGTGGCCATCGTATTTTCTCAACTCTAGTGTGCTTCCAGAAAAACTTTTTCTTTGGGAGGCCTGATGATTCATTGGATAATTTCTTCCCATCCTTGTTGGTGTGCTTGCAATTCAATGGGGGTGGAAAGAGAATATGACTATCCTCCCTTTGGTCTTCAATGTGAGGAATGATTTTTTCCACAAAGTGATGATTTTCTATTCTTGGAAATTCAGGAAGATGTCTCAATTCTGATGGTTCATTTATGTAAGGTTCGGATAACACAAAAGTAGAGTATGAGATCCCAATTGTTTTTGACTCATTTATTTCATCACTTACCGATGTAGAGTAATGAGGATTAGTGGAGTCATAAGACTGAATAAAATTTTCAATATCCTTTACTTCAATATTGTTCGCCAAAGAATGGTCAATTTCAACCTCACCAGTGATCACTTTATTAATTAGGGTACAAACATCACAAACATCACTACCATCAGGACAATATAAACACATTGGTTCAAGGTTCACTTCACATATAACAGAATTTTCAGAATCATGGATAGGAAAGGATGAATGTGGGATAATCTGATCTGAATCAACAAATGAGCATTCTAGTTCATTTTTCTCAATACCATCCATGTTGGAGCATTGGAGGTCAGAGGTGAGATGGGATTCCAAAGAGT
This sequence comes from Viscum album, assembly GCA_963277665.1. Classification (NCBI taxonomy): domain Eukaryota; kingdom Viridiplantae; phylum Streptophyta; class Magnoliopsida; order Santalales; family Viscaceae; genus Viscum; species Viscum album. The sequence goes on from OY728148.1 coordinate 818,814,637, forward strand.
TTTCAAGATCCTTTAGATCAATGGAGTTTTCATTTGTAATGTCAACATCAATTTCACCATTAATCACTTGGTTAATGAGGATACAATATTCACAAACTCCTCTATTAGTAGAACAGGAAGAACATGATGGATTAGGATTCAACACACTCTCAGAGGGAGTTTCAGAAACATGGATTGAGAATGCAGAGTGATACTCAGATGGGTATCGCATGGCTTGGAAAATGTTGAACTTGACCAGTTGGTCACCGAATTCCATGGATAATATGCCAGCATGGACATCAATTTTGGTTTTAGATGTCATAAGGAATGATCTTCCTAGAATTAGGGGAGATCGAGAAGAGTTCGTCTCACCTTCCATGTCAAGGACATAGAAATCAGCTGGGAAGATAAGATCATTGACCCGAACAAGAACATCCTCAATTATCCCCTCAGGACTGGCAGTGCTTCGATTGGCTAATTAAATGACAACACCCGTTGGGTGAAAGGGACCAAGACCAAGGTTGGAGAAAATGGATTTGGGCATGACATTTATTGAGGCTCCAAGGTCTATGAGTGCATCATCAAAGTTGGAACTCCCTATTTGACATGGAACCGTGAAGGTCCCTGGATCTTTGCACTTCATGGGAATGGACTGTTGGGTTGAAACATTTTCAATGTTCCTAAGTTTCCTCTTATGGGTGCACAATTCCTTAAGAAACTTGGCATACTTAGGGATTTGTTCGATGGCATCTAAGAGGGGGATGTTCACTTCAACACGTCTAAACATGTCAAGCATTTCAGGATCAGGTTCAAAGGACTTCTTAGGCTTGGAGATGGCTTGAGGAAAAGGAATTGGGTTCCTTAGAGGAATGGAAGGAGGTGAAGGAGTGGATTCAAGTTCCTTTTCCAGCTTTTTGTTCTTTTCATTTTCTAGATCAACATCGAAAGTGGAGGTAGAGAAATCAGCATGGGTCATAGAAATTTGCTTTCCCGATCTAAGTGAAATTGCACTTACATTACCCTTAGGGTTGGGTAATGGTTGAGCTGGGAGTTGGGATGAATTGGATGGTTGTTGCTGGCTAAGGTGGGATGCAAGTTGACCTATTTGGGTTTCAATGTTCTTGAGGCTAGAACGGGTGAAGGAATAAAGATCCTCTACAATACTTTCCCATGGTTGTTTAGAAGAAGAGGCTTGTCCCAAATTGGGTTGGCCTTGATTTTGGTTCTTGGGAAAGCGATTGTATTGGGTGGGGAATTGGGAAGGCTCGTTAGGATAGTGGAATCCAGGAGGAGGATTGTTCCTTTGGGGTTGAGGAACAAAAGGATAAGGTTGATGGATGTTACCACCACTTTGACCATATTGGAACTGGTTTGGATTTTGATGAGGGAACTGAGGAGGATGAGAAATGGGATTACCATACCTCAGAGGTGGGTTAAAGGTAGAAGAGAAGGGCTCAGATTGGGGTTGGTTGAAGTTTCTAACAAACCGACCTGATTGTTGAGGGTTGAAGTTTCGCTGAGCATATGCTGCATTGAGCTCCATTGGACTAGATGAATCAGATGGATCATCTTGAAGTTGTGGACATGTGTCAGTCGGATGAGTTGGAGAGTTGAAGATTCCACAATTCTTGATAGGTCCAGGGAATAGTGACTGTGGAGAAGATGAGGTTGGGGCTTTGGTAGCCACCGCTAGTTGACGTACAAGACCTGTAAGTTCACTCATCCACTCAGTCATCTTGTTGGAATCTATGGATTGATTCTCTTGGGCTTGTTTCACTTGAGCATGTGCTCGAGTATGGAATTGCTGCGTATTTGCAGCCATGTTGCTTATGAGTTCTCGTGCAGCTACAGGGGTTTTGTCAACAAGAGCACCGCCACTTGCGGCATCAATGGGAGTTCGCTCCATAGCCAATAACCCCTCATAGAAGTATTGGATCAGGAGTTGGTCAGGTATTTGATGGTGTGGACAAGTTTCCACAAGCTTTTTGAACCTCTCCCAATACTCATGGAGTGATTCATTAGGGAATTGACGGATGCCGCTTATTTCCTTTCGGATAGAAGCTGTTCGGGAAGCGGGAAAGAACTTCTCAAGGAAAAGTCTCTTCATGTCAACCCATGAGTTTATGGAACCAGGTGGGAGGTAGTAGAGCCAAGACTTGGAAGAATCTGCTAGGGAAAAGGGGAAAGCTCTAAGCTTGATTTGTTCTTCAGAAACCCCTTGAGGCTTCATGGTAGAGCATACTACTTGGAACTCTTTAAGGTGAAGATGTGGATCCTCACCGGCTAGCCCGTGAAAATGAGGGAGAAGATGAATCAAACCCGATTTGAGTTCGAAGTCAGCTTGAATGTTTGGATATTGAATACCAAGAGGTTGGTAATTCATATCAGGGGCAGCAAGTTCTTTCAATGTTTGTTCCCTACGATTGGCCATATCTAATTCAATTGGTAGGGCAATCATTGGTTCTTGGGTGATTTGGTTATCCCTAATGGTCCTCCTAAGTCGATGAAGAGTTCTATCAATTTCAGGGTCAAACAAATCCGAGGGATTGTTTGGAAGGCTACGGGGCATTCAGAGAGATTTTGGAAGAAATAGGAAGACGGGTTTTTCTTTGTATTTTTTTCAGTTTATGATTTTTAAGAGGAAGACGGGTTTTTCTTTGTGATTTTTTTTCAATTTTTTTTTAAATTTTGTTTTTTTTTTTGGTTTTTTTGAAAATAACCAGAAACGAATGACTACTTAAAGCACCATCCCCGGCAACGGCGCCATTTGAAACGCACGGACGATTGTCGCCTATCGACCGGTCAAAGTTCCGGTGCTCTGCTAATGTTTATAGCAGCACTCGGGTCGAATCCTCGGCGATGGTACTTCATAATAGTTGATTGTTTTTAGTTGATTGTATTTTGATTGGGGGGGTTTGTTTGCAGAGCTTAATTGAAATGTTTAATTAATGATGTTTGATTTACCAAATTGATAAAGATTGGGGTGAGTTCATCATTAGGTTAGTTAAGCTTGTGATATCCTAGAGCTTTTCTTTATATTGCATTTAAATTAACACCCATGTCACAAGATGATGTTGATTAGAATTCCTAAGTGTAAAGGCTTTAATCCAGGCCTTAAATTAACTTAGGGTTCTAATCTTGATCAAATATTGTTTATGTTAGTGTATTTATGGTTCCAATAATCCATGGAAACCACACGTTAAACAAATCAAGTCATTAATCCATGACATGCTAAGTCCAACATACACAATGTTAATTCAACGAATACTCATCGAGCAAAAGCTCTCAATCGCTTAACATACCTAAATTAAAACTCACCCCAATGAGAAATTTACTCAGCCATTATGATGTTTATTAATCTGGTAATATATTTTTATGGTGATGAATTATAAAGAGAATAAAAAGAAAGGGATTAGAAAAGAGTGGTACGTTGACACACACACACGAACGATGATGATAATTAAAAACGGATTTTCGATTGAATGAGGAAGCAAAAGAAGGGAAGGGGATTCAACTGAATTTAAACTATTTTAGGAACATAAATATTAAACTACAGAAGGTGGATGAGAATAAGAGATATTGAAGAAGTAACTTGCATTAAAACAGAATTACAAAGAAAGAGAATTACAAGATTACAAAAATGAAGAACACAAAAGTAAGTGAAAACAAAGAGAGGAGGAAAGGTCTCTCAAGTGAAAACTTGAGTATGGCAGGTCCTCCCAAGCCTTTGTCAAGGCTTTGGTCGTTCCAATATGATATCCTCTCTTCTGAAATGCCAACCCCTCTCAAAGAGAGAAGGGGAGAGTATTTATAGCCCAAGGAGTGGACTGTTTGCATTCCCAATCTGTCCCTCCACTTGCATTGCCAATTTGGCTATTCAGACAGCCGAATCTTCAAATATCTCCTTCTTAAAAGTTGTAGATAATAAAGGTTTCCAACTACTTTCAAAATATGGAGGCATTTGGACAAGTGGAGCCAAAGTTATGGCGGTTTTATTAAACAAAGGTAAACTGTCCATTTCTATCCATGCGTTTTCGATGTCCAAAATGTGAATGGATTTTTGAACAGGAATATGCCTTTAAATACGAATGACTTATTCAACAAAGTCGTCCGCCTATATCTCCTCTTTCACACTGAAAAATATCAGCTCTATTGGATGCTTACATCAGGATATATGTCATGCATACTATACTGATTTTAATTTTCGGCCAGAATGGTGGGCTGGAATTCAAAGATTTATTTGGGCCCCTTGTACTTGGAGTTGGGCCTTGAAATTTTTATCCAAGATGAAATGTTGTGTCCCCCGAATTATGGTGGAGATGTAATGTTTTTGGACTTCTGGATTGATCCCAGTAAATCAATCTTCAAGGCTGGTCCAGTTTGTTCACAGATTCTTTGGTCTTGTTTGTGAGGACCATATGACCCTTCAAATGGAAGAATTGGATCATGGTTCATTCTAATGAAATGTTGTATATTGAAAGGATAATCCTAAAAAACAAGAACCACACAATTTGGATCAGTATAGTGACAGTTATTATTAAAACATTAAACTGACTCAATTGGACTACTTCTAAAAATGCTCAAAAATTATACTTAATATTAAAACATTAATATTTCACACAAATTATGCACATTTCATATAAAATAAGTAAAGGGGGAATACAATAAGTCATGAAAATATTAATAACATCAGATGGATGAACAAATTGTGACAAATCTTAAAAATGTGGAAGGCATATAATGAAAGGGTGGTAGTGGATAGGATCACCATGAAACACACAAACCATGATTAAGTGTCATCGAATAGAGGCTAATTAATGTCTATCAAGAATTGTCTCAGGCGGATCACCATAGTAGTAGTGCGCGGGGGGGGGGGGGGGGGGTTAGGTGGGCTAACTGATCAATGAATCAATAAAGAAGGACAAAAAGTAGCAGTGCACCATGGTCCAGAATGGATACCTGTTGTACCAACGACCTAAATGTGGGACAAATTAATAGATGATCTAACAGAGCATGGCACAAAAAACAAAAATGGAATTTTGCATAAAAATAAAAGATTAATTTTTTCATGGAACATAAAATAGTAATTTAATTTTTGAAAACCAAACAATAACAAATATACATATTTTCCAAATTAAAATGAAAACAAAATGCATATGGTGTTCTTACAGACAAACTACCCTTAACCTATCAGTAGTTTTGGTAGATTTTCATAAACCAAAAACCCTAAGTCTATCGAGTTATCACCCAACATGAATACCACTTAGCATTTGCTGGTAGTGGCACATGCTCAACCCATACTTCACATATTCTTCCAATAGACTATAAAATGCTTAGAAATTAAACTATCTAAGCATCAACATTAAAATGAGAGCTCACCTATTTTTACCTTTGTCTCCATTGTGAATGGAAACGCCCAAGAATACAAAAACCTGCAAATAGTACCTTCCTCGGGGAAAAATATAGTGAACATGTAATATAGAAAAAACTAAAATAATAATGAAAAAATAGTAAAGAAGTAGAAACAAAAACACTCAAGAACCATGAACCAAGAATCCAATAAGAAATTATCCACCTAATCCTGAACCATTTAGACCATCCCACAAAAAAAACTTTCACCCAATCGGGTTCCCCCACAAAGACAATTAGGGCCAGTACTAGGATCGCATGAAAAAACAACAAAGAACCTATACCTAGTTCTAATGAAGGGACTGCTAAAAAGGGATTAAATAACATCCAAAATGTTATACTTGGGGTATACCATATGGGATTGTACCATACTATCCTTATTTTTAAAATATGGATAGTACCTTTTTATGTGGTCGGTCTTGCCACACTCAAAAAACCAAAAATTATTAAACCGGTTCTTTTCATCCCAACCTTTCATTTTCATAGGACCCTTAGTATACATTAAATGAGGTTAACTTTTAACACTGTTAAATTATTCCTTCAAACCATGTGTTTGAAGATCACGAGACAACACAACAAACTTTACATCTTCTAAAGTAATAGAATCTCTACTATACATCATTGAATCATCAAATGAATTAATATAATTATCAAGAGAAGTTTAAATAATTAAATTTTGATCCTCATATTTAACCTCTATATCAATATTTGATAAATCTAGAATAAATTTATTGAACTCATCAATATGAACTCGCACAGAAGAGCTAGGATTCATTTTGAAGTTGTATAATTGTATCTTTTTATACAAATTCCCAAGAAAGGATTTGGTCATATAAAATTTTCCTGTTTAAGACAAATAGATTTATTAGTAGTTTCATTTGAAGCTTCATGAAAAAAATTGTCTCTGAAGGCTAAACAATTATTTTATGGATCCTTTTCTAGTATACTAGGGTTGAAATCAACTAAAGTAGTGGTGGACTGACCATCGGTAGAGACAATCATAACATATTTTTTATTACCATGTAAAGCATATGAAAGGCCATTATGAACTAACAAATCATGCATTTTAACTCTCCAAAGATTGAAATCATTTTCACCATCAAACATTTTGAATTAAAATTTAATAAACATTATTAAAATGATTATGGCACTGATACAACTTTTTGCGTATCGACATGGGTTCACTTAGAATTATATGAAGAAAATACAACAGAAATTATGAATCAATTTAACAAATCCAAAAGAATAGAAAAAAATGAAAGAAAAATAAAGAACGCAATTGATTTATGTGGTTCATACCTATTGGTCCTACCAAGAAAACCACGATATATTATTTTTTATTATGAAAAAGAAAAAAACATATACAAACGTAGAATACATAGTAAAGAAAACCAAATATGCAGACCATAGAAACTATTCGGGAATAGAGACCTCATCACTCCATAGCCATTGATGAAACCTTGCTCAAAGAAGGAAATGTTCTCCCTCGAACAGGATGGACTCATGCATGCCAACCCCAATCCCCGACCAAGAATTAGAAAAAGAGGATATAGTGTAGAATACAAAAAAATATACAACCTTACAAACACTCAAGCCTACACCAAGAACCTGACATGGTGGTGGAGAACACTTTTATGGATAAAAAAATCATGAATGATGTTGTTCGAACAAGACTCGTAAGAGGCGAAGTCTTAATCAAATCTAATAACCAGAACAAGGGGTTATGAATTCATCAAAGTAAGGTACTGCGGGAGATCCTTCTCTCTCTCAAACTCTCTCTCATCTCTCTGAAAAAATAGGAAAAGATGAAGAGCCAATCACACAACAAAAAATAATGAACTATAGAGTGGAAATAATATCACATAAAAAGTCAAGGCGATACGGGTGACTAAGGCAATATCCTAACAAGTGCTGCAGGTGAGGTGCAACATGTGGATGGCGAAGGGCGAGCAGAACAATTGCAAATGCAGACTTCCTGAACAGATCATGATAAATCTAGGACACATGTCAAGCATATAATTAAAGGGAGGAAACAAATAGGATCCCAAAGAATCACACATACCATGATTAAGTGTCATCATATAGAAGCTAATCAATAGCTAGCGGGAATCGTCTAAGGTGGATCACCATAGTAGCAGCATGGGGGGGGGCTAACTGATCAACGAATCAACCAAGTAGACATGCACCATAGTTTAGAAGTCATCCCATCTATTCTGATGACTCAAATGGATACCTGAATCATAGATGGTCCAGAAGAGTAGATCACAAAAAAATGATTTTTTTTATAAAAATTTTACATTTAGTATTCAATTGAACCTAAAACCGTATTTTAATTTTTGAAAACCTAAAGATAACAATCACAGTGGGAGAAATAGAGATTGGAGTATTCATTTGACATTTATATTTTATTATTATATGAAATTAAATTATGATAAGATAACATTCTTTTCATAAGACAGTGACATATGGATTGTGTTTTTTAAGATGACACCTATCGGGGGTAGTGATACTAACATGTGAGGTTAGATTATTTATGTTGGTGGAGTTAATTTAATTTTAAGGATAGACTTGATAATTTTAGAGGAGTGATAGGATAGAATTTATGACATGAAATGGAGATAATAGAATATTATAGAGAGTGGATTCTAGAAAAAATAGCTGGATCATGAGCAGTAACAATCCTAACTCAATTGCATCAGCTTGAGATTTAGGAAGAAGAAATTTTTGAAAGAGAAGATTCCTTTCACTTTTTCCTATTAATTTTTTTCTTGTTCTGACACTATAAAAAATCATTGTTTTTTAGTAGTTTACTAGAAATAGTTTTCATAACCTCAACAAAATAAATCCTGTAAAAAAATTATAATATATTGGCAGTTTAATCAAACCACCTCTTTTTTATTATTTTTAAAATTAGTGGTGGTTTAAGTTAAATCACTACTAAAAGTTTTAAAAAACCTAATTTCCTCCCCCTCCCTGAATCCCTCTAAAATACCCCAACCTCGACCCCTGACCTCCTACTCTCCCCTCCCTAGTGGCGGCGACCCTAAAACCGACCCCCCCCCCCCCCCCGACCTCCTCCTCTCTCCTCCCTAGTGGCAGAAACCCCTAACCCAACCTACTCCTATCCCCTCCCTAGTGGTGGAGACCCTCAATCCCCCACACCCCTCTGACCTACCTCCTCTTTGGCTGAGAATCACTCCTCCTTCGTTGTGTACGCTCCTGGTGCCCTCGCCCTAATTGTTTTCTACCACCCCATATTCTATGGAATTTTGATATTGAATGATTCCCCCACACTCTACTACTGTAGTATCATTCAACTTCCCCTACCCACTCTTCCCTCTCTTAACCAATTGATGTTTTTCCATCTCACCTCTCCCCTCAATCGCCCGATGATAATCTCCTCCCATCACTTCCACCCCGATGGTTTCGCTATCCACTTTGATGTCTGCTCGTTAACCCCTCAGTACCCGTATCTCCAATTGCCTGCTTTGAGATAGGTGAATGATCTAGATGATTGGATACATTTAGTAGTTTTTATAAATTAAGATTATTATATAACTATAATTAACTATTTTCCCCAAATTTCACAGAAAATATTTAATTTTTGTATTTTTTTTGTTTGCACCCTCAGTTTTGTAAGTGTACATAATACTCTCAATTAATTTCATTTAATTTCATAATTATTTTATTTTAATTTTTTCATTGTATAAATGAATAATCTATTTTTAAATCAATTGAATTTTTTATTTATAATTCAAACATATTCTTTTCAATTTTTTATTCTTCTTGTTTCTTAGTTTCATTTTTTTAAATGCATTTCCTCTATTTTTATCTATCAAACTTATTCTTCCATCATGTTTTCATACCTTTCTCAGAATTCCTTTTTATCTTCCACCAACTAAAGTTCCCCTCAGACTCCCCTTGAAGTTGATTGTGAATTATAGAACATGTAGTCTATGGAAGAATGTTCAGAGGTTTATTCCCTCCTCCAAGAAAGAAGTGAAGTCCTTATTTCTCAAGAAATGTTAATCCTGGATATTCTTATATGTTAAATATAATTAAGATAATTACTACATGGGATGACCATGATTATAAGAATTTGGTGCCCGGATACCCCACTAAATGGTTCCCTTGATTTTTTTAGATGAAACAAAAAATAAACCTAAGCACAAGTAGGAAAAATATAATTATTTATTCAAATTATTTATCATTTCTGAGTTAGAAAAAATATTAAATAAAAAAATTATTTCAATTTTAGTTATTATTCTGTTTTAATATAAATATTATTGTATAAGAGGGAAAATTTTTTAGTAAGAAAAAATTCATTATTTTACTCATACCATTTTCCTTTACAGTTGTTATGAAAGAGCCGATGATGAAGTTCAGTGATATTTAATTCTAATTGTACCTATTTGATTAAAGATTTATATCTTTATTTCTGAATTTATAGGGAGAATAAAATCCAATACCTATGGTTAAAATTTGGATTAATTTACCATAGAAAAACCTTAGTATTCCAAGGGTTTAGAAAATTTTTATATTATACAATTGAAAATTGATCAGTGGATGGTAGAATAAAATGTGAATGTCTTGATTATAAATTCAAGTGATGGTTGAATAAAAAAAAGTATATGAGAATTTGATATTGAAATAGTTACATGATCAATATGTACGTTGGATTTAGAATGGTGAATCAAATGTTATAGAAATTCAAAACAATGACAATACTATCAATAAAATAAAAAGTGACATGGAAGAAGAGAATTTAGTTTAAAATTTGTTAAATGATGCATTTGGTTTTTTAGAATACAATTTACAAGATTTTAATAGATTAACAAAACCTTCAGTTGATAATGAGCTGGTTGGTTTGGCTCAGAAATTTTGTTAAAAAAAATATTTTTATGAATTAGTTATAGATAGACAACAAGAACTGTATGAAGGGTGTGTCAATTATTCAAAGTTGTCTTTTCTACTTAATTTGTATCATATTAAGTGTCTCTATAGAATTGATGACAAAGAAAATTCCATGATTTTAGAGTTTCCTCATGATTCATTTAGTGAAACTATGCTCCCTACATCGTTCTATGAGATGAATAAATTCATCAAAAAACTTGGACTTGATTATATAAAGATACATGCACGTTCTAATGATTTCATGATTTTATAGGGAGAAGAGTCTGATAAAGAAGAATGCATAATATGCCATACAAGTAGATGGAAGTCAATGAATATTAATGAAATAATAAATCAATTCAACCCTAGGAAGAAACAGAAGAAGAAAACTCTTGCAATGGTATTGTGTTAATTTCCTCTAGAACCATGATTTCAATGATTATTCTTGTCGTTTAAGACTACATACGACATGAAGAGGCATGCTTAGGATAGTAAAATTGGATTTGTGAGACATCTAAAAGATTCAACATCATAGAGGTTGTTTGATTTTATATATCTAAATATTTATTAAGATCTAAGGAATAAACATTTGGGAATGGTTTTTGATGGTTTTAACCCTTTTGGTACATTAAGTACTAATTATAGAATTTAAATAGTTGTTTTGATCCCCTATAATATACCTCCATGGATTTGTATAAAGAATACGTCCTTCTTTATTTTGATGATTATTACTAGAAATAAAATTCCTGGAAATGACATTATTGTATACCTTTAACCTCTAGTCAAGGAATTGTGATAATTATGGGATGATGGCATGGAAACATATGAAAATTCAATGAGAAAACTATTAAAAATTCATGCTACTTTAATATGGAAAATTAGTGGCTTTCCTGGATTATGAAATTTATCTTGTTAGAACACTCACACTAGTTTGTCTTGTCCAATTTTTAATTTTTATTTTTAACCTCAATGATTACCTCATATAATAACATGGTGTTTTATGTGTCATCGTTGATTTCTTTATGCTTCTCATAAATTAAGGTTTAACAAGACTTGATTCAATGGAGATGTTGATATTATAAAGTCACTAAAGGTGTTATCTGGTTCGTAAATCTAGGGATAATTAATGAATCTCATTTAAGAATTTGGAAAATGTCATAAGTTTAAAGGAGGAAAGGGTGTGTGGTACAATTTCAAAAGATGATGGAACAAAAAAATGGAAGAAAAAGTGTATACTTTTTAAAACTTCTTTATTTGTAGCTTAATTTTATCTTCATAATCTTGACGTAATTCATATTGAGAAGAATGTTTGTGATAATTTAATTTTTATAGTGCATAATGAGTGGGGTAAATCAAAGGATCGCCTTAATGCTCATAAGGATTTGGAGTCAATGAATATAAAGAATGGTTTGTGGGAAAATGAGAATGGAAAATATTTTTCAACGATTTTTACAATGATAAATCATGAGAAAGACATATTCCTTGGAACTATAAAGAATGTAAAAAGTGCCAAATGGATATTCAAGTAACATTTCAAGTTGTGTTGACTTAAAACATCTAATGTTACACAAATTGAAAAGTCATGACTCACATATTTTGATGGAGCAGTTTTTGCCATCGGATTTGTGTAATACTTTACCTAAAAAAGTAACTATAGTTATAGTTGGGTATTGTACCCTTTTCGAAGATAATTGTAGAAAAACCTTAAATCCAACTAATTTGAAAAACTCTAAGAAATAATTGTTTTGAAATTATGTCATTTAGAGATGTTATTTCCCCCTTTATTCTTAACAGTAATGATTCATTTGCCTAGTCATTTAGTTGAAGAAGCTAAACTCGGTGGACCGGTACACTATCAATGGATGTATCCAATTGAGAGATATGTCGATATTATTTTTATTTTCATTAGTGAATTCGATTTTATCAAATCATTGTGATTTTTTTTAATATGTTTCTTATTTTTTTCATCAGGAACTTAGGTCTTTTGAAATCATATGTGAGGAATAAAGCTCGATCAAAAGGCTACATTGCTTAAGTTTAGATAGTTAAAGAGTACTTAACCTTCTGTTCTAGGTATTTTTATGGGATTAAGACTAGATTCAACCATGATGGATATGATAACAAAATCAACACTAATTCTCATTATGAAAATTAGTCATCGGTATTTCCAAATATTGGATGACCAATTAGAAAGGGTTTAAATTTTACACTGACTGAATTGGAGTTTCTACAAGCACATAGATATGTGATACACAATAGTGTTATTAAAGATCCATTTATTGAATAATTATGACTACAAAAAAATTGGTAAATAAGGGGTCAAGCTCGAAATAAGATGGAATTAATAAAAGATATTAATAAGAAGCTTGTTGAATAGTTATCCCATCATGTAATTACATACTCATATTCATATTATTGATGTGTAGTCATTTAGTTTATGTTAAAATTTAATCCTTATATCTTTTTTTAATAATTAATGTTGACAATTGAGATTAAATACTAAATGATTTTATGTTTTTGGTTTGAGGTCCTCTAAGGTAGGATAAGAGATGTTATTCCCACAGTATTCATGGATTTAGGATTCAAAAAATTTATCATGAATATGACTTGAAAACCCAAAATAGTGGGGTATTTACATTTGTATATGTGGGATACTATGGGAATATGAATGATATAATTGAATTAAACTATCATGGATAGTTCTCAATTTTTATATTGAAATTCAAGTGGGTCAACGTTGATATGGGTATAATGAAATATTCTTTACATTTTACTTCTATCAACTTCTCTTTCCTGATGGATTTTGTTTAGTGTGAAAATATTAATCCATTTGTCTTGGCTTTACAAGATAAGATGGTTTATTATGTGGATGATGAAATACCTGAATGTTTGAGTGTTTTTATACACTTAAATAAGAGATACTTATATGATATGGGCGATGAAGATCAATTGGTGCTTTGTGATAGTGAACCTCATTAACCACAATACATTGAACAATTTTTTCCTAACAACATTGAAACAATGGAACTTAAAAGTGAGGGTGAAAATAAATGACTTGTAATAATTGAGTTTGATAATAATGAAGATAATGAAGATATAGATAATTGAATGTATAAATTGGTAATGAAAATATATTACAATTTCTCAATGATAATTTTTCACACACATATACATTTTCTTAGTTTTATTTTTGAAAAAATATTTTAGTTTTGAATTTTTTTTACATTTACTATACCTTAACCATTTAAAATGTAGGAATACCGAGAACAAAAAAAATTAGGATCCTAGCCGATCAGTATCTCAGAGCACGCTACCACTATCATCATCTTTTGTGCATCCTAGTGATTCCATTTTACCTGAGATGACTAGCGAGCTAGCTGTTTCCTTATATGGCATTGGTAACTCACCTCCTAATTCACCTCCAGCAATGGAGCAATTGGTCACCCCTATATCTAGGGGATATTGTTGAGTTACCATTACTGGTATATATGTCATTTTTCAAAAAAAAATTATTAATTGTTTAATTCATTTTTCTAATAGATAAACACAACCATAGAAGGGATAAAAATATGAACATGGTAGATGTATGGGACATAAAGGAATTTACTATTATCATTCCATTTTATGAGTTTAGGGTGCCTATTTGTGATGTTGTTGGAATTCATGGGAAGATTCTTGAGTAACTTTCTTACGAGATGGTGAGATTTCCTATTAATCATAAAGACCATAAGCTTATTCCTACAACATGGAAAATTTATTTATTTGATAATAAATTAAAGGTAATATTAATTTAATATTCATTGATAACTAATTTAAAGGTCATGATTAAAATTTTGTAACATACTTAAATTTTTTTATGATTTTTATTTCTAGATGTTTTTTCATTTTGATGTCCTTGGCTCAATTTCACGCCCATGGGATTTGAAAATTTTGGGCAAGAAATGGAGAGATTTTAAATTGATATTATGTCATGAGTTTAATGATACTTCTCTGAGCTCACAAAAGATGTATAAGAAAGTGCCTGAAATCATTTCTCGTGAGCAATGAAAGCTCTTTGTCGATATCAACAGAGATGCATCTCATGAGGCAATTTTATATATTTAGTATCTTAATTCATAAACACCATAAAATTATAATTTTCATTAATTTTTCTATTTTTTGTAAGAATTCTCTAAAAAATACTTTGAATGATGAGAATAAATTCATTCCTCAAATAACTAGGTCACAACATTTTTCTATAAAAATAAAAAATTTTGGTTTTTATTTTATTGATTATTATTTATATCATTTTAGTATAACTCAAGGTTTTTTTATTAGTTGTTTATATATTTATTATAAAGGATAATGAATTAGGTCACTCTATTAGCCAAAAAAAGATATGGTTTAGTGTGTAAAGGAAACCTGATGACATTATTGTATGTGACCCTACCAAATACATTTGAGGAAGTACTTTTCCTTACCATTTCATATTATTTCATTAATATACAACGTAATAATGAAAAATATATTTAAAAAAACTAAAAATCCTTAAAAACAATTAAATGGGTTCATCTATATCGATAAACGATGCTAATTTGGCATCGTTTGATACATCTAGTCAGCCCCAATTAATTAGGTTTAAGTATTTTTTGTTGTTATAATATAATTTTCATTTTTATGTTTTTATAGTAATGAAAAAATAATAAATAGTAATGAAAATTTTATTAATTAGATAATATTACAAAGTTCATATATTTTAAAAAATAATTGTTGGTATTTTTTTATTAATAGGTTAAAATTCAAGAAGTATGGGTTGTGAACCCTTCACAGTCATCATCGGTTTCCCAAAATGATGAAGTTTGAATCATTTTAGGGAAGCAGCATCCTTGAAGTGTATAGGGTATGGGTTCTAGGACTACACCATAAACAATATTTGGTAGGGTGGCATCATCTGTTACTGCTACACCTAGTGGGGGTTTCAGTAGTGTCATTGATCAAGAATCACAAAAATAAATTGAAATATTAATAGAAAAAGTGAAAGAATAAGACTCTTATAGGAAAACACATGATCAATGGAAGACACAAATGGAAAATGCTTTAGTTTAAGTATTTTAATGGATGATTGACATGATCCCCAACGAAATTTCTAGCCTTATAGCTCATCCCACCGAGGTAAATTCTAAATTCCATAGATCATTCACACATTTGTAAAGAACACATACAACATCCATAAATAAAACTAAAATGACACTTTTATATCGAAAACATGTATTTAGAATCGTACCAACCATATATTGTGATGAATTAATGTGTGGTTGATTCCTACACATCAAAAAAGAATTATATATCATTGTCTATAAGTTTAAAATCAATATTATCTTGTTTTATCAGTTTTGGCTAGATAACAACTTAATAAATGTACAAAATCCTTTAAAAAGTGATGGGGGATAAAAACAAGGATAAATATGTCGTATTTCCTTGAAATTAGGGGATAATGACCGTAGATTGAATTGTGAAATGTATAAACCAACAACATGTCATTTTGAATGATGGTTTTCCCGTTATGGATGAAAACACGTTTTGGTGTTTTAAGACACTAAAATGTATGGGGAATGGTCAAAACCATAGAAAATGACCTCAAATTGATATCGAAACACGAGATAAACACCTCTGAGTTATTTTTGACATGTACACATTGATAGAATTTCAATATGATGTGTGGTGTGGTCGGAACGACTCAGTAACCACTTCATAAAGGTATAAAAGCCTTTAAAAACAAGTGTAGAAAAACCATGAAATAATGTCAGTTTTCCCTAAAGTAAAGGAAAAACTTCCGTATATTGAATTATGAAATTTAGGAAATAACGGAACATCATTCCTAATTAAAATTTTCCAGAGATGGTCGTAAACATATTTTTACTATTTTAAAACACTAAAATGTGTATAGAATGGTAAAAACCATAGAACAATACCTTGGATTGAAATGGAATCTTGATAAAACTACATATTTTTTATTTTTTATGTGTATACATAGACAACACATCAATCTAACTTGCGGTGTGGTCAGAATGACTTATTAACCACTTCTTAAAGGTTCAAAATCCATTAAAAACAAGTGTCAGGGGGGGTCAATACCAGGAAAACGATATCATATTTTCCTAAAATCAGGGGGAAAATACCACATATTGAATTTTGAAATTTAATAATCGACATCACATTATTTTGAATTACAGTTTTCCCGATATGACTACAGAAGTTTTTTTAGTGTTTTAATATGCTAAAACATGTATGGAACAGTAAAAACCATAGAAAAGAACCTTATATAGATGTGAAATAATTGGATAGCTACATATGAGTTATTTTTTATGTGTACACATAGAAAAAACGTCAATATGATGGGTGTTGTGGTTGGAATTACTTGGTAAACACTTCTTAAAGGTACCAAAGCCCATAAAAAAGTGTTGGAGGGTCAAAACCAGGAAAAAAAATGGAGGATTGCCCTGAAATTTGGGGAAATGGACATAGATTGAATTGTAAAATGTAGGAACTTATGGAACATAATTTTGAATTATAGTTTTCCTGGGATGACCGTAAAAGTCTTTTTAGTATTTTAAAACACTAAAACATGCATGGAATGGTCAAAACCATAGAAAATGACCTCAGATTGATGAAAAATCATTGGGAAACCACCACTGAGTTATTTTTGACATGTAAACATAGAAAACTCATTAATACGACATGTGGGGTGGTCAGAAGTACTTAGTAAACATGTCTTAAAGGTACAAAGCCTTTAAAAACAAGTTTCGGGGGGTCAAAACAAGAAAATAGAGATCGTATTTCTCTAAAATCCAGGGACAATGACTATAGATTGAATTGTGAAATATAGGAACTAAAGGCACATAATTATTAATTATAGCTTTCCTAGGATGACTGTAAATGTGTTTTTAGTGTTTTAAAACACTAAAACATGCAAAGAATGGTCAAAACCAAAGAAAATGACCTAATATTAACATTAAATAATTGGAAAACCACCACTAAGTTATTTTTTATGTGTATTCATAGAAAAAAAGTCAATATGACGTGCGGTGTGGTCGGAATTACTTGTTAAAAAATTCTAAAAATTACAAAAGACTTTAAAAACAAGTTTCAATGGGGGGAAAGAAAACAACATAGAATGGCCCTAAAATCAAGGGACAATGACTATAGATTGAATTTTGAAATGTAGGAACCAACAGAACATCATTTTGAATTATGGAGTTCCCGGGATTTCCATAAACGTGTTTTTAGTGTTTTAAAACACTAAAACATGTGTGTAATGGTCAAACCATATAAAATGACCTTATATTGATTTGAAATCATTGTAAAAACACTTTTGTGTTATTTTTAATGTGTACGCTTAGACAACACATCAATTTAACATGCAGGGTGGTCAGAATTATAGCATAAAAACTTCTTAAAAGTAAAAATACTTTAAAAAAAAATTCATGTGGTTAAAACCATAAAAACAATGTCTTATTTCCTAGAAATAAAGGGACAATGATCATAGATTGAATTTGGAAATGTAGGAACTCATAGAATGAATTCTAAATTATGGTTTTCTCGGGATGGTCGTAAACACATTTTTAGTGTTTTAAAACACTAAAACATTTGTGGAATGGTAAAAACCATAGAAAATGTCCCCATATTCACTTGAAATCATTGAAAACCTACCAATGAGTTATTTTTTATTTTTATTCATACAAAACATGTCAATTAAACATGTAGTGTGGTCGTAATTACTCGATAAACACTTCTTAAAGGCATAGAGGCCTTTAAAAACAAGTTTCAAGGGGGTAAAAACTAGGAAAATGATGTTCTATTTTCCTAAAATCATGGGATAATGACCATAGATTGAGTTTTGAAATGTAAGAACTGGAAAAACATTATTCAAAATTACAGTTTTCTCAGGATTTCTGTAAATGAGTTTTTAGTATTTTAAAACACCAAAACATGTATGGAATGGTCAAAACCCAAGAAAATGAACTTCATTTGACATGAAATCATTGGAAATACACTACTGAGTTATTTTTTATGTGTTTTCATAGATAAAATTTCAATTCGATGCATGGTGTGGTTGGAATTACTGGGTAAACACTTCTTAAATATACAAAACCCTTTAAACTTTTAAGTACCCATTTTTTCTATGAAAGACTTTGGAATAATACTGATGATATTCCAGAGCAGCGCCTTCAGACGGCGTGCAATTCTGAGCCCCGGTGTGGCAGGAATTAAATTTTCAGTACTTTCACACTGGACACGCCAAATAAATGGGATAACTCATAAACGGTGATCCAGATCAGAAACTTGAGTGTACGGATGGGTCCAGAATGGGGTGTTTACCCTAGGAACGACATAAAACATGTCAGCGCGGGGCTTTGGGACCCCTCGCTTGCTATCGGAACGTTAAATAGATAATTAAATTAATTAATTAATTTGTTTAATGGTTAAACTCAGGTATCTCTTAAACGGTAGCTCGGATTGGAAAACCGAGGGCACCTTTGAGTTCATAGCGTGCCTTTTACCCTAGAAGGTGTGTAACTTTTGCGGGTGTGGGCCTTCTGTGAAAAATGCCGCCAGGGGCATTTTCGTAATTTGGCGACCTCGAGCGTTGAGTTTATTAACTTTTGAACGAGGCCTTGGATTAAAATTCCAAGATAGCCATTGTGCTCGGAAGGTGGTGTTTACCCTAGGGGAGACTTAACCTCGACCCCACTGAGGGTTTCTAATGCGGGTTAAATTTAGGGGTTTAAGTTAATTAATATTTTAATTAATTTTCTTATTTAAACACTAATTCACCACCCCCCCTCCTCCCCTGGTTTCATTTCTCTAGAGGATGAAGGCAACCAAGGCAGACCGTTCCTCCTCCATCCTCTCCTCTCCAAGGTATTGCGGGCGACCGGCGGATCGTCGCGAAGCGACGGGCTACGCCCAAGAGGTAGGGTTCTTGCTTTGTATTTCAATTCCTACATCCCTCTTTTAATTGCTTATTTTGCGTCGAATCTCTGTCGAGTCTTTGAAAAAATCCCATAAACGCGTAGTAGATCTTATATGGTTTCAACGCCAATTTCGTATCGAAATTCCGAGCTCTGAGGTGATCGCAGATGTCCGCCGAAGGTGAGTGGGTTTTGGAATGTATTCCAACCCAAAACCAGAGTGTCTGGGGGGGGGGGTTCTGGTCGGTGTCGGTCACGGGGGTCCTCCGGGTGAGCAGGGAGCGCGACAGGCGAGCGGCCGGGGTTCGGGTTTTCAGCGGAGGTAGGCGCTGGCGTGCGGTGCGGCGCGGCAGGCCAAGGCGAGGCCGGTGTCGGTGAGGTCACCGGCGCGGCTCGAAGCAGCACACGAACAGAGGCAGGGCGAGCTGGGGGCTTCGGTTGTCGGTGCGGCAGGGGGCTCCAGGCTGAGGCGGCATCGGCCGAGCGAGCAGGGGGAGGCGGCCGGTTGAGCGGGAGCGCGGCCGGCGGGATCTCCGGTGGGGTCGTCCGGCAGGCGCAGGTCGCACGGGAGGAAGACCCGCGATCTACGGGTCTAGTCGAAGGAGACGACCTGGACTAGAGGGAAAAAAAGAAATAAAAATTAAAATAGAATTTTAAATTAAGTTTATAATAATAATAATAATAATATTATTATTATTATGAAAATGGTTTATATTTAATAAATCATAAACCGAGAGTCGGTTTCGCGAACCGTCTGTGGCGGCACATGCCTCAGAATGAGAGGAATATTTTGAGATGGTTTCGATGAATTTTAATTCCCGAAATGAGGGGCTCGGGGGCACGACATGACCGTTAAGTGGACAAGCGTTTTTTCGGGAATCTTGTTTTGGATGGCGCGGACACATCCGATGTCCGAATTGAGCGCCGTCAGTGGCATTGCGGCCCTGGCATTGAGCTGGAGTTTTCCAGTGTGGTTTCGGG
The DNA here is from genome assembly GCA_963277665.1 of Viscum album. Classification (NCBI taxonomy): domain Eukaryota; kingdom Viridiplantae; phylum Streptophyta; class Magnoliopsida; order Santalales; family Viscaceae; genus Viscum; species Viscum album. The sequence continues at coordinate 818,834,850 of OY728148.1, forward strand.
TGTTGAAGCCAGAGTTGATATGTGGGCCCCATAGCCCGTCTTTTGAGTTGTGTGTAGCGTTAGGTAACTTTTCCATCGGACTTCTGTTCGGGGCGTACGAGTTGTAAATTATGAGTGTTTTTTCAAGGGCATTGCAATGGCGCAATCCACCCGCCTTAATTTTGCATGCTGGTGTGGGCCCCGCGGGGGAGCCGTTTTGGGAGTTGGCGGTGATTTCCAGTTTTATCACCGGGTGTCTGTTTTGGACAAGTGAATAGTCCATCTTGTGTACTTTTTTGAGAGGATCACAACGGTGTGATCTGTTCGTGGCGCTTCGGGATCAGGATGCAGGTCCAACGTAGCACCGCTCATGTGCGGTGCGCCAGAATGCATCTTTTTCTCCGGATATCCGTTGCACTCAAGTGAGAAGTCGTTTTGAAGTGTTTTCCCGAGGGGATCACAATGGTGCGATGTGCCTGACTGTTTTCGGGGCCAAGGATCGGGATCACGGGACGTCGTTTGGGCGTAAGGCGGTGTTGGTGACTTTTTTGTCGGATATCTATTGGAGGTGATTATGTAGTTGATCTCGTGAGTTTTTTCGTGAGGATTACAACGGTGTAATCTTTTCAAGCGAGCGGAGACTCTTGCACGATCTTATTAAATGTGGAATTATAAAAGGTGTACCGGTGGTGGTTCTTCTTGCGGTGTTTGTAGGGAACCCTTGACGTGTGATCGCGTTCACTCATGGGAGAGTGATGTTGGTGTTTAAAGAGATGTGGTTGGCCGTGACTTAGCCGTTGAGGTGACAAGTTGTAGTTGTTACGTTTACGCCTTCGCGTTGATGAGGGGTGTCATGTTCACGTTAGACTTTTGGCTAGATATGTGGTATACTCTAGGAGTATACGGGAACGCTGGGAGGTACATGTAGATGTTGGTACCTGAGAACGTATGTGCTCTTGGTTGGGGTTGACTCGGGGCCACACGTCATGTGGGACCAATGTGCGTGTCGTGTTCTGCTTTATGTACTTTTGACCTCTCGCGATGTAGAGGGTTCCTCGGTTCTTGTTTGTTGACCAGTAGGGTTGAGTTTTCCCCTGGTTTCACTCTCATTTTCTGACCACTAGGGCTGAGTTTTCCCCTGGTTCTGTTCTCATTTGTTGACCAACAGGGTTGAGTTTCCCCCTGGTCTTCTTCATGATGGTTTCAACCAGCAGGGTTGAGTGGTTTTCCCCTGGTTCTATTCTCGATGGTTTGGCCGGAAGAGGTGGTTCATGTTCCCTGGTAGAGTTCTTGTGGAGTCGGTGTGACCAACACTTTACGCGGCCACTGATCCTCCACCCAGGAGGTTGTTTCTAGCAGGGCTGGGTAGGCGTTTGTTTCCAACTGGGATGGCCAGAGCAGTACCATTCAGCAGGGATGGCCAGTGGGTTACCATCCAGCAGGGATGGCCAGTATAGCGGTGTTCACCGACCAGTACCATCCAGATGGGATGGCCAGAGTGGTTCCGGGTTTACCTCCAGTTGGGCTAGGAAGTGGTCCTCGATGCTGAGTTTACCTCTAGCTGGGCTGGGAAGTGGTCCCCAATGACGGTTCTGAGCCTCCCTCCAGTGGATTACCCTTTTACAGGATTGGGCATTAGGACTCATCGATGACTTTAGCCAGGTTTCCCTCCAATGGATTACCCTTTTACGGGACTGGGTAGTGTGGCACCTGTCGACTCTTACCGGGTCTCCCTCTAGTGGGAACCCATCGACTTCCAGGGATTACCCTCCAGCGGGGCTGGGCTGGGGGACGCCTATCGACTTTGAGGAGACCTTTCGACTGCGGGGCAGTGACGTGGTGTGGTTTGATGTTCCCCCAGAACTCTCAAGTACGAGGGGTGCTTTCCCCACCTAAATGTGTCCTTGTGACGCGACCTAAAACCATGAGGGCGAGTTAGTGTCATCCAAAGTGGATAGTGTCAAGGTGTAGTGATTTGAGCCCCTTGAATAGAAATTCGGGGCAGACGTGCGGGATGCTGGGCATCGATGGTGTTTACTTTTGGGACTGTTGGAGACTCACTTTCTTGGGCTGAGCTACGGGATGGAGATCCCCTTAAGACATTGTTTGGGCTTCTTGTTGAGAATATGTATACGTATATACCTTGTTCTAGTACCCACTTCTTGGGTTTGGTTACTCTCCTTCCAAGAGAGGCGAAGACGCGCGAGGTATGCCACGTGCTTTCCGTGTATAGCTTCTCATGGTTGGACGAGTCTACTCTCCTACTATAGGTAGTGTAGACTCGACAGGAAGTTCATCTTCTCACTATTTCCAGCTCCTTGTGTCTGGACGAGTCTACCTTATTTCCGCTTGTTGGGTTGAGCAGGACTCTCTACTGTTACTCTTACTACACTCTCAGTTATACTCCTCTACTTTACCTATTCGATCTACTGTTCACCCTTCAGTAACTCCTTTTTTTCTCCCTCAAGCCTTCGGGGTATCCTACTGAGTATTTTTATACTCACCCCTGATTGGGCTTTGCCCGCACTTGATGTGCCCTTGCAGACGACGGACAGGTTGGTCGTGACTTCAGTGGAGCTTAGGAGTTCAGGAGATTGTACGGCGTGCGGTGGTCATATTCAGGTTCCAGTTTGGGGACCCTTCCAGTTGTTTACTTTTGTTTACATGTTGCCGGGTTGTGGCACTTTTTTGGTTGGGTGTGTGTTTTTCCCCTTTTCTTTTCATTTTACCTTCAGCACTTGCTTTTCACCATTATAGGTCAATGCACATTGTGTTTTATTTATACAAGTTGGTAATTTTCTTTTCTTTTTACTCTGCACTTTTGCATTGAGTTTGATGCGTGTGTGTGTGTACAGGTACTCAGGCAAAGGCCTCCCCGAGTTGTTTAGCCTTCGACGCTTGTCTCCAGCCCCTGGCCTATGGAGGTGGGCTTGGGGTAGTTTAGGCTCAAGCCCAGGTCGGTTCGGGTCGTGATAAAGTGGTATCAAAGGTGGTTCGTTCCTTGGGACGTTGTTCGGATGTCCCTAAAAAGAATTCATTGGGATTTAGGGAAACAGTGTTAACGTGTCTCGAGAGCGGCTCTTAGGCCAGGGAGTCCAGTGATGGTGTAGAGGCTGACATATCCATTCACCAGGACCCTAATAACCCGCTTGTTGACTCGTCATGCTGAGACACTCGTTGCAGGGATAACCCTCCAGCGGGGTGGGCAGGGGGTCGCCTGTCGACTTTGAGGAGACCTCTCAACTGCAGGGCAGTGATGAGGTGTGGTTGGACGTTCCCCCAAAACTCTCAAGTACGAGGGGCGCTTTCCCCACCGAGACGCGTCCTTATGATGCGACCTAAAACCATGCGGGCGAGTCAGTGCTAGCCAAAGCAGATAGTGTCAAGGTGCATTTATTTGAGCCCCTTAACTTGCAGTTCGGGGTAGACGTGCGGGATGCTTGGCATAAATGGTGTTTACTTCTGGGACTGTTGGCGACTCACTTTCTTGGGCTGAGCTACGGGATGGAGATCCTCTTACGACCTTGTTCGGGCTTCTTGTTGAGCATATCTATACGTATATACCTAGTTATATTACCCAATTCTTGGGTTTGGTTACTCTCCTTCCAGGAGAGGCGAAGACGTGCGGAGTATGCGACGTGCTTTCTGTGTCTAGCTTCTCGTGGTTGGATGAGTCTACTCTCTTGCTGTAGGTAGTGAATACTCGACAAGAAGTTCATCTTCTCACCATTTCTAGCTCCTTGTGTCTGGATGAGTCTACCTTCTTTCCTCTTGTTGGGTTGAGTTGGACTCTCTACTATTACTCTTAGTGCACTCTCGGTTGTACTCCTCTACTTTCCCTATTCGATCTACTGCTCACCCTTTGGTACTGCCTTTGTTTCTCCCTCGATCTTTCGGGGTATCCTACTGAGTATTTTTATAATCACCCCTGCTTGGGCTTTGCCCACACTTGGTGTGCCCTTGTAGATGACGGACAGGTTGGTCGTGAATTTAGTGGGGCTTAAGAGTTCAGGAGCTTGGACCGTGTGCGGTGGTCATAGTCAGGTTCCAGGTGGGGGACCCTTCCAGCTGTTTGCTTTTGTTTACATGTTTCCATGTTGTGGCACTTTTCTGGTTGGGCACGTGTTTTGACCCTTTTCTTTTCAGTTTACCTTCAGCACTTTCTTTTCACATTTAGTGGTCGATGCACATTGTGGTTTATTTACAGCAGTTGGTACTTTTCTTTTCTTTTTACTCTGTAATTTTTCATTGAGTGTACTACGTGTGTGTGTACAGATACTCAGGAAAAGGCCTCCCTAAGTTGTTTAGCCTTCGGTGCTTGTCTCCAGCCCCTGGACTATGGAGGCGGGCTTGGGGTAGTTGCGGCTCGAGCCTGGGTAGGGTCAGGTCGTGAAAGTCGCCCCATGAAAGTGACGACTCATTAAGAAACTGAGTCACCAGACCCCACCAATTCCAAGATGCTCCACAGAAAAGGTTGGCGGCCAAAGCAACCATAAGATCTATCATCGTCTGTACAAGCCTAAAAAGAAGAACCACTGTCTCAAGTCAAACCTCTTCTTCCTGAGGGTCTGGCTCACCACTGAACCTCAGTGGTCCCTGCCGTTGGAACTCACAGAGTTCGCTCAACCTGCGATCAAGCTCAGTCTGCTCTACTGAAGCTGTCTGCTACTCAACAGGTGGGGGTGCTGCTACCGGCCCACCCGGAGAAAGGGGCTCGCATGATGAGTCCTGGACTGTGGCCTCATAGCTCACAGGGTCATCGTCACGAACCAAAGCTGGTATCCTGGCTGGCTGTCTTCGCAGAAACATCCTGAATATTATCAAGGAGTTCCATGGTCAGATGATCATATATGTATATAATAGTCACAACAATGGGGAGCTGACTCAAGAAGGACAGTCAAAGACTCAATCCTATGTGATGCACAAACCAATTTCCCAGGTTTTGCTTTTCGAGGAAGAAAAGCTTGAAGGATGGAATGATGTAAGAACCCACTTTTTTCTATGAAAGACTTTGGAATAATCCTGATAATATTCCATAGCAGCGCCTTCAGACGGCGTGCAATTATCAGCCCCGGTGTGGCTGGAATTAAATTTTCAGTGCGTTCACACTGGACATGCCAAATAAATGGGATAACTCCTAAATGATGATCTCGGTCAGAAACCTGAGTGTACGGATGGGTCTGGAATGAGGTGTTTACCCTAAGAACAACATAAAACATGTCGGCGTGGGAATTTGGGACCCCTCGCTCACTATCGAAACGTTAAACGGATAATTAAATTAACTAATTTATTCGTTTAATGGTTAAACTCATGTATCTCATAAACAGTGGCTCAGATTGGAAAACTGAGGGCACCGTTGAGTTCGGAGTGTGCCGTTTACCCTAAAAGGGGTGTAACTTTTGCGGGCACGGGCCTTCTGTGAAGAATTCCTCCAGGGGAGTTTTCGTAATTTGGAGACCTCAGGAGTTGAGTTTATTAACTTTTTAACGAGGCCTCAGATTAAAATTCTGAGATCGCCGTTGTCCTCGGGAGGTGGTGTTTACCCTAGGGTAGACTTAACCACGACCCCATCGAGGGTTTCGAATGCGGGTTAAATTTGGGGGTTTAAGTTAATTAAAATTTTAATTAATTATCTTATTTAAACACTAACTCACCCCCCCCCCCTCCTCCCCTGGTTTCATTTCTCTGTAGGATGGTGGAAACCAAGGAAAACCTCTCCTCCTCCATCCTCTCCGCTCCAAGGTGTTGCGGGCGGTCGGTGGATCGTCGCAAAGTGATGGGCTATGCCCAAGAGGTAGGGTTCTTGCTTTGTATTTCAATTCCTACACCCCTCTTGAATTGCTTATTTTTCATCGAATCTTTGTCGAGTCTTTGAAAAAATCCCATAAATGCGTAGTAGATCTTATATGGTTTCTGACGCCTATTTCGGATAGAAATTCCGAGCTATGAGGTGATCGCAGAAGTCCGCCGAAGGTGAGCGGGTTTTGGAATGTTTTCTGGACAAAAACTAGAGTTTTCAGAGGGGGGGGGGGGGGTTCTGGTCGGTGCCGGTCAAAAGGGTCCTCCAGGCGAGCAAGGAGTGTGACAGGCGAGCGGTCAAGGTTCTGGTTTTCAGTGGAGGCAGGCGCTGGCGTGCGGTGCGGCGCAGCAGGCCAAGGCGAGGCTGGTGTCGGTGAGGTCGTCGGCGTGGCTCAGAGTAATGTGCAGACAGCGGCAGGGCAAGATGGGGGCTTTAGCTATTGGCGCGGCAGGGGGCTCCAGGCTGAGGCGGCGTCGGCCGAGCGATCAGTGGGAGGGGGCTGGTTGAGCGGGAGCGCGGCCGGCGGGATCTCTGGCGGGGTCGTCCGGCAGGCGCAGGTCGCGCGGGAGGAAGACCCGCAATCTGTGGGTCTGGTCGAAGGAGACGACCTAGACCAGAGGGAAAAAAAATAAATAAAAATTAAAATAGAATTTTAAATTAAGTTTATAATAATAATAGTATTATTATTATTATTATTATGAAAATGGTTGATATTTAATAAATCATAAACCAGGATTCGGTTTCGCGAGCCGCCTACGGCGGCACGTGCCTCAGAATGAGAGGAATATTTTGGGATGGTTTCAGGGAATTTTAATTCCCGAATTTAGGGGCTCGGGGGAGCGACATGACCGTTAAGTGGACCAGCATTTTTCTGGGAATCTTGTTTTGGACAGCGAGGACACATCCGATGTCCGAATTGAGCGCCGTCAGTGGCATTGCGACCCTGGCGTTGAGCCAGAGTTTTCCAGTGTGGTTTCGGGTGTTGAATCTGGAGTTGAGGTGTTGGCCCCATGGACCGTCTTTTGAGCTGCGTGCAACGTTTTGTAACTTTTCCATTAGACATCCATTTGGGGCATGCGAGTAGTCAATTCTGAATGTTTTTCCGAGGGAATTGCAATGGAGAAATCTGACCGCCTTAATTATTCACGCTGGTGCGGGCCCCACGGGGGGGGGGGGGGGGGGGCTGTTTTGGGAGTTGGCTGTGATTTCCAGCTTTATCACCAGGTGTCCGTTTTGGGCAAGTGAATAGTCCATGTTGTGTACTTTTTCAAGAAGATTGAAATGGTGGGATCCGTTCGTGGCGCTTCGGTACCAGGATATGGGTCCCACGTGGCACCGCTCGTGTGCGGTGCGCCAGAATGCATCTTTTTCTCTAGATATCCATTGCACTCAAGTGAGCAGTGCTTTTGACGTGTTTTCCTGAGGGGATCGCAATGGTGCGATGCGCCCGACTATTTTCGGGGCCAAGGCTCGGGATCACGGGACGTCGTTCGAGCGTAAGGCGATGTTGGTGACTTTTCCATCGGATATCCATTGGAGGTGAGTAAGTAGTTGATCTCGTATGTTTTTCCATGAGGATTACAACGGTGTAATCTTTTCAGGAGAGTGGATACTCTTGCACGTTCTTATTAAATGAAGAAATATGAAAGGTGTAATGGTGGTGGTTCTTCCTACGGTGTTTGTAGGGAACCCTTGGCATGTGATCTCATTCACTCATGGGAGAGTGATGTTGGTGTTTAAAGAGATGTGGTTAGCCGTGCCTCAGCTGTTGAGGTGGCAAGTAGGCATTGTTACATTTACGCCTTCGCGTTGACGATGGGTGTCGTGTGCACGTTAGACTTTTGGATGGAGATGTGGTATAATCTGGGAGTATACGGGAATGCTGGGAGGTACATGTGGATGTTGGTACCTAAGAACGTTTGTGCGCTTGGTTGGGGTTGACTCAGGGACACACGTCGTGTGGGCCCCATGTGCGTGTCGTGTTCTACTTTACAAACTTTTGACCTCTCGTGACGTAGAGGGTTCCTCGGTTCTCGTTTGTTGACCAGCATGGTTGAGTTTTCCCCTGGTCTTGTTCATGATGGTTTCGACCAGCAGGGTTGATTGGTTTTCCCCCAGTTCTGTTCTCGATGGTTTGGCCGGCAGAGGTGCTTCGTGTTCCCTGGTAGAGTTCTTGTGGATTCGGTGTGACCAACACTTTATGCGGGCACTGATCCTCTACCCAGGAGGTTGCTTCCAGCAGGGCTAGCCAAGAGTTTGTTTCCAGCTGGTATGGCCAGAGCAGTACCATCCAGCAGGGATGACCAGTGGGTTACCATCCAACAGGGCTGACCAGTACAGCGGTGTTCACCGAGTAGTACCATCCAGCCGGGATGGCCAAAGTGGTTATGGGTTTACCTCCATCTAGGCTGGGAAGTGGTCATCGATGTTGGGTTTTCGTCCAGCTAGGCTGGGAAGTGGTCCCCGATGACGGTTCCGAGCCTCCCTCCAGTGGAATACCCTTTTACAGGGCTGGGCATTGGGACTCATCGACGACTTTATCCGGGTCTCCCTCCAGTAGATTACCCTTTTACGGGACTGGGAAGTGTGGAAACCTTCGACTCTTGTCGGGTCTCCCTCAAGTGGGAACTCGTCGACTTCCAGGGATTACCCTCCAGCGGGGCTGGGAAGGGGGTCGCCTATCGACATTGAGGAGACCTCTAGACTATGGGGAAGTGAAGAGGTGGGGTTTGACATTCCCCCATAACTCTCAAGTATGAGGGGCGCTTTCCCCCACCGAGACGTGTCCTTGTGACGCGACCTAAAACCGTGCGGGTGAGTCAGTGCCGCCCAAAGCCGATAGTGTCAAAGTGTAGTAATTTCAGACCCTTGACTTACAGTTCGGGGCAGACGTGCGGGATGATGGGCATCGATGGTGTTTACTTCTGGGATTGTTGGCAACTCACTTTCTTGGGCTAAGATACGGGATGGAGATCCCCTTACGACCTTGTTCGGGCTTCTTGTTGAGCATATGTATACTTATATACCTTGTTCTAGTACCCACTTCTTGGGTTTGGTTACTCTCCTTCTAGGAGAGGCGAAGATGTGTGGGGTATGCAACGTGCTTTCCGTGTCTAGCTTCTCGTGGTTGGAAGAGTCTACTCTCCTGATATAGGTAGCGAAGACTCGACGGGAAGTTCATCTTCTCACCGTTTCCAGCTCCTTGTGTCTAGACGAGTCTACCTTCTTTCCTCTTGCTGGGTTGAGTAGGACTCTCTACTGTTACTCTTACTGCACTCTCGGTTGTACTCCTCTACTTTCCCTGTTCGATCTACTACTCACCCTTTGGTACCTCCTTTGTTTCTCCCTCGAGCCTTCGGGGTATCCTACTGAGTATTTTTATACTCACCCCTGCTTGGGCTTTACCCTCACTTGATGTGCCCTTGTAGATGACGGACAGGTTGGTCGTGACTTCAGTGGAGCTTAGGAGTTCAAGAGCTTGGACCGCGTGCAGTGGTCTTAGTTAGGTTTCAGGTGGGGACCCTTCCAGTTTTTTGATTTTGTTTACCTGTTTCTGGCTTGTGGAACTTTTCTGGTTGGGCGCGTGTTTTTCTCCTTTTCTTTTCAGTTTACCTTCAACACTTTCTTTACACCTTTATAGGTCGATGCACATTGTGGTTTATTTAGAGCAGTTGGTACTTTGCTTTTCATTTTACTTTTCAATTTTTCATTGAGTGTGTTGCATGTGTGTGTGTGTATAGGTACTTAGGAAAAGGCCTCCCCGAGTTGTTTAGCCTTCAGCGCTTGTCACCAGCCCCTGGCCTATGGAGGTGGGCTTGGGGTAGTTGCGGCTCGAGCCTAGGTAGGGTCGGGTCATGACAAAACTCAAGTGTTTGGGGGTCTAAACCATGAAAAAAATGTCGTCTTACCCTAAAATCATGGTACAATGACCATAAACTGAATTTTAAAATTTAGAAACCAAGGGTACATCATTCCAAATTATGGTTTTCTCAGGATTTCCATAAATGCATTCTTAGTGTTTTAAAACACTAAAACATACATGGAATTGTTAAAATCCTATAAAATGACATCAAAATGATTTTAAATCATTGTAAAACCTCTGTGAAGTTATATTTGATGTGTACATGTAGAAAACACATCAATATAACATTCAGTGTAGTCTTAGTTACTCGATAAACACTTCATAACGGTATGCATTCCTTCAAAAATTGTTTTGGGGGTTAAAACTAGGAAAACAATGTCATATTTCAACAAAATTATGGGACAATGACCATATATTAAATTATAAAATTTAGGAACTGATAGAATTTCATTCTGAATTATGGTTTGCATGGGACTTTTGTAAATGTGTATTATGGTTAAACCACTAAAACATACGTGGAATGGTCAAAACAAAAGAAAATGATCTCATATTAACATGAAATAATTTTACAACCACTACTGAGTTATTTTTTATATATACATGAAAGCAACACATCAATCCAACGTGTGATGTGGTCAGAATTACTTAGTAAGAACTTATTAAAGATATAAAAGTCTTTTAAAATAGGTGTCGGGGAGACCAAACTAGGAATATTGTGCCAGATTCCCCTAAAATGAGGGGAAAAAATTATATATTTAATTGTGAAATGTAGGAATATAGAAAATTTAATTCTGAATTATAGTTTTCCTAGGATTTCCATAAACACATTTTTAGTGTTTTAAAACACTAAAACATGCGTGGAATGGTCAAAACCATAGAAAAAACCTCATATTGATGTGAAATCATTGGAAACCCGCCACTATGTTGTTTTTAAAATATAGGAAATAATGTGATATAAATTTCCTTAAAAATAATTATTAATTAAATTTCAAGAACACCACACGTCGATTTAAAAATTAATTAGAATATTTACTTATCCTTTTTCAATTTAAAGTTTTGAATCATATCTTGAATAGGTAATTTTATGTTTTCAAGGTGTTTTTCATTATATATTATTAATTTTATGTTAAAATTTATTCTATTTTATTAACAGGATAAAAAAAATTATGTCCAACAATCTGAATATATTCTATGTCTTTTATCTTTTTTATTTCTTTTATTAAATTTTATGATTTTCATTATAGGTGGTAGATGTTGGTAGTAGGTCAGAGGATGACTATTCTAATCCACAAAATTCATCCTAAGGCATTCATGATGGTTCTCAGTTTCCATTGTGTGTTAAAATTTTATCAATTATTATACTATAATTCGGATTTATTATGATTAGTTTTATTTTTTATTTTCTTTTTTGTTACAGTTGATGATATGACATGGTCAATCTCAGTTGATGAGATGATGTGGAGGTAGAAAAATGCAGTGGAGGTCATGACATGAATGTATATTGGGAATGGGTTATTGTTAGATATTATATATATATATATATTGATGACTGAGGTATTGGTTGACATATATATGGGTTTACTATGATTGAGGTTATGATGAATACAGATGTTTGTATATGTGTCTGTAGATGTATGACTTATGTATGATGGGATTATCATATATTCATATTTTGGTTTATTTCATTTCAATTTTTTTAAATTTACAGTTTTTTATTAAATATTTTTTAAAAAAACATTTCTGATTTAGCTGTGGTTTTTATTAATCACCACTAAATTCCTAAATTAAAATATTTTTACCGCCAACTACACTTAATTACTGCTAAAAAACCATTGTCCATTTATCCCGTGGTAGTTAGTTTCATTTAATTTATATTTGTAAGTGATACTTTTTTATAAAACTCTTTTTCTAAATAAATAAGAAATTGCTGCAAAAGGCTCCAAAAATGACACATAACAAAACAATCATGAAATTAAAAAATCTATACTAAATAAATACTGATTTTTCAATTTATATATATTTTGATAATCGCCACTGTATTATTAGGAGGTGGATTAAACCAAAACCATTATATGAAAACCTATCACTAATTCCTTTTTTGTTGTATGATATGCATTTAATTGAATATATTATTGTTTCCACTATATTTAACATTTGGACCAAATTTTATTTGGGTTACTGGATTGGAATTAATTGATTTTTTCTTTAAATATGTTTGTTTTTAATTTCATAATAGCATTCGTGCATATTTTTTATAGTTAGATACATTTTCTTTCATGATGGTCATTTTTTTCATGGTGTTATAATTGCTGATAGGAGAAGATAGAGAATCTATTTCCTTTGAGCGTCATTCTAAGTACTAAATATTAAAAAAATGGAATATCTCTTTTCCATCATTGGACATATTTCTTCCTAAATTTGATTTATAAATCTTTTTTAGGAGTGTTTACTATAAAATGTATAATACTTGAATAACAGTCAGGTGATTTTAAACACCTTCATTTCAGTCATTAGAATAATTATGCTAATTGATATCAAACATATAAAATATATTTTAATCAGTTTAGGAAAATCCAAATCCCCTTAAATTCATCTAATGTAAGTCTCTCTCTCATCTCTCTTGTTTCACTTCCACAATCTCATCTTCATCTTCATTGTTTTGTTTTGTTTTGTTTTGTTTTGTTTTGTTTCTTTTTATTGTTTTGGTCAGACATTTATTTTATCCTTCTCTATTAATATGATGCTCATACTTTCTACTTTACTAGTTGTTTTTAGGTTTTATAAAAAAATAAAATTTTCACATTCTCAATGACTATATGATCAAATTTTGTATTCTTACATTTTCTTAAATGGAAAACCCAAAAAATTTTGATCTAGATTTTGATGAAGACAAACAGGGAGTGGATTTCAAATTGAAAACTAATGAAGATCATTTTTCTTTGAGACCCATCTTAAATTAAAAGATAAATGGGATTTAAATGTTAACCAATCTGGTAGGACTGGCATTAATCTAAAATTTTCTTATTTTATTTTCAGTATGAGTAAAATATATTTCTCCACTTCTTATGGTTAAAATAGAAAACCCAAAAATCACTTTTTTCTGTGGGAGTTATATTTTGGAACTTGGGGACAAGTTAAAAGTTGAACACACACTAACAGAACTGAGAAGATATTATTTTTCACAAGAACTAGATGTTGTTTGTGAGATTACAGTTGATGAATATTTGGAATAAAATCCCAACTTAAAAAACCTAAACATGAATTATTTATAATTTATTTTAATTCATATCTTCCTAGTGTTTCATTATTAACCTCAAACATTTTGGATGTTGAAGTTATTTCGAAAGGTGAGAATAAATTGTAAGAGGATTTACCTTTGATTTCTAATATTTCAAAAGCTACTCTAATATTTGTTGAATTCCCTCTTCCTTTTTATTGAAAACTCAACCTTCAGCACCTTTGTTTTTGAGAATTTATTGGTTGGAAGTGGAGAAAATATCTTTGAGGACAATACCACACCCCTATAAACACCTTATTTTTTGTTTTACCTTCTTAAATATTTAAATATTTTCAAATCTAAAACAACTCAAGAAGTGGAGGTTATCCACAACTATCTATGGGTGTTTTAGGGGTATATTTTTTCTGAAAACAGAGTAAATTGTTCACTTAGAGGTCTAGAAGCCCTAGAAATCAATTCATTCTTAAAAATAATTGGTCCAAACACATGTAGTGGGTTTTAATCAAGAAAACACATCCCCCATCTGATTGAGGATGATATAAAGGTTATCCAAATGTATACAATCAAAATACATCACCCCTTCGGGGATTATCAATTTTTTTTTTATTTTCATTCATTTATTAGTTTTTCATTTGTTTTGTTTTAAAAAAAAATTGAGTTTATTTATATGAAATAAGTGGCAGTACATTCTTCCATGTGGTAACCAATTTTAATAATTTTTTCTTCTTTTACTATGAGCTTATAGTTTGTATCCTTCCATCATAAACTTTTTTAGAGTTTAAATTCCTATTACATGTTATAAATCTAGTGTGGGAGATGGGTACATTAAAATATCATTGATTAATTGTTTTCAGGTTAATAGGTGTTAGAGCTTGATGCATTAAATGTCAAACATGCTGCAAAACTGAATTTTCTTGAAATTTTTTTTTGTTGTTTATACAGAATAAATGCATGTACTTTTTAATGTCTTTTTGTTAGTAATTCGATGAATAAAATTTTTCATCCAATTTTAGTAGAAATTTTTTCAAGTACCAAAATGAGTTACAAGCTAGAGCTATTTGAAATAAAACCTCATAATCAAATTATGGTTTTGGATTGTTTTGAACTTCTAAATTTTTGATTTTATTTCTTATCTTATTCATTTTATAAGAGATTAATTTTTCCTACCGTAGGACTTACTCAAGTGAAAAAATTAGAGGTTTATTTTTCTGAGACTCACATGTTAAAGGTCTTTTCCTAAGGAGTTTAAATTTAATAATATACTACTTTTATTCTTATTTTTGTAAAAGAAAATATAATGCTTACTACATGGGTTGTTTTAAAAAGATTATAGAAATTTGTGCTATATGATTTAAATTGTTGTTTAATATGATGGTCATGGTTGTTTTGGTTAACTATTGTGTGTACTAAATATTGTATTTTCATGCAATTTTATCTTCTCATTCGAAAATAATTCTTGAATTTTAAATGTGATACACCATTTCTAAATATCATTTTCTATACTGAATTGCCTATTTGTAGACAATGGAATTATTTTTCATGTTGGGTTTGCTAAATTTGAGTGGAAAAATAATTTTTGAACTTAATTGTAATCCCTTAAAACATGAATCATTTACTACTAAATTGAATATCTTTTAGAACTTACACTATCAAAATTTTTTCTCCCACCTTAGTGTTCAATAATGGATAAATTATTGAGTTTTAATCATGTGAGATAGGTTTTTAAATGTGTTAAACTGAGCCCATAAAAACCCTTATTTTTTTTTGAAATTTTATGTTTTTAAGAATCACTTCGGAATTTTCACTAGGTGAAATGTTTTCTCCAATTTGAGGGTTACAATTCTACTTTTATGATATTAATCTTTATTACCTCTTGGATTTGATTAGGTAAATATTTTCTCTTAACTTCTTGAAAAAATGGATTTCTTTAAAATATTTGGAGAATGTTATATTATTACTAATTAATTTCAACTTTTAATTATAATTTAACTCATAAAATATGCATCCAAATGGAATATGAAATGAAAATATTAATCGAGGTTGATCTCATTTTTTCATTCTTTTCATTATTTATTCCTCAAACTTTAGGATGAGTTATTTATTCTAACAATAAATTCTCACTCCTCCCCATACAAAGGAATATCTATTTATTAAACCTACTTAAATTGCATGTGTATGTTCACCTAGGGGTTAATAGAAGTTTCAGACTTTAAATTGGATGAAAATAGATATTTTTTAAATTCTGTTTAAAATTTTAAATTTAAATATTTTTTATAAAATAGTAAAATATTTTGAACTGAATAAATTTTATTCAAGAGGGCATTCATTTTTCACTGCTCAAGAAATTCCATGAGGGGAAATCACTATGAAAATATTATTTGAGTGGCATTTCATTTTCTACTTTTTTGGATTTATTTCCTACCATTGAAAGTGACTAAAGATTTCATGATGAAAATAAATGTATTAATTATAGGGGGATTTTATGTGGGATTAAATTGATATCTTTTTATATACCTACCCATTGTCAAATTATGTTTCTAATGCTTAATTTAATGTTAATCTAGTAAATTTTTTATTTTAGGTTAGTATATTGTAGATTTATTTAATTGGTGAATTTATTAATATAAATTTTCATTTTATAACTAAATCCTTCAATTTTTTATTATTTTATTTATTTATTAATGTTTTTTATTTATTAGTTTTGTTTAATTTTAGTTTTTAATTATTTTTTTGAGTATTATTTAATTTTCTTCTCTATGTACATCATATTTATTTCTCTATGTATTTAGTTTTGATGTATAAATAAATTAATTTTTGTATTAATTTTAATTAATTTTCATAAAATAATAATTTATTTATTTGAAATATTTTTTTAATTCAATTATTTGATAATTTTTATCTTTTATTAGTTTAGATAATTAATTAATTAGTTCATTATTTTAAGAGAATTGTTTTTAATCTTTAATGTTGTATTGTTTTAACAATTTAAATTTTTGAAATTTATTCTAATCTGGATTTAATTTATTCTAACTGAGCTTGTTGAAGTCGGATTGAAGTTATCGCCACTATCCTGACCATTTTCATGAAGTATCTTGAATCCATCATCAATCAAGAGGGTTTTTTGGTTCTTTCTAATGAAGATTAGTGTTGACTTTGAACCGTTGAAGGAAGAGAACACTTGAGTAAGCTGAAGATGTATCTATTGATTCAACATGAAAGTTTCTGATGGGTTATTGTCTCAAATTGACCCCTAATAACATTGAAGTCACTGAACTTGAGTTCCAAAGATGAATACCAAAATTCAATTGGATTTTTTAACTTTTTTCATAGGGATACAATGTTGGACTAGATCTATGTTCATATATAGAAATCCAAAATCAAGGTCAATCAAGCATTTTAAGATGAAATTGTGCACATGATGAACAAATGTTGCCTTGGAGAAATAAAATAAAGATTTTTTAAGATCCTATGGGTCTGAAGTAGGCATGGTATCATCCAAGGGAAAAATACCTGATTGAAGGATGACTAAGTTTTCCCAGGATGGTTGAAACCAAAATGCAGGTTTTTATTACATCAAAGATCATTTTTATTGACTCAAATCATATTTGAGTTTTTTTTCAAATAACTGGTGAAACTGAATGGTGTTGAAACCATCCTTTGTAGTTATCAACACTATGGGATGTTAATCGAGGTAGTAATGGATGATTTTTGGTCACATGTTAAATCATATTAAGGATGATGATTGTAGGTAGTTTTTGTGAAGGATGAGTTTTATGGTTTTCTTCACCAAGATTTTTTGATTCATTCTCAGTTAGAAGGTGATTTATGGGTGTTAATTTATTTTTGGAGTAACTCATGGAGTAAATGGTTAATGAATTTACAATTTAAAATGCATTATAGTCTATGTAAAAATCGTTATCATAGACCATTGGAGTTATTATATAGTGACCATGTGTTCTTGAAAGTTTCACCCAGGTTGAGTCATCGACGGCTTGGGAGGAAAGGGAAACTTGATACTTATTTTTTGGGACCTTTTGAGGTTGTTTTGAAAGTGGGGAATGATTTTTAATGCTTTTTACTTCTACCTAAGGTGACATAGATACATAACATGTTGCATGTATCTCAGAAATAAAGGTATCTTTCTGATCCATCTCATGTTTTAAGTTGGCGTGATCTTAAAGTTAAACATGACTTATCAATGAATGAACGGCTAGTCAGGATAGTTGATTCTAAAACCAAGTTACTTTGTGATAGTAATATACCTTTGGTTTTTTTCTATGGAATCGTGGTTATGATAATCATCAAATGTGGGAGAGGGAGGCACTGATGAGAGAGCAGTGACCTCATATTTTTGGCATGAAAACTTCTGCGTAGGATTTCTAGGGACATAAAGTTTCTATGGTGGGGAGGTTGTAACATCCTGTTACTAGTTTCAGGTATTAATTAACTCTTCTTTTTACTAAGATTTTTTTGGGTTTTTTTTGGGGTTGTTTTGGGTTGAATTTTAAAAGTTTTGAAAAACTTTGGGCTAGTGCACGGTTGGAACATGGTTTTCCCAGACCGTGCGCCCTCTCTGAGAAAACCATGAGACCCAAGTCATTAGTCTTTTTCATGATTTGAACATGGTTAGTCATGCCATGTTCCCTCTTAGTATAAATGGTGTGTCCTATTTAAAACTGGTGCATGGTTAGTCTTCAGGGTTTTTTAAACCATGTGGGTCTACCCAATTAATCGTGAAATAGATTTATTTTATCCAAAAATCCAATTTAAATTCCCCAAAGCCTTCATTTTAGGTGTCATATAGACTTAGCATGAAACTATATGATTTCTTCTTCCTCAATATCACCCAATAATAGTTCTTGGCCCCCTAAACTCCCCCCAAAAGTGATTTGATTCATTAGGGACACCCTTCGATCTTCTCCTGGTTAGCTTTCTCATCTTGATCTCTATCTCCCATGATATCTCTTATCATCCCTAGGGTTCCATGGATCCCTGTATTGATTTTTAGATCTAATAACCTCTATTTTGGGATCTTAAACCTAGGTTTGATTCTCATTTTCCATGTTTTTAATTCTACATGGAAAATCTTGGTAAGGGGAGGTGTTAAAAGATTTGTTTATCCTGAGGTATGTGGTTCCATCATGATACCAGATTTTTGTTAAACCTAAATTGATTTATTTAATTTCAATTGTTTTAATTAAATGAAATTAATTGATTTTGATTAAATTCCTTTCAATTGGTTTGTTGTAAAAACCCAATTCCAATTAATTGGGTATTTAAAATGGGATTTTGGCATGAAATTGGAAGACCCACAATTCCATTGAATTTGGGTATGTTTAAAGAAATTATTGAAATTTAAGTTTTTTTTAATTTAAATTGTGGAATGTGTTTGATGGAAAAAATTTCAAAAACCCTAATTCCATTGAATTGGGGGTTTTTTGTAAAATTGATGTATTTTTTTTGAAATTAAAATGTTTAATTTAATTGTGAAAGTGGATTGTGAAATTAAATTGTGAATTTATTTTAAATTATTAGTTGTGAAATATGGATTAAAATGGTTTTGATAGAAACCTTAGGGATTTATCTTTGTCAAAGGAATTTTTTGATTAAAAAAACATTTTGGTTTTTAAATGGAAATTGTAATTTTTTTAAATTGGGGAATGAGACCTAATTCTATTTTAAGGTTTATTAAAATAAATTTCCCATCAATTAATTGTACTATAAAACAAGAAATCCTAGACAGTTAGTGAGGTATTAAGACAAACACACGAGGTTGGAATTTTCCCAGCAACAGATTGATTCCTCAAAACATTAACAAAACATTGGTTAGTACATATTTCTTCACCATTGGGACATATATGAGTCCCCTATTTCCAATGTTGGGGGACATGTGTATACTTTATAGTTTATCACATGAGTGTGTGAGGATCCCATAACCTGTAGTTATCATACCACTTGGAAGATGACCATGTTGCTCACTTATTTATATATGAGATATAAATATATTCCATTGTTTTAAAGTATTTTACATGCCTTGTGTGAATTTATATTAATTATTTTACATAAAAAATTTTATCTAATCCATTTGTGTAAATCACCATTTTTGAATGTATTTATATCATTTTAAATGTGAATCATGAATTACTAATGTATGTTTGCTATTTTTAATTGTAAATCATGATTTGTTGAAATATTCTCTTTATATGTCAAAACTATTTATGTGAAAATTGAAATCATATTCTTTGGTTAATTAGATATTGGCGTCTATTAGGGAATCCTTAGTGAGACCCTACTAGGCTTTTAGCTCACACCCTACCTGTGCCTTCAGGTGTTTATAGATTATCTCTTTCTAGGTTCGATCAGGGGTAATTCACCACTTAGAGGTGGTTCTAGCTGTTGATCCATGGACTTGAAGAGTTTCATCCATTGGGACTTGGGCTATTTATCTTTATATTTTATGGTACTTTGTTATAGTACTTTGGGTTTTCATACCTATTTGACTTCTAGTACACTTCTCCAAGTTGAGTTTATTTTTTATGCATACTAATTTTTTATCTTTATTCCACAATGTTTGTGGAAAATTTGTTCCGTCTTTATTTTTTTTATGATTCTAGGTGCTACTTACCAACTCATGGGGATTGAGAACGCCCATCAGGATATATCAAGACTAGCTCGATTATCAAGTTACCAGGGTACTTGGGCTGGTTCATGACAAAGTGGTATCATAGGAAGGTTGTGATTTTGTCTTCAAATTAGTTTTATTTGTGTAATTTTATAGGGACTTCAGTTGTAGTTAAGATTGAGTTCATGGCTAGATCTCACATTAAAAAACCTTTAGTCTCCGTTGGTGGTTAGGGAAAGACATCTTGAGGATTAGTTCTAATATTTATTCTACTTTTGATTTGGATAGGATTAAAATCCAAATATTGTTTTTCTATATTTTGGTATTTATCTCCCTCGTTTCTCTGTTTGAATGTTCTTCTACTACCTTCTTTGTTATCTTCTGATGTTGTGTAGAATCATGTCTCTAAGAAGATGTGTGAACTAGATCTTGGAGTAAGATGCTGCTGAACCTTAGTGATGAAATCCTCTAATGGACCCGAATTTGGTTGAGATGATTGTGTATACTATCCAAGCTTTAGGACAAGCACCACAACCAGTTCCTATTCAGGATCTAGTTCTGGAAACATAAAGGGATGTTCTATAGGAAAATTCTCAAGAATTACTTCACCAGAAGGTATCACCATTCAATGTTTCAAATGATCCCCAAGAGGCTGAAGAATAGTTGAGTAGGATAGAGCATATTTTTGGGTTCTTGGAGACACCTAACAAAATGAAGGTGAAGTGTTCCACCTTCATACTATAGGGACCGAGTAAGAGATGGTGGGACACTATGGTGAAGGAAAATAAACATGAAGAATTATAGTGTAAATATTTCAAAGTAATTTTTACTGACTAGTTCTATCTAGTTTTTATGTTATTGGCCAAGGTTTTATAGTTTTTCAAGATTGAGAAGACTGACAGGACCATGACAGAGTACGTAACCCATTTTGATGATCTCGTGAATTTTTCACCTAATATTGTATTGAATAACAATATAAAGGGTCAAAGGTTTGAGTTGGGACTTCTTCGGGATATTAATTCTCAGTCTTTCTTGAAAAAGCTTCCTTCTTATGTTGATGTGATGGATATATCACAAATGGTTGAAATGTTTCTAGTGGGAAGGTTTGGGTTATCGGAAGTTTCTTTCTCTCCAAGTGTAATCATGGTTTCATTCAATGGAATGTGTAAGGATGACAATTCTCATGAAATTTCTCGATAGCAGGTTCATTCTAGGCCTCCTATAGTGCCTGGAAGAGGTCCTTTTATTCATTATTGGTGTGTAAATCTAGGAAATTAAAATAAGGTTTTCATCGAGGGACCCAAGGTTTGTGGTCTTTTTGTATGCTAAAGTCCCTTATATAAATTATTCCATATTTATTCCACTCTTTCTGGTGTAATGGAATCATCATATTCTTCTAAAACTATAGGTAAATTAGATGCTTCAAGGACAAAGGGGTTCTAGCCATAGGCATCCCGAATGAAGCTTCTTCACACATAGGAAGCCTCTATATAGGAAGTAGATATGGGTCCAGTTACCATGAGAGGTACCATAAATATAAATTCATCATTAGTGATAGCTTTATTTTATATTTTTTTATCTCATTAATTTATTTCAACCTATATTTCTAATCTACTAAATATTTCTATGAATCTTTTGTCTTATGATATGGATATTACTACACCCCTTGGTATGAAGAGATAACAGGGTCTCTATAGTACCACTTGTGTATTATCTCTATTAGATGTCAAGAATTCTTTGAGTTTTATGGTCCTCAACATGAAAATACTTGACGTTGTATTTGGAATGGATTGGCTCATTGCCAATAAAGAGCAGATTGATTGTTATCTTTGACAGGTCTCCTTCACTACACCCAATTGCATGTGTCGTGACTTTCATGGAGAATGGGACACAAGGTAATGTAGGTATGGGCCTTATTCTCCATAGTTTAGGGATGTAATATCAATGTTTTCTTTTGATCTAGAGAGATATTCCTTGACTAGTGATCTCCCTCCAGTTGTTTTCAAGTTTACTGATCTGTTTTCTTCTGAATTCTCTGGCTTTCTACTGGTAAGGGAGGTAGAGTTTTACATTTACTTAATTCATAGTACCCAACCAATTTCTATTCCCTATAACCACATGGAACTATAGAAATTAAAATAATTAAATTCATGGATGTATTATATTCTTGAGAAAGGATTAGTTCACCTGAATGTGTCAGTTTTGGCGATGCTGGTTCTCTTTGCTAAGAAAGATAATGGTTCACTTCCCCTTTATGTTGATTACTGAAATCTCAATCGAGTGAACATAAAGAACAAGTATCTTTTTCCATGGATTGATGATTTATTTGATCATTTTAAAGGATAAAATTTGTTCTTAAAGATTGAGCTTTTATCTGGTTACCATCAGTTGAGGATAAAATAATCTAATATTCAAAAAACCACCTTCTGGGGTAGGTATGATAATGATGAGTACCATGCTTTGCCCTTTGGTCTAACTAATGCTCCTACAATCTTTATGGATTTAATTAATAGGATATTCCATGATTATCTAGATAATTTCATGGTAGTATTTTTGAATGACATTCTTGTTTACTCTAAGTCCAAGGAGGAATATGTGCATCATCTGATAAAAGTACTAGAGTTGCTAAAAAACACCAACTTTATGCCAAGAATTCAAATTATGATTTCTGGATTTAGTAAGTGAAGTTCTTAGTAAATGTAGTATTGGAACATGGGATATAGGTTGACCCTAATAATGTAAAAGATGTGATCACATGGGAACAAACACAAAATGTTTTTGGGATTCCTAAATTCTTAGGTATAGTTAGGCATTACCGTCGATTCATTAAGGACTTAAAAAATTGGATTCTCTGATGACTGAACTGACTCAGAAGGGATTGAAGTTTTTTTTAATGAAAATTTTTATAATGATTTTGTTGAGATAAAATACCATTCAATGACTGCTTCGGTGTTGACTCTTCCATATTCTTGGTAGGGCTATGTGGTCTTCTGTGATGAATCGAGTTCGGGTTTGGGCTGCATTCTTATGTAAGGTGATCAGGTTTTTTCCTATAGATTTTGTCATCATAGGACACATGAGAAGAGTTTTCTAACCCATGATCCTGAACTTTCATCTTTGATTCACGTTCTTAGGATTTGGTGGCACTAACTTTACTGATAAAGTTTTACCGTGCTTTTATACAACAAGAGCTAGAGTTATATCTTCTCTAAAAAATATTTGAATCTCTTCGAGAGGAATTGGGTGGAATAACTGAAATATTTTGACTTTGACATCACCTATACCCTTTTGAAATGGAATTTCATTGCATATTACTTGATTAGGAAACTTCTAACCCAAGCAGTGAAAGAATATTTAGAAGAGTAAAACTTGATTGATCCCTTTTCACAATTGCATATTTGAGTCTAGAAATCAAGGTTTGAGGTATCTTTGGACAATGTTTAGCTAAAAAACACTATTCTTGAGATGATTCTTCAGAAACAATAGCTTGATGATGAGTTCTTTAGCATTAGAGACACTATTTATGGTAAGAAGACCATTTCCCAGTATTCACCCACCATAGAGGGAATTCTATGTTTCCATAATCATTTTTTTGCTATTAGAAGCAAGGAAATTTATGATAATGGATTTTCATAACTCCCAGGGGGCTATGAACCTAGGAAACATGAATATGTCCTATGAAATTCAGCGATAATTATGGTGTCCTGGTATGATACACGACATTGTTGATTTTGTCTCTTAGTGTTATACATGCCAACAAGTTAAGGCCAAGAACTAGAAGCCTTCATGTTTTCTCCAGCCACTTTTAGTCCCTAATTGGAAGTGAGATGAGATATATATGTAATTTTTGGTTGGGTTTCAATGTACCCAGAAAAATAAGAATGTGATATGGGTTGTGATTAACATGATGACCATGTCAGATCACTTTATAACCATTTGTGATACAATCAAAGTTAAAGAGTTGGAAAATATCTATGTGAAAGAGATTTTTTGGTTGCATAAAGTACCATCTACTATTGTCTCTGATAAGGATTCTCTATTCAATTCTCGTTTTTGGATAGGCCTTCAGAAGGTGTTGGGGTATCAAGTCCGTTTGAGTACGACATACCATCCACAGTTGGACGACCAGATGAAAAGGGAAATACTAATTCTTGAGGATATTCTTCACACCTGTGTTATTGACTTTGGTAGATATTAGTATGATAATTTGGGTCAAATGGGGTTTTCTTATAAAAATAGTTACCATTCCATGATCGGGATGGATCCTTTTAAGGCCTTGTATGACTAGCCTTGCAGATCTCTGTTGTGTTGGTCAGAGGTTGGTGAATGTTATTTGGTTGGACTGATCATTGTTAAAGAGATGATAACAAAGTTTCAATTTATTCATTAGATAATGATGATGGTACCGATTTGGTATAATTCTTATGTTGATCATTGTCAAAAAAAAATTGGAGTTCTTAGTTGGTGATCAGGTGTTCTTGAAAGTTTCACCTTGGTTGGGTCATCAATGACTTGGGAGGTAAGGGAAACATTCTCCTCATTTTGGGGGACCATTTGAGGTTGTTAAGAAGGTGTGTAAATTTGAATAGAATTTATCACATCCACCATAGCTGACTTAAATACAAAATGTGTTCCATGTATCACATCTATGAAAGTATTTATCTGATACATCTCATGTTTTGAGTAGGCATGATCTTGAAGTTAAACCTGATTTATCTATGATTGAACGACTGATCAGAGCAGTTGATTCTGAAACCAAGACACTTAATGGGAGGATTATACCCTTGGTTAGTGTGATATGGAAGAACTATTTATATAATCATGGAATTTGGGAGAGAGAGGCACTAATGAGAGAGCATTGGCCTCATATTTGTGTCATGGAAGCTTCTGAGTAGGATTTTTGGGGAAAAAAAGTTTCTATGGTGGAAATTTTGTAACATCCTATAACTTTTTTTAGGTATTTCCAAATATATTTTTTTACCAAGATTTCATTGGGTTTCGTTTGGTGTTGTTTCAAGTTTAATTTTAATTTTTTTGGAAAATTTTGAACTAGTCCAAGGTCGGCACACGGTTTTCCCAAACCATGCACCCTCTCATAGAAAACCATTAATCCCAAGGTAGTGGGATTTTTCATAGTTGGCACATGGTTAGTATGCATGATTTTTCAAAATATGAAACTCTAACTGGATAACCATGTACAATATTTTTTTTAATCCATAAATCTTACTTAAAAATCCTGAACCCCCCCCCCCCATTTTAGGTTCCTACCGGACCTAGTAAGAACCCATGTGATTTATTGTTCCTTAGGAGAACCCTAAGAGCAGTTCTTGTCCCCTCATACTCCTCTTATAAGTTATTAAAAACTTGAGTAATGCCCTTTGATCTTCTCCTGGTTAGTTTTCTTATCTCGATCACTATCTCCCGCGATCTTTCTTCTCCTCCATAGGGTTCTGTGGATCCCCATGTTTATTTTTGGATTTAATACTCTGTGTTTTGGGATCATAAACCTTGTTTTTATTCACATTTTCAATGGTCATCATTCTACATGGTAAATCCCAATTAGGGTTTGGCATTACGATATCTATTGATCCTATGGTAGGTGGTTCTATCATGATGCCTGATTTTTGTTAACCCTAAATAGATTTATTTAATTTTAATTGTTTGAATTATATAAAATTTCTTGATTTTAATTAAATGACTTTCAATTGGTTTTTTTGAAAAACCCAATTCTATTTAATTGGGGTTTTTAAAATGGGTTTTTGCTATGAAATTGGAAAAACCACAATTATATTTAATTTGGGTGTGTTTATGGAAATTATTGAAATTTAAATTTGTTTAATTTAATTTGTGGAATGGATTTGATGGAAAAATCCTAGAATTGGATTCAGAGAAAAATTGTGAAAAACCACAATTCCATTGAATTTGGGGTTTGTTGTGAAATTTATGGAATTGTTTTTAAATTAAATTGTTTAATTTAATTGTGAAAGTAAATTTAAAATTTATTTCTGAATTGATTTCAAATTATTATTTTTGAAAAATTCTTAAAAATGGGTTTGATAGAAAAATTATGCTTTTATCTTGGTGAAATGGAATGTTCTAATTCAAACCTTACTATGGTTTTTAAATGGAAATTGTTATTTTTGAAATGGAGGAATATGACTTAATTGTCTTTTAAGGTTGGTTAAAATGATTTTACAATCAATTAATTATACAAGAGAACATACAATACTAGTTAGTTAGTCAGTTAGTTAGTTATTAGTACAAACATGCTTAGTTGGAATTTCCCTAGAAATGGATTGAGGCTTTATAACACTGAAAAAAATTTGGGCAGCACATCTTTCTTCTCCCTTGGGAATTAGATGAGTCCCCTCTTTCCAGTATCATGGGATGTGTATACCCATTGTGGTATATCACATGAGTGTGTGAGGATCACATAACCTGAAACTATCATACCTCTTAGAAGATGATCATATGGATCGCATGTTTATAAATGAGATATAAATGTATACCATTGTTGTAAACTGTTTTACATTCCTTGTGAATTTCTATAAACTATTTTATATAAAGGTGTTTATTTAATCCATTTGTGTAAAGTACTATTTGTGAAATTATTTTCATTATTTGAAATGTGAAGCATGAATTGCTAAAATATTTCCATCATTTTTAAATGTAAATAATTATTTCTTAAAATATTCTCTTTATGTGAAAAAAAAGTTTATTTGAAAATTGAAAGCACAATATTTGGATAATTTGATATTGGAATCTATTATGGAATCTTTAGTGAGAAGCTAATTGTATTTTATCTCACACCCTACCTACGACTTCAGGTGTTTTTAGATTATCTCCTTCTAGGTTCGAGTAGCGGTAAAGAACCACTTGGAGGTGGTTCTACCTATTGATCAGTGAACTTTTAGAGTTTCATTCATTGGGACTTTGTATTTTATATTTCTGATTTCTGATACTTTGTTGTAGTTCTTTGGGTTTTCATTCCTATTTAACATTGGGTACACTTCTCCCAATGGAGTTTCTTTTTTATGCATACTAATTTTTTAACTTTCTTCTAAAAAGTTTGTGTCGAATGAGTTCCCTATTTCTTTTTGTATGATGTCAGGTACCAGTCACCATCCCACGGTTATTGGGAAGTAACATCGGGCTATGTTAGGATCGAATCAATTGTCTAGTTGCTAGGGAACCCAATCTGGTTTGTGACAACCCGACCCCAGAAGACCAGAGTCGGTGCCTTACTTTATTACATTAGCATGATTATAAGGAATCAAATATGGAAGGACTAATCATTTTATAAGTTTTGGAAAACCAGATTACATACAAGGAACCCATTTTACATTGAGAACAAAAAAATCATAACACATAACAAAATAAAATACCCATCGTCATTGAAACTCAGTCCATGAATTAATCTTCATACCCTACGAAAAGAAAAGAAAATAAGGGTGATCTCAAATGATCATAAAGGGTAATGTATAAAAGAAGATATCATAAATTAATAATGATTAATCAATATAGTGAGAATAAAAAGTTGATCGAATAATTCCATATAAATAATCACATGAGCTTAAAACTTGACCATGGATATTTTAAGTAATCAAATAATCACATGGAATAATAATAATTACAGAATTCATAATTTTGTACATCTTCATTTTCAAGATCGATCCTCAAGATAGCTACTGTCAAGATCTATCCTTGAGAGAGTTTATGTTCATGGGTATAAACCTTCATTATTCTTTTCAAGATCTATCCTCCTAATAATTTAAAAATTATTGTAAACAAATGTGAAGGGTTTTTTGCAAACTAATTTTATCCCATGAGACTGCCAATGCATCGAGGGGATTTCATTAACCATCCCCCAACCCAAATATTGTATGTCTAAAACATTACTCACATATTGAATAATTAATTTAAATTATAAAAAATGTGCCTTATAAAATATCTGTATTGTGTAAAGGATAGAGATTTATCAATATTTCCCCAATAAATAAAATACCTTTCAAAGTAGGAAGCATATGTAAAAATGGTATAAAGTTCAAGAAATAATCATATCCATGAAAAATAATGTGTATATTTATGGTAAATTAATGTTCAATGATCACTAGAAAGTGAATAACTCAAGGGGAGTTTAATGACTATGAAAAATGATTGAAGGAAGTGAATATCAATACAATCCTTGGTCAAAATAATCATATTTAATCCATAGAGAGAATAAGGATGGTATTAATAAAAAAATATTCCTAGTGGAGGATATTTAAAAATAGGGGTTTTGACGTTGATGAATGGAAACATCATTAAAATATCATTATTTTTTTGAGGAAAATAATATTTAAACATTCCAAAGTGTCCCATACCACTTTAAAACATTTGAATCATAAGCCATGTGAAGTAATAACATTAAATCAATCTTAGAATATCATGATAATAATGGGATTCATGATATAAAATTTAAAAGGAGTAGTATATACACATTATAAAAGAAGATAGGTATATAACATAAAAAACATCTCAAATAAGAAAAATTGGGACCAAAATTTCATTACCGCTTTGGTAACTTTGAAACTGTAAACCACATGAAATAAAGATCCTCAAATGGATATATAAATCCCCAAAAATATAAGGATAAGAAACATAAAATACATTCATGTTTATAACATAGACCACATAAAAAATAAGTGGAGAATATGGAATGGATCACACATAAATAAAAGTGAGATGAGAAAAACCTTTACCTTACACTTTCTTTTGGTGGAGCTCTCTTTAACCTCCTCTTATTTGGGTAACTCCTTTTGAATTATACCAAATGTCTACCTTGGTTTGATTTTTTCTCAAAGTGAGGCTTTGAGGATGAGGGTAGGAATGTTTGGGATCTACATGGGTTGGGGTTAGATGATCCAAAGGGCTTGAGAGGTGTGAATAAGTGAGGGCGTGGGGTGCTTTCCTTTTTATAGTGGAGGTGGAGTGGCATTCTTGTAAATATAAAAAGGCAAACACTATTGAGAGGTATTGTTAACATCATGTGACTCCTATAATGAACCAAATTCAATAAAAGGGAGTATATGGTCGAAATATATCCATTAAATAGTTTTTGGACATGTTTATAGGTCATTTTGGCTTTTAATTTTATTGTTTAGTCCCTTTTTATGTTAGTTTTTCTCTTAATTGTTATAATTAATTTTAAAATATTTCATTACTATTTTTCGTAAAAAAACAAATTTGAAATTATTAGAAATTAGAAATAATTATTATTAAAAATATTTAATACATTTTCCCTAATTCAAATCACAAAATTGGCATAAATTAATTTAAAATTAATCATGTAGATGGAACGACAAAGCGAGTTTTTAAAGTGAAAATGTTCAAAAGTTTGAAATGTTTCTATATTCAATTTCATTATGAAATTTATTAAAATGACCTAAATTGGAGTAATATATGTATAATTTATTTAATTTTACTTTAAAACTAAATAAAAAAATAATTTAACTATATAAATTATTTAGATGAAAAGGCAGTTTTCAATTTGAATTCAATATTTTTCACTATTCATCAAAAAATGAAACTCCTGAGAAAAATACAAAAAATTCACCTTAAGATAATTTTGAAATTAATATTTCAAAAATAAATACTATTTTGATAAATAAAATTTATAACTGTGTTAAATTTTAGTTTTAAAATAGGTCCGTCATTAAAAAGTTGAAAACTACATTTAAAAAAATATAGCTTTTTATGCATGAAATATGATTAGTTCTTAACTTATTACTATCAAATATATTTTATGAATGTCAAAAATATTTTTTTGAATATATAATATATACATTTCATTAATATATTCCACTAATAGAAATTAATTTAATTTATTAAAATAAAATGCATTTTCATATAAAAGTAATTTTTTATAAAAACAATTTCAATATATTAAATTGGTTTCTATATTAATTTATAATTAATTGGTCACTAAAGAGTTATATAAACATATATAAACAATATTTTCCAAATATAGTTAATCGTTTTCATACATTTCATTACAATTTCTTGTTTACAACTATCATATTAAAAAATAATACTAATATTATGTTATAGTTTGGTAAAACTCGGTCTTTTGAGTAACAAAAACTATCGAAAGAACTCAGTATTGTATGTAACATAGGCTAACTTATTTTTACGTATACCAAAATATAATCTTATTATTTCATGTAGTGTAATATTAACATGGTTTTTCATATAAAGAAATCGATAAAAAAATTAAATTTATTGTAAATGAAAAAATTATAAAGTCTTAGGGTGTTACATTCTCCCCACACTAAATATATTTTGTGTCCTCTCAATTAAAACATGATCTCACTAATTGATGGTTTGATATTTGAAAATAAACTATTTCTAAAAAACCCACATCATAAATACGGTTAATAACACATATTCTTAATAAAAGGGAAAGGTAAATGTGAAGGCCACCACAAAACTAGGATTTCAAATATGATAAAATTAGTAGAAACATGGACATGGAAGAAAAATATAAATATCATGTTCTGATGGAGGGAGATAGAAAAAATTCTCATGAGAAATGTTTTGACTAAAAATACATAAACCATAGGTGTGAAAAAGATCATTGATATCATCAACAATTATGATAATAAGACAACATTTTTTTTCAACACCCTTTTCCTAGAGTTGAGGTATTATTTCATTCTCTATGAATATAAATAAATATAAATTTCTATAAACGTAATATTATCCTTTGTTTGTGCCTTGAACTATTTCTACTTCATTTCTTTTCATAGGTTTCATCATATGATGAAGTAATACAATAATCTCTAAAACTTCATCCAAAGATTAACTTAAACCATTTCATAAATAGTTAACTTTTCAAAAATATTATGATCCAACACTTTATAAGTAAGTTCATTAGATTTCCAAAATTAACATATCATTAACCTTCAATCAACATGAATTATCTCATTAATTATTACATACTACACATGTGAAAACCTTCATCATGTATCCTATTGAAACATTGTAATAAGTTATATTGCCGTAAAAATTTATTGGAAGAATGAATTCTTAGTTTTCATTAATAAAAACACATGTTATTAGATATATTACTTAAATCCAAAAGTTTTGTAAACTCTATCAATGATAGCATAAACTACTTTGTCAAACAATCATTAACCAGTTCCAAGGTAGTCATCACTTATCCAATTATCTTATCCAAAATAATCATTTCTTTATCCCAATGTAATTATCTCAACATAAGGAACATATTTATGTTTATATTTCCCGCAATCTTGTTTTTTCCAAGAATATCAACTTTACAATTAGTTATTTTTCTTATTCACTAGTACCATTCAACACATGATTTAAAATCCTTGATGAAAATTCACTATAGTATA
Organism: Viscum album; assembly: GCA_963277665.1. Taxonomy (NCBI): domain Eukaryota; kingdom Viridiplantae; phylum Streptophyta; class Magnoliopsida; order Santalales; family Viscaceae; genus Viscum; species Viscum album. The sequence goes on from OY728148.1 coordinate 818,865,747, forward strand.
ATCCTTATACATCGCATAATAATCATAAATAGGATTTCATTGATAAAATAATTTTACAAAATTACTCAAGGATCCAAATACATAATCACACAAATCACTCCACTTTGGTTGTATCAACAATATAATATTGACCTTGATCCCTTGCATTGGTAGATTCCCTTAATGCTTGGAGAATTTGTTTTCATAGTTCCCCATCTCCTTATAGTTTTAACACTGAATAGAAGTGTTTTTCTTCTTCCCTTTTCATTCATTAACATGATTAACGCTTTATCCACACTTATAAAAAACTATCCTTCCTTTCAATAATTTCCTTCCATGAATCTTTCCATAGTTCTCAGATGATGAAAATTTATTAATCTTTTTGTTTAGTGCATTCTATTTTTATTGGTGTTCAGATTTCCTCTTCTTGTGTTTAATACCCTTTAATATATTAATCCTATAAAATTATTTCTCTATTTTTATGGAACATAAAACTATTTCATCATATGATGGAGAAAAATTAAAGATCAATTCCCTTCAAAGACCTAACTCAATCAATTTAAATAAGTGGTCAATCTTACACTTCGTATTGCATATATAATCTATAGAAAAATTGGATAACCTTGTAAAGGTGGATTCATAATATGTGAAAATTTCTTATTACTTTTTCTTTAAGATAAGGAACTTCCTCTGCATATTAATTTGTTACTCAAGAGGAAAATATTTATCAAATAACATCTTATTAAATGATTTTCATTCCATGAGTTATATATCCTCTTCCTTCTTAGTATTCTAGATCAACGACTATCATTGATCGACATCATCAATGAGACAATACAATTCAAGTTTAACCTTTTCCTTTTCACCACATCCCAATGCTCTAAATATATTTTCCAAATACTGAATCCATTTCTTGTCTATAATCAGATTAGTATTCCCACTAAAGTATGGTGGCTTCTATCATATAATGAGATCCATTATATGAGAGTCTCATTATGGAATAGGCTGATCCATCTGACCAAGGTTATGTGTCATAACCTGATTAAGATTCCCTAATATATCAATAACTTTCTTAATTCTAATATCAGCTATATGGTTTTCCACAACAAGGAAACCTCTATATTGACCAGAGTATTGATACCTTTCTTCCTCCCATGTGCCATTTCTAAACATTGGTATATATTATATTAGAACATATTATTATGAAACATAATGTATAATTAGAAAAAAAAGTTAAATACTTAAAATAAATTGAAAAAAAATGTATATCTAATATCATAACCATAAAAAGGGTTTATTTGGGATATTCTTCTATATTTATCCTCAAAGTCTATCATAGGGTTATTTTCTCTAATCTATGTTTTCATAAATCTTGTTTCCATGGTTTTTACTAAACTTCATTTGATACTAACTATAACACCTTGACCATAGAATACCATACTTGGTGCCTTAATTTATTACATTAGCATGATTACAAGGAATCAAATACCAAAGGATCAATTAGATTAGCAGTTTTGGAAGTCTAGATTCCATACATAGAACCCATTTTACATTGGTAATAAAAAAACATAATACATAACAAAATAAAATACTCACTATCCTTGAAACTCGTTCCAAAAATTCATCTTCATACCCTAGGTAAAGTAAACAAAATTAGGGTGAGATCGAATGATTGGTAATGGTAAAGTGTAGAGGAATATATCATGAATTAATAATGAATAATAAATATTGAAAGAATAAAAAAATTATTGAATAATTCCATATAAATAATCACATGACCATAAAACTTGACCATAAATATTCTAAGTAAAAAAATAATCACATGGAACAATAATAATGATGGAATGCATAATTTTGGACACCTACACTATCAAAATATATCCTCAAGATAGTTACTGTCAAGATCTATCCTCAATAAAATGTAATTTTGTGGATATAAACACATCTTATTTTTGTCAATATCTATCCTCCTGACAATTTAAACTTCTTAGAAACAAACTCAAAGTATTTTTTCAAAAATGATTTCATCTCATGAGACTATCGATACATCGAGGGGCTTGCATTAGCTGGTCCCCAACCAATATAATGTATATCCAGAACATTCCTCACATATTAAATAATCAATATAAATAAAAAACAATGTGCCCTATCAAATATTCGTATTGAGTAAAGGATACATATTTATCAATATTTCTCTAATAAATCATAGAACATTCAAAGTAGGAACTATATGTAAAAATGGTATACGGTTTAGGAAATAAAAATATCCATGATAAATAATGTGGATAATTATGGGAAATTAATGTTTAATTATCACTAGAAAGTGAATAGCTCAAGGGAAAGGTAATGACTTTGAAAAAATGATTCAAGGAAGTGAATATCAATATTATCCTTGGTCATAATAATCATATTCCATTTAGGGAGAGAATAAGGATGGTATTAATACAAAATATACCTAGTTGAGGATACGTAACAACAAGGTTTTTCAAAACTAATGAATGGAAACACCATTAAAACATCATTAAGAATATTCTTGGGGAAATTAATATTTAAACATTCCAAAGTGTCCCACACCACTTTGAAGCATTTGAATCATAAGCTTCATGAAGGAATAACATTAAATAAAACATAGAATACCCAGAGAATAAGTATATTCATGATATAACATGTATAAGGAGTAGTATATATACCTTATAAAATAATATTTGTGTATATAATAACAAAACTTCCCAAAGAAGAAAAATTTTGACAAAAATTCCATTACCTCTTTGGTAGCATTGAAACTATAAACCCCAAGAAAGATAGATCCTAAAATGAATATATAAATCCCCATAAACTTAAGGATAATAAACATTAAATAAATTCAAGTTCATTATATAAACCACCCATAAATAATTACTGGTCAATATATAATGTTTCTCATAGAAATAAAAGTGATAGGAGAAATCCCTTACCATACACTTCCTTTTGGTGGAACTCTCTTTAACCTCCTCTTATTCAGGTAACTCCTTTTGGTTTATACCAAAAGACTTATTTGGATTGATTTATGACCCAATTTAGGGTTCTAGGATGATTTTAGGGAAGTTGGGGAGTTATTTGGTAAGGGTTTTTATGATCCAAATGGCTTTAGAGGTGTGAATAAGTGAGGTAGGTGAGTGCCTTTTTATAGTGAAGGTGGAATGTAATTTTAATAATTATAGAAAGGTAAATACTATTGATAAGTCTCACATCATGTGACTATAATTTTGAAAAATAATAAATCCAAGGGAGTATATGGTTTAAATATTATCAACTAATATGTTTTGGACATGTTTTTAGGTCATTTGGCCATTAAGTTAAAGGTGTAGTCCCTTATTAATTTGGTTTTTCTCTTAATCATTGTAAATAATTTTAATTTATTTCAGTAATATTTTTGGTCAAAAATAATTTGACCTTATTATAAATTTTACATTATGATTATTCAAAATATTTAATCCATTTTTAAAAATTAAAATAACATAAGTAGCAGTAATTAATTTAAAATCAATCCCACATATGAGAGGATAAAGTGGGTTTTTAAAGTGAAAATGTTCAAAAGTTTGAAATGTTTTTTTTCAAAATTCAATGAAAAATAGATTCCAATAACATAAATTGGATTAATTTATTTATAATTTATCTAATGGGTCTCTAAAAAAAATCAAAATATATTTTAACCATATAAATTAATTCGATGAAAAGTCAGTTTTTCAATTAAAAATCAGTATTTTCACTATTCATAAAAAAATGAAACTTCTCAGAAAAATATAAAAAAGAAAACCTAAGATAACTTTTACATTATTATTTAAAAAATGGATATTATTTTTACAAATGAAATTTATAAAGGTTTCAAAATTAGTTCTAAAATAGGTGTGATGTTAAAAGGCAGCAAAAGAGTCTTTAAAAAATGTATTTTTTATGTATAAAATTGGGTTTGATATTATCTGATGACCAAAAAATATATTCTATGAATATAAAAAAATATCAAATATTTAATATATAAATTTCACTAATATCAACCAATTATAGTAATTAATTTAATTTATGAAGATAAAATACCTTTTTCACATTAAAATAATTTTTTTATAATAAAAAATCCCTCTAGTTGGTTTCAATATTCATTTATAATTAATTGGTAACCAATGAATTATATAAACATATGTAAAAAATATTTTCTAAATTTATTTAATCCTTATTATACATGTCATTATAATGGATACTGATAACTATCATATTAAATAATAATATTAATAGTATATTGTTGTTTGGTAAAACATAGTCTTGTGTGTAACACAAACTTTAAAATGAACTAGGTATTATGTGTAACACAAGAAAACTTAGTTTTGAATTTATTTCAAGATAATATGAGTGTTTTTGTAGCGTAATCTTAACTTTTTGTTTCATATAATCCAATCTGGAAAAAAATAAATTTATTCTAAAAGGAAAATATTGTAAATTCTTGGGGTGTTATAGTCCGTAATTAAATAGTTTCATTGGGTGGAATGCTTAATCATAGTGGGAGAAATATATATTTGAGTATTTCATGCGTGGACTTAATTATTTTGTGAAATTAAATGATGATAGGACAATTTTTTGTCACAAGGTTGTGACATAAGGGTTTTTTTAAGATGACACCTATCAGGGGGTTGTGAAACTGATATGTGAGGCTAGAATCATTAGGTTAGTGGAGTTAATTTTATTTTAAAGAAATAATTGAGAATTTTATAGGAGTGATGGGATAGAATTTATGATATTACATGGAGACGAGAGAATATTAGAGATAATGGATTCTAGAGCGAGAGTTAGATTAGAACCAGGAACACACTCGAATCAGTTACAAGAGATGGAGCTCAAGGAAGAAGAAATTTATAATAGAGAAGCTTCTTTTCTCTTTATACTCTTCTTTTTTCCCTCTTTCAAGATGCATTTAATTGAATATATTTTTTCCCCTCTACTGCGAACATGAAAACCTATTTTTCTTAAGGGTTCTATATTAGTGTGAATTTATTTTTTCTTTCAATATGTTCAATTTCGGTTTTATAATAATGTTTGTACATATTCTATATAGTGAGATTCATTTTTTATCATGGTTAACACTTTTTCTATGCTATTCTAAGTACCTAAAGGAGATGATATCAAATCCATTTCTTTTGAGAATCATCTGAAGTACTGAAAATTGGAAAAGTATTTTGTCTCTCTTTTTCATAATTGAAAATCTTTCTTACTGAATTTTATTTACCAATACATTTTTAGGATAGTTCATTATACAATTAAGAACACTTGAATAAAATTTATTTTATTTTATGTACCTTAATTTCAGTCATTGGTACAAATGTGTAAATTGATATCAAGAAGAGAAAATATTTTTTAATACGTTTAGTACATTCAAAATCCCCTTAAATTCATCTACTTCCAGTCTCTCTCTCTAATCTCTCTTGTTTCTCTTCCACCATCTCATCATCATTTTCACTATTTTGTTATTTTTTTCTTTGGTTTTTTATTGTCTTTGTCACACGTTTATTTTTTCCTTCTCTATGGATATGAAACTCGTACCTTCTAGTTTACTAGTTGTAAGTGGGTTTTATAAATAATAAAATTTTCACATTCTTAATGATGAAATTAAATAGTCAATGGACCATGGAGTAATAATAAGATATTTAATATAGTAGCTCTTCCAGAAAACAATACTTAACATGAAGTGTGGTACCCTACTATGAATATGGGGGATGGAAAACAATCATGATTCCATATACTAGTGATATCCTAGTCCAATTGAAAAAAAATTCTAGATCTTTAAACTATCGGTACAGAAAGTATTTAATGTTTTAAAGGTCTTTGAAACACTAGGAAAGTACTCCACCACTTGAGACGTCTAATGAATATCATAGTTCTTCTTTCTTATTCTCTTCCTTATTATCCTATTTTTACATTCACAAAAACATTCAATAAACCTTTCTATTTTTCCCCTGTATGTATAACAAGTCACCCAACCTTCTTCATCTTCACAACATCAATCTGATAAGCATCCTTTGATTCACTGATTATAAGAATTCTTCTTCACATGTTCTGCTTCTTCACAATATCAAGAAAAAATTCTAATCTTTCCTTCTCTTATTCCTATGTAAAAAATATACACAAAACTCACCTCTATTCGTCCTTTTTCTGGAAATTTTCCTTATGATTATTCACCTCTCTATATGATACATGTTCATCTGAATATTATCTGTCTAATATTGTTCTATGATACTACTTATCTGAACATGGTTCATCCAAAATCAGTTCATATGATCTTTTTTTATCTTATTACTTCACTCCTTTATCTGATATCTTCTTCTATCAGTACCTTATTTATTTTTATGGTTCCTTACTTATTCTTTTTGTTCCTCTCTATTTGGTACACTGCATCTGGTACCTATTCATCTGGTACCTCATTGTTTGAAACCTTGTTCTATACGTCAACCTAAACAAAAACTTTGAAGCTTCCTGTAGAACACCTACATATTGAACTAATTGTAATACCTCCTCCTCAAGATCAATCAGAAGCTTCTTCTCAACAAACCTACTCCCATTTATATTAGTAGTGTTTATTTTAAAATTCAGGGAGTAACAAAAAATTAAAATTGAAAGATCTTATTCAAACTTTTAATATCCTAATTGAATATTTCTTCATTTTCCCACCTTCAAACCTCTGAATAGATGGGAGTCAACAAGATTCATGGGAGATTTACTTAAATATTAGCATCAATGTTCTTCAAAATTATTAAAATTTTAGCTAGAATTGTGATCCTTCTGTCATGATTGTTGAGGCGTTGAATTTCTATCTCAGCAGCATCATAATGAATGACTTTACAAAAACTATGTAAAGATCATTGAACCTTCATCTGGTACTTCTTAATTAGAAATTATCTATCTAGTAATACTTTTTTCAGTGAAAAGATCATCAACCTTTTAAAAAATTCCTCCATCTAATGGTTTTATAATGTTTTTATGGTTTTATTTATTCTGGGAACTCATAAATGTTCATCATGTGTTCTCTATTAGATGTACTATCGATGATCTTCTCTGATTCGTCTATCTGATGGATTCATAATACTCTATTTGATGACATAACTTGGAAACTTTTTTCTGATGTAGTTTCTTGAAAACTTCAATATGATTCCTTTTCTTGGAAACTTATATCTTATAAAACTTCATTCAGAAACTTATGACTGATGACTTCATTCATAAACCTTTTGTCTGATCACTCAGACATCTTTGTCTGATTATCTTATAGCCATTCCTCATCTAGAGGACATGATTAGGAAACCTCTTTCTGGTAACCTTTGTAATGAAAATGTACTTACACAAATGATCCAACACCTTCTTCCTTCGACCAATTTTTGTTATAATCAAGAATACCTTAGTATAAACATTTTATTTGGTACTTTTATAAACCAAAATGCATCAGTTGATTTACCTCCACTTCACATAATATTTTCTTCTCCCAATATTCAACTTGAATCACATCCACAAGGCATTGTGATGTTTAATCAATGAGGAATACATCACCAACCATTAACTTATATGTATGTTCAGATATCTTTTTATGATGGAACTATGAATTTATTTGACCTAATATTTTGGTCTACCCTTTTTCTGATCACCTATTTTGTTTGTATTTGTTGGGGAATCTCCATTTGTTCAACATATATAAATTTTTATGGAACATTATGTCTAGAAACTTATTAGGGTGGACCAAATTTATTAAGTTATAAACAAATGTTCTTCTCCAAACATCAATTCATGTGTTTGAGACACTAGGATCATCTCACAAGTCACTATAAGTAATCCAAATCATTAAACAATATTTCACCTTTAAGTAATGAATATATTCCAAATCTTTTAAATGAGATAATGCAATTTATCTTGTTCCAAGATAAAAATACTTGGTAACTTCTTCTCTTCTTCAAATAACTTGGATTCTTCATCATCTCTATCTCCATTCAACATCCAATCTACATTTTTTTCATTAATATGATTGGATACTAAAACTAAATTTCTAAAAAACTTCTTCTTTACAAACTCTTTAATATATTGACACTAATGAAAACCTTATTATACATTGAAAACCATTGAAAAAAATACAACATACACAAAGTGGGATCTTCATGCATATATTGATTATAGGTTGTATATTTTTAAAAATATTCATACATGTTTCATTAAATATATGCCTATAGTTTTCATATTTTTTAAAATATGCATACATGTTGCATGAAAGTTTCATTAAAAATATTCATATGGGTATCATATTTTGAAATTTCATGAATTCAAACTCTAAGTAATTTAGAATATTTTTATGGATTAAATATGTCTACAATGTTTAAAAGTACTTACACATGTATGAATGAGATATGCCTATATTCAAATTAAAAACCCCTTTACATATAAAACAAAATTAATGATATTTTTTTTTGATTTTATTTATTTAATATTCACTCTATATTTTATTTCTATTACTATATTATTCATGCCTATATTTTTTATAAATAAATTTTATTTTTATTAATTTCTCAATTTTTTACGTCTCGTGAAAATGGATCGGGTTCATATTTTTTAAAAAAATGAATACAAGTTGCATAAAATAATCAGTAAAAAGTTTTATACCATCCATCCATCCAAAGTTGTAATTTTATTCAAAGAAATAAGAGGTCTACAAGATCTAGGAGCTCTCAAATAGTGAAGCTTAAAAGAATTGGCTTGAACTAGATCAACATAGTCAAGGGTTCATACTATATAAAATCATTCGATGATAACTTTGATTGTCCTTTGAAGCCAGACAATCCACAACATTGTTACATTCACATCAAGTGTGTTTCAATCTTGCTCAGCCAATATGATTCTTGTACCTTTAGATGGGATAGAAAATACACCAGGGAGTAATAATCTTGTCTTTAAGATACTTGAGAATAACATAGGAGTACATTACAACTGTATGTATATATTGATTCAACATTTATAAAACCATTAATATACACCATATTGTTTCATGTATGTCCTTGTAGATATACCTCCCAAGCCTCTTAAACACTATTATTGTATGAAAATACATTATGAATACATATAATACTTTATTCCTCTAATAGTATGCATACATTCTAAAAACTCTTTCAATGCATAACAGTTCAACAAATATAAACCTTTTTTTTATTTTCAGTATGCTTAATACTTCAGTTAGGGAAATTGCAGTATTAAATTAAACCAATATGCATAAACCTTTATGAATATTTTTAAATCAGAATAAAAATTAATTAGTTAGTGAAATTAAAAATATTAGTTTGAATAATCATGGGTATGCACAGTTTAATAGTATACACCAATATGGATATAATTATAATATGTTATACAAGTATGGATGCATTGACTGAAGGAGTGTATTATTCACATTTCTTTTTTTCCTTTTTTTACTATTGAATGAACCACCAGCATTGAGGCATCAATTATATGGAAATTTTTTATTTAAATAAACATGGATTATGTTTCATCCTATATGTCGTTATTTCTTTGTGTGGTTGTTAATCTTTGGGTTGGAAGACTAGAATAGCTCGGACTGGTAGGGCCTTCTTCATGAGAATAGTCCCCATTTTATCACTCATGTAAATCTTTGTCCTAATCCTCTACCTAAACCCCACGATACTCTTCAGGATCATCCCCATCATCCGACTAGAGAATTTCATCCCCAGGAACATCCTCTACCCCGCATTGAACGACATCACCTCAAAATCTTGCCCCTTCACATCCATGGGTCCACCTATGAACCTATCTGTTCTGAGCTGATAGAGTTTTTTTCTGTCTAGAATCTTTGGTTGATGGTTGGTCACCAACCCCACCCGAACATTGGCTGGTTCAACATAGGATACTACACATGCAGAATATGAAGGCTCCCATGGGTGAAGTCCAATGTTTTGGTGGGTGTTGGTGGGATGGGGGTGGTGGGGGAGTAGTGTCAAACTTGACACCCCCACCATGACTATTTAAAGAGGCATTTTAGAGATTCTTGGAATCATTATTTGATCCAAGATTTCTTCTTGTTTCCTCTGGAATTGGGTATAGCCTCATTGATTTATGATTCAAACATTCCAAGTGGTTTCTAACAGGTTTTTTCATAGAACCGGAAACATCCAATGATTCCATATCTATTTGGACCTACTTTCCAAAGGTAGGTTCTCATTAGTTGTGAACTGATGAGACTTAAGAATTTGCATTGGTCGAGAGGATGGGAGGTCGGACTCATCACACCTTTTGAGGGGAATTATTTCCTACTCTAGGACACTCTTTATAGATTTAAGTTATGTTCATGAATCCTTATTACATTATCAAGTATGAAAATGAGATTTCCTTTAGATATGACAATAAATAATTTAGTATGAATTAAATTTAGAGAATCTTCTATATGTATTAGAGGTTCTTAATCGATAGATAATCATCTATATTTGTTAGATATTCTTAGTCAATGGTATCCTTCGACACATTATATAGAAATCTCTTGGTCATTATGATAATCATGCTGGTTTTAAAGCCACTCAGCGGGGCACTTGAAGGTTATTGTCTTTCAGAAGGACATAGATTATTTCAGAGTTGGGATCATACCCACAGATGGGCTACCTATGTATCCTTTGTTTTAGAAAAGGAATCAGAACCCACGCAGTTCGAGTAAAGAAGTATGAGGTTTATGCATGATTGATGGCTCAAAGAAATATTTCATAATTACTTCTACACTCTAATCTCACGTGAGTCATGCTCGGTGTGAGAAACAAGAGGTATTGGTAAAACCAGACAATTGTGCCATGAAAGATGCAATTATAAGAAATGATGTGGGGCTTATGTATGTATGACTGCCTAGATAGATGAAGATTAGGACTTACTTTAGGGAAGAAACTCGGGAACAAGATCCATAAAGGTATATGTGCTTTATGGAGATTTGGATACTCTAACTTGGGGCTTATTCTTGAGGAGGATGCCCAAATTAGGAGGGGACTTATGATTGAGTTTTACTCCAAAAAAAGTAAATTAAGACTGGTTAAGAGAAATTATGACTGGGGCTTATTCTTAAAGAAGAGGCCCAGGTTAAAGGGAATTATGACTGGGGCTTACTCTTGAAAAGGAATCCCAGGTTAAGGAAATTATGGTTGGGGCATACTCCTGAGGAGGATGCCCAAATTTGGGAAATTATGACTGAGACTTACTCTTAATGAGGATGCCCAGGTTAGGGGACTTGGGGCTTACTCTTAAGAAGGATGCCCAAATTAAGCGAACTTGGACCGGGGCTTACTCCTGAAAAGGAGGCCCAGGTTAGGTATCCTCTCATCTTAAAGGATGAAGTTTAATGAATGAAATATTTAACCTTAGTGACATAAAGATATGTAAATCACTAGATTTTAAGACATGTTCCACAGAATTCCTTTCAGATAAAGAATCCAACAAAAGAAGCATGCCATAAATGGCTTTGAAGAGGGTTTTGAAGTCTGAATCATGAATATGAGAGGTGGATAGGCATAAGAGATGTGAAATAGGTAGGAGGGGTGCCCAAAAAAGAGAGAGGTGCACAAGTCCTATGTAGGCATGCAAGTTCTCGTCACGCAAGTATACTTGCGCGACACAGGGGTACTTGCGCAACGGTCAACCGTTAGGGTAATACTTGAGAGAGACTTGGCTCAAGCCCTTAGTATTATCCCTAGAGGCTTCCAAAAGAGTGGAATGCAAGTTTTGTTGAAGGGGGAAGGCAGAGCGCAAGTGTGACCATTTCCCTTAAGGGCTGGCCAGTTAGGCGCGCAAGTGTTGATGAGTTTCAACACTTAGGCCTTGTTTACCATGTTTAGACCTTCCATTCTAGGTAAAAAAATTACCTTAGAAGTGTTCGGAAGACTTCCAGAAGAGACTTGGGTGACCAGAGCTCAAATATGAGTTATGGAATTTTTCCGTCTTGAAATGGGGGGGGGACCACCATAGGTATTTATAGGCTGGTGAAAACCCTGGGTGAAAATCATAGAGGGCGCGCAAGTCACCTGTGAGACCATTGGGCGGCGTGCAAGTATACTTGCGTGAAATTGGTGTAATTTTCATGACCCAAGTGCAAATAAATCTTTGTTCATGGATTTTTCAATTTTTTATGTTTCTTCAAAGGATGAATCACTTTGGGTTCAAGGTATTTCCCCTTTTTATTTGTTTAGACTCTGTGACGGAAAGGAGCGTCAACAAAATTCCCCACTCAGAGTTGGATCCTAAAGAAATAAAGATGTAACTCTGAGGTAAAGAAGAAAACCAAGGAACATGTGGCACGCAAGTGTTGAGCGCACAGATGGCGCCATGCAAGTGTTGAGCACGCAGATGGCGGCGCGCAAGGAATGAGCGCGCTGGCTTTATGCATTCAGGGTTGTGCACGCTGGCTTTAATCACGCAGGGTTGAGGCCTGACCTATATATATGCGTCCATTCTCATGCAAAGAACCCGGATTTCAAACTTTCGAGCTCTCACCGCGCAAGTTGCCTTCGCCGTGCAAGTTGCTCTGTTTTCCGCTGTTTCTTTTTTGTCGCGCTGCTGTAGAGGTATTTGGACCTGCACTGTGATACCTACGTGCCAAAACTTGCGTGACACACTGAGACTTGCGCGCCAATTGTGGGACTTGCGTGCCTTAATTACTTGGACAATTTTTCACTTTTCTTCACAAATTTATGAAAAATCAACTTACTTAAAAGTTAATTATTCAACCTTTGTGCATATTAAATGGCTCCCAGGAGAATCGAAATGGCTGATGAACTGGATAGAAATAGAATTGATGATATGATGAGTATCATTGGCCATTATTATTATACTATCTGCGACATCACTCTTACAGATTTAGCCAAGTACCTAAAGAAGTATCATCTCGACTTCCCACAAAGTATTTATCTACCTTTGTATGGATATGGTCATCTGCGAGAAGTCACCATTCCAGAGACAAAGAACTATCTCCCAATTTCTTGGTTCCAAAATAACACCAATTTTGCTTCAGCAAATATCTCAGGTGGAGGAGAATTTATAAATACCAAAACAGTGGAGAAGGCCTACATAATGAATCATTGCCCATGTACCTCAGATCTGAAATCTCACAAGCCTGAGATGCAACCACATTTTTATTCCTCAATTTTCCAAAACTCTCAGATGGATCAATACAAAGGCTGGAAGAAGGGTTGGGACTTTCGTCATGGAGGAGGTGTGAAGCCAACTTGGATGTGGGAATACTGGGTGCGACAAACCTGCGCAGAGTTTGTCAAGGATTTGAAAGGAGCTGAAATATATGAAGTCGTCTGGGCTGGGCAAACATATTTTTACAGGAATGATGACTTTGTGTCGGAGATACTCAGCCATTGGAGCCCAGAAACCAATTCTTTCCATCTGACTCATCGATAAGTAGGCATCAGTCTGTGGGATGTCCAAAAGATCTTAGGGGCTCCAATTTTGGGTGATATTTATGATGAATTCATCACCCCCCCCAAGGTGACTTGGAATGATTCTGAGAAGACCCTAGCTTTAGCTCGGGAATTATTCAAAATCTTTCACAAGCTCAAGAGTTCAGAGACCTCCTTAACTCATTCTAGAAAGGATATTAATCCATAGGAGTGGATGAATATGTTTCTTATCAAGAAGAGAGAGAAGGAGTCGAAGGATAAGGGATCAAAGGGGAAAGGGCCCAAGGAGAAGGGGCCCACCTGTACTCGTCCTACCACCTTCCCAAAAACAGAGAAGAGGGGTGCTCCTAGCACATTCTGGCCAACTCTAAAAGCAGGAGAATTTGAGAAGTCGGGATAAAAAGTGAATTAGAGAATCCCAAAGAAGACTCATCTGGCGGGCTTCTTGGAATTGTGGCTCAGTGTTTATCTTTTTCCAGTCAGGGACTCGAAGGGAGGTGTCAGGCCAGGGACCTTAGTTATTGCAACTAAGTTGGCTGAGGGGAAAATGTTTGGGTTGGATACCCCCATTTTAGAAAATATTCACAGGATCTTACTCCATGTATTCATGGGTAAGTCTCCTTTGAGAATAGTGGGACCATTCCAAGTTTTGTGGGGATGGATCGCCACTCACTTCAGGATGTATAATGTACATAACAGAGTATAAATCCCTGGAAGTTCTTTCAGGCCATCAGTGCAGGCATTCTCTGGAATTGCTCCACTGGCTCTCAATTCCTATGACATGAAGGTGAGGCTGAGTATGTATAAGGAATTCAATTTCTTTCCTTATGGAAACTCGCCAACTGGGCGGTTTGTTGATGATGGAACAACCAGCCTGGAATTGAGGGCATACATACTGGCATGCAGAGATGGTTTACTGGTCACCAGGATTGACAAAGAGATTATATGGAAGGCCTATGCTCCATAAATATTTTCACATCAATTCAAGTGCTTGCAGCAGACTGTTGTATCTCCCCCTATACATGTCAGGTTAGAGAAACACCCGATGGTTGCCTGACAACTATGGTTGCTGACATCTAGGGAGAATACTGGGGCAGTGTTCGATCTACCAGATGATAAAGCGGTGAGTAATTTGACTACATGGTATGCCGAGAACTAGATAGAATCATACCCTGGAGGGGTGTTTAATCACCCGGTTTATCAGGTGGTGAAAAGGAAATGAACTGTAGAGAAAGAAACACTTCATCTGGAAGGTGATTCTTCTGCAAAACCTGAAGCTGATTCTCCGAATTCTCAAGATGGGGATGATGAGGAACAACATGCGGCAAATCTGTCTCATTCCATATATAATCCCCCTGTTAGAATCAAGATACCAACTCCATCGACTCCTAGTGAGTTACTTCATTGGGGAAATTTAATCACCATTACTTTATAGAGAAACAAGTCTTATTTTCTTATTCTCTATCTGTAGTTTCAGGAGCTGGGAAGAAGCTGAAGTCCAAGATTGTAGGACCTTCCTCACAGCCTTCTGGTACACATACTGAATATCATGACCAGAGGCTGTCCAGACATGGCGGAGTTTATACTACGGTGCTGAAACTGCCTGGATGGATTTGTGTGAGGGGATATACCTCCCTGAGATAGAGAATCTTCTAGCTTCTACAGATATTATTTACAAGGATAGCCCCGATGAAGTGCGAGCTTACATAAGAGAGCTGGAAATGCTCATATATTCCACTAATGATTCCATTCATGTCACCAAGCGGGTGAAGTAAATGATAGATTGTGGAACCACTGAGGGGATTGGTGCTTCCAGAGATGAGGAGTGGCACATTTACGTGGCTCCTGAAGATGTAAATCTCTTTCCTTATTTGCTTTGCAACTTGATTTCAGTCAAAGATTTGTTACTTAAGGAAATTATTTTCATTATCTTGTAGCTTGAAAAGAAAGGAACTGTTGAGGTTCCTTCACCATAGTATAGCCCTGGTGGTATTGCCATTGGGGATAATGAATCTCCTCGTGATCAGGGTGAAATATCTCCAGGACAGTAAGCCATGAATGAAGAGTTGGACATAGCTTTCCATTATCCAATTCATGTACCTATATATGATGATACTCTCACTCCCAAAAAGCCAAAGAAGCAAAAGCATTGAAGGAGGAAGTCCACAGCTAAACGCTTCATCAGTAGTGGTATGTCCTTCGGATAATCATGAGTCTTAACCCATGAAAATATTACTCATACCTTTTGGGATTGTAGGGGCTTCTTCAATTTCCCCTCTAAGGGAGAGAACTGACCCTCCTTTGAGGACCATAGAGGGTACTGGTGAACAATCACAAGTTCAGGCTGACTTGATTGCTCTTGGAAAAGATCCAACGTCTGTTTTCAATATCCCTCCTACTGTTGTTGCAAGAAGAGAAGAGCCTACTTCTGGTAAGTTAACAATTCTTCATAAAATGTTGAATGAAACATCAACTAACCTCCATTCCATGGTACTTTAGGTTCAACCCCTGCACTAGATCTTTTGGCATCCATTGCAACTGATGCCACTATTTTATCTGAAGAAGTTGTCCAGGATCAGAGGCTGCAGGATGAAGGTCACCAAGAAGACATATCGAATGTTCCCACTGGTGATATTAACCAGGATTCTAAGATTACATTGGATGAAATGATGTAACTTGGAGCATATTTTGAAGATTTTTTAGATCATTTTAAATTACCATGTAATTTATCATATTAGGTATGTGAGTTCTATACTTAGTCCTATTAAAAATAACTTCTAGTTACATCTCTAATCATGATCGGTTGAAATGTGCAGTTCTATCTGAGCAAGTTAGTGAACTGCCAATGTCTGAAGGGGGTACAAAAAACCCTACTATTGGAGAGACATTAGCTCAAGTGGATCTTAACCTAACAGAGCTTCCTAAAACTAGTCTTGAAAATCCCGTTGAAGAAGCTAGGAAAGACAGGGAGGAGCCTTCTCAAGTTACTGATCTACCGTTGGGTAAGAGATAACAATTTTTTGTGATTGTACTTAATTTGCAAGACAGCCAATCAACTTTTGTTATCCTTTGAAACTAACCAAAGCTTTCAATTGATTATATAGGGCCATCAATTTCAGTGGCTAGATTTGGAGGTGAAACCTCAGCCTCCGCCCCAACGGGAATAGAGAGTGAAGAAACACGGGTCAGGGGGGAAGGAGCAGAACAGGGCACTTCCCTAAGTGCATTAATCCCGGATTATATTCCCCCATGTGAAAGTGATGCTGAGTCGAACCGGGAAGTACAAAAGGCGCTCCAATTTTCACAATGCAAGGCATGGAAGAACATATGGAAGATCATATTCCAAGTGTCTTTAGAAGAGCTGTCATTAAAGATCCCGCGACTGTCATCCTTGTTTGTCATGTTGGGACTTGGCGGTTTTGGATATCAAAAGATCCATTCTGTAGTGAAACAAGTCATCTTAATGAGGGATCATGAGAAATAGTGCCATCAAGACTTGACCAAGGTAAGGTTGTCAGCCAATATTGGTGAATTTGAGGCTGCGGTATCCCGAGCTGAGGCGGATCATGCTGCCAAGTTGAAGAAGCTGAAACATAAGATCAAGGAGAAGGTCGTCCAGCAGATACACCTTCAGCAACAGTTGGATGTTGTTACCGGGGAACTTGACCAACTGAACAATTCACTAGAAGGAGTTTAGATAGATGGTATGAAATCCATCGTAGATGCCAAGAAAGCACTCCATCAAGCTTAAAATAGTGAATTTGGTCGAGTGCATGAGATTCAAGTGGCTACTGATGAAGCTCGGGATGTTGTAAATCAAATTAAGATTTATGTTGACAGCCTTTTGTAATTCTTGGAAAAGAGAAGAGACTTCAGTCTGTGGATGTCCTTCTAACTCTTGTGCATCAATGAAAGACACTTTCATCTTCAATCATTTGTTCATGCTTTCTTTTTCTATATGCTTTAAATTTTTAACTAATCCAATGGGCCTAGTAAGCATAGTTTGATTTTTTCTAGGATTATTATAAATAAACCTACAAACTTTGAATTTTTTAATTGCTCAATATTACCTAAAATCATAAAAAATGTATGTTTAGTGAGCTGGGAATTGACTTTTATTCAGAGTTCCCTTGTCTTTTGTGGGCAGCTTAAAGTCATGCACATCAGACATAAAAAGGCTAATGTTTAAGGTCAAAATAGCTTTGACCGAGTGGATTAACATTGACTCAATTACTTTATAATTTATCTGAAAATATATTACCATGTTCAAGTATGAGGGAAAATATGTAAACGATGACTTAAGAAATTTTGAATCTGAGGAATGATATGAAAAATGGCTAAAAGGAATTAGAAGAAGTAGTTCCCAAGAATGAAGTTACCACTATTTAACAAACTCGTTAGGGGGTTGAATTATGTAGGGAACCCTAAGGGCATTGAATGCATAGTCAAATAATAGCATCTTTTGGATGACAAGTCTGTTATGTAGAGTGTTTATGCAAGGCCGCCTAAGGGCACATGCTGCATAGTCAGGAAAAAGAACTCTCAGAAATTTACTTTTCTACTGCTAAAAATACGGTGTAAGTTTATGGGGATTCAAATTTTACAAATCATATAGTTTTCTGTATGGAGAGAGGTACTTGAATATGGAGAAGATATTTCCAAACAAGATCGTCTAAGAACTGGATGAATGTCACTCCTACAAAGGTCTGACCCAAATGTAGGGAAGGGAAATATAAACCATAGACTTGAATACTTTCGGATCATGAAAAAGAACATGGGACAAATATGTTATGGATGACTATTTTATGTGGATCCTTACATATTGTCAATAAGACCAATAAGGAAAAAAGAGGTTTTCTTACCAAGAATGAAGTTACCACTATTTAACAAACCCATTAGGGGGTTGAATTATGCAGGGCCGCCTAAGGGAATTGGCTACATAGTCAAATAATAGTATCTTTTGGCTGACAAGTCTGTTATGTAAACTGTTTATGCAAGGCCACCTAAGGGAACATGTTGCATAGTCAGGCAAAAAAACTATCTGAAATTGGATATTTTGTGACCAGAATTCAAGAAAAGGGTTATGTATATCTAAAAGTATTTAAGGTTAGGAGTATGACACATGAAAATGGGTATTGTTCAATGCATGAAAGAGATACATAGATCAATTTTAACCATAATTATGTTGTGGCTGGGTCCTGAATTGAAATGTTGTACTTCACTATGTATCCCATAAGGATGAGAATCAAGCCATACGTAGTTCTTGAAATACAGTTTAACGTCATGCGGGATGAAAATATGGAAAATCTCAGTTTAGGGTCATAGAATTCGGACCATTATAATGAATACACAGTGTGTGTTTTCATAGGGACTTTTCAGCTAGGGGACTGAAAGTAAAACTTGGGGTTAGGCCCAATGACTTGGGTCTAGATTCGAGGGATACTCGAATGTTCCTACATATCCCATAAGGATGGGAATCAAGACACAGGTAGTTCTTGAAATACCCTCTGTACAGATTTGGTTCGTACATATGAAGGGTGAAAGGGGACTTTAGTGTAATGATGGTTTGACCCAAGATAAAAGGTTCGGGAATTGCCATGTTTGCACATAGTCTTTGGAATATAACATGATCAGAGATCAATGTAAATAATGATTCCCTCTCAAGTGAGGATGTCAAAGAATGTTGTAGTTTATTGTCGTACAGGAAAAAAGTGCGAGTAGTTTAATGTCATATGCATGGACCAGTGGTGAACCAATGTAAAAATTATTGGTTCTGGGGCTGCTTCACAGATCAGCATCATATGAGATGGAGGTGAACCGATGTGAAGAGATTAGTTTTGGGATTGAACCTCAGGAGGTTTCCTACGTACCCAGCCTAGAAGACAGGGATCAAAGTCCGTGTAGTTCAATTAAAGAATGAATTAGTGATCAAGTTGTTCTTGGGGACAACGACCTAAGAAAATGGTGTTGGGACTTACGCATGGTTAGCGGCCCAGAGAGGGTGTTATGGTTGAAGTTTACTCTAAGCTCACATGAGTTATACTCAGTGTGAGAAACAAGAGGTACCAACAACCTTAACGATGCACAGTTTAATGTCATGTAGGACATATAAAGGGACTATGCAGTTTAATGTCTTGCAGTGAGGACTATTGGTGCTGCATAGTTTAGTGTCATGTAGCAGGGACAAAATATAGTTTAACGTCATGTAGGACAAATATAGGGACACAGTTTAACGTCATGTTGGACGTGAACACAGCTGTGCGTCATGTTGGACAATAAGGGTGTTGTACAGTTTAGTGTCCTCTAGCTAAGACAATGGGGACAATATAGTTTAACGTCATGTTGGACGAAAGGGGGACTGTGCAGTTTAATGTCATGCAGTCAGAACAAAAGAGGACACAGTTTAACGTCATGTTGGATGTATTAGGGATTTTTTTTCACAGTTTTAACGTCATGTTGGATGAAAGGGATGAAAATAGTTTAAGGTCATATGCATGGACCACAACTGATGATTCAGTTTAATGTCTTGCTAGACATAAGGGACTTCTATATAGTTTAGCGTCATGTATCTAGGACGTCACAGTTTAACATCATGTTGGACGATGGTGCGAATAGTTTAAGGTCATATGCATAGGCCGTAGATTATGTAGTTTAACGTCTTGCTGGATGTAAGGGACTTGTGTACAATTTAGCGTCATGTAGTTAGGATGTCACAGTTTAACATCATGCTGGACGACAAGGGTGAAAATAGTTTAAGGTCATATGCATAGACCGGTGATGGTGTGGTTTAATGTCTTGCTGGACGATAAAGTATTTGTGTTACACAAAATACTTCTTTAGAAATCTAGCATTGGTTGGAGTAGTGATGAGTTCTCCATCCATTGATATTAAAGAATATGCTCCATTAGAGTAGACCTTATGTATTGAATAAGGTCATTCCCATTTTGGCTCCAGCTTAGGAGGATTATTTCCTGGTATCATTGGAGTTTTGAGAACCAATACCAATTCTCCCTAAACGAATGAACAAAGATGAACTTTTTTGTTGAAATCTCATGATATTCGATTCTGATAGATTTCCAAGTGGTTCAAGGTGCATAATCTTTTCTCATATAACCGTTCCAATTCATCCAATCACTTTTGAGATTTTTCATCTGTATATGACTGATCACAAATGGATACTCTGAGCGAGGTTAATTGAACCTCAATGGGAAATACTGCTTCTGTTCCATATACCAATGAATATGGAGTTGACCGCGTTGCAGTGCGGGTGGTGGTTCGATAATCCCATAAAGCATGGAAGAGTTTATCATGCCATGATTTCTTATCTTTATCCACCATCTTTTTCAGTATGTTTGAAAGAGTCTTGTTTAAAGATTCTATCTGGACATTAGTAGTTGCATGATACCGAGATGAATGATTGGATTTGATGTTGTATTCTTGATACAACTTCCTCACCTCGGATGAACAGAAGTTGGTTCCATTTTCCGTCAATATGGTATGAGGGACACCAAATCTAGTAATGATGTTAGACTTGATAAACGTAACAATGAATTTAGAACTAACTTCTTTGAGGGATATTTCCTCTGCGCATTTTTAAAAGAAGTCAGTAGCAGTAATAATGTACTTAAACTGCTTAGATATAGCCGAAGGATAATATCCCACTACATCCATTCTCCATGTGGGAAATGGCCACGAGTATTTAGCTGTATGAAGAAACTCCGGGGGTTGATGAATAAAGTTGGCATGTACTTGGAAATAATGAAACTTCTTTGTGAAATCAACACAATCTTGTATCATTTAAGGAAAAAAGTACCCAAGCCTTCGAACTTGATCAGATAGTCTATGTCCAGACTGATGGGAATCACAGACTCCTGTAAGCACCTCTTTCATGACAACCATTATTTCTTCACCATCAATGCATCTGAAGAGAACTCCATCAAAACCTCTTTTGTAGAGAATTTTCTCTAAGTGATCCAGGCTATCATAAAGAGTAAAATTAACCACATGTCGTCAGATTTGTTCTTTCCCAGCTCTATCAGGTGGACATGTTACATTTTTAAGGTATTCCCTGATAGGTGTCATCCATCCCGTAGTATGGACACATGGTTCAGGAATGGGACTAATTTCATTGATTTCCTCTGTTCTGATTTGAACATAAGGTGAAATTGTATGACGGTGGGCAATATTGATGCTTGTCTCATCCCGATTTGGATCAGCCAGAGTTGAGGCTATATTAGCCAGTGTGTTATCTTGAGCATTTTGTGATCTCGGGACATAAGAAAATGTCAGTTCCAATGGAAATTCTTCCATTAACTCTCTGACATAATCATACAAAGGGATTAGTTCTTCTTTTCTAATTGCATAATCCCCATTGATTTGTTTGATTACCAGGTCTAAATCACCTTTCACCTTTAAGTGATTCACTTGTGCCTGAAGCGCCAACTCCAATCCTGCGATAAGATCTTGGTATTCTGATTCATTATTTGTACCGCCTCCCAAAAATGAGAAGGAATAAGGTAGAACTGCCTTTTCTGGGGAAATCAGTAAAATTACTAACCCAACTTTGTTGAATTTAGGATATTCAATTTTCTTCCCTGTTGGACTTCTGGAAGCACTATCAAAATACATTTACCATGTTTGAAGACTATCTTGAATAGAAAATACTTCTTCATCAGGAAGTTCAATTTCTGAAGATGTATCTTCTACTGAAGGATGTTCAGCAAGGAAATCAGCCAGAGCTTGGCCCTTTTTTACCTTTTGAGACACATACTGAATATCAAATTGCTGCAAAATAACTTCCCATATTGCCAGACATCCTGTAATCATTGAACGAATAAGGATGAATTTGAGAGCGTTATTGCGAGATACCAATTGGACCTCATGATGTTTCAGGTAGTGTCTCAATTTCTAAACTGCAAAGATTAATGCTAGGCAGCACTTCTCAATATTTGAATATCGGGTTTCTGCTTCGAGCATAGTCTGACTGAGATAGTAAAGGCTATTTTCACTCCCATCATCATTCTTCTGAGCAAGGAAGGCACCCAATGATGTCTCTAAAGCTGTCACATAAAGAATCAATGACCTTCCTTAAACAGGTGGCATTAATACCGGTGGACTCAAGAAATATTTCTTGAGAATCTCAAATGCCTCTTGAAATTCTTCAGTCCACTGGCAAGTGACTCCCTTCTTCATCAATTTGGTGAAGGGTAAACTTTTTCCTGCTAAATTGGTGATGAAAATGCCGAATATAGACTAAGTATCCTTGAAGTCCTCTCAATTCTTTCAAATTCCGAGGAGGTGACATAACAAGGATTGACTTTTTATTCTCAGAATCGACTTCGATACCATGATGGCCTATAAAAAAACCGTGAAATTTCCCTGAGGTTACCCCAAAAGCACATTTTAAGGGGCTCATCTTCAAATTATGTTGCCGAAGTTTGTGGAATATGATTTCCAAATCAACCATGTGATTAGAACATTGTTTGTATTTAACCACCAAATCGTCCACATAACATTCAACAAACTTCCCCAAAAAGGGTTTGAAGATATGATGCATGGCATGCTGATATGTTGCACCTTCATTCTTCAGGCCAAAGGGCATTACCCGATATCAAAACACACCCTGAGGGGCTATGAAGGCTGTAGATTCTTCATCTTCTAGAGCCATTCAGATTTGATTATATCCTGAATATCCATCCATGAATGAAAGTTCTTTATAGCCAGCTGTTGCATCAATTAAGAGTTATGTAATCGGAACTGGAAAATCATCCTTAGGAAAATGTCGATTAAGATCTATGAAATCAATGCAAACTCTAATTTGTCCGTTCTTCTTTTTCACATGAAAAATATTATCCAACCATTTGGGATATTGAAATTCTCTGACGAAGGTAGCTTTGATAAGATTATCCACTTCAATATCAATTTTTGAAGCATGGGTTGGGTGTGTTCTTCTAGCGACTTGTTTGAATCTTCGATGTTCTTCTGGAAAACCCAAATGATGAGTTGCAACACCAGGATCAATCCCTAGCATCTCTATATAGTTCCAAGCAAATATATCTCGATTTTTCTTCAAAAAGGAAATATACATCTCTTTCTCTTCAAGATTCATGGTCACACTAATTAAAGTGGGGTGTGGATCTTCTTTTGTACCCAGATTTATTTCTCTGAGTTCATCCATGGTGGTAAAGATACCCTCTTCAAAAGTTGGAGGAGCATCCCTAAGATCTTCCTCTTTTTCTTCAACATGTGTTATTTCTTCTATTTCTACTTGCATAGTAGATGAAGAAGAAGAATTTCCATGATCAGAAGAGATGTGAAAATTTGAAAATTTTGAAGAAGAAGCTTCCATTTCTGACCCAATTGATGATGAAGGGTCTTCCTTGGGTAATAAAGAGGAGATGATGGATTGAGAATCAATATCACCATTTACCTCTGACATTGCTATAACTTCTTCTGGTCTATTTGGCGAATTATAGACTTGATGTATTTCAGCGGATGAAATGAAGACAACTCCATTTGAGCTTTCATCATTGCTTGGTGGATCACCACTTTCTCCCATGTTGTCTAGCTTGATTACCATAATTGACATTATGGAGGTTTCCATAAGAGTATTTTGATTTGGGCCTATTCTATCAATTTGACTAATTGGAAATACATAATCTGTACTCACATGTGTGAATGGGTTTACTGGAATCTTTTCCAAACCATATGGAGCATTAACTTTGGTAATCTCCCTTGTTATGGATTTCTCCTTTCCCTTCATGTGATAGAATTCCACCTCAATATATTGAGATTCACATGTCCTAAACGGGGACTTATCACTATACAATGTCCCAATTTGACCATCGAAATAATATTTGAGACATTGCTGGTATGATGAAGGGATAATCGCATGTTGATGCAGCTAGGGTCTACCAAGAAAGATGTTGAAGGCTGAGTCTTGATTAACAACCACGAAATATGAATTGGATACAAGATCTCCAAACTGAGTTCTGAGTGTAATCTCGCCTAGTGGTTCTTGTTCATTTTTATCATATCCTTGTAACATCAAAGTAGAAGGAGATAAATCAGATTCTGTGAGGCCCAATCAATGAAGTGTACGAATGGGGATGAGGTTGACTCCTGAACCATTATCAATGAAAACTCTTTGGACGACTACACCATTTACCTTTCCAGATAAGTAAAAAGTTCTAATATGTCCATGCACGACATCATCTTCATATTCATCAGTAAAAGATATCACTGAATGGAATTCTGTAGGATTATTATCTACATGGTAGACTTCAGCTGCAGAAATTTCAATTTCAAACTCCTGAGGACTCAACAATGCCTCGATGAGTGCCTCCCGAAGATACTTTGATAAATTCAAAGCATTCGGAATTGATAACTTGGATGGTATTTGGTCCAAGTGTTTCAATACATCATACTTTTTATCCAAAGGTATGTGTTTCCCCACAGGAATATGTGGTTTCACAGACGACTTAGAAGTTGATGCTTTGGAAGTTGATGCATCTTGTATTGGGGTAGGAGTTGGTAATACTTCTGGCTTTGGAAGATTAGACCGATTAGGTCTATTTACTTGCTGAGAGGAATAAGATGGAACCTCAACCAATCTTCTAGAATAATTGTGCCAGGACTGAGTTTGCTATTGTTGGAAGAATTTTCTTGTTCTTTTTGAGCCCGTTGAAGGGATCTTCCATGAGTTTCTGCTGCATACACAGTTCTAGCAGGGGTAGAACTGGAATAGTGGCCTATGAAAGATCCACGTCTTCCCCTGTACCCTGAGCCTCTAGAACTCCATCTGATTCCTTTTTTTGATACAGGGAACTTGGGCTCATCAAAATAAAAACCGCGATTGGCATATGGATCTGTTAAGTGAATCATGTTAACAAAACCAAATATAAACTCTTCTTCTGATGAAGACTCTTCCTGATTAGCCAATTTAGGCTGTACCGTTTTGGGGGACGGTGCACGTGGCTTCGAGGTAGATGGCATAAAATCTGCCAGAGTCAAAGACAATTTGGGATTTGACACGATCTCAGCTTCTTCTGATTGCTCTTTTTTCTTTGAATTATGTCATTTCTTTTAGGATTTCCCCTCTGATGAAGGGGGGTTTGTTGTGACTTTCATAGCAGAAGACACAATTGGTTTCTTCAATTGCGTTTGTAAAATGGCATGAGTTTGGTTGATCGTTCTTCCGACCATCCAATCATTATATTTCTGTGCATTTTTGTTTTTTACTTCTTTCCACTCCCTTTATTCCTCTAGATTTTTAGCAGTAACACATGCTACCTGAGCTGAAGAACCTTTCAGTTTGACTTTTCTCGATTCCACCATCTTTTGTAGGAGTTGTTCGAAGAAAAAACACTCATTAATGGGATGCCCCAACATCTGATGAAATGGGAAATATTTGGGATGATCTTCATCTCCTTCCTTGTTCAGCCTTTTAGGCCTTGGCAATTGAACCAAATTATTTTCCAGAGCCGAAATGAAGTAATCGGGAACTTTTTCATTTCGGAAAGATTAAATTTTTCTCTTCAAAACCTCAAAATTGTTTCCGTCTTTAATCTCTTTGATTATCTTGATAAAACGTCCTCTTTTGTTGATGCTCAGGAGGTGGAGCCCTTCGAGAAGATGAAGGCCTTGAAGTAGAAGCAGGTACATGTGCTTGTTTACTCATAACTGTAGCAGTCTCTGCTTTACCCATTCTCTCTCCTGGAGCTGATGGAATTACACGAGTTTTATCCTTAGTCTTTATAAGAGAGTATTCAATCTGTTGAGCGACTGAAGTAAGGTCTCGAAACCCTCCTATGTATTTCACAGGGATCAACGGTGTGCGAAAATCATCAGGCAAATTTTCCACACAGATTGGCAAAAATTTCTCTTGAGGGAGTGCTAAGCTCAGGGAATATGTTAATCCCTTCCAGCGAGCAATGAAATATGAAACCCTTTTATTTTTCCTTTGCTTACAGTTTATAAGATCAAAAACTATTGTATTTGGAAAATTTGAGCTGAATTGAAGAAGGAAACGTTGACGGAGATCCTCCCATCCGGTAATTGACCGGGATTGCAAGCTTGTATACCAGACAAAAGAATTTCCTTGTAATGACTGTAAAAAACACCTGAGCTTAACTGCTTCTTGTTGCTGAGGGGTTCCCATCATAGGATCGCAATGATAAAAAAAATTGTTACGTGTGCTCTGGGTCCACTACTATAAATAAACCCATTTGCGACAGGTCAGTTGCGACGGGATCCTATCGCAACAGACTATTTGCAACGGGGGTCCGTCGCAAATGACCCGTTGCGGTAAATGGCGTCGCAACTAACACTATTTGCGACGGGTTCATCGCTAAAAATATTATTTGCGACGGTAATATGTTCCGTCGCAAATACTAATCGATATATATATTAAAAACATTAAATAACACTTTTGCGACGGGCCCGTCGCAACTGTTATTTTGCGACGGGCCACGAATACCGTCAAGAAAGAGTTAAATTCTTTTTAAAAAAAAAAAGAAATAAGTAATTGTGACGGGCCCATTGCAATTTCCTATTGCGACGGGCAAATATTCTCGTCGCAATAGGCAATTTAAAAAAATTTAAAAAAAAATTAATTGCGACGGGATGATCATCCCGTCGCAAATATGTATAAAAAAATAAAAAAAAATTAATTATTAATTAAAAAAATTTAATTAATACTATAATAGTAATAATACAATTATAATTCATTCAAATATTATAACAAAAAATCATTCAAATGTTTAAAAAATTATAATTAAATTAAAATATTAAAAAATAAAAATATATATAAACAAAATTAGTATTATAAAATATGAATAATATTATTAATCATATTAATATTGTAATATAAATAATATAATATTATATAAAAATAATAATTAACCGAATTAATATTATTATAAATAATTAAAAAATTATAATTTTAATTAAAAATTTTGAAACTTTTTATGTATTAAAAATACTGAATATAATATTATTAAATAATTAAAAAATAAAAATATGAAAATTATCAACATTTGTAAAAAGAAATATAAACAAATAATAAAATACTAAGAGTAATATTATTATTAATAAAATAAAAAACATTAAAATAAATACCAATAATAAATAATAAAGTATTAAAAATAAATAGAAATTAAATAATACAATATTGACACCATTATAAGAGAGACAGAAACTCTGAATAGAAAAAATGTCATATTTTAAATTTACAAACTTTATAATATCTAAACAATAACTAATCTGAAGGAGGAGGGGAAGGGGGGGATCTTCTGGTGGAGGAAACTCCATCCCTAAGGCATGAGTGAGTCGGTGCATGTACTCCATCTCCTCCTGCTGCTGCTGTTACCACCGACTCATCTGCTC
Source organism: Viscum album (assembly GCA_963277665.1). Lineage (NCBI taxonomy): Eukaryota > Viridiplantae > Streptophyta > Magnoliopsida > Santalales > Viscaceae > Viscum > Viscum album. Next base: position 818,893,553 of record OY728148.1, read on the forward strand.
CTCGTACACCTACTGTTGTCTTCAGCGCTCCTCCTCATGTTGCTGCTACTGCCGACGCATATCCTCCTGCTCTATTTGGAGACTCTCTATCAACTCAGTATGAGATCGCAACTGATCCTCATACTGTGTAGCGGAAGAAGATGCACGAGCTCCTCTCGAGCTGGACGCCGACATCGCAAGACTTCCATAATAATCTCCAGGAGTCAGTTGAGAGCCGATACCAACTACTCGGCCCTTCTCGAAGGCATATTGGGTCGCCTGCATCCATGCCGCCTCATCAAACTGATGTCCACTGGTCTTATCTGATGTCTTGACCTAACCCTCAGGCCGGTTCTGTGACGCTGCGGTCTCATATGACTCCTGTAGTTTCAATTTAAAATTAAAATTATGAATATATTATATGAAGTTAATTTTTAAACATGAAAACAAATAATAATGACCATGATGTGACGCTGGCGATCACCTCTGAGCTCCCCAGTAGCTGGATCACTGTACATCTTCTGATATACGTCATACTCCGTAATATCGGGGTGCTCGACAGCCTATAAGAATATAAAATAAATTGTTAATATTTAAAGTTATATAAAATATTTATAAAAAATGTACGTACAAAATGATGTATATGAGTACTGAAAGTAAGACTCCCAGCTCGATGAGTCACTTCCTGTCTCCCCCGATTCTTCCTCCCCACCGAAAATCTCCTCTGAAAGCCACCACTCAACCAGTGTGCACATAATCCATCCCATACGTGGGATAAAATGTACTCTGGTCGGTGTGCTCTACATGACTCATCAAAATCTGACACTCCTGCTTTCTTCGTGGTAGCTTTTCTTAAATTGTTCAAAAACTGACGAAAGCGATCACGCATGGCCACCTCCCATGCCTCATGGATGGCGTCACACATGTTATCCTCGATCAGATACTATAAACCCTGCAAATAATTCAAAATATCAAGTTATAAATGAAATAAATTTCAAAATAAAAATTATTTATTTACGTACGTACCAACCAATGACCGAACATGGCATGCTGTACATCAACAGGAATATTCTCCCATGTCGTCCATGGCTGAGAAAAATAATTGCGCAAAATAGCGCTTCCCTGTCCGACTGCTATATGCAGAAAACTGTAAAAACAATAATCAAACATTTATTATGTAAATAGATTAATGAAATCTTAGTAAAATGCACAGGTTATCACACCTCCGGGTGCGTGGATCGAACCCAAGACGTGGACGTCACTCGGGGATGGGGTCAGGAATCATCAGTCGTGCAAGACCGTGCCCCCTCCGCGTACTCCCTGAAGCGCCTTCCGGCTGAGGGTCAGGTGCCAGCAACTCGTCTGCATCGAAAGATAGGTCAGCATCCACCAACTCACGAAATGGGTCCTCTTCCATCTGAAACAGAAAACGAATGTTGTTAGCAAATAATTGATAATTATTATTATATATACATATATATTAGTTATGATTATATATAACTACCATTGAATTGTATCAATGTTCAGCTTCATCATCATCTCCATATCTATCAATTTCATCTTCATATTCCTCCTCAATATCATCGATATCCATTTGAGTTCCAGTTGCTTCATCTCTTACCATTTCAAATTCATTTGTGACGTCATTACCATCATCATCATCATCACTGACTCTTAATTGAGGGGTGTCATCATCGATACTCATGTCTCTTTGTAACAAAGATTGATTTTGAGTACTCTCTTGAAAAAATTCAATTCCTTGCACTTCAGTGAAAGCACATTCACTTTGACTAAACTGATTGTCTCAAATTTTCATTTTTTGTTATGCTCCACCAATCAGTCAAGTCTCTTGACATAGCACAGTACTTTGCATAATAAAATTGATGTTCCTGTTGAGCCAGTAAGAATGGTTCATTTACTGCAAGAACACTTTTACATTTAATATCGATGATTCCATGAGTCGGATGAACACGCACGCCTCTCTCAGTATCCAACCACCGACATTTGAACATCATTATGTAATGGTGTCCTAGATAACAGAGTTCAATGATTTCATAAAGTATTCCATAAAAGTCAACTTCATTTTCTCTATGATGAGATCCTCTCAAGCAAACTCCACTGTTCATTGTTTTTTTATTCCCCATATGAATGTGTATGAAATCGAAAACCATTCAGCACATATGCATTATAAGATTTTACCATTTTGGATGGTAGGTTACTCAATATACAAAGTCATTTTTCAATTTTATAAGCATGTCGAGACACCTGAAAATTTGTGAAATAATTATCAATATAGTAAACTATAAATTGAAGGAGATGTTAAAGTATAAAAAATTTATGTTACCAGTATTTGAAACCACTGAGAAAAAAAAATTGTCTGCGTTCTTCGAGAGCAGCTGCTGTAATTTGTGGAAGTTTTTTCTTGATATGATCATCATACAATCTATAAAAAACAAAGTTATTTATTGTAACATAAATATTAGAATAAGTAATAGAATCACTTACAGTACAAATGATTTCATCTCTTTATAGTTGAGCAGAACATACGTATGAGCTCTGTGATGTTCATCATCTGAAATCCATCGTTCATGAACTCCATCAAAACCAAGCTCTGACTGGTTAAAAACAGATAATTGATTGTCGATTTCATCAATATTACCCTCATTCCATTCCATGCGGTTGTGTTTTGAATGATACTCAGATTAAAAATAGTGGGAGCAGAAAAAATATATTTGGTCCTGCAAATAAGCGTCAGCAATAGATCCTTCAACAAATGCTTTGTAACGTACTTTGTTTTTCAATTTCTGCATGCATCTTTCGAATGGGTACATCCATCGAAACTGTATCGGACCTCCACATTTTGCTTCATATGGTAAATGTAATATAAAATGTTCCATTGAGTCGAAGAAAGATAGCGGGAATATTTTTTCCAGTTTACATATAATTACAACAACATCTTCTTCAAGTTTTCATAGATCATCGTAATCTATTTTCGCCGCACAAATGTCCCGAAAAAAATATGATACATCTGTTATGGAATCCCATATCACAGAATTCAATAGAACTCTTAATACAATGGGTAGAAGTCTTTCCATTATAACATGAAAATCATGACTTTTTAATCCGGTAATATGACCATTATTTAAACATCTACCCAAATTGAAATCACATCCATCTGGAAGTCTCAAATCTACAATCCATTGACAAAATAATAAGCGGCATTCTTTGGACAATGTATAAGCTGATTTTGGTTTCATTAACCTTTCTGTTCTGACATTCTCAAACAGTTCGAGTTCTGGACGCCTGCAAATTTGAGCAAGATCTAATCGTGCATTTACATTATCTTTTCTCTTTCCTGGTGTATCCAAAACTGTATGAAACAAATTATCAAAACAATTCTTCTCTATATGCATGACATCCAACATGTGGCAGACCATCAAATCAGACCAATATGGTAAATCCCAAAATATTCTACGTTTTATACAATTGTGTTCTTTCCCAGACCAGAAATTTTCTATTGGTTTATTGTGGGTCCAAATGTGATGGGAGGTAATGAATATACAACTGATTTTAACTCTGTACCTGGTAGCATTTTTGGAGGTTCATCCCTTTCAACTATGCCTTTTCTAAAATGAGATCTGTTTCTGCGAAAAGGATGATCAGCTGGAAGAAATCTGCGATGACAGTCAAAATAGAAAGGTTTTTTTTTCATGGACGAGCATAAATTCTTTGTTCTCTCCCATATAGTAAGGAAATGATTTTGGCCCATGTGTACTCTAGCCAGATAACATGTCATAAGCCGGGAAGTCACTGATTGTGCACATCAATTATTCTCTTAGTATGAAATTTTGTTTCGCAGTAACATCATAAGTACTGACACAAGTACTCCACAGTATATTTAATTCATCAATCAATGGTTTCAAATAAACATCAATATTCTTCTTTGGATGTCCTGGGATTAGTAAGGTCAAAAAGATATAGGGTTCCTTCATCAACATCCATGGAGGTAAATTGTACGGAGTTAAAAAGATAGGACAACATTAATACTGACTACTATAAGATCCGAATGGACAGAAACCATCAGTGGAAATACCCAGTCACACATTTCGGGCTTCTAAAGCAAAGGATGGATGCACTCTATCAAAATGTTTCCATGAATCACCATTGGACGGATGATTCAAGCCTTTACCGGTTGAAATATTCATTTTGTTCCATGACATCATTGTCGCTGTATTCTTAGACATGAATAAACGCTGAAGTTTGGATGTAAGAGGAAAATATCTCAACTGTTTTACAGAAATCAACCCAGACCTTCCATGTTGAGCTTCTTTATACCTCGATTTCCCACAAGTGGGAAAACTATCCAACGACTCATTTTCCCCAGAATATAAAATGCAATCATTTGTGCATGCATGAATCTTCTGACAACTGAGTCCTAAATTCCGAACCAGCCTCTTACTCTCATAGTAATTTCCAGGAAAAACATTTCCTTTGGGTAACAGTGTTTTAACCAAAGAAAATATTTGATCAAAACACGTGTTTGACATTCCATTATCTGATTTGATAGCCATAAATTTTTCAACTGCTTCTAATTTGCTTATCTTGAAACCAAGATATAACGCATCTTTATCAGACCTCAACAACTCATAAAATTCAGAGTGTGCCAACTCAGGAGTTGAATCAATATCATCTTGAGTTTCTGTATGTTGAATAGATGGACCTGCAACATCATATACTAAATTTTGAAACCGGTATGGATCCGAAATCAAGTTAGTATCACCTTCTATAGAACTGTGTTCACCATGTTGATACCAAAAAACATAATCCGGTTGAAAACCAAAACGCAAGAGATTTCCCCCAACTTTGTCAAACGTGTCAAATGTTCTCAGTGCACATTTTTTACAAGGAGATTTTATTGTTCCTTCTGAAACAAATTCTGGATTTGACGCTGTAAATGCTAAAAAAGTCTCCACACCCTCTATATATACTGGATTTAAACCAAAACCATTTGGATTTCTACATTGACTTATCCATACGCGTTCATCTAATAATGAATGTTGACGACCTCGTTGTTCCATATTTTTCTATAAAATATAAAAGCATTACTGGTTTTGAATAATTTGTTAGAAAAAACACTCAAGCAAGGATAATTATAGAGTTTATATCAGACACGACTGACGTAAACTTTTTATAGGGATAGACCTAAAAATTGACCCTTTAAGAATTGAATATGTTAAGAATAAAGCAAAACCTATTACAAATATTGATAATTTTAATATTTTATCAATTTTTTCTTATTTTAATAATACTAATATTATTTTTTCATAAATATTAATTATATAATAATAACATTATTACATTATTAGTATTTTTTATTACTAATATTAAAATAATATAATTTTCTATATTATGTTACAATTCTCCTTTCATCTGTGTGTTTAACATTCTGTCTCCACATGTAATATTTGCATTCACTTTCACCTCTCTATTGGTGAGTAGGTTGATAATTTTGAAAAAGAATGCAAATATTACATGCGGAGACAAAAGTTTTCTTAAAACCAATAAAGAGATGAAAAGATAATTGAGAAAGATAATGATCATGCTAGTTTTTTCCAATTATCTAATTATTACTAATTATTGGTAATTATTCCTAATTATTGGTAATTATTCCTAATTATTGGTAATTATTCCAAATAATTGGTTATTATTCCTAATTATTGGTAATTATTCCTAATTATTGGTAATTATTGGAAATTACTGATAATTATTGGTAATTATTGGTAATTATTGGTAATTATTGGTAATTATTGGTAATTATTTGTAATTATTGGTAATTATTCCTAATTATTGGTAATTATTGGTAATTATTGGTAATTATTATTAATTATTGGTAATTATTCCTAATTATTGGTAATTATTCCTAATTATTGGTAATTATTCCTAATTATTGGTAATTATTCCTAATTATTGGTAATTATTGGTAATTATTTGTAATTATTCCTAATTATTGGTAATTATTCCTAATTATTGGTAATTATTCCTAATTATTGGTAATTATTCCTAATTATTGGTAATTATTCCTAATTATTGGTAATTATTGGTAATTAGTGGTAATTATTGGTAATTATTGGTAATTATTGGTAATTATTGGTAATTATTGGTAATTATTTATAATTATTGGTAATTATTGGTAATTATTGGTAATTATTATTAATTATTGGTAATTATTATTAATTATTGGTAATTATTGGTAATTATTGGCAATTATTGGTAATTATTATTAATTATTGGTAGTTATTATTAATTATTGGTAATTATTATTAATTATTGGTAATTATTCCTAATTATTGGTAATTATTCCTAATTATTGGTAATTATTCCTAATTATTGGTAATTATTCCTAATTATTAGTAATTATTGGTAATTATTGGTAATTATTCCTAATTATTGGTAATTATTCCTAATTATTGGTAATTATTCCTAATTATTGGTAATTATTCCTAATTATTGGTAATTATTGGTAATTATTGGTAGTTATTGGTAGTTATTGGTAATTATTGGTAATTATTCCTAATTATTGGTAATTATTGGTAATTATTGGTAATTATTATTAATTATTGGTAATTATTATTAATTATTGGTAATTATTATTAATTATTGGTAATTATTATTAATTATTGGTAATTATTCCTAATTATTGGTAATTATTCCTAATTATTGGTAATTATTCCTAATTATTGGTAATTATTGGTAATTATTGGTAATTATTATTAATTATTGGTAATTATTCCTAATTATTGGTAATTATTCCTAATTATTGGTAATTATTCCTAATTATTGGTAATTATTACTAATTATTGGTAATTATTGGTAATTATTGGTAATTATTGGTAATTATTGGTAATTATTGGTAATTATTCCTAATTATTGGTAATTATTCCTAATTATTGGTAATTATTGGTAATTATTGGTAATTATTATTAATTTTTGGTAATTATTATTAATTATTGGTAATTATTATTAATTATTGGTAATTATTCCTAATTATTTGTAATTATTCCTGATTATTGGTAATTATTCCTGATTATTGGTAATTATTCCTAATTATTGGTAATTATTGGTAATTATTATTAATTATTGGTAATTATTCCTAATTATTGGTAATTATTCCTAATTATTGGTAATTATTCCTGATTATTGGTAATTATTCCTGATTTTTGGTAATTATTCCTAATTATTGGTAATTATTGGTAATTATTGGTAATTATTGGTAATTATTATTAATTATTGGTAATTATTCCTAATTATTGGTATTTATTCCTAATTATTGGTAATTATTCCTAATTATTGGTAAATATTGGTAAATATTGGGAATTATTGGAAAATATTGATAATTATTGGCAAATATTGGTAAATATTGGTAATTATTGATAATTATTACTAATTATCACTAATTATTGGTAATTATTGTTAATTATTACTAATTATTGTTAATTATTGGTAATTATTGTTAATTATTGTTAATTATTATGAATTATTACTAATTATTACTAATTAATGTTACTTATTACTAATTATTGTTAATTTTTTCTAATTATTACTATTTTTTTTGAATTATTCCAATTATTACAAATTATATGCATTAATTACTAATTACATTCATTAACTACAAATTACATTCATTAACTACAAATTACATTCATTTAATACAAATTACATTCATTAACTACAAATTACATTCATTAACTACTAATTACATTCATTAACTACTAATTACATTCATTAATTACTAATTACTATCTTTAATTTAAATTAAAGTTATTAATTACTAATTACAGTCACTTAATTATTAAATATTGTTAATTACTAATAATTAAATCTAACAAATCAAATTTAATACCTTAATACAACATAATTATATCTAATAAGAAATAATAAAAACTAATGTAAAAATATAAAACAAAAACATTAAATAAATATTAAATTAAAATTTAGAAAAAAAAACCTTAAACTGGTTTTCGAGCTTTTGATTTGTTGTACTTATAGGATGATCCCCGCAACCTCCCTGAAATCGACTTGAAAAACAAACTTCACTCAACACATATAAACTAGTAAAAAGTTGTTCAGATTCAGAAAACTTGTCAAGGCTGGCTGTATTTATATGTTAGATTATTTGCGACGGGGTTTATTGTGACGGTACTCCCGTCGCAATTGGTATTATTTGCGACGGGACCGTCACAAATAACCCCGGCCGCATTTATTATGGGCGGCAATAAAAGGGATTATTTGCGACGGTGCATGTCGCAAATAACCCCTGCCGCCAGGTTATTAGTGACGGGAACCCCTTCCCGTCGCTAATAACCTGTTACCGCCGCCGGTTTTTTGTGACGGGAAGGAGATACTGTCACAAATATCTTTCGCGCGATTTGGCGCGCATTCGCGCCAAACCATTTGCGACGGGTGAGAATATCCTGCCGCAAATAACTCTTTATTTGTGACGGGGCATAATCCCCGTCGCAAATACCCCCGCAATCGGGGTATTTGCGACGGGACATATTCCCGTCGCAAATAACTCGTCGCTAATACCACTTTTTCCCGTAGTGGTCTCCTGAACCATTAAAGATTGGGAAAGTGGTACTTGCAAAATTTGATGGGGGAGGAATTTCGTCTACCCATTCAGGGTAAGCTCTCTTCTCCAGTTGAACCGGTGCATGATTTCCTTCCATAGCTTCCAACCGAGCTGTTAATGACTCAATGGTAGTCATTAACTTTTGAGAAACATCTGGTGGAGCTTGGACCTGTGCAGGTGAAATAACTGGAGCTTGGATAGGCGTGCTGACCGGGACTGCCACTGATGGTAGTATTTCTAGTTGTTGTTGCACTTGACCCATAGGATTAGACCTGTGAGGGTATACTGATAAAGGAGGATACTCTTGATCCATCTCAGTAGCCGCAACAAATTCCCTTGGCTGACTGACTCCAGTACATTTAGGAGGAAGACTACTTTGAAGTAGTCCTGCATTCAACCTCCTTAATTCCTGCATCTCTTCCTCTTGTTGTGAGAATCTTTGCTCTAATGAGAGTGATTGGCCTTCTCCAGAGGAAGGGTATATAACTTGATTCTTTCCTTTCCCCTTATTGGACACCTTTCAGAGAGGGGGAAGTGGGTTACTTGAAGGATTACCTAGATTTTGGGTAATCCTTTGATTTCGTGTACGCACACCTTCTTCATTTGTATTTGTGCGTACAAATTCTTGAGCAGGAACCTCTTCATCTGATCCCTCTGAGTGAGCCTTATCTGGGGGATCAGTGACAATGGAATTAATAACATTGATTGATGCATAATGCATTGCATCCCTTCTATCGGCATTTCTATGATATTGTCTACTTCCATGTCCCTGATGAGACATTGCCTTATGTCGATTTGATCCCTCTGGAACTTCATGACGAACCATGAATTGGAGGGAATCTTCTGATAATTTGGCTCTTCGTTCCTCTTGTGGATTCTTCCCTAATCGAGATAAGACTGACTCTCTCTGAGGAAGAGATTGATGATTTGAAAAAGTCCCAAGTCCGGTGGACTGGGGCTATTCCTGAGTAACTCCTCGAATCCTATTTGTTGATTTTGAGGGTTGAGTTAAAAGAGTCCCCAGTCTGGAAAGCTGGGGTGGCTCTTGAGATGCTATATCTGAGACTTTCTTGAATGCTCTTCTGATCTTGCGGACTTTAGTCCGAAAATTAACTGGATGCATCAACCTGCATCCACTTTTATCATCCGGCACAAAAGACCGTTGGATGATTTCTAACACTTTTGTCACATGGTGACGTGCTTGCTCCAAACGAGAGGCCTGTTCAATATTCTCGTTTTCTTGATGCAGGAGTAATTCAACAACTTGCTCTTTGTATGATTGATTTTGAGAAGAACTAGTTGATGCCTATTCTTGACAGAGCCTTTGATTATAAACAAATCCAATTGGATGTGGCCGGCCATGGGCAATAACATTGCATGAGACCATTTTCGGCGGGCTTTGCTGACTGGAGAGTACAGTGAAATGTAGTGCTCCATGAACACCCCATCCCCTGATATGAATACCAGATGGGGCATTGGCAATTAACTAGCGCAATCTTCTTAGTGCGCCAAGGCGTGCACGCTGAAGGGATCTCTGCTGATTTTCAGCCTTCGGATATCAAGAAACTGAGAGAGATGCCAAATCAATTTGGCGTTGTAAAACTTCTATTATCTTGACATGATTTTCATATTCATCATAAGATAATATTTTCTTTTTCAACTGAAAAAGAGTTTTCCATATGTTGAGATGAATATCATGAATTCCATCTTCCATCAACATCTCTGGAATGTCACACTGAGAGTCAGCCAAAGGCCAAAACATGACTGGCACTTCACCTTTCACCAGTTGTTTTCTCATATTCAATATTTCCTCTTTATCATTCAATGAAGATTCTTCAACCTTATTAGACCAATGTTGGTGCTTCCTTGTTGCTTCATCAGATTCAACAAGATCGTTAGAGAATTTACTGATCAAACTAGAAGATGAACGACTCATGGGTGGTTCGAAGAATGACCTACACCCCAGGCTATCTTCTGATTGAGAAATTATTTCACCTGTTATTGGTAAAGCATCAGACATCACTGGATTTACATTTGAAAGTGCCTCAAGATAAGAGGGCTTTCTCGTCACTACATTATCCATTGGAGCATTTTCTAGGAAATGTGCATTACTACTGTGGAGAGGACTTTCATAGCTAAATTCATCATCATGGGGAGGACCACCATGGTGGGTTACAGAAAAAGATGAAACATTTTTCTCCTTGGTCTTCTGACCACATAGAGGGTTCCTGTGGCTCTCATCTGAAGATGAAACTTCAAAATAGACCGAATTGTCATGAAGCAAGCCTTCATGAGGAAGTATCTGATGCAGACCTTCGGAATTAATTTCCCACTATTGGGAACTGAGAGAGTAGAATCTTGAATTCCAATAGATAATTGTCTGAGGGCTTCAAGAACTCCTGCATCAAGCAAGGCCTTATTACAGATTGGCTCTTGATTTCTTGAATGTTCTGGGCAGGTCTTCTTTTTAGATGCATTCTTACTCACTTTAGGAACCACTTGTTGATGAAAGTGGTCATTATGGGTAGGTGTATGTGCCTGATCAGGATAAAGGATCAGGTTAGGCTGATTATCTACACTCAAATCAGGAGTATGTGCCTGACTTGGTTGTCCGTATGACATGGGGGTGTATGCCCCACAACCCTCTTGGACTGGAACAGAGGTGTGTGTCTGTTTTGGAGTGAACTGTTGATGTGTCACTCCACTGGTAGGGATAGATTTTCATTTCTTTCCCTTTGATGCTGTTGAATCTGTTATAATATTCTGGCAGGAAACCAGAATATGAGCAAGGATTTGCTTCTACTCTTTCACCATCGATAGAATATTCTTGGTGACTTCAGCTACTAGAATGGAGATATACGTCCATTCTGTGCTTGGAGTAGGTGTGTGTTCCTTCTCTTGTCCTCCTTTTCCTGTAAGTGAATTCTGACAGTACTCAAGTGTGGGGGCAGAGAGTTGAGTCTGCCTCCTGTTTGTCGTCGGAGCTTTCCGACTGACTTCTCTGAATGCTACCAAAATAGACTGTTGGTAGGCTTGATTTATACTAGCAGGTGTATGTGCCTGCTGATTGCACTCCACTGAACATGGTTGATGAAATTCATTCAATACTGATAGACGAGGCTACTAGAAGGACTGATGAGTGTAAGGAGGTGTATGTGCCTATTTACCAGTTCTCAACACATTGGGTTGGCGAGCTCCATCGCATGTAGTCAGACAAGCCTGCTTACTAGCCGATGATTTATAAACAGGTGTATGTTCCTGTCTATAGTACTCCGCTGGAATTGCCTGACGGGATTGGCGTGTTGCTGCCAGACGAGTCTGCTGGATAGCGGAATTAAAATGGATGGGTGTGTGTGCCCGCTCGTTGTTTTCCACCAAATTAGGTTGGTGGAATTCTCCTGAGATGGAAGAGATGAGAACCTACTCACTATTGACTGGATTTTGCCTCTGGCGGTTCGTCTTGCATGCTCGGGTTTGGGGAACTTGATCCGAATGCCTGGAGATGATACTCTCAACATGTTGAGGGTGCACTGCCGCACGAGTCTGGAGGCGATTGTTGATGGGAGTCCTCGGTAAGGACTCCTGTCTCTTTGAATTAAGGCCCTGAGTGGCCTTCTCATTCACCTACTCAGAATATGGGAGGGACTGGTGATTGCGTTTCGGGGATAACGACCCGAAACGGTTGGAGACGGTGGTTGGCACCACCTGCTTCTTGATCGCTGGTCGTCGCTGTCTGGACGACCAGGGTGAATAATTAACTTGGACGGCTTGTCGAGTGGCCTCCAGAGTCGGAATAGTACCGTTTTGATGGTACTCCTTAACCAGTTCAATTGATACCCAGCGTTGAAGACGCTGAGTAGGTGATGTCGTCCTCGGACCGGATGACGATCCAGCAGGAGTAGCAGCAGAGGCATTCAAAGCAGAGGTATTTATAGGAGAAGTATTCACAGGTGTGAACTTAAGAGAATCCATTTCTGTAATGCATAAGATCTTGGAAAAGAGTGCCTCTTTGATATAACAGACGTAATCAAGATAAGTTTTTCCACTACATCTTTTGGATAAGCACTTATGTTGTTGATTGTTTTGTTGGCCCTCTCATTGAGTTTAAATAGGGGCCTAACAAATAAGTAAAACATCATTTCAACTTGGTTAAGGATTCACGTCAGGTTCACCATTTTTTTTTCTCTGGAATTGGGGATAACCTCATTGATTTAAGATTCAAACATGCCAAGCGGTTTCTAACAGGTTTTTTCTTAGAACCGGAAACATCCAATGATTCTATATTCATTTGGACCTACTTTCCAAAGGTAGGTGCTCATTAGTTGTGAACTGATGAGACTTAACAATTTTCATTGGTCGAGAGGATGGGAGGTCGGACTCATCACACCTTTTTGAGGGGAATTATTTTCTACTCTGGGACTCTCTTTATATATTTAAGTTATGTTCGTGAATCCTTATTACAATACCAATTATAAAAATGAGCTTTCCTTTAGATTTGACAATCAATAATTTAGTATGAATGAAATTTAGAGAATCTTTTATATGTATTTGAGGTTCTTCATCGATAGATAATCTACTGTATTTGTTAGAGATTCTTAGTCAATGGTATCCTTCTCCACATTATATAGAAATCTATTGGTCATTATGATAACCATACTGGTTTTAAATCCACTCAGCAAGGCACTTGAAGTTTATTGTCATTCAGAAGGACATAGATTATTTCAGAGTTGGGATAGTACCTGCAGATGGGCTACCTATGTAGCCTTTTTTTTAGAAAAGGAATCAGAACCCACGTAGTTCGAGTAAAGAAGTATGAGGTTTATGCATGATTGATGGCTCAAAGAAAGATGTCATAATTACTTCTACACTCAAAGCTCACGTAAGTCATGCTCGGTGTGAGAAACAAGAGGTATTGGTAAAACCAGACAATTGTGCCATGAAAGATGTAATTATAAGAAATGATGTGGGGCTTATGTATGTATGACTGCCCAGATAGATGAATATTAGGATTTACTTGAGGGAAGAAACCCCGGAACAATGTCCACAAAGGTATATGTGCTTTACGGAGATTTGGATACTCTAAATTGAGGCTTATTCCTGAGGAGAATGCCCAAATTAGGAGGGGACTTATGATTGGGTTTTACTCCAAAAAAAGTAAATTAAGAATGGTTAAGAGAAATTATGACCGGGGCTTATTCTTATAGAAGAGGCCCATTTTAAATAGAATTATGACTGGGGATTACTCCTGAAAAAGAAGCCCAAGTTAAGGAAATTATGGTTGGGGCTTACTCCTGAGGAGGATGCCCAGATTTGGGAAATTATGACTGAGACTTACTCCTAAGGAGGATGCCCAGGTTAGGGGACTTGGGGATTACTCCTAAGGAGGATGGACAAATTAAGAGAACATGAACTGGGGCTTACTCCTGAAAAGGAGGCCTAGGTTAGGGATCCTCTCATCTTAAAGGATGAGGTTTAATGAATGAAATCTTTAACCTTAGTGACATAAATATATGTAAATAACTATGTTTTAAGACATGTTCCACGGAATTCTTTTCAGATAAGGAAGGCAACAAAGGAACCAAGCCATAAATGTCTTTGAAGAGGGTTGTGAAGGATGAATCTTGAATAGGAGAGGTGGATAGGCATAAGAGAGGTTAAATAGGAAGGAGGGGCGCCCAAAAAGAGAGGCACGCAAGTCCTGCATAGGCGCGCAAGTTCTGGTCGCGCAAGTATACTTTCATGACACAGGGGTACTTGCGCGATGGTCAACCCTTAGTGTAATACTTGGGAGAGACTTGGCTCAATCCCTTAGTGTTATCCCTAGAGGCTTCCAAAAGAGTGGCACGCAAGTTTTGTTGAAGGGGGAAGGCGGTGCGCAAGTGTGGCCATTTCCCTTAAGGGATGGCCACATAGGCACGCAAGTGTTTATGAGTTTCAACACTTAGGCCTTGTTTCCCCTGTTTAGACCTTCCATTATAGGTAAAAAATTACCTTAGAAGTGTTCGGAAGACTTCTAGAAGAGACTTGGGCGACCAGAGCTCGAATATGAGTTTTGGAATTTTTCCATCTTGAAATGGGGGGGGGGGCACCAGGGGTATTTATACGCTGGTGAAGACCCTGGGTGAAAATCATAAAGGGTGCGCAAGTCACCTGCGTGACCATTGGGCGACACACAAGTATACTTGCGCGACCTTGGTGGAATTTGCGCGACCCAAGTGCAAATGAATCTTTGTTCATGCCTTTGTCAATTTTTTATATTTCTTCAAAGGATGAATCACTTTGGGTTCAAGGTATTTCCCCTTTTTATTCATTTAGACTCTGTGACGGAATGGAGCGTCAGCACTTCTCTATACAGTGAGAGAGTCAATAGATCTCAATGTTAGAGAGAAATAGAGATTTTGTGGGGATGTTTTATAATCATTATTCATTGTGAAATAAATACCTATTTCTTATTCCATTATACCCTATTCTTAATCAGTGAATCACAATAATGGTATCAAAGGAGGTTTCGGTGAAATAGTAGTGAGCGGTAGAGTTATTTCATGGACCAAAAAATTCATGTTTCCTAGAATCTTTTTTTAAGGTAGATTCTGAAATTACATATCAAAGTGATTCCAACGGCACAAACAAGATTGAAAATGGAGATAAAACGAGCTCCCTAGGTTCTATCAAATTTTGGTCAAACTTCCTACGCTATAGTACCCCTTTCCAGAGAAGAAGGTATTGTTCTAGCACCAACAACTTTTCCAGTGATATTCTAGTAGATGCTCCAACGCGCCACATCATCACCATGTCATCAGACAATCTTGTATGTTGACACTGATTTATCTTGATCAATAAGAATCCAATTTCAAAGATCCAAGAGTCGATTCAACCATTTTTGACCACTCTAGATGCAACGGTAAACTCAATTTTTCTAGATTATGCATCTAAATTTTCATAATTAATATTCAATTGAGGGACGAGAGGGAAGATCATGTTAACTTATTCGAACTACTCTATTTGGAGGATATCCTTAAGGATAACGATCCTTTTGATCCCATTGATAATGAGAGAGTCAACCCTGATACCAATAAAGAAGCAGAGTGGATGAAGCTGAATGAGAAGACGATTGGTCAAATCCACCAATGGATCGATCATAGCATCTTCCACTATGTTGCACAAGAGACTGGTGTATAGGAAGTTTGGATGAAGTTGTAAAATATGTACCAATTAAAGACTTCTAGAAACAAGATCCTATTATTGTAGCAGTTGATGAATCTTCAACTACAAATTGGAATCTTTATAGTCAAACAGACCGACGAGTTCCAAATCTTGGTGAACAAATTTGGCGCTACTTGTAAGATTCTAAATGATGAATATCATGTGAACCACCTACTCTACACACTTCCCGATAGCAGGGACATGCTGGTAGTCTCCCTCAGCAACTTGGAACCCATAGAAAAACTTACCTTGGAAATGGTATTGTATTTTTTGTAACACCCCAAGATTTCATAGTAATTTATTTTCTTTAAAGTAATTCAATAGCCTGTGCTACACGCAACACCGAGTTCGAGCACACCACGACTTACCAAACTAGCCGTTCAAAAAGCAGTTATGAATAGTATTAACTCTATTTTAAATTTTATATACTCCATATAATTTTAACATCCATATTATGTGTTTATTAAACATAATATAAGAACAAATTCAATTTTATAGATAAAAGAAGTATTTTTCAAAAAATGAAATTTTACCGCCTTTTAGTGGAGAACCATTTTTTAAATCCAATATTTGACACTTTTATATATTCAATTTGACGAAATAAACTTCTTCTTTAGAAGAGGGGAATATAAATCTTGTTTGGATAAATTTTCTATGCTTTTCGGAAAACTTTCATATTTTGATGAATAGTGAAAAATACTAAATTTTAATTAAAAACAAATTTTTTAATCAAAATAATTTATAGTGTTAAATTATATATTTTAATGGTTTTGAGGTATAATTATATTATATTTTTATAATTTAATCTAATTTTGGTCATTGGAAGTAATTTTACATTTAAATTGGACATAAACACATATCAATATTTTGATAGAATTTGCTTCTCAAAAACCAGGTTTCTGGTTTTAAAAATGGGAATATTTTTTAAATTAATTAATAAAACTTCTATGTTTTTAATTTGTTTAAATAGACATAATTTTTGAATTTTAAATATTAAAATTATCTTAGTGTTATTTTTTGTATTTTTCTGAAAACTTTTGATTTTTGATGAATAGTGAAAACACTGCGTTATTGTTTAAAATAGACTTTTTATTAAATAATTAATTATTTTATTTAAATTTATTTTAGGTCAAAATAGATACATAATACCTATATAAATTCAATGTAATTCATTGGAGTCATCGACTAAATTTACTAAACCTGGGTGTACCCAGGCTTATGTGTCACCACCACAAACAGCCACGTCACCATTTTTCATCTGCCAATTACCCTAATACCCACTACCTTCCTCAAAAACACCCGCGGTGCCCTTCATTTCTCGACAACCACCCACGACTTCGCCGCCTTACGCATTCGCGCTTAGGGTTCATCTCATCGGGGTTCTTCCTCCCGCAGCTCGCATTCGACGACGGCCATCCCTGCAATGCCTTCACCGCCTTACGCCTTCGACCGTATTCGTCTCCTTCGACATCCACCGTCCCGCTCTCACTTCATCTCCATCTTCGTACACCGCTCTCCGGCTCCCCGTCTCCGGAACACCTGTATCCTCATCTCCGTCTTCGGCTTCTCCCCGTCTCCATCACTCCCCGTCTCCTCATCTCCGTCCCCGTTTTCAGAAATCCATCACCTCGACTCCCGCAGCTCGCATTCGACGACAACCATCCCTGAAACGCCTTCACCGCCTTATGCCTTTGACATTATTCTTCTCCTTCGACATCCACCATCCCGCTCGCACTTCATCTCCATCTTCGTACACCACTCTCCGTCTCCCCGTCTCCGGAACGCCTGTATCCTCATCTCCGTCTTCGGATGCTCCCCGTCTCCATCACTTTTCGTCTCCTCGTCTCTATCCCCGTTTACAGAAATCCATCACCTCGACTCCCGAATTTCTTCACATCACCTCGGTTCCCTATCTCTGTTCACCTTGACCTCCTTCATCTATAAGCAACTTTGATTTACCGCTAAGAACCTACTCTGTTCCAAAACCTGCTCCACTGTCAACCGCCGAAGATGACCCGCAACAACCTCTTCGCGAACCCCTTTTACCATCACCAACAACATATTCAAAAAAATTATAGATGTACATCTCTTCAACTGGTATGTTCTCCATGAATCTCCCTATCCCCCTTTCCTATATCATATGTGAAATTGACTCTAATAATGAATTTCAACTCCATTTTTATATGTTTTACAGGGATTTATGAATTACACCCACTTAATACATCTAGGAACTATTCAGATGGGATGTTCTGGCATCCTTCTCAGCTTATCTAAGGTAAATCAATCTATTATATCCATGATATTCTCCAGAATGTTGGGATTATTTTTTTCATGCATTTGAATCTCCAAAGGAGTGATTTTGATGAATATTATTAGAATAATTTCATCCATGTCTTCCAAATCATTTCATCTAGACCTTTTAATAAGTTCGGATCTGCAAAACATATATCAGTCTCAATACCTTACATTCAACCTATAAATCTAGACTGAATTTTTAATTATATATAATTATTTTTAAGGGTAAAGATACATTATAAATATTTTAATTTCATCCATTTTTGTGACATTGGAATACATTTTATAAGTTCTTATTTCAATTTCAACATTAAGTGCTGTGAACTTTTATAAATTTTGTTCTCTACCATATACATTACACAATTTTATTAATTTATTATTATCATTTTACATTCTTTGATCTATTTTTACACGTTTTTTTTACTTCATTCTGTTTGCATTTGGAAAATGATGCTCATAATGACAATCAAGTTATATTCTAAATGCATTTCAATTATTTTTGCATACAAATCTGGATTATCATTTTATGTACATAACATTAACTGTTCTCTACATAAAAATCTGGCTTATCATTTAGTCTTCAACTGGTTAGTAGTAAATGTTCATTTCTGTGAATTACTGACCAACTAATAGTTTTTTCTTTAATTATTCCAGGTTTGAGGAATGATGATAATATTCTTACTAATTCATCCCTTTCATTCTCCTCAAAGTAAGCATATCTCATTCTATTTTAGATTTTCTTTTTAGTTAAATTTTATTTCTTACACATTCCCCTTATTGTAACTGATTATTATACAATTTTTTTCCTACACTTAAATTTTTATGTATACACTTTGTTTGTTCAAACATCTTATTATACTATGATTTTATTTCACTGTCAGTTATATTATTTCACCAATATCTATTCCCATTCACTTTATGTATATTGTCTTCATTGTTAGTATGTTGTATTCACTACATGTTTTTACTGTTTATATAATTGTGTTGTCATATATGTTATTATTATGTTAGTATATTCTCTTAGTATGCCGTCATATATGCTAGAATATTGGTCATTCGATTCCATTCAATGTTAGTATGCTATATTTCTGGTATTAATTATATACGAGGTTGGTATGTAATATATGTGTTTCCATTCAAAGTTTGAATATTGTTTTCATTGGAAGCATGTTTTGTGTGTTTACTCTCTTATTAAGTTGTCATAATTTTAGAATTATATATTTTGTTCTTGAATGTGTTCTTGACCATTCCATAGTTTTAATAAATTAATTGTAGGAGAACAGTGGCACAAAGAAATCCCTTTTGAAACAAATCTTCATGGGTCACCCTGTAAAAGGTATGCTGACCCATTAAGCCATGATTCCCAGTTTGGGGAGGCCAAACCCATCATATTGTCCCTATTTCCAGTCTCATTCTCTTAGGTTTTTTGTCTCCAACACAGGAGGGATGGTGAGGGGTGAGAACTATGTTTTTTTCTCCACTGTCATTCCCAGGTAATTTTTTTAAAAACTCTTCCTCATTATTCTTCCAATTATGGTTCAATTTTGAGAGTAAGGTGCTAAATATATGAATGTTTGGTATTTTTAGTTTTACTGGGAAGGTGATAAGTCTATGAATGATAGTTTCAGTTTTATTGATATATGGGGTTTGTGATGATAGTTTTAATGTATGTTTTTTAGTGTTGGATTTGATTTAGGGGAGGATAATTGTGAATGGACAACAAAATGTCCATAAATATACACTAATGTAATAATGGTATCACTAGAGGACTAATAGTCAGCTTACTCTAGAGCCACGATCCAAGATAGAGGAAACAATGATTATTGTGGAGTGAAATTTAGTAAAACATGTTATTGTAGTCAACTAGATAGGTGAACAAAGGGTAATTTGAACAAGAAAACTCAGAAATCAGACTAATATGTTCTGATGCAATGTCGTACTAATAATACATTAGCTATTTAATTGGTTTTCATTACTACTTTATAAAATAATATGTGCATTAAATGATGTTTTGGATTCTTCACATTACAATTACCTTATTAGAACATGTATACTGCTCAGTTTTAAGGTTTTCTATAAGATTTACATACCAAATTTACTTTATACACTAGTTAAAAATTTTCAGGGGTATTATCTGGGCCAATACCAATTCCACACAAATGAATTACTATAGGAAAAGTCATTACTATTAATTCATGTACGTATACTTTGTATTTGCAGATTATACCTGTTGAATGTTTTTGTATCTATAGATTGTTTTTTTCAGGATCTCTCATGGTGGAAATTTTCGTATGGGTTTTTATCAAGTTGATTGTCAGTTTTTCATGTTGGAAGTATTTTATGCAGGACGTTGTTCATGATGGACTTTTTTCTTGTCATCTTGGATGGTTTTCATGGTGGACATTTTGGTATCAATTTTCCTTTCTATATGTTTTCTATTAAGCTGGATGTTACTCATGCTGGAGGTTTTTGATGCTGGAGATTTTTTGAAAGATTGATTAGCTTGGGTTTTTCATACTGGATGTCATTTAATGTGGGGAGTTTTGTAATATTTGACGTTTTCCAAGGTGCTGGATGGGTTTCATGCTGGACGTTACTCATTCATGACATTTACCCTTCTATTAATTATTAAATGATTACAGTTTTATTTGATTATTTTCTAATTGTTTTCTTTCTACATGTGAATACATCAATAGGAATTTCAAATTAATGGAGGTAATTTTTCATAAAACTATAGAGTTAACCTCTATTTTGTCCAATATATGAATACATGCAATTTGTCTTCACTATAGACTACATTTTTTATTTTTTTATGCACTAAAAACATGAAACATATGTGTTATAAATTCCCCACATTTGTTTCCAGTATGTAAGGTGATGGGAATGTGCTTTCATGTTTTTCTTCAGGAAAATAAGGTGACTCAGACAGAACTCTTATACAAGTTATTGTTTAGCTCACCAGAGTAATTTTCGACTCAGTTGTTGGTCAATAGAACAAACCAAGGCCACACTCCTCAATTTATGTTGGAAATTTGAAGACTTTTAATTTCTTCCAACAATTTCTATATTGGATTTCCCTTTCTATATTATATGTGAATATTACATTCATTTATAATTTTTCGATTTGTTTTGGAAATTTTAAGAAATTATAAAAAACTCAACAATCAGGTGTTGTGTTATTTTACAATTTACGATTCTAACATGTCCCTTCATTAGCATATATCAAACTAACACATCCATTTTGATTGTATCCAAAACCAACTCATGTTACAACCATAAATTCTAATATCTTATTTTTATTATATTAATCAGAGGTTGTAGTGTTGCTGCATTGAAACCGATATAGCCTTGGGATTATGGAATCTAGAAAAGGATCCATCACTAGAGGCGTGTTATTGCAGGTATTGTCTTTATTTATGTGACCTAGGAAAATAAATAATTTATACAGTAATTTCTTCATGTAAATTAGAAGTTATGTTTATAATTTTTCCATGTTGTTTGTTGCGATTTATGCATTTAATTCCAAACCAGGAAGTTAACAAATGAAGTTGTGGATTTCTCAACATGGGATTCCCCAGAGAATTCAATTTCTGGTTACTTGAATTTGGTAGAGAATCTGAATATAAAATATGATGCAATGTATACAAAATTTTTGGAAAAGTTAACTTCTTTATTCAAATGTTCCATGCACAAAAAGATTATTAATTTTCATGACCCCACTTGATCTGTTCATTTTTTATTTTTCATTATGTTCAGCATGCGACATTCCAAAGGTTGGAAGTGGATTGATTATTCAATAAAATACCAAGAATTCTGAACACAGCCAAAGGCTTCCAAGACATTACTACAAGGTTTTTCTTACAAAACATCTACTATCTATATTTGTGATGGATATCATGGATTTGTCAAATTCTGTTACACACTGTGGAAGCCCAGTTGCAATTATAATACTCAGCCTTTGGAGGTCTCAATGAAATGTTTTTCTTTCTAAACTGTTACTTTTTAATTCTATAGGAATTATCCGTGATGTTTCCATGTTATTTTAAGAATTTATTTTAGCTTTTCATTCCTTCAGCATCACTCAGCACTGTTGGTTGATATATTTGTGATGGATATCAAGGATTTTTCAACTTCTGTTACACACTGTGGAAGCCCAGTTGCAATTATAATACTTAGGGTAAGTTGATTTCTTTTAATTTGCATTCACCAACTTCTTCCTCCTTTTATTCAACTTCACCCCTTCAATGAAGATGATTCCTCTATTGATTTCTAATCTGTTATATAAATGAAATTATAGGCTTCATCTATTGGCATGACTCCCATTCTTGATAGCTTGGGTGAGTAGTCGTGTCAATACTTAATTTCATTTGTTTCATTCTTATCCGCCTTTGATGATTTTTTTTGTAGGTGCTTGAGTACTTTACTGTATTGATGTTACTCAACAAAAATATGTCACTTCTTTGTATTAGTTATTTTTGTTGTTTCTACCTATTCACAAATTTTCAATTTCTAAAATATTTTTTCAGCATGAAAGGTTTCCTGTTGTAAACATTCTATAAAAAATGATATGTTAATAAAAATTATATTATCTTCTCTTTCTGTTCATCGAAACCCTATTACTGAACTCTTTTCGGCTGATAAGGCAAACACATTCTAGGGATGATGTGTCAAGTTCTTAAAATCAGTCTTTCTCTATATGGGTGGTAGTTTTGTTTTTGGTTTGTTTTGGTTCAGATTCAGTTCAGGGGCTATTTGATACATTGCATAAAAATGATTACTGTGAAGTGAGGATAATGATTATTGCTAAACTAACATTGCAGTGCGTTGGTATGTAATACGATGTCCTATTCAAAATGAAGTTAATGTATCAATGCTGTGTTTGGGGTATCTTTAACTTGCTGGTAATGTCATCTCAAAATCCATGCAACATCTTATTACAGTACATACTGCTCAATATGTAACTTTCAATGCTCAATTTCATAACTTATGTTCCCAGTAATTCTGTACTTCTATTATATATATTTCTTCATTAAGTATTTCATATAAAAGGTTGCTCATTATGTAACTTTTTTTCATCATAATCTGTTACTAACACTCCTACATTCTAGGTTCTGCTCTTTTTTCCACTTGTATGGGCACACTAACTCTCTCCACTCAGGTATTAATTATTTTCCTTCATTGTCTATTATTTTCATTAAATCATTGGAGTGGAAATTTCTTATTTTTAGGCACGTTTATATTGAATTATTTTAGAGTTTCAGCATGTTATATGGCTTACAAGTGTTCTGCATTCCAGGTGTACATAATTGTAGGTGATCTGTCGCAGAGAGGAGCTTTTGTGATTTTTGAGGTATTTCAATTTTAGATCTGTAACCAGTCTGTGTTTTAAGCAATATAGTTCTATGAGTTCATTCTGTTTCTACTATTAACGTGTACTAAATTAGGACAGGTCTCAAAGTTGCAATTATTGGGATCCCCAAAAACATCGACAAATATATTCAGGCACCCTATTACATCAAGTTTTAAAATTTATTATTACATCAGGTTTTTTTTATTTTCAATCCATTTCATATATAATTTATGATACATGTTATTATTTTCCTTTTCTATTCATAATTATCTATCACAGAAGCTATTATTTTAAAATATTTTAGTTCTGATACACAAACGGTGGTAATGGGTTTTGGGATCATGTCACTACAGAACAACTGTGACAGATCCTGTGACAGGAGCATGTTCTATCCTCTACATATTCCTGGAATGGGGTTGGTTGATGCAGCATTCCTGTGACATTGTGTTCGTTTCTATCTTAATTTTTAGCTTTTCTTTATCACATGTTGTTTGTTACTCTAAGATTTCTATCTCAATAAATGACTTCCTATTGTACCTTCTTTTCCATTATATGTACCACTCATTTTTTGTTTTAAACATTTCCAATATTAATATGATTTATTATGTTTCAAAACTGGTATTATATTATTAATAATATGAATTTTTTTATAGTGTTGTGCGAATGCATGGGCGGAGTACTAGTTTTATAATAAAATTAGACATATAAAATTTTATTAAACTTTTTACCATCTTTTACCCACCTTCTAGGAACATTTCCAAATTTGAATAAAACATAATTTTACTGCTTCTATGGATTGAATTTCAAAAATTAGAGAGACACAGTTGAAATTAGTAAGTAAAATTTGTTTCAATAAGATGAAAATAATTTTTTGTCAATAGTAACTTTTGAATTTTATTTTTCACGGTTAAAAGTAAATAGGGTAATTAATGGTAAAAATGATATTATTATTACCCTAACACATGTCCTAATTCTATTAGATAATTGTATTTGGACCAAAATCAAACTTAGGAATAAAATATGATCCTTTTAGTATACTTGGATTAGATTAGGACATTTATTATTATTTTATTTAAAGAAGAGTTAAAAGAGTTTATTTAAAAATTTAATAACTAAAACATTTTTAATATAAAGTTATACATAAGATAAATTCAACTATAAATATTAATTGTAAAGATAAAATTATTTCCTACATAATGGTATTTTATATATAATTTCTAGACATTAAATAATTAAATTTATTTACGACATAATGATGATGCAGTAATTACCTTATTAATAAAATATTCAAATAATTGATATTATAAATATCCAAATAAATGTTAATTGAGAATTATGATGAATTAAACTAATTTTTTAGGTTAATATAACATGTTAGGGTTTATTAATTTTTTTTTGAATTGATAATGTTTTTATGACTTTTACAAAAAGAAAATACCAAATAGTGTCAAAATTGACATAAATGAGTTTTTAAAACAAATACTATATTATTAATTGATATAATATTCCTAAAAATATAAGGATAGACCAATGGACTTAGATAAGGTTATATATATTAATAATTAACCACTTGGGGTTCTATTGGTTTTTATAGTAAGTTTATTAAACATTTATTATAATAATACAAAAATACATGGTAAAAGTTAACTATTTAACTAAGAGTTAAATATAAAATTTTTGGTTAATATGGTGACCTAAACCTATATAAAACCAATTGGTTGAGATTTTTTCGACCCACCCCCACCATATCCTCTAAATAAATCTTTTTTGATCCATTAGAAACCGAAAATGAATTTATAATAAAATAATATTTCAATATTTTCCTAAAGTGACCCTCACCTCTCTTATAAAAGGGCACTTACCCTTATCTTAATTTCACACCTCCAAATCCATTTTTCTAGGCCAAACCCTACCCAAATATCCTCCCAACTATTGTCACTACATCTTATAGGACTTATTTGATCATAAATCCAACCTAAGGATCCCTTTTGATCAAATCAAAATGAAGTACCTGAAGAAGAGGTAATAATTTCATCACCTCTTTCAAAGTTATCTTCTTCTTCCACTTACTATTTATTTGTTTTTTCCATACCAAAATATCAACTATAGTAAATTCTACATAATGTGATGTTATAATAAATATTTTACAACCATATTCATTATTCTATCCATCCAATGAAAGATAAAGTCACCATACGTGCGTATGTATGGGTCTCCATGTCGTGGTGTAGTTGTTATTCAACACTTCATTATTTGGATGGGTATAATAATGATGTATAATTGATGTAAATAATAAATATAAAGTATTAATTATTCTGTATATATGATGTAAAATCCAATTATATATGATCTCACCTTCAATTGAATGATATTGTCGCTCGTGCATATGTAGGGATTACTGTCTCCACGAACGCGATGAGATTCATTCCCCATCTTAACCATTCAAGAATAATTCTCATTTTATGATTAAAAATAATGTTTAAGAACTTAATATAATTATTTATATGAATAAAATACATCCTATCCATAACAAACATGACTTACGTAACAAAACATAGAACGGAAAATGAATCAGTTAACACCCGACACAATGATACAACTAAAATATTATTAACAAAGAAATATTAGATGATCATATGTGATATAATATTTATGTATGTGGTTATTGTATAATTTTATAACAATTATTTAACTATTATACAGGAGGTTAATGTACCCCCGACTAAGGAAAAGTGCAAGTTGAGGGGTTTCTTATCTCACTTTTAATTTCGTGAGATTTCCATTGTTCGCCGCTTATTTATTTCATGTGTTGTATTGTGTACTTCTATTTGATATATATTATCATGATTATATTTATATTCATGGTATTATTTGATTCATTTGGTTTTTATTAACTTTTGGTCTTATGACTCGATTGATTTCAACGTGGTAAGGGGTTTTCATCTCACTTCTTATTCGCATGAGATTCATTCTATATTGCCACTATTTCCTTTTGTGTGGTGTATGTACTACCTATGATTGTATTACTTGTGTAATATAATATAATTTATGGGTATTTACATCTCCATTTTAAGACCCTTCTTTCATGGAGTGTATGTTTCATAAGTTATCAACTTGGTAAGGTAACTTTTAATTTCAATTTCAACTCATTGGGTTTTATGCACACTTCATTGATTATTTTACTCCAGGATTATGTGTGAAATCACTATTTATTTATTTATGTAGGTAATTTACACTACCATTTGTGTGTATATAATTTTGATTCACATAATCACTCCACTAATAAATTCTCAATTCATTGATATGAACTTGATAAGGGTAATCTTTACGCAATTTCCATTCATTGAGTTAAAACATCCAAGTCATTAGTTTTGTTTTTACAAGAATCTGTTTGAATGTCCTATTATTGATTTAAACTGAATATCCAATCATATTTTGTGTATTTATATTTTTCACACATAATTATTTCATTGATTCATCCTTAATCTAAGGATATTGTCTTCATAATGGATTTCATCTCAATTTTCATTCCATTGATATTTCTTTCTTGTTATGAACCAATTCACATTTATTTGGTGTATATTATGTACTTTGAAATAGTATATCATGAATCCCTTTATTCTCCTGATATTATAAGGTTTTCATTACCTCAATTATTTGTATTAAAGCGTCTCTCATTTGGTTAGGAACTCTACCTAAAATATCATTTAAAATGTTTTAAAATTTAAAACTTCTAAATCTTTCCCATTAATGTTAATGCTTTAAAAATGGTTTTAAGGATTTATTTATATGGACATGAATGTTTTAAAATTGAAATTACTTTTAAAATTTCAAATTGGTATGGGACACTTTGATTCAAAAATCTATTTTTAACATCTACTTGATAAATAGTTAGACTTATAAATTTTTTTAAGAAAAAGGGGATATTTCACTCAAATAGTTTTACTGGTTATTTTCATCTATGTCAATATCCTTCATTATTATTTATTGAGGTTAATACAATCTTCCATATTAAATTTAATGAGTTATGTTTTAATGTGGATTTTCTATTTTTATACCATTCATTGTGGTTAAAATATTGACATTTTTTATGCTAGTTTTACTATGAATGTTTAGATTGTGTTTCATACTTTTCATATGAGGAATGAATTGTAATTTCCAAGTGATGGGTGAAGCCCGTTATAGATCCTCTATGCATCAATAGGCCTTATGAGACAAACTAGTTTCTTGGCACACAACCTTGATAAAATCTTATTTGTAGTCTTGACAAAATCTTATTTGTAGCCTTGAGAAAATATTATTTGTAGTCTTGGAACGAGGGACTTGAAAAAATCTCACTTACTTCTCTAGGGTTGGGCATTAAGTTTTTATTCAATGAGGAGTCTTAATGGAAGGATGTGAGTTACAACCAGACACAGGATCTCATCCTAGAGAAGCAAGGGAGACAACCGGGAGGAAGCCATGGGGCAGGAAGAATAGGATGAGACAAGAGAAATGGAAGGTCTAAAAATGGAAGGAGTCTAATATAAAAATGTTACCATTGTGGAATAGAAGAACACATGAATAAGAACTGACGAAATTTTCTACAAAAAAGGCCAAAGTAGCAACCCATAATGAAGAAATGGAGACCCACATGTGAGCATCACTGGAGAAGTTGTTATTTTCTCCAAATACAAAGAAGTGACATTTTTTCATTCTTCATGCCAAGATATAGAATGGGTGGTCGATAACACATCATCATACCATGTCACTCCACATAGTGAGTATTTCTTGACTTATCAAGCTGGTGGCTTTGGTGCAGTCAATATGGGAAATACCAGTTCAGTAGAGATTTTTAAAATGGGTGATATCTATGTCAAGGAAAATATTGGATACATAAGTAGACAGAAGGATGTTCAACAAGTTCCAAGCCTTTTACACAACCTATTATCATGTATTTCTTTTGATTGAAAAGGCTATGGAAACATATTCAAAAATAGAGAATGGAAGATGATGAAAGTATCCATCTTCATCGCTCGAGGACACATGTGGTACATTTTCAAAAAAACTCATGTGAAGATATGTACATACAGCCTCAACATAGTGGAAGGAGAGACATCATCCGATATGTGGAACAGGAGAATCGTCCAAAAGAGTTAAAGAAGGTTATCTACCCTAAAGAATAATAAGTACATATTTATTAAAAAAAGGTTCAACACTTGATCCTTATAAATATTGATTGTATGGTAAGAAGCATTGACTCACATTTAATAATACTTCATAAAAGAGATTGGAGTTATTGGATCTGGTTCACTTTGATGTTAGCAGACCCATAGAGGTAGATTCGATATGTGATAACAAATAAATCCTATCATTTATTGATGATTCATCTCGAAGGGTATGGGTTTTCTTCTTGTAGATAAAGGATCAAGTACTGAAAAAATTCAATATGTTACACACCATGGTGTAGTGTGAAACTGGAAAGAAGCTAAAGTGTCTTCATTAAAACAATGAAGGATATTACACATATAGGTAATTTTATTTCTATTATAGGATTCAAGGCATCCGACATGAGAGGATGGCCCCATGAACCCCACAACACAACGAAGTTGTAGAAAGGATGAACAAAACCATCATGGGGAATGTTAGAAGTATGATGAGTCTGGCTAAGCTGCCTAAGACATTCTGGGGAGAAGCTGTTTAGGTTGCACGATACCTCATCAATATATAACCATTGGTCCCACTGAATTTTGAGATTCTACAGAAGAGATGGTCTGGTAAACATCCCTCTTACTCTCATTTATGAGTATTTGGATGTTTGGAATTTTCACATGTATCCAAAGAGATCATGAATAATCTAGATGAGATATCTTTACCATGAAATTTCATCGGATATAGAGATGAGGAGTTTAGATAAAATATTTGGGACCCAAAGGAGAATAAGGTTATCAAAAGCAGATATGTTGTATTGCATGAGAATAGGATGATTGAGGGAATTCAAAATCTTAGAATGTCTTGAAGGGAAAGTGTTGGGGAATCAATTCATGATCTAACACCTATACCAGCACCTCCTATAAATGAAGAAGATGGGGTTCATGAAGACTCATTAGAAACATACCAAGAGGTAGTGGAGGAGGATATTAAGTAGGGGGACTCAATCCACTCCACAACTAGTAGTAGAAACATCAAAGGATCTAAGTGATGTTATGCCTCCCGAACCTAAAATTTCACAGGTTTGAAGATCCTCATGAGGAAGGATTTCATAAATAAAATACTCAGTGTCAGAGTATCTATTGCTGACTAAAGTGGGGAAGCCATAAGGATACTAGGAAGTAGTTTTTCATCCTGAAAAACTCAAGTGGCTACATGAAATAGAGGATGAGATGGAGTATTTAATGAAGAGCCTAACATATGATTTGGTGGAACTACACAAAGGTAAGAAGGCACTAAAAAACAAATTGGTGTTCAAGCTAAAGAAGGATGGTAGTAAAAATAAGTTCAAGCCCAAAGCTAGATTACCTATCAAGATATTCCTTCAAAATAAAGGAGTTTAATTTGATGAGATCTTTTCACCAATAGTGAAGATAGATTAAATATGTTCATTTTCATATTGGTGGATAGCTTGTACTTAGAGCTTGAATAGATGGGCATGAAGACAATTTTTATTCACGATGTCCTCTCTAAGGAGATCTATATGAATAATCATGAAGGTTTTGAGGTTTATAGATAAAAAACCTCATCTAAAAATTAAAGAAGAGCTTGTATGGGTTGAAAAAAAGATCCTAGGTGGTGGTATAAGAAGTTTGAATCATTCATGGTGAGTCATGGATACAAGCGAAAATAGGTAGGATAGTGTGTCTATATATAAAATATTTTAGGATGGTAAATTTGTTTCTATTCTACTTTATGTTGATGAAATAATGACCATTGGTAAGTATGTGGTAAAGATCATCCAGTTGAAGAAGGAGTTATCCAGGTCTTTTGATATGAAGGACTTGGGAGTAGCTCAATAGATTTTGGGGATGCAGATCATTCGTAACAGAAAGAGTATGTTGTTATGTCTATCTCAAGAGAAGTATGTTAAATGTGCTTTGAAATGATTCAATGTGGAAAAAGACAAACTAGTGAGCATTCCTATTCCTGACCATTTGAAGTTAAGAAAATTTTCGTTCCCTTCATCCAAGAAATAAATCAAGGTGGTAGAGATAATATCATACTTCTCAATAGTTGGAAGCTTGATGTGTGATATGGTGAGTATGAGACCTGACATTGCCCATGTAGTGGTGATCGTGTGTCTTTTTCTTTCCAATCATGGGAAGCGGAACTAGGATGCATTCAAGTGTATTCTAAGTTATCTTTATGGTACTTCAAAGCTATGTTTGTGATATAGGGGAGCTAAACCTCTCTTGGAGGGCTATACAGATACATATATGGACATATATCCTGATAGTAGAAATTCTACATCCAGATACATTGATACTTTATTAGGAGGAATTTTACCATGGTATCCAAGGTTGCAGAAGTGTATTTGTTTATCCACAACAGAAGAAGAATATATTTTTGCTTTGGAATATGCAAAAGAGATGTTGTGTCTAAAGAGTTTTCTATTGGATCTTAGATTCATTGTGATAGTCAATGTTCTTTTTACTTGAGAAAGAACTTGATATACCATTCTCGAATAAAGCACATCAACATTCACTATCATTGGATATGTGAAATGATGGATCGATATCTGCTGTCACTTATGAGGATCCACACAAAAGAGAACTTGGTAGATATGTTGACAAAGTTTGTTGCTCGAGTGAAGCTAGAACATTACATATGCTTCAGTGGATTTCAGTTGGAGGGGGAGAATTGATGGATTTTTTTCTGTCTAGCTGCTTTGGTTGATGGCTAGTACACCAACTCCACCTGACCCTTGGCTGCTTCGATGTAACGACCCAAAGTTTTTCAATGGAAATTCCCTTCTTATATTTATGTTATAAAATAACATGAAATCACAAAATAATGAACTACTAAGTGATAAGTTACCTTTAAACATAAGTTTTTCACTTCTATGTTTTTAATTTTGAAAATCTGGCATACACGATTGTGTTCAAGATGATTTTTGGAGTCTAATGAAACAAAAAAAATTTTGGTGAATATTGGCCTACCCTTATGAATAGTAACATACCCTTATGAATAGTAATATTACCCTTATGAATAGTAAATAATCCAACATAATAGTCACCTTACCCATGAATAATTAAATAAAATTTAGACATCTTAGAAAGTGACAATTTGACCTTAGTAAACGTTTTGGTATTTTGTAAGTCATAAATAATTAATTATAATTAATTAATTAATTTAAAAGAAAATTTAATTCCCTAAAATTTATTCCTAAATTATTTAATCAATGTCTTATAGTTTTTAGATAATTTTATAATACCCTACGTAATTTTTGAAAGCACTATAAAATCAGTTTTAATTTTAAAAACTGTTTTTTTAAGTAAATTATGATTTTTAATTAAATATTAAATTAACAATATTTAAAAAATTATTTTTGAAAAATTGACTTCATTTTTGTATTCTAATCGTCAAAAAATGGTTGGGGTAATTTTTTGGGATTTTTCTGAGATACTTAAATTTTTGATGAATAGTGAAATGTCGTAATTTACAAAATAGGCTAAATAAGCTAATTATAGGGTAATATGTGATGTTCTGCTGATGTAATCCCACATGGTTCGGGATTAAATTATAAAATTACTATTATTGGTCGTTAAATACTCACTATTCCTTGTCTTAGGGGAAATTAATAAACTAATGAATTTTATATTAAGAAAACTCCTCTCCCCTCCCCTATAAAAGGCACTCTTCATCATCATCATTGTATATTATATTTTCGGGAAAAAAAAAGCCAAAGCCCAAGAAAGGGCGGATGGATCTAAGGGGGTCTAAAGTAATGCAGGCCGAGGGAATCCCCTCTAATCAGGTTCACCCCTTCAGGTTTAAAACAAGAGATGTTATGGAGACATGTGACCTCAAACGTTTGTCCTCACACCTCTCAAGCTCCAAGACTTCTCTAAACTCTGACCAAACACCTTCCCTATCCCCTCCCCCATGTCCAAGAGTTTCTGGTCTCATAAAAATACCAATCATAGTCCCTTAAGGAGGTTCTCACGAGGAGGATTCTAGAGGTAATTTCCCTCCCTCTTCTCCTTTAATTTTATTTTCAAGTTCAAGTTCATTTCTTGATCTCTCCCCACCTATCTTCATCAAATTTGTATTTTAAATCCATTATTATACATATAATGTAATTTTATTATTCTAATGGTATATTATATCATCCAACCCCGTTTCCCTCTTCCTTTAATTTTATTAAAGAAAACGTTGTTCGTGAGGTGTTAATTTATCACCTTCAAGAACAACATGTTTTCTTCTTCCATTTCTACATTCAGATCTTGTAATGAAACCATTTTTATTGTTTAACCAGAATTGTTTATATTTATTATGTTCTATTTAAAATTCTGGAAATAACCTATGACCATATTACTAAGTGATAAGTTAAAACAAGTTCGTTGTGATCCAAAAACCACCCAAATTGACCCAAATAACCATCATTTAATTCGTATCTAATGATTCAACCACATTTATATAATATAATTCATTATAAGATCATTCAACACTCATGTAATATCATTAATGACATTTAATATCATTTCTGGATGTTTACTCAAACTTTAATTTAAGAATACAAGTGAACCACCCAAGAAAAACCATAAAAACAAGCATCCCAGAACAATGTTTTTAAACTCTATAAGTCATCCAAAGGAACATAATATGAAATAATGAAACCAGAATTAAACCTAGTAATTTAAACATGGTTTTGTACTTCTAATTAATGAATATAATGTCATTATACAGGACATTAAAGAGAAGGAATCATTCGGATACAAGGTAAGGGGAAATCTCGAACCCAATTTTCTTCCTTCAGGTTCTCCCTCTTTCACTCCACTTTTGATATGGTTACTCCATAAAGATCATTTGTTCATCATTGTCTTTAATTTTCTGGGATGTAAATGTTTTCTATTAAAGTTTATGTCAATCAAAATGTTTTCCAAAATAACTCTTCTTTTGAGAACTCAACTTTTACCTCTCATTCATGGTTGATGGTTCTTGTATTAAGTATGTTGTTCCCTCTTTCTTTTGGGAACCCAAAGCTTATGAATGTATTATTATGAGATGAAAACCATTAATTTACATGGGTTATCTATGTTCACTTTTTATATGTGTTCTATGTGGAAATCATGATAATGATTATGTTATGATGTGACGGGTGCGCCCGGAATTATATAGCGCAATATGAATGTTTCAAAGTGACGGGTGCGCCCGGAATTATACAGCGCTCCAATGCATTGGGTAAAGTGATGAATCTCATGAGTAAATGTGAAATGATGTGTGAACAAAATGATATCTTGGTTCACAAGTATGTGTGTTAGTTAACCACTAATACATGATGTTTCATTTTTATGCATTGCCACATTTCAAGTCTTTTATTTATGCTCCTCTCATGTTCATGATCTTTTTACAATTTTATGATTATGCTCACCCCATGCTATATTGTTCTTATCTATACCCTTACTGGGCTTCTATCTCACCCCTTTTGATGTATATCCTCAGGTGGATACATGTACTAAGGAGAGGACAAGTGCCAATGAGAAGCTAGAGAATAAGAAATTAAATAAATGTTTATTCTAGATGTTGTATTTTGTTATGCATGGTCCTAGTTTTCCCAAGAGACTAAACCTTTGGATCCTCTATGTGTAATACTATTATGTTATTTATCTTTAAAATGATTTAATAGTAATGTAAGAAAAGTTCAGGATTCTATAGTTGGTATCAGAGGAAAGGTTTAGTTAATTTGGGAATTAGGATTAGTGAACCCTAGAGAAAACCTCCAGCATGAGACTAAGTACAAATATGCACACAAGAGTATTTAAATAAGGATACCATATGTTGTGATTTTAGTATAAGTCGCTAAAATGATTAATTTATGTATTCATGACTTGTTTACTTATGTTTTGTTCTAACCTTTTCTATTTTATAAAATGGTGGGAACCAGGAGAAATTAGGCCAACAACTCTTGAGAGGACCAATGAAACGATTGCCCGAATGACATCCCCAATGATTTGGGAGGTGGAGTTCAAAATTTCATGGCAATGCATACCCAATTATCTCAGTTCATGAACAATAACCATAATAATGGGGAACATCCTCTTTCACCAAATAGGGAGAAACTGGAAATCAAATGTTTTATGTGGAAACGACCATCGGCGTTTAGTGAATCATTAGATCCACTAGTTGCAGAATAGTGGGTCAACTCCATGGAGAAGAACTTTTCCGTTCTTCACTATTCCGAGATAGAGAAGGTAACCCTAGCCGGTTATCGTCTAGACGGAGAAGCTGATCAATGGTGGGCTTTGATTAAGAACACCAAGCCAAGGGAGGAAATTGAAGAGATGGAATGGGAAGACTTTAAGATAATGTTTCTTAAAAAATACTTCCCATG
The DNA here is from genome assembly GCA_963277665.1 of Viscum album. NCBI lineage: Eukaryota > Viridiplantae > Streptophyta > Magnoliopsida > Santalales > Viscaceae > Viscum > Viscum album. The sequence goes on from OY728148.1 coordinate 818,928,536, forward strand.
AACTCTTCGCACGAATATGGATAGAGAATTTATAGAGCTCAAGCAAAAAGAAGGAGAATCTGTCACAACCTACAAAGAAAATTTTACGAGGCTCGCAAGGTATGCTTCGGGTTTTTTTATCAACAATGATAGAAAAATTGATAGATTCTTTAGTGGATTAAAACCACACCTTTGAAAGGCTCTTGCAATTAGAGACTTTGGGAGTTATGAAGAAGTTGTTTGGTGTGCTCTAAAAGTAAAGATAGAGGTTGGATAATGGTCTGATGGCTGTGGTGATAAGAAAAGAAATATGGAGTTTCAAGCTTGGGGATACAATGATAAAGGTGGAAAGAAAAATCAATGACCCACATGCCAAAAATGTGGGAAGTTTCACCATGGGAACTGCCTCAAAGGGATGGGGAAATTCTTCAATCATGGGAAATAAGGACACCATGCTCAAGAGTGTCGAAAAGACAGAAAAAGGAAAGAGAATGTAGCCGATGAAAGGAGAGAACCACTCATGGTTCAATGCTACAACTGTAAGGAGCTAGGGAACTATGAAAACTAGTGCACTAAACCTTGAGCTCTCGAGGGTAATCAGCGTCAGAAGCCACAAAATCCAAAGGAACAAGGGAAGTCTTATGCCATCACTACTGCGGAGGTGGATCATGATAATGAAGTTGTACAAGGTACACTTACTATTCACTAAAGAATAGAAAAAGTCTTATTTGATTCTGGTTCTACGCATTCCATTATATCTTGCAAGTTTGATAGAACTATAGAATCGAAGCCCTGAAACCTTGAAGTAGAGATATCTGTAAAAATGCTAAGTGGTGCAATCATTGCAACCTAAGTGTTTGACTCTGCTCCTGTTGGCGTATGTGGGAAGATTCTTCTGGAAAATCTCGTAATAATTCCCTTGGTGGAATTCGATGCTATAATGGGAATGGACTGGATCTCGTTATATATAGCGCATATCAACTGTTGGGAAAAGGAAATATCTTTTCATATTCTGAACCATCCCATGCTCCTCTACAAATGCAAGGAAAATCATGAATCTCCTTTGAAAAATCCTTCAATGGTGTGGGTGTTGATTCCCTATTAAGAATCTTAGCTCACCCAAATGGTTGAGTCAAAGGAAAGTTCCAACCTTGAGGAAATTCCCATCGTGAGGGAATACGACGATGTATTTCCTGAAGAGTTACTCGGAATTCCCCCGGATCGTGAGGTAGAGTTCTCAATTGAACTCATACATAGAGATACTCCTATCTCAAAGTGTCCCTATAGGATGGATCCTATCGAACTGGAGGAGTTAAAGAAGCAGCTTCAAGATCATCTGGACAAAGGGTTCATACGCCCTAGTGCATAACCTTGGGGTGCGCCAGTGCTCTTTGTGAAGAAGAAGGATGAAACAATGTGGTTGTGTATCGATTATCGGGAACTCAACAAGATCATAATAAGAACAAGTATCCTCTCCCAAGGATTGGTAACTTGTTCAACCAGTTAAGAGGAGCTCAATACTTCTCAAAGGTGAATCTTCATTCTAGATATCATCAGGTAAAGGTAAAGAAGGAAGATATTCAGAATATTGCCTTCCGTACAAGGTATGGGCACTATGAGTTCTTGGTGATGCCCTTCGAACTTACTAATACCCCTACAATCTTCATGGATTTGATTAATAGAGTCTTTAGACATTACCTCGACAAATTTGTGGTAATGTTTATCGATGATATTCTCATCTACTCTAAGAGAAAGGAGGAACATGAAGAATATCTAAGACTTGTGTTGGCGACATTAAGAAAGGAGAAGTTGTACGCCGATTTAAGCAAGTGTGACTTTTGGATGAAGCAAGTCACGTTCTTGGGGAACGCGATCACAAGTGAGGGAATTTCTGTGGATCCTTCAAAGACAAAGGCGATTGAGGAATGGCCTAGACCCTCTAGTGTCATAAAAATCCAAAGTTTTCTTGGATTAGCTGGGTACTACCGAAGTTTTGTGAGAAATTTCTTACGATTGTCAAGCCCGCTAACTAAGTTAACAAGGAAAGGGGTAAAGTATGTCTGGATGGAAGAATGTGAGGGAATATTCAAGGAGCTAAAGAGAAGGCTGATCACTGCACCTGTACTCACACTACCAAAATGTGGAGAAAATTTTGTGATATACAGTGATGCTTCAAAGAAATTCTTGGGTTGTGTACTCATGAAAAATGATAATGTGATAGCCTACGCCTCACGACAGTTGAAGACCCATGAGCAGAACTACCCGACGCATGATCTAGAGCTGGCGGCCGTGATTTTTGCTCTGAAAATCTGGCGGCACTACCTTTACGGTGAGAAGTGTGACATATACACCGAACACAAGAGCCTAAAGTATATATTCACACAAAAGAAGCTCAACATGCATCAAAGGAGATGGTTAGAGTTTATCAAGGATTACGATTGCTCTATTCACTATCATCCTGGAAAGGCGAACAGGGTAGCTGATGCTCTAAGTAGAAAAGAACCTACTAATCTTTCCATGTTATGAATTAAGAAATACCCTATCTTCTTTTATATGAAAAGGATGGATTTTGAAATCATAAGGGTAGGGGATACATCCTACCTTGCCAAAATGATTGCGCAACCATCTCTCCAAGAGAAGATTAAGGAAGCACAAAGGGATGATGTGGAGATACAAAAGATGGTGAATGCAGTAAAGGAAGGGAAGATGCAAGAGTTCCATATCGACGATGATGGTGTGATTCGGTTTGGAACGTGGATTTGTGTGCCTTCATCACCTGGGATAAAGAAGGAGCTATTGGAAAATTCACATAGCTCAACATTCTATATCCATCCTGGGAGTACCAAGATGTACCGTGATCTCCAAGAACACTTCTGGTGGAATAACATGAAGAAGAAGATTGCGTAATATATATCAAGGTGCTTGGTATGTCAGAAAGTTAAAGCTGAGTGAAAAAAGTCCAAGGGTATAATGCAGCCATTGCCTATAACCAGGTGGAAATGGGAAAATGTTACTATGAACTTTGTCACGGGTCTCTCGAAGACGTCAAAGGGAAATAATGCGATATGGGTTATGGTTGACTGACTCACCAAGACTGTACATTTTATCGCCATTCGAGAAGATCTCTCACTTGATCAACTTGCAAAAATATATGTGAAGGAAGTGGTGAGACTACACGGTGTGCCACTCTCAATTGTCCCTGACCATGATCCAAGGTTCACATCTAAATTCTGGAGGAGTCTTCAACATGCTTTGAGTACTGAATTAAATTTCAGCACGGCCTATCACCCCCAAACTGATGGCCAGTCTAAAAGAACTATTCAGACACTTGAAGATATGATAAGAGCCTGCTCTCTTGAATTCAAAGGTGGTTGGGATCAGCATCTCCCGTTGGTTGAGTTCTCATACAATAATAGCTTCCACTCAAGTATTCAGATGGCTCCGTATGAAGATCTTTATGGGAAGCGGTGTATAACTCCAACCTATTGGGATGAGGTTGGAGAAAGAAAGCTTCTTGGACCTGATCTTGTTCAAGAGATGACAGAGAAGGTTCAAGTCATCTAGAAACACATCAAATATGCTCAAAGTCGGAAAAAGAGCTATTCTGACAACCGTCGAAGGGACTTGGAGTTTGACGTTGGAGATAAAGCCTTCCTTCGAATATCTCCATGGAAGAGAGTCATGCGATTTGGGAAGAAAGGGAAGTTATGCCCAAGGTATATTGGCCCCTTTGAGATCCTTGACCACATAAGAGTTGTGGCCTATCATCTTTCACTTCCACCAAATATGGATCAAGTTCATGATGTGTTTCATGTATCACTAATGAGGAAGTACATACCAGACCCCTCACATGTACTAAACTCAGAGGTGATGCAGCTGGAAGATGATCTCTCCTATGAGGAGCAGCCAGTAAAGATTCTGGATTGGATAGATAAGGTTCTACGCAACAAGACAACTCATCTTGTCAAAGTGTTTTGGAGGAACCAAGTTTGAGGAAGCAACTTGGGAACCAGAAGAGGCAATGAAGGAGAAGTACCCTCACCTGTTTATGTAAAGAGAAATTTCGGGGGCAAATTTTCTTAAGGGGGGAAGAATGTAACGACCAAAAGTTTTTCAATGGAAATTCCCTTCGAATATTTATGTCATAAAATAACATGAAATCACAAAATGATGAACTACTAAGTGATAAGTGACCTTTAAACATAAGTTTGTCACTTCTATGTTTTGAATTTCAAAAATCCGACATACACGGTTGTGTTCAAGATGATTTTTTGAGTCTAATGAAACAAAAATAATTTTTGGTGAATAGTGACCTACTGTCACGACCCCCTTCCATCAAAGATGCCCCTCCTGAGCTGGTAATGGTGAAAGGGAGATAATGACCCCCGAGTCCCGCCTCCAGTAGGCCCCAGGGTGGCGACTAGCACCAAGGGTATGAGTTTATTTTTTTTCAATCATGGGAGGTATTACCCTTTTTATAGTTAGGATCGGAAATAGGACAAGTCAACCACCAAAAAGGAAAAAGAAAAAAGGTGCTGAAAAGAAACCCAAACCAGTCCCATATGCATGTATAAATAAACTGAAACAGGTACAAGTACAAATAAGCTCAAAGTACAAGTGAGTACAGTACCAAAAGAAAAACAAGAAAACAGCAACTGCACAGCTCCCACTGCCTGACTAGTAGGGTCCCGTACGGCCCTGGTAGTCCTCCTGAAAACCTGAAACAACGTAGGGTGAGCATACAAGTATACTCAGTAGAGAACCTAAATCTCTCGTGCACAAGTGGGGAGACACCCTAAGGTCCCGTGAGAAAACAGAAGAACCAGAAACTAACAAGGAAAAACTATCCACCCAGCCTCACTGGTCACACTCACCAAGTAACACGAACAAGTTTAGTATATATATAGAACAAAATTATTGGGTACCCCGCACCATTTCCCACTTAATTAGATGCTGCTCTTCCTAACAGAAAACGTCCTGACGCTACCACACTCTTCCCGCCCGCACACACCTGGGCCAAACCACGCATCCCGCCCGCACACACCTGGGCCACAACCACTAACCCGCCCGCAGACACCTGGGCCTCATCCCGAAGGTTCTTGGGAACGGTAAGCCTGCCCGAAGAGTCTTGGGCTAAAGGTCGCCTCAAGCCATCACAGCCTCCGAGACCTACCCAAAGAGTCTTGGGTGTAAGGTCACCTCAAGCCATCATAACCTATGGAAGAAGGAGCAGGAAGGAGCTAGTAACTAAGGGGGAACACCCTCTCCCATAAAATGGGAGTGTTCGGCAATAGGTGCTTGACATGGGTGTGGTGCGACAAAACACAAAGATACAATTATATATATACATATACCAAACACACAACTCAACCTATGGATTCTTAAAAAGAGAAACTGAGCATGTGCCTCGGCACTGCTACCACGAAGCATGCATAAACAACCAAACAATCATCCCCCAACCCCATTTAGGTTTTCATGTTTCATGCAATGGTTTAACAAATTATTACTACTGGGCAACTATCATCCAGACAAAACCTTTCACAAACATATCCCTGCCATCCACAACCAAGGTTAGGTAAAACGCAAGCGACCACATGCCATTTCATTTACAAAATATTATCACAACCATACAACATTCCATCATTCATTTATTTCAAAGTTCCACACATAAAACCCTTTCCACACACAAAAAATTTCCGCATTTGAAAACACCTTTTACTTCAAAACACATTTCATAATCAAAACACTTTTCATAAATAAAGGCATTTTCCACAAAACAACCAAACCACCAACATGTTCATTATTCCAACTTTGTTCAACCGGGGTGATCACACAAGGTTTTCATTCTCATTTAATCAGCCAATCTTTACGTGCTTATCCATTTTCCATGTTTTAACAAAACCAACCACAAACAATTCAGATATCAATTGTGCACGCAAAGGCCACTGACGGTTCGTGAAACCGAGGTCGCACGAAGAAGTTATTGTGAAAAAAGTGTTTTATTATCAAAAAAAAGATAACAATATTTTATTAATTAATTATTTATTTATTTCTCTAACTCCAATCAATCATCATTTGTCATTTTTCACGCTGGAAATTCATCACCAATTATCTCCTTTACTATTTATTTCACACTTAATTTTATTCCCATTAATATCTTATAACTCCTCCCTCTCTCCAATCTTTATTAATTCTTTCTCCCAAGATTCTCTCCCACAAAAAGTGGCACCTCTCTCTTATATTTATTTTTCAATAAATTTTATTTTCTTTCTCCAATCTTTATTTTGTTGGTGCGCCTCCCCTTTTATTTCATATTATTATATTTTTCATCTTCTCTTTCCTTGTGGCACGCCCCAAATTTATTTTAAACCTTTATTTATTTATTTTTACACAATTATCATAACATCTTTAATTTATTCTCATATCACAAATCTCATTGCATTTAATTCAAAACATAATTCTCATTAAATCATTATTACCAGATCTATCAAAAAAAACCAACATTATTATTATAATTATTTAGTATAACACTTATAACAAAACCCCAAAAAAATTTATTAACACGTCACCATTTATTATTAATAATTATTATTATTTTTGATGTTCGCCGCATTGACCACATCAAAAAAACGTTTTTACAAAGTAATCGACCGGAGAGGTCCGGGCCATTACATTAGATACCTCTCAAAACATTCTCGTCCTCGAGAATTAAAAACTGACCCAGAAGAAGGAAAGGATCTGAAGAACCAATCCACAAGATACCTCTCAGGGCTCTCGTCATGACAAGGAACCAACCAACATCTCTATGAGTTAGGAATTCCCTCTCCTATGTCAAGATACTATCCGCTTTAGGCGGCACTGACTCGCATGCACGGGTTTAATCGCATCCTCATTAATGCGTCTTGATTAAGGATCAGGTTTTTCCTTTCCCATATATCCGGACAAGCCACACACTTCCCAAGAACAAGGAACAAATATCTCACATCCAACAAGCCAACATTTTATATATCAAAGGTACAGGGTAACACCAACAAACAAAGGAAGGTACAAGTCAAAACAACCCCGGGTACTGAGCGTGCATCTGGGTCTCCCGCTCCCAAGTGCTCTCCTCAAGGCCACCATGCCTCCACAACACACGAACCAAGCCGATGGTTCGTCCACGGAGCACTTTATCCTTGCGATCCTCGATCCTGACTGGCCGTTCCTCGAAGGTCGCGTCTTCTACCACATCTAGCTCTCCCTAGTTGATGACATGAGAGTCATCATGTAAGTACTGACGAAGCTGGGAGACATGGAAGACGTCATGGGCCCTCTCCAACTGAGGTGGTAGGGCCAGCTGATATGCCACCTCGCCAACTCGCCTCAGCACCTCGAAAGGTCCGATGAACCTAGGGGAGAGCTTACTCCCCTTTCCGAACCTCTGCTGCCCCCGTCGAGGGGAAACCTTCAAGAACACATGATCTCTCACCTCGAACTCCAAGGGCCTCCTCCGATGATCAACATAAGACTTCTGCCGATCCTGAGCTGCTTTCATCCTCTCCCGCACTAGCTGGACCTTCTCCGTGGTGCTCTGTACTACTTCTGGTCTAAGAGTACCAGTCTCACCAACCTCTGCCCAGCAAAAGGGTGAACGACATGGTCTTCCATACAAAGCCTCAAAAGGAGCCATGTCGATAGTAGAGTGGAAGCTGTTGTTGTAGGAAAACTCTACTAAAGGCAAGTGTCGTACCCATGATCCTCCGAAATCCAGAACACATGCTCGCAGCATGTCCTCCAATGTCTGGATAGTCCGCTCTGTCTGTCCATCAGTCTGAGGGTGAAAAGCAGTGCTAAGGCGTAGCTGGGTGCCAAAAGCATGCTGTAACCCCTTCCAGACTCGTGAGGTGAACCGAGTGTCCCGATCTGAGACGATAGTCTTCGGAACTCCATGCAAACACACCACCTCATCCATGTACCTCTATGCTAAGGTACTCACAGGTCCTGACTCCTTGATGGCCAAGAAGTGAGCATATTTTGTCAGTCGATCCACCACTACCCAGATAGCATCATGCCCGCCCTGAGCTCTGGGTAGTCCTGTGACGAAGTCCATCGAGACGTCGTCCCACTTCCACTTGGGAACATCTAAAGGATGAAACAAACCACCAGGAACGCGGTGTTCAGCCTTCACCTGCTGACACACCAGGCATTTAGCCACAAACTCTGCCACTGCCTGTTTAACCCCGGGCCACCAAAACTGTCCCCTCAGGCCTTGGTACATTTTCGAAACACCTGGATGTACTGCCAAGGCTGAGCTATGGAACTCACGAAGGACTTCATCACGCATCACCTATGGAACAAACAACCTTCCATGAAAGAGCATCCGATGTCGGCTGTCCTCCGACCATCCTTCCGGAGCGTTCCCCTGATCGACACGATCCCGCAACACTTCCACCTCAGGGTCTCCCCACTGAGACTCTTCCACTTGCTGCAACAAAGAGGACTGTACCATCATCTGAAACAAGCAGCCTCTAGCACCTTCCACCCTCGCATCCAAGTGCAAGGCAACCAACTCCCCCATCGCCTTCCAAGCATCAGCAGATTCCCAAACCACTTCCTGATGCGGCTTCCTGCTCAGGGCATCAGCCACAATGTTTCCCTTACCTTCAGTGTACGAGATATCAAAGTCGTGGTCTTGGAGAAACTCGACCCATCTCCACTGTCGCAAGTTCAAGTCACGCTGGGAGAAGATATAGCGCAAGCTCTTGTGATCGGTGAAGACCACAAAGCGCTCCCCAAAGAGGTAATGTCGCCACAGCTTCAATGCGAACACTACTGCTGCAAGCTCCAAGTCCTGGGTGGCATAGTTCCGCTCGTGAGGACGCAACTGCCTAGACCCATAGCAGATTACACCCTTCTTCTGCATCAGCACACATCCCAAGCCAAGGCCAAAGGCATCACAAAACACCTCATACAAGGATCCTTCCTCTGGAAACCTAAGGATGGGAGCACTAACCAACTTCTCCTTCAGGTAGTCGAAAGCTTCCTGGCACTTCTCATTCCATAGGAAGACCTAATTCTTCCTAGTCAAAGCTGTCAACGGAGCAGAAACTCGAGAGAAGTCCGAGACGAACCTCCGATAGTATCCAGCCAACCCCAGGAAACTACGAACTTCTGCCACGCTCTTGGGTGCTGTCCAAGAAACAACTGCTTCTACCTTCGACGGGTCCACTGACACTCCATGCTGAGACACCACGTGCCCAAGGAAGTGTACTTCTTGCATCAAGAACTTACATTTTGACAACTTTCCATAAAGCTGATGGTGCCGAAGGACTTCCAAGACAGCCCTGAGATGATCAACGTGCTCCTCCTTTGATCTTGAGTAGATCAAGATGTCATCGATGAACACAATGACGAACTGGTCCAGGAACTCTCGGAAGACAAAGTTCATAAGACCCATGAACACAGCTGGTGAATTCTTAACCCCAAACGACATCACTACAAACTCGAAGTGCCCATACCTGCACCTGAAAGCTGTCTTTGGGATGTCACTGTCTTTTACCCTCAGCTGATGATATCCTGACCGAAGATCAATCTTAGAAAAACAACATGCTCCCCTCAGCTGGTCGAAGAGATCATCTATTCTCGGAAGGGGGTAACGGTTCTTGACAGTTACCTGATTCAGCCTCCGGTAGTCTATGCATATCCTGAGACCACCATCCACCTTTTTCACGAACAGAACCAGAGCACCCCATGGCGACACACTGGGTCGAACGAAACCCTTCTCCATCAGATCTTCAATCTGAATCCGCAACTCCCGCAACTCCGAAGGTGCCATCTGATAAGGAGCCATCGAGATTGGACGGGCATCTGGCTGTAAGTCTATCCCAAACTCAACATCACGTCGAGGGGGTAGAGTCACAACCTCCTCGGGAAAGACATCGAGGAATTCCCCAACAACTTCTGGAACATTCATCATCTCTGTATCAGCTGGAACCGCTGATATCCCACCCAACAAAGAAAAGAGAGTCTTCACATGCCAGCTTCCCACCTGATAGCTCCTCTCGCCAACAAAAGTCACACGCTGTCCATCCATATCGGAGAACACGAATCTTCTCCGGAATCAGTCGATAACAGCACTAACAGAGAACAGCCAGTCGATGCCTAAGATGACGTCGTATGGATGCATCTGTAGAAAAAGAAGATCTCCAATGGACCGATGTAGTCCCAACGTCAGCTCGCATCCCCGACAAACACAATACAAACGGGTCTGACCTCCAACAGGCGTACTCAGTACCAGAGGTATAGAAAGTATCTCTACGTCTAGACCCAAAGCGTGGGCTATACTGGGTGCAACAAAAGAGTGCGAAGCTCCTGAATCGAACAAGGTAGAAACAAGAGTGCTGAACAAACAGATCGTACCTCATACCACCTCTGGTCCTGCTGGAGCTGCCAACTCTGCTGCGTGCAACTGTCCACGCCCAGCTCCTCTGCCTCTCTGATGTCGACCGCCTCCCCGACCACACCCTGGTTGAGGTCCCTGAGGAGCACCCTGATATCGGCCTCCTCCTACAGGGTCTACCCTCGGAGGGCCCTGCTGCTGCTGAAAGGGCCTCGACGACAACTGCTGCTGAGGCGGGTACTGATCCTGACCACCTCCACCGTGCTGAGCTCTGGTCGGGCACTGACTCCGGACGTGCCCGAAACCTACACAAGAAAAACACTTCAGTCCAGGACTCGAGAAGGAAGGACGAGGGCCTGAAGACCTGAACTGGAACCGCTGGGGCCTGTTCCCCACCGGCTTGAACCTGGAAGGTCCGGTCGCAGGAGGTCTGCTACTGACTGCCTTCCCCTTCGACGGACCCGCCTGGATCCCTTCTCGGGGTGCACCTCCCTGCAAGTGCATCCTCTCTAGAACTTATGCCTTCTTCTGTACGACTAAGTATGTCGGAAGGGTGAAGGGGGTCACAACATACTGGAGCGAAGGACGAAGCGCCTCTTCCAAACGACTCGCCCGAGACTCTTCATCCGGAAAAATTTCCGGAGCAAAGCGTAGGAGATTTTTGAACTTAATTCCCAACTCTCGAACAGTAATACTCCCCTGCTGAAGGGAGAGCAACTCCTGATGCTTTTCCGCCTTGATCAAAGAATAAAGGAATTCCTCTCAGAACTCCTTTTCGAAGTCAGCCCATGGAATCTCTGCCTCCTTCCTCTCCCCGAGGTAGAGCATCCACCATTGGCACGCCGCGCTTCTCAGCTGACTGACCGCTAGGGGGACCCAGTACTCCTTCGGAGCACGGATCAAGGTAAAAGAGATCCCTAGCTCTTCAAGCCACCCCTCCGTCTCCAGGTCCGAAGTACTTCCCTCGTACTTCTTGAGAGTCTGACGCTGGAAAGAACGGAGGGTCTTCTGCCACTGGCTGTCTTCCTCCTCTCGATCGATCCTCAGTTGATCGATCGCCTGAACCTGCTGGGCCTCGGCCGCCTGAGCCACCTGGGAACGCCGTCCAGGTTCCATAGCTGTACGGTAAACAAGGAAAACCTAAGACCGAGTAGTAAGGAGATTTCTCAAGGGTCCATTTTATCATTTTACTTTATTCCCAGAACGCCCCAAATCAAGTAAAACACAAACACGATGATGCATGTACCTTTCCTAGGGTTTCTACCCTAAAATCAATGTAGCCTCACTTGGTTGTTCGGTAGGCTCAGAGTCCTTGCATCGGATCACGGGGGGCCCTAAAATCCCATGTCCTAGCCGGTCTTCCCTGGACTATGTCACACACCAAGATCAGCTAACACTGTTTCCCTACCATCCCATGCAATCCTCACTGTGCCTAACTCCAGACTCCATCCTATCTCTCAACCATTCCTCTGATACCATTCTGTCACGACCCCCTTCCATCAAAGATGCCCCTCCTGAGCTGTAAATGGTGAAAGGGAGATAATGACCCCTGAGTCCCGCCTCCAGTAGGCCCCGGGGTGGCGACTAGCACCAAGGGTATGAGTTTATTTTTTTTTTCAATCATGGGAGGCATTACCCTTTTTATAGTTATGATCGTAAATAGGACAAGTCAACCACCAAAAAGGAAAAAGAACAAAGGTGTTGAAAAGAAACCCAAACCAGTCCCATATGCATGTATAAATAAACTGAAACAGGTACAAGTACAAATAAGCTCAAAGTACAAGTGAGTACAGTACCAAAAGAAAAACAAGAAAACAGCAACTGCACAGCTCCCACTGCCTGACTAGTAGGGTCCCGCACGGCCCTGGTAGTCCTCCTGAAAACCTGAAACAACGTAGGGTGAGCATACAAGTATACTCAGTAGAGAACCTAAAGCTCTTGTGCACAAGTGGGGAGACACCCTAAGGTCCTGTGAGAAAACAGAAGAACCAGAAACTAACAAGGAAAAACAATCCACCTAGCCTCACTGGTCACACTCACCAAGTAACACAAAAAAGTTTAGTATATATATAGAACAAAAGTATTGGGTACCCCGCACCATTTCCCACTTAATTAGATGCTGCTCTTCCTAACGGCAAACGTCCTGACGCTACCACACTCTTCCCGCCCGCACACACCTGGGCCAAACCACGCATCTCGCCCGCACACACCTGGGCCACAACCACTAACCCGCCCGTAGACACCTGGGCCTCATCCCGAAGGTTCTTGGGAACGGTAAGCCTGCCCGAAGAGTCTTGGGCTAAAGGTCGCCTCAAGCCATCACAGCCTCCGAGACCTACCCGAAGAGTCTTGGGTGTAAGGTCACCTCAAGCCATCATAGCCTATGGAAGAAGGAGCAGGAAGGAGCTAGTAACTAAGGGGGAACACCCTCTCCCATAAAATGGGAGTGTTCGGAAATAGGTGCTTGACATGGGTGTGGTGCGACAAAACACAAAGATAAAATTATATATATACATATACCAAACACACAGATCAACCTATGGCTTCTTAAAAAGAGAAACTGAGCATGTGCCTCGGCACTGCTACCACGAAGCATGCATCAACAACCAAACAATCATCCCCCAACCCCATTTAGGTTTTCATGTTTCATGTAATGGTTTAACAAATTATTACTACTGGGCAACTATTATCCAGACAAAACCTTTCACAAATATATCCCTGCCATCCACAACCAAGTTTAGGTAAAACGCAAGCGACCACATGCCATTTCATTTACAAAAGATTATCACAACCATACAACATTCCATCATTCATTTATTTCAAAGTTACACACATAAAACCCTTTCCACACACAAAACATTTCCGCATTTGAAAACACCTTTTACTTCAAAACACATTTCATAATCAAAACACTTTTCATAAATAAAGGCATTTTCCACAAAACAACCAAACCACCAACATGTTCATTATTCCAACTTTGTTCAACCGGGGTGATCACACAAGGTTTTCATTCTCATTTAATCAGCCAGTCTTTACGTGCTTATCCATTTTCCATGTTTTAACAAAACCAACCACAAACAATTCAGATATCAATTGCGCACGCAAAGGCCACCAACGGCCTTGATTTTCAGTAGGCAAAGGCCTTTCAATCCAAAATCACAATCAGAAGATAAAGAAACTGGAAGGCAATAGAAACAGCACAAAACCCCAAACCCTTCTTTATCCGGTTATTATCTTTATTTAAAGTTCAACTACATCCCATGGAACAAAAGAAATATATCCCACCCCACATGTTGCACCAAAAAGAGAGACGAAGGTAAACCCCTACCTCAAAAGGTCCCGATCACGTCGCTTCCGACGACGTCCTTCGGTGTACTCCGCCTTCGCCAAACCCGACAAATGCCTCCTAGGATGGAAGCTGGATAAGGAAGGTCGGAAGGAAAGGTGACAAGTCCGGGCTTAGAAGCTTCGTCTCGTCGTTACGATCCTGTGGCCGCTGACGGATCGTAATTCGGAGCTCGGACAAAGAAGTTAGAGGAGGAATACTTCTCGATCGTCCAAGAGCGTCGTCGGGCGACAAAGAAGCGATCAATATGGAAGATAAAACATGACCTCGTTCTTATATAGGCAAAGAATAGGTAAATCTGTATTCAGCATGCATTAATGAATACACGATGTGACCGGACATACGTTACATGTTTTGATTGGTTAACACACAACACGTCACGCGGTTTCCACGCGTTTTAATAATAATGATAATTCTATCAATATGTGGTGTTTCGTTGACCCAAGGCATGAGTCATAAAAGTAGCTCATTAATGGTATTAAAATGACCGTCATAATTTCCGAGTTACGCTGTCGCTGACGGATCGTTAATCCGATACCGTATGAGGGAGATACGTTGGATACAAGATCCCGTAATAACAACAATATTAAATCTATTAATTCATGAGCGTTTCGGGTACCCAATCCGAAAACCCGAAAAATACATCCAATATTGGACTCATATATTTCATCTCGTAGTCAGGGTCACACTGCCACTGACGGTTCGTGAAACAGAGGTCGCACGAAGAAGTTATTGTGAAAAAAGTGTTTTATTATCAAAAAAAAAGATAACAATATTTTATTATTTATTTATTTCTCTAACTCCAATCAATCATCATTTGTCATTTTTCACGCTGGAAATTCATCACCAATTATCTCCTTTACTATTTATTTCACACTTAATTTTATTCCCATTAATATCTTATAACTCCTCCCTCTCTCAAATCTTTATTAATTCTTTCTCCCAAGATTCTCTCCCACAAAAAGTGGCGACTCTCTCTTATATTTATTTTTCAATAAATTTTATTTTCTTTCTCCAATCTTTATTTTGTTGGTGCGCCTCCCCTTTTATTTCATATTATTATATTTTTCATCTTCTCTCTCCTTGTGGCACGCCCCAAATTTATTTTAAACCTTTATTTATTTATTTTTACACAATTATCATAACATCTTTAATTTATTCTCATATCACAAATCTCATTGCATTTAATTCAAAACATAATTCTCATTAAATAATTATTACCAGATCTATCAAAAAAAAAAACAAACATTATTATTATAATTATTTAGTATAACACTTATAACAAAACCCAAAAAAAATTTATTAACACGTCACCATTTATTATTAATAATAATTATTATTTTTGATGTTCGCCGCATTGACCACATAAAAAAAAACGTTTTTACAAAGTAATCGACCGGAGAGGTCCGGGCCATTACACCTACCCTTATGAATAGTAACATACCCTTATGAATAGTAATATGACCCTTATGAATAGTAAATCATCCAACATAAGAGTAACCTTACCCATGAATAATTAAATAAAATTTAGACATCTTAGAAAGTGAAAATTTGACCTTAGTAACCGTTTTGGTATTTTGTAAGTCATAAATAATTAATTATAATTAATTAATTAATTTAAAAGAAAATTTAATTCCATAAAATTTATTCATAAATTATTGAATCAATGTATTATAGTTTTTGGATAATTTTATAATACCCTACGTAATTTCTGAAAGCACTATAAAATCAGTTTTAATCTTAAAAACTGTTTCTTTATGTAAATTATGATTTTTAATTAAATATTAAATTAAAAATATTTAGAAAATTATTTTTGAAAAATGGACTTCATTTTTTGATTCTACTCATCAAAAAAAGGTTGGGGTAAATTTTTGAGATTTTTCTGAGATACTTGAATTTTGATGAATAGTGAAATACCATAATTTACAAAATAAGCTAAATAAGCTAATTATAGGGTCATATGTGATGTTATGCTGATGTAAGCCCACTTGGTTCGGGATTAAATTATAAAATTACTATTCTTGGTCATTCAATACTCACTATTCCTTGTCTTAGGGTAAATTAATAAACTAATGAATTTTATATTAGGGAAACCCCTCTCCCCTCCACTATAAAAGCCACCCTTCACACCCCCATTTCCTCACAGCTCTCAAGCTCCAAGCCTTATTTAAACTCTTCCCAAAAACCTTCCCTAGACCCTCCCCCACGTCCAATAGTTTTTGGTCTCATAAAAATACCAATCTTAGGCCCTTAAATAGGTTCTCAAGAGGAGGATTCTAGAGGTAAATTCCCTCCCTCTTCTCCTTTAATTTCCTTTCAAGTTCAAGTTAATTTCTTGATCTCTCCCCACCTATATTCATAAAATTTGTATTTAAACTCCAGTATTATACATATAATGTAATTTTATGATTCTAATGTGATATTATATCATCCAACCCCCTTTCCCTCTTCCTTTTATTTTATTAAAGAGAACGTTGTTCGTGAGGTGTTAATTTATCACCTTCAAGAACGACATGCTTTCTTCTTCCGTTTCTACCTTCAGATCTGGTCATGAAACCATTTTTATAGTTGAACCAGAATTTTTTATATGTATTATGTTCTATTTAATGTTCTGGAAATAACCTATGACCATATTACTAAGTGATAAGTTAAAACAAGTTCGTTGTGATCCAAAAACCGCCCAAATTGACCCAAATAACCATCATTTAATTATTATCTAATGATTCATCCACATGGATCTAATATAATTCATTATAATATCATTAAAACTCCTGTAATATCATTAATTAAATGTAATATCATTTCTGTATGTTTACTCAAACTTCAATTTAAGAATACAAGTGAACCACCCAAGAAAAACCATAAAAACAAGCATCCCGGAACAATGTTTTTAAACTCTATAAGTCATCCAAAGGAACATAATATTACATAATGAAACCAAAATTAACCCTAGTAATGTACACATGGTTTTGGATTTTTAATTAATGAATATAATGTAATTATACAGGACATTAAAGAGATGGAAGCATTCGGATACAAGGTAAGGGGAAATCTCGAACCCAATTTTCTTCCTTCGGGTTCTCCCTCTTTCACTCCACTTTTGATATGGTTACTCCTTAAAGATCATTTTTTCATCATTGTCTTAAATTTTATGGTATATACATGTTTTATACTAAAGTTTATGTCAATCAAATTTTTTTTCAAAATAACTCTTCTTTTGAGAACTCAACTTTTACCTCTCATTCATGGTTGATGATTCTTGTATTAAGTATGTTGTTCCCTCTTTCTTTTGGGAACCCAAAGCTTATGAATGTATTATTATGAGATTAAACCCATTAATTTACATGGGTTAGTTATGTTCACTTTTGATATGTGTTCTATGTGGAATTCATGATAATGATAATGTTATGATGTGACGGGTGCGCCCGGAATTATATAGCGCAATATGAATGTTTCAAAGTGATGGGTGCGCCCAAAATTATACAGTGCTCCAATGCATTGGGTAAAGTGATGAATATCAGGAGTAAATGTGAAATGATGTGTGAACATGATTCTATCTTGTTTAAAAAGTATGTGTGGTAGTTAAACACTAATACATGATGTTTCATTTTTATGCATTGCCACATTTCAAGTCTTTTAGTTATGCTCCTCTCATGTTCATGATCTTTTTCCAATGTTATGATTATGCTCAACCCATGATATATTTTTCTTATCTATCCTCTTATTGGTCTTATATATCACCCCTTTTTATGTATATCCTCAGGTGTCTACATGTACTAAGGAGAGGACAGGAGCCAATGAGAAGCTAGAGAAGAAGAAATTAAATAAATGTCTATGCAAGATGTTGTATTTTGTTATGTGTGGTCATAGTTTTCCCAAGACACTAAACCTTTGGATCCTCTATGTGTAATTCTATTATGTTGTTTATCTTTAAAATTATGTAATAGTAATGTAAGAAAATTCTGGGATGCTATATTCGATATAGCCTATTGCACATGCAGAATATGCATGCTACTATGGTTGATGTCTAATATTTTGGTGGGTGTAGGTGGGATTGGTAGGGATTATTGGGGAGTTGTGTCAAACTTGACACCCCCACCATGACCATTTAAGGAGGCCATGTGGAGCTTCCTAAAATCATCAGATGAGCCAAAATAGATTCACTATCCGGTGAGAGAGTCAAGAGAGCTCTCTAATTGAGTGAAATAGAGGTGTTGTGAGGGAGTTTTGTAATCTTTATTCATTGTGAAATAAATATTAGTTTCTTCCTACATTATACTCTATTAATGATCATAAAATCACAACCTCAACACCTACACCCCTCCCACACATCTAAATCCCTTCACATCGTCAAAAAAATCACCAACACCTGTCTGCCCTCTGGCATCATGAACCCGCTGATCCCAACAGTGGTCTTGGGCTTGTGAAGTATGAGGAGTGGAATCAGTGGGTGTAGCGGGAGGGAATCCTTCAACACCAGCTATAGATAGGGGAGTTCAAAAACATGGGACTCCCGGATTCGGCCACCCTCTCCATATACCACCCCCGGAGTTTGGCCCGGGCCTTTTCCATTTTGTCTGGGTGGTGGAAGATCTTCATCGCCGCCCACTCCAACACCAATGAGGACGTGTCGATCTCAGCGAGAAGCAGGTCCTACCCATGAAATAATATGATAAATATCTCCCAAGAATCTTCAAATGAGGGAGGGTGAGCCAATTCATTCCAGAAACATATTATTGGCATCATTCAGGGAAAATTTTCCATTATATAGTAAAATAAATAACACATTATGGTTATAATGTTGGGGGAAAACATTTTCCCAAGGTAATGTTCTGCATATGGGGATGTTTTATCAAAGGAAGAACACCTCTTTTGAAGTTGTCTTTTACGTAGAAAAGGGAATGTGCCTACTAAATAGGTGACTTCTTCATATAAGTTTTTATGAAGGTGCCTTCTTAAGAAATCCATTTAATAAGGAACCTTTTTAAAAGACTTACACCCATGAGTTTTTTTAAATTTTTATTTTTTTACTTTTTGTTTTTCTTACATATAATGTCATGGATTATGTAATTAATCATAAAAAATATGATTATTAATAATTTATCATCGTAAATATCAATAATGTAATAAATAATATTTATAATTTGTCATTTAAAAAATATTTATAATTAATAATCTAATCAGTGTTAATTATTTTTTTATGAGTTAAGTTAATAATAATATTATTAAATATAAAAAACTATTATTTACTATAATAATTAATATTTTATTTTTATATTTAAATTAATTACAATTATATTATCATTAACTATTTTTATTATTGAATAAAAATTATGCATATATAATCATTTCGACTTAATAATTATTTATAATTAATAACATTATTAATTATATTATTATTTATTATTTTTAAATACATAAATAAATAGATTATATATAATATTTAAAATTATTTTTTTTATTTTTTATTATTTAAATATTAATTATATATCTATTATGGTTATTATAAATGATAAATAATTGTATTATAAATTGTTAATAATAATAATATTTTTAACAATTATACTATCAATATGAAATTTTGTAAATTATATTTATTTTAAAACATATTATTAACTAATTTATTAGTTACATTAAAAATTATATTATTTAATCATTATTCATAATTATTTTTGTAATTCTTGTAAATATTTTAAAATATATTTATTATTTATTAAGAATGTAATTCATAATTTTAAATAATAATAACATAATTAATATTTTTTATTTGTTATTTTTGGACGTTCATGATATTTTCAATTAATTTTTATTTGCAAAATTAATGTTTTAAATTTAATATATATTTAATGTGTCACACCCCGACCCGATGCTTTATTTCATTTTAATTATTTTGGGTCTCATTTTTGAACTGTGTTTTGAACCGATTTTAAATTAAAAGAAAATCTCGTTTTTATACGAACGCACGAGCGTATGCGCGCCCCGCACAGCCCCAAATTTTTGTCAAGGGATTTTTTGTTATCGAATGTGTTGTTTTTGAGACACGCAACCATGCGCACGACCCCGCACGTGAGACCGTGTGCGGTGTCCACTCTCAGTTAATAATTTTATTATTATTATTTTAGTTAATATTTTAATTAGGCTTAGAATATTAAATTATTAACATATTTATAAAATTGTTAACATTATTATTATTATTAATATTTGGTAAATTTTAATTTAATTCAATCTAATTTATTTTATTTTATTTTTTTCATTTCTTTATTTTTTTTTCTTCCCCACTTTTCTTTTTCCCTCTCCTTTCATTCTTTTATTTCTTTCTTTTGCCTTGTCTTTTTTTTCCTTTCTCCCTCACCCTCCCTCATCGCATTGCACTTCCCCCCCAGCGCTGAACCCTAAACCCCCTCCTCTCTTCTCCCAGCTCGCGACCCTACCCCCCCCCCCTCGCAAACCCTAGATGACGCACCCCTCTTTCTCCGGAGAACCCCCCTTTATCCGGCATCCCTCCCGCGGCTTGCCTCCAGCGCGCGCCACTCACCTTGACGAGACCGTCGGCACACACCCCCCTCCTCGACCTGCTCTCCCTACCGACGCCTCCCCCTTCCGGCCACACCGGCTAGTGACCGACGACCCACGCCGCCGCCTCCTCCTTTTCCGGAAAGCCGCACCGCATCGCGCCACCCTCTTCCTCACCGGACAGCCTATGCGCACGCCTCCCTTCGACAGCCGGTCCTTCTCACCGGCGTCCCCTCCTCTTTCTGGCGCGTTTTCCGGCGCCCCGCTTCTCTTCCCTGACACTACTTCCCTCCGGGTAAACCCTCCTCCTTCAATTTGTGGTTTTGTTTCTTATTCATTAGGGATATGGATTTGTGTTTGGATTGTTTATGAGGTATATGTTTTGATTGTTTGATTTTAGTGATTACTTTGATCACCGTGTGGTGCAGTTATGCGGCGATTGAAGTTTCGCACTGATATTTGAAATTCATCCATATTAGGTATGTGATTCTGCGTATAACCATTATTTGATGCATTAATTTGGGAGTTTAATTAATTCAGTTTGTTTATTTATTTATTTGCGAGATGCGAGTTTGATTCCTTTTGAGATTTGTTATACTTTTAATTTTTTTAATATTATGTTGATGCAATATGTGTACAAATTTCGGTGCAAACCCATGTTGAGATGTTTATCGTCATTTTATAAATTGTGTATTTAATTTGTTAGAATGTGAAAAGGGTGAAATTGGTTGTATTTTATTTTTGATGTGCATTTATTTTGTTAGTAGTCTGTTTTTGAAATATGAGTGTGTTAATGTGTGAAAAACCTATGATGAATTATTTATTAGTGTTTAATAAATTGTTTTGATAGTTTTTTAAGACGTGCAAGGGATGAGGTTTGTGTTTTGATGCGACGTTAAAATGAATTTTATCATAAAAGAGATTTTGGGTCAACTTTTGGTATTCAAAGTTAATCGAAATGTTTTGAAACTTTTTAATAAATTCTCTTAATAGTTTTTGAGTTTTAAAAGTGTTTTTTAATTGTGCAGTTGGTTTGTTATGTTTTGCATGGGCTACATTTTCTTTTTTGACAAGTGAGTGGTGTGTGTTTGGCCTTATAAGAGGTTTTGGGGTAGGTTTTTGTGTTCAAAGTCTTGTAGTACCGCTTGGAGTTGTTTTATAAAATTTTTAAGTGGTTTATTAAATCTTTTAAAGTGTGTGAAACATGTTTGTATATTGTTTTGGTGTGTGTATGTTTTCTAAAAGTGGGTTTGAGCATACATATAAGGGTATATGTGTGCGGATATTGTTGTGACAATAATTTTAAGTGTTCAATTAATTGTTTGTGTAGTGAGAAATGTGTTTTTGTGGGTACTTGAGGTGCGTGGGTGCTGGAAAGGAATTTTTGATGGAAAATGTACCACTTTGAGCATGCTGAAATGTTTTATAAATTGGTCAATTGTTTGATTATGTGTTTGAATTATTTCATTAAATTATATCTGTAGTGTGTTGTACCTCGCTGCGATGATTTTGGGTCGCGGGTATCGAGGATCCCTGCATATACATGCATACGGTAAGACATATATATAGATATTCCCTAATTGTGCATATTCCCTCATGGTGCAGGGAATATGTGAAATGCACCTAGGGGTGTATATATATATATTTATAAATTCATGTGTGTGTATGTGCCAAGGATCAGTTTGAATTTTCTTCTTCAAGCAGCGACACGTTTGAGGTAGGTCCCCTATGCCTAAGATTTTAATTTGAAATTCATAATTGCTTGATTGTTTTAAAAATATGTATTACACTATGCTATATACACATGCTATGGAATCTGATTGCGGTTGCTTGAAACTATTATGCCTTGTATTGGGAAAATTGAAATGTATTTCAAAGCCGTTGGTCTTAAGAGACTTTTCATGAAAAATTGATTTCTTAAGTGGTTTTGAATTGGTAAGGTGTACTTCCAAATGTGTTTGGCCTTTTGGCCGGTTGGTTGTAAAAAAATTTTCCCTTTATGTAATTACGCATGTTTGGCATCTTAAGAATGTTTAATGAAATAGAAAAACCTCTATTGAGGCCCGTTTGGCACTTTAAGATTTGGTTTGAGAAAATAGAAAACCCCTTTTTAGTCATTCCCCTAAATTTGAAAATAAAATGTGATGCAAGTGTTTATGAGCGGTTTGTGATATATGTGCCTAGTGTAAAGGCTTGTGCGTGATTGTGTGATGTAAAGAGGGGGAATTCACTTAAGTAAGGAGAGCGGTGGTGAGAGGTTGTATGAGTTTTAGATAAAGAAAGTGTAATGTACTTGTTTGATTGCTTGATAAAGAAAACTCACCACCATTTGAAATAGAGCACAATGGGAAACCCAGGTATCTAGGTGGGTGACCAGGACTAGTATGCTAGATGACACGGCAGGGGTTCGTCCCGGTTTGTCTAGCAGGATTGACACAACAACACTAAATAAACATATGAATTTCTGAGGGTCGTGGCATTCTAAGCCATGTTTTCTGATGGCCGTGGCCTTCTAAGCCACGTTTTCTGAGGGTTGTGGTCTTCCAAGCCATGTTTCACCGAGGTACGAGGTCTCTAGGTTCCCACTTGTTCTAGCTACCAATAGGGATTACCCATAGTGCTCATTTGTGACATGCTGCTTGTGATGTAACTTCCTTTTTAGTTGTTTCATACCTGATGTCTTGTTTGTAAAAATCACATTTTATTCCAAACTGGTTTCTTTTCATTTTGAAATGTTGATGCATGCTTGGAACCTATTTTGAAAATGTAGTAAGAGTGAAATGCTTTATTTGAAAATGCAAACTCATTACTTGAATTTGAAAAGAAGGGAAAACATTATTTTATTATATCGTATTTTCAAACTGGCATACTTGGATTTCTTAATAAAGGCGGAGGCATAGGATGTTGTTATATTTTGGCTTTCCTACTGAGCATCCTGGTGCTCATGCCTACTTTACTTTTCAGTTGCAGGTTTCAGTCTTGGATCGCTCTTGGGAGCGAGTGTAGTTGATGTACCGTGGTGATCCACGGGGTCACCTGAGGTATGTCACGTTTTGTTTATTCCTTTTTCCGCTGCCACGTTGTTTAGTTTTTTTCCCTTTTATTTATCTTCTTGTTTAGTTTATGTTTATTCATCCTTGTCATGGGCTAAAATCATTCCCAACTGGTTTATTTTGATGCCCGACACTAGTTTCCAGCCTGTGGGGATCGGGAACGCCCTTCGGGCCATGTCGCGGACCGGGTCGGGTGCCGGGTCGGATGACGCACTGGCCTGGTTCGCGACAAAATGGTATCAGAGCTGCCCTTGTTATTTGGGGTTTCAATTAGCTTGGTGATTAGGTGTGTCGGGACTCGAGAGGTAGGTGCAGGAAGGACGTCATGAACACTTGCCCGTCCCGAGACTCGAGTTTCCAGGGGTAGTTCGGGATTTGAATTTTCTTCTTTGGATTGGTATGTTTGGATGAGGGATGACAAGGGAAGTGATCCGATGTTAGGCGACGAGCCTGCATGGAGTAGCGACCCATGTACGGCCCGAGTGCACTGTTCAAGATGCATCATGTGGTTGATGCTTGCTTGGAGCATGTCCTGCTAAGCCATGTTACCGGATTGGTATAGCCACTAGTCCCTTATTTTTGGAAATTTTGATGAGAGTTATGTTTGATCTTCATTTTGGTTGATGTGAGTAGATCTCAAAAATGAAAATGGATTTTTTTTATGGTGTTTTCAAAAGGGAATATGGTTGTTGGAGTGGAAAATGGTTTTTGAAATGGAAGAAGTTTTGGAATTTTGAAATGTGTTTCTTTAATGATAAGTGACTTTCTCAATTGGTTGGGAATTTGTGCTTTGTGCTTAATGGTCTGTTTTGGAAATGAGAAGTTTCTTGAATTGACCCTTGGTATTCCTATGAGTGATCACATACATTGAGGTGCGCATGTGGCAAGTGGGGAAATTGGTGATGTGAGTGGATGGGTTCTTGAGCTAGCACAGGGATATGTATGTGTGAGACTTCATGGGATATCAATGGTGGATATTTAAGTGGTTTTGGTTTCTAAAAAATGGTTTTCAAAAAGGGTTTTTCAGATGTTTAGAAAAGTGGGTGAGAAATTGTTTACCGTTCTCTTCTCGTGTTGGGTATTCCTTTTTTCACAGGTTCTTGGTTTGACATATTGAATAGTGGTTATAATAGTGATTTGAGTTTGAGCTTTCGTTTGTGATTGTGGTGTGGAATTTTGATTTATGATAACTTTTGATTCGGATTCGTGCCTCTTGTTTTGAGTATGCTGCCCAGAAAAGTCCCAGAAGTTTCTAGTGAGCCCCTTCTAGTTGTTGGTTCTACCCAGACTCTTAGCAGAGTGGTGGAACTGAATTCTTTTCGGTTGTTGTCCAGCATGTGTAGTGATAGTGATCTATCGAAGGTAGTGGACTGGCTTGGTGAAATCGTGGGTGTTTTCAGGTTATTGGAAACTCCTAAAGCTAAGAGAGTCTGTGTTGGTTCAGGTCCGTTTGAAGGTGCAACTTTGGATTGGTGGAGGAAATAATCCCAGCGTTGTTGCATGATGGTATGTCTTGGAAGGTGTTTAAGACGACTCTCGTCAGATGGTTTATACCCAAGGAAGTGAAGGCAAGGAAAGTGGCAGAGCCAGTGGGTGTCGAGTAAGGCCAATGAGTAGCGAAGGCCTACATGGGGCATTCCAAGGGGTTGATTCCATTTCCTCTGAAGATAGCATCTTGGAATCAGTTAAAGTTTATCTTGTGTGGGGTCTTCGTCTATTGTTCAAGGACCAGTTTCCTTTGTTGTTTGGGATGGTTCCCCATTCTGTGAGAGCGAGCTGGAGAAACCCATCTCA
The DNA here is from genome assembly GCA_963277665.1 of Viscum album. NCBI lineage: Eukaryota > Viridiplantae > Streptophyta > Magnoliopsida > Santalales > Viscaceae > Viscum > Viscum album. Next base: position 818,953,599 of record OY728148.1, read on the forward strand.
GACAAGCCTTCTTGTCAATTCCATCTTCTATTAGTCAATCCACCCTCTTGTTCGCTTGTTTGTGGCCAATTTGGGTACTTTAAGTCGCCTCATCATCATCCATTAAAGAATTGCTGTCGGTGTGGCCATTTGGGACAATTGGAGAGGTTCCGCTAGCGGCATCGTCAGCAGGAGTCTTGACCGAAGGATGTCAGCTCTTGGCTGCGGGGAAGCAGATGCTTCAAGACATCAGAGCTCCAGCCACAGGTCTCGGAGTGAAGCCTTTCACGCAGTCAGGAACCGTTGGGTGTGGGTCACATTGGTCTAACTTTTGTCTCCAGTGCTAAAATAGGGACAGTTTAAGTTTCTCGGTTCAAGATCACTCGTCTTAGAAGGTTCTATTTTTCTGTAAGAGGCTCAAAGGTCTCTTTTTCTTGTTGTGGTCTTTGTTCATTGAGTACCCCACTTTGGTTGTAAAAAGGCATGGTGATCTTGTTTTCATGTAATTCCAGTAGTTGTGCCTCCTCAAGTGTGACCCGTTTTGTTTTAGTACATGATCGTTTTAGAGATGCTCATCTCTTGTGGAAATGATGAGTCGTGGTTAAGTTCGTTATTTGGTAGAATTCTTCTGTGGGTTTTCTCATGTCGTAGTGGTTTCTGGTTTGGGTTGGAAGTTCTCATGTCGGTTTATACTGGTTGGTTTAAGCTAGTCGGTTCTTAAATGGTGGGGAGACTCACCATGAATCTTGTCGTACCTTTTTTGAGGTTTGGACTATGTGGCAGTTCCCTCTTGGATCAAGTTATCAGTTCCAGAGTTAGTTCATGCTAAGAGTCTCAATGTCGGTTGTGCTAGTCGGGTTCTTATGGTGGGGAGAACCCTCCTCTTTTCCTGATGATTCTTCTCTTCTCAGTTTCCCTCAGAGTTGGTCAGGTGTGACTGATGGAGTGAAAAGTCATACCAAGTTCTTGATTTTGTTGGCCTCGTTAAATTTCAAACTCGAGTTTGATTCCTCATTTGGATGGGTGAATTTCTGGGGGCAGAAAGTTTTTATGGTGGGGAGAATTGTCACACCCCGACCTGATGCTTTATTTCATTTTAATTATTTTGGGTCTCGTTTTTGAACTATGTTTTGAACCGGTTTTAAATTAAAATAAAATCTCGTATTTATACGAACGCGCGAGCGTATGCGCGCCCTACACAGCCCCTAATTTTTGTCAAGGGATTGTTTGTTATCGAATGTGTTGTTTTTGAGACACGCAACCATGCGCGCGACCCCGCACGTGAGACCGTGAGTGGTGTCTGCTCTCAGTTAATAATTTTATTATTATTATTTTAGTTAATATTTTAATTAGGCTTAGAATATTAAATTATTAACATATTTATAAAATTGTTAACATTATTATTATTATTATTATTATTTGTTAAAGCTTAATTTAATTCAATCTAATTTATTTTAGTTTATTTTTTTCATTTCTTTATTTTTTTTTCTTCCCCACTTTTCTCTTTCCCTCTCCTTTTATTCTTTTATTTCTTTCTTTTGCCTTTTATTTTTTTTCCTTTCTCCCTCACCCTCCCTCGTCACGCTGCACTTCCCCCCCAGCGTCGAACCCTAAACCCCCTCCTCTCTTCTCTCGGCTCGCGACCCTACCCCCCCCCCCATCGCAAACCCTAGCCGATGTGCCCCTCTTTCTCCGGAAAACCCCCCCTTCATCCGGCTTCCCTCCCGAAGCTTGCCTCCGGCGCGCGCCACTCACCTGGACGAGACCGCCGGCGCACACCCCCCTCCTTGACCCACTCTCCCTACCGACGACTCCCCCTTCTGGCCACACCGGCTAGCGACTGACGACCCACGCCGCCTCCTCCTCCTTTTCCGGAAAGCCGCACCGCACCGCGCCACCCTCTTCCTCGCCGGACAGCCTACGCGCACACCTCCCTTCGACAGCCGGTCCTCACCGGCGTCCCCTCCTCTTGATGGCGCGTTTTCTGGTGCCCCGCTTCTCTTACCCAACACTACTTCCCTCCGGGTAAACCCTCCTCCTTCAATTTTTGGTTTTGTTTCTTATTCATTGGGGATATGGATTTGTGTTTGGCTTGTTTATGAGGTATATGTTTTTATTGTTTGATTTTAGTGATTACTTTGATCACCGTGTGGTGCAGTTATGCGACGATTGAAGTTTCGCACTGATATTTGAAATTCCTCCATATTAGGTATGTGATTCTGCGTATAACCATTATTTGATGCATTAATTTGGGAGTTTAATTAATTCAGTTTGTTTATTCATTTATTTGTGAGATGCGAGTTTGATTCTTTTTAAGATTTGTTATACTTTTAATTTTTTTAATAGTATGTTAATGCAATATGTGTACAAATTTCGGTGCAAACCCGTGTTGAGATGTTTATCAGCATTTTATAAATTGTTTATTTAATTTGTTAGAATGTGCAAAGGGTGAAATTGGTTGTATTTGATTTTTGATGTGCATTTATTTTGTTAGTAGTCTGTTTTTGAAATATGAGTGTGTTAATGTGTGAAAAACCTATGATGAATTATTTATTAGTGTTTAATAAATTGTTTTGATAGTTTGTTAAGACGTGCAAGGGATGCGGTTTGTGTTTTGATGCGACGTTAAAATACATTTTATCATAAAAGAGATTTTGGGTGAACATTTGGTATTCAAAGTTAAGCGAAATGTTTTGAAACTTTTTAATAAATTATCTTAATAGTTTTTGAGTTTTAAAAGTGTTTTTTTTAATTGTGCAGTTGGTTTGTTATGTTTTGCACGGGCTGCATTTTCTGTTTTGACAAGTGAGTGGTGTGTGTTTGGCCTTATAAGAGGTTTTGGGGTAGGTTTTTTGTGTTCAATGTCTTGTAGTACCACTTGGAGTTGTTTTATAAAATTTTTAAGTGGTTTATTAAATCTTGTAAAGTGTGTGAAACATGTTTGTATATTGTTTTGGTGAGTGTATGTTATCGAAAAGTGGGTTTGAGAATACATATAAGGGTATATGTGTGCGGATATTGTTGTGACAATAATTGTAAGTGTTCAATTAATTGTTTGTGTAGTGCGAAATGTGTTTTTGTGGGTACTTGAGGTGCGTGGGTGCTGAAAGGAATTTTTAATGGAAAATGTACCACTTTGAGCATGCTGAAATGTTTTATAAATTGGTCAATTGTTTGATTATGTGTTTTAATTATTTCATTAAATTATATGTGTAGTGTGTTGTACCTCGCTGCGATGATTTTGGGTCACGGGTATCAAGGATCCCTGCATATACATGCATACGGTAAGACATATATATAGATATTCCCTCATTGTGCATATTCCCTCATGGCGCAGGGAATATGTGCAATGCACCTAGGGGTGTATATATATATATGTATAAATGCATGTGCGTGTATGTGCCAAGGATCAGTTTGAATGTTCGTCTTCAAGCAGCGACACGTTTGAGGTAGGTCCCCATGCCTAAGCTTTTAATTTGAAATTCATAATTGCTTGATTGTTTTAAAAATATGTATTACACTATGCTATATAAACATGCTATGGAATCTGATTGCGGTTGCTGGAAACTATTATGCCTTGTATTGGGAAAATTGAAATGTATTTCAAAGTCGTTGGTCTTAAGAGACTTTTCTTGAAAAATTGATTTCTTAAGTGGTTTTGAATTGGTAAGGTGTACTTCCAAAAGTGTTTGGCCTTTTGGCCGGTTGGTTGTAAAAAAATGTTCCCTTTATGTAATTACAAATGTTTGGCATCTTAAGAATGTTTTATGAAATAGAAAAACCTCTATTGAGGCCCGTTTGGCACTTTAAGATTTGGTTTGTGAAAATAGAAAACCCCTTTTTAGTCATTCCCCTAAATTTGAAAATAAAATGTGATGCAAGTGTTTATGAGTGGTTTGTGATATATGTGTCTAGTGTAAAGGCTTGTACGTGATTGTGTGATGTAAAGAGGGGGAATGCACTTAAGTAGGGAGAGCGGTGGTGAGAGGTTGTATGAGTTTTAGATAAAGAAAGTGTAATGTACTTGTTTGATTGCTTGATAAAGAAAACTCACCACCATTTGAAATAGAGCACAATGGAAAACCCGGGTATCTAGGTGGGTGACCAGGACTAGTACGCTAGATGACACGGCAGGGGTTCGTCCCGGTTTTTCTAGCAGGATTGACGCAACAAAACTAACTAAACGTATGAATTTATGAGGGTCGTGCCCTTCTAAGACATGTTTTCTGAGGGTCGTGGCCTTCTAATCCACGTTTTCTGAGGGTCGTGGTCTTCTAAGCCATGTTTCACCGAGGTACGAGGTCTCTAGGTTCCCACTTATTCTAGCTACCTATAGGGATTACCCATAGTGCTCATTTGTGACATGCTGCTTATGATGTAACTTCCTTTTCAGTTGTTTCATACCTAATGTCTTGTTTGTAAAAATCACATTTTATTCCAAACTAGTTTCTTTTCATTTTGAAATGTTGATGCATGCTTGGAACCTATTTTGAAAATGTAGTAAGAGTGAAATGCTTTATTTGAAAATGCAAACTCATTACTTGAATTTGAAAAGAAGGGAAAACATTATTTTATTATATCGTATTTTCAAACTGGCATACTTGGATTTCTTAATAAAGGCGGAGGCATAGGACGTTGTTATATTTTGGCTTTCCTACTGAGCATCCCGGTGCTCATGCCTACTTTACTTTTCAGTTGCAGGTTTCAGTCTTGGATCACTCTTGGGAGCAAGTGTAGTTGACGTACCGTGGTGATCCACGGGGTTACTTGAGGTATGTCACGTTTTGTTTATTCCTTTTTCCGCTACCACGTTGTTTAGTTTTTTTCCCTTTTATTTATCTGCTTGTTTAGTTTATGTTTATTCATCCTTTTCATGGGCTAAAATCGTTCCCAACTAGTTTATTTTGATGCCCGGCACTAGTTTCCAGCCCGTGGGGATCGGGAACGCCCTTCAGGCCATGTCGCGGACCGGGTTGGGCGCCGGGTCGGATGACGCACCGGCCTGGTTCGTGACATAATGTATACTATATTTTATGCGCATAAATGTTTTGAAGTGTAAATGTTATGTTTTTAATCAATAAAGTTTGTATCGTTTAAATTATTTATGGTTTGTAATATTTGTTAATTTTTTTATTTTAAACTATTTTTTATATTTTTAATTAAATTTTTAAGTTTCATTTACATTGGTCATGTAGTTTATATTTTATAGGCTTCCAAATTCCCCTACTTTTAAAGTAATATGAAGTATTTAGAAAATGTCGATCTTTAAAAATATGCACCATAAAGGGAAAGTTAGCCAAATGAGCTCAGATTACTGTGAAATCACATGAAAAAACCTTAGATTAATTTTTTATTTTTAGAAACTGACGGTGCATAAAACTAAGGTGTCATTTTTTCGAGATAATGGAAAACATATTTTCGGTAATTTAAAATGCTAAAAAATGTGTTTCACTATTAAAACCACATCAAACGGTCTCTAATTGATGTTAAATCTTATGAAATCTACCTTAAATATATTTTTTATGTGTGCGAGTAGATGAAACATCAATCTGACTTGCGATGTGACTGAACAAAATAAATAAGGAGTTTTTAGAAAATGATGGTCTTTAAAATCACGTGTCACATAGGACAAGCTAACCAAATAAGCACATATTGTTGTGAAATCACATGACGTAGATTTATTTTTGAATTTTAGTAACCAAAGGCATGTCAAATTTTAGTGTCATTTTCTAGAGATGAAAAAAACATAGTTTCAGTAATTTAAAAGGCTAAAACATGTGTTTCATTGCTAAAACCACAAAAAAACATCAATTTATGTAAATCTTAATAAAGATGTCTTAGACCTAGTTTTGATGTGTGATAGTAGATGGTTCATCAATCTAACATGATATGTCCTCAAACGAATTAAATAATGAGTTCTGAGAAAAGGTTGGTATTCAAAAACATGCACCACAGAGGGAGAGCAGGAAAAATGAGTTCATATTGTTGTGAAATCACATGAAAATAACTGTGGATTAATTTTTGAATTTTTTAAATTGATGGAACATCAAACCGAGCTTTCAATATCCCACCGAAAATGTAGTATTAGTAGTTTAAAATTCTAAAATATGTGTTTAACTACTAAAACCATATAAAATGATCTCCATTTGATTTTAAATCTTATAAAAGTTTTTGTAGACTCATTTTGGACTTATGAGAGCAAACAACGCATCAATCCGATGTGCGATATGCTCGACTGTACTAAATATGGAGTTATTAGAAAATTTTGGTCTTTAAAAATGTGCACTACCAAGGGAGAGCTAGCTAAATAGGTTTGGATTGTTGTTAAATCACATGACGACAACCATGGATTGATTTTTGAATTTTTGGAACCAACGACATGTCAAAATGAGTTGTCCTTTTCCTGAGGGGACTGAAAATGTAGTTTCAGTAATTTAAAACTCTAAAACATGTGTTTAACTGTTAAAACCATATAAAAAATATCCAATTGATGGGAAATCGTATGAAAGCTATCTTAGACTCATTTTTACCTGTGTGAGTAGATGGTGTGTCAATCCAATGTGTGTTGTGCTCGAACAGACTAAATAAGGAATTCTTAGAAAAGATTGGTCATTAAAAATGTGGACCACATAGAGCGAGCTGACCAAAGGAGCATAGATTGCTGTGAACTCACATGAAAAAAACCATAGACTGATTTTTTAATTTTAGTAACCAAATAAACATCAAAATGGGGTGTCATTTTCTAGAGATGATGAAAAATACATCTTCAGTGATTTAAAATTCTAAAACACATGTTTCACTGTTAAAACCATAGAAAAAAATCTCCAATTGATGGTAAATATTATAAAATATATCTTAGACTTAATTTTTACATATGTGAATTGAAAATGCATCAATCAAATGTGTGATATGATCGAACAATATAAATAAGGAGTTCTTAGAAAAGGTTCATCTTTAAAAACATACACCATAGAGGGAGAGTCATCCAAATGAGTTTGGATTTCTATGAAATCCCTCAATAACAACCATAGATTTATTTTTGAATTTTAGGAAATGATGTCACAACAAACTATATTTTCATTTTCATAAGGTGATTGAAAAAGTAGTTTCAGAAATTTAAAATTCTAAAATATGCATCTCACTATTAAAACCATAGAAAAAAATATCCAATTGATGTGAAATCTAATGAAAGCTATCTTGGAATTAGTTTTTATGTGTGAAAGAAGACAATGAATCAATTTGACATTCAATGTGCTCGAATGGAAAAAATAATTAGTTCTTAGAAAATATTGGTCTTTAAAAACGTGCACCACATAGGGAGATCTGGCCAAATGAGGTCATATTGCTATTAAGTCACACATAAAAACTTGGGATTTATTTTTCAATTTTAGGGACCGACAGCGCATCAAACCGAGTTTTTGTTTTCCCCAGGTGATTGAAAATTCAATTTCAATAATTTAAAATTCAAAAACATGTGTTTAACTATTAAAACCACATAAAATGATCTCTGATTTATGTAAATATTATTAAAGTTGTATTGGACACATCTTTTTAATTTTAGGAAATGAATATTCATCAAACTGAGGTTTCCTTTTCCTGAGATGACCAAAAATGCAATTTATGTTGATTAATGTTTTAAATAAAAAGTAGCACTAATGATTATTAAATAGTAAATATTATTATACATAATTAAAATTTTGAATTGAATGAAATTTTAACGTCATTAGATTCATTTTTTAAATTATAAATAGCATAAATAATTATTAAATAATATTTATTTTTATATATACTTAATTTTTGAAGTCAATAAAATATGAAAGTAATAGATCATCAATGCCTATGTGTATGTAAATATCCTTCATTACCACACCTTGTTTCTATGATATTACACCCATGTTGACTAGTTCATCTGATAGGCTTTGGAGTGTGCTCAGCTATAGGTCTAGGTGGTGTCCTCAGCAAGATGTCTAGGTGCGATGTCCTTAGTAGTGGTTCTACCAGCAGAACTAGAACCAATATCCCATCCACTCTCAAGATTTTTATAGGTAACTGGAAGGAAGATGGATCCTCATTGAATAAAAATGTAATGCCCAACCCTAGAGAATCAGGGGAGATTTTGACAACCGGGAGGAAGCCATGGGGCCAGAAGAAGAGGATGAGACAAGAGAAATGGAAGGTCTACAAATGGAAGGAGTCTAATATAAAATTTTTACCATCGTGGAATATAAGAACACATGAATAAGAACTGTAGAAATTTGCTACAAAAAAAGGCCAAAGTAGCAACCCATAAAGAAGATATAGAGACCCACATGTGAGCATAACTGGAGAAGTAGTTCTTTTCTCCAATAACAAAGAAGTGAAATTATTTCATGCATCATGCCAATATATAGAATGGGTGGTCGATAACACATCATCATACCATGTCACTCCACATCATGAGTATTTCTTGACTTATCAAGCTGGTGGCTTTGGTGCAGTCAATATGGGAAATACCAGTTCAGTGGAGATTGTTAAAATGGGTGATATCCACGTCAAGGAAAATTCTGGATACATAATTACCCAGAATGATGTTCAACATGTTCCAAGCCTTTGACACAACCTATGATCATGTATTTCTTTTTATTGAAAAGGCTATGGAATCATATTCAACAATAGAGAATGGAAGATGATGAAAGGAGACATCTTCATCGCCCGAGGACACATATGTGGTAAATTGTAAAAAAACTCATGTGAAGATATGTACATAGAGCCTCAACATTGTGGAAGGAGAGATTTCATCTAATATGGGGCATAGGTGACTCGACCACAAGAGTTAAAGAAGGTTATCTACCCTAAAGAATAAGAAGTAAATCTGTATTAAAAGAGGTTCAACACTTGATTATTATAAATATGACATGTATGGTAAGAAGCATTGATTCTCATTTAATAATACTTCATCAAGGAGATTGGAGTTATTGGATCTGGTTCACTTTGATGTTAGAAAACCCATAGAGGTGGATTCGCTATGTGATAACAAATACTTCCAATACTTTATTGATTATTCGTCTCGAAGGGTATGGGTTTTCTTCTTGTAGATGAAGGATCAAGTACTAGAAAAATTCAATATGTTACACACCATGGTGTAGCGTGAAACTGGAAGGAAGCTGAAGTGTCTTCATTCAAACAACGAATGATATTACTCATCTAGGTAATTTTCTTTCTATTATAGGATTAAATGCATATGACATGAGAGGATGGCCCCACGAACCCCACAACACAACAAAGTTGAAGAAAGGATGAACAAAACCATCATGGAGAAGGTAACAAGTATGATGAGTCTGGATAAGATGCCTAAGCCATTCTGGGGAGATGTTGTTTAGGTTGCATGATACCTCATCAACAAATCACCATCGGTCTGGCTGAATTTTGAGATTCTACAAAAAAGATGGTCTAGTAAACATCCCTCTTACTCTCATTTACGCGTATTTGAATGTTTGGAATTTTCACATGTATCCAAGGAGCTCAAGAAGAAGCTAGATGAGATATCTTCACCATAAAACTTAATCAGATATGGAGATGAGGAGTTTAGATACAATATTTGGGACCCAAAGGAGAATAAGGTTATCAAAATAAGATATGTTGTATTACATGATAATTGGATGATCGAGGGCATTCAAAATCCTATAATGTCTTGAAGGGAAAGTGTTGGGGAATCAATTCATGATCTAACACTTATACCTGCACCTCCTATAAATGAAGAAGATGGGGTTCATGAAGACTCATTAGCAACAGAATAGGAGGTAGTGGAGGAGGATATTAAGTAGGGGGACTCAATCCACTCCACAACTAGTTTTAGAACCATAAAAGGAGCTAGGTGATGTTGTGCCTCCTAAACCTAAAATTTCACAGGTCTAAAGATCTTCATGAGAAAGGATTTCATCAAAAAAATACTCAGTTCTAGAGTATCTATTGATGACTAAAGTGGGGGATCCATAAGGATACTAGGAAGTAGTTTTTCATCCTAAAAAACTCAACTGGCTACATGCAATAGATGATGAGATGAAGAACCAGACATATGATTTGGTGGAACTACCCAAAGGTAAGAAGTCACTAAAAAAAATTGGTGTTCAAGCTAAAGAAGGATGGTATTAAATATAAGTTCAAGAACAAAGCTCGATTACCTGTCATGATATTCCTTCAAAATAAAAGAGTTTAATTTTATGTGATCTTTTCACCAATGGTGAAGATGGATTAAATCTGCTTCATTTTCATATTGGTGGCTAGCTTTGACTTAGATCTTGAATATATGGGCATGAAAACAAGTTTTATTCACAGTGTCCTATATAAGGAGATCTATATGAATAATCATGAAGGTTTTGAGGTTTATGGATAACAAAAACCTCATCTAAAAATTAATGTAGAGCTTGTATGTGTTGAAAAAAGATCCCAGGTAGTGGTATAAAAAGTTTGAATCATTCATGGTGATTCATGGCTACAAGAAAAAACAGGCAGGATAGTGTGTTTGCATATAGATATTTCAGGATGGTAAATTTGTTTCTCTTCTACTTTATGTTGATAAAATAATGACCATTGGTAAGGATGCAGTAAAGATCAACCATTTCAAGAAGGAGTTATCCAGGTCTTTTGATATGAAGGACTTGGGAGTAGCTCAATTGATTTTAGGGATGTAGATCATTCGGAATAGAAAGAGGATATTTCTATGGATATCTCAAGAGAAGTATGTTGAATGTGTTTTGAAATGTTTCAATATGGAAAAAGAAAAAATAGTGATCATTTTTCTTCCTGACCATTTGAAGTTAAGAAAAAATTTCATTCCCTTCATCCAAGGAATAAATCATGGTGATGGAGATAATATCATACTTCTCAATAGTTGGAAGATTGATGTGTGCTATGGTGAGTATGAGACCCAAAATTTCCCATGTAGTGGTGATCGTGTGTCGATTTATTTCTAATCTTGGGAAGCGGAACTAGGATGCATTCAAGTGTATTACAAGGTATCTTAAAGGTACTTCAAAGCTATGTTTGTGATATGGGGGAGCTAAACCTCTCATGGAGGGCTATACAAATACAGATATGGACATAGATCCTGATAGAAGAAATTCTACATCCAGATACATCGATACTTTAGTAGGAGTAATTGTACCATTGTATCCAAGGTTTTATAAGTGTATTTGTTTATCCACAAGAGAAGAAGAATATATTTTTTCTTTGGAATATGGAAAAGAGATGTTGTGGCTAAAGTGTTTTCTATAGGATATTAGATTCATTGTGATAGTCAATGTTCTTTTTACTTGAGCAAGAACTCCATATAACATTCTCGAAGAAAGAACAGCGACATTAACTATCATTGGATATGTGAAATGATGGGTCAACATCTGTTGTCACTTATGAAGATCCACACAAAGGAGAACTCGGTAGATATGTTGACAAAGGTGGTTGCTCAAGTGAAGCTAGACCTTTACAGATGCTCCAGTGGATTTCAGTTGGAGGGGGAGAATTGATAGATTTTTTTCTGTCTAGTTGCTTTGGTTGATGGATGGTACACCAATTCCACCTGACCCTTGGCTGCTTCAACATAGCCTATTGCACTTGCAGAATATGCATGCTACCATGGTTGGAGTCTAATTTTTTTGGTTAGTGTAGGTGGGATTGGTAGGGATTATTGGGGAGTTGTGTTAAACCTGACACCCCCACCATGCCCATTTATGGAGGCCATGTGGAGCTTCCTAAAATCATCAGATGAGCCAAAAGAGATTCACTATCCAGTGAGAGAGTCAAGAGAGCTCCCTGATTGAGTAAAATAGAGGTGTTGTGTGGGAGTTTTGTAATCTTTATTCATTGTGAAATAAGTACTAGTTTCTTCCTCCATTATACTCTATTCATGATCATAAAATCACAACATTAACACCTCCAAACCTCCCACACATCTAGATCCCTTCACATCGTCAAAACATTCACCAACACCTACCTGCCCTCTGGCATCACGAACCTGCTGACAGTGGTCTTGGGCTTGTGAAGTATGATGAGTGGAATCTGTGGGTGCAGCAGGAGGGCATCCTTCAACATCGCCTATAGATAGGGGAGTTCTGGGACATGGGACTCTCGGATTCTACCACCCTCTCCATATACCACCCCCCGGAGTTTGGCCTTGGCCTTTGCCATTTTGTCTGGGTGGTGGAAGAGCTTTGTCGCCCCCCACTCCAACATTGATGAGGATATGCCGATCCCAGTGAGAAACAGGTCCTACACATGAAATAATATGATAAATATCTCCCAAGAAGCTTCGAATGAGGGAGGGTGAGCCAATTCATGCCAGAAACATATTCTTGGCATCATTCAAGGAAAATTTTCCATTATATAGTAAAATAAATAACACATTATGGTTATAATGTTGTTGGAAAACATTTTCCCAAGGTAATGTTCTGCATATGGGGATGTTTTATCGAAGGAAGAACACCTCTTTAGAAGTTGGCTTCTATGTAGAAAAGAGAAGGTGCCTACTAAATAGGTGACTTCTTCATATATGATTTTATGAAGGTGCCTTCTTAAGAAATCCATTTAATAAGGCACCTTTTTAAAAGTCTTACACCCATGTTTTTTTTAATTTTTTATTTTTTATTTTTTGTTTTGCTTACATATAATTTCATGGATTATGTAATTAATCATAAAAATATGATTATTAATAATTTATCATAGTAAATATAAATAATGTAATAAATAATATATATATATTTTTATTTAAAAAAATAGTTATAATTAATAATCTAATTAGTGTTAATTATTTTATTATTAGTTAAGTTAATAATAATAATATTAAATATAAAAAACTATTATTTACTAAAATAATTAATATTTTATTTATATATATAAATTAATTACAATTATATTATCATTAACTATTTTTATTATTGAATAATAATTATATGTATATAATCATTTCAACTATATAATTATTTATAATTAATAACATTATTAATTATATTATTATTTAGTATTTTTAAATACATAAATAATTAGATTATATATAATATTTAAAATTATTTTTAATTTGTTTATTATTTAAATATTAATTGTATTTCTATTATGGTTATTATAAATGATAAATAATTGTATTGTAAATTCGTAATAATAATAATATTTTTAACAATTATACTATAAATATGAAAATTTTAAATTATATTTATTTTAAAACATATTATTAACTAATTTATTAGTTACATTAAAAATTATATTATTTAATCATTATTCATAATTATTTTTGTAATACTTGTAAATATTTTAAAATATATTTATAATTTATTAAGAATGTAATTCATAATTTTAAATAATAATAACATAATTAATATTTGTTATTTGTTATTTTTTGGTGTTCATGTTGTTTTCAATTAATTTTTATTTTCAAAATTAATTTTTTAAATTTCATATAGATTTTATGTATGCTATATTTTTTGTGCATAAATATTTTGAAGTGTAAATGTTATGATTTTAATCAATAAAGGTTGTGTCGTTTAAATTATTTATGATTTGTAATATTTTTTTATTTTTTTATTTTCAACTATTTATTATATTTTTAATTCATTTTTTATGTTCCATTTACATTGGTCATGTAGTTTATATTTTATAGGCTTCCAAATTCCCTTACTTGAAAAGTAATATGAAGTTTTTAGAAAATTTCGATCTTTAAAAATATGCACCATAAATGAAAAGTTAGCCAAATGAGCTCAGATTACTGTGAAATCACATAAAAAACCTTAGATAAATTTTTTATTTTTAGAAACTAGTGGCGCATCATACTAAGGTGTCATTTACTCGAGATGATGGAAAACATATTTTAAATAATTTAAAATGCTAAAAAATGTGTTTCACTATTAAAACCACATAAAATGGTCTCTAATTGATGTGAAATCTTATGAAATCTATCTTAAATATATTTTTTATGTGTGTGAGTAGATGAAACATCAATATGACTTGAGATGTGATTGAACATACTAAATAATGAGTTTTTAGAAAATGATGGTCTTTAAAATCATGTGTCACGTAGGACAAGCCAACCAAATGAGCACGGATTGTTGTGAAATCACATGACGTAGATTGATTTTTGAATTTTAGTAACCAAAGTCCTGTAAAACTATAGTTTCGTTTGCTAGAGATGACAAAAAACATAGTTTCAGTAATTTAAAGGGCTAAAACATGTGTTTCATTGTTAAAACCTCAAAAAACAATATTCAATTTATGTAAATCTTATTAATGATTTCTTAGACATAGTTTTGATGTGTGATAGCATATGGTGCGTCAATCCAACATGTGATGTGATCGAACGACTTAAATAATGAGTTCTTAGAAATGGTTGGTATTCAAAAACATGCACCATAGAGGGGGAGCTGGAAAAATGAGTTCATATGGTTGTGAAATCACATGAAAATAGCTATGGATTAATTTCTGAATTTTTGAAATTGATGAAGCATCAAACCGAGTTTTCAATATCCCACTGAAAATGTAGTATTAGTAATTTAAAATGCTAAAATATGTGTTTAACTATTAAAACCATAGAAAATTATCTCCAGTTGATTTTAAATCTTATGAAAGTTTTCATAGATTCATTTTGGACCTATGACAGCAAACAACGCATCAATCTGATGTGTGATATGCTCGACTAGACTAAATATGGAGTTCTTAGAAAATTTATATCTGTAAAAATGTGCACTGCCAAGGGAAGGCTAGATAAATAGGTTTGGATTGTTATGAAATCGCATGACGATAACCTTGGATTGATTTTTGAATTTTTGGAACCAACAGCGTGTCAAACCGAGTTGTCATTTTCCTGAGGGGACCAAAAATGTAGTTTCAGTAATTTAAAACTCTAAAACATGTGTTTAACTATTAAAACCATAGAAAAAATCTCCAATTGATGTGAAATATTATGAAAGATATATTAGACTCATTTTTTACCTCTGTGAGTAGATGGTGTGTCAATCCAACGTGTGACGTGCTCGAACAGACTAAATAAGGATTTCTTAGAAAAGATTGGTAATTAAAAATGTGGACCACACAGGGAAAGCTGACCAAAGGAGCATGGATTGCTGTGAACTCACATGAAAACAACCATAGACTGATTTTTGAATTTTAGTAACCAAATACACATCAAAATGGGGTGTCATATTCTAGAGATGATGAAAAATACATCTTCAGTAATTTAAAATGCTAAAACACGTGTTTCACTATTAAAAACAAAAAAAACTCTAATTGATGTGAAATATTATAAAAGATATCTTAGACTTAATATTGACATCTGTGAATTGACAACGCATCAATCAGATGTGTGATGTGATCGAACAGTCTAAATAAGGAGTTCCTAGAAAAGGTCGATATTTAAAAACATTCAACATAGAGGGAGAGTCATTAAAATGAGTTCGGATTTCTATGAAATCCCTCAACAACAACATGGATTTATTTTTGAATTTTAGGAAATGATGTCGCAGCAAACTATGTTTTCATTTTCCTGAGGTGATCTAAAAATTAGTTTCAGAAATTTAAAATACTAAAATACGTGTTTCACTATTAAAATGATAGAAAAAAAATCTCCAATTGATGTTAAATCTAATGAAATATATATTGGACTCAGTTTTTATGTGTGTAAGAAGACAATACATCAATTTTACATGAAATGTTCTCGAATGGACTAAATAATTAGTTCTTAGAAAATATTGGTCTTTAAAAACGTGCACCACATAGGGAGATCTCGCCAAATGAGTTCATATTTCTATGAAGTCACACATAAAAACTTGGGATTTATTTTTCAATTTTAGGGACCGATAGCGCATCAAACCGAGTTTTTGTTTTCCCCAGGTGATTGAAAATTCAATTTCAATAATTTAAAATGAAAAAACATGTGTTTAATTATTAAAACCACATAAAATGATCTCCAATTGATGTAAATATTATTAAAGTTGTATTAGACTCATTTTTGAATTTTAGGAAATGACGATTCATCAAACTGAGGTGTCCTTTGCCTGAGATGACCGAAAATGCAATTTAAGTTGATTCATTTTTTAAATAAAAAGTAGCACTAATGATTATTAAATAGTAAATATTATTATACATAATTTAAATTTTGAATTTAGTGGAATTTTAATGTCATTAGAATCATTTTTTAAATTATAAATAGCATAAATAATTATTAAATAATATTTATTATTATAAATACTTAAATTTTTAAGTCAATAAAATATGAAAGTAATGCATCATCAATGCCTATGTGTATGTAAATTTATTCCAGTCCCATACCTTTTTTCTATAATTGTACACCCATATTGACTAGTTCATCTGATAGGTTTTGGAGTGTGCTCAGCTATAGGTCTAGGCGATGTCCTCAGCTACATGTCCAGGTGAGATGTCCTTTGTAGTGGTTCTACCAGCAGAACTAGAACTGATATCCCATCCACTCAAGTGTTTTATAGGTAACTGGAAGGCAGATGGATCCATGTATGGAAAATCACTGAGTGGAAGCCCCTAGACAATTCCCAAATCTGAGGAATGTTTCACTACAGGATCTGACGATGTCATAGGGGTCGCAATATGAAACTCAATGGAAAAAATGGTGCCCCACTCCGAAGAAGGGTGTGTGGGGAATGTATCGAATGACGCCATGTGTGATGAGGAAGATCCAGTCGATCAATGTGCATTGGTGCCCCACTCTAAATAAGGGTTTGTGGGGAATGTCTCAAATTATTCCACGTGTGATGAAGAAGGTCTATTCGGTGGCTGTGTAGTGGTATCCAGAGCCATCAGTGAAGTGGAAAAATGCAAACAACATAGACATGAAGGTTGGTACTCATCAATTTTTTATGGGTCGAGGGAATATTGAAGTGGAATTGGTTGATGTCAAGGAGCATGTTCTGACTATAGAGAGATGCTCTCAATACTATGCAGCACACTTGTCATCAAATCAAGAACTGAACTCAACTTGTAAACAATGAATAAATCTTGAATCTCAGGTGTGATCATATCACAGACTCAATCGATCCCATCACCCAAAAAAACATTGAATAATAGATTAATAAATTAATAATAAATAATCATGAAGTGTTATAAAATTAAATTACCTAGGTATAATATGAACCTCATATCTGAGTAATAAATCCTATGGTTACTCGCATATATGAGATCATGTACTTAGTATAGGGGCCATGATGAATATGTACTCTGTAATATCTAGTGTCACAATACTGCTAATGTTAATCCCACATGGATATGTATGGATCATTTATAATATGCCAATCTTGATCTTGTTTCCCTATAAGTTGAATATCATGCACCTCTATAATCTACCTCAATGGCTCTAGAATAGGTTGTTGATATCCAAACTACCTCATGACCCTATCCGGTTAGTTCCACTCAAAAATATTAAAATGGATCAATATCCCCATGACAATAGAATGATGCAGCCCCATCATACAATAATCTAGAAAATTTCCGAGAATCTCACCTTCATATGGAATCCAACTAATCTATTCACACAAAAAATTGATCAGTTGTTAAATAAAGAAGACACGATTATATAAACAATGATTCATGCATACCTTGTCAATGAAAAATGAGCAAATAGAATTTTCTAATACAGACTGGAATGTGTAGGGATATATACATATGTATTCGAGTGGATCCACCTATAAATATCAAGTAAAAAAATATAAATTATATAATTGGAAAATTATATCGAAAGAAAAGTGAGTATAAAACATTTAAAGTAATTGTGGGGAAATGGGCCCATATGCAATGCAACGAGAGATAAAGAAAAGAAAAACAAGGGTTAAAGTGTAGGGAATCGCATCCATTACCACGCCTATAATAAAAAATAATAATCACCTATTTCTTTATCCTCTGTGGGAGATTCACAACACTGCTCTCTATACAAATATGCAAGACATGCCAAACCCCAACTATACCACCCATCATGCTCGAAATCTCCATGTAGATATTGGTGAATCAAATGGACATATGATCTAGAGTGATCTTGAAATAAAGTACCTCCAATAAATCATAGAATGTATGCTCGTGCATATCTCTACAATGTCACCTCATCTACATCTAGATCAACAGGACTGAAATGAGTGTCCATATAGAACATCTGTAACCTTCCTCCTCTAAGGGTCCCGAACATGTGTGGTAATGGTGAGTCCAAATATCTGTGTAAAATATAATCCCATCTATATTTCATTGGACCTGTAACAAAATCTCCATCCATAAGAAGACCCAATAATATAGAGTCGTCCTTTAATGTAATCATGATCTCGCCCATGAAGCATATGAAATGTATGTGTCTTTGGCCTCCATCTCTCAACCAAATCAGAAATGGAAAACTACCAATGGGTATATACCAACACATTCTCATCCCATAGAACCTAGACTAATGAAAATAAGATATGATAGGCTCTGGTGGGCTCTCTTGTTGAAAGTTATGAGCCCTTCAAACTTTTATTATCTGATCTTCACCATTATCCCATAAATATTGTGATATGTTCTTACTCTGGGCTATTATAAGAGATGGATCCTCAGGGCCTAGATGTATATGTGAGGATTCCATCGATGTAAATGGAAAAAAAAGATAAACATATAAATATATTAAATAATATGTATGTTTAGTGGAACAAAAATTATGATAATGGAAATTCTTCATCTAATAAACCTTTATATATGGAAGGTAAAACAATTGAAATAATCAACTCATTATAAAAAAAATCAAGTAGGGCATGATGATGAACCCTCCATTCTATTATTCTAAGGACACTATTTGTGATTTTGTCCCTCTTCCTTACACATTCCACATCGTTGGAACATCCCTTTCTCCTGAGGCCAATCCATTTCATTTCTCATGCATGTGGATTTCAGATGACCTGTTCCATGTAACTATGATGTATTCATAAAATAAATTGGAAGATGTAAAGGGTCACTTAATATGGTCACATCTCTAATTGGGATCCTCTTTACACTACATAAATTATGCAACATGTCGGAACAATAAATTGGATCGAAATAAATCCCCCATGAGAGTTGAATATGAGCAGATGATGAAAGTACATGTGAGTAAGTCATCATGTACTCTTGGAAGTAACCACATTCATAGGTATGATTATAAAAAAAACGGTCATCACTCGGCCATCCTGAACCTCTTCAACTTCAACCTGACTTCCTATCCTATGAAAATGGAGCACCTGATATGACATATCATGGGTTTGATTAACCACAAGCTCCTTTCTAAAACTGTTTGAGTATTTATGAACCTAAAATAGTTCTTTCTCAACATCTTCTGATCTGTCAACAAAGTATTTAATGTTTGTCATGTATTTTCTCAACAATACTCTATAAATTTTATTGATTTTGATGCTCACAAATATCCTTGTTTTTTTACTAATGATCTTATTTTAAGTGTATTTTAGGAAGTTTATATTCTTCTAAATTCTTATTTTGGAATATTATTCAAGTATTTATTCATGAGACATAATTATTAAGGTGTTAAAAACTCTCTTAATCATATTCTAGAAACATTGTTCCTGGTTTTTCATTTTCTGGAATGACTATTCATTCCCTACGCTGAAGAATGTAACATAAGGATCATACCCCACATTTGTATTAAATCTTATGATAAAGGATCAGAAAGTATCATTTATCAACCTTAATTTGGAAGAAATTTATGGATAAATAACATTATGTTTGAATGAAACCATGTATTTGTCAAATAGAAAGAGTATGGTTAAAGAACCCTACATAAGTATGGAACCCTACATTTGATAATCAAACATATGGATCATAAATCTTACTTTTTTGAAAAAACTTACATTGTCAACCACACGTTCAGAGAACAAATGCTACATATTTGAACCTTATGTTTGGTGTTTTGTCATTTTATGAAGGAACCTTACATTTAACTTTTCAACACTGGAGATTTGAATTTACAACTTTATCGGAGTTTTATGTAACCGTCTTTGTGGAATATCACGGAATTTTAAATCTTTATTTCAACTGATTCAAAGTTTATATTAAATGAATTAAATATCTATGTACAATATAGATTTCCTCTCCTATTCTTAAGGGAAGTTATGAATACCTTGAGCTGTATTTTTTAATTGGAATTCTCTTGATTTATCAGGTGTCTTTTGCTAATATGAAGTCTTGCTACACGATATATCATTATATATATCTTTCTGTGTCGAATGTTTTTTTAGGATATCTCTTGGCTATGTTGATAGTTTTTATTATTCTATTTTTCTTGTTCAAATTGATTTGCAGTGCTACAGCAATTGAGAATCTTAGAAACAAGCGCTACATTTTGGAGATATAGATGTTCAATCCTAAAAGCATAAGGATTTTTGTTGTTGTTGTTCTTAAAATAAAATATCTTCGTGTGACACCAGATCTCTTTAGACATATTTCCAAGATTATTATTCTTCTAAAGATGAAGATCCATCTTCTGTCATTTTCATACTTCTACGACTATGAAGTTTAAACTATTTTATCAAATCAATATCTATTGATTCTTTTTAGTATCGACTGCTCGGTTTTAGTCATGGTGAAGTATCAGTTTCTCATGCTAATCTGTGGATATTTTGGTTCCATGTAAAAGAACTAGAAGGTTATTTTTTATCCTTATTTATAAGGGTGAAAACTGCTTGCACTCAGTTGTGGATTGGTCTAATGATAAGAGTACCTGATTCGTTAAAATCATTAAGCCCTCTGAGAGGGTGATTGGTGGAGTGGAATATGGGATATTTGTTCCCCGAACCACTATAAATTTTTGTGTTATGTTTTTTGTTTTTCTGCTGCACATACTCTCATACAAAAATGTTTACATATCTATCTATTGTTGATATGAAATGACAGAATTGTGGAAATTTTTAAAGGACACAATTCACCCCTCTCTTGTGTCTTCATCATAGAATTTCTAACCTAACATTTAGTATCAGAGGCTGGGCACTACCGATTTTATTTTATTTAGTTCTAACAAACCAGAGTTAAAGATTCAGATGAAGATCAATGGAGAATCTCAATGAAGGAATTACAATGGTTTGTGATCCATATTTCAATAGAGAACACTATGAATGATGGAAATCACGTATGATAATCTATTTTAAAAATATTGGATTTAAAGTATACTCAAAGATCATTACTCCTTACGAAATTCTTGAAAAACATAAATCCTGGACTATTGCTATAGAGTTTGAGTATGACATGAATTCTAAATCTATGAATGCTATCATCTATGGTCTTGGACCAGATGAATTCAACTGTGTATCACAATTCCCTACATCTTCTGAAATGTTGTAGACAAATGCAGTTTCTTATGAAAGTAATGAAAATGTAAGATAGAAGAGTTATGAATCAAGAAAGTTGAAATTTGATACATTCAGAATGGTTGATGGAGAAAGCATCACTCAAATGAATGGAAGGCTCATAGAAATTATAAACATCATTACAGAATTATTTAAACCTATCAAAAAATCTGATCAAGCATTGAAAGTACTGGGAGTGCTTCTCAATCAGTGGAATGGAATTTCAGCTGCAATTTTCCTATTAGAACCTATCAAGAATCTGACAATGAGAGAATTGATTATAAATCTAATGATATATGAAGCTGAAATGCAAGATGAAGGTGAAGATCACAAAGTCCTGGTAAAAAATTATAACACTTCTTTGAAGTTTACATCTCAAAATCAGAATAAAAAATAAAATAAGAAGTAAGAGAAGAAATAAATTTAGACTCATCTTATTCTGAAATTGAGCTGGCTCAATTAGCCAGAAAATTCAAAAAGTTTTATATGAAGAAAAGAGGATTCAGAAAAACCTTAAAAAATGATGATAAAGATTCAATGGAAGTTATATTACACTAATTCAAATATTTGGGTCATATAAGACCTTATTGTCCTTAATTAAAAAGTGAAAAGATAAAGACATAAAAGATGTTTCAGAAAAATGTTGCCTATGAAAACAAAGACAAAAGAGCTATGAAGGCTACTTGGAGTGTTTCTAAAGACACCATCAACTCATCAATTTCTGATTCAGAGAAGTAAGAATCGAATATGAAATCCAATATGTTCTTTATGGATGAATAAGAGAAGGTAAAACCCTACTATTCATCTGATTCTAATTCTAGTTACACAAATGATAAAATTGATGCCTATAGTACTATACTAGAAGAAAGATATGACTCCCTATTAAAGAAGCACAAATATTTAAAAAATATTCATAATTTTATTTTAGGAGAAAGTGATACTTTACTTAAACATCATAAATATTTAGTTGATAAATTTAGATCATCTACTACAAATTGTACTGACCATGAAAATAAGATTAAAATACTACAGGATGAAGTGGAAACTTATAAAACTGATTCTCATATTTTTTTAAAAGGAGAAAATATACTGAATGAAATTATTGGTAAGAATGTAATTAAAAATGAAATATTTGTTATAGATATTAAGGGTAAAAAATCCAAACAATATAATAATTATTTTGTTCCCAATACAACATCTCCTATTTGACATTTTTGTGGAACAGAAGGACATATAACAAAAAACTATAATTTGAGAAATCCTCAAATAGCTGGAATTAAAAAAACTTTTATTTCAAAACAAATTATCTAAAGTAAATGACATAAGTCATGAAAAAATAAAAAATATTTGGATTCATAAATCCTTATTAGCTAACACTAATGGACCCATAAAGATATGGGTACTAAAACAAATTTTTTGTTTAATTTGTCTTTGAAGGTAACAGGTCACATAAAAGGAAAATCAATATGGTATATGGATAGTTGATACTCTAGACACATGAGTGGAAACCCATATAAATTCAATACATTGACGCATGGAGGTCTAGTCACCTTCAGTGGAAATTCCAAAGGGAAGATAATTGACTTGGAACAGTTGGAGATCCAAGTCTGTCTCAATTAATAAAATATTGCATGTACAAAGATTTAAGCATAACCTGATAAGTATCTCTCAACTCTGTGATGATGGATACTATGTTGATTTTTTTTAAAATTCATTTTATGTATTTATAGATCATTTTCTTAAATTTAGAGCTCCCAGAACAGATAATGTCTACACCTTAGACTTAAATTCATTGTGTAAACATAAATTGAGTTGTTTAACTTCTAAGATAAATGAATCCTAGATTTGGCATAGAATACTTGGTCATTGTAATATTTATTCATTACATAAATTATTTAAGAAACAATTAGTTTTAGATTTACCTAGTCTCATGTTTGACAATTATAGATTCTGTGATGCATGACAGATTGTCAAGAAACACAAATCTTCCTTAAAATATGTTAACAAAATTGATACATCAAAGCCCCTAGAACTTATCCACATGGATCTGTTTGGACCATCTAGAGTAGCAAGTTTTCCTGGAAAATTATATGTATATGTTTTAGTTTATGATTATTCTAGATTCACTTGGGTCTATTTTCTAAAACTAAAAAATTAAGCTTTTACTATTTTTGAAAGTTATTGCAAAAGTGTTCAAAATGAAAAGGGTTTTAAAATAATTTCATTAATAAGTGATCATGGGGGAGAGTTTAAGAGTCAATAATTCAATTCCTTTTTCTCAAACATGTGTATTAAAAACACCTTATATGCTCCAAGAACACCTCAAAAAAATGGAATTGTTGAAAGAATAAATATAACTATTCAAGAAATGTCTAGGACTATGCTAAATGAATATAGTTTTACTACCTATCTATGAACAGAAGCTGTAATCACAAACTGTTATATAATAAATAGAGTTTTAGTTTGTCCTATTTTAAAAAATACACCTTATAAAATCTAGAATAATAGAAATCCTAAGGTAAATTACTTTAATGTTTTTGGATGCAAGGTGTATATCATGAACACCAAGGACAATCTTGGTAGGTTTGATCCAAAAGTCGACGAAGGAATATTATTAAGATAATCTACAATTTCTAAAGATTAAAGAGTATTTAATAAAAATTAAAGGATTGTTGAAGAATCGGTTCATGTGAATTTTGATGAAACAGACCCTTTTAATAAAGAGAAAGATCAAACTGGTGAATCTACTGACTCTTCTGACAACACGAGACTTGAAAGCCTAAAAATGGTTTTGAAAATAAAATTCAGTCCAATTTAGAATAACATGATACTGATGAACCTAAAATTGTTCTACCTAGATATTCTACAACCCAAAAGAATCACTGTTTAGAAAGTGTTATAGGAGACCTAGATATAGGTATAAAAAATAGAAGAAATAGAAGAAAACTAGTTGAATTATCAACCTTTCTATCACAACTTGAACCTAAATCCTAGGAAGAAGACTTAGAATATGAAAGTTGGATGTTTGCAATACAAGAATAATTGATCCAGTTTAAAACAAATTAAGTTTGGGAATTAGTTTAAAGAACGTTAAATTATCCAGATATAGAAAAAAATGGGTATTTAGAAATAAACAAGATGATCAGGGGACTATAACTAGAAATAAAACTAGATTAGTAGATAAAGGATATAATTAGGAAGAAGGTATATATTATGGTGAGACCTTTGCACCTATATCTAGATTAAAAGCTATTAGAATCCTTTTAGCTTATACATCTCATTTAAATTTTAAATTATATCATATGGATGTTAAATTTATTCTTTTAAATGGTTATTTAATGGAGGATGTTTATGTTGAGAAACCTCTAGGTTATGAAAATTCTCAAATAATAGATTTTTTTTTTAAACTTACTAAAGATCTTTATAGACTTAAGCAAGAACCCAGAGCTTGGTATGAAAGATTAAGTTCTTTTCTTTTAAAAAATGGTTTTACTGTTGGTTTGGTAGATCCAACCCTTTTTAAGAAAATAGTTTGTTCAAATTTTTTATTATTTAAAATCTATGTTGATTATGTTATTTTTGGATCAACAAATATTAAAATTTGTAATAATTTTTCTGAGTTCATGCAAATAGAATTTGAGATGGGCATGATGGTAGAATTAAATTTCTTTTTAAACTTCAAATTTATCAAAAATATTATGGAAATTTTTTAAACCAAAGAAAATATATTATTGATTTATTGAAGAAAATGGTCTTGAGAACAGAAAGACATAATCAACTCCCATGTGTACTAATATCAAAATTGATTTGGATGAAGCTAGAAAACCAGTGGGAAACAAGTTGTATAGAGGTATGATTGGTATTTTATTATATCTTACTGGAAGCAGACCTAATATTATGTTTTCAGTATGTTTATGTGCCATATTTCAAACAAATCCTAAAGAATCGCATATTATTGCGGTAAAAAGGATTTTTAGATATTTAAAAGAAACTTTTTTTCAATCTCTTCTTTATCCAAAAACTTATAATTTAAATTTAATATCGTATTCAGATGTAGATTTTGGAGGTTGTAGATTAGATAGAAAAAGCTCTTCCGGAACCTTTCACTTCTTAGAAAAATCCTTAGTGTCATGTTCAAGTAAGAAACAACACGCAGTTTCCCTATCAACAGCCGAAGCATAATATGTATCTACAGGAAGTTGATGTGCACAAGTGTTGTGGATGAAAAACACACTGATGGAATTATGACTTAATTTTAATAGTACACCTATTTTATGTGATAATATAAGTACTAAAAATATTTCAAAATATCCAATAAGTCATTTATAATTAAGCATATTTATATTAGACATAATTTTCTAAGATATCATGTTCTTAAAAAAGATATATCTTTGTAATTTTTTAATACTAAATATCAATTAGATGATATTTTCACTAAACCAATTCCCACTGTAAGTTTTGATTTTATTAAGGGGGGATAGTTTTATTTAATTTTTAAATAAGTTATTTATTTTATTTTATTTTATTTTATTGTATTATAACTTATATTTTTTACTGTAAATTTAATTTATTTTTTGTATTTATATCTTACTAAATTTTAGTTATTTTATTTAATCTTAAATTTATTTACACCGCATAATCATTAAAATATTTGTCATAATTACTATGTTACTAGAGAAATGAAGAGATCTGTCACCTGTCAGAAAACCTTCGTCTTCCAAACCCTTCGTTTACCAAAATCATTTACATCTAAACTGAAACCGTTGTTTTTTTTCGAAACCCTAAAATCCGAAAACCTCACACTTTCAAACTTTTGAAATGATGAAAACCAAGAGAGTCAAAGAAGGTGAAACAAGTGATCTGAGGTGACAACATGTTACATGAAGAAACATACTTCAAGGAAAAGTGGTTGATTTTGATTGGTTATATCAAATGAATTTTCTCTTGAAATAGGCATTGGCATTTCAAGGGATGGAGACTAATTTCAATGACATCGATTCAGAATTTCATTACGAGGTAGAAATGAAATATTTTTATAAGAGTTATAGTCCATTTTTGGTGATTCTGAAGATATGATGCTTGCATGTATTGAAGATAAGAATTTTTTAATTTCTTTAATTGATATTTCGAAAATATTAGACTAACCTCATGAAGAATTTTTTCACTTAGATCTCCAATCGATTGGAGACAATAATCATTCTTCCAAATACATTATTTCTTTTCTATTTAACTTGGAACACATTAAAAAAAATGTTTGTTAAGGATCTTAAGGCATATCATAAGATCTTGGTTAAATTCATTCAGATCGGTATTGTGCCAAGGATGGCAGAGATGGAGAAATTTTTTACCCTAATAAGTACATAATGTTTTTATTTGTAAGTGATATTAAGTTTAATTTCCCATGATATATTTTTAGGTATTTTTATTATTGATTTCAACTATATTCTAGGATGAATTTCTATCAATATAGACGAATAATATCTAAAATTTTGTTTAAAAATTATATGATTTGGTTAGTATATTTGAGTCTGAAGTGTCATAATATACATGATTAAAATGATAGAACTCTATGGAAATTAGGATTTTTCTGGAGTACAATGAAAGGAAATATTTTACTCATTGGTGCTGAAGAACAACAGAGCTCAATAGATTTTGCTCTGGGGGAGCAAGGAGCTGTATGAAAGGAAGGTATTGTAGAATCTTGAACTGATGCAGTTTCTCAACCCTCTAAGAGGAGGCTTAGATTTAATACCGAAATAGAGGAAGTTTAGGAAGAAAAAAGTCAAGAGGTACATGTTATGAAACTGACAAATAGATATGTTCAACAAGTTTAATAATAATTGTTGGATTTTGGAGAAGAAACCTTCTCAGTTAATTTAGATGAATCAATTCTTGAAGAAGAAATACTATTGATAGTCAAGCTAGATAGCTTCCTATTGTACCTCTGATTAGTGATCAAGTAAAAGAAAATATTCAAAACAGGTGAATATTCAAAAAGAATCTGTTCAAGAAGATCAATTTGTACATAAATCAGTAACTAAGGTTACAAATGTGGATTTGAATCAAAATGTAGAATTGTCAGGTCATGTTTCTGGAGATCATACTAAAGATATTGACATTAAGTCTTTTTCAACTAAAAAATATATGGATAGATCAATGGAAAATATTTTTCCTAATGTTGTTGATCATGCACTAAATTCAGATGAAGGGACATCTGATTCATTATCTCATCAAGTTGAAGAAATTGTGATAATTTTTAATAAGTCTTAGGAAGAGAATGACACTCTGCGGAAAGATCTTCAAAATACAATGAAAAATATCTAGGAACATAGTGAGAATACTATTTCTAGAAGGTATTTTTATTCCTTCAAGAGAGACATGTTAAATGAGATTTGAAGGATCACATCTGAAGCTATTTTGAAGAAAAAAATTTCAGATTTGAAGAGGTACTTGGGAAATCAGTTTGAATCGGTGAAAAGATCAATGAATCAGACCCATACATATACTTCTACCCCTACAACTAGTCCATATTTGATTATAAGATTTCAGGCAACTACATCTTTTATGGAAGACATGAATTCTCATCTTTAAGACCTTTAATGAAATAGTTCACCTCTGTCAATTTTGTTGGACAATCAGAAATCTATTGTTGATCAATTTACTGAGAGTGAACCTAATATCAGACTTCTACTAAATCAGTTTACAGAAAAGTTGGAACAATTTATGAATCAAGAGGAGAGCTTAAATGACATTTTGAAATTAAATATTGTGGGGTATTTTCATGTTAATCATGATTCAAGACTTATTATAATGTATTTTGGGTGATATTTTGATGAAACAATTATGGTTACAGGTGGCTAAATTGAAGGATTTGTTTGAAGCTTCTCAAAATCCTTAGAACCTTAATTGATCCAACTCCTACCCACTTATTTTGTACCCAAACCAAAATTTTATCCTCATTCTGAAAGTCACTATTCAGTTTCTAAGTCACATCCCTATTGTATTTTTACTTTTTCTAATCAATGAAAATTGTCTTTATTTCTATTTTTTGTACTTCATTTTTATGTTCTTTTATATTTTTTTTCTAATAGACAAACATCCAGTCTGCATTATCTTTATTAGTTAATTATACAATTAACTTACTAATCGTTCCAAAATTAAATATGAATTTTAATATATTTATTTAATTTCTTTTTGATCTCATAAAAAGGAGGAGAAATTTGGATAAACAAAACATTTCTTTTCAGTTTTGAAATATTTGGTGAGAAATTTAGATAACCACAAACATTTATTTTTATCAAAATTGTTCTGTCAAATTGAATTTATTTAACTCTATGTTTAAATATTTCTAAATTATGTTACTACATTTATAATTCTAATTTATGGGTTTTGTGATCATCAAAAAGGGTGAGATTGTTAGGCATGTATTGTCTCAACAATACTCTATAAATTTTATTGACTTTGATGCTCACAAATATCCTTGTTTGCCTTACTAATGATCTTATTTTAAGAGTATTTCAGGAAGTTTATATTCTTTATAATTCTTATTTTGGAATAGTATTAATGTATTTTTTCATGATACATTATTTTTAAAGTGTTCAGAATGCTCTAAAGTGTATTCTGGAAACACTGTTCATGGTTTGTCATTTTCTGGAATCATTGTTCATTCTCGACGTTGAAGAACGTAACATAATGATCGTAAAATATGTTTGTATTAAAGATTATGATAAATGATCAGCATGTATAGTTTATCAACCTTGTGTTGGAAGAAATGTATGGATAAAGAACATTATGTTTGAATGAAACCTTACATTTGTCAAAGAGAAAACGTATGGTTAAGGAACCCAACGTAAGTATGGAACCCTACGTTTGAGAATAAAATGTATAGTTAATCAATATTACTTTTGTGAACAACCATACATTTTCAACCTTAAGTTCAGATAATGAACGCTACGTAGTTGAACCATACGTTTGGTGTTTTTTCATTTTATAAAGGAACTTTACGTTTGCCTTTTCAGCACTATAGATTTTAATTTATGACTTTATCAGAGTTTTCTGTAATAGTATTTGTAGAGTATTAGGGAGTTTTAAATCTCTATTTCAACTGATTCAAAGCACGTCTTAAATTATTTAAAGATCTGTTTACATTGGATATTTCCTCTCCTATTCTTAAGGGAATTTATAACTACTCTGAGCTATATTTTTGAATTTGAATTCTCTCAATTTATCAGGCGCCTATTGTGGATATGAAGTCTTGTTTCAAGATATATCATTTTATATATCTTTATACATCGGATTTTTTTAGGAGATCTCTTGGCTGTGTTCATAGTTTTTATTCTTTGAGTTTTCTTTTGAAAATTTATTTATAGTGCTAAAATGATCGATCATCTTAGAAATAAGGACTAAATTTTGGAGATATACAAGGTCAATCCTGTAAGCACGAGGCTTTGTTTTTGTTTCTATTCTTAAAATAGAATATCTTTTTGTATAATTGGATCTCTTTATACATATTTCAAATATTATTATTCTTTTGAAGATGAAGATCCATCTTGGTCAGTTTCATACTGCTACAACTGTGAAGTTTAAACTATTTTATCAAATCAATCTCTATTGATTATTTTGAGTATCGGCTACTCGGTTTCAGTCATGGTGGAGTATCATCTTCTTGTGCTATGCTGTGGATATTTTGGTTCCCTGTAAAAGAACTAGAAGGGTCTATTTTTATCCTTATTTGTAGGGGTGACAACTTCCTACACTCAGTTGTGGATCGGTTGTATGATAAGAGGACCAGACTAGTGAAATTTACCAAGCCCACAAAGAGGGTGATTGGTGGAGTGGACTGGGAGATCTTTGTGCCCCAAAACACTATAAATTATTGTGCTCTATTTTCTGTGTTGCTATTTCACATACTCTAATATAGAAACGTCTCTATCTCTATCTATTGTTGATGTGAAATGATAGAATTTTGGAAATTTTTAAAGGACACAATTCACCCCTTTTTGTGTCTTTGATGTAGACTTTCTGACCTAACATTTAATGCATCAATAAAATGTTTGAGAAATAATACTTGTGATTGGTTGATTTCTAACCCCCTTGAAGGCACCATTAATGCATTCAATAATGTTTTTAGTCATGTTCTGATATCTCTTCCCCTCATCAAATTCCAACAACCATTTTTTATTTGGTATGCACATCATGTACTAGAATACATCCTCATTTATTCTTCTTATTTCCTCCAGTATTTTAAGGAAAAACTACTGTCTTGGTTCATATGATGTAAAGGCCTATGATAAAACTTTAAAAATTGAACATTGATATAAAATATGCATATGTACTGAATTTTTTAAAAATGTGATCCAATGCCTAAGTTTATGATTACTTTTCCACATTTTCGTCATGGAATTTTTTCTATACATTGCTAGTTATATGTCACATGCAGTAACGATGGTAGGAATGTGAGGGTAACCAACCAGAATCCTGGATATTCACTAATACTATGATAGCATGATAATGATCTTAAATAAGGCATATCCCATGCCTATCAGTGACACGAACATGCGTAAAATATAGAAACCAACTCCAAGAGTTTGGGTTCTCCTTATCTACTATTTCAAATGTCAGTGGCACAAGACTTCTATTTCCATTCTAAGTGGTAGAAATCAAGATAACTCCATTATACCTTCCATATAGAAAAAATTTCATCCACTTGTATGAATTTTTTGCAATGTGCTAATGTTGCAATGCATGGAAGGAATTCCCAGAATATCCAACAAAATTAGACTTTGTCTGTAGAGACGCGATTGTTCACCACATGCTCCACTATTTTAATTGATAAAAAGCCTGGTAATTTTGAACCAATCACTCGATCCAATAATAAAACACCTAAAATGATGTTCCCCAGATTCCATAAACCTTCTTAATAGATTTATTCTTTGCAATCCATGCCTTCTTGTATGATATTGTATATCCATACTCACACTCCATGTGTTCCTATACTAACTCGGCACAAACAACCTGATTAACTCTGATCATATCAATAATAACATAGAATATGAATGTCGAGATTATGTTTCTATGAACATGAGTCATACATGGATTAAAACAAGTGTGTGGTCATATAATTTTTGTAATTTTCCACTAAGTTGAATTTCTGACAAGGGTAGCTTGCAATCACATCTTACATGTGTCACTAAACTATTGATATTTTATACAAAATATCAATATTATAGACTCATCCATGAGATAATTGTATTTCCTCTTTACATGGAACTAATTTATAATTTTTTTAATGCCTCTTTCTTCTCAAATTTTCTTCCAACAGAAAATTCATCATCATTCATTCCAGCATTTCTTTGTTAGAAAATACCTATAACTCAGTTGTTTCTATCACTAGATCCCAATAAAACTTATACACCACTAGTTTAATATAATATGACGTTTTCACCAGTAGTTCATGTTGTATTTCTAGATCATTTGTTGAAATCATGTCATATTCTCTGTCAAATACTTCCTCATCCTCTGAAAGATCATCACATGTATCATTGATCACACACATATGTGGATCATCTATAAAAAAGATGTTGTGGGAACATCTACATGTACTTTCATCTGAAATATTTTCACTTCTCTACATGTATTTTCTTCACCCAATCATCCTTCAACAACTAACACAGATGTAAACATATACCTTTAAAAAACAACAATCATCGGATATGTTTTGTTCAATTTGAGTGGTATCTTAAATTGTAATAACATCATTATACAATTCCCTTTCACTAAACCATCCACGGTCTTGATATGTGTCATAAGAAAGCCTAAAATCTTCATCATCTTCTAAATGGTGATGAATGTAATATAGATTATCCTACGTTTGAGGAAATCTATAAATAACAGATGATATAAAATGATTCTCAGCATGCTTCAATCGATGGTGAATTTTAAAGTTAACTGCTTTCATCATATCATATCCAATAATATTTACTAATCTTATAGGACCGCCAATATATGATATCCCATGTTCATCATCTATTATTTCACCTCCATGATATACAAACGCACGCAGCTATTTGAACAGATTTCTGTAACTGTTCTTTGAAATTAAATTTTTGGTTAAATATATACACTGACATTTCTGCATATAAATCTAAAACCATAAAACTTTAAATATTATTATTTTGATTATAATTACTCTAATCATTACAGAACAGATAAAATTGACAACGATAATGGGTATTCGTGATGTAGTAGAGAATGTTTTATTAATATATTAAATAATAAGCAATAGTATTGTATTAACAATTTAATATTATATTAATATATAATATAGTATATATATATACAGTTGAAATTTAAAAATTTGTTATTTGACTAAATTAAAATATTTAATCACAATTAGTTTACAAATTAATAAATATTTTTTACAATGAAATAATATATTTATTAAAAAAATTCTAATTAATTAACAAATAATATATTTTATATAATACAATAATGTATATATTAATTACCATACAATGATATAATAATAATATATTATTCAATTATTATAATAAATTATTAATGTATATTATAATAATAATTACAATGAAATATTATATTATATATCATACACTATAGTAATATATTAATTTCAACATCACAAACTACTTTACTAATATATTTTATAAAATTAAAATTAATTAAAAAATAAATAATTTTATTAACTTAAAATATAAACATAAAATTAACTTACTAATTAATATTTTTTTATGATGCAATGATATATTAATTACAAATTTACTAATTAACTAACAGAGAATATATTTTAAATAATGCTATATTATGTTATATATCATACACTAAAATAATATATTAATTTCAACATCACTAACTAATTTACTAATATATTTTATACAATTAAAATTAATTAAAAAATAATTAATTTCTCTAAATAAAAATATAAACTTATAATAACCTTACAAATGAATATAAATTTTTTACATTCCAATAATATATTAATTATGACTTATCTAATTAATTAACACATAATATATTTTATATAATCAAAATTTATATTATATATCATACACTATATTAAAATATTAATTTTAAAATCACTAATTAATTTACTAACATATTTTATACAATTAAAATTAATTACAAAATAGTTAATTTCGCGAGCTTAAAATATAAACTTACAATTAACTTACTAAATAATATTTTTTTTGCATTAAAATGATATATTAATTATAATTTTATTAATTAACTAACATATAATATATTTTATATAATGTAATAAATATATGAATTACAAAATAACTAATTAATTTAGAAATTAATTAACGAAAAGGAACTGATAAAAATAAAAGAAGTAATTAATGTATCTCTTTTAAATGCTTGTGTTCTTATAGTATATCTAGTCTTAGTAGTGAAATATGGGATTTCGGGTGACATTAACTGCAATTGAGTATAAGATTAGGTTATTCTCATAGTGTAGTTGTGAGATATATTATATCATGTATATTATGTGATTTCACATGCTTCCCCGCCCATGTTGATTAGGGTGAATGACTCCCAATGGACTCTAAGAGGGTATTTTACCCAACATCCTAGTGGGAGGATAGATGGATGATTGCTCCCTCTAGCCCTGCTCTCTTCTCTTGGTAGTTACTTGTGTTGGTATGAATGATGGTTATTTTCCCCATATATGTGTGTACAGGTTTGTGATGGATTGTGATTATTCACACACATGTATCCTCATATATCATATCCAAAGGATTATTATAGGTATGATGTGTATAGGATATGATAGATTGGGGTACTTACTCGGTGTATGGGCTATCACAGATTGAGGTATAATAACCAATGTATGATACATGTCATACAGGTTGTGGTGGGTCCTAAAAAATATTATGTTACTATATATGGTGATGTAATATGGGATGATGTGATGCATGAGGTACATGTTGTGGCACCTTGACCAAGTGTCTTCAGGATGAATTATTTTGGAGAGAGATGGATCAGGATGTGTGGTGTTGGGGCAGAGTGGAAAACTAGCGAGGAAGAGGGAGAGGGGTACCCTTGATGTCTCATTATTATATTATATGATCTCTTGTATGTGATACTTGATGAGATTTATCCCAAGTGATGTTTGGAACATATTATACCTTTTGGTTGATGAGTTAGTTTCACTTTTATTCATCATGATTTAGCATTATATCATCATATTTTCCACAAGTGGATTTGGGGAGGATCCTATTGAGTATACTATAATGATCACCCCATGTATATATAAACTTTTTTCGGGTAATTTGGATCATGTTTGGGATTGGGCTTGATATTACGAGCTCATGGTTTTTCAAATTTGTTTGGGATTTGGGGTCAATTTCTTCTTTACCTCTTTGGTACTTGCATTTTTACTTTTAGTTGTTATAGTACTATACAATACTAAATGTTTACAATTGAGATTTATTTATATATATGTCTGAGAAGGTGTTAATTGGTTTATCTATCTTATCTATCCCATCTGTATGGTCTCTTAGAGGTTAATTCCTTCCATATTCATGTTTATTATACCCTCAATGTTATTTTCAAACTCGTTGCCTACTAAAGTTAGTAATCAACTAGTCACCATCTCCTTTCTCTCATTGTCTTCCTAAGAGGGGTACAATTTGTAGGGAGGGGGTCAAGATAGAGTGGTATCAAAAGGTTCAGGTTGAGTGTTAGCATGGATTTTAGAGTAAAGAATAGGTTAGATTTCATGGGTTGGTTGGGAAATAGTTTGAGTTGTGTTTAGTAAAAAATGTATGCATGGGAGACTATATTAGACATGGGTATTTAGGTTCCCCTATGATATGATGCACGAACCTTTAAGTTTACTGAGCCTACATAATGAAGTGATTCTAGTTTAAGCGTACAGACCTAGGAAAGGATCATGTATCAGTCTTCTGTGTTCCTTTGTTTGAAATAGGTTGACCTTGGTAAAGGTTAAAACCTTAACAATATAATAATGTAAGTAATTAATTAATTCTAAGAATTCTTTATTCTAGGTTTAAGAGATTTAACAGTTTGTTATTTTTGTAATCATATATCTATCTTGGCATCCTCATCAGGTTCGTACCAAATATGTTTAGCAGTATGTTCTAGAAAATTGCCACAAAGTGGAGGTCGACAACAAAGATACTTGGAGGGGGAAACTCCAAGAGTTTCAGTGCTATATTCTATAGAAGTATAAGGTCTTTGTTTTAGATTCAATCATAGATTACTAATCAGATAAGGTTGATAAATATTTCAGTTTGATCCATGCTCATAAGGAGCACTGGGTTTCTTTGTCTATGATGATGCTTTGTGGTGTAGTGAGGTTGTGGTGGTTCTCTTTTCTTATGGATCATCAGGAATCAGTAGTATCATGGGATAAGTTTTGAGAATAGTTCTAAGCAACATTCCTTTCTTTGACTGTTAATTCATCTAGTTGCAATGATCTTCTTACCCTTTGACAAGGGAGTTCCAACATGTGAGAGTTTAGAATCCATTTTTGGATCCTTTTTCAATATGATTCAGACCTGTTTCTAGATGAGGAGGCCCGGAAAAGGAATATTATTGAGAATTTGTATCCATATATCCAGATCCTAGTCACATAGTTTATACTACAGACATATATTTATGTGATTGTGAGAGTGGATGTTATTGAGAGGATGCTGGCTAGAACCAATTTGTCATGAGAGGGGATTTTTCATGATTCCTCTAAAAGTAGAGTTGTGGTCCGGGGTTCCAAATTGTTAGGACAGAAGATCTTTTAGTCAGTATGGGGTATGTCCTATCCCTCATCATCTTGTTTCTCTTATGAGGGATATCATGCATATTCTAAGGAATCAGACACATGTTTTTCTTTTGGAGGTCGAGGTCATCAGTAGAGAGAGTTCTCAACCTTTCTGAGTAGTCAGTGTGCACTAGGTGTTCCTCTTCAAGTTTCTTTGTCGAGACAGCTTCATCTTAGGTAGTATCAATAAGGTGTTCCAATTTGGGGCCATAAGAGAGGATATGGGGTAGGTAAAGTACTACTTCGAGATGATCCTCATCCTTATAAAGTAGAGTGTGTCTATAGAGGTGGTCATTAACATGGTTAGAGAGGTTATGGAGAAGGAATTGGTTAGCTTCATGCTTTATCATTTCCAGTTTCAGGAAAGCCAAACATCATTTTAGGTACCCTTTTCTTGATTTCTACATGGGTTCATTCTTTGTTTGATTCCGGAATGATGCACTCCTTTATATCACCTAACCTCATCCATGATTTTGGAATTGAGGTATAGAGGCTTTCAGTACCCTTGGAATTGACTACGCCAGTTAGAGGTTGAGCTAAATTGTATGATGTATGTATATATTGTGAGCTATTTTTGGGTCAGCACCTCTCTTGGGGAGATTTCCTATGTTTATGGATACCACCATATGACATCAACCTTGGCATGGAATGGTTGTATTCATTGTAGTATATTATGGATTTATTCATGTGGTAGGTTGTGTTTTATGATGTTGATGGAGATTTAGTGCTATTCATTGGTGACTGAGAACCTATGATGGGTCAAAGGAATTTTTTCAACCTTTTTATTCCTTGATGAAAGGATTAATGCTAAGATCATTTGGAGTTTAGTAGTAGTGTTTCCCAAGGTTGTAGAAGAGTACCCAGATGTATTTCCAGAGGTGGTTGTAGCATTACCCCATCAACAAGAGATTGAGTTTGTGATCGAGCTATATCCAGGGGTGTCTCTTATCTTGAAGTATCCATATATTATAGTTCCTTATATGTTTCAAGAGATATAAGTACAACTAAATGATCTATTTTAGTGAGTTCTTTTTTCTAAGTATGTAACCTTGTAGTGTACCAGTTTTTTTCATGAAAAGGTATTATTATTGTTTGTGTATTTTTATCGATTATCATTTCTTGAACAAAGTGATAGTGAAAAAACAATATCCTCTTCTACAAATTGATGATTTATTCCATTAGATACAGGAATAAATTTTCTTCTAAAAAATAAAATTATGGTCAGTATATCATCAAATGTGAGTGAAAGACGAGGATATTCATAAGAGTACTTTATGTTTTCATCATGGCCATTATGAGTTAGTTTTGATTCCATTAAATGTGAAAAATTCTCCATCCATGTTCATGGGTTTGATAAACATAGTGTTCAAAGAATTCTTGGATAATTTAATGATGTTTTTCTTCAATGTCATCCTTGTGTACTCCATTTTTTAGGATGTTAATACATAGCATCTTCATGCTATTTTGGGAGTTATTCGTCATGAGGTGTTTTTCAAGAAATTATCTAAGTGTGATTTCTAGGCCCATGAAGTCCATTTCTGGGAGAATTTCATGTCCCAGTAAGGATTATATGTGGATCATTCAAAGATATATGTGTTTGTGTCTTATAAAACCCTCAATATAGTGGAAGATATGAGAATCTTCCTTGGTCTTGTATTCTATTTTAGGATATTTGTAACCAATTTCTATCGATTTAAGATTCCTCTAAAAGAATTGACCTAGAAGTATCAGGTTTTCCTGTGGATTGACTAGTGTTAGGTATCTCTTGATTACTTAAAGGATAAGTTGTTTAGTGCTCCAGTCCTTTGTTTTCTAAAAAAATAGTCTAGTTTGAGGTTTTTTATGATGCATCATGTCTTGGATTGGGTTGTTTTATGATGCAGTATAGATCAGTTGTTTCTTATGGTTCCTGGCATTTAATTCCCCCGTGATCATAATTATAACATCTAATATCTTTAGTTTGTAGTATTTGTGTTTACTTTGAAGTTGTGGTTACATTACCTCATCAACGATCATTTTTGTGATTTTTACTCACCAAAAGATATTGGCGTATATATTATCCCATCATTACTTGAACTTGTTTCAAAGTTGGTGGATGAAATTATTGAAGGATTATGACTTCAAGATTTTATATACACTAGGAAAGGTAAATTTTGTAGCCTATGCACTAAATAGGAAGTCACGTAATTATGTCATGCATGAATCTATAGATTCTTGGAGAGTGATGGAAGAACTCTAAATGATTCATCTAGATATAGGAGAGGTTATTAGTATAGGTTTTCATTTCTAGATAATGGTTTAATCATATTTTGTTCATCGAGTGGAGGATTCCTAGCTAGGGGATTCTGAGGTAGAGGTTCGGAGGGACCGAGTTGTTTTTGGTGATGCCACTGATGGTTGTTTTGAGGATGGAAAACATTGGGTGTTATTTCATGGAAGTATTTTTATTCCATCAATGATTCATGTTATATTTATCCATGATTTCCATAACTCTCTTTTGGAAGTACATCTCAATGTGAAAAAATATGTACCAAGCTTTGAGAGGTTAGTTTTGGTGGCTTGGGTTGAAGTGTACAGTTGCAGAGTTTGTTTATCGATGATTAGTCTTCTAGAAAGTGAAGGTTGAGCATCATGTTCCCGGTGGTTTGATCCAGATATTAGATATTCTCTAGTGGAAGTGGTAGGATATATTGATAGACTTCATTATCTATTTACCTCAATCTTAGGGAGACAATAATTATATATGGGTGATAGTGGATCATTTGAAAAAATCATCCCTCTTTATAGCGATCAAGGATTTGAGATCAATAGTGGTTTTTTCAAGGCAATATCTATAGGAGGTGGTGAAACTCTAAGGATTCATGAGTATTATCATCTCTAATCAGGGTCCTTATTTTACCTCCATATTGTAGAGAGGTCTCCAGCATGATATTGGCTCTCAGTTATACCTTATCACTTCTTTTCATCCATAGATAGATGTTCAAATAGATCGGACCATCCAAAACCATGAATACATTTTTAGTCATGTGTCTTAGATTTTTGAGGTTCATGGATAAATCAATTTCCCTTTGTCTAGTTTTCTTAAAATAATAGTTTCCACTCCGCCATTGGTATGGTTCCTTTTGAATCTTTGTACAACTGACTGTTCCATTATCTATTGTGATGGAGTGGGGTTAGAGACACAACAATTCTTAGGATGGAATTGGTATAGAAGATAATAGATATGGTTCAAGTAATTCACCAGAGGGTGAAGGAAGTGAAGAATCATCATAAATACTATTCTGATCATAAGATGATACCTTCGGAGTTTGACATTGTAGATCATGTGTTGTTGAAGGTGACTCCTCTTCATGGGTATGGGAGGTTTAGCTGTGGGAGTAAACTTTCTCGCCAGTTTTTTGGGACTTTAAAGGTATTGCCTCATGTTGGAGCTATAAAATATTAGATATCAATTTCACTATAGATGATTAAAATGAAAAAAAAATCACATGTCGCAACTTCATTGTTATCTTCATGAAAACTCTCACATCATCAACTGGGGAAAGATCAATGTTGACGATGATGTGGCCTTCTAGGAGCAGCCTGTTGAAATATAGGACTTCTAGGAGAAGGTTTTTCATGGGATTTTATTTCCTTAGTTTGTGTCTTGTGGCATCATAGTGGTGTGGAGGACAGTTACAAGGAAAATTAGTTGAAGAATCATAATCAATACCACGATATGTTTGATGTTTAGCTCTTATCTTGTAATGTTGTTCATTTTTCAGATGTTGAAATTTTTGGTTTAGGAGATGGTATCATCTTGTTGCTTTTTTATAACCTTACTCTTGTTTTGGAGGTATCTCCCTTGAGAGAATGTTTAGAATCTGTTTGGCATGGTTCTACATTATTCCTACAATTATGTGGTTGGTCTATAATGATGGCGAGATCCTTGAGAGGTATCTCATGGTGTGGTTTTTCAGATGATCCCATTTTCATTTTATCTCATGGAGAGATCCTTGGTTTTGGAAGTCTGACCCTTTTTCATGTTTCCAAATATGGTGGTTCTTGAAGGGGGCCTAGAGAAGTTCTAGATGCATTTGGATTCTAAAATCTAGAAGTAGGGATAATTCATGACCTATAAGTGTTTCATTTCATGAATTTGTGGTTCATGGATTATGTGAGTCTGATTCATAGGGTTATTCATGACATGAATTAAATAAAAGTTAAATGTTCTGAGGAGACACTTTTTTTAGATAGACTTAAAAAATCAATAATTTCATGATATGAAAATATTTTATATTGTGAAAATCCATTATGAAATTCACCTTTATAAGATGTAGAGCCTCAGGTTTTCTCAAACCCAACAACTCTTTCTTGATTTCTAGGAAATCCATGGTTCTCTCTCTAGGAATATTGGAATCCCTTCAATAGGGATCAATTCTTAATTTACTGTCTTTGATTCATAGTGATCCTTAGTACATTATACCACTTATCTTGTATTTTTTTGATTTCGATCCTCCCACTTATTCTTTCCATGCGATGGTGGTTTCTCTCCAACATTCTAAAAGAGTTTTCTTTATTCTTTTTATGGTGCAGTTGTGGCATGACGATCTTGTAGGTATGCATCTCTTGAATGAGGGGTGATCAATATCTATGATGTTGGTTCGTTCTAGTGAAAAGAACATTGAAACTTTTGAGGTAGTGAATTCCTTTATTCCCCTATTTATTTATGTGAAATAATAGAGTTATCATGGTTATTCCCTTTATATAGAAATGAAATCAACCTAATAATTATTGAACCCAATTAATAAATAATTGGTTGTAGTGATTTCATGTTTCTACTTTCTACCGTAATAATGTTTTACCTATTTATTTTCTATATAGGGTGTTTTCTAGGTTATTATTTTTATCATTTATTAGGATTCTATATATTAGCACATTTTTCTTGATGGAAAATGGTAGAGACATAAAGTCATAATTAATTGATTAATTTGGATTAAGAATTAAAAAAGAGGCATGTTGTAATGAATCCAATGTTTCTTGTAATTTTATGATAATCAAATTGATGCAATGTGCATCCTTAATTAAATGTTTTCATTAATGTTAATGGAATTGATAAATAATATGAATAATAATAATTCTTATTTAAAATATTTAAATGAAAATTTGTGTTAATGAGAATTGTACTTCTCTAAGTTTGTTGATACTAGTTTTAATACTTAAAGAATGTTTAGCTTCTGATATATTGTTATATCTTGATGCCTTAGGTTTCTCGTAGTTGGAACCTATGAATAGTGAATTAGTTAATTCAATATGGAAAAATAACTAGTTGTTTGATAAAGATAAGGGCATGATTTTCTTGTCTACTTGAGAAGGTCAAGTGCCTTGAGTTTAGATCCGTGAGATATTGTTTATGTGTGAGGATTAGATGCTTTATTTTAGGGACTAGGTTTCCCTATTGGTGATGCTTTTTTGTTTCCTGATGCTTTTGTAATGTTTTCCATATGTGAGATTTACTATGTGATGTGATATGGGGCTGGGAGGCCCCAATGTGAGCTTCGCTAGATTTTCTGCGATGGTTTAGTCTAGGATGGATGATGTGATGTGGGGCGGGGAGGTCCAGATGATATGGTAGTAATTGAATCTTGGTATTGTGAGATGTATTAGGATATGCCTGTGGGTTTCGGGGATGATGGATCAGGTTAAAGTTGGTATTTCTCATTTATGTGATGTAGAGAGCTGTGATGATCGCTTATGAATCTCTTAAATGGTTTCTGGTTGGGTTTCTTGTTTTATTTATATTCATTTCCCCATAGGTCGAGGTAGTTGGATGTGCCCAGTTGTATGTTTTCCTTTAGTGGTATCTTATGATGGCTTTCGTATAGTACATGGTTTATGGGATGATTCTAATAATGAATAAATAATTCTTAACCCATGGGGTTGATTTTTTTGAATGAAAATGATAAAAATGTGTTAATCTTGATAAACCATGGACTCAGTTTAGATTATTCATAGAGGGTATGGACTTTACACTGATGATTAATGTAATGTAATGTGGAATAATATTAATGGTTAATTTAATGGATAATAAATTAATTAATGAAATGAAATGATAAAAAAAAGTAATTAATGTAGCTCTTTTAAATGTTTGTGTGATTATATGATATCTATTCCAAGTAGTGGCATCGAGGATCCTGAGTGAAATTAGCTGCAGTTGAGTCTAAGATGAGGTTATGTCTATAGTGGGCTTTTGTGATATATTATATCATGTATAATATGTGATTTAATAAACTTCCCCACTCATTTAGGTTAGGTAATCTGACACCCAGTGCACTCTAGGAGGGTGTTTTTCTAAACATCCTAGTGGGAGGATGGGTGGATGACTACCCCCTCTATCCCTGCTCACTTATTTTGAGATTTATCAGAACCATAGCTAGCCAGGTCAAGTGAGAAGAGCATTTTGGATATCCTTTTTAGGATGGACATAAAGATGGACCTACTGACATTCACATTCATTCCCTACTGACTGCACTCAAGGAAGTGCCCATGAAGTTGTGTGAGATTTCTCCGACAGAACGCCTCAGTGGCGTCCAGCTACTTGGAGATAAACAAATGCATGTTGCAGATCTTTCACAATTTTCTCTAGTTCTTGTTGTGGTTTGACTAGATGATGGAATATTTTTTATGGTGAAGGTACAAGGAAATGTTTTAGATTTTCTTGTTGTACAACACACCTTCGTTCTTAATAACCACCTCATAGGCAGCTTTGGTGCCATAAACCACCACGGTGGTGATGGTGTTGAGGCGCAGGGGCATGATGGGGTCGTAGTTCCATGTGAGGTTGGCCATGAGCTTGTAGGGCTTGCCACCATAGATCTTAGAGATGTTCCTAGTGATGAGGCAATGAGGGGGGCCAGGTGAGAGGTGTTTTTCTAATCTCTTGAAGGAGGAAGTGAAGGATGGTGAAGAGGAAGGAAAATGTGGGGAATATATTTAGGGGATCCATAGATATTGTGGTGGTAGGAGTGGATGGAAGAAGAGGACCCCACTTGGATGCTTGGTTTTTGGAAGAATATATATAAATATGGGTATATATACATGTATTATGGTAAGAGATGGTAATCAGAATGGGATCTATAGAATTTATTAAGGTCAAGTTTTCTAGTTGTTTTACACATCTCGATCACAAATTCATGTTGAGGATGGGAGTTGAGAATATGGATTCATGGTCATGACCCTTTATTCTCCCAATATTTTAATGTTGTTTGAATAATTAGTATTTATACACTAACCTTTAAAATTAAAAATTCAGTGCTCCATTTTATCAATTAAGAATCCCCCAAACACTGATTCTGGCGATGATGTAGGCGATGAACACTATCCTAAAAATTTCACTAGAAAAATACTTTAACTATGTTAAAAGTGATATTGTCTTAAAATACATTAAATAAAGACCCCTTTATCACCACTAGATCAGTGCTAAAAAAAGTTCTGATAAAGGTGTCCCTTTATCAGTGCTAGTTTAGAGCTCATAAAAGGGCTCCATTTATCAGTACTTTATTTAACACTAATGAAGGACGATGGGAATTGGAGCCCTAGAACTAACTTTTATATGTTTTATGATAACCTATATTCATATTTTTTAATATTAATAAACTCATTATCACATCATGATTTTTCTTCTGTGTAACATAATATGTGATAATGTCCTAAGAGTAGTTATTTCACTAAAAGGTTATAGCAGTTCCCTACTATGATGAGAACCCAAAATTATTATGACACTATTCTTAAATTTATGTTCTATAAATGAATAGTATCAATTGAGGGAAAAAATTATATAGGCTATTAGGGGTGTAGACTCATAGGATTTTCAGTCACATTCTCATGGTGTAGGCCCTTGGTAATATCCAATGTAGGATATTATGAGAACGAGACCTTCTAGTAGAAAATCCACATTTATATGTGTCATTGGATGTTCC
Organism: Viscum album; assembly: GCA_963277665.1. Classification (NCBI taxonomy): domain Eukaryota; kingdom Viridiplantae; phylum Streptophyta; class Magnoliopsida; order Santalales; family Viscaceae; genus Viscum; species Viscum album. The sequence goes on from OY728148.1 coordinate 818,997,659, forward strand.
TATATGAGGAGGTTTGTATTTATCCTTAGACATTAAGATTATTATTTATGATTATTATAAGTTTTGTACTTTGAGGTATTGAAAAAAATCATGACAACATATGTTCGTGGTGAGGTAGGATACGTCGGGTGCTTGATGAGTAATATTTCATTAATGAATAACATAAGAAAGGATTTTTAACTTATTTTATTTAATGGAAGTTGATATCTTAGTCCCTTTGATGGAAATTATATAGCCTAAATAAATCCATGTACATGGTTTTCTATAGGAATGTTTGATTTCTGGGAATCTAAATAAAGAGACATCGAGCACATAGGTTGATGGCACCGATATGCAACCTTCTTGATTAGAGATATTGTGTTAAAGGGATTATATAACATAGTAAGTGTTATAATGAGGTATTGTGTCATTGTGACATTAACTTCTTTCTCTATGGGTTCATTTTCGTATTGTTAGACAATAACCTTTTACTTTAGGCTACTTTTCCTAATGCCACTGAGAAAGAGGCCTACAGGGTCACACACTAAGTGTATCTAGAATCATAGTTAAATAATATATTATTATTTATTATTTAAAAAGTTGAATAAATAATATTCTTGAACATGGTTTAATAGTTATTCATGTATTCTTGATCGCATATATTCCATCACCAGTTATTCGAGAGAACATTATGTAAGTGGAATATTTAATAAATATTTATTTTCTATTTAGTCAATATAATATTTATTTATTTATTGTCGAATAATGTAGTGGTATATATTTACTAAATAAATATTCATTATTCAAGACTCGATAAATATTTTGTAGGAATTGAAGGATTAGTTTTTAGGTATGGTGAGAAATAATATATATTGAATATTATTTGATTAAAAATATTCTATGTAATTCACAACTTAAGCGCATGTTTAAAAAATATTATCATTATTATTATTATTTTCACATGGGGTTCTTCAAGGGATTAAATAAATATCAAAGGGAACTTTTGAAAATATTTATTTCTAAACCCTAGTGTATTTAGACCCAATTATATTATTTTCTTCTAAAGCCTTTTTTTTCACAATGAAAGCCAGAGAGGATCCTCTCAAGCCCTGGAGAACTCCCTCTCCAAGAACACTCCCAATAACATAGAGCGATCTTCCTCCACCATTCACTCTCAAGTAAAGAGATATCAAAAAAGAATACTTTGGAAGTGATTCTTGTGGAAATTAAAGGAAGATGAAATAAGTGATAGGATCTTCCAAGATAACACCTAAAGATTCCTACAGCGACATTCGATGATTTTTGGAACACGTGTCGATCACCTCTAGAGGAATTTTTTTCTTGATTCCTACAATGCAGCGATGAGACAATTTAGATCTGTTATCATATCCATAAATAAAGAAATAATTATCACAAGGTAATTATTTAATTAATTAAATTAATTATAAATAATATGTGATGATCATGTTCTTGGTTAGGTCCTTCTATCCCTTGTCTAGTTTTCTTTGATTCAATTAAATTGATCAAAAAATTTATTAATATGTAAATCTCAGATTGATCATTGATAATGAAAAAAAAAGTCAGGCATGAATGATCGCACACTTCTGTTGTGCCCAGAAACTACAGGTGGTATCAAAGTGGTCACATAATTATTTAACCATCATGTACATTCAAATGGTGAGCCCAATTTAACTAATAAACATGGCTTTTTTGGGTTAGTAGGATAATTGTGTGCATTCTATCCTACCTCGAATTTGATGCCTTTGTTTATCACATTAATAATTTTTTGTTAACACCACCATGCTAAAATGCTACATTTTTTATGGGACACAATTTGTTTATAGTCTTATATTTCCTTGACTTCAACATCATCAATATGTTGTTCATATGGATTGGTAGCATTAGAATGTCCAAAATCTTATTGTACCACTACATTAGGAGCATCATCATGCTGAGAAACATATTGTTCCACAAGATTGGTAGCATTGACATGTACAGAAGTCATTATCCATATAAGTGGTTGAACATTTAATTTATATTGTTTAAATAAAGTAGTGTACAAATAATAATATGAGGTAACACGATGTATATTACAAAAAAATATAACACGATTATTTAACTCTCTATTTTTTTAAGTTTGAAGGTATTTGAACCCTCTATTGAGTATCCAAATCCACTCAATGTGGTCTCCTATGACATACAAGACCCCATCTGCATTGGGACCACTATGAAATGATTGTGACTTCCTAATGAAAGGTTTATCCTTATTTGAATTGACATCAGACACCTTAGTGGTTTCGGTCGATAACAAAACAATTGACCACTTTCGATTTGTAATCTATCGAACATAAAATGCTTGTACTACCTAAGATTCCATTATAAATGGTTCATATTTATACAATTCCTTACTAGAATCAAATTTCAAAAATCCCAATTCATACATTTAAACTGCACTCCTATTATCAACCCACTTTCATTGAAAATAATGACTTTGAATATTGAATAATCCAACTCATATATTTGTTTGTTGATTCCAAATTATAACAAATTCGCATAAATTAGATTTCTATCCTTAGTACCAAATACATGCATCACTTTATCCACAAGTGTAAATCTACTATTTTTCATGATGTCGCATTCATCATGTTCATATGTATAGAACATATAACCATTAATTACAAAACCATTATAAGATAATACATGCACACTTGGTCTTATGGATAGCCATCGAAGTCATTCTAAAATTTAATCTAGATTTTTAGTTGACTCCTTAAAAATAAGGTATTGAAACCATCCTATAAACTATTGATTATGTGTATTTGATATCTATATTTTATCCCTTGATGGATTCAAATTCCTAATAATTACTTTCTGGGTTTTAAAATATGAAACAACCTATAAACTATTATGAAAAATGTAAAGGTGATCCTTCCATCACTCTATAATAATAATTGTAACAATATCTATTCTAGAAATTTGTTCACCCAAATCCGCTTTGTGTGATTATATTTTGGTAGACTAAACCATTCCATGTTGGACTAGTAATCAATACAGAATTTATTGGATTTCTCAACAACATATCGCTCCACAATACAACCTTATGTCAGACTTCAATTTTTTATATGCCCTTTCAAAATATCCATATTTTTTTCAATGGGGTACATCCACCTATAATTAACAAAACCGCATAGTAAAATGTCTCTTACCAAGTGATCCATCAAGTGAACCATCATATAAAATAATTTCAGTGGGAACAACATCTCCAATTCACATGATATGATAACACTTTCCTTTTCCATAGTTGAAAATTTCATCAAGTCTATAACTTTTCTACATATATATTTTAAAAAGAAACATTTCTTGGTTAAATTATAATGGAAATTCTTAGGTAAAATGAAACATAAATTTATAGGCATGAGATCTCGCATCAAAATATGATAGTCATGTCATTTCAGACCCTTTATCTTTAAATTATTCATTGACACGATATTCATAATATTTGATGAATACACCCTTAGAACCTTTATATCATTCAAGAAGTGCAGAACTGATATCTCTCTTGTGTGGAAGGAGTGTAATCAGTTGGAAGAAGAAATGTCCATTTTTCACTTTTTATTGGTGCCAAATCTTCCCATATCCAAAGGTCATTCATGTCTAACCTAGCATTAATTCTATCCTTTGTTTTTTGGGTTCATTTAGTAATGTCCCAATGACACTAACACTATAACACCCTCATATTTTATGGTATGAATAATTTCAATTCATTAGATAACTTATAACGCATACAACATTGAGTCTGTTAAAACAACATGGTTATAGTATATAGTTATAAACTAGCTAGTAAAAATATTTTTTTCCACCTCTGTGTTTTGAATTTTGAAAAACTGATATACACGGTTTCATTCAATAAGATATTTAGAGTATCATAAGGAAAACATAATTTTTGGTGTATAGTAATTTACCCTTATGAATAGTAATTTGAATAGTAATGTACCATTATGAATAGTAACTTGACTCTTATGAATAATAATATACCCTTATGAATAGTATCTTGAATAGTAATGTAACCTTATGAATAGTTATTTGACCCTTATGAATAATAATATACCCTTATGAATAGTACTTGAATGGTTTAGTACCCTTATGAATAGTAATGTACCCTTATGAATGGTAACCTCACCCATATAAATAAATCTATAATTTAGGCAATTATAAATGAGAGTAAATATATTGCAAATTTATAATTAAGTGTTGTCGTTTTTATGAGTAATAAATAATGAATTACAATTTTATAACTAATATATTAACTTAAAATCTAATTCCTTTTCATAAAATGTATTCATGAATCAATATTTTGTTTTCCTATGATTATAAGATAATTTTATGAGACCCTAGTTAATTTTTTGAAGTGACATAAAATCAGTTATAATATTAAAATCAAATTTTTTTGAGTAAATGATGAATTTAATTAAAAATCAAATTTATCTTATTTTTAAAATTATTTTCTTAAAATAGATTTAATTATTGTATTCTACACATTAAAAAATGTTTTGGATGAATTTTTTGGATTTTTCTAAAATACTTGAATTTTTGTGAATAATGAAAAATATAGTTTTTAAGAAAATATAGTGTTTTTTTGTGATAGCGACAAGAAATATTTGTGATGTAAAATTAATTAAACTTATGGAATAAATAAATAATGATTTTATAGGATTAATATTGTACAGAAACCATTCAGAACATGTATACTATAATTTATTTCATGATAGGCATAACAATTATTGTTAATGTCGACGCAGTGCCTAGGCTGCGCTGACAAAGTCAAAATTTGTATCTTATATATAATAATTGAGTGATAAAAATTATTTTTATGAATATTTATTAATTATTATGTATTATTTATTTATTTTATTGTTAATTTATAGTTTTAGTGTTATATAACATGAGCATTATTCAAATGTATGTGCAATGTTTGTAGAGGGAAAGAAAAGACAAAATAACAAATTTAAGAAGATGTCTTATTATGTATAAGAGTGAATATACATGATGTAGAATTTAAAATTTTATTTTGAACATAATTAATTTACTTTTATGATATTAATTTTTTTTAATTTTTATATATAATATAATTAACATTAATGCTTATGAAACATTTATGCAGAGCTTGTGCAAGAATAAGAAAATAAAATAAAATGTTTTTAAATAAAATTATAAGAATAATTAAATGACCCATATTTTTTATATAACTTATTATATAAGTAATTTTTTTCTATTATATATTTTTTATTCTATTTGGGGACACATTGGATATAAGGCCCCGGCCTTAAACCTTACTTAATATTGAATTAAATGAATAATTCACATTGAGGATCTTTTCAGGTTTAGAGTTGTAGAGAATTAGAACATAACTATTACATCTCAAAAGATTACAAAGTAGACACTTCTACTAAGTTTCCATAGAATAAAAAAACTCTTAAAAAGAAACATGTATAGTTCCATGTTTTATATAGCATGACATTCCCTTGATCCCATCCTTGACCCTATTCCACATTAAGTCCTGTCACGAACCAGCCCGGGTCGACCCTGAACCGGTCACCCGAGCCGGTCCGCGGTAAGTCCCGAGGAGTGTTCCCGATCCCCCCGGGATAGCAACAAGTGTCGGGCATTAAAAAAAATTCAATCGTTGGGAATGATTTCAGCCCAAACTAAAAACAGGATCAAAGAACAAATATAAACCAAACAAACAGACGAACACTAAAGACATAAACAAAACTACACCACGACATACCTCCACGTGACCTCGCGGGTCACCACCCAACTAAAACCAACGTCGCTCCCTCACTGAGCGACTCAAGCCAGGAAAACCTGAACACGAGAAACCTGCAACTGAAAAGGTAAAAGATAGGCGTGAGCACAAAAAGTACTCAGTAGGTGAGCCCCACAACAAAACCCAAAACACTGCCAGTAAATAAAGAATCCACATATTCCAGGTTTGAACTACAATGTATAGAAGTAAGCTTTCATAATGCTTTACTTGAAAATCAAACACGAGACATTTGTCTTATTCTTTTTTTAAAAGTTAGTTCTCTTTCATCAGTTTTAAACTCATTCCAAAAAGCAAAGTGTTACATTTTCAAATCTTACCCAAAGAGAATAAAACATTTTCATTTGAAAACCATTTTCCCAAAGTCTAACAGTACGGCTGTGAAGGATGAATGAAAGTAAACACGCAGGGAAAACAAGTGAAAGTAAAGGTAAACAAGCAAGGAAAACCAAGTGCAAGTAAAAATAAACCAGAAGTTATCTGCAATAACCATGGGCGATCCTAAACATCCCTAGAAAACCCCTGGACGTACTCGGGTTCAGACTACCTGCCGGCGTGGTACTCCATAGTCAATAACCAACTGGCCACCCTAATAGCCAACCAGTGGCACATCCCTCCTGGCCTGTCCACAACTCTAGGGGGTACTAACCCATCTAATCAGGGTTAGAAAGCAACCATCACTCGATAATATACAAGATGCCCAGGAACCCATGGTGGTTTTAGTAACACTGTGTAAGTGGGAGACCCTCGCACGCGTGACTCATCTCACCGCACTTGCCAACCCCTTACACGGACATCTCTACACGAAAACCCTCGAAGGGAAGTCCCCCTGTAGAGATGCCCTCACAAGTACGTTTATATATATATATAATCACTTCACGTTTATTAAAGTGCCAACCGGGCCGTCATGTCATTTACATTTTGACCATTTCATATTAAAGCATTTCTAAAGGGATATTACACACGCCATTACATTGAAAACCAAAAACACAGTTAGAACTTTATTTAAGAAACTCAAATCAGCATGTTAAACCTGAAACACACTGGTTTCACAAGTAGAATCATTTTCCAATATCCAAACGCACCCCACTTTTATCAAGAGCCAAACGGGCCTTTAATCACTTTTTGAAGGAACATCATTTCTCAAATGAAAGCCAAACATTTGTTCACGCGACAAAGGAAAACATTTCTCGTCAACCAAGAACCACACACTAGGTTTCCAAAATTAAGTTTAAGGATCATACAACCATTTTCTCTAATCCAGGTTCTAAGAAACACCTTTTCCATTAACAATACATCTACTTAATTTATACACGCCAAAAACATTTCAAAACCCAATTCAACATGTCCTTCATTATTCAGGAAGAACCATCTAGCAACACTACCATGGAAACACACAATTAAATCCAAGAAAACGCTTTCAATGAACCGCTAGAATTAAAACAACTTTAATCATCAGCAGATCACCACACTATAAATAACTAATTAATAATAATTTTAAATTTACTAAAACTTAATAAAAAGTCAAGGAATAAATAAATTCTAAATTTAAAGGCGAGTGAAAAGGGAGACCTACCTCAAGACGCAGCTTGGAACGAAAAATGACATGGTGCAAAACTCTCGTTGCGTAATGGTCGCACCGTATTGCGCCGTCAAACCGATCCTAAAACAAAAGACCGTTAAACGGGTCCAGCGATAATAATAACATAATAGTAATAACAATCATAATAATAATAATGTGAAAATAATAATGGTGATAACAATAACATCATAATAATAATAACACAATATAATAATAAAAATAATGATATAATAATAATGACAATCATAATATGGCATGATTATAATATAATAATAAAATAATAATAACAATAATAATACAATAATAATAATAATAGCATAATTATAATAATGACCATAACATAACAAAATAATAACTTAATAATAATAATAATAATAATAATAATCTTAATAATATATTAATAATACTAATATAATAATAATAATAATAACATACTTTAATAACAAGAATAACATAACAATAACAATTTAATAAGTATAATCATAATATAACAATAATATAATCAGAATAATAATAATATAATGATAATAATAATAACTTAGCATAATTATAATATTATAATATTATAATAATAAAAATGATAAGATAATAGTAATAATAATAATAATAATAATAATAAAATAATCATAATAATAATATAGCAATAATAATAAAAATAATAACTTAATAACATGATAATAATAATAATAATAATAATAATAATAAAAATATAATAATAATAGTAACATAATAATAATAAAATAATTATAATATTATTAATATGATAAAAATAATAAACGTTATATAAGATTAACTTAAAAATAAAAATAAAAATAAAAATAAAACAAACTTACAGCGGAGGGGGGGGGGGGGGGGGTTGCGGAGCAGCGGGGTGAGGGAGGAGGCGGCAGGCGGGGTCGCCGGACGGCGATGGCTGGAGGCGGGCGCGGTGACGGGCAGGGGTCGGGACGCCGGAAGGGGGGTTGCGCAGGGAAGCCGGGACGGGGCTGGCGTGAGGCCGGGGCGCCGGCGGGTGCGGCGACGAAGTGGAAGGGGTCGGCGGTGGGGCGAAGGGAAACAGGGCGGCGGCAGGGTGCGGGGCGTGGTGGCTTGCTGGCCGGAAAGAGACCGGCGGGGCAGCCGAGAGCAGTAGAGGGGTGCACTGGAGGTCGGGCGTGCAGAGGAGGTCGGGACACCGGCGAGGCGGCAGGTCAGGAGGCCGGGTGCAAGACCGCCGGACAAGTCGCCGGAGGGAGGGGAGGTCCGCCGGACGGGAGGGGAGGCCGTCGGCTGGGCGTGGCGACGGAGCAGGAGCCGGACGCCATGGGGGAAGCAGGGTCTGGGCTGAGCGGGGTGGAGACGGGGAGCTGGTGCGGCGGACGGTGCACCGGAGCGGAAGGGGAGGTGTTGCGCGAGGGAGAAGAAAGAAAGGGGAGAGAGGAGAGAGAGGGAGCGCTGCCAGGGGGAAAACCGGATTAGGGTTAGTTTTAGGTTTATCATATATATATATATATATATTAATAATAATAATAATAAAAACAATAATGAAAATGAAAATAATAATAATAATATGATAAATTAATTAAATAAATCAAATCAAATCTTAATAGTAATAATAAAACTTTATAAACGTAATAATAATAAAACATTATAATAATAACAGTAATAAAATATAATAATAAGTAAAAATTAGTTAATTATAATAATAATTATTCTGATCAAATATTTAAAATAGTAAAATCATTTAAAAATAACACACACATATATATTTATACATATATGGAGATATATATATATATAAACATAAATACAATAAACATTTATATATAAACATATATAGACATAAACTTATATAAGCATATATATATATATATACATATATAGACATATATATATATATACATTACTACACACATATATAAACATATATAAGAACACCACAATAATTATAACACAATTCAAATAGTGAGAGTAGTAAAATGTCAACGCAAAGACTTTAGTATTTAAAACGCCGGGTGAGCACATAGTCACCCGGGCCAAATGCACGGTAACTGCTAGTGATGTGGTGACCGCGCACCGGCGCGAAACCACCAATCACAATTAATCTTTGAAAAATTTAAACCGGGACCAAGAAAGGAGAAAAATTACGGGCGTCCGCGGTCGGGGTGTGACAATTCTACCCACCACAGACACTTTCTGCCCCCAGAAAGTCACCAGGCCACAAGTCAGCCAAAATCCAAGTCTATTCCCAAACAGAACTAAAGGAAATGAAGAAAACTGAGATTCTCGGGGATGACCTTACTCTACACAGGTCACACCCGACCGATTCAAGAGAAAACTGAGGTCCGAGGTTGAGGGGAGAACACGAAGGGGTTCTCCCCACCACAAGAATTTAACTGGTTCGAAAATTTAACGCCCAAAATATACTACCACAAGGAGGCGGGTCCATGGCGGGAACTCATAACCAATCCAAACCGACTCCTATAGCACGATCAAAACAACACCTCCGTCGAACGTTGCACCCTCGACCAGAGTCAACAACTTCAACACCAGGGAGAACCCACAGAAGAATATTTAACCAAACATCAAATTGGAGACATGACCCATTGAAATCCACGAAACATGTCCACATCCGACAACAAAACTACAACGAGGTCAACCCACACAAGGGTCAAACACACTTTTAAGAAGGACACACAATTCAGAATATCACCTCCACATGACAAGTCTTCTTAGATTATCATAGAACAAGTCCATCATAACTTTATGGAAAAACCACGAATTTACAACGCTGTTGAAACTTCAATAGCAGGGAAACAAAAATAAAAAGGGTTTTTAGTTATCCCATCATCAATACGGAAAACAGAACCTGGACCAAGGCTTCACAACCCTGGGAACTCCTGACTGTGCGCGAGCTTCACCCTGAGACCTGAGGCTGGGGCTCTGATGGGTGAAGCATCTCCTGCCTCACAGTCAGGTACTGACACTCTCCAATCACAGCGTCCTCTTCAAGAGACGCTTCCTGAAAAACTTCTCCAGATGACCCAGACAACCGCAGCAATGACACGTCTTTAGAGGGTTGCGACAAGACGGCTTTGAATTCCCAAAACTACCACACTGATAGAATACCATCGAACGATCTGATGAACTGGAAGTTGGGACCAAAGGGAATAACTCCTTAGGAACAGGTATCTCTGGCGCCTTTTCCTCACCAGAGGGGGAACTCTTACGAACAACAACAGGGGACGCTGAAGTATTAACCACCCGCACACCGGAAAATAACTCATCCAAGAAATCTTCCTCCACTCGCTTCTCGAAACAAAGGTCTTTAGAAGGGAGGACTCGCTCCTTGATCTCTGGACGAAGACCCCCAGTGAAAAGAGAGACCTTCATGAGCTCATGTGGTGCTACTTCTAGAGAAAAGGAAATCAGTTCCTTGAAATGGTCAACATATGCCTTCACCGTCTGTTGGCCTTGTTGAATATGCACAAGCTCTCTCTTTTTCTCCAACTTCACTTCCTCAGGTACAAACCATTGGATGAAAACTGTTTTAAATACATCCCACGTCATTTCACATTGATTTGATGATGGGGTAACCATCCTCCACTGGTTCAGAGCTGGACCCTCGAACAACTTCATAATTTCTCGAACCTTAATATTATCGGGAGTTCCCAACATTATAAAGACACGCTCCACTTCCTCGAGCCATTCTACTGCCTCTAACGGACCTTGATCACCATGGAGAATACGCAAAGTCTGAGAAGGATCAAAAACTTGGCATGACTTATCTGAATCCTTAGAGACCTTTCTGGGTGGCATTTTCTGAGCGACATATAAAACACAAGGCCAAAACCAACATCAAACCGAAGCAACATCAATAAAAGAGCCTTCATCAAAAACAGTCAGCACAAGGACCAAACAAATACAAACACAACCCAAAACAAAATCCCCCTTTTTATTTTAGACTTTAAAACCACCCTCTTTCAAGACTGATTTCCAAAAACAATCCATTTTCAAACCAAAAACTTTCCAAAACTGTTTCCCCTTTAAAACCAATTTAGAAAACAAGGTCAGGTATTTAATTTCAAATACACACCCAGGTAATCTCATGAACCATTGCATATGTCTTCATCCACTTTCCATTCATACTCGCACCAACATGCACTTTCCATGCATTCTCACACCTGTGCAAACGTTCGTAAAGAGGACCTGGGGTTTCATCCCGAACCATTCTTAACCAATTCCAAGCAAACAATAGATTTCCAAATCAAGAGATTTCAGTTTTAAAACCCATTTCATACATTCAAAGTCTTTTAAAAGAAACCAGTCCAATTTTTTTCAAAAACCTTTTTCATTTCCAGCAACGCACTCACACAAACCAAAACAAAAGCAACATCCAAATTTGCATCAATCACTGAAATGAGGGACTATTAGTCACGCTCAACCTGGCGACATGGTAGTGGGCCATTTCCCAAGTCAGCGTCGACCACTAGGAGGAATTCAAACCATGTACTCGGACTCCACATGGGTCACTACTCCATGTGAAATCACGACGTAACGTCGGCTTGACTCTATTATCATCTCTCAATCCAAGACAACCCAGAAAAGACAAGGACACAATTCCTGAACTACCCCTGGTAACTCGAAGATCAGTGCGAGCAAGAGTTCGCGACGCTCTTCCCGTACCTACCCCTCGAGTTCCGACAGTCCTAATCTCCTTCTACCGGACAACCCAAATAACAAGAACCTCCCTCTGATACCATTTTGTCACGAACCATCCCGGGTAGACCCTGAACCGGTCACCCGATCCGGTCCACGGCAAGTCCCGAGGATCGTTCCCGATCCCCCCGGGATGGCAACAAGTGCCGGGCATTAAAAAAAATTCAATCATTGGGAACGATTTCAGCCCAAACTAAAAACAGGATCAAAGAAAAAATATAAACCAAACAAACAGACGAACACTAAAGACATAAACAAAACTACACCACAACATACCTCCACGTGACCTCGCGGGTCACCACCCAACTACAACCAACGTCGCTCCCTCACTGAGCGACTCAATCCAGGAAAACCTGAACACGAGAAACCTACAACTGAAAAGGTAAAAGATAGGCGTGAGTACAAAAAGTCCTCAGTAGGTGAGCCCCACAAAAAAACCCAAAACACTGCCAGTAAATAAAGAATCCACATATTCCAGGTTTGAACTACAATGTATAGAAGTAAGATTTCATAATTCTTTACTTGAAAATCAAACACGAGACATTTTTCTTATTCTTTTTTTTAAAGTTATTTCTCTTTCATCAGTTTTAAACTCATTCCAAAAAGAAAAGTGTTACATTTTCAAATCTTACCCAAAGAGAATAAAGCATTTTCATTTGAAAACCATTTTCGCAAAGTCTAACAGTACGACTGTGAAGGATGAATGAAAGTAAACACGCAGGGAAAACAAGTGAAAGTAAAGGTAAACAAGAAAGGAAAACAAAGTGCAAGTAAAAATAAACCAGAAGTTATCAGCAATAACCATGGGTGATCCTAAACATCCCTAGAAAACCCCTGGACGTACTCAGGTTCAGACTACCTGCCGGCGTGGTACTCCATAGTCAATAACCAACTGGCCGCCCTAATAGCCAACCAGTGGCACATCCCTCCTGGCCTGTCCACAACTCCAGGGGGTACTAACCCATCTAATCAGGGTTAGCAAGCAACCGTCACTCGATAATCTACAAGACGCCCAGGAACCCATGGTGGTTTTAGTAACACTGTGTAAGTGGGAGACCCTCGCACGCGTGACTCTTCTCACTACACTTGCCAACCCCTTACACGGATATCGCTACAGAACAACCCTCGAAGGGAAGTCCCCCTGTAGAGATGCCCTCAAAAGTACATTTATATATATATATAATCACTTCACCTTTATTAAAGTGCCAACCGGGCCGTCATGTCATTTACATTTTGACCATTTCATATTAAAGCATTTCTAAAGGGATATTACACACGCCATTACATTGAAAACCAAAAACACAGTTAGAACTTTATTTAAGAAACTGAAATCAGCATGTTAAACCTGAAACACACTGGTTTCACAAGTAGAATCATTTTCCAATATCCAAACGCACCCCACTTTTATCAAGAGCCAAACGGGCCTTTAATCACTTTATGAAGGAACACCATTTCTCAAATGAAAGCCAAACTTTTGTTCACGCGACAAAGGAAAACATTTCTCGTCAACCAAGAACCACACACTAGGTTTCCAAAATCAAGTTTAAGGATCATACAGCCATTTTCTCTAATCCAGGTTCTAAGAAACACCTTTTCCATTAACAATACATCTACTTAATTTATACACGCCAAAAACATTTCAAAACCCAATTCAACATGTCCTTCATTATTCAGTAAGAACCATCTAGCAACACTACCATGGAAACACACAATTAAATCCAAGAAAACGCTTTCAATGAACCGCTAGAATTAAAACATCTTTAATCATCAGTAGATCACCACACTATAAATAACTACTTAATAATACTTTTAAATTTACTGAAACTTAATAAAAAGTCAAGGAATAAATAAATTCTAAATTTAAAGGCGAGTGAAAAGGGAGACCTACCTCAAGACGCAGCTCAGAACAAAAAACGACAGGGTGCAAAACTCCCGTTGCGTAATGGTCGCACCGTATTGCGCCGTCAAACCGGTCCTAAAACAAAAGACCGTTAAACGGGTCCAGTGATAATAATAACATAATAGTAATAACAATCATCATAATAATAATGTGAAAATAATAATGGTGATAACAATAACATCATAATAATAATAACACAGTATAATAATAATAATAATGATATAATAATAATGACAATCATAATATGGAATGATTATAATATAATAATACAATAATAATAACAATAATAATAATAATATAATAATAATAGAATAATCATAATAATGACCATAACATAACAAAATAATAACTTAATAATAATAATAATAAAAATAATAATCTTAATAATATATTAATAATACTAATATAATAATAATAATAACATACTTTAATAACAAGAATAACATAACAATAACAATTTAATAATTATAATCATAATATAACAATAATATAATCAGAATAATAATAATATAATGATAATAATAATAACTTAGCAAAATTATAATATTATAATAAAATAATAATAAAAATGATAAGATAATAGTAATAATAATAATAATAATAATAAAATAATCATAATAATAATATAGCAATAATAATAAAAATAATAACTTAATAACATGATAATAATAATAATAATAATAATAATAATATAATAATAATAGTAACATAATAATAATAAAATAATAATATTATTAATATGATAAAAATAATAAACGTTATATAATATTAACTTAAAAATAAAAATAAAAATAAAAATAAAACAAACTTACAGCGGAGGGGGGGGTTGCGGAGCAGCGGGGTGAGGGAGGAGAGCGCAGGTGGGGTCGCCGGACGGCGACAGCTGGAGGTGAGCGTGGTGACGGGCAGGGGTCGGGACGCCAGAAGGGGGGTTGCGCGGGGAAGCCGGGACGGGGCCGGCGTGAGGCTGGGGTGTCGGCGGGTGCGACGACGAAGGGGAAGGGGTCGGCGGTGGGGCGAAGGGAAACAGGGCGGCGGTAGGTTGCGGGGCGTGGTGGCTTGCTGGCCGGAAAGAGACCGGCGGGGTGGCCGGGAGCAGCAGAGGGGTGCACCGGAGGTCGGGCGCACAGAGGAGGCTGGGACACCGGCGAGGCGGCAAGTCGGGAGGCCGGGTGCAAGACCGCCGGACAAGTCGCCGGAGGGAGGGGAGGCCGGCGGCTAGGCGTGGCGGCGGAGCAGAAGCCGGACGCCGTGGGGGAAGCGAGGTCTGGGCTGAGCGGGGCGGAGACGGGGAGCTGGTGCGGCGGACGGCGCACCAGAGCGGAAGGGGAGGTGTTGCGCGAGGGAGAAGAAAGAAAGGGGGGAGAGGAGAGAGAGGGAGCGCCGCGAGGGGGGAAAACCGGATTAGGGTTAGTTTTAGGTTTATCATATATATATATATATATATATTAATAATAATAAAAATAAAAATAATAATGAAAATGAAAATAATAATAATAATATGATAAATTAATTAAATAAATCAAATCAAATCTTAATTGTAATAATAAAACTTTATAAACGTAATAATAATAAAACTTTATAATAATAATAGTAATAAAATATAATAATAAGTAAAAATTAGTTAATTATAATAATAATTATTCTGATCAAATATTTAAAATAATAAAATCATTTAAAAATAACACACATATATATATTTATACATATATAGATATATATATATATATATATAAACATAAATACAATAAACATTTATATATAAACATATATAGACATAAAATTATATAAGCATATATATATATATATACATATATAGACATATATATATATATATATATATATATATATACATTACTACACACATATATAAACATATATAAGAACACCACAATAATGATAACACAATTCAAATAGTGAGAGTAGTAAAATGTCAACGCAAAGGCTTTAGTATTTAAAACGCCGGGTGAGCACATAGTCACCCGGGCCAAATGCACGGTAACTGCTAGCGATGTGGTGACCACACACCGGCGTGAAACCACCAATCGCAATTAATCTTCGAAAAATTTAAACCGGGACCAAGAAATGGGAAACATTACAGACGTCTGCGGTCGGGGTGTGACAATTCTCCCCACCACAGACACTTTCTGCCCCCAGAAAGTCACCAGGCCACAGGTCAGCCAAAATCCAAGTCTATGCCCAAAAAGAACTAAAGGAACTGAAGAAAACTGAGATTCTCAGGGATGACCTTACTCTACACAGGTCACACCTGACCGATTCAAGAGAAAACTGAGGTCCGAGGTTGAGGGGAGAACACGAAGGGGTTCTCCCCACCACAAGAATTTAACTGGTTCGAAAATTTAATGACCAAAATATACTACCACAAGGAGGCGGGTCCAAGGCGGGAACTCATAACCGATCCAAACCGACTCCTATAGCACGATCAAAACAACACCTCCGTCGAACGTTGAACCCTCGACCAGAGTCAACAACTTCAACACCAGGGAGAACCCACAGAAGAATATTTAACCAAACATCAAATTGGAGACATGACCCATTGAAATCCACGAAACATGTCCACATCCGAAAACAAAACTACAATGAGGTCAACCCACACAAGGGTCAAACACACTTTTAAGAAGAACACACAATTCAGAATATCACCTCCACACGACAAGTCTGCTTAGATTATCATAGAACAAGTCCATCATAACTTTATGGAAAAACCACGCATTTACAACGCTGTTGAAACTTCAATAGCAGGGAAACAAAAATAAAAAGGGTTTTTAGTTATCCCATCATCAATACGGAAAACAGAACCTGGTCTAAGGCTTCACAACCCTGGGAACTCCTGACTGTGCGCGAGCTTCACCCCGAGACCTGAGGCTGGGGCTCTGATGGATGAAACATCTCATGCCTCACAGTCAGGTACTGAAACTCTCCAATCACAGCGTCCTCTTCAAGCGAAGCTTCCTACAAAACTTCTCCAGATGACCCAGACAACCGCAGTGATGACACGTCTTCGGAGGGTTGCGACAAGACGGCTTTGAATGCCCAAAACTACCACACTGATAGCATACCATCGAACGATCTGATGAACTGGAAGTTGGGACCAAAGGGAATAACTCCTTAGGAACAGGTATCTCTGGCGCCTTTTCCTCACCAGAGGGGGAACTCTTACGAACAAAAACAGGGGACGCTGAAGTATTAACCACCCGCACACCGGAAACTAACTCAGCTAAGAAATCTTCCTCCACCAGCTTCTCGAAACAAAGGTCTTTAGAAGGGATGACTCGCTCCTTGATCTCTAGAAGAAGACCCCCAGTGAAAAGAGAGACCTTCATGAGCTCATGCGACACTACTTCTGGAGAAAAGGAAATCAGTTCCTTAAAATGGTCAACATATGCCTTCACCGTCCGTTGGCCTTGTTGAATATGCACAAGCTCTCTCTTTTTCTCCAAACACTTCCTCAGGTACAAACCATTGGATGAAAACTGTTTTAAATACATCCCACGTCATTTCACATTGAGTTGATGATGGGGTAACCATCCTCCACTGGTTCAGAGCTGGACCCTCGAACAATTTCATAATTGCTCGAACCTTAACATTATCTTGAGTTCCCAACGTTCTAAAGACACGCTCCACTTCCTCGATCCATTCTACTGCCTCTAACGGACCTTGATCACCATGGAGAACAGGCAAAGTCTAAGAAGGACCAAAAATTGGGCATGAATTATCTGAATCCTTAGAGACCTTTCTGGGCGGCATTTTCTGAGCGACATATACAACACAAGGCCAAAACCAACATCAATCTGAAGCAACATCAATAAAATCACCTTCATCAAAAACAGTCAGCACAAGGACCAAACAAATACAAACACAACCCAAAACAAAATCCCCCTTTTTATTTTAGACTTTAAAACCACCCTTTTTCAAGACTGCTTTCCAAAACCAATCCATTTTCAAACCAAAAACTTTCCAAAACCGTTTCCCCTTTAAAACCAGTTTAGAAAACAAGGTCAAGCCTTTAATTTCAAATACACACCCAGGTAATCTCATGAACCGTTGCACATGTCTTCATCCACTTTCCATTCATACTCGCACCAATATGCACTTTCCATGCATTCTCACACCTGTGCAAACGTTCATAAAGAGGACCTGGGGTTTCATCCCGAACCATTCTTAACCAATTCCAAGCAAACAACAGATTTCCAAATCAAGAGATTTCAGTTTTAAAACCCATTTCATACATTCAAAGTCTTTTAAAAGAAACCAGTCCAATTTTTTTCAAAAACCTTTTTCATTTCCAACAAAGCACTCACACAAACCAAAACAAAAGCAGCATCCAAATTTGCATCAATAACTGAAATGAGGGACTAGTAGTCACGCTCAACCCGACGACATGGTAGTGGGCCATGTCCCAAGTCAGCGTCGACCACTAGGAGGAATTTAAACCATGTACTCGGACTCCACATGGGTCACTACTCCATGCGAAATCACGACGTAACGTCGGCTTGCCTCTATTATCATCTCTCAATCCAAGACAAACCAGAAAAGACAAGGACACAATTCCCAAACTACCCCTGGTAACTCAAAGATCAGTGCGAGCAAGAGTTCGCGACGCTCTTCCCGTACCTACCCCTCGAGTTTCGACAGTCCTAATCTCCTTCTACCGGACAGCCCAAATAACAAGAACCTCCCTCTGATACCATTTTGTCACAAACCAGCCTGGGTTGACTCTGAACCGGTCACCCGAGCCGGTCCGCGACAAGTCCCGAGGAGCATTCCCGATCCCCCCGGGATGGCAACAAGTGTCGGGCATTAAAAAAAATTCAATCGTTGGGAACGATTTCAGCCCAAACTAAACAAATATAAACCAAACAAACAGACGAACACTAAAGACATAAACAAAACTACACCACGACATAACTCCACGTGACCTCACGGGTCACCACCCAACTACAACCAACGTCGCTCCCTCACTGAGTGACTCAAGCCAGGAAAACCTGAACACGAGAAACCTGCAACTGAAAAGGTAAAAGATAGGCGTGAGCACAAAAAGTACTTAGTAGGTGAGCCCCACAACAAAACCCAAAACACTTCCAGTAAATAAAGAATCCACATATTCCAGGTTTGAACTACAATGTATAGAAGTAAGCTTTCATAATGCTTTACTTGAAAATCAAACACGAGACATTTGTCTTATTCTTTTTTTTAATGTTAGTTCTCCTTCATCAGTTTTAAACTCATTACAAAAAGAAAAGTGTTACATTTTAAAATCTTACCCAAAGAGAATAAAGCATTTTCATTTGAAAACCATTTTCCCAAATTCTAACAGTACGGCTGTGAAGGATGACTGAAAGTAAACACGTAGGGAAAACAAGTGAAAGTAAAGGTAAACAAGCAAGGAAAACCAAGTGCAAGTAAAAATAAACCAGAAGTTATCAGCAATAACCATGGGAGATCCTAAACATCCCTAGAAAACCCCTGGACGTACTCAGGTTCAGACTACCTGCCGGCGTGGTACTCCATAGTCAATTACCAACTGGCCGCCCTAATAGCCAACCAGTGGCACATCCCTCCTGGCCTGTCCACAACTCCAGGGGGTACTAACCCATCTAATCAGGGTTAGCAAGCAACCGTCACTCGATAATCTACAAGACGCCCAGGAACCCATGGTGGTTTTAGTAACACTGTGTAAGTGGGAGACCCTCGCACGCGTGACTCATCTCACCGCACTTGCCAACCCCTTACACGGACATCGCTACACAACAACCCTCGAAGGGAAGTCCCCCTGTAGAGATTCCCTCACAAGTACGTTTATATATATATATAATCACTTCACATTTATTAAAGTGCCAACCGGGTCGTCATGTCATTTACATTTTGACCATTTCATATTAAAGCATTTCTAAAGGGATATTACACACGCCATTACATTGAAAACCAAAAACACAGTTAGAACTTTATTTAAGAAACTGAAATCAGCATGTTAAATCTGAAACACACTGGTTTCACAAGTAGAATCATTTTCCAATATCCAAACGCACCCCACTTTTATCAAGAGGCAAACGGGCCTTTAATCACTTTTTGAAGGAACACCATTTCTCAAATGAAAGCCAAACTTTTGTTCATGCGACAAAGGAAAACATTTCTCGTCAACCAAGAACCACACACTAGGTTTCCAAAATCAAGTTTAAGGATCATACGACCATTTTCTCTAATCCAGGTTCTAAGAAACACCTTTTCCATTAACAATACATCTACTTAATTTATACACGCCAAAAACATTTCAAAACCCAATTCAACATGTCCTTCATTATTCAGGAAGAACCATCTAGCAACACTACCATGGATTCACACAATTAAATCCAAGAAAACGCTTTCAATGAACTGCTAGAATTAAAACAGCTTTAATCATCAGCAGATCACCACACTATAAATAACTACTTAATAATAATTTTAAATTTAATGAAACTTAATAAAAAGTCAAGGAATAAATAAATTCTAAATTTAAAGGCGAGTGAAAAGGGAGACCTACCTCAAGACGTAGCTCGGAACGAAAAACGACACGGTGCAAAACTCCCGTTGCGTAATGGTCGCACCGTATTGCGCCGTCAAACCGGTCCTAAAACAAAAGACCATTAAATGGGTCCAGTGATAATAATAACATAATAGTAATAACAATCATAATAATAATAATGTGAAAATAATAATGGTGATAACAATAACATCATAATAATAATAACACAATATAATAATAATAATAATGATATAATAATAATGACAATCATAATATGGCATGATTATAATATAATAATACAATAATAATAACAATAATAATATAATAATAATAATAATAGCAAAATCATAATAATGACCATAACATAACAAAATAATAACTTAATAATAATAATAATAATAATAATCTTAATAATATATTAATAATACTAATATAATAATAATAATAACATACTTTAATAACACGAATAACATAACAATAACAATTTAATAAGTATAATCATAATATAACAATAATATAATCACAATAATAATAATATAATGATAATAATAATAACTTAGCATAATTATAATATTATAATATAATAATAATAAAAATGATAAGATAATAGTAATAATAATAATAATAATAATAAAATAATCATAATAATAATATAGCAATAATAATAAAAATAATAACTTAATAACATGATAATAATAATAATAATAATAATAATATAATAATAATATAATAATAATAGTAACATAATAATAATAAAATAATTATAACATTATTAATATGATAAAAATAATAAACGTTATATAAGATTAACTTTAAAAAAAAAACAAACTTACAGCGGAGGGGGGGTTGCGGAGCAGCGGGGTGAGGGAGGAGGCGGCAGGCGGGGTAGCCGGACGGCGACGGCTGGTGGCGGGCGCGGTGATGGGCAGGGGTCGGGACGCCGGAAGGGGGGTTGTGTGGGGAAGCCGGGACGGGGCCGGCGTGAGGCTGGGGCACCGGCGGGTGCGGCGACGAAGGGGAAGGGGTCGGCGGTGGGGCGAAGGGAAACAGGGCGGTGGCAGGGTGCGGGGCGTGGTGGCTTACTGGCCGGAAAGAGACCGGTGGGGCGGCCGGGAGCAGTAGAGGGGTGCACCGGAGGTCGGGCGTGCAGAGGAGGCTGGGACACCGGCGAGGCGGCAGGTCGGGAGGTGCAAGACCGCCGGAAAAGTCTCCGGAGGGAGGGGAGGTCCGTCGGACGGGAGGGGAGGCCGGCGGCTGGGCGTGGCGATGGAGCAGGAGCCGGACGCCGTGGGGGAAGCGGGGTCTGGGCTGAGCGGGGTGGAGACGGGGAGCTGGTGCGGCGGACGGTGCACCGAAGCGGAAGGGGAGGTGTTGCGCGAGGGAGAAGAAAGAAAGGGGAGAGAGGAGAGAGAGGGAGCGCCGTCAGGGGGGGAAAACCGGATTAGGGTTAGTTTTAGGTTTATCATATATATATATATATATATTAATAATAATAATAAAGACAATAATGAAAATGAAAATAATAATAATAATATGATAAATTAATTAAATAAATCAAATCAAATCTTAATAGTAATAATAAAACTTTATAAACGTAATAATAATAAAACTTTATAATAATAATAGTAATAAAATATAATAATAAGTAAAAATTAGTTAATTATAATAATAATTATTCTGATCAAATATTTAAAATAATAAAATCATTTAAAAATAACACACATATATATATTTATACATATATAGATATATATATATATAAACATAAATACAATAAACATTTATATATAAACATATATAGACATAAACTTATATAAGCATATATATATATATACATATATAGACATATATATATATATAAATTACTACACACATATATAAACATATATAAGAACACCACAATAATGATAACACAATTCAAATAGTGAGAGTAGTAAAATGTCAACGCAAAGACTTTAGTATTTAAAACGCCGGGTGAGCACATAGTCACCCAGGCCAAATGCACGGTAACTGCAAGCGATGTGGTGACCGCGCACCAGCGCGAAACCACCAATCGCAATTAATCTTCGAAAAATTTAAACCAGGACCAAGAAATGAGAAAAATTACGGACGTCCGCGGTCGGGGTGTGACAAGTCCTATGAAAAACATTTCAAAGAAGTTTGGGGTGAGCATAAAAAGCCCAGTAAGGGATACACAAAGAATAAAAACTGTTAGTTTATCAAAACAAAAATTAAACCATGTATACTTTATCAAAGTAATACTTTTCACCTTTATGAAGTAGTAAAAACTCTTCACTGAATAAAAGATCATTACTTACCCTTTTGTAACCAAAATATTACCATAAAACCCATATAAAGAACACATAACATATAAAGGTAACTTGGGACATAAACATACTTAAGTGGAATAACCATACGGTCAACTTCCACACATATCTCTTAATAGAATAGCCATACGGCCAACTTCCATACATACTTAATGGAATATCCATACGGATGACTTCCATACCCAATGCATTGGAGGTTATAACGTAACCACCCATCCTGGTATTCATGGCACCACCCGTCATATGGTTTATCACGTAACCACCCGTTAAATGTCCAAGTACCATAATAAAATCATAAGACATAAAACAAATATAATGGAAAGAAAACATTTCCACACTTTGATCACAATATATCACTCAAATATATTGACATAACAAATCCATTATAAAAACCATTTTCAATAACAAAATACATAAAAGATTATATGGTATTTATTTCATTTAAAAAACATCACGGCTTGTTGAGGAATCCAAAGACCAAATAATACTCGCGGCGGCGGAAAAGGTCATTGTCACCGCATACGTTAAAAGAAACATTCCTTTTTTTCGTTTAGTAAAACGCTTCGTATAAAAATATTCCTTTTGTATAAAAGTAAAATTCAAAGGGTTTTATACACCGTATAAAAGAAAGTTGTGTATAAAACGAAATATGCCTCAATGAAAGGATATTGAGACGAAGTCCCTTACCTCGAGCCCGACTTGGCTCGATCGTTCTTTAACGTCCTGAATAACAAACTTGAGTTAATTTCTATTTGCTTAAGAACCTTTTTTAAGTTCATTATTCCTTTTATACCACTTATTTCCATGTTATAAACATTATGTAACCATTTAAGTTAATAATGTTTGTTTTGTCGATATTTGGTTCTTAAGTCGAAAGTGGACTTCTTACAATTACATGTTGTTCGTGTGGTCAAAGGTTCTTTATATCCAGAATGACATTCCTGATTTGGATATCATATATATCATATATATCCATCATATACATGTATTTATAATATTACATAATCTTTTAGAGGTAAGAAATGAAATGCACCGTTCATGGAGACGGTAAGCCGTACGTACGCATGAACGCAACTTTCATTTCTATGTCATATTAGTGGAATTAAAACTAAATGAGAGGTATGTATATTTTAATTACAGAATTATATTCACCATTTAGATGTATCATACATCATATATATCCATTATATATATGTACTTATAATAGTACATTACATTTGGGGATAAGAAATGAAATGCACCGTTCATGGAGACGGTAAGCCGTACGTACGCATGAACGCTACTTTCATTTCTTTGTCATACTTTAATGGAAAGAAATAATAATGATATAGAGGTATATTATAATTCCAGTATAAAATAATATATAATAAATTTAAATACATCCTTTATACATCGCACATATGGAATTAACGAATCAAATCACTTTGAGGGGGCGGTAGTCGGCACTTCCTTAAATAAAGATATCGCATTTACCCATAATGGAAACCATAAAGGTATGCCAAAAATAAAAAATAAAGAAGCTTAAGGAAAAAATAAACATATTATATATCATATATAAATATAGTGACATCTTAATGGCCACCTTTTAAGGTGTTAGAAGAATATCAAACAATCATCGTTTCGTGAGGCAGAAATTCGCCATCCACGGAAACAGTATGTTCTTTAACCATTAGACGTAGGTGTGTGTAAGTGTAGATAGAATACTTATTATAACAACATCCTAGTATATGTAAGATACTGTAGTTGTTACAAAAGAAAAGAATAAAAAGAGTTTAGGGGGTTGGAGAAGCAAAATAAAACAAAAGGACTCAAGTGAAAACATTACCTTATAATCGGGTAACTCCCTTTGGTTTGAGATCAAAGGCTTCCTTGGGAAGACTTCTGCCCAAAGTGAGGCTTCAAGGAGTAATAGAGGGATGTGGAGAGACAAAATGATCAGGGTTTGGTCGATCCAATGGCTTTGTAAGTGTGGGTAATGAGGTAGTGGTGGGGGCCTTTTATAAGAGGAGAGGAGGGGCACTCTTGGAAAGTAAGGAAATGTTATTTTATTTTAGAATGATTTTCGGTTATTAATGGTCCCAAATTGATGTGTTTCAAGGATACGGTGATAAGGGTTTGAAATCTACACATCCAATAGGTTTTGGACATGTGTAGGTCTTATATTGTACATTATCTTTCCATTTTATTTAAATCGTTAAATAATGAGGTAATCGATGCATCATCATGGTGTAATAAATAATTTAATTTATTTAATGTCTAAAAATTATAAAAAAAAATATCATGATGTAGGAAATATTTTTAGATTTCTAATGAATATTTATAGTGAGAAATATGACTTTTATAACCCCATGTAAAAATTGGTTTAGTAAAACATCTCATGTTTGTGTCATTTTTACTTTAACTTTAAATAAAAGGCATAAATGTCATTATCATACCCAAGTGGCTCCATGGGGTACCAAAAATCGACCCATGGGTTGTATTGGTCGGCCATAACTCAACCAATAGGGTTAGGACAAGTGTCAAGATATTTTCATTTTATTATAATATCATTTTTACCTTAAATTACACTAATTACCTTTAATCGTGATTAATAAAACATAAAAGTTACTATTCACCAAAATTTATTTTAATCCCATTGAACCACATTTTACTTAATAATGAAAATCATTTAAATCAGATTTTTGAGATTCAAAACACAGAAGTGGTAAAGTCCCATTTAAACGAAAAATCAAATTTTGTAACCACCACTTTGCGGTTTCACTATTCATCAAAAATTGAAGTTTTTCAGAAAAAAAACCAAAACATCACCCTAAGATATATTTGATATTCCGAATTCAAAAATGAAGTCCATTTTACAAAATTCAAAACATATAAGTTGCATTAATTAATTTAATAATTAATTCCCGTTTTCAAAACAAATAGTGTGTTTTTATGAAACAATAAGTATCAAAAGATTGACACCAGTTTAAGTCCAATTTCAAAGTGAAATTGATTCCAATGACCCCCATTGGGTTAAATGGTAAAAATATATTCTAATTTCACTTTAAAACCAATTCAAAAGATAATCTAATCATCTTAATAAATTAGATTAAAAAGTGGTTTTGAATTAAAATACAACATTTTACACTATTCATTAAAAAAATGAACTTTATCGGAAAAATACCAAAAAATTACACAAAGTAATATTTGATGTCCTGATTCTAAAGAAGAGTTTTATTTGGTCTAATAGAATGTATAAGAGTGACCAAAACTATATTTAATGACGGTTCTCATCAAATGTTGATAAGTGGACCTTTTGTGAAAATTAGAGTATATAAGCCTAAAATTGAATTCTTTTCATATTTTAAGCCTTTATCCTTTATTAGATAAATGTAAAAACATTTAACAAACATATATAATCATATTTTAGTTATTTCTATCGATTCCCACCAATACAATGACTATGTGTTAACTATCATTTAAAATAATATTATTTTATTACTAGTGTGCAATATAAGATTTCAATGAAACTCTTTGTTGCGTATCGGGTACGCTATCGAACATAGAAACCCCTTTAAAGTAAAATTAATATTTAATTCGTAAATATTAATAAATATGAAAATTTATTATTCTTTATTTACCTGGGATGTTACATCCTTCCCCCCTTTTGGGAATTGCGTCCTCGCAATTTTATTCACTTATCAAAATAAGTGGGGGTATTTATCCCTCATAGCATTTTCAGATTCTCATGTTTCCTCTTCAATCATATGGTTTTTCCAAAAAAACTTTACCTGATGAATCTCCTTATTCCGTAACACCTGCTCCCTGTGGTCAAGAATCTGGACCGGTTGTTCCTCATAAGATAGGTTCTCTTTCAGTTGAACTACCTCTGGACTCAAAACATGAGATGGATCTGGCATATAATTTCTCAGCATCGAAACATGAAAAACATTGTGTACTTGGAATAAACTCGGAGGTAATGCCACACTGTATACAACTGATCCAACTCTCTCCAGAATTTTATATGGTCCAATGAACCTTGGAATCAGCTTTCCTTTCTTACCAAATCTCATCACACTTTTCCATGGAGAAACCTTGAGAAAAACATGATCACCTACCTCGAAAGATAGATCCTTCCTCTGGTTATCCGCATAACTCTTCTGCCTACTCTGAGCTGTTCTCATGTGTTTCTGAATCAAATGAACTTTTTCTGCCATCTCTTCTACCAATTCTGGTCCCATCAGCTTCCTTTCACCCACTTCATCCCAAAATGCTGGAGTTCGACACCGCTTCCCATATAATGCCTCAAATGGTGCCATCTGTATACTGGAATGAAAACTGTTATTATATGAAAATTCAACCAAAGAAATATGTTGGTCCCAACTTCCCTGATAATCCATCGAAAAAGCTCGTAGCATATCCTCCAAGGTCTGAATTGTTCGTTCTGACTGCCCATCTGATTGAGGATGAAAATCTGTACTAAAATTTAATTTAGTACCCAACGACTTCTAAAGGCCTTTCCAAAAGTTAGAAGTAAACCTAGGATCACGGTCAGATACAATGGAGAGAGGAAATCCATGTAACCTGACTATCTCATTAAGATACAAATGGGAAAGTTGATCTAGGGAAAAATTATCTCGTATAGCAAGGAAATGAGCAGATTTAGTCAAGCGATCAACAATAACCCAGATTGCATTATTACCTCGAGATGTCTTCGGTAATCCCACAACAAAGTCCATGGATATATTCTCCCATTTCCACTCTGGCACTAGTAGAGGCTGAAGCATCCCTTTCGGTAACTGCCGCTCTGTTTTAACCTGCTGACAAGTCAAACACTTCACAGTAAAATCATCAATATCTCTTTTCATTCCATCCCACCAGTAATACTCCCACAGATATCTGTACATCTTAGTACTGCCAGGATGAACTGAAAACAAGGAACTATGAGCCTCACATAACAACTCATTCTTCAATTGTGAATCACAAGGCACACATATTCTCTTCCCAAATCTCAAAACACAATCACTATCAATGTTGAATTCAGGAAACTTACCCTTTTGAACTAGCTCTACCTTTTTCTGCAACTCACTGTCTTCCCTCTGTGCTTGCTTAATTCTGTCTGATAGGGATGATCTCACCGATACCTGAAACAAAACAGAAGAACTTCCTACACCAACAACTTCTATGCCAAAGTTCATCAAATCAAAAACCAAAGGATCTCGTTCCAAACGTAGCATGGTTAATGAAGCATTACTTTTTCGACTCAAAGCATCGGCCACTTTATTTTCTTTTCCCGAATGGTAGTGAATTGTACAATCATAATAATTGATTAATTCCAGCCATCTCCTCTGTCTCATGTTCAATTATTTCTGAGTGAATATACACTTTAAACTTTTGTGATCAGTATATATTTCACACTTTACTCCATACAAATGATGCCTCCAAATTTTTAAAGCAAAAACAACAGCAGCTAATTCCAAATCATGTGTAGGGTAATTTACCTCATGAGTTTTCAACTGACGTGAAGCATAAGTAATTACCTAATCATTATGCATAAGGACACAGCCAAGTCCCTTCAACGAAGCATCACTGTATATAACAAACTCACCATTCCTGGAAGGAAGTGCCAAAACTGGAGCATTCACCAATCTTCTTTTCAACTCCTGAAAACAATCATCACATTCTTTTGTCCAGATGAACTTAACACCCTTATGAGTTAGCTTAGTCATTGGACTAGATAACCATGAAAAATTTTCAACAAACCTTCGGTAGTAACCTGCCAAACCAAGAAAACTACGGATCTCTGTTACATTTTTGGGTCTTGGCCATTCTTCAACAACTTTTGTTTTATCAGGATCAACAGTTATGCCATCTTTTGAAACAATGTGACCCAGGAAAGAAATTTGTTGCAACCAAAACTCACACTTGATGAATTCCCCATACAATTTCTTTTCTTTCAATGTTTTCAAAATAACACTTAAATGACTTTCATGCTCCTATTTACTTTTAGAAAACACCAAAATATCATCAATAAAAACAACCATGATTTATCACCTGAGTCAACTGAGACATCACTGCTGTAAACTGCTCAATTTTGATTCTGACCATCTCAGTATGCTGATTTGGAAGGTCATTTCCCTATGTATGCCTTCTTAGAAAATCTATTCTGTTTTTTCTACTAAAAACCATTCTTAACACAGAAATATCTTAGGTGAAGCAACATGGTAATCTTCAAATGCTATATCATTTCAGTCATATCATAAATTAACTTTTAATTTAACAATTTTCTAACTCCTAAATTTGTCTAAACCGACCTTTGATTCCAACTATAAGGCCCCGACCTTAAACCTTACTTAATATTGAATTAAATGAATAATTCACATTGAGGATCTTTTCAGGTTTAGATTTTTAGAGAATTAGAACATAACTATTACATCTCAAAATATTACAAAGTAGACACTTCTACTAAGTTTCCATAGAATAAAAAAAACTCTTAAAAAGAAACATGTCTAGTTCCATGTTTTATATAGAATGACATTCCCTTGATCCCATCCTTGAACCTATTCCACATTAAGTCCTGTGAAAAACATTTCAAAGAAACTTGGGGTGAGAATAAAAAGCTCAGTAAGGGATACACAAAGAATAGAAACTGTTAGTTTATCAAAACAAAAAGTAAACCATGTATACTTTATCAAAGTAATACTTTTCACCTTTATGAAGTAGTAAAAACTATTCACGGAATAAAAGATCATTACTTACCCTTTTGTAACCAAAATATTACCATAAAACTCATATAAAGAACACATAACATATAAAGGTAACTTGGGACATAAACATACTTAAGTGGAATAACCATACGGTCTACTTCCACGCATATCTCTTAATGGAATGGCCATACAACCAACTTCCATACATACTTAATGGAATATCCATACGGCCGAATTCCATACCCAATGCATTGGAGGTTATAACCTAACCACCTGTCCTGGTATTCACGGCATCACCCGTCATATGTTTTATCACGTAACCACCCGTTAAATGTCCAAGTACCATAATAAAATCATAAGACATAAAACAAATATAATGGAAAGAAAACATTTCCACACTTTGATCACAATATATCATTCAAATATATTGACATAACAAATCCATTATAAAAACCATTTTCAATACCAAAATACATAAAAGAGTATATGGTATTTATTTCATTTAAAAGAACATCACGATTTGTTGAGGAATCCAAAGACCAAATAATACTCGCGGCGGCGAAAAAGGTCATTGTCACCGCGTACGTTAAAAGAAACATTCCTTTTTTTGTTTAGTAAAATGCTTCGTATAAAAATATTCCTTTTATATAAAAGTAAAATTCAAAGGGGTTTATACACCGTATAAAATAAAGATGTGTATAAAACAAAATATGCCTCAATGAAAGGATATTGAGACGAAGTCCCTTACCTCAGGTCCGACATGACTCGATCGTTCTTTAACGTCCTGAATAATAAACTTTAGTTAATTTATATTTGCTTAAGAACCTTTTTCAAGTTCATTATTCCTTTTATATGACTTATTTCTATGTTATAAACATTATGTAACCATTTATGTTAATAATGTTTGTTTTCTCGATATTTGGTTCTTAAGTCGAAAGTGGACTTCTTACAATTACATGTTGTTCATGTGGTCAAAGGTTCTTTATATCCAGAATGACATTCCTGATTTGGATATCATATATATCACATATATCCAGCATATACATGTATTTATAATATTACATAATCATTTAGAGGTAAGAAATGAAATGCACCGTTCATGGAGACGGTAAGATGTACGTACGCATGAACGCTACTTTCATTTCTATGTCATATTAATGGAATTAAAACTAAATGAGAGGTATGTATATTTTAATTATAGAATTATATTCATCATTTAGATGTATCATACATCATATATATCCATTATATATATGTACTTATAATAGTACATTACATTTGGGGATAAGAAATGAAATGCACCGTTCATGGAGACGGTAAGCCATACGTACGCATGAACGCTACTTTCATTTCTTTGTCATACTTTAATGGAAAAAAATAATAATGATATAGAGGTATATTATAATTCTAGTATAAAATCATATATAATAACATTAAATACATCCTTTATACATCCCACATATTGAATTAACGAATCAAATCACTTTGAGGGGGCGGTAGTCCGCACTTCCTTAAATGAAGATATCACATTTACCCATAATGGAAACCATAAAGGTATGACCAAAATGAAAAATACAGAAGATTAAGGAAAAAATAAACATATTATATATCATATATAAATATAGTGACATCTTAATTTCCACCTTTGAAGGTGTTAGAAGAATATCGAACAATCATCGTTTCGTGAGGCAGAAATTCGCCATCCACGGAAACAGTATGTTCTTTAACCATTAGACGTAGGTGTGTGTAAGTGTAGATCGAATCCTTCTTATAACAACATCCTAGTATATTTAATATACTGTAGTTGTTACAAAATAAAATAATAAAAAGAGTTTAGGGGGTTGGAGAAGCAAAATAAAACAAAAGGACTCAAGTTAAGACATTACCTTATAATCGGGTAACTCCCTTTGGTTTGAGCTCAAAGGCTTCCTTGGGAAGACTTCTGCCCAAAGTGAGGCTTCAAAGAGTAAGAGAGGGATTTTCAGAGACAAAATGATCAGGGGTTGGTCGAGACAATGGATTTGGAAGTGTGGGTAATTAGGTAGAGGTGGGGGCCTTTTATAAGAGGAGAGGAGGGGCACTCTTGGAAAGTAAGGAAATGTTATTTTATTTTAGAATGAGTTTCGGTTATTAATGGTCCCACGTTGATGTGTTTCGAGTATAAGGTGATAAGGGTTATAAATATACCCATCCAATAGGTTTTGGACATGTGTAGGTCTTATATTTTACATTATCTTTCCATTTTATTTAAATCGTTAAATAATGAGGTAATCGCTGCATCATC
Source organism: Viscum album (assembly GCA_963277665.1). Classification (NCBI taxonomy): domain Eukaryota; kingdom Viridiplantae; phylum Streptophyta; class Magnoliopsida; order Santalales; family Viscaceae; genus Viscum; species Viscum album. The sequence goes on from OY728148.1 coordinate 819,029,462, forward strand.
ATGGTGTCATAAATAATTTAATTTATTTAATGTCTAAAAATTATAAAAAAAATATCATGATGTAGGAAATATTTTTATCTTTCTAATTAATATTTATAGTAATAAATATGACTTGTATAACCCCATGTAAAAATTGGTTTAGTAAAACATCTCATGTTTGTGTCATTTTTACTTTAACTTTAAATAAAAGGCATAAATGTCATTATCATACCCAAGTGGCTCCATGGGGTACCAAAAATAGACCCATGGGTTGTATTGGTCAGCCATAACTCAACAAACAGGGTTAGGACAAGTGTCAAGATATTTTAATTTTATTATAATATCATTTTTACCTTAAATTACACTAATTACCTTTAATCGTGATTAATAAAACATAAAATTTACTATTCACCAAAATTTATTTTAATCCCATTGAACCACATTTTACTTAATAATGAAAATTATTTAAATTGGATTTTTTAGATTCAAAACATAGAAGTGGTAAAGTCCCATTTAAACGAAAAATCAAATTTTGTAACCACCACTTTGCGGTTTCACTATTCATCAAAAATTGAAGTTTTTCAGAAAAAAAAACCAAAACATCACCCTAAGATATATTTCATATTCCGAATTCAAAAATTAAGTCCATTTTACAAAATTCAAAACATATAAGTTTCATTAATTAATTTAATAATTAATTCCCGCTGTCAAAACAAATAGCGTGTTTTTATGAAACAATAAGTATCAAAAGATTAACACCAGTTTAAGTCCAATTTCAAAGTGAAATTGATTCCAATGACCACCATTGGATTAAATGGAAAAAATATATTATAATTTCACTTTAAAACCAATTCAAAAGATAATCTAACAATCTTAATAAATTAGATTAAAAATAGGTTTTGAATTAAAATACAACATTTTACACTATTCATTAAAAAAATGAACTTTATCGGAAAAATACCAAAAAATTACACTAAGTAATATTTGATGTCCCAATTCTAAAGAAGAATTTTATTTGGTCCAATAAAATGTATAAGAGTGACCAAAACTATATTTAATGACGGTTCGCCATCAAATGTTGATAAGTGGACCTTTCGTGAAAATTAGAGTATATAAGCCTAAAATTGAATTATTTTCATATTTTAAGCCTTTATCCTTTATTAGATAAATGTAAAAACATTTAACAAACATATATAATCATATTTTAGTTATTTCTATCCATTCTCACCAATACAGCGGCTATGTGTTAACTATCATTTAAAATAATATTATTTTATTACTAGTGTGCAACGTAAGATTTCAATGAAACTCTTTGTTGCGTATCGGGTACGCTATCGAACATAGCAACCCCTTTAAAGTAAAATTAATATTTAATTCGTAAATATTAATAAATATGAAAATTTATTATTCTTTATTTTCCTGGGATGTTACATTGGACCCAAAATAATTACTTTAGGACATTCAGAATAGTTTATTTAAAAGTAAGACAATGTGTTCACACTATAAACTTCAATTTGTATAATATTTTTAATTTAATATTTTTTGCTAGTTTTATTCGAAAAAAAATATTATTTGGAAATATGGTAAAATTATATTTCTCTTATAATTTTATCTTTAATTTTTAGACAAAAATAAATGCAATAACGGCTTCCACAAAGATGATGTAATATTAATTTAATTAATGAATAAATCAAATAAATGATATTAAAAATAATAAAATAAATCTAATTTTATATTTTTAAGCTAATTAACGAATTTCATAGATTAATATGACATTTATATGATATAATATAAAATTTTATTCTATTTTGAAACTTTTTTTGATGTGTTTAAAGTCTTATTTATTAATAGTGTTTATATTGACAAAATTGTTTTCCATGAATAAAATATTCTATTAAATTCTATAAAAATCCCCAAATTATTTAAAAATTCAAAAAATGATAAGATTACTTCTAAAATATAATCCCCCTTCAGTTTAAGGCCTTTTTGGAAGTCTTTAAACCTATCATATATTAATTATAATTTAAACTTTTTTTGTAATTCCTAAGTTATCCTCCACCTCACTTATAAAAGGAGACTCTTTCTTTCACAAATGTTAATCACCATGAGATTTCTTATTCGACCAAACCCTGCCCAATTACATTATCCATATCCCTTAACACATTATTGTACTTATTTTATAAAAAAAAAGACCACTTCCAAGATCCTTAAGAAGATTTGAAAAGATATATTTTCAAGAGGCAAGCTTTCTTCTTCTTCTCTTTCAAATTCTTTCTCACTTATAACTTATCCCTAACTATTATCCAAATATTCTTGAAAAATACAGTATCATATATATACTGTAATGTTGTTTTTTATGGTATATTCATCATAAAATATATTATTTTCTTCTTTTATTCTTAAATAACAAAATCCTCGTCCGTGGTGTGCTAATTAACCGCCTTTGCGGATGATGCATTTTTGTTTCACTTTACCACAATCATGGGAAGTTTAAAATCATATTTAATTGTTTAAAATGACCTAAATATATATATTTTATAAATTAGGTATTATTGTTTCTTTTTTCATGTAATTACATAATAAACTAACCTTTGAAACCATGAGAAGAACATACCCAAAATAATTGGAAAAACAAAATATTGTTAATAAATGGGTGGAAAATGGTATAAGAAAATTATGTATGGTATTATAAAAATTATTTTAGTTCTTTAATAATTTAATAACACTATTTAAATTATATTTCAAGTGTTTTGAATAATTTTTAAGGAAGTCGAACCCGAGGTAAAGGATATCTTAACTCAATTTGCATTCATTGAATTAAACATCAATGTCACTGGTTTTTTCTTTCCCAGAATATGTGTGAATTACCTATGATTGTTTTATGATGTATATAAAATTTTATTATATGGGTTTATGTATTTCAAACATAACTATGTCATTGATTTTTCATCAATCTAATGACACGGTCATGGTAAGGGATCCTCTCTCTCACTTTTATTCAAGAATCCCCCCTATGATGTGTCCTTTTATTTTTAATTCCTAAATGATGGGATATGTTTTCACACCTTCCCCATACTAAAATTATTATATATTAATGATGGTATATCCATTTACCTCTCATTAATCCCACACAAGAACACTCGTTACCATGCTGAAATGTTTGTTAGGGGTTTCTCATCTAACATTCAATTCCATGAGATCTCCATTTTTCACCACTTATTTCTTGAATGTGGTATATGTGTACTAAAATTTTACATATAATATCAATATTCTCTTTATATTCATGGTATTCTATGAATTATTTTATAATTATTGATTTTTTCACAAGATTCAATTTATTACTTTGTGGTAAGGGATCCTCTCTCTCACTTTTGTTCAAGAATTCCCCCTATGTTGTGTCCTTTTATTTTTAAATCCTAATAATGGGGTATGTTTTCGTACCTCCCTCATACTTCCATTATGATATATAAATGATGGGATACCCTTTTTCCTCTCATTAATACCTCACAAGAACACTCGTTACCATACTGAAATGTTTGTAAGGGGTTTCTCATCTCACTTTCAATTTCGTGAGATTTCCATTTTTTGTCTCTTATTTCTTGTATGTGGTATATGTGTATAGGATTTAGATGTATAATATCATGATTCTATTTATATTAATTGTATTTTGTGATTTATTATCTAATTATTTATTTTGGTCATACAATTCAATTAATTAGAATGTGGTAAGGGACGTTGTCTCAATTTCCATTTCATTGAGACATACTTTCTATTGTACACCTAATCATTATTATATGGTGTATATACTTCACATTTGAGATAATATTTCATTTGAAGTTATAATTCTGGTAAATATACACATTCTTTTAGCATGGATATGATTATTCCCTTAAGCCATATACCATTTCACATACGGTGTTTATTAAGAATGTTGTTATAAATATTGATGAATATGTATTCTTCATTCTATATAGATATTGAGAAGGCATGTTGTAATTATATTAAATCTATTTATAAATAATGCTTGGACATGAAGTGATGGTCGGGGCCCTCTATAGCTCTTGGATGCATCGACAGTTCTCATGAGAAAAATTAGTTGGCGACAAACCCTTCGAGTTTGTTTCAAAAAATTAGACAAGTTTATACCCACAGAACTAAACCATTTTAACGGTATTATGGTATAATGTTACAAATACATGATTTCCAATTAATAATAATTCTATTTATTCATTTTCATTTATAACTATCCATGATGTTTTCACTATGAAAAAATCTATGGATGTAGTCTCTCTCTCAGTTTATTAATGGCGTGTGTTTTTCATTTATTCACTAAGCCATATTTGTTTATGATTCATTTATTATTGATTCATGATTCTACTACTTGTAACCCTTACTGAGAATTTGATCTCACTCCTATCATTAGTTTACCATCAATAGGTTATGAAGAGGAAACTATTTATTGAGTTTTTGTGGATGCAGGTTTTTTTTAGTTTTTGTTATGTATTGTATTTTGTTACCTTTCCCATTGTAATTTGAGTTAAATCTATGTATCTAGTTTCTTTAAGACTACTAAACTGATCATTCCTTCGGGATTTCATTCCTTTTATGCATTCCAATGTAATAAGTAATGCATCGACTCCATTTTAGAGGGGTCGGGGCGTTACAGTTGGTATTAGAGAAAGTTTAGTAGAAATCTTGGAAACTAGATTTAGAAAACATAGTTTAGGGAACATAACCCTAAGATAGAATTTGAGGAAAAGAATAGAAGAAACACCCACATCTATTATGAGTCATACTCATGGTATAGAATTTTAGGAAAAGAATAGGAGAACCACCCACATCTTTTTTTGAGTTCATTATAAATGAAAAAATTCGAGGACGAAATTTCCAAAGGTGGGAAGAATATAACACAAAAATATTTTATAGTATGAATAATTTCAATTCATTAGATAACTTATAATGAATACAACACCGATTCTTTTAAAACAACACATGGTTATTGTAGATAGTTATAAACTAACCAGTAAACATAATTTTTTCCAACTCTATGTTTTGGATTTTAAAAAACTGATATACACGGTTTCATTCAGTAAGATATTTAGGGTCTAATAAGAAAAACATAATTTTTTGTGAATATTAATGTAACTTTATGAATAGTAAATTGAAAAATAATGTACCCTTATGAATAGTAACTTGACCCTTATGAATAGCAATATACCCTTATGAATAGTAACTTGAATAGTATAGTACCCTTATGAATAGTAATATACCCTTATGAATAGTAATGTAACATTATGAATGGTAACCTCACCCATATAATTAAATCTATAATTTAGGATCCTTATAAATGAGAGTGAATATATTGCAAATTTATAATTAAGTGTCGGTGTTTTTATGAGTAATAAATAATGAATTACAATTTTATAACTAATATATTAACATAAAAGAGAATTCCTTTTCATAAAATGTATTCATGAATCAATATTTTGATTTCCTATGATTATAAGATAATTTTATGAAACCCTAGTTAATTTTTTGAATTGTCATAAAATAATTAATAATATTAAAATTGGTATTTCTCGAGTAAATGACGAATTTAATTAAAAATTAAATTTCTCATACTTATAAATTTATTTAATTAAAATTTAGTTACTTCATGGATTATACACATTAAAAAATGTTTTGGTTGAATTTTTGGGATTTTTATAAAATACTTGAATTTTTAGTAAATAGTGAAAAATACAGTTTTTAAGAAAATATAGTATTTTTTTTGTGATAGAAAAAAGAGTTATTTGTGATGTAAAATTCATTAAACTTGTGTAATAAATAAATAATGATTTAATAAGAGTAATATTGTATAGAAAACATTCAGAACATGTATGCTATAATTTATTTCATGATAGGCATAACAATTATTGTCAGTATCGACGCAGTGTCTGCACTGTGCTGACAAAGTCAAAATTGGTATCTTATATATAATAATTGAGTGCTAAAAGTTATTTTCACAAATAATTTATTAATTATTATGTATTTTTTATGTCTTTTATTTGTTAATTTATAATTTTAGTGTTATATAACATGAGTATTATTCAAATGTCTGTGCAATATTTGTGCAGGGAAATAAAAGACAAAATAATAAATTTAAGAAGATGTCTTGTTTTGTATAAGAGTAAATATACATAATATAGAATTTATAATTTTATTTTTGAAATAATTAATTTATTTTTATAATATTAATTTATTTTTAATTTTTATATAAAATATAATTAACATTAATGCTTATGAAACGTCGATGCAGTGCTTGTGCAAGAATAAGAAAATTAAATAAAATGTTTTTAAATAAAATTATAAGAATTATTAAATGACCCATATTTTGGCTAAAACTTATTATATAAGTAATTTTCTACTATTATCTATTTTTTATTTGATTTGGGGACACATTGGACCTAAAATAATCACATTAGGACCTTTAGAATATTTTATTTAAAAGTAAGCCAACGTGTTCACACTATAAACTTTACTTTGTATAACATTTTTAATTTAAAGTTTTTTTGTAGTTTTATTCGAAAATTAATGTTATTTGGAAATATAATAAAATTATATTTCTCATATAATTTTATTTTTAATTTTTAGACAACAAATAAATACCATAATGGCTTCCACAAAGATGATGAAATATAAATTTAAGTAATTAATAAATCAAATAAATGGTGTTAAAAATAATAAAATAAATATAATTTTATATTTTTAAGATAATTAACGAATTTAATAGATTAATATGACATTTATATGATATAATATAAATTTTTATTCGTTTTTTAAACTTTTTTATGTTTTTAAAGTCTTATTTATGAATAGTTTTTATATTGACAAAATTGTTTTTCATGTATAAAATATTTTATTAAATTGTTTAAAAATCCCAAAAATATTGAAAAATTCCGAAAATGATAATATTCATTTGAAAATGTAATCCAACTTCAGTTTTAGGTCTTTTTGGAAGTCTTTAAACCTATAATATATTTATTATAATTTAATAATGTTTGTAATTCCTAAGTTATCATCCACCTCACTTATAAAAGAAGACTCTTTCTTTCACAAATATTAATCACCTTGAGATTTCTTGTTCAACCAAACTCTACCCAATTACATCCTCCATATCCCTTAACACATTCTTTTACTTCTGGTATAACAAAAAGGCAACTTCCAAGAGCCTTAAGGAGGTTTGAAAAAATATATTTTCAAGAGGTAAGATTCCTTCTTCTTCTCTTTCAAATTCTTTCTCACTCATAACTTATCCCTGCCTATTATCCAAATATTCATGAAAACTCCAGTATCATATATATTCTGTAATTTTGTTTATTTTATGGTATATTTATCAAAAAATCTATTATTTTATTCTTTTATTCTTAAAAAGCAAAATTGTCATCCATGGTGTGTCAATTAACCACCTTTGCGAATGATGCATTTTCATTCCACTTTACCACAATCATGAGAAGTTTAAAATCACATGTAATTGTTTAAAATGACCTAAATATATATATGTTATCAATTCTGGATTATTATTTCTTTTTACAAGGAATTACATAATAAAATGACCTTTGAAACCATGAGAAGAACATACCCAAAATAATAGGAAAAACAAAATATTTTTAATAAATGGGTGGAAATGGTATATGAAAATTATGTATGACATTATAAACATTAGTTTATTTCTATAATAATTTAATAACACTATTAAAACCATATTACAGGTGTTTTGAACAAATTTTAAGGAAGTTGAACCCGAGGTAAGGGATATCTTAACTCAATTTCCATTCATTGAGTTAAGCATCAATGTCATTGGTTTTGTCTTTCCCAGAATATATATTGTAAGATCCCTATTTTTGGAAGGGTATTTTTTCATTATGTTTTGGTTGAATCCTTTGTTTTGGGCTTCAAGGGATGTCTTCTGAAAGTATGAGAGGCCTTGGGGGTGTTTCGGGGGATTGGGGCATGAAAGAAAGGAAATCTGGGCAAGGCAAGCCATGGCACACGGCCTACGCACAGCCAGGGAAAACCGTGTGGCCTACCCATGTAAACCGTGAAACCCTTCTCTTCCGGGATGTAGCATGCACACGATTTGTCAAACTGTGCGGCTAAACCGTGCGGCCACTTAAAGTTGGAAAAAATTACAAGTTTTCCACTCCGAACTTTTAAACCCCAACTCGGGATTTCCTCTCCATTCCTCCTTCTTCTCCCTTGGAATGAACCAAATCACCCAAGAGCTCCAAGAGGTTGATCCCCCTAGTTTCTAAGGTGTTTTTAGTGCTGTTGGTTGCGGATCAAATCTCCAGGTAAGGCTAATCCCATCCTTGCTTCTCTTTTTGGTTTAGGGTTTGTATCTTCTCTCCCCCTTGTTCTGAAGCTCTAAAACCCTAACTTTTGGGTGAGTTTTAGATTGAAGCTCCAAAGGTTGGTTGGATTGAGGTCTAAGGACTTTATTGAGAGTGCGTTAAACAACGGTTTCAAGGTAGGTGGTTTAAAAGTGATATCCCCTATTTATTTGGGTATTTGTGCATGTTTAGTTGTGTTTTTGTTTTCCCTTGGTTATGTTTTGAATAACCTTGGCATGTTTGGTAATAATGGTGTTTGAAATAAAAAATGGGAACCCTCACGATCTCCATGGGATTTGTTGGGATGGACTTGACCTAATTTAGGGCCAGCCATGGGATGCACTGTCTTTTCCTGTGTTTAGGGATTATTATTAAAAAAGTGACTTTGTTGTAGTGAATTCTAGAGCCCTTGATAAACATGTTGGTATGAATGGTTGAATCATGGAAATGATGAATGGGTTAAAATGGGTTAATGTGTAAACTGATTAAATACCATAATGGATAAGTTATGGGTCTAGTGCTAAATGCTTAGTGAGTTAGGCATAACACATAGGAATTGGGTGAATGGTTAAATGATGTGAAATGGTAATGTGTTAATGGGTTAAGGCATGATGTGGATTCCCATGTGGGGTGTTGTGAATAGTTTTTTCCTAAGGGAAATGTTTTGGATGGTTGATGGTTACTTATATATATAATCATGTGCACATGGCTTCATAGAGTAGGGTATGACATGAGGATCTACGCCAACGGGTTGAGCTAAGACTGAGGTTCTAAACTCCACCCTAAATGCACGAGTTAGGAAAGGGGACTGAGGGTCCATTCTCCTAACGGTTGCATCCACCCGGACTGAGGCTTGGAGGTGAGGTTATGGTTTCTATGAGGGGTTTAGTCCTAGTGAGATAGGATAACGATGTGTTTACCCTCTTGCATGTGATTGTTGGACTTAGACCCATGTAACATAATGTGTGTGATTAACCAATGGAAATGTGATGAAATGGTAAGTGATGATAATTGGTAATAAATGAATGGTAATGGAATAGAAATGGCTTTGGATCTGAACTTTTTAATGGCACCTTAATTAATTACTTGGAAATTATCATTCATATTCCTTTTCATGCACTACCTGTTACACTGGATATTTTGTAGACACTGTTAGTGGTGGCCTACTGAGTTGTACTCACACCCTGCTCAGGCCACCGTTGGGTACCCGAGAAGACTTCATGTTTGCAGGTCAGGAGAAGGGCAAGGTTCCTTTCTTGATAGTTTAGTGTACATGGGTAGCACTTGGTGGATGATCCGAACTTAGAGTCACGACCATTTTGGGGATTTTGGCCATTGTCCTTATTTTGGGATTTTGTTCACTTTTTCACTTGTAGTATGACATGGCATATTTTATTGTTTGAAATGGTTGTTATACGTGTTCCTTGTTTATTGGTTAATTTTTCTGCTATATGGTTTAATTATGTTGTGGCTTACTCTGATTAAAAGGGGGTATAGTCTCCCCACTTGACCCCATAGACGCCCGCTGCTAGTCAGTAGCCTTTGGCGTATGGGGAGGCACGCTTAAGGTCATGTAACCACCTGGCATGGAGCACAGGTTTAGTGGCTTCCAAGTCAAGGATGTTACAAAGTGGTATTATAGTAGGTCTTTATTCTCCTTCTTTGAGGTCTTGTTATTTGGGATAGGTTGCCAAGGGTTAAGATGTGTCGGGCCTTGGTAATTAGATCGTGCTTGGGAGTAGCTAACCCGTGTACGAGGGAAAACCCAAGTCACCCTGGATGGGAATTTTTTTTCTTGGTTGTGTGTTGTTACAGTTGATGGTATTTCACCGTTGGGTGATGCACATGTGGTTTGATGTGACTATTTTATGATATTTGTATTGTGGCCTTAACGGCACGAGGATTTTCATTCAGGCATCATTGTAGGAACATAGGGAGATATGTGGCATGCATCGTGTTAGGCACACGCACGGGATGGGTGTGTGAGGCAGGAAGTTAGGGTGCATCATGAATTTCATTAAACCAAGAAATAATTAAAAGAATGAAATAAAACAAGTGGGTAAAGGATGTTTAATGAAACATAAGAGTTTGAAAAGAAGTGGAAAATATTTTGTAAAATGTTGTGTGAGTTTGGTGGTAGTGCATGGTTGTTTAACCCATGTGGACCATGTCCCACGGTAGGGATGGATGGGGTGGTAAATTTGAGGTGTTAATGTTGTTAAATTAGCATATAAAAATGGGTTGTTGTAGATAGTAAAGAGATTTTTGAGGAATTCATGAAAGTTTTATGTTATGCATGCTAAATCTCATGTTTGGAAATGTAGAGAGATGCCACCACGACGTCATTTACCAGTTGGGAAACAAGAGGATGTTGCTGAGAACACTCCTCCGGTAGAAGAGCAAGAAAATGTGGTGATCAATGAAGGTAGAGAAGACTGGTTCCGGGAGAACTTGGATTGCCTTATGTAGATGATGGATCGGGACCCAGGGCGGGTTGCACCAAGTATGTTTGAGTTGACCAGGGAGTTCCAGCTACAGCACCCTCCGACCTTCACTGGAGAGGGTGGGCCAGAGGTAGCAGAGTTCTAGTTAGAGTCTATCCAGATGATACTAGATCATTTAGAGACCCCTGTCGAAAAGAGAATGAAGTTGGCTGCTTATATGTTGCGGGACCAGGTTAGGCGTTGGTGGGATATTCAGGCTCAAATCGAGTAGGCTGAGGGAATGTCGTGGAATGTTTTTCAGGAAAAGTTTTTGGAGCATTTTATCCAGACACTTTGAGGCAGGAGTGGGCTATAGAGTTTATGATCCTGACTCTGGGATCGCAATCAGTGATGGACTATGCTAGTCGCTTCACTGATTTGAGACGCTTTGTCCCAGTATTAACAGGGGATGAGGTAGCGGTAGCAAAGCATTTCCATGATGGGTTGAGACATGAGATCAGGTCTCAAGTTCTTCCTCTTGAAGAGGTTTGTAGAGGTAGTATATCAGGAATTGATCTCAAAAGGAAACCTGAAGGGAGCTTCGGGTAGTGGGCTTGTGGTGTCAGTGGGGCAGACGAGTAGTGAAGCTACCGAGGGTCGGAAGCAATGCCATGAGAGCTCACAACATGGAGGAAGTGTGCAAAGTGGCTGGAAGAAAGTGTCAGCCTCTCAGAGTGGAAATGAGGTGTTCTGCTATTAGTGCGGTGGGCCGGGGAGTATGCGTGGTCAGTGTCCTCGACCTCCAATTGAGTGTCATTCGTGTGGTAGGATGGGTCATGTGCAGAAGTTTTGCAGGAAAACTCAGTAGGTGGGCGAGTATGATGGTGGAAGGTAGGTACCTGATATGGGAAGGGGATAAGTTTCCCCGTATCAGGTAGGAAGTTGGAGCTCCATGGGCCGTACTGGAAGGGGCGGTGGACGTGGAACTTCGGGGAAAGATCGCTCATGCCAGCAGAGCAGTATAGCATGGAGTACTCAGACAGGAGCCCAGGGTAGAGGGGCAGGTTAGCTTCAGGCAGTTCAGTTTGCACCTGGTGCTGGAAAAACCAGACCGTCAACTGTTTGAGATACGATCCTTGTATCTTCTACTCTTACTAGTGCGTTGTTTAACACTGGTTCCACACACTCTTTTGTTTTGGCTTAACTTGTGGTAGTGCTGGGTTTACCTGTGGAGGGGTTGTGTGGAGTTATGTCAATTGACACCTCGTTGGGAGTGTGGGTTGAGGATATCAAGCAGTTCAAGGGATGTGCCTTGGAAGTTGGTGGGTATCGTTTTCTGTGGGAATTTTTCATTCTTGAGATGTCAGGTTTTGACCTAATCTTGGGAATGGATTGGTTGGTGTTGTATCAGGTGCATATATAATGTTATCATCGCAGAGTATCGTTCAGGTCGCTTGAGGGTGACGTTTATGTCCACCGTGGCGAATGGGATATTCGAGCAGGGCATGCGAGGCCGTTTTTTCAACAGATGAGTGGAATCACGGCTCAAGTGGCATGCCTCATGCTTTATGATGATGAGGTAGGGGAACAATCTAATTTTCCTCCTATGGTGGATCGGTTTCAGGACGTGTTTCCTGAGGATTTCCCAGGGTTACCCTCCGAGAGGGATGTTGAGTTCACGATCGAGTTGCTGCCGAGAGCGTAGCCAGTTTCTATTCCTCCATACTGAATGGAACCGGAAGAACTCCAGGAACTGAAGGTTCAGCTTGAGTAGTTGGAGAGTAAGGGGTTTATTCATCCTAGTACATCTGCATGGGGATCTCCCATGCTTTTTCCAAATAAGGTTGATGGGTTGTTGAGGCTGTGTGTTGACTATTGAAAGTTGAACCAGATGACGGTGAAAAATCAGTAACCTCTTCCTAGAATTTATGACTTGTTTGATCAGTTGAGGGGTGAATCAGTGTTTTCTAAGATTGATTTTAGGTCAGGTTATCACCAGATGAGACTGAGGTATTCTGACGTACCGGCAGATAGCTTTCCAGAGTCGGTACAGGTTGTTTGAGTTTGTGGTAATGCCTTTCGGCTTGACCAATGCACTGGCGGTGTTTATGACTTTGATGAACCGGAGATTTCATCCCTATCTAGATCGTTTTGTGGTTGTCTTTGTTGAAGATATCTTAGTTTACTCGAAAACTCACGATGATCATGCCCAACATATTGACATCATCTTGGGTACGCTAAGAGAGCATCGGCTATACGCCAAGCTATCAATGTGTCAATTCTAGATAGGTGTGGTGTATTTTTTGGGTCACATCATCTCGGAGGTAGGTGTTTCAGTGGATACAGAGAAAGTGCAGGCTTTTGTATCTTGGGAGCATCCCAAGAGTGTTTCCGATGTTCATAGTTTTCTGGGTTTGGCTGGGTATTACTGAAGGTTCATTCAGGATTTCTCTCTCTTGGAAGCACCAGTCTCGGTCTTGACCAAGAATGGAATCAGGTTCGAGTGGTCTGAGTCTTTTGAGAACGCCCTCCAATAGTTGAATAAGCGGTTGATGACCGCACCTATCTTGATCTTACCAGAGCCGAGTAAGAAGTACGTCGTGTTTTGCGATGCGTCCGGAGTCGTACTTGGGTCTGTGTTGATGCAGGATGAGCGGGCTGTGTCTTATGGGTCAAGGCAGCTGAGACCCCATGAGCGGAACTACCCCACTCATGACCTTGAGTTGGCTGTATTGGTGTACGCCTTGAAATTCTGGAGACACTATCTGTTGGGAGAACGATTTACGATGTTTACCGGCCATAAGAGTTTAGAGTATATCTTCTCACAACAGGATCTGAATCTTCAGCAGCGAAGATGGGTTGAATATCTCCAATATTTTGACTTTGAGTTGGTGTACACACCAGGAAAGGGAAACAATGTTGCTGATGCTCTAATCAAGAAGGTTCAGAATCAGGTGGTTCAGGAGTCCAGTACCGAGTGGAAGGTGATGGCTTTGTTTGCGGAGATGCACCTGGAGGTGCAGGAGGAGAATGGTCAGGTCACTCTTGATTCCTTAATGATGGATTCAATGCTTTTGATTTGAGTTATGGAAGGTCATCTTGATGATTCTGAGTGTTTGACCATGAAGGAAAAGCTTAAAGGTGGGGAGCTACCTTCTGGTTGGGTCGTCGGTGTGGATGGTGTTGTTCGTGTTCGTGATCGTGTGGTTGTGCCAGAGTGTGTGCGAGAAGAGTTCATGCGTGAGTTCCATGCATCAAAGTGGGCAGTGCATCCTGGTTTGACCAAGATGTATCGTGATCTTTGAAGGCAGTTTTGGTGGCCTGGAATGAAGAAGGAAGTTGTGGGCTTTGTGGCACGGTGCCTTACCTGTCAGTAGGTGAAGGCCGAGAATCAACACCCAGGTGGTTTATTGCATCCATTTCCCACTCCGGAATGGAAGTGGGATGAAGTAACAATGGATTTTTTCATGGGTATTCCGAGGACGCCCCGGAAGAATGATGCAATTTGGGTGGTTGTGGATCAGTTAATGAAAGTGGATCATTTCTTACCAATTCAGGAGACCTTTATAGTCGACCAGATGGGTGAGATGTATGTTTGGGAAATAGTGTGGTTGCATGGGGTGTCGCGGACCATATTTTCGGACCAAAATCCATGTTTCACATTCCCTTTATGGCAAGGGTTGCAGAAGTCTCTTGGTACGCAGGTTTTTTTGAGTACGACTTTCCACCCACAGACGGACGGGCAGTCGGAGCGTACAATCCAAGTGTTGGAGGACATATTAAGAGCTTGTGTCCTGGACTTTGGTGGATCTTGGGAGAGGCACCTATCGTTATTTGAATTTTCCTACAAAAACGGTTTTCAGGCTATGATTCAGATGGGACTGTTTGAGGCACTTTATGAGAGGCCATATAGATCTCTGTTGTGTTGGCTAGAGGCTGGTGAATCTGAGTTGTTGGGACCAAGTCTCGTGCAGGAGACTCCATAGAGAGTTAAGTTGATCAGGAAGCGGATGGATACGACTCAGAGTAGGTAGAAGTCATATGCATATCAGAGGCATTGACCTATTGAGTTTGATATGGGTGATAAAGTGTTCCTTCGGGTGTCTCCAAGGTTGGGTCGCCATCGGATTCAAAAGCAGGGTAAGTTGGCGCCCAAGTATGTAGGACCTTTTGAGATTGTGGAGAGGATCAGACCAGTGGATTACCGATTGGATCTTCCATACCGGTATGGTGGAATGCATGATGTGTTTCATGTGTCACAGCTTTGATGGTATCACCCTGACCCATCTCATGTGGTTGATGTTGAGGATGTGGAGCTTGAGGCTGATGCGTCCTTTGAGGAGCATCCAATTCATGTGGTGGATCGTAGTGAAAAGGTCTTTTGAGTCAAGGTTGTGATATTAGTTCGAGTACTATGGAAGCATGGAAAAGTTCAGGAAGAAACCTGGGAGAGGGAATCAGATATGCGGTCTCAGTGGCATGAACTCTTCTCTTCAGTGGATCAATGAGGCTTGGAAACTCGGCCCGGGGACGAGCCGTTATAAGGTGGGTAGGTTGTAAGATCCCGGTTTTTTAAGGGTGTTTTTTCGTTATGTTTTTGTTGAATCCTTTGTTTCGGGCTTCAAGGGATGTCTTCTGAATGTATAAGAGGCCTTGGGGGTGTTCCGAGGGCTTGGGGCACGAAAGAAAGGAAATATGGGCAAGGCAAGCCAAGGCGCACAGCCTACGCACGGCCAGGGAAAACCGTGGGGCCTGCCCAGGTAAACCATGCAACCCTTCTCCTCCGGGCAGTATCATGCGCATGGTTTGAACACGGTTTTTCAAACTGTGAAGCTAAACTATGTGGCCACTTAAATTTGGGAAAAATTACAAGTTTTTTACTCCGAGATTTTAAACCCCAACTCAAGATTTCCTCTCCATTCCTCCTTCTCCCTTGGAACGAACCAAATCACCCAAGATCTCCAAGAGGTCGATCTCCCTCGTTTCTAAGTCATTTTTGGTGCTATTGGTTGCAGATCAAATCTCTGGGTAAGGCTAATCCCATCCTTGATTATCTTTTTGGTTTAGGGTTTGTATCTTCTCTCCCCCTTATTCCGAAGCTCTAAAACCCTTACTTTTGGGTGAGTTTTAGGTTGAATCTCCAAAGGTTGGTCGGATCGATGTCTATGGACTTGATTGAGAGTGTGTTCAACCACGGTTTTGAGGTAGGTGGTCTAAAAGTGATGTCCCCTAGTTATTTGGGTATTTGTGCATGTTTATTTGTGTTCTTATTTTCCCTTGGTTATGTTTTGAATAACCTTGTCATGTTTGGTAATAATGGTGTTTGAAATGGAAAATGAGAACCCTCACGATCCTCGTGGGATGTGTTGGGATGGAATTGACCTAATTTAGGGCCATACATGGGATGTGCCGACTTTTCTTGGGTTTAGGGATTGTTATTAAAAAAGTGACTTTGTTGTAGTGAATTGTATAGACCTTGATAAACATGTTGGAATGAATGGTTGAATCATGGAAAAGATGAACGGGTTAAATGGGTTAATGTGTAAGCTGATTAAAGACCATAATGGATAGGTTATGGGTCTAGTGCTAAATTCTTAGTGAGTTAGTCATAACACATGGGAATTGGGTGAATGGTCAAATGATGTGAAATGGTAATGTGTTAATGGGTTAAGGCATGATGTGGATTCCCATGTGGGGTGTTGTGAATAGTGTTTTCTGAAGGGAAATGGCTTGGATGGTTGATGGTTACTTATATATATAATCATGTGCACATGGCTTTGTAGAGTGGGGTATGACATGAGGATCTACGCCCATGGGTTGAGCTAAGACTGAGGTTCTAAACTCCACCCTAAATGCGCAGGTTAGGAAAGGGGACTGAGGGTCTATTCTCCTAACGGTTGCATCCACCCGGACTGAGGCTTTGTGGTGAGGTTATGGTTTCTATGAGGAGGTTATTCCTATTGAGATAGGACAATGATGTGTTTACTCTCTTGCATGTGATTTTTGGCCTTAGACCCATGTAACATAATGTGTGTGATTAACCCATGGAAATGTGATGAAATGGTAAGTGATGATAATTGGTAGTAAATGAATGGTAATGGAATGGAAATGACATTGGCTCTGAACTTGTTAATGGAAAATTAATTAATTACATGTAAATTATCATTCATATTCCTTTTCATGAACTACCTATTACACTGGATATTTTGTAGACACCATTGGTGGGGGCCTACTGAGTTGTACTCACACCCTGCTAGGGCCGCCGTTGGGTACCCGAGCAGACTTCATGTTTGTAGGTCAAGAGAAGGGAAAGGGTCCTTTCTAGATAGTTGAGTGGACATGGGTAGAACTTGGTGGAGGATCCAGACTTGGAGTTGGGACCATTTTGGGGATTTTGTCTGTTGTCCTTATTTTGGGCTTTTGTTCACTTTTGCACTTGTAGTATGACATGGCATATTTTATTGTTGGAAATGGTTGTTATACATGTTCCATGTTTATTGGTTATTGTTTCCACTATTTGGTTTAATTTTTTTGTGGCTTAATTTGATAAAAGGGGTTATAGTCTCCCCACTTGACCCCATATACCCCGCTGCTAGTTGGAAGCCTTTGGTGTACGGGGAGGCGCGCTTAAGGTCATGTAACCACCCGGCTCGGAGCACCGGTTTAGTGGATTCTGGGTCAGGGAAGTTACATGTATGAATGAAATATGATTGTTTTATGATGTATATCCACTTTTATTTTGTGGGTTTATGTTTTTCACACATAATATTGTCATTTATTTGTCCTCAATCTAATGACATGATCATGGTAAGGGATCTTCTCTCTCACTTTTATTCATGAATCCCCCCTATGATGTGTCCTTTTATTTTTAATTACCAAATGATGGGGTATGTTTTTTCACATTCCACATAATTCCCTTATGATATATAAATTATGGTATACCCCTTTACCTCTCATTAATCCATCACAAGAACACGTGTTACCATGGTGAAATGTTTGTAAGGGGTTTCTCATCTCACTTTCAATTCTATGAGATCTCCATTTTCTGCCACTTATTTCTTGTATGTGGTATATGTTTACTTCCATTGGATGTATAATATCATGATTATATTTATATTCATGGTATTATGTGATTTATTTGGAAATAATTGATTTTATTCATACGATTAAATTAAATACAGTGTGGTAAGGGATCCTCTCTCTCACTTTTGTTCAAGAATTCCCCATATGTTGTGTCCGTTTATTTTTAATTCCTAATGATGGGGAATGTTTTTTAACCTCCCTAATACTTCCATTATGATATAAAAATGATGTTATACCCTTTTAACTCTCTTTAATCCCTCACAAGAACACTCGTTACTATGCTAAAATGTTTGTAAGGGGTTTCTCATCTCACTTTCAATTCTGTGAGATTTCCATTTTTCACCACTTATTTATTATATGTGGTATATGTGTACTTCCATTTGATGTATAATATCATGATTCTATTTATATTCATGGTATTCTGTAATTTATTTGGTAATTGTTGATTTTGGTCATACGATTCAATTAATTACAATATGGTAAGGGACTTTGTCTCAATTTCCATTTCATTGAGACCTACTTGATATTGTTCACCTAATCATTCTTATGTGGTGTATCTACTACCCATTTGAGATCATATTTAATTTGAAATTATAATTCTGGTAAATATCCACTTTTTTGTAGCATGGATATGATTATTTCCTTAAGTCGTATACCATTTCACATATGGTGTTTATTTGGAATGTTGTTGGAAATTCTGATGAATCTGTATTCTACACTCTAAATGGATATTGAGAAGGCATTTTGTATATATGTTAAATATATGTATAAATAATTATTTGGACTTGCAGGGATGGGTTGGGCCCACTATATCCCCTTGATGTATCGACAGGTCTCATGAGACAAATCTATTAGTGACAAACCCTTTGAGTTTCTTTCCAAAAATCATATGGGTTTCTACCCACTAAACTAAACTGTTTTAATGGTGTTATGGTCTCATGTTCTAGATACCTGATGTCTAGTTAATAAGAACTATATTTATTCATTTTCAATTATTATTATCCATTAGGTTTTCACTATGAAAAAAATATATGGATACATGCTATTTCTCAGTTTATTAATGGCATGTGTTTTTCATTTATTCACCATGCCATATTTATTTATGATTCTGTTATTATTGATTCATGATTCCATTAGTTTTAACCATTAATGATCATTTGATCTTACCCCTTTCATTTTTTTTACCTTAAACAGGTTAGGAATAGGGGACTGTTTATTGAGTTTCTGTAGATGAATTTTTTTTTATTTTTTTATGTATTTTATTTTTTTACCTTTCCCATTGTAATTTGAGTTATATATATGTATCTAGTTTCTTCAAGACTACTAAACTAATAGTTCCTTTTTCATTTTATTCATTTTAATCATTACAATGTAATAAGTAATGCACCAGCTCTGGTCTAGAGGGGTCAAGGAATTGCAATCACATACAGTTTTCCAACATGCATAACATCAAGAAAATGTCTGATGTACAGACAATTCCAGTGTGCTAATTCAAAAAAAACTGATCTCTTTTTTCAAATGGTTTTTGTAAAAAAATTTAAAAAGTTTTTCCAAAATTACTTTCTATGTATTTTACTTTTTCAAATAGTTGGTCACTTATTAGTAGAGACAATGTTGTGCCTTCTTCTAAACTCCCATCGAATTATATCGTCCAAGATCGATAATTATGTCACTGAGTTTGAAATTTGTGATTTCCTAGAAACCTAGACTTCAATGAATGTTTAAATCTAATTGAATGTGTACCTTTTTCAAAAATGGAATACCCTTGAGTTATTTTAATTCTATATCCTAAAAAAATTCCATAACTAGAAAATTCATTTATTATCCCGTACAACTTGGATCTCAATGTGAAATATTCACTTATGTGAGCATCATACTACGTAACACCTGAATCCCATAAATAAAATCTTCGATCAATGGATCCAAATAAACATCAATATCATTACCTAGTTGTTTTGGTCCTGATATAAGAAGAGATAACATAATTTATTTTTCCTTCATGTATAACCACGATGGAAATTTATAATTTTACAATATAAATGGACATGTACTATGAGTGATGCATTGAAAAACAAAATGATTCACTCCATATTTAGATAGAATAAGAAAAAGGTTTCTCAGATCGTTTCAAAATTCAGGATACTTGCGACCAATTATCTTCCACTGAGGAGAGTCTTACAGGTGATGAAGTTTCCAATATTTTTTTCTCGTATCTACATTTCATTTCAATTTCCTTGAAGTCTCTTCACTTTCATATAGGTGCCTAAACCTTGGAATGATTTCAAAGTACTATAAAAATTTTATAAGACCTAATTCATATTTCTTGTGTGGAGAATCACCACACTTTGGGAATTTTTAATTGATTTTTGGTTCTTATGAAGTAGTAAATAGTCATTTAGATAAACATATATTCTTTCTGAGATCATACCAATTGAACATAGCATTCTTTTAGCATCATATATTAGGTAATTAAGTTCATTGTATTCTGGGATCATATCATTCAAGAGAGAAAGCAGTTCAGTAAAACTAGAATTACTCCATCTATTTCCAACTTTTAAATTATATAGCTTTAGTATGGATGACAATGCTATATATTTAGTACAACCAATATAAGATAAAATATTTTCAAAACTATTTAACTTCTTAAAAGATTTTGGAAAATCACAAAGTTCATCTTCAATTTTTATTTTAATTTCCCCAATACAATCTGCATCATCATTCAAACATGTAATCGTATATTCAATAAAATCTTCATCATTGTTCACACTTGTATTCATATTAGATTATCTATAAAATGAAATTGTGTCCCAGTTACTATCCACCTTCAATTTTTCCCATGTTTATTTTAAAATTTATATTTTCGATCTATTATGTGATATATCAAGTGTTCTTACAACTCCTATGGACTAATTAGTCTTGAATAACAACATCCTAAACATGGAAAAAGGATCTTAAAACGATAATATGCATGATCTTTTTCAAACATGATGAACTCTTTCACCCCATACTCATAATATTTCTTCATATGATTAACATCCATCCATTTTTAATTCATATCCATCCTATTTGATATAGTAATATTAATATTTAATAAAATAAATAAATAAAAAGAAAGTCTGAGATTGAGACCCATAAAAGGTCATTCTTAAATAATCATTTAAGCTACATGAATTCATTTTTCTAAAATAATAAGAGTTGAATGATGTGTATTAATATTGGTTTTTAGTGGTGGAAATCATTAAAGAAATGGAATGTGTGTTATATATAGAGTAACAAAAATATAATTAAATTTTTATCTATTGAAAAACATAGAGATCAAGGGCGGTTTTTTTAATTTTGTTAGTTGGGATTAAAACATGAGGGATGAGTTGATGTCGATTCATTTATTCACTTGGTACATGGTGGTCCAGGTGGTGTTTTAGTGATAGTATTCTTAGGATCAAAAGTTGATCTTTTTTTAGATGATGAAAATGTTGATATAACCCAATCACATAGTCTTAAGAACCCAATATTTGAAGAAACTATTGAATTTAAATCTAATGAACCATAAGTCTTAGGCTGGGGTTTTCAAGATATTGAAAAAATTAAAGAACAATCTAACTAGGATTTCATAAATGATTCAAATTTAAACAATTAACATAGATGGGATGAAGCCTCAATAAATAGAAATGAAAAATTAATAAATATATGTAAAATCCATCCTTAACTTTTTGAAACATATTTCAAAGAGTTTTTGAAAAGGGAAAGGAAATTAGTAATATAACATTCTATTAAAGTGATTTAAATGTGGATATATTGTACTTTTCACTATCAATTTACCAAATGTTAGAAAAAAGGATAGTGACAATGAATATGATTTAACAATAAGTTCACATAAGAATAAAACTAAATAGTTTAGAAACCTAAATTTCTCTTCATAGAGAATGAATAAGAATTTCTAAAAACAAAAAAATATAAATTATTTATCTAAATTAGATGATGAGGAAAGTGATTATTATGATACTAAAGTTGAAACATTATGTAAATCAAAGGTGTAGTTACTAATTTAAAAATTGAATGATCTTTATGTCCCTAGTGATAAATATAATGATTATTAAAATGATGAAAAATATGAAATGATGAGTTCCCAATGGGATCAGAATATGTTCAGAACAATGAAAATATTAAAAGGATTTGGGTTCGTTTGTCTGTTAATGGAATCAAATAAGAATAATTTCTTGATTTTAATCCATGAGAGTGGGAAAGATACTTGGAACTTGGATACTTGTATCTAATGTTTGAAGTTTTATCTAAGATCTCAGTCTAAAATAACCTTAGGATGGAAGGATTGGGAAAGTTTGAGCGGTTGATGCTTATCGGTGGTGAAATGACAGGTATGAAAAGTATCATCCACCCAAAATTTCACACTCCTTCCAAATTCTAAGGTGAACCAGGTAATAGAAAAGTAGTGTGTGATGGGGGTGTTATATCAGGTATGTGAGGGAGGTAACGCATTGTTAAAATCCTTTGGGAAAATAAAAAAACCCAAAGAAGAAATAAAAATACTAAAATCTTGAACAGAAGATAATAAGTCACATATCATGGGATTTGAAAG
The DNA here is from genome assembly GCA_963277665.1 of Viscum album. NCBI lineage: Eukaryota > Viridiplantae > Streptophyta > Magnoliopsida > Santalales > Viscaceae > Viscum > Viscum album. The sequence continues at coordinate 819,051,913 of OY728148.1, forward strand.
AGTCGATCGTCCGATGAAGAGAAAGGGGGAGCACACGACAGTGAGGGATAATGGTAACAAGGGTATGTTGTAGTGAGGGAGAGAATGTGGTGGCGAGGGAGAGAGATTGGCGGTGAGGGGGGTGGTATTGAGGGCACTAGGTAGGGAGGGAGAGCATACAACAACGAGAGAGAGAACAAGGTATCAAGGGAGCGAGAGTGGTGGTGAGGGAGAGCAGTGGTGACATTTCAATTCTGCGAGAGCTTGAACGGTGTGATAAAATCAGTTCAATTTGGGTTATATTTATAAGACTATAAATAGTTTTATCAGTGCTTCTAAAAAAGTTCTCATAAAGAGGGGTTTTATCAGCGCTAAAATAATAAGCGCTGATAAGAGCCCTTTTCATCAGTGCTTTTCTAGCACTGATAAAGATTGGTTTTATCAGTACATTTCTAATGCTAATAAATACCTGCTAGAAAAGCACTGATAAATTTATAATAATATAATTAATATAATTAAAAAATTTAAAAATATATAATTATAAATAAATATAAATGTATATAAGTATAAATAAATATTTATATAATTATAAATATATTTAAAGAATAATAAATATGTATTTATAAATATAATTATAAATATATATAATTACAAATAAATATTTTTTATATAATTATAATTATAATTATAAATAAATATATTTATAAATATTTATATATAATTATAAATATATTTGTATAATTATATATATATATATATATATATATTAATATATAATTATATATATTTATAAATATAATAAATATATTTATTATAATTTTATAATTACTCAAATATATAATTATTTATTTATAATTATTTAAATATTATTCAATATATATATATATATATATTTATAATTATTAATATATAATTTTTTAAATATATTAAATATACATTTATAAACATATTTATATATATAAATATATTTATATATACTAATAAATATTTATTTACAAATTTATTTTTATAAATATATTTTTATAAATATATTTTTAACCTTATTAATGAATATATAATAATAAATGAATTAATTTTAAAAATAAATAAATAAAATAAAATAAATTAAAAAAAATAAAATTGAATTCGTAACATTTACGTGAATTAAAGACATATAAAAAAAAGAAGAAAATGAATAAATATATTATACTGATTATATAAATAAAAAAATTATTATAAAAAATATTAATAATTAAATTAAATCCAATTAAATTAAACACACACACATACATTCTTGATGAATAAATTAAAATAAATATATATTAAAAATGAATAAATATTAAAAATGAATAAATATAGAAAATACTTAAAATAAATTCATATTAAAAAAGAATAAATAATATTAAATCCATAAACAATGACTTCCACACACACATACATGTACATGTGAAAAACATACATATGTACACATCCACACACACACACACACACACACACTGACATACAAACATACAGTTATACATGTGCATATATTTTAAATTATTTAATATCAATATAAAAATATATTTAAATAAATATATTCATTTATATATAATATATAATTTTTTAAATAAAATATTAATATATTATATTTATTTTAATTATAAACACATTTTTTATTTAATGTATATAAATAAACTATTAATTTTTTTGACTAATATAAATTTTATTATTTTTTATATATGAAATTATGAAAATAAGATTCATTTTTGTGAAAATTACATAAAACATATTTTTATATTATATTTATATATATATATATATACTTATTGAAATATACATCTTATTTAAAAAATATAAATATTTATATATAAATTTAATTACTCATTGTGACCTTAATCAGTAGTAAATAAAAAGTAGTGTTAAATGGGGGGATTTTATCGGCATAAGAAAAAAGTGCTGACAAGGTACCCTTTTATCGACACTTTTCTTATTACTAATAAAAAGTTAACTTTATCAGTCTTTGTTGCGAACACTGATAAAATTACTCCCTTTATCAACGCTTTTTTTCTTAGCACTGATAAAGAAAAACACCGAATACCATGCAATACGTGGCAGTAGACGCGCAAGATGGTGTTCACACTTAGGTTCACACTGGTGCAATGTAGTACATAGACATAGGGCCTTTGGCCTGATACAATGGGGCCTTCAGGCCATATAATGGCTTTCAAGCCACATGGTCTTCAAAACATTAAATTGTAGGAGTTGGCTTTGTTGTGAGTCTATCCTTAGGAGGGATGTGGTCTGATCCATGTTAGTCCAAGGGTATGTGTGTTGTTTCATTTATTATAACCTCCAAGATATTAAATAAATATAATTAGTAATTAAAAACCTAATTAATAATAATAATAATTAATATAATAAACAACTAATAATATAATTACAGTAATTAATAATTGACAATAAAATTAAAAATTAATATAATTTGTAATTATTTATAAAAATTAATATATTAGTTAATAATTAGAATTAATAATTAACCAAAAAATATATTATAATTAATTATTTAATTAATAATAATTATTACTAATGTAATCAATAAATAAAAATATAGTTAATAATTATAAATTTAAAAGTTCATTAATTATTAAACATATTTGGCCCAAACCATGGATTTGGAAACCCAAACTCATGGCCCCATGAAAATTTATTTAAACACACACACACACACAAATTACAAGGTGTTACATTGCATTGCATGTAGTAAATTACTATCAAAAAGCAATAAATAGTTAGAAAAACATATCAAAATAGTGGCACCATCTTGGCCACCAAAATACAACAATCATTATAGTCATGCATCCTCCCCACTAAACCTATCAATATTAATTAATTATTAATAATAAAATTAATAATGATAATTAATTATTTAATTAAAAATAAAAATATAATTAAAATTTATTATTAAAATTTAATAATTATGAAAATTAGAATAAATTATTAATTAAAAGTGGTGGAATCATGAGTTTAGAAGACTAAACCCATAGTCCTTTTATTGAAAATAACAAAAAAAAGTACAAGTGGGATGATGATACAAGTCATGTGGCGCTCAAATATGCCACCCAAAACATAAAAACCAATAGAAAAAATGCCAAAGTCAACCAATCTGTCACAGGGGTATACTTCATATATTTCTAAGAGCACCCCGACCTCTTGGGTGTCTCCCTATTCTCCAAGTCTTTAATTTTTATCTATGGTTGTTCTGATCATCCACGTCTTTATCATACCTTTCCTCTTCCTTATCTTTACTATAGTCGGGAACAATTTGAGTGACAACATCCCTTTTCTCCATTTTGGGATCCTCCTTAGCAATATCCTGCCTAATATTTCTGACCTCATCAGATATTTTATCCTCCATTGTAGTTGCAGTTTTTGTGGCCAACATGAGGTTGGATTTGAAATTCTCTTGAGCTTTGTTTTCCTCCTCAATATTTGTTTCTCTATAACCAGAGTGACTCAAGGAATTGAGAAAAGAGAAAATTTTAGATGATGAACTCCCCAAATTCTTGTCATCTCCTTTTGTCACATGTATTCCACTGTCTGGTCAGTTTTCTTAAAAAATAGGTATTTTTATTTTTTATTTGGTTTAAATATTATTAAATAAAAATTACCCTTATGCATATTTTTTTATTTGGTTCCCAATAACCAATTTTTTTAGTTCTTTATTACAAGTTTTTCTTTTCAAAGAAGTTTTATTTATCACATCTTGATTATTATTTGGCATGATATTTTCACATAATAATATCCTTATAATATATATCATGCTCAAATGTGATAGTATTTCTCTACTATTATGAGAACTTAGAGGTTCCATGACATTATTATTGAACCTTGTTCTAAGGTTGGATTTTATTGTCTAATAAAACATAAAAAATACAGACTTTCAAGGGTAGGAGGATCATAAGAGATTGAGACACCTTCCTATGGTGTGTTTCCTTTATAATCTCTAAGATATGACTTTATGAGAATAAAACCATCAATAAGAAATCTACATTTCCATGTTTCAAAGGATATTCTTATATATAGACATGTTTATTGATCCTTAGACTTTAATATTATCATTAATGGATATCATGACTCACATACTTTGATGTATTGAAGTAAAATGTGATGACATATGTTTGTAGTGAAGTAGGATATGTCGAGTGTGTCATGAGTGATATAACATTAATGGATAATGTGATAAAGGATTTATTTCTTTTTTCTCTTGACAAAAGTTAATATCTCAGGTCCTTTTATGGGAATGTAACCACCTAAATAACCCATGACCATGGTGTTCGATGGTCGTGTTCATTTCCAGAAATTCAAAGAAAGATACATCAAATATATATATATATATATATATATATATATTAATGTAATTTTCATGAAACCTATTTGATTTGAGATATTGTGAAAAAAGAATTATATTACATAGTAAAAGTTCAAAGAAGGTTGGATGTCATTACGATGTTAACTTATATCTCTATGGATTCCTTGAAATTTTGTTAGATGATAACGTTGGGATTTATGTGGAAATGCTTAATTCCATAGAGAAAGAGCCTAGAGGGTCACACACTGAGTGTATCTGTAATCTCAGTTAAATTCGAGTATTGAATTAAACAAGTTAGAATAAATAATATTTACTTGAGATTGGTTTATCTCCATAGTTTAATCACAAGTTATTTGAAAGAATAAAGTGAGTTAAATAATAATAAATTTTTATTTTCAGGTTTGAATAATATGATATTTACTATATTTATCATAGAATAATTTTTTGACATTTATTTATTAAATACTCATTATTTGAGGATCGATAAATTTTGAAGAGGGAAGGAATACTGGGCTTAATGGTCTGATTGGAAATAATATAAATGATATTTATTTATATTATTAAATTAATTTCACATATTAAACGATTAATAATATTATTTTTATTAATTTACATGGGGTTAATTAAGAATACTAATGTTGGTAAGTGTTTAGTGTGAAATTTTATAACCCTAAAACTACCATAATAAATATCTAATTATATCACTTTCCTAAAAATATTGGTGTGCACGAAGGATAGATTGATACTCTCACAATCCTTGGAGAGAGATCAAAAGATCTAGAGTGCCCTCCTCCCTTCCTCTCTCAATAAAATGAGATATCATTAATATTTCTTTCTCTCTTGAGAATAATTTTTTTATAGTCAACCGTGAACAATGCAAGCGATTAGGATTGGTCATACTAGAACTCAGTGATTCTATGGATTTGTTCAAAGATTATAGTACAGTTGTGGATCACTAGAGAAATTATGAACTTGTAACTTTTATCACAATGATGGTGTGATTAGATCTATTCCATCAATCATTAATTAAGATAGAAGTATGTTTTAAGGTAATTCTATATATGCTTATAATTGAATTATAAATTACATGTCAAGATCCTTTACCCATGGTTCTGGAATTTTAATCTAGTCAAGTAATATACTATTTTAATTGGACATTTCATTTTGATCATGTAATGAAATGATTACATGTTATTTGTGGCTAAAATTTATGTCTAAAATGCTAGAACATAATGCTTCCACTATGCTCGTAACCTACATGTTCTATCAGAGCGGTCGCATGTTTAGTTTATAATTATTTCTTATTTATTGATTGATTTCATGTGTTTTTGTTTTATTTACTTAAGATGATCAATTTTAGTATCCAAACATATTTATCTATTCCTATCCTCATTCTTGATAACATAACCAGAAATTAGTTAATGATTAAATATAAAGAATCATCTGAAGAACACCATCTAATGGGGCCAGAGGTTCTACCTAGGAAAAACTAAAATGCACAATGTGTACTTTGAGTATACACACAGAGTAATTTTGTTTCAACATTAGTATATTTCTCCATCAGTTTAGATTCTAAAAAAGTAAGATCTAAGATTCAAATAGATCCAATAAGTGAGTAGATTTGTACAGGCTATCACCTGGACTGAAGAATTACACGCTGTGTAATTATCTTACATTCCATGTAGTCCTTGTATTCTCATTAATTAAAACATGGGGTGTCCCGATGAGTCATGTATTAGATACACAACATGGGGACTGACATGTCATTCAGCTTTGAGGTTACACACCATGTGTTTAAAGTACACACCGTGTACCTAAAGCATGTCCAAAGTAGGAAACATGACCAGACCCAAGGCGTGTGTTGTGAACATGGGTATAAGAAAAGTACACACTGTGTCGTATTCTACAGGAAATGTTTTCAAATTTTCATGGAAATAAGAATTAAATATATAATTAAAACTATTGATTATGTTCTCATTGTGTCATTAATTCGACAATACATGTCATTTTATAGGATTGATAATTATATATTAAATTAATTTCCATGTTAAAATATTGAAGAACACATGAGGTTTCCTCCAAGTACACTTGTGTACTACATTAATTTTAAATGAAGTTAATGTTTTTTAAAATTATAGATGATGGTGAGTTAATTATGGTTAGATAGAATTAAGATAAATTGATTTAATTGAATTAATTCTGGGTGTATTATCTTAATTAAAGAATGAATTAAAGTAATTGATAATAAGATTTCAAATTTATTCTTTTTTCTTGATGTGTGAATGACATGATATTAGATAATCCCTTGTGTGTTATTGGTTTATGTTAAATTATTATTGATGGATTGTGTGCCATCCCCTCCTACTTATTATGCAAGGGACTATGTTCCTGTTGCTTCTTTTATGTAAACCTACTTTCTCCAATAAATTGGATCCCCTCACCTACGTTTGAGTAATAGATTAAGGATGGATCTCTCAAGTAATTTGAGGCATACTGAGTCAAGGAGATAAGGTCAAACCAATTGAGTTGATGAATAGGATCCAAGGTTGAATAATTCAACATGAACCAAGCTATGGTTCAAGATGTTTTCCACTAGGTTGATGGTTAGTTTATAATCTTTTAGATAAAATAACCATTAGAAAAATCTCATGATCATGCCAATTATATTTTATTTAAATAAATTTTATTGTTAATTATTTATGTTTTTCAATGATGCATTATCAAATAATAAATTAATTAACAATAATGCAATATGGAATAAAATATAATTGGATTATGCATAAATGTTTTATTAGACATGGTTAATAACTTATGTAAAATCCACTTAATATTAATAGGGAATATAAAAGGGTAAAATTGGATTTACCTGACACATGCATGTCATGGGGTGTGGAAAAAACAATTATTTACTAAGTTAAAATGTAGTATAGTAATTAACCAAGGTTTTCTTCAGAGTGGAATGCTAAAAAATATCTTTTTTCACTTGAAATAAGAGAAATAAGTAGATGTTGTTTTTGAAAATGTTTGATTTTAAAAACACAAGAAATAAAATAAAAAATGGAAAGAAATTAAGATCAATTTTATAAAACAATTTATTGAAAACTATTATATGAGATGGTGATCAGGTGAGTTTTGGTTTTCCAATTGTAATTCTATCGTAGTTCAACTTATCCAATTCTCTTATGCTAAGTTGATAAAAGTTAAAATCCACAATGGCTTCTTCTCACTCCCTTGGTCAATTAATAATGGTGAGAATAAACCTTACTAAAATCTCATATTGGTCTAATATACTTACATTATGTGATAGAGTTTTAGTGAATACCCTCAATTGACTTACCAATTCCCAATTAGGTCTTGTTTATCCCCAATAATCAATAATGATCACAACTCCTCACACACGTACCAGCGATCACCGAGTACTTCACCCCTAAGAACTGATCTATTCCATCGTATATAGACCAAAACCTAGTTTTGGGAGAAATTGATCATTTACCAAAGAAAAAAACAATATAATCTAAAATCAAATACAATCTTACATGATAATAAAAATTGTTATAAGAAATTGAAACTGATTTCGCATAAGAGAGATAAAGATATTAAAACATTAATAGAAAGAACTCATTAATTAAAAAATGGAAAAACTATCCTCCCATAATCACACATAAGTTTAACATACCATGTTAAGTTTAATTGTGATTAAGGGGGAAGAATAAGTCATTACAAAACTGAAAAGAAAAAAAGAGAGAATACAAAGAACAGAAAATTTTCTCCTCCAAAAGTTAGCTTCTATTATGCCCACAAGAATGATGAAACTCACAGAGGTCTCTTCTTATAAAATGTTTTCAATTAAGTTTTCTATCGACCCTAAAATTTTAAAGTCATTGGACAGGTGTAAAGAAATATATGGCTGAATCAATGAACATGACTAATCTAGGATGCCAAACACTGTTTCACCCACTTCACTTAGACTCGCTCAAAAGATACCTTAATGGGATTCTTAATTTATTAAATTTAATATGAACTGTCCCTTTGAAGTATTATATCAAACCTAGTAATAATAAACAAATTTTAAGGTTGGTGTAATGACATATGCTTGATTTAATATGGTGGGGTCCATTCTATCGGCCAGAACAATTTCTCCACTTAATTGATTTTTCGGGTCCATTGTGTATAGAATTGGGTTTGATACAGAATAAAAAAATGAATCCCACAAGAAAGGAAAAGCTACAAAAAATCACATAAATTGGATTCAAATTGAAAATGTTATTCCAAAAAAATAGAAGCTCTAGAAAATTGTGAATTTTCCAGAATTACCCAATTTTCACAATTAAGCCCATAATTCACCAAAAACGCTAAAATAATAAAAATATACCCAAATTTACTAATTGGGATGTATTAAATCAATGAAAAACATATTAAAAATAGTGAAAATATTAACTCTATCAATTCCCCAACACTTAGCACTTGGACTACAGGACAAGTCAACATCAAAATCAAATCAATGAAAATTCAAAACACATGCTTAGGAGATCCACTAATTCCATACCAAGAAACAAAAGATATCATGCCTCATAAAAAACCATTATTTCAGGTTCTCAAACCAGACCATTCATTATATTTCCTCTTCATTTATCCTCCCATGCACACACAAAAATTACCTTAAATAAATTTTCTCTCAACTCACAAATGTTGATTTTCGACAATGTCTTCCTCATCCAATACTTATGAAAGGGTCACCATAGGCTTGATAAATTTATAAATCTCCATCAGATGTGAGTAAATAACATGTATTTATCATGAGGAATTATCAATGTTGTTCTATGGATTTATATTGGTAGGATTTAAATGTTAAGAATTCTGAGGTTGAATGAGGAGTGCTTGACTCTTTTTGTTGCAAAATTGCATGATTCTAATTTTCACTCAAGTATGGTATCCTTCTCACCCACCATATTAGCAATCCAGCTCCATCATCATGAAAACTCTAGGAATGTTCAAACATCTCAGAATTTCAACATAAAAAATTTCAATCTTCTCAAACATGTTTTTCTTCAAATCTCCAGAAAAGGAATGACTTTCTTCCTCTATTAGAAGCTCTGGAAAGGTACACCTTCTCTTATCATAAAAGACCCAGAAAAGGAAAACCTTTCAATAAAATGATTTTTTTACAACAAACACATCATACATTTTATTTTCCACCCAATGTTGCACCAAATGAGGTAGCACAACACAAGACAGCTTCCCCCCACACATAAGTTTAACTAGATCATGCAATTTTACTTCAAGAGTAGGTTGGATTGGGAAAATTGTCATGTAATGTGACTAACCTAATAAGATGTTCATGTATTCTAAGGGATAAAAGTATTAAATGTTCAATTAAGGACATTATAAAAAGGAATTTTTTGAAAAGGAGTCTTAAAAACTAAATAAATGACTTAATCATTTAAAACACAAGTACCTAAAACCCGCAAGTTTTGATAGGAATAAATCAAATTTTGGTTAAATCAAGAATGATTTAGTTCTCTCAAGAAGTTAGGTGGATGTAAAAAATATGAAAACAATAGATTCAAAAGACTCACGGGAATGTGATTTCAAATATAAAGATAGTGGGATGTGGCATGGGATTCAAAAATTGGAGTAATTTTTATGAAATTCTCAAAGAATTCAACTTGAAATAAAGTCATTTTCATCATTCGTTTAAGCTCAGTTTCATGAAATAAATTGTTTCACTTGGGGAAATGGGTTTAAAAAATTTCAAAGATAATCATTTCAGCTCAAAAGTTTCAAAAACACACAAAAATTGATAAATAAATACACAAAAATTTGGAAAACACACTTTTTTTTTGAAAAATAGAAAAGAAAACAAATGAAAATACTAAACTACAAAGGTTCCCTCTCCCAAACTTAAATGATGTAGTGTTAAAAATGCATTAAAATGTATATAACATGTAATAATATTTGAAAAATGAATCACATCAATCAAGAAAGTTTAAAGGAGAGGTACGACCTAGTGGATTTTATTGATAAATATGATAGAGAAGTGTGATATCCTCCACTTGATCTGATGGAATGGTCCTATGGAATTTCCTTATCCTATATCCATTAAAATCAAATGGATCCTACACTCCATCCTTCAAAATCTGTACAGCACCAAAAGGGTATACATGAGTAACTATAAATGGACCTTCCCACCTGGAATGAAATTTACCTGGCATCAGCTTGAGTTTTGAGTTGAATAAGAACACTTTGTCTCCAAGATGAAAGTGTTTGGGTTGGATTAGCTTATCATGATACACTCTTGTTATCTCTTTATAAATCCTAGAATTTTCAAAAGATTCCCTTCTAATTTCTTCTAACTCCCTCAACTACAATCTTCTCTCTTTTACAACACTTTCAAGATCCAAATTCATCTTTCTCACAGCCCAATATGCCTTATGCTCCAATTACACTAGCATATGATAAAACTTCCCATAAATAAAACTATATGAACTCATTCCAGTTGGGGTTTTATAGGATATAATTTAATCCCATAATGTATATTCCAACCTTTGGCTCCAATATTTTCTGTTTGGATTCACAGTCTTTTCCAAAATTCCTTTGATTTACCTATTAGACACTTCAGCTTTCCCATTTGTCTGTGGATGATATAGAGTTAATGTTTTATGATGAACCCAATACTTCTTTAGTAAAGCCTCCATTATCCTATTATGAAAGTGAGTTCCTTGATCACTAATGATGTCTCTAGGAACTCCAAACCTACAAAATATGTTAGCCCTAAAAAAATTACAAAAAACTTTAGCATCATCAGTCCTGATGGATTTTTCTTTCACCCATTTTGAAACATAATAAACTATAAGAAAGACATAAGAATTTACAAATTAAATTGGGAAAGTTCCCATAAAATCTATCCCAAAAACTTTAAAAATTTCCCAAAAATTCAGTGTCTTTTGATTCATTTCTTGTCTCCTTGAAATATTTCTAGAAAACTGACATTTTTCACACATTTTTCAATATTCATGAGCATCTTTAAAAAGGGTGGTCCAATAAAGTCCAGATTATAAAACATTTCATATTGTTCTTTAAGGTCCAAGGTGGCCTCCACAAGCTAAATTGTGACAAAACATAAAGAAATAATCAATTTCACTTTATAGAAAACATCTTCTTATCACTTTTTCATTGCAAATCTTCCAAAGAAATGGATCAACCCAGATATAATATCTATATTCAAATTTCATATTTTGAATTTAGTGAAAATTTAAATGATATGGGACCTGATATGTTACTAGATAATTTACCATATCAACATACCAATGCACTTCACTTTCAATCAAGTACATCTACTCTCCGAGAAGGTGGCCATTTAGTGGTTCTATATCTGGAATTTCAGCTACATCGGTGTTGGGTAGTCTGCATAAGTGATCAGAAACATGGTTCTCAGATCCCTTATTTTCTTTGATTTCTATGTTTAACCCATGCAGTAAAAACATCCATATTACTAACCTTGGTTTATCTTCTATATTCTTCATTAAATACCTAAGAGCTACATGATCAGAAAACACTGTGACATTAGTTCCAAGTATATATGATCTAAATATTTCTATAGAAAATACAACTGCTAAGAAATCATTTTCTATTGTTTTTTAATTAAATTGGTCCGCATCTAAGCTTATTGAGACATAGTAAATTACTTGTTTCCTTCCATCCATTCACTGAGAAAGTACTTCACCAACTACTTGGTTTGAAGCATCATAAAGTATCTTAAATGGTAATTCCCAATTTGGTTGTTTTATCACTGGTGGTGTAATCAATATCCTATTCAACTCATGAAAGGATTCCCTACATGAACCATTTAAATCAAAATAATCATCTTTAAAAAGTAATCAAGAGATAGGGAGATAAATCTGATGAAAATATTTGATAAACCTCATGTATAATCTTGTAAGTCCTAAAAATGATCTAACATGATTCACACAAGTTGGGTAAGGCAAAGAATTTATGACTTCATTTTTTGATTTATCAACTTCTATGCCATTATTTTAAATGACATGCCCAAGGAAAATTCCTCTCTCAAAAATAAAATCAAACTTTTCAAAATTCAAAACAAGGTTATTTTCAATGCAAGTTTTCAAAACTTTTTTCATATTTTTCAAACAATGGTCAAAAGAATTTCCAAAAACTGTGAAATCATACAAGAAAAAATATAATAAATCATCAATGTGATTAGAAAATATACATACCATACACCTATAAAATGTACCTAGATCATTACACAATCCAAATGGTATACTTTTGTATGAAAAAGTTCTGAAGGGATAAGTAAAGGTGGTCTTCTCTTGATCCTCGGGAGAAATAGGTACCTAGAAATAGTCTGAAAATCCATCCAAAAAGAAATAATGAGTTTTCCCTACCAATATCTCTAACATCTAGTCAATAAAGGGGATGGTAAAATGATCTTTTTGAGTGACCTAATTCAACTTCCAAAAATCTATGCACGCTCTCCAGCTATTCTGAATTCTTACATGGATTAATTCATTATTCTCATTCATCACAATGGTTAGGCCAATTTATTTTGGAACTACATGGATGGGGATAACCCATTGTGAATTTGAGATGGGATAAATGATCCCAACTTCCAAGAGCTTCTCGATCTCCTTCTTCACAACCTCCATTAGGGTGGGGTTTAGCTTCTTTTGGGGTTGTCTAACAGGTTTGGAATCTCCCTCAAGAAGAATTATATGTGTGTGTATTTTTGGGTTGATTTTTGTAATATCACCTAAGATCCATCCTATTTCTTGTACATTATCTCTCAAAATCTCAATCACAGATTTTTATTGGTTTTTAAACAAATTATTAGCAATTATCACTTGTAATTTATCTCCCTCCATAAGGTAAACATATTTTAAATCAGTGGGAAGTGGTGTTAATTCCAAATCTTGGGGCTTGTTAAGGGATAAAATTAATTTGAGGTCCCTCACTTCCAAATGTTGGGCATCCTGAATAAAATAAATCATATCATCATCCTCATCATTTATAAAATCATCAAAGAAATTAGATTTTACCTCTTACTCCCACATGAAATCATATTATCTAGGAGTTTAGTAATCATCATGTTCAATGATATTTTCAATGGATAAAGTCTTTCTTGAGAATAAGAATTCATGTCACATACCTGATCCTTCAATGGGATCAGTACCAACATCATGGGAGAGTGTAAAGAGGGAGTGATCATCTGATGGGTGCATCATGGATTCAAAAATATTGAAGTGGAAAGTGCTATCTCCAAACTCCACAGTGAGGGTCCATTTATGGAAATTGATGATGGTTTTATATGTTTTTAAGAAAGTTATCCCCAAAATTATGGGTGAGTGTGATGGGATCCTATCATATTCCATATTTAGCACATAGAAATCAGCTTGGAATAAGATATCTTTTACTTTCACAAGGACATCCTCTATAACTCATGTTGGGAAAATTGTGGATCTGTTAGAAAGTTGTACCACCACTCTTGTGGGATTCAAGTCTCCCATATGAAAATAAGTGTATACTGAGTGAGGAAATACATTAATTTAATCACCTAAATTAAAAAGATAATTAGAGAAAATTAAAGAACCAATGGTGCATGGAATGGAAAATTTCCCTGGATCTTGACATTTAGTTATAAATTATGGTGTGATAAGGGTTGAGACACTCCTTACCAAGTTAATCCTCTAATTCCCTTGAAGTATCATCTTCTTTGTGAAAATATATTTCAAAAATTTAGCATAATTTTTAATTTTTTTGAGGGATTCAAGTAGGGGTATATTTATTTTTACTTTCTGGATGGTGTTCAGAATTCATTTTGAAGTGCTTATTCCTAAAAACTCTTTGATTCAATCATCCTTGTTGGAAAAGGTAGGGGTAATTCTTTCTTCTACCTTTTTTCCTTTGAAATTTTGTTTCTTGTCTCTTATTCCTTTTCATATCCTTATCCTTCTTTTTATTCTCTTCTTCTTGGTTCATTTTCACATAATTGTCAGAATTTACAACTTCATTCTCCCATAACACAAGTGGTCTTGTTTTGGGCGCAATGGTGGATGGTGGTGGGATTTATTTCCCACTTGTTGTTGTTATTATGCTGACATTATCTTTTTGGTTTGGTATTGTTTTGGATGGGAGTTTTCCAAGTTTTTTGTTCAGTAATTCCATGAGAATTTCAAACTTGTTGGACAAATCTTTTACGGTGTCTTTTATCCCATAAATATCAGATTTATACTATTGGTTTTGAATTGGAGGTTGTGCTTTGGTGGATGGATACTCATAGGGTCTATGGAAAGTGGGTGGTTGTTGGTATGAATTCTGGTTATAAGATTTCTTTTTCTGAAATGGCGGTGGGTTCTGGAATTGATTTTGGAATGGGGGTTGGTTTTAGAACTAATTTTGGTATGGGGGTCCTGCTTGATTTTTCTGATTTCCAAATCAAAATTGGACGTGGTTAGGCTCTATCCATCCTTTATTTTTCTGAAATTTTCTTGGCTAAAATTCTATTGCATAAATTTCCATTCCCTGTATTTCAGCACATTGGTCAGTGAAATGATCATGTGACGAGCATAAACCAGATACCTTAACCAATGATTATTGGTTTCCAAATTGTTTCAAGGCCATATGTCTCACCAAACTACTTATCTCTTTAATTCTAGTTTCTAATAATTATGATGGATGATAAATTATTACCTCATGAATACCTCTTGTTCCAGTACCTCTTGTACCAAATTGTTGCGAGTTATGATAACTTTTCTCAATCAAACTCTTAGATTATTTTGGTGATGTTTCAATCAATGCGCCTCTAGATGATGCATCTAGAATATTTCTATCATTTTCCAGTAATCCTTGATAAAATAATACAAGAAATTTATGCTCCTCAATTTCCTAATGTGGGAAGCTGGAATATAACATCTTAAATCTCTCCCAATACTTATAAAGAGTTTCTCCAAATGACTGTCTAATGGAATAGATTTCCTTTCTGATGGTAGTGCTCTTGGAGGTGGGTAATAATATTTTCATGAAGCATATTACCAAGTTATTCCAATAATTCACATCTCCTAATTGTAAGTGATACAACCATTCTTTGGTAGCTCCTTCCAATGAAAATGGGAACGCCTTCCACTTTACATTCTCCCCAGCTACTCCTCGGGGTCTGAAAGTAGAGAAGACATGCGTAAACTCTTTAATATGTTTGTTTGGGTCTTCACCTTCCAAGCCATCAAATTTTGGGAGTGATGGAATCATGTTAGGTTTCATCTCAAAATCATTTTGTAACACTGGCATGAAAAGTTCATTGTTTTGATTAAGAAATTGTGGTGCAGAAATGTCTCTAAGTATTGGGTTTTGATTTTCATCCATGATGAAAGGCTCATAGTGAACACTAGAAGTTTTACTTGAGTCTACAAGAGAAATTTACTCAAACTCATATTCAAAATTCAGGTTTATAATTCTATTCAACAAGGTTCTTTAAATTTTAGGATCTATGGGGTAAGGTTCATAGTTTGTACTTATAGTCATGCAATATAAGAAAAAAATATTGGCACTAACTCCCCGGAAACTGTGCCAAGTTTTAAAACATTCCTATCATGGGGTGGTGAAAAAACAATTATTTACTAAGTTAAAATGTATTATATTAATTATCCAAGGTTGTCCCGAGAGTCGAATTCTTAACAATAGTGTTTGTCACTTAAAATTAGTGAAATAAGTATAGATTGTTTTTGAAATTGTTTGATTATAAAAATAAAAGAAATAAAATAAACAAGTAAAGATATTAAGATAAAATTTATAAAACAAGTGATTGAAAACTATTATATGATATGTTGATCAAGTCATTTTTTGGTTCTAAAATTGTAATTATATCACAGTTCAACTTATCCAATTATCTTCGTCTAAGTTGATAAAAGTGAGAATCCACAATCGCTTATTCTCACTCCCTTGGTCAAATAATAATGGTGAGAATAAACCTTAATAAAATCTCATATTGTTATAATCTCCTTAAATTGTGTGATAGAGTTGTATTAAATACCCTTAATTGAATTAGTTAATTCTCAATCGGGTCTTGTTTATCCCAAATAATCAAGAACTTTCACTACTCTTCACACACGCACCAGTGATCACTGAGTACTTCACAACTAATAACTGATATATTCCATCATATATAGACCAGAACCTAGTGGAGGGAGAAATTGATCATTTAACAAAGTAATAAAAACAATATAATCTAAAATCAAATACAATCATACATGATAATAAAAACTACTATAAGAAATTAAAACTGATTTCACAGAAGAGAGATAAGGATCTTAAAACATTAATAGCAAGAACTTGTGAATTAAAAAAGGGAAAACCTATCCTTCCCCAATCACACAAAAGTTTACCCAACCATGGTAAGGGTAATTTTGAATAAGGGGTAAGAATAAGTCATTATAAAACTAAGAAGAAAAAAAGAGAGAAAACAAAGAACAGAAAATTTTCTCCTCCAGAATCTATCCTCCAGAAGTTTTCTTCTATTCTGCCCACTATAAGGTCGAAAATCAAAGAGATATCTCCTTATAAGATGTTTTTAATGAAGTTTTCTATTGACAATAAAAATTTCAAAGTCATTGGATAGGTTTAAGGAAATATATGGACCAATCAATTAACATGACTAATCCTGGATGCCAAACATTGTTTCACCCACTCCACTTAGACTCGCTCAAGAGATACCTTAATGGGATCCTTAATTTTTGAAATTTAATGTGAACCATCCCTTTTAAGTATTATGTTGAACCCTACTAGAATAAGAACATTTTAATTTCTTTATAATGAGATATAGACGATTTAATATGGCGCAATCCATTCTACCGGTCAGAATATTTTCTCAATTTGATTGATTTTTTTGGGCCATTTTGTATAGAATTGGGTCTGGGTACAGAAGACAAAAATGAAGCCCACAAGTAATGAAAACCTAAAAAAATTAATCATTTAAATTTCATTTGGATTTTAAAATTTATTCCTAAAAAACATAATCTATAGAAAACTATAAATTTTCCAAAATTAACCCATTTTCACAATTAAGCCCATAATTTACCAAAAACACTAAAATGATGAAAATATACTCAAATTGAATAATTGGGAGGGATTAAATCATTGAAACACATATTAAAAATAATAAAAATATTAACTCTATCATTACCCATAAGGATAGAAATCCCTCAATTAAAATATTAAGTCGGATTGGTCTTCCACTACTTTAGTTAGAAATGAACGCATAGTTCAAAGTACTTAACCAACACAAGTTAGTGTGATTTTAATTATTATAAAAATTTTAGCTTGAATTTTCTATTTGAATTAACTTAGTTTACATCAAGGGTTGACTACCCAAGAAATACTTTATGTAACTAACAGAGAAAGGTTGAAAAAATCATAAATCAGGATTTTAGGATTAGAGAGTCCACTCAACTGATCAAGGAACTACAAGTTAATATAGTTGGCAAGTTACGCATACCTAAAATCATTCAAACAGCTTGTTAGGAACAATTATTGTAACACCCCAAGATTTCATAGTGTGTTATTTCTTTAAAATAATACAATAACTTGCACTACACACAACACCGAGTTCAAGCACACCATGAATTACCAAACAAGCCATTCAAAAGAGGTTATGAATAGTATTAACTAAATTTTAAACTTTATATAATCCTTATAATTTTAGAATCCATATTATGAGTTTCTTAGACATAATACAAGAACAGATTCATTTTCAGTATTGCACTTTTATCAACTTTTAATAGTGAAACCTTTTTAAATACAATATTTTAAACTTTTTTACTAAATGGGGACATCAAAAAAATTTAAAATAAAACATCCCAAGCTTCCACGGTACGCTTTCCTTTGAATAATACAGTAGCGTGTGTTGTACGCAACTTCGAGTTCTAACACACCACAACCAATCAAACTAGCCGTTATGAATAGTAATACCTACTTTTTGAAATTATATATATTTTATATTTTATAATGGACTTCATTTTTGGATTCGGAATATCGAATTTAGCCTAAGGTGAAATTTTGGTACATTTCGGATAACTTTCATATTTTGATGAATAGTGAAAATTACTAAATTTTAATTAAAAACAACTTTTTTAATCAAAATAATTAATAGTGATAAATTATGAATTTAAGTGGTTTTAAAGTATATTTAGAATATATTTTTACCATTTAATATAATTTTGGTCATTGGACATAATTTTACAATTAAACCGAACATAAACAGGTGTCAATCTTTTGATAGTTATTATCTCTTAAAAACACGCTTTTTGTTTTGACAGCGGGAATTAATTTTAAATTAATTTCTGCCACTTCTGTGTTTTGAATTTAGAAAAATGGATTCCATATTTGGAATCAGGATGTTCAAATTGGGTAAATAGGTAACTTTTATTTTTAGACATTTTGAATAATTACTGCGGTAAAAATTTTATTTACCATGGTTAAGGGTAAATCCGGTAAATAAGGGTTAAAAATAATATTATAATAATACTAAATTACCCTAAAACGTGTCCTAACCTTATTGGTTGATACATGTTCGACCATAGGCATCTTTGGGTCGATTTTGGGACCCCATGGATCCACTTGTAAGTGATAATGACACTTTATTTTAATTAAGTTAAAATGAATACAAAAATGACACAAGCATATATCTTTTAGAAAAACAATTGTTACATAGGGTTATATATGTTGGATTTTAGATTATAAATATTCATTAGAAAGATAAAAAGATTTCATACATAATGATATTTTATTTATAATTTTTAGACATTAAATAATTTATTTTATTTATTACACAATTATGATGCAGTAATTACTATAATAGTGAAAAATTAAAATAATTGATATTATAAATACCCAAATAAATATAATATGAAACTTTTAATGAATTAAACTAATTTTCTAGGATAATATGATATATTAGGATTGATTTAATTGACTTTTTTTGAAGTAATCAATCTGTTATGAGTTTCACAAAAATCAACTATTGAATAGTTTCAAAATTGACATAAAAGAGTTCTTAAAACAAATATTATATTATTAATTGATATTAAACTCCTAAAAATCTAAGTTTCGGCCAAGAATCTAATATCATGATAGGTTCATCATTAATGGACCACTTGGGAGTCTCTTGGATGTATGTAGTAAGTTTATTAACCATATTATATAAAAATACAAAGAGACATTGTAAAAGTGAAACTAATTAACTTAGAGTTAAAACTTAAAGATAAGGTTAATATAAGTACCCAAACCTGTCTAAATTCTATTGGTTGAGTTGTTTTCGACCCATCCCCACCTTAACCTTTGAATAATAAACTTTGGATCCATTATAAACCGAATATGAATTTATTATAAATTAATATTTCTAGGTTTTTCAAAGGTGCCCCTCACCCCTCTTATAAAAGGGCACTCCTCCTTCTCATTTCTTCACACCTTCAAAGCCTTTTGGTTCGGCCAAACTCTGCCCAAATACTCTCCCAACTTCCCTCACTACAACCTAGGGGCCTTAGTTTGATCAGAAAGCCAACCTAAGGAGCCCTTTTGATCAAATCAAAAGGAAGAACCCGAAGAAGAGGAGGTTAACCTACCCCAACCAAGTAAAAGTACAAGGTAAGGGATTTTCTTATCTCACATTCAATTCCGTGAGATTTCCATTATTCGCCACTAAATTATTGAAAGTGGTGTATTGTGTACTGGAATTTGATATATATTATCATGATTATCTTTATATTCATGTTATTCTGTAAATAATTTGGTGGTTATTAACTTTTGGCCATACGACTCAGTTGATTAACATGGTAAGGGGTTTTCATCTCACTCTTTATTTCCGTGAGATTCATGCCATATTTCCACTATTATCTTTTGTGTGGTGCCCATAATTGTATTCTTTGTGTAATACACTTTACCTTATGTGTATTTACATTTTCATTGTATGATACCTCTTTCATGGGTTGTATGTTTCATAAGTTACCAAATTGATAAGAGTTTACTTCACAATCTCTTTAATATCCGAGGTTGTCTTTACGTAAGTATCTATAGGGAAATATTTACTATCCATGTCCATATTTCATAAAATAGTTTTCAAATGGATTATTTCTAAGGGAACTTTTACTAAAACATCATTTTAAATGTTTTAAATATTTATTCTTCTAAATCATCCTCATTTATGTCCACGTTTTCAAAATGGTTTGTAAGGATTTATTTATATGAAAATGAATGTTTTAAAAGTGTTAATTCCATTAAAAAGTTTCAAAGTGGTATGGGACACTTTGATCCAAAAATGTATTTAAATTCCTTACTTTCTAAATTGTGTAACATTAAAATGTTTTCATGAAAAAGGGGTATTTCTCTCAATAATTTTTAAAAAAACATTTTCATTTATGTCAACATCCTTTGATAGATTTTAATATTATTTGAAGTTGATTTATTAAGATATAAAACTTCTATATTGTAATGAATTTTTGTGATATGTTTGACTGTAGATTTGTCATTCATGGTTTATGAGTAAAGTATTGACATTTCGTATGCTAGTTCCAATAAGAATGTTTATGTTATATTTCAACCTTTACTTCATATGAATGTGTTGGACAAGTATGTTCCAGGTTGGGGACTAGTTGAAGTAAGCCCTCCAGGTTGGGGACTGGTAAAATTAAGCCCTCCAGGTTAGGGACTGGTAAAAGTAAGCCCTCCGGTTTGGTCTCCGGTTATTAGAGGCACTCCGGGTTGGTGTCCGGTTATTAGAGGCACTCCGGGTTGGGTTCCGGTTACAGTTAGCCCCAAGGTCTTGGGACGAGGCCTTGAAAAGAAATTAAAGTTTAGCATTATGCATTCCATCATTATGAAAGTAGTTATTGATTTTGCATGTGATTATTCGATTAGTAGAATATCCATGTGAATAAGTAAATGGCATTATTTCATTTTACTTTTGCCATACTATGTTGAAGTTCAAGTTTAAAAGGCTTTTGTTTTATTAATGCATTGCCTTAAATGTTTATGCTTATTTTTAATGTTCCGCTATATTGTTATCCTTACTGGGCATTTGAGCTCACCCCTTTTCTATGTTTATTTTCCCCAGGATGTGAAAAAGTAAGTTATGAATGACCTGCAGGGATATTATGAGGGGATAATAGTGTGGACTGTGGAGATATTATGTTGTTGTAGTAGTTTTTCATTTTATGATGTAATGTAAAACTTATGAATATATCTAGTTTTTCCCAGGCTACTAAACCAATCGGTCTTTCGAGATTTGATCTTTCTTGTAATCATGCCAATGTTATGTAATAATGCACCGACTCTAGGTAACTGGGGTCGGGGCGTTACAATTATGGGTTATGATAAGAGAATATGGATCCTTTCCCCTAGAATATCTTAGAGATAAGATATTCCAAAACTAATGGTGAGGGATATTAGTTTTTAAAAAGTAATAGAATATTAATAAATAATTAAATTAAATTTAAATTTATTAATTTCATTTATATATAATTAATAACACATACATATTTTAATTATACTTAATAAATCAAATTAGTATAAATTTATATAATTTTATTTTAATATATTTAATATAATCATATACAAAGAAATATATTTTCATATTAATATATAAAAATGTATATATAAGTAAATACTATTATATATATGGTAATATATGTTAATCGATAAGAATTTAGTAACACTATTGAATCAACTTTCTTGGTTGATCGGATCAGCGTTATAATTTTAAGCAAGAGAATTGGGGTTCAAAACCTACATGTATTTAAGAAAATTTTGTTTTCATTTCTTTAAACTTTATTTGTGCTAAATTAGAACTAACAAATAATAACCTTTAAAATTAATTTTTATAAATCATTGATAAAGGTCTTTCCATATTTTTAAAAGGACCCTCACCATAGGGTTTATTTACCCAGTTCATCAAGCCTTCATGGAAGCTAACCCCTTACACTTTTTCCAGGATACATTTTGTATGAATTGAGTTAAAACCCTGAATGTGTGTCCAACAAAATTTAGTTTTTAAAATTTCTTAACACATCATGTATTTTTTTGTGTTTTTTATTATTTCCATCACATCAATCGTCTCTATGTGTGTGTATATATATAGATAGATAGAGAGACAATCTGAATATTGATTATGTGTATAAATATATATATATATATATATTTATTCAGAATATATATTTTTATATATACATGTATATATATGTTTTTTTATCTTTATCTCACACAAAAAATGTCTATATCTATTTATATATGTTTTTTCACACACATATGAAATATATAATTGTGCATGTTTAGTAAGATTTTATTTTTGTGTATATATAGAAATTAATATATTTATGTAAATATTTATATATATAATTATAAGTATGTTCTTTCTGATGAGTCATATACTTATTAATTTTTAAAAAATCATTCATTACTAAGTGTTTCCTCTTAATAATTTTAGTAAAATGACACCTAATAGTTTGTAGTGGAAAAAATAATATATTCGATATCAAACCCTATAGTGAAATAGATTAATTGCACAATCCCTCTGAAATATACTCAAGAAGTAATATTCAAATAATCAATCCAAAAATAATCTATATCAATATATATATATATATATAATATTTACTAACATATTGGAATGATACCTATAAAATTCATATTATGGTCACATATATGAAGTATTTTAGTTAACAAGATTAAATAAAATCCAAACCTTATTAAAAAATAGAATGATACTTAAAGTTATTATTAAATTTATAAAAAACTCAAAGTTATTCATGAAAGTGGATATTAATAATTTTATTATTTTTATTTTTTTTTCTGATTAATAACAAACTAGTGATAATCCCAATCCATAAAAAAACTAAAAAATTTGTGTTTCTCTAAGATGGTATTCAAAATATTAGTAAATGGAATAAAGGAAAGTAATAATAATAACACTTAATAAATTCAACTTAACAAAAAAATGCATAGAATCTAAAAACAATGTAAAAAAATAATTATCTTAAGATTCAATTAACAAAAATAAATTAAATTATCACATAATCATTTAAAAATTTTAAGAATGATATATTAATTATTATGAATTTAATAGTTAAAAATGGAATTTAGGAATTTGATTCAATTTTATTTAAAAAAATAAATATTTACAATAAATAAATAAGACAAAAATAAATTTAATTATATTAAAATGTTCAATGATAACGACAACCAAATAAACAAAAAATCATAAACTAAAAAAACTTTATTCATATTAATCATTAAAGGTAAAATTATCTAAACTCAAAAGATTTTTTTATGGAGGGTGTGAATTTCCAAAGGAGGTATTCATCAAAGAAGTATATTTCTACATACAAATACACACTCAAAAACATATATATATCAATATTTATATATTTTTCACACACACACACATACTTTATATATATAAATATTAAAATTTATAGTATATGTTTAAAATTTATAATTATATATAATTTATGTACATAAAACAGGTACCTTATATGCATACCTTTAATGTATCTAGTTTTTAGTTAAAAATGATTAATATTGACTCAAATAGGATGAGTATGAATAGAAAATCATGAATTCCAATTATATGAAAAAATATTATAAAGATGGGGTTAAAGAGTTTATAAAGTTTGTAACAAAGAGAAAAAATTACCCTTCTCAAAAAAACTGTCCATGATTATGTTTTTTAATTCAATAAATAAAATTCTAGATGATTTGGAATAACACTTTATTTTTCACATAATTATCAATGTTCTTAATATTAGATTAAACCTAAAAAATTATTATAGCTAGTTACTTGGATAATAGTGCAGTTTATGGATCATGTGATATGATTAAAACTGTAAAAGATGATAGGGATCCTATTAATAAAATGATAATGGAGGTTTAATATGTATTTTAGAATTGTATAAAGCTATTTTAGAAGACAAATAATTTTTGAAATGATGACACTATATACCAATTATACTAAATATTCATCATTTTTAGTCATAGTGAAACTATATATTTAAAAAGATAGAAATAGATAGAGAGATTCCAACATTATAGTAATTCTTGATCCCTTGAATGATATGTTGTTGGAGGATAATGAGCTCCTTGAAACTAAATGAATGTTAGGTTCAATGGTTATGACCACTAAAGTAATACTAGCCTATCCAAATAGTTGTATATTATTTCATGTGGTCCCTGAATCACTTAAAAAAATCCCTAAGTACAATGTGTCTTGATACAAGAAATATTAATCAAGTTATTTTAAATTAATATGGTGATTTTTGATTTCCCAAATATATATGGAAATTACACAATAATATGGGGTTAATTGTAGTCTAAACACAATTTATATTTTTCTAACTCACTAAAGTTTTCAGTTTATCGGTACTTACAAGTTTTAGATAAAATCAAAAATTAGAGTTAGTAAATACAGTTGAAATGGAACAATTGTAAAATACAATGCAGATTCAGTATAATTACAATAAGTATTAAAAATATATACTAATAGTGGAATTAAAAAACATGGAGTACTGGTTAAAAAAATAAATCACTCATATAAAATATATTATTAAAAGAGAACACCCTCTAATCAAGGAGGTCTTCACTTTAACCCAAATAAGAAAGATATTCTATGACCTAACTTTATGTATCTCATTCCTAGAATGTAATTCCTTAAAAAAATAGTCAAGATCACAAATATTCAACCATAAGAAGCTTCCTCAACACCACAATCAACAGTAAATTCCTAGCCCTATAATTACATCATCAACCCGATAAAACTATATTACTTCCAAGCACTAGAACCCCCTTGATCAACATATTCATAAACACCCACTTAAACACACCATAATCTCCTCATTCAACATGATTAAAAATGGAAACAATTACAATAGATAAATTATAATATATTTATAATGAAATCCTCATAATTAAACTATTAACAAAAACATATATAACAAAATAACCAACCAACAACACTCCTAGAAAAAATATATTATAGGCTTTAAGATATTTCATATTTTAGATATTATATAAATTATTATTATATATTTCTATTCCTCAAAAAATCATTTTCTATTTAAATGTGTTCCTCCAAATATTTATTTGCACGAACCTCGAGTTTAGTTGCAACAACATCATAAACAGTAACTCCATATTTTGATGTATTCAACAAATCCCTACATCTTTTTATGACATTATTCTATACTATTACTGTGCTCTGTCATCTAGAAAAAAAAATTCATGAAAAATACCATAAGTATTCTTAGATGGGTGTTTTGGGAGGATCAAAACCTTTATGTCATTGATAAGTGTGTTTTTAAGGTATTCAGACATATCTTGGTATATCTAAGGTGCTCAAGTGGTGTAAAGAATTGAGAATAAGAGTTTCCCTTTTATATGTTAGTGGATTGACACCCTTGTAAATAACATTACCTATAAAATAATATAGTCATTCTCATGAAAATGTGGAACAAAAATAACTAATTTTTGAAGATATTTTGAGTGAGTATAGAAATTCACTCAACCTATAATATTATAGATAATATTTTGAGAGATTTAAATCCTTTTCCTTTACTTTTAATCCTTTTTAACCCATTTTACCCTTAACTATGATGACTATATTTTTACCATGGTAACTATTGATTATGGAAAAAAATTAATGGGAATTATTAAAAATTTTAAATATTCTAATTCCAAATATAGAATCCATTTTATAAGATTCAATTTCTATGTGGTAAAAAATAACTTTTATATAAGTACGCAAAATTCAAAAAAAATAGTTTTTTATGAAAATGTATTTTTAAGAATAAAAATAAATTTATAAAAAAAATATTGTATATAATTAATTTTCATGATATTATTTGTATTATGAATAAAAAATAGATTTATGTAACTTTAAAATCAATCTAAAACTAAATGTAACCTTATACTTACTTAATTAAATAAAATGATCAAAAATAATATTTTTATTAGAATAAAATGTTACTTTGATTTAAAAAATGTAAAACGTATATTTATAAATTCAAAATAATATTTTAAATACATTTTATTATAAATGGATAGGGAAGGTTAGTTACAAATCTATAAATAAATTTTCAAACACACTTAGTCCAGAAGCTGGGGAGACTCGAACCCGAGACCACTCCAACACCCCACAGGGCCCTTTCCACTAAGCAAGTACCTGGGGAAAATAAGTGAATTATATTAAATATTAAATATATATTTGGTCTATAGGAATGTTTCATAATCTTTCCATTCATTCTTACATCTTGATAATGTCATAAAAGTAATAGTATTTGTAAAATCGGTATTTTTCACTATTCACTCGAAATTCAACCTTTTAAGAAAAATCTCAAAAATTATTTTTAAGATAATTTTGAAATGATGAATTCAAAAATATTGTTCATTTCATCAAAATTAAATAATAAAATATGATAATTTTTCTTTTACATGAAAATATTAAATATATAGAAAAATCAATTTTATAGAAAAATGACATTTTTAAACATCAAGTGTTTTACATAATATTTCATATAAATTTATAATTAATTGAGTATAAATTTATTATTTTATATATTTAATTATTTTAAAAGTTATCACAATATTTGAAAAATATTTCGATGAAAAATACCACTTTAATATTGAATAATTTTAATCATCTCACATTAATTATTTATTTTTTAATCATTAAATTTCAATAATTAAAACCAAATAATATAATGTAAGTATCATAATCGATTACGATATTTATATTTACAATAGATTTATTGTAATATGTCAGAAATAATTTTAGTTCTAGTGTTGTGTGTGAATAACTATTAAAAAAATAATTTATTTAAAGGAAAATATATACTAAAATCTCAGTGTATTACATTATATCCCCCCTCCCCAAGTAAATTTTTACTTAAAAATTTTAATTACCTCTTACATTAAAAAAAAAAAAAAATATTACCACTTTAATCCATGATTTAGGGTTTATTCCATAATGTTTATCCCCTACATGAAAAAATATAAATCTATAAAACATAATCTAGTGGTGGCCTTAAAGTATTCTATTATGATGGAATAATCATACCTTTACTAGGCCATCCACCAATTTCCATCATTGTGTCGTTCACAAAGGTAAAGGGTCCATGCATTAAAGCAATTTTTTAGAGTATATTTAAAATATTACACTTCTTTATTCCAAAAACATCTCATACAATTTGGGTTATGCCGATAAAAAAATGATGTGGTTTTAAAAAGTTACTATTTCTAACATATAGTTTCAAAACATAGAACCAAACATGATTTTTAGAGAATAGCCTGACCAAGTCAGTTTTGAAATATTCAAATAAAGGACCTTCCAAAACACTAAATGTATTATCCATCAAAGAATAAGTTAAAACTAAATACATATATGTTTCATGAGATTCTCCCATTTCTATTGCAACTTTAAAATTATAGCATGTTTCAAAAGCTTGTGACAATGTGAAATACTTGCAAATTCTCTGGTGATACCTCCATTTTCATGAAACATGAGAGAGTTGGGAATTTAAAATTTGATCTAAAATGATCCGTGACCCATGGTGATACTAGGGTATGAATGAGGTATTTAATATATTATATAACTTCTTTCAGGAGAATTTTATGTCGGAAAAGGTTTCAAAATTGGATGGTATTCACTTTATAATAATGATTGAAATTATTTCATATGAAAGGGATAAAAGAGTTGTTTTTGATCTCTCCCATCCATATTGAAACCATTCCTCGGTATGTCACATAACAGAATTTTAATAATCTATAAAATAACCAATATTGCATCCTAATTTGGTATAGAAAAAATAATATTTTTCTTAATTAAGATTACTTTGAGTTTGATAATTTTCTTATAAAATTTATAAGAAATTACTCCCTGAAAAAAAATTACTTTTAAAAGATCACTCTACTGAATCCAAATCTAAAACAAAAAAAATCCTAGAAATTCAATGGAATCCCTCATGTGAATTTACCAAATAATGTCTCTAAGGAGTTTCAAACTAGGTATGTAGTTATCTGTTGGTCCCGGTGTTTCATTTATTTTTAATTATGTGTTAGTTTGTTTTTGGTAAATTTTGATGAAGTGGTGATGGATGGAGAATTTATATGGATTCATTTAATGGAATTGTATGACATGCTTGGAAATTTATCCATATATAATTTTGATGATTATTTGTACTTATCTTTAAATGTAAAATAAATGTGTTTTGGATTTTGAACTATGTTTACAAAAACATTAAAGAAGATTTAAAGACCATGAAAATGAGTATTTTCATGGAGTAAAGAAGAAGAATGGTGTGGAAAAATATTTTAAGGCCATGTAAAATATGTTTACATGTTTAAAAGAGGAATTATTGAAGATAAATTTAAATTGAGATTGTATTGAAGATATTATATACTTAGTTGTTTCTAAGTGTAATGGGGTCCTTACTAAAACATAGGGGCCAACCCACAAGGTAGGCTAAGTATTCTTGACCAAGGGAACATGTGGAGCCAAGGTTAACCATGTGCAATGGGAACCAGCGTGTGCAAGACTATAGGAAGCATGATGGGTCGGGTATAATCCCATAGAAATCCCATGTATAAGGCTCATAGAGAACACACCCGGAAGGTGCATGGTTTGGGAAAGAAGACAGTTGGTCTAAAGCTCGTGTTGAGCGTGTGTGGGTGTATGGGTGTTGATATCTCATCACTGGCTCGATGAGGCTCTAGAATTCTCTAGATAATAAATTGTGATGAGGAAATATGGGATACAAGATGTGGATAAAAATATTGGCAGCAATGTTCACTCGTCTATTAAAAAGATAGATATAATATAAGTCATTCGATACACGTAATATGTCTTGTCTAATATTCTATTCCCATGAGTTTAAATGAGCAACATTGTATTCCTCCTCCTGAATCTCGATGATTATTTTGTTCACCAGAAAAGATGGTCGAACCACCATTGATCAAAGTAGAGGTTACCATGATCATTTTATGGTCGAAATGATAAGATAATGAAATGGAGAAACTACATGCATGTAACTAAATCTTTCATTTATGCTATAAATTAATGAAATAAAAACTGTAAAAGGATTAAATAGAGTTGCAAAGTCATGTGATCATGCATATAAAAACTAATGAAGCATGAGATCACATTGATTCTATTTAATGATATTGTTGGGATCGTAAATGATTGTCCCACCGGTGCAGTGATAATCGCGAGATAGAATAAAGTGAAAATGCATAAATAAATGGACACCATATGTAATGTGAAAGAACTCCCAAAATTAAAGGGGTAAAAACCATGGGAAAATAAAAGTATATCTATGGGTAAAAGTGGGTACACACTCCCTCACTTTTACAAGGATAAAAATATCATTAAAATATCTCTTAAATATGTGGGGAAGCTACCACAAAAATACCACACATAAATGATGAATTTATGATGAGATGGTGAAGGTGATAGGATGGAGAAATGGTAGGATTCTCTTACCTCTTATAGGATACTTCCATCCCCTTTTTTGTATCTCCCATTGATGGGTTGGTGGGCTTGGACACCCCCCACTCATCAACCCACCTACCTCCCTTGACAAACAAAGGGGCGACAACCATCCATGGAAATGAATAACTTCCAACACATCTCCCACTTGAATATTTGATTGAGAACCAATAACATCTCCATATATCCTTTATATCTTCCAAATCATACTGATCACCTCTCTATAAGGCCTCTCAAGGATCAACACCATATGAACTTATCAAATTCAATCACCTTCATTATGAAATCTACCATATTTTCTTTAGTGTGAATTTTCTGCATGTTCACACTTCCTTCCTCCACCACATCTCAAAAAAGTGATAATGTACCCTAATGTGCATCATCCAGGAATGAAAATATGGATTACTTGTAATGTTAAGGGTTCTCTTTTCAATACTATATAGCTTTCATGTACTCTGCCTCCATTGTGGATAAAGCCACACCTGAATGTAACTCTAAAATCCATCTCACATCTCCTTTTGCAAGAGTAAACACATAACCAATAGTGTATTTCCTCCAGTAAAAATCACCTAAAAATTTTGAATCAACATAGCCTCTGATAGTGAAATATGATCCTCTATAACATAATGAAGCATTTTAGGTCTCCTTGATGTATCTCAGGATCCTCTTGACTTTTCTCCAATACTCCCATCTTATATTCTTCATGTACTGACTAGCTTCTCCCACTACATGTGAAATGTATGGTATAATAAAAACCAGAGTGAACACCAGACTACCCACTTCCAATGTATGCATTACTCAAGACATATCCATCCTTTTTTCTTCACTGCTAGTAATCCTCATATAGGATAACTTGAAATTAACCGAAAGAGGGGTAGATATTGGATTATATTCTTTCATGTTGAATCCTTTCAATACTTTCCATAAGTAATTCTTCTATGATAGAAAAATATTCCCATTATTTCTATCTTGGTAAATCTGTAACATAAGAATCTTGTTTTTTGGTCCCCAGTCCTCCATATTAATCTCCATAGACAATTGTTCCTTAATATCCTAAATATGATATTTTTTGGGGGCCTACAACCAACATGTCATCCACATACAATAGAAGAATTATTAAATCATTACCATATGAACCCATAAAATATGAACAAGGATCTGAATGATGTCTGTTGTATCTACGTATCATGATATAGGAATCAAATCTCTTGTACCAACACCTCAGGTCCTAATTGAGACCGTACAGAGATTTATTCAACCTAAAAAACAATTTCATTTTTCATTCTTCTGAAAAACCTTTCGGTTGAATCATATAGATCTCTTCATCAAGACAACCATGGAGAAAATCAGTCTTCACATATATCTACTCTAGATTTAAAATATATATATAGTACACATTTTTAGAACTATCTGAATAGTCGTTCATCTAACAATAAGAGAAAATATTTCATTGAAATCAATAACCTTCCTTCTGAGCATATCCCTTGACCACCAGTCTTTCATGATATCTTTCCACCTATCCCTTTCTATCCCTATTTATCTTAAATAACCTTTTTTATATACTTCCTTCCATGAGGTAATGTAACAAGATCCCAAGTCTTGTTTTTGTGTAGGGATCCAAGTTCATCCTATATCACTGTCATCCATGAGGATACATCTGTATTATGGGTCTCGTCCATAAAAGAAGACAACTCTCCATCCTCTGTCAATAAGAAGTATGGAATATTTCTCTCAGTGAAATATTCTGAGTTCGATACTAGTGCTCTTTTGTCTTGGGTTGACAATCATGGTCCATACTTAATTAGTACTTGATCTTCATGCTCTGGTAATGCCTCAGAGTAAATTGGTCCTTCCTTGGGTTTTTCCTCTACTTAGACTATTGTAGTTTTTATATTCTAATTCTCCATGTCTCGATCAATTTTAATTTTCACCTTTTCATCCACAAATATGACATCTCTACTGATGATAAGTTTTTAGGTAGTGGGGTACCATAAAAGATACCCCTTCACACCATTAGTGTACCCCAAGATGATACATTTCCTAGATCTAAAATCCAACTTCGGTCTTTATTGGTCATTAAACAATGCATATATAGGACTTCCAAAAGAATATAACTGAGAATAGTCAACGTGTTTTCTAGTCCAAATCACTATTGGTATCTTGAGATCAATTTCCATTAAAGGAGATCTGTTGATCACATAACAGGTGGTATTCACTGCTTCTACCGAAAAAGTTTTAGTTATTCCTATAGTCATCATCATTTCCCTTATTCTAATTAATATGGTTATGTTCATCCAATCTTCCATTCCATTTTAATAAGGAGTATATTCCACTATAAATTGTCTCTTAATTCCTTCCTATAGAAAAAATTACCAAAATACTTTCTTGTATATTCTCCACCATTCTCATCCCTCAAACACTTGATTTTCTTTCCATATTAAATCTTCTTCCATGCTTTAAATGTTTTCAAGACTTCAAAAAAATCTACATTCCTCTAAATTGGGTACACCCAACATCTCCAAGAATAATCATAAATGAATTATACAAAGTACCTTTCTCCTCCCAATGACATAATCTATTCTTGAAAAAAATCAAAATGAATCAACTCTAAGATCGCATTGCTTCTTATTATTAATGTCCTAAACTTTAACAATTGTTGCTTTCTCAAAACACAATGTTCACAAAATGGTAGGGATACCTTTTTAAGCCCAGTTAGCAACTTCTGATCCGCAAGAATATTCTGACCTCACTTTGACATATGGCCAAGATTTTGATGCCATAACATTTTCAACACTTCAATTGAGGTAGTTTATGTGATAACTATCTATGCATCCTTATAATTTTCACCCATAAGCACATATAGGTTCTTTGATATCTTCTCTACCTTCATCACCATAAGATCACCCTTCACAATTATCATCACTCTATTCTTAGTGTGAGTCTTTCATCTGATATAATCAAATTGTCCCAAATGCAATATGATCTACTTCAATCCCTTCACATGACATACTCATTGTATGATTTAAACAATGCCATAATGCATCTTCAATTTGATGGTATAGACTCCAATGGTCTTCAAGGTGTGATCCTTCTAGGATTTTTTCATATAGATCAAACTATTCTCGTCGAGACATAATGTTCCATGTTTCTCTTGAATTGATTATCCATGCATCGTTGAGATGCTTCCCGCTTCCATTGTTCATTGTTTCTTCACTAACAAGAATGTATCCATTTCCTGAAGTACTTTCCACATTACCCTAATAGACCTTTTCACTACTCTTATTATTCCAACAATTTTTCTTAATGTGCCCTTTTTTCCATAATTGAAACATCTAACATTATTCTTCTTACTCCTTGATTTGAACCTATAATGATTTTGGATCTGACTAGAACCATGATCCATCACCGCCTTTTTTGGTCTTTTTTCAATCACCAATTTGTAATTATACTTTCATAGTACTTTTTAAATCTTCATTTTCAATAATGAAAAATTATTCCTGTTGAATTTTTCGATCTCAAATTTCACCGTCATCTGGACACACTATCAGTCCATAACCTCCATTGTTTCACAATGGTGTATTTAATAATTTCAATAAATTTTTCTAATGTGAAAGATCAATTATGGTTTCAATCATAGAGTATACTCAAATTTATGAGAATTATTAATACCAAAAAATTTGAAGAGCGTTGGTCTAGAACCTGTCTCTAATACCACTTATTGGGATAATAAATTATTGGACCACTAGTGTAGTGATATCCATGAGATAAAATAAATTGAAAATGTAGAAATAAATAGACACCAAATGTAATGTAAAAACCCCCCAAAATGAAAGGGGTAATAAACCACAGGAAAATATAAGGATCACTATATGGAAAAGTGGGGTCACACTCTCTCACTATTATAAGAAGAAAAAATCTCATAAAATATCTATTAAATATGTGGGAAAACTACCTCATAAATAATTCACATAAATGATGAATTAGCGATGAGACGGTGAAGGTGATGGGATGCGGGAATGGGAGGATTATCTTTCCTTTTATAGGATACTTCCATTCCCTCTTGTTGCCTCTCCCGCTGATGGGTTGGTGGGGTTGGACACCCACCACACATCAACCTGCCTGCCTCCATTGACATACAAATGGATGGAAACCATCCGTGGAAATGAATAACTATCGATAAATATCAACACAAAGGGTAACGTGAAGGAATAATGATTTTTGGTGTATGTATTTTGAGTAAACCTGGAAGACTATGATATACCATCAACAAAATATTTTCTTGAGAAAAAACATGGATTAAAAACCAGAGGAGATAGGTTCAAGGAATAATTATCCTCATCTATAAAAGGACAAGACCCTAAATTAAGAGTAGATGTCGTTCATATTTTGTAAGATACTTTCAATCAAAGACTCTACAAACACTTCCACAATGTGAATGGAACAAGGGATCCAAGAATTATTTCGTTTTTCTGAAGAATAATATTACAAACACTCTACTTGTGAAAATAACACTGATAGTGATTTGTGAATAATTTTTTCCCTAAATCCACTTAAGATTACACAATACCCTTACATGTATATCTAATAGAATATGTGAACGTAACTGACATAATCATGAGATAGTGTCACCTATTGTATTTTTTAAAGGATAAGTGTCACTTGTGTGCAAGGTTCACACATAGATAGTGCATTATTCATTTCTTGTAGTACGTGAAATTTTGTGTACAAATAAGAAGTGGACGGTGTATCCACACCTAATCTTGCGTGATAGGTGTACATGTACAAATTCATGACACATATTAACTGAACCAAAACAAGATTTTATGTGATATCCAAATAATAAAGTTAAGGGTGTATACATACTTCCATGCATACATACAAATCTTGAAGGATTGACCTTGAGATTACAAAAATAAGATTTTTGGATTCTATGAGATTCATGAATGAAGTGTAATTGAATTGATATTTCAAGAAGAACTTGAATTGATTTTTTCAAGATATTATTTCATAAAATTTCATTGAAGAATTATTTTAAACAACTTAGACACATATAAGTGAGGTTAGTAATTTATTCAAAAGGAATAATTCAAGTCCAAGAATTTTTTACACTAAGGAAACTAATCAGTAATAGGTGGTAAGATAATTAAGAAAGTCCAACAGACTTGACCAGAGGTTGTTTAAGGTACTTGAATAGGTACATAAGCAAGTAAGATCATAAATCTTCTGGAATAAGATTATAGAATCATCCTATAGTGGATCAATCCTTCAACGGAGGTGAAACCTTCATGTTCATTATTGCATAATTTGAAGTATTCTGGTTGGATCCAAAAGAAAATGAAGTATCTTAGTTAAATCCAAAGAAATAGGTATTTTGGTTGGAGACAAAATAAAATGGAGTCTCTTAGTTGGATCTGTAGTAATTGTATTCGCTTATTTGATAGTGAAGAAAATGTAACATGGGGGAATAATTGGTTACAACAAGGATTATTATTTCTTATAAACCTTGTAAATATCGTGTATTACTCTCTCTGTATTATTACAACTACACACTAGGTGAGATTGAGATATAATATTGATTGTATTGAGAAACTTAATAACTTCAAGAGGTTGAATTGAAAATAAAAGTAATTTATAAAAATTTACCACTGATTCATCCCTCCCCTATCAGTGGTCAATACGACCTGGGAAACTGTAAGTGGTATCAGAGGGTTTAGATCCATCTAAAGATCCAAGAATCAGTATAAAAGATGGATAACCTTAATTATATCAATAGCTGAGGTGTTCCCACATTTTATGGTAATAATTATCATAGTTGGAAGAATATGATGTTATACTACCGCTTTTCACTTGTCTTAGAAGTGAGAGATATTTCAATAGTGAGTTTTCCACCCTGTTGATGATGTTGTTATGACACAAGATAATAATAGAAATATGGAGTTTGATGGAAAGTTTCAAAATTCCAGCATGGTGGATCTATCAGAGATGGTATACACAAAGTTTATGGGTCACCAAAATACCGAGGAGATATGGTATAAATTAAGAATTAACTATGAAGGTAATATCAAAGTTAAGGAGGAAAAACTTCAAGTTTAAAGGAGATAATTTTAAGATTTAAAAATGGATGATGATAAGACTATTGATGAATATTTTACCAGGGTAAATGAGATTGTGAGAAATATCCAAGGATTTGGTTTATGACTCTATCAATGTCAAAAAAAATTGTGAGAAATTTTCCAGATCATTGTGACTCAAAAGTTTCAGCCCTATAAGAAAGAGACAGATTATCTCTTGGTGAACTACACAACATTCTCATATCCTATGAGATGAGAAAAATTATATATTTCAATAAGAAAGATAATTTTGAAAATTCATTTGAATTGCTAAGAAAATGGAAAGTTAAAGAAGGATATATTGTTGAATTTGATGATTAATATAGTGATAAGGAGAATAATTAATTCAATCACATTTTTTCACTTATATAAAAAGTTTTCAGGAAGGTAAAATGAAAGATAAATAATAATAAACCACCTAAATGATTCAATTATTGTATCATTAGTAATTTTTCTTAGAAGTTTCCAAAGAATAAGGTTTAAAAATAAAAATCAAAATTAGAATTAGATGATGAAGGATAATATAAACACAAATGGTATGAGAATAAGAAAAACACTATATTAGAAAAAGAGAAATCTTATGATAAAGCATAACAAATATTCATCATTAAGTTGTTCTTAAAATAATAAAGTGGTTTATTTTCCCATTCAAAGAGAACTAATTCATGAATTAGTAGTGATGATGAATAGTAAATAACATAACTTGAGTGGAAGATGAAAGAACAATTAGAATCATTCATGGAACATATTAAATATCTCAATAATTAAATGAAGAAGATTGATAAATAAAATGAGAAATTAAATGATAAAAGTAATAAGGAATACATAGTCCCTATTAATGAAAAAAATGAAGAGATAATCAATAAATAGGTATATTTTTCAGTGAGACCAGGATGAACAAATTAAAAATTATTGAACAAGATAAGATGATTTTTTATCTTGAGGATAATTTTACTACTAGATAAGAATATTTTTTTGATAAACAAACCATTTGTTTCACATATCAACATGAGTTTAATAAGGCCATTTAATATTTAAATAAATATATTAAGATCAAGGGAAAACCATCCCAATATAGGGATAAGAAAGGTATAATTTCACTTAATCATTTTGGTGGATATGCTACTTCTAATAATGAGGGTGTGAAAGATAAAACCGAGGATATGAGGGTTAAGAAGAAAGAGAGGAAATATTCCACAGTTTGGGAAGAGAAAAAATTTCCAAGAAGGCCACAACCCCCCAACCAAATATAGGATCAATTTGAAATGAGATAACCACAACACAAATCTGGATTCATCTGTAACTAATCTGGGTGGTTAAAGTTTCAAGGATTTTGTTAGAATTATGGTAAGAATGGTCACAAATCCAATTCATGTTGGTTAAATATGTCTTTACTAGGGATGATGCAAGAATTAATGGGTTGTTTTAATGATAATATGATGAAAAATATCAAAGAAAACAACATGCTAATAGATCTACACCACAACTATCTACACAAAAAACATATTTTAGAAGAAGTTTGTGGTAGATTCAGTTTGGATGTCACAAGGATAAGGTATTCATGACAAGGTTGAAAGGAGAAGTTCCCTATGTTGTGAATGGGGAGTGGTTTGAAAATAAAACCATTAAAAATTCATGTAAATATTTTTAGAATACAGATAATGTCTATAAAGACAACCTAGTTGTTTAGACACATCAATTGAAAATGGATAAAAAAATTAGGATGCTGAGAAACTTTATAAATCTGAAGGAAATAAAGTGGTATAAAAAAGAGTTGTAAGTTGATAAGAAGTTATTCACAGGTGAAAAATTGAAGATCCATAAGACTTTGGTTTGAAAGATTATTCAACAAAAGGAAGAAGTAAATAAAGAATATACTCAAATCAGTGAGTCTCAAAATAAAAATAATAGTTCAAAGGAATCTTTCCATGTTGATATTGGTATAAAAAACGGACCATATTGATAGGAATATCTTAGACATAATGTTACTTATGAAAAACCAAGAGGTTGTTTCTTATTCTCTCTTATTTTATGTGTTTTAAACTAACAATGTAGGTAGTTGAAGAATAAGTTTAAGTCTATCACTTTTGGAAAGCATGATGAGATTGTACTTCATAGAGTCTACTAACTTCCATGAAATGGAAAAAAGTGTGCATCTCTTTATGGTGAGATTCGTCTTTTTCACCTAAAACATCAAATATGTTTGTTGAAGTTTATGTAGAATTTATAATTTCAATGATAAATCATATTATTTTTTACCCCTTATAGGACAATTGAGACAATCTGAGAATGATTTCACATAGATGGTATTTTATGGACATTATAGACATCCCTAGTTATATCTCTCTTGTTTTCTACACCGAGTTAGCCCGCGTAAACATAGAGAAAATTAATTAAAGTTTCTTTACTAAGAAAAACATGTGACATCATTTCTCTCTTTGAAGTGAACATGGAGCTTTCTTATAAAGAATATGAGAAATATTCCACACTTATCCTTTTCATCGGATTATAAAAGGGGGAGAAATTTTTTAGCACACATATTGAATTTTTAGTATTTGAAAAAAATATTGAAAACAAAATATAATGGGGGAGATTGTTGTGCCCAGTGTTTCATTTATTATTAATGATTTTTCAATATGTGTTTGGTGTGTTTGGATGAAGTGGTGATGCCTAAAGAATTGTTATGAATTCATCTAACGGAATTTGAGGTCGTGTTTGGAAAATTATCCTTAGATAGTTGTGGTGATTTTTTTTGATGAATATTTAAATTTCAAAGACATGTACTATGTATTTTTCACTATTTTTACAACATCATTAACGAATATTTGAAGACCAAGCTAATCATCATTTTCGTGAAGTGAAGAAGAATAATGGTGTTGAAGAAGATTTCAAGACCATGTAAAATATGTTTAAATTTTTACATGAGGAATGGTCAAAGAGAAATTATATTTGAGAGTGTCTTGAAGATATTATATACTTAGCTATTTATAAGTGTAATGGTGGACTTACAAAAAAATTGGGAGCAACCCACAACGCGGCCTAGGCTAGCTCGACCAAGGGCACATGTGGGGATAAGGTTGACCACACCCAATGGGAATTGGTCTGGGAAAGCCCTCAAGTGGCATGATGGGCTGTGTATAATCCCACAGTGAGCCTGTGTATAAGGATCACAGAGAACTCACCTAGAAGGAACATGGTTTGGGAGAGAATTGGTTGAGTTGGTTTCCTAGGACCAACTGTTTTTACTTGTTTTACATGTATATTTGATGTATTGAATATTAATTAAACATATTATTACATATTTTTTATTGTTCTGCATGGATTTAATGTAATAATGTCCAAGAGTATCTATCATATTGATAGGTTTATAGTATTTTTTAGCTATGATGATAACCTTTAAGTGTTATGAAAATATTCTTAATATAGTTTTTTAGTTAGATAACTTACTATGATGGGAAGCATAGTATTTAGAACATTATGTGTGAGTACTCATAAGTGGATTAGGCTTCTTATCATGAAGTTTTCACTTAGTAATCTCTAAGATGAGAGATTATGAGAACAAACCCTCCAGTAGGAATTCCACATGCTTCGGTGTCATCAGATATTCTTATCTGTTAGCATGTGTAATTGTCCTAATACTTTAATATTATCATTGGTTCATTTCATGAATCACACACATAGATTTACTAATTAAAATTGTCATGCCATATGTTGGTGGTATTTATGGTACTTGGGTTTGTCACGATTGATATGTAATTAATGGATAAGTCAAGGGAGGATTTTTTTTCCTTCTATTTTTATAGAAGCTCATATCTCAACCCTTTGATTGGAATAAAACTATCTCCCTAAATTCCATGGCCATGATGTAATGACATGTTTATTTCATACATTCAAAGAAAGTTGTATCAAGCATACAGGTTGATGACACCATTGCGAAACCTTTTGGATAATATATTCTGAAAAGAGGATTATTTTACACATTGAACATTCATATGAGATTTTTGACATTGCAAAATTAAGTTATTTCTCATGGGTTCCTTGACCTGTTGTTAGACAGTAGTCTTGGACTTTAGGCCAGCCCACATAATGCCATCAAGAAAGAATCTTAGAGGGTTACACACAAAGTGTTTTCGTTGATCTTTCTTAAATCATGTTTTCATTTCATTAATGGAATAAATTTTATTATCAAGATTGAGGAATAATTTTATTAAATTTATATTGATCGCATAAATTTAATTAATATTTATTCACTAGCATGTGAATAAAAATATATTTTTTTATTTTATTTAATATTTAATAAATATTTATTCTATATTATGTGAATGACATAATTATTTATGAATAAAATATTTATTCAGGTATTTAGTGAATATTGAGGAGTTTGAATGGACCAAGACCATATCTAGTGATAAATAATTATGTATAATATGGTAAATATTATTTATCAATTTGTGCAATTTGGCGCACACCAAAAAATAATAATATTATTATTATTATGTGGAATGGTATTTCATTAAAGGTTATAATATTATTTCATGGCTGATATGAAATTAAATTATTATTTTAACTTAAACCCTGGCTTTGTAAAAAGACAATTATGTCTATTATGTGAAGTATCAATCAATGAAATAAAGGGAGAATTGTTTCACACAATTAATTCTCTTTTTAATCCTCTATATCTCTCCCTCTCAATAATGAGAATGCAAGATAGATTTCTTCAAAACTGAAGAATGACGGATCAAGAACAAACAACACAAGACATTTGATTCACTGCACTAGCACCCAAAAATTGAGTGGCATTGCTTGAATATCATTAGAGAATGTGTAGATCACCTCTATAGGGATTCTACCCTTAGATCCTCACAAAAACAACAAATGAAATCGAAAAGGGTCTTTTCATATGATCAACATTCATAAACGAAGAAAGTTCCTAAGCCCATGTAATCATTTCTTTATATATTAAATTAAATAATTATAAATTTTATGTAAAAGATCCTTGATCATGGTTTTGAGAAATGATAATTAAAATAAATTTTAATATATCTCCCACCACACACACACTTCCGCCACACCTAAAACCAAAAAGTGGTATCAAAGGGATCATGTCTATATTTATAATTATTTATTTGATTATTGATCTATGTGAAACTTTGGTTAGATTTTTATTTCATTTTACTCATTATTTAATCTGAATTAAATTAAAATGCTTAAACATATTAATCATTATTCATTTAATGTTTTATTTTCTTAAAGTTTTATGAATAGATTAAGAATGACCAGAGATGCCATTGAGAAACTGCCCATTTTTTTGTCAGTAAGACAGGGTTATATGCTGTGTACTCAGACGTACACGCCATGTACCCTAGTGAGCTTCATCTAGATGTGTTGAGGGATACATAGTGAGCCAAGTAGTAATTACATGTGGTGTAAACCTCTGTTAACTAGCTAACCTAAAACATTGTTATTAGATTGCATAGCATGTATCAGTGTACACATCGTGTAGTCTATATGGGTTAGTAGTGTCATGACCCGTCCTCGGGGCCCGTGCCGTGACTACCCCAAGCCAGCCTTCCATAAGCCAGGGGCTGGCGACTAGCATCAAGGCGTAAATCCCAGTAAAAAGGGAAGGCATTGCCTTTGTAAAGTAAACAAGCACCATAGAGTAAGCAAGAAGAAAAGTAAACACTAAGTAAAAACAGAGTACAACTCAAAGTGCGGAAAAGTAAATGGGCCAGTATACAAACCCAATCTGAAAGTAAAGTACAACTCGAAAGGGAAAATAGCAACTGTAAAGTAAAACCCGCTACGCCGAGCTGTCCATTGGAGATCCCACATGAAGGGTGGGTACAGATAGCTCCACTGCTCCTCGGGTCCCGTCGTCCGCTCCGAGCACGTCCCGCCCCGTGGTCCACCTCCAGGTACAGTCCTGTTCTGCAAGCCTCAACCATGATCAACGTTGTTCGTCGTCTGCAACCAACACAACGTAGTGCAGGCATATCCCATGCAGGGGTGAGTATAAGCTACTCAGTAGGGACCCCGAGACCCCCAAAGGTCTCCCAAAATCCACAAAGGATAAACCACAAGGGAAGATACAATCACGAAGTAACAACCGACACTGCTTAGGTATATGCCCATACATAAACCTAAGTCATCATTTCAATACGCTCCAACCTCTGAGCCCAAGTACAACTCAGTCCACACAGGAAAGTATACGTATTCCACACAGGAAATCAAAACGTAATCCACATAGGATAGCACAACACAATCCACACAGGAAGGAAAACAGGATTTCAGCTCACACAGGTATACGTCTTCGAAGACGATAAAGATGATCACTGATCCATCTAAGTCGTTGGACCCACAATGGATCGATAGGTACTAACCCCCGCAAAGACCCACACAGGATCAGACCCACACAGGATCTGTAGGCACTGGTTCACACAGGACAGCTGAGCGCTAACCCACACAGGATCGGACCCACACAGGATCGGTAGCACTGATCCACACAAGATCACTGATTGCTGTAGTCGTCGTTGTCGAATCCACTAAGGATCTCTGCACAGTCGTCGTCGCAATCACAGTAGCAGTCGCAGCCAGCTCTAGGGTTCCCGCACACAGCAAGCTTATTCGGGAGGGTCCGCTCCACGAGCCGAGAGGCTGATACATCAACTATCACAAATTCTAGAGTTGATGTATCCAAAATTTCTGTATCGTTAACAGCAACTCAATGCAACAGACGGTGCGTCAATCGGATGCCCTGTCTGAGAGTTATTGGCCTTTTTGTCCCAGGGGCCAGGTTGGTTTTTAAGGAAAAACCAACCCGACCGTACTCCACCTGTATCCAAACCTAGGGCGGAGTATGCCAAAAGATCATTCTCACTAAGAGGAACTCAACAAAGCTGACGGCACGTCAATCGGACGTCCGTAGCTCAAGATATGAGTGTTTCCGCTCCGAGGGCCCGGTTGGTTTCGCGTACGAACCAACCCGGCCGAACACAAATTATTCATAGACCTTGAGTGAGATATACCAAAATGACCGTCTCAATCCAAGGATCTCATTGCCGCTGACGGCGCATCGTTTGGAGGTCCGTAGCCCGAGTTATGCGCCTTTTAACCCAAACAGTTCGGTATCGGGGGTTTCGGGCCCGGGCCGACCCGGCCCGAGACCCCCCGGTTGGCCCGAACCGGGTCGACCCACCCCGGACAGGGTCGGACCGGCCCGGCACGGCCTGGCCCGGATGGGCGCGGCCCGGCCCAGCGCGGCCCGGCCAGGCGCCGGTCCGGCTCAAGGCAGCGCGCTGGGCGGGGGTGCCAGCTCGGCCTTCGGCCGAGCTGATTGAGAAACGGGGGGCGCCTGCCCCCCCTTTGTAAAACCGCGGCCCCCCTCATTATGGGGGGCCGTTTTTATGCTGGCCGGGGGAATTTAATTCCCCCGGCTTTCCAACTTCCGACCGGCCCGACCTGGCCGGCCGGTTCCTTCTCAACGGGACCGGCAAAGGCCGGTCCCCTTCCGGCTTCCGACAGCGGCAGCCCGGCTGGCCGGCGGTCACCTTCTACCGCCGCGGCCTGGAACCGGCCGCGGCCTTTTCCGTCCAGCGCGGTGCGACGACACCGCGCCCCTCCACTGCGGCCCCGCTTCGGCCGCGGCGTCCTCGGTTTCCTTCGACACGGCGCGACGGCGTCGCGTCCTTGAATTCCTTTCCACGGCGCGGCGCGACGGCGCCGCGCATATGTTCTGCATGAAACCGCGTGGTGCGACGGCACCACGCTTCCTTGTACCATCCACAAAGGAAACATTCATGAAAAAGGAGGAGTTTCGGCCGTGTTTGTGTGGACCGGCCCCCTCGCATTATTCGATAACAATTAGTCGAAAACCACAAAATTCGACATGCCAGAATCAAGAACGGAAACAATTAATAAAATAACAATAAACCCCTACCTCGGTTTCAAGTGCGGAGCACGTCAACAAGCCACGGAAGACAAGCGTCGTGGAGGTCGGGCGTCGCGGTAATCGTACGTCGATTCTGTTGACGTCGAGGTGCGTCCGAAGAGGTACGTCGCTGGAGAAGCTTCATAAGCTGACGGAGAAAGCCCGAAGAGGATGTGGCGTCTCCTTTCGTTGACACGGGAAGAAGATCAAAAGAAGCGGCATCGTCGATCTTCGGAAACACACCGGCTGCGAAGAAGAGAAGTGACGACACGTCTCTCTCTTCTTATGGCGACGGCCTTCTTCGTCGGAGCCTAAGTGTTCTTCTCGTTCTTCGTCGTGGTTTGAAGAAGAAAAAGAAAGCTCCCAAATCCTCTCAAGGTGGCAAGAGAAAACTAACCAAAATAAAATAAGTCTAAGGCTTATTTTATTTACACAACTAAACCACTTTGAATTTCAAAAGTTTGAAATTAAAATAACTCATCTCAATTAATAACCCAAGTTGTCAAGATTAATTAGAGAGGAGTTATTGGGAGTTTAAAGGGGAGATGAAGAGTTAGGGTTCGTGTGGACCCCACCACACTTAATCCTCGCATGGGAGGTTAAGTGGATGTGGGTCCCACCCCTAACTCCCTTTGGGAGGACATAACCAACATGGTTAAAAAAATAAATTGTGTTTCCTCAATTTATTTAACTTCATCAAATTTTCCCCAAAACTAACTTTCATCCCGCATAAAACACGACCTCGGAAAAGGTATCCTTAAGAGAATATCGGTGCTGCGAGTTCATCGGTGCCCTCAGAATTCGATTCCGGGCACCAGTTCAAAAGTTAGAAATTCCTGCTCGTTCGTTCACTGAACGTACCTGAGCCAAAATTCAGAAATTGATTCCAGGCACACCGGGCCTCGGAATCAGGTGCTGTCAGAAACCGCGCTCTTGTAAAATTACAAAGAAAATTAAGAAAAAATTTCCCTTGAATTTTACGGGTATTTACATTACTCCCACCTCAG
Source organism: Viscum album (assembly GCA_963277665.1). NCBI lineage: Eukaryota > Viridiplantae > Streptophyta > Magnoliopsida > Santalales > Viscaceae > Viscum > Viscum album. The sequence goes on from OY728148.1 coordinate 819,096,803, forward strand.
GGCTTTACGTCCCCGTAAAGATACATCAAAACTAGGGAAACAAATGAAGGTACTGAGCACGCATCTGAGCCTACCGCTCCCAAGTGCTCTCCTGGAGATTCTCGTGCTTCCATATGATGCGCACTAGAGGAATCAGCCATCCACGTAGGACCCGCTCCTGTCGATCCTTGATCTCCACCGGGACCTCCGTAAAAGTCGCCCCATCATCAACGTCAAGCTCCCCATAGTCAATGATGTGTGTCGGGTCATGCACGTATCTCCTCAGCTGAGATATGTGGAAGACGTCGTGCACCTGGTGTAACTGAGGTGGTAGAGCCAGGCGATAAGCCACCTCGCCTATCCTGTTGAGGACCTAGAAGGGTCCGATGAAGCGCGGAGATAACTTGCCGCCTCAGCCAAATCTCTGTATACCACGTCGAGGTGAGACCCGCAAGAAGATGTGGTCGCCATCCTCAAACTCCAATGGCCTCTGCCTCCTGTCAGCATAAGACTTTTTCCGGCTCTGAGCTGTCCTCATCCGCTCCTGGATGACCTGGACCTTCTCTGTCGTGGCCTGAACCATCTCCGGTCCCACAAGTGCTGACTCCCCAGGGTATGTCCAGCACAAAGGATATCTACAAGGTCGGGCGTACAATGCCTCGTACGGTGCCATCCCTATGGTGGAGTGGTAGCTGTTGTTGTACGCAAACTCCACCAGGGGTAGGTGGTCCTCCCAGCTATGACCAAAGTTGAGGACACATGCGCGGAGCATGTCCTCGAGAGTCTGAATGGTCCTCTCCGTCTGACCATCCGTCTGAGGGTGAAAGGCTGTGCTCAGACGTAGCTGCGTCCCGAACGCCTCCTGCAATCCCTTCCATAGCTGGGAAGTAAAACGAGCATCTCGATCGGAGACGATAGATGATGGCACATCGTGAAACTGCACAATCTCCTGAACATAAAGACGTCCCAAGCTATCCACTGAGCCCTGCTCTCGGATGGGTAAGAAGTGAGCCGACTTTGTGAGTCGGTCGACAATCACCCAGATGGAGTCGTGACCTCTGGAAGTGCGTGGAAGTCCAGTCACGAAGTCCATAGATATCCCGTCCCACTTCCAATCTGGGACCTCCAAGGGTTGTACCAAGCCTGTTGGTACCTGGTGCTCAGCCTTCACCTGCTGGCAGGTGAGGCATCGAGAAACGAACTCTGCCACAACCTTCATCATGCCCGGCCACCAGTGCTGTCATCTGAGGTCCTGGTACATCTTCGCCACCCCAGGATGTACCGCCAAGGGAGAAGTGTGAAACTCTCTCAGCACCTCCTCTCGTAAATCAACTCGTACCATGGTACGTCCTCTGAAAAGGATGGCGTGCTATGCTCCAAAGGAGAAACCATCAGGTGCCTGTCCTGAGGATATCTATGCACGCCGCGTCTCACAGTCAGCGTCCCCACGCTGTGCCTCTCTGACCCGCTGTAGAAGTGGAGGAGTGACTGTGAGTGACTGAAGAAAGGCTGCTCCATCTCTATCCGTGAAGGATATCTGCAAAGAGGCTAGCTGCTCTGTCGCCTCCTCAAGTAGCTGAATGATCATCCTCCTGCTGAGGGCATCGGCTACTACGTTCCCCTTCCCAGGAGTATAGACTATCTCAAAGTCATAGTCTTGGAGGAACTCGAGCCATTGCTGCTGTCTCAGGTTCAGGTCCTTCTGCGAGAAGATGTACCTGAGACTCTGATGATCAGAAAAGACTGTAAGCGCTCGCCCCTCAGATAGTGTCGCCATGTCTTTAGAGCGAAGACCACTGCTGCTAACTCCAGGTCATGGGTAGCGTAGTTCTGCTCATGCGGCCTCAACTGACGTGATCCATAGGCGATCACTGCCCGCTCTTGCATCAGGACACATCTGAGTCCGGTCCCTGATGCATCGCAGTAAACTACGTATCCAACTACCTCCTAAGGAAACCTCAAGATAGGTGCGTTGGTCAATCTCTGTCTCAGCTCCTGGAAGCTCTACTAACATCTGTCTGACCACACGAAGGGTTTTCCCTTCTTCGTCAAAGCTGAGAGTGGTGCCGAAACTCTAGATAAGTCTGGCATGAATCTCCGGTAGTATCCAGCTAGTCCCAAGAAACTCCGAACCTCCGTCACGCTCCTGGGTGGCTCCCAAGCTAACACTACCTCGATCTTCGCAGGATCCACTGCAAATCCCGCCTCAGAGATGATGTTTCCCAAGAAGTGGACCTCACGTATCCAGAACTGGCACTTCGAGAGCTTACCATAAAGCTGGTGCTCTCGGAGTGTGTCTAGTACAACCCGTAAGTGGTAGGCGTGCTCCTCCTCAGTCGTCGAGTAAATCAGAATGTCGTCGATGAAGACCACGACAAATCGATCGAGGTATGGCTGAAAGATCCTGTTCATGAGGGCCATGAACACTGATGAAGCATTGGTTATGCCGAATGACATAACCAAGAACTCATAGTGGCCATACCGACATCTGAAGGCCGTCTTCTGCACTTCCTCGTCTCGAACTCTGAGCTGGTGATAGCCTGACCTGAGGTCTATCTTCGAGAACCACCGTGCTCCCTTGAGCTGATCAAAGAGGTCATCAATCCTCGGTAGCGGATACTTGTTCCTCACTGTCACCTGGTTTAGGCGACGATATCAACACAAAGTCGCAAGCTTCTGTCCGCCTTCTTGGCAAACAAAATCAGAGAAGCCCAGGGTGAAACACTGGGTCGGATGAACCCCTTGCCCTGCAAGTCCTCCAACTATACCCATAGCTCTCGAAGCTCGGAGGGGGCCATCCGATATGCTGGAGTCGATATCGGAGCTGTCCCGGGGTACAGTTCAATATAAAAGTCTACCTCTCTGCGAGGAGGTAGCCCTGGAACGTCGTCGGGGAAGACGTCCGCAAACTGATCCACCACTGAAGGAAAACCAGGACTCCGCACGTCAACTGCTCCTAGGATGAGGCTAGCCACCTGATGAGTGATGGGTTATCCTCTCCTCCGCGGAAATCCATCCTGTGCTGCAAAGGCTCCCTTCTCGCCGGTGAAGGTGAACCTTCTCCCGTCGGTGCGCACACATCACACCTTGCGCCTAAAACATTCAATATGTGCATGGACCGTAGATAACCAATCCATGCCCAAGATGACGTCGTAAGACCTCGACGCTGCTACAAGAAGATCCCAGCCGAAGCTCTCGCCTCCTAGAGTAAGCTCACACTGCCGGCACCAGTGCGTAATCATCGAGTCTGCTCCTGTAGGAGTCTCTAGCCGTAAGGATTGAGCCAACGGCTCTGTCGAAATCTCCGAGCTCCGAACAAGGGCAGTGGATATGAAAGAGTGACTCGCTCCTATGTCTACAAGTACTACAGAAAGGGTGGAATAGACACAGATAGTACCTCGAATCATCTCTGGCGCACCATGGTCGTAGGCCTCTACTGCCTGGAGTTGTGCCTGTCTCTGCCCGCCAGCTCCCTGTGGTCGGGGTGGACCTCCTAGTGGTGGTGGTGGTAGAGCCTCAAAGCGTCGCCCACCACCTGCTGCTCGGCCAGCTCCCCTACCTCGTCCGCCTCCTCCCTGCGGACCGCCATAGTCGACCCTCTGCCTCTGCCTCGGTGGTCCCTCAACCGTCTGCTGCTCCTCGGCACGGCGAGTCGGGCAGTCACGAGCCATGTGGCCCTGCCCGACGCACGAGTAGCACTATCTGCCTCTTGAAAGACTGGCTTCGCGCTGTGTGCCCCGCACTGCTGAGCCAGTGTCCTGAGGTCATCTGCCTGAGGGTCTGGTCTTCCTGGACCCCTGAGTCATCCGTCGACTGCCTGCTGCAGAAGACTCTGCTACGTGCCGCCCTGCGGTGGGTCTCGGCACTGGTGTAGACTCAGCAAGAAATCTCTCGATCAAAAGGGCTCGCTTCAGTACTCCCATCTGAGTCGGAATGCTGAGGGAGATCAGCGATGCCCTGATCTCGTGTCTCAAACCCTACTCAAAGGTCCGGGCCCGGAAGAATGGGTCCCATACCATGTCGGTCGAGTAGCGCGAGATATCAGTAAATCTCGCTGAGTACTGAGCGACCGTCATGCTGCCCTGCCGCAGCTGAAGAAGCTCCTGAATACGCACCGCACGGAGGGTGGCTGGGACGAACTCTAAGCGGAAGAGGCTCTCAAAGTACGTCCAAAGTAGAGATGCCTCATCGTGCACCTGGAGAATCAATCCCCACCATCGTCCTGCTGCTGCGTGCAGTAGGCTCGCCACGAGGATCACCATGAGGTCTGCTGGTGTCCTCACTAGCCTAAAAACTCGTACGACTGCCTCCAGCCAGTCCTCGGCTGCCTGGGGGTCCGTCTCCCCACGAAACCTGGGCGGTCGCTGGCACTGGAACTCACACAGTGCACTGAGGAGACGTGCATCGTCAGCGGCTAGTGCTGGAAGTATCGGTGGCTCGGCGGGTAGTGCTACCGCCGGTGCCACTGCTGACAAAGGGCCCAGCACTGAAGCCTTGTCGCTCGGTGGGCTGTCGTCACACTCGACTCTCGGAACCCTAGATGGCTGCAGTCGTGGGGCCATCCTGAAAAGGAAATAGGTGCACCACGGTCAGAATAGTATACCTGGTGAGCTGATACAAAGTAATCACAAATAAAACTTGAAACACACACGCAACCAATGTTTTCGTGCATTAAGTCGGAAATCAAAAGTCAGGGTCCTGGTGTACGGATACGGCGGTCACCACACCAACACTGGACTCCCTGGACTGATAACCACACTCAATACGCTAAACATTATTGCTTCACAAAGAAAATATCAGAGTTCGCGGTAGAACCGAACTCCTCTGATACCAATTTGTCACGACCCGTCCTCGGGGCCTGTGTCGTGACTACCCCAAGCCCGCCTTCCATAGGCCAGGGGCTGGCGACTAGCACCAAGGCGTAAATCCCAGTAAAAAGGGAATGCATTGCCTTTGTAAAGTAAACAAGAACCACAGAGTAAGCAAGCGGAAAAGTAAACACTAAGTAAAAACAGAGTACAACTGAAAGTGCGAAAAAGTAAATGGGCCAGTATACAAACCCAATCTGAAAGTAAAGTACAACTCGAAAGGGAAAACAGAAACTATAAAGTAAAACCCGCTATGCCGAGCTGTCCACTGGAGATCCCACCTGAAGGGTGGGTAAAGATAGCTCCACTGCTCCTCGGGTCCCGCCGTCCGCTCCGAGCACGTCCCGCCCCGTGGTCCACCTCCAGGTACCGTCCTGTTCTGCAAGCCTCAACCACGATCAATGTTGTCCGTCGTCTGCAACCAACATAACGTAGTGTGGGAATAGCCCGTGCAGGGGTGAGTATAAGCTACTCAGTAGGGACCCCGAGACCCCCGAAGGTCTCCCAAAATCCACAAAAGATAAACCACAAGGGAAGATACAATCACGAAGTAACAACCGACACTGCTTAGGTATATGCCCATACATATACCTAAGTCATCATTTCAATACGCTCCAACCTCTGATCCCAAGTACAACTCAGTCCACACAGCAAAGTATACGTATTCCACACAGGAAAGAAAAACGTAATCCACACAGGATAGCACAACACAATCTACACAGGAAGGTAAACAGGATTTCATCTCACACAGGTATACATCTTCGAAGAAGATAAATATGATCACTGATCCATCTAAGTCGTCGGACCCACAAAGGATCGATAGGTACTAACCCCCGCAAAGACCCACATAGGATCGGACCCACACAGGATCTGTAGGCGCTGGTTCACACAGGACCGCTGAGCGCTGACCCACACAGGATCGGACCCACACAGGATTGGTAGCACTGATCCACACAGTATCGCTGAGTGTTGTAGTCGTCGTCATCGAATCCACTAAGGATCTCTGCACAGTCGTCGTCGCAGTCACAGTAGCAGTCGCAGCCAGCTCTAGGGTTCCTGCACACAGCAAGCTCGTTCGGGAGGGTCCGCTCCACGAGCCGAGAGGCTGATACATCAACTGTCGCAAAGTCTAGATTTGATGTATCCAAAAGTTCTGTATCGTCAACAGGAACTCAATGCAACAGACGGTGCGTCAATCGGACGCCCTGTCTGAGAGTTATTGGCTTTTTCGTCCCAGGGGCCCGGTTGGTTTTTAAGGAAAAACCAACCCGACTGTACTCCACCTGCATCCAAACCTCGGGCGGAGTATGCCAAAAGATCTGTCTCACTAAGAGGAACTCAATAAAGCTGACGGCACGTCAATCGGACGTCCATAGCTCAAGATATGAGTGTTTCCGCTCCGAGGGCCCGGTTGGTTTCGTGTAAGAACCAACCCGGAAGAACTCAAATTATTCCGAAACCTTGAGTGCGATATACCAAAACGACCGTCTCGATCCAAGGATCGCATCGCCGCTGACGGCGCGTCGTTTGGAGGTCTGTAGCCCGAGTTATGGGCCTTTGAACCCAAACAGTTCGGTATCGGGGGTTTCGGGCCCGGGCCGACCCGGCCCGAGACCCCCCGGTTGGCCCGAACCGGGTCGGCCCGCCCTGGACAGGGTCGGCCCGGCCCGGCCTGGTGGACCAGCCAGGCGCCGGTCCGGCTCAAGGCAGCGCACTGGGCGCGCTGCCAGCTCGGCCTTCGGCCGAGCTGATTGAGAAACGGGGGGCGTCTGCCCCCCCTTTGTGAAACCGCGACCCCCCTCATTATGGGGGGCCGTTTTTATGCTGGCCGAGGGAATTTAATTCCCCCTGCGTTCCCACTTCCGGCCGGTCTGACCTGGCCAACCGGTTCCTTCTCAACGGGACCGGAAAAGGCCGGTCCCCTTCCGGCTTCCGACACCGATGGCCCGGCTGGCCGCCGGTCACCTTCTACCACTGCGGCCCGGAACCGGCCGCGGCCTTTGCCATCCGGCGCGGTGCGACGACACTGAGACCCTCCGCCACAGCCCCGCTCCGGCCGCGGCATCCTCGGTTTCCTTCGACGCGGCGCGACGGCGTCGCGTCCTTGAATTCCTTTCCACGGCGCGGCGCGATGGCGCCGCGCATATGTTCCGCATGAAACCGTGTGGTGTGACGGCACCACGATTCCTTGTACCATCCACAAAGGAAACATTCATGAAAAAGGAGGAGGGTCGGCCGTGTTTGTGCGGACCGGCCCCCTCACATTATTCGATAACAATTAGTCGAAAACCACGAAATTCGACATGCCAGAATCAAGAACGGAAACAATTAATAAAATAACAATAAACCCCTACCTCGGTTTCAAGTGCAGAGCACATCAACAAGCCGCGGAAGACAAGCGTCGCGGAGGTCGGGCGTCACGGTAATCGTACGTCGATTCCGTTGACGTCGAGGTGCGTCCGAAGAGTTACGTCGCTGGAGAAGCTTCGTAAGCTGACGGAGAAAGCCCGAAGAGGATGCGGCGTCTCCTTTCGTTGACATGGGAAGAAGATCGAAAGAAGCGGCGTCATCGATCTTCGGAAACACACCGGCTGCGAAGAAGAGAAGTGACGACACGTCTTTCTCTTCTTATGGTGACGGCGTTCTTCGTCGGAGCCTAAGTGTTCTTTGCGTTCTTCATCGTGGTTTGAAGAAGAAGAAGAAAGCTCCCAAATCCTCTCACGGTGGCAAGAGAAAACTAACCAAAATAAAATAATTTTAAGGCTTATTTTATTTACACAACTAAACTACTTTGAATTTCAAAAGTTTGAAATTAAAATAACTCATCTCAATTAATAACCCAAGTTGTCAAGATTAATTAGAGAGGAGTTATTGGGAGTTTAAAGGGGAGACGAAGAGTTAGGGTTTGTGTGGGCCCCACCACACTTAATCCTCTCAAGGGAGGTTAAGTGGATGTGGGTCCCACCCCTAACTCCCTTTGGGAGGACATAACCAACATGGTTAAAAAAATAAATTGTGTTTCCTCAATTTATTTAACTTCATCAAATTTTCCCCAAAACTAACTTTCATCCCGCATAAAACGCAACCTCGAAAAAAGGTCTCTTTAAGCGAATATCGGTGTTGCGAGTTCATCGGTGCCCTCGGAATTCGATTCCGGGCACCGGTTCAAAAGTTAGAAATTTCCGCTCGTTCGTTCACTGAACGTACCTGAGCCAAACTTCGGAAATTGATTCCGGGCACATCGGGCCTCGGAATCAGGTGCCGTCAGAAACCGCGCTCTTGTAAAATTCCAAAGAAAATTAAGAAAAAATTTCCCTTGAATTTTACGGGTCTTTACAAGTAGAATAAATTGCACTATCATTATGGTCATTATACATGGTCAAAACCACATGATACTGAAAACCTAGAGAATTTATGACATTAATTATGTGTATTTAGTGTACACAGTGTGTAGTTCATCAAATCTTGCATCTGAAGAACACATCGAGCCACTCAGTTGGAATAAAGACACACGGATCAAAGCGATACACAACATATAACTAGCCTATACATGTCGTGCAGTTTTCTTAGACACACACCAAATATCCATGCATGAATATTATGCACACAGTGTGTACCTAGTTTGTACATGTCATGTAGTTTTTCTGAGGTACACGCCGCAGACCTAGGCATGTGCCCTGGATACACAGAAATCGAGATACATGATCTGTAGTCTCCTATTAATGGATAGAATTAAAAATTACATAAAATTGAAAAATTGAATCCTTAAAACATATATTTTATTGATCAGAACACCATTGTGTGTTTGAAAATTTAATAATCATTTAAAATAATTTTAAATGTTGAATTAATTTATTATAATAAATATGTGTCATTATTGGTTCAACTGTTTATTTTCCATGAATTTTGTAAATGAAGGGTATCGCCAATAAAGTTTGGTAGATCATTAATATGAAAGGGAATTAATTAATAAATTAATTTAAGTGCATTCATATTAATAATAAATAATAAATAAAGAAATGAATCTAACAAATTACCTTTGTGTATTCGTTGCTTATATGACTGTTCATGAGCTTGACCAAAACCTGTGTATGTGTTGGATGTTTTAATTTAATTTATTGCATGGGGTTTTAATTATTTATTATTAAATTAAATATTATGGTAAGTGATTCATCCCTCCCTCTTTTATTATGTAGGAAATTTGTGTCCAAGGATATTCTGTAATCCCCTTTTAACCAATCCTATAACTCCCCTCACCTTCATGTGACTTGAAAATACATGTAACTAAAGGAGTAACCAAGGCGTGTGGAGGCAGTTCAAGATGGAATCATTATGATTAGAACTCAGGTAATACATATATGGGAAGGTGGAATATTGTAACTCATGCCAAGACCATCAATAGGAGTTATTTCACCTATGTTAAAGGTTGATTTAATGCCCACTCACTAAAGAAACCATTAGATAGAGCTCATGGATGGTTCATTTAATTAATTAATCATTTATTTCTATGAAATTATTTATTTTATGGATTCAAATCCATGATCACATAAATAAATGAATTGATGTGAAAATATGGAAATGAATTATGCAGAAATGTTTTATCCAACATAGTTAATTAATTATAAAACATCCAATTAATATTAACAATGCATTTTTTTAAAAATGGGGTGATGTCTTGGCCCAAAATGACAAAAGAACAATTATTATTAAAATAAATATTACAAGATTATAAAATATGGGATCATATTATAATCTTTTTCATGAAAGGAAATAAGAGAAGTAGGAAGGTCTTAAAACTAGGTAATTTCTTCATTTACTCCCATGTTGGCCAGCATTAATATTAACAATACACATAAAGGATAAAACAAGATAAAATTTATGTATAATAAATTAAAATACCTTAATTAAATATTAAGTTAGAATTTTCCTTCCATTACTTGATTAGGAATTAAATTCAATAGAACTAAGTGTTTGACCAACCCTTGTTGGGACACTTATTTTTGTAAGGGGAGTTCTTATGAAGGTTTTGGTTTAAATTAACCATTTTACATCAAGCGGAGTATACCTTGATAGACTTGGTGTAATTTGGAGGTAAATATTGAGGAAATCCATGTTAGGATTTTAGGATAGTGGAGTCCACTAAATGGATCAAGGAGTTTCAAGATCGCTGTTGGAAAAGAACTTCCTACCTAAAAACCTTCAAGTATCTTAACTAACAATTTTTGGGGTTATAAGATGGGGAATATGGAGCCTTTCCACTATATTTTTATATCAATTAGACTTTATAAGTTTAATAGTGATATATATTGGGACTTGGTAAAATAGTGTGAGATTTAATAATAAAATCAATTAATTTATTATTTCTTACACAATTTGTAATTAAGAAAAGTAATAATAATCTACTCTTTTAAATTATAGAATAAAATGGAAATCTCATCATCCACAGTATCGCTAAAATAAATATTGGATAAATACAACCACTTAACTAGTAGTAACTTCCAGTAGTGGTACAAATGCCTTTAGTTTTTTTTTGTGCCATGAATGGAAATTTAATGTGCTAGAATCCTCATTTCCCAATCTGCCTTCTAAGGAGATGAGTGATGAATAGTTACTAGTCTATAAAAAACATATGGAAAAATTATTGACATTAAATGTTTGATTATTTTATCTATGTCTAGTGAAATCATGATGTCTCACAAAAACATGGGTGTGTAAATCAAGCTTGAGAACCTTCGTAGTCTGTACCAAGGGATAACTAGATAGGAATGATTTAAAATGTACAAGGAACTATTTTAGATAAATCTTGTAGAGGGTGTCCCTACTGGTCCTCACATAGTCAATATCATTAGAAACATTGAGCACCTTGAGGTTCTAGGGTTTAAACTCTCCAAAGAACTAGGCACCAACCTCATTAAAGAATCACTCCCTCCAAGATTCTCAAGTTTTGTTTTGAATTTTAATATGAAAAACATTGAGAAATCTCTAACAGATATTCTCACTCTTCTTATCCAAGTAGATAATTATATGAAGTGTGAAAAGACTTCCATCCCTATGGTCAACTAATAGAAAGGTCCAGATAAGGGATTTAAGCCTAAAGATTCTTCATACACTTTTATGAAGAGGAATATCAATGGGAAAGTAAGGGAACAAGATGTTGTCTATTTCATATGTGGAAAGAAGGGCCACTATAAAAAAACTTGCACTCATCCAAATAAGCAAGGGGGTGATTCAGTTGAATTTTTTATTGAGTTCAATTTATCTATTTAAATAAATGGTGTATTATATACTACTCTTGGGGCTCAAATGTGTATTCAAATATAGGAACCAAGTATATTCAAAATGATTTATTGATGGGAGGTAGATCTATGAGAATCCAATGAATCTAAACTTGTGTTTGTAGCTATCGGTGACTACCACCACACAGTATCAACCAGAATGATCTTGGTTTTAAAAGGTTTTTATTATGTGTCATTTATTACCAAAAACATTATTTCTATATCTATACTTGATACAGATGGATTTATTTTCAAATTTGGGAATAAATGTTTTTTATTTTATAAATATAGCATTAGTTATGGTAAGTTAAAATTAAATAAAAGTATTTATGTGATGGATTACATGAACTAGGTAATGGAAATCAATAACAATGTTACTTCACATAACTCACACCACACGTAAATTTGGAATCACTGACTAGGTTATGTAAACCAAAAGCACTTGACTATATTACATCAATATGTATATTTAGATTATTTTGAACTAAAAGAACTTGGTGTATGTCATGAATGTTTACAAGGAAAAATGACCAAAACTTCATTTTTTGGGAAAGGTGAAAGGGTAAAAGAGATTCTTGAATTAGTTCATACCAATGTTTTAGGACCATTTCCTATTGATGTAAGGAATAGGTATTCATACTTTATAATGTTTACTGATGATATTTGTGGATATGGATATGTATACTTAATGAGGTATAAGTTAGATTCTATTGATAAATTCAAGTAATACATGAATGAATTTTAGAACTATCTTGTTAAGTATATTAAAAAACTCTAGTCAGACAATGATGAAGAATATATTAATTAATACTTTATTGGTTACTTATAGGATTTTGGTATACTATCCCAAATCACTTTTTCTTACATGCCTAAGTGGAATGGTTTGAGTGAAAGTACGAACTGCACCTTGTTGGACATGGTGATATCAATGATGAGTCATATGAGTATTCTATTATCTTTTGGGGTATATGCGTTATAAACAGATACACACATACTAAACCAAGTTCCCAAAAAATCAATAAATGGTATTCTATATGAATTTTGCAGTAGAACAATAACCATGTTATCAAATTTACATGTGTGGGGAAGAGAATAATTTGTTAAAGACTCTTAATGTAACAAAATTACACCCTAAGGAACAAAATTAACCTTTATAGGATACCCTAAGAAAACAAGGTAATATTACCTCTACAAACCCTCATAAAAAAATGTTATAGTAGAAATACATTCCATATTACTTAATATGGAGAAAATATATAAAAGAGATGGTGGGAGTGAGATAGAATTTGATGAAGTTGAGGCTCAAGGTACACAAGTGTTCATACAGTAATAGATTTCACAAATCCTCATGGAAGGTGAAACTACTCTGGAGACACAAGTGAAGTATTGAAGTAAAAAAAAGGTTAGAGAACCAAAATTTTATGTTTTTTTAGTCACAAAGGATGGTGACTCATTATTATTTTATAATAATGATCCACTAACCTATAAGGAAATAGTAATTGGCATAGATGTTTCCTAGTGGAAAGAATCCCTGAATTATGAAATTGATTCCATGTAGAAAAACCAAGTTTGTATTTTGGTAGACCCTCCAGTAGATGTAAATCCCATTGGTTGTAAATGGGTATTCAAGAATAAACTGTACATGGAATGAAAATTCAGTACTTATAAGGTGAGACTGGTTGTAAAATGGTTTAAACAGCATCAATGCATTAACTACGATGAAACTGTTTCATCAATTGAAATGCTAAAATCCATTAGAATTATAATTTCCATTCTGTCCTTCCATGATTAAAAGATTTAGAAAATTGATGTCAAAACAACCTTCCAAAATGGGAACCTTTAGAAAGATGTTTATATGACACAACCTAAAGGGTTTGTGACTCCAAATGATTCCAATAAGATATGAAAGTTTTAAAGATCCATTTTTTGGATAAAAGAAAGCATCCAGGTTAGGGAACATTCATTTTGATTAGGCCATAATATAATTTGGTTTCAAAAATAATTAATGTGAGACTTGTGTCTATAAATGGTTTAGTGGGAGTGTAGTCATTTTCTTAATAGTATATGTTGATGGCATATTACTCATAGGAAATGAAATATCAATCTTATATTATGTTAATATTTGGTTAAATAAATGATTCTCCATGATGGAATTACGTGAGATAAAATATATTCTTGGGATCAAGATCTATCGTGATAGATCCAAGATACTTCTTGGCCTATGTCAAAGTACATACATTGAAAATATTATGAAGAGATTTAATATGGAAAAATCCAAGAGTGTATTTTTTCCAACATCACATGGAATTAATATTTCTAAGAAAATGCGTCCTCAGACACATGAGGAAAGAAATAGAATGGAATTTATTCCATACATATTAGTGATTGGGTCAGTTGTGTATGTTATGATATGTACTAGGCTAGTTGTTTCCTATGCATTGAATGTGGTAGGAAGATATCAAGATGATCCACATGACCTACATTGGATGTTTGTGAGAACTATCCTTAAGTATCTAAGGCATAAAAAGGATATGTTCTTGGTCTATAGAGGAGATAAGAAACTAGTCCTCAGAGGATATACATATGCTAGTTTCCAAACTAATCAAGATGACATGAAGTCACAAGTGGGATATATCTTCACTTTGAATGGAGGTTTTGTTAGATGAAATAGATCAAAGAAGGTTGTGGTCATATATACTATAATAGAGTCTGAGTATATTGTATATTATGATGTATCTAAACAAGTGGTATGGATATGAAACATAATCCAAAAGATTTATGTGGTACCTATTATTAAAGATCCTATCATACTCTATTGTGATAATACCATAGTAGTGGCTCTTGCAAATGATCTAAGGTCACATCAGTGGAAAAATACCATACTTCAGGATTATTATCTCTTGAGGTATTTTTCATAGAGAGGTGAGGTCCAAGTAATTAGTATATCCACAGAAGACAACATGGTGAACCCATTTACTAAATCCATTACATATCATCAACATGATCATCATGTGAGGTCTAAAATATTGAAATTTTTAGGTAGTTTCCTCCATTCCTAGTATGAGTTTTTAGAGTTGGTGTCCTTGGAACAACTATTTTAACTTTGATTACATGTATATTCGATGTATTTAATATTAATTAAAAATATTATTACTTATTGTTAATTGTTTTGCATGGATTTAATGTAATAATGTCTTAGAGTATTTTTCAAACTGATATGGTCATAGCAGTTTCTAGTTATGATGAGAACCTTGAATTTCTATGACAATATTCTTAATATAGTTTTGAGGTTGGATAACGTACTATGATGGGACACATAGTATTTAGACCATTAGGTGTGAGTACTTGTAAGAGGATTAGGATTCTTCTCATGAAGTTCGCACCTAGAAATATCTAAGATGAGAGATTTTGGTAACAGACCTGCCAATAGGAATTCTGCATGTTGTCTTGTCATTGGATATTCCTATTTATGATCATGTGTAATGGTCCTTAAACTTTATGATTATCCTTGGTGCATATCATGACTCATACACTTATATTTTCTTATGAAAACCATCACTCCATATGTTGGTGGGGTGTAGGGTACATTGGGTGCATCATGATTAACATGTAATTAATGGATAAGATGAAGAAGGATTTTTCCCTTCCATATATATGGAAGTAGATATATCATTCCTTCGATTGAAACAAAACTATCACCCTAAATTCCATGCTCATGGTGTAACAACATGTTTAATTCAAATAGTCAAAGAAAGATGCATCGAGCATATAGGTTGATGAAATTGTCATGCAACTTACTTGATGATATATTATGAAAAAGTGATTATATTACATAGTGAGCGTTCGTATGTGTTTTTCGACATTTTGACATTAAGTTCATTCTTTTGGGTTCCTTGACCCATTTCTAGAAAATAATCTTATACTTTAAGAAAACCCACCTAATTTCAATGAGAATGAATCCTAGAGTGTCACACACTAAGTTTTTCCATTGATATAAATTAAATTCCATATGAATTTAATTAATGGAATAAATATTATTCTCAAGACTAAGGAAATTTTTTGTCAAGTTATATTGATCGCCTAAATTTAATAAATATTTATTCACTGGCCTGTAAATAAAAATATATTTATTTATTTTATTAAATATATAATAAATATTTATTCATTAGTATGTGAATGAAATATTTATTTATGAATACATCACTCATTTAGTAATTTAATAAATATCGAGCAGTTTGAATGGACCAAGACTGCGTCTGGTGATAAATAATTATTTACATGCTGGTAAATATTATTTATCAATTTGCGCAAGTTGGCACAAAGCATAAAATAATAATAATATTATTATTATGTGGAATGGGGTTTGATTAAATCTTATAGAATTATTTAATGTCTTTCATGTGATTAAATTATTATTTTAACCTAAACTCAAGCTCTATAAATAGATTGTTATATCTATTGTGTGGAATATCGATCAGTGAAATTGAAAAAAGAGAATTTTTGTGCACAATGAATTCTCTTTCAAATCCTTCATATCTCTCCCTATAAATAATGAGAATTAAAGATAGATTTATTAAATATTGAATAACTTTAAATAAAGAAATAATAATTCAAGACATTTGATTCACCACTCTAGCACTCATAGATTGAATGACATTGCTCAGAGATCATTGGAGTGCATGTGGATCACCGTTAGAGGGATTATATCCTTAGATCCTCACAAGAATAATAAATACAATCAAAAAAGGAATTTTTGGATAATAAAAATTCATAAATGAAGAAATTTCCTAATCCCAGGAATTCATTTCCTTAGATATTAAATAAATTAAATATAAATTTGATGTGAAATATCCCCACTCATTCTTTTTCAGGAAATGATAATTAAAATAAATTTTAATATATTTCCCACCACCACATGCTTTCATTATGCCTAAAACTAATAAGAATAATTTTAGTTAGAATCCCTTGGTGTGTGTGTGTGGATGTACGAGTGTTGATCCCTCGTCGCCAGATTGAAGAGGTTGTGCCACACTCTAACTAATAAATCGTGGTGAAGACATATGGGATATTTTATGTGAGAAAAAATCTTGACGGAACTATTCACTCATCTATTAAAAAGTTGGATATAACATGTGTCATTTGATCTATGTAATATTAATTGTCTGATCTCTCATGCATGTGCATTTAAATAAGTAAAGTCTCTTTCCTCCTCCTGAATCTCAATGGAATTATTTTTCACCAAAGAAGATGTACGAACAACCATAAACCAAAGTAAAGGTTTCCATGGTCATTCTTAGGCCAAAATAATGATATAATTAGATGAATAAACTCAATTAATTTAATTATCTCTAACACACATATGATAAATTGAAGAAATATAAATTGGTTGAGGATTAAATGGAGTTTCAGAGGCATGTGATTGTGCATATAAAAACTGATGAATCGCGAGATCACATTCCATGCACATGAGGATATCACCACAAGGGGTACTGTGAAGGAACCAAAATTTGTGTAGTATTTATTTTTCGTAAACCCAAATGGATCAGGTATACCATCAATGACATATTTTCCAGAGCTATAATGCGGAATAAAAATAAAAGGAGATGTGGTGCATTGCTTAACATCCCTAATCTATAAAATGAGAAGAACCTTGATTGAGAGGATCCATAATTTATATTTTCTAAGATATCATGAAATATATCATCTACACGCACTTACACAATGAAAAGGTAAGAGGGTATCCATGAATCATTTAGCTTACATGAATAAGGATACCAAAGGCACTCTACTAATGAAAATCACACTCATAGTGCTTTGTGAAGAATTATTTACGCAAAGCCACTTGAGATTTCCCAATACCCCTATGGTTATATCTACTATTCTTCATGAACGCAACTAAGACAACCACAAGGCAATGTCACCCATTGTATTTCATGATAGAGAAGTGTCACTTGTGTGAATGGTTTACAGAAATATAGTTCATGCTTCATTGCATGTAGTATTTGTAATTGTGTGTGAAAATAAGAAGTTGATAGTGTATTCACACCTAATATTACATGAAGGGTGTGCATGTACACATGAATAGAACATATGCATTGAACTAAAAAAGAAGAAACATGCAATGTTTTATCCTGGGAAGAAATTGAAGGGTGTATATATGTGACAACATTCCTATCATACGGCGTGGAGAAAAGGAATGGATCATGTCTTGACCTAGTCCTCCTCCTTAGTGTTTGGGTCGAACTCCTCTTAGTTGGCAATAAGAATCTCCTTTTATAAGAGAAGATAATGGATCCCTCTTCCTCCTCCAATAGTGGAGAAGATCCTTAGATGAGATACTCTTCAAAGATGCCCAAGATATTCTTGGTGTATCTTCAAAGATACACCTGATTATATCAGGTATTTAAAATGAAGATAGACCATAGAATTAGAAAGGGGAATTCGCATTCATACATACATGGTAATTGAGTGATGTGGAAGCGGTTGTGGAGGAAGGCAGCGGTGATGAACGACGATGGTAGAGCTTCTTCTTCATTTATCCTTCATAGTGGCCGGATGAAGCTCAAAATTGATTAATGGGGTTTATATGGGGATTAGTAGGTGATCAAAGGTGTGGTAGGCATTGGAAGTGGCCATTATCTTGAGTTCTTGTCTTCGAAGGGGCATCCACGATGGTTCTAACATGTAGAGAGGGTGGCTAGCGATGTTGAGTGGTGGAGCTGCAGCGGAGCAGATTCTTAGGAAATGTCTTAGTGTGCAAGATGCGATATTATAAAAGATAAATAGTAACTTAAAAATATATTTCCCACATAAAATTGAAACATGAAGGGGGAGATAATTTATAAGAAATATTCCTCGATACTTAGAACAAAAGCTTGTATCTGTGTGGGATCCCGAAAACACATACACACACATATCATGGGTCGAGCCACATTGCTCATCCCTTTTATGAATTCAGGCCTACTATACTCACTGTAATTCATGGGCTCAGACACCCACACCGACCCGTGTGGGCTCTCCCTGCACCATGCTTGGCTAGCTAGGCTTATCTGGGCTTGGATATAAGGCTTTCTGATTAGGTTGAGGGCTTTCTTGGCTGGGAACCTTTTTTGAAAACACCTAAAAATAAGATATATAATTATAAATCAACATCAAAAACCCATAACAATATATCAACAAAAATTCCATAAATAATATTAAACTTTAAAACTCATACTTTTATTCCATTTTTATTTATTTTAACACCTTAAATATAAATTCCCGCTTCTGAATAATCCATTGAAATATATGGGAATTTCAATTAAAAACATTTAAAACCATTGAATTTTTTTTAAAATTATGCATTAAAATTGAGTGTGTCAGCATGCTTCCTTGAATACATACAAATCTTGAAGGATTGACCTTGAGGTACCTAAAACAAGATTTTTGGATCCCATAAAATCCATTAATCAAGTGTAATTGAATTGATATTTCAAGAACATGAATTGATTTTTGAAAGTTATTCTTTCATAAAATATAAGTGAATAATTTGTGTTCACAAATTACACAAATCTAAGTGAGGTCTGGACTTAAGTCATAAGGAAGAATTCAGGCCTGATCATTTTTTTCACTAAGGAAACTGAGCAGTTATAGGTGTTCAGATAATTAAGATAGGCCAAAAAACCCAATGATAGGTTATTGAATGTATATTAATAGGAATACTAGCAATTCATATCCTAAAAACTTTTATAAGAATATTATAGAATCATCCTACAATGGATCAAGCCTTGAAGATAGGTGAATCCTTTCGATTGGATCCAATAGCAGTTGAAGTCTTCTGGTTGGAGATAGGAGAAAATAGAGTATCTTGGTTTGATTCGAAACAAGAAGTATTTTGGTTGGATCCAAAATAAAACCAAGTCTCTTGGTTGGAGAAAAAGTAATTATATTCACTAGTTTGATAGTGAAGAATTTGTAACTAAGGGGAATAAACAGTTGCAGCAAGGAGTAGACTTTCTACCAAACCTTGTAAATCTTGTGTTATTATATCTCCATTATTATAACTACATATGATGTGATATTGAGAGATAATATTGTGCGGATCAAGAACATTAACAATTTCAATAGGTTGAATTCAAAATAAAATCAATTAATAAAAATAAACCACTAATTCACCCATCCCATCTCCATTGTTAATATGGGATATGGTACTATATTAGGCCCACTTGTTGTGAATTGATTGAATATCGAGTTAATACTCAACCAACATTTTTAGGGTTATTACCCCTAGGTGAATATGCACTAGAGTAAATGTATACTTGTTTGTATCCAGACAGAGATTCTATTTCTAGGAAACCACGTAATCTACACTTTACCAAAATTTTAGGATATTTCCTATATTTTCTCTAATCTATAGGGTTATTGCTAAAGTTTTATAATCATAATACCAAAAAATAACTAAATTAATCATCAAAAATAAATAAACCATGATTTGATACCAACTGAGACGCCCCAAACCCACACTCCCATATCTATTATTAAAAACACATTCTTTACATACTATATTTGATTCAAATTGAGATGATCCAAGATAAAATTGCATGTATTTCACATAAATATTATATCTCAAAATAATATCACACAATCTTGAGAACATTTAGGTTTAGTGTATTTGGAGACTATATACATAATAAAATTATTTATGAATTATCTTCAACATTTTCCAATTACATTCTTCTCACATGGTACCCTTCAAGACTTATCATGCCTAATATCCTTCTTCATGGCCTAGGAAATAGAAACATAAAAAGGGGTGAGCTCAAATGATTAGTAAGGGTAAACATGAGAGGTAAAAAATAAAGATCATAAGTGAGAATAAGATGATTATAAGGGTATGAGAATATAATCATGGTAAATAATCATAGAATATGAAAATCATACCCCCAATAGCCATAATTTTTAAATAATTAGTTATGGAATAAGGATTAGGAAAAACATAAGATATGATTCAAGTGATTCAATAGTCATGAGTCATGAAATCATAACATAAACCTAATATTTTAGCATAAAAGTGTGTCATAAACATAATCATTGGAAACCAATACATAATGAAGAAATAATCACAAACTAGTTCTCATAACATATTACAGTAGGAATTACTACCTAAATCTCATAACATAGTGGAGTAGGAATCACTACTAGATTCCCATAGTAGATCAAGCATCAATACTGATTTACCAAAATTATCTCATGAGATATATAACCTTAAACAATTAATTGGAGGGATATGATGGGACAAGCCATCACATAATAATAAACTATTTATCTTTATTCCATAAGAATATGAAATATCTCATCATTCCTTCAAAGATTAATTAATCTGCTGAAAAGAAATGAGTTTCCTGAAACCTTATTTAAAACATCATCATCATAAGTTATATGGAGAAAGGAATTGGACATAATAATAAGACCATATTCAAAGTGAATAATAAAAATCCTTAAATTATATTTACATTTATAAATAACACTTTTATAAAAGCGATATACTTTTTATTTGAAAAAAAACAGAGAAAATCTTTTTTATTTTGGAATTTTTTTTAAAAAAATAAAAATTTCAATAAAAATGGGATTATTATTTTCACTAAAAAATTATAAAAAATCATAAAGGTATCTTCAAAATTAATAATGGTCATGACAATGGAAAAAGGTGGTCAATCCATAAATATTAAAAGAACATTATTTTCTTGCATTTGTAAAAAGTCAAGAGTCAGTTGTATGGAAAACATTTGAAAAGAAGCCTTGTATTCATTTGTAAAAAAGGTCAAATATAGTATAAAATTCATTTATTAAACATTTATGTATCGGTAAAAATTTCCATAAAATAATTTTAAGAACACAAACATGGATGAGAAAGATATTCATCCTAAAAGGATAAATATGATCAGTTTTTCCTTAAATAAATTAGTTCAGTATTTTTGAGTACCAAATTGTGGAAAATAAAAAGAGAAATTAAAAAACCTTGAAATATCCATAGTAGAATAAGATATATTAGGTTTATGAGATAAATAAACTAAAATTTCCTAGAATTAAAATTGAAACAAAAACAATCCCATTAAAAGTGAGATTGTAATATAAACACCTATGGATTTGGTAACTTTTGAATTAAAACCTTATTAATTAAAATAACCTTAAATAGATTTTTAAATCTATATAATTTTTATGAAAAGTATTATAAAATAAATTTATGGGAAGTATATACCCCACACAAAGAAACAATGTGGTAAATACAGAACACATTTCAATTCTAGGAAAATGAGATGAGGAAACCCTAACAACATTGGTATCACTTGAATTGAAAGATGATGAATGATTAAACATGAGATGAATTTTTAAATACCTTTAATTCCATTAAATAATTATAAAAACTTACATAAGGAAGTATATACACCATACAATATAAAACAATTGGTGAATATGACATATGACTCAAAGAAATAAAAGTGACTCAAGAAATCCTTACCTTAACCCTTAGCTTCCATGAAATATCTTTAACCTACTATATAATGAACATAAATATCTTAATAACTCATTTAATAAACTTATTAATATCTATTAACTTTCCCACACTTTAATTATTCTCATTTATTATGCCTTTATTACTTAGTTATTGTTTATTTTCATCATTGTATGTTAATAACCTTGATTGTTTCGCGTGAATTTCATAATAGAAATATTGATCCTCGTTATTTGGTAAAATTTAAAAATTTAAAAAATATTTAAGGTACTATAATAGAAGTTACCTAATGATTTATAAAGTTCCAATGTCATTCCATGATATTTTTAGATATGATTCAAGAAGATGAAATCTGTGATGGGCTTGTTTCAAGTAACTTACCAATATTAATGGATTACTTTATAATGATCATTAATTCTTGAGTTATTTTTACAGAATAATATTCATGAAATATATTAATTCTTAATATCATATATATTCATTAAATATATTTTTATAACCAACCATCTATTTTGGTGATGAAAAGTGAAACACATCGTCTCTTGAGGTGATATTCCGCACATACGCAAGAGTGATGTAATTTTTAAACAAATAGAAGAGAATGAAGGTAAATAATGATTTATATTTACTAAATCATTATTATTTTATAAATATTATATATATTTATTAAATCCATCTATATAAAATTCAATGATAGAAAGTGATGAAAAATTAATTACATCACTTTGTTGAGGTGGTAGTCTGCACGTACACATGAACGATGTTTTAATTTTCCATTAGATGAAAATGATCCTTTTATATGTGGGAGGTGTGACACACATGTAAATACCCTTAATTTAAAAAAATATAAATTCATTTTTATAAGAAATTGTCACCAAAACAGTCAATTTTTTAAGATATAGGGAGGGTATAATACACTAAACCTATAAGATTATAGATAATATTTTTACATATTTAAAGCCTTATCTTTTATTTTTAACCCTTTATAACTCATTTTACCCTTAACTATGGTAACTATATTTTTATCATGGTAACTATTAATTATATCTAAAAAAACAAAATGGGCTATATTACATAATTTTAGTATTATGATAAAAAATATGGAATTGATTTTAAAACATTCAATTCTTAAAGGTGGTAAACATTAATTTTAATATAACTACACAAAACGCGATAGAAAAACTATTTTTAAGAAAACTAAATTTTTATGTATATAAATGAATTTATACCAAAATCATGACATTAATTGGATTATAAATAAAAATTTATATTTATTTTAATTTAAAAAAATTAAAACTGAATGTAACCTTGCAATTACTCAATTAAAGAAAATGATAAAAAAGAAATCATTTATTAGAACAATACATTACTTAAATTTCCAGATTTTAAAACATAGATTTATAAGTTCAAAATTATGTTTTTGAGTGAATTATTTTATTTATTAAATATATATTTGGTCTAGAAAAAAGTTTCATAAACTTTTATATCATTATTATATCATGATAATGTAATAAAAGTGACAACATTTGTAAAATCGGTATTTTTCACTATTAACTCAAAAATCAATTTTTTTAAAAAAATCTTAAAAAAACACACCAAACTAATTTTTCTCAAGAATAAATTTCATTTTGGATCTAAAACGCTTGAAAACATTCATTGATTTCATAAAATTCTACTTCATTTTGAAACTTCTGTTCGAATCTCATCTCAATTATTAAACCAATTCAATAATGATAACATCAATAACTCATATAATACATCATAATACATATTATATCAATCAAAATAAATAATAAATCAACTCAAACCCCTCTAGGAACCAAAACATAAAAAATATGGAAAATTTTCCACAATTCATGATTTTGCAACTGCGGTGATGTCTCGGGTAACAGTCATTAGGGCTCGATCAGAAGTGACTATAAGGGGGAAAGGGAGCAGGTTCAAATATTACAATGTGGAAAGGTTGTGTTTGGGTAAAACAATAATGGAGTAGTGGTGAGGGGGAAATGTTCATGGTGGTGAGGGATTGGGGGAGAGGGGGTGCTCGTGGGAGAAGTGGGAGCAGCTAGCGACGAGGGGTGAATGACTCAAGGGAGAATGGGGAAGCGGCCAGTGGTGAGGAGGAGCGGTGAGGGTTGAGGGGAGAAAGCGGTGAGGGGTGGAAAAAAGCAAGGGGATTAGGGTGTAAGGGGGAGCAGTGGTGGTGTAAGGAGATGGGCGGAGAGGGGGGAAGGGGGTAGTGTCAATAGCAGCGAGCGACCCACGACAAGGGATCAGGGAGAGGGGGGCTTAGGGTGAGGGTGGGGTGCTCATAGAGAATGGGGAGGGGAGGGGAGGGGTGGAGGGGGTCGAAATCGGGTTTTTCATTAAATATTTATGTTTTTTTTTAAAAAAACTCCTCTAAATGTTAAAATAAGAAAATAGTCATTGTTACACGAAACCGTCGCTATATTAATTTTTTTAAAATGTGATTTATTTAACGGCGGTTATTAAACAAACCGCTAATAAACCGCCACTAAGAACAATTTTTTTGTTGTTTTATTACATAATTGGAATATGATGATTCTAAATATGGAATCAATTTTATAATATACAAATCCTAAAATTGGTAAATAATAATTTTAATATAACTACACAAATCGCGATGAAAAAATTATTTTTCAGAAAAATGACTTTTTAAGTTATAAATGAATTTCTACCAAAATAAGGACATTGATTGGGTTATGAATAAAAAATAAAATTTATCTGACTTTAAAATCAGTTTAAAAATTAATGTTACCTTTTAATTACTTAATTAAAGAAAATGATCAAAAACAATTCATTTATTAGAATAATACATTACTTAAATTTCCAAATGGTCTAACATAGATTTATAAGTCAAAAATTATATTTTTGAATGCATTATTTTATTTATTAAATATATATTTTTTCAATAAAAATGTTTCATAAACTTTAAAATCATTATTATATCATGATAATGTGATAACATCGACAACATTTGTAAAATCGGTATTTTTTACTTTTCACTCAAAAATCAACTTTTTCATAAAAATACAAAAAAACACCCCAAAATAATTTTGTGATGATAAATTAAAAAATTAATTTCATTCCATCAAAATTAAAATTATAAAATTTGGGTATTTAGCTTTTAAATGAAAATATTAAATATAAAGAAAAATATCTTTTGTAGAAAATGGCTTTTTTTAACTTCAAGTGTTCTTAAGCTTATTTCATATCAATTTATAATAAATTGAATTTTAATTTATTAGTTTATATATTGAGATATTTTAAAAGTAAAAATAACACTTCAAAACCAATAATTTAAAATTGACCACTTTTTAACATTGTATGATTTTAATCATATCACATTAAGTATTTATTTTTTAATCATTAAATTTAAGTAGTTAAAACAAAATATTGCAATGTAAGTATCATAATTGATTATAGTCATTATATTTACTAAAAATTTATTGTAATATGTTGGGACACTTTTTATTTTGGTGTTGCGCATAAAGAAAGTTATTAAACATAGTATTTATTTAAAATAAAATATATACAAAAATCTAAGGGCATTATAGTATTTATTCCCACATTTCATCTACTTATATTTTTATAAACAAATGTTAATTTTATTCATTTAATAAGATTTTTCTCTCATAAATTCATGGGGAAAAGTTATATTTTGAAACTTAAATGTGAATTTATTTTAAAGGGGTGTATTATTCACTTCCCCCCCCCCTTTGTCTATTAAATGAACCGGTGGTATGATCCATTAAATATGTTGAAATTTTTTTATAAACAAAAAATGGATTACGTGTCATCCTATCTGTCATTATTTCTTTGTTCTCTTCAATATTTGGGTTGGAAGACTATAATAACTCAGATTGGGTGGGCCTTCTTCATGAGTGTGACCCCCATTTTATGACTTTTTTTCTATGTTTTCTGATTTGTTTTAAATATGGATAGGTTAAAAATGATTTTTTGTATCCGAAAGGTGGCATGGGATGTCCTGACTTTGCCTTTCATCAACCTGAATTGATGAAATGGAAAAGGTAGGTGGGGGAAGTCACCTTTCACCTACAATAAAGAGAAAAGTGACCTGATATTGGCCACTTATCACCTAACTTATAGGCAAAAGGAGGCACCCCCTGCCATCATTATAATAAGTCCCTATAAAAGGGACACCCCCCCTCACATCTAAATTCCCTACTATCTATAAATTACACATTTTCTCTATCTAAAATTAGCCTTCTTTGTGTGTGGTTCTTTCGATGGCCTAAAATAAGTGATGATTTTTTTCAAATCATCATTTATAGGTATTTTTTATTATATAATTTAAAGTTATTTATTTATTTATTTGATTTGTTTTTAGTTAGTTATAAATATGTTTTTTATTTAGTGATTTAGTTAGTTATATATAGTTTATAAATAATAGTTATTATTAGTAATGATTAAGTATATAGATTAACTATTGAGTAACTTGGTATTAAAGAATGATGACATATAATGATTATCCAATAATAATTAACTAATTAATATAAAATGATTAACTAATTATTAAGGCATAATAAATTAAGGATTAAGTAATGTTTAACTAATTATTATCTAATTAATAAATAATGATTAATGAACTATTAACTAATAATTAAACAATGTCTAAGTACTGATTATAGAATGTTTAAATAATGATTAACTAATATTTTAGTATTGATTAAGTAATGATTAAATTATGATTAAATTAAGATTAACTAATGATTAATTAATGATTGAGTAATGATTAACTAATGATTAAATATTGATTAACTAATTTTTAAGTAATGATTAAAGAATGATTAAGGAATGATTAAAGAATGATTAAGGAATGATTAAAGAATGATTAATTAATAATTAACTAATTATTAAGTAATGATTAAGTATTGATTAATTAATGATTAATTAATGATTAAATAATGTTTAAAAATGATTAAGGAATGATTAAATAATGATTAACTGATTATTAATTAATTATTAAATACTAATTAATTAATTATTAACTATTGATTAACTATCGATTAACTAATGATTAAGTAATTACTAAATAATGATTAAAGAATGATTAACTAATTATTAACTAATATTTAATTAATGATTAACTAATGATTAACTATTTATTAACTAATTATTAACTAATGAATAAAAAATGATTAAAGAATGATTAAATAACAATTAACTAATGATTAAATAGTGATTAGATAATGATTAATGAATGATTAAATAATGATTAAGTAATGGTTAAGTAATGATTAAATAATTATTAAGGAATGATTAAGGAATGATAAATGAATTATTAACTAATTATTAAGGAATGATTAAAAATAATTAAAGAATGATTAAATAAGGATTAAGTAATGATTAATGAATGATTAAGGAATGAATAAATAATGATTAAATAATGATTAAAGAATGATTAACTAATGGTTAAAGAATGAAAAAATCATAATTAAGTAATGATTAAGGAATGATTAAAGAGTGATTAAAGAATGATTAACTAATGATTAAGTAATTATTAAAGAATGATTAAAGAATGATTAACTAATGTGTACGTAATTATTATGGAATGATTAAATAGTGATTAAAGAATTATTAAGTAATGATTAAGAAATGAATAAAGAGTGATTAAATAATGATTAAATAATTATTAAGTAATGATTCAAGAATGATTAACTAATGATTAAGTAATGATTAAATAATGATTAATGAATAATTAATGAATGATTGACCAATTATTAAACAAGTATTAACTAATTATTAACTTATGATTAACTAATTATTAATTAAAGATTAACTAATGATTAACTTTAGATTAACCTAAAATAAACATAGGATGAAACACAAAAAACTAGATGTCAAATAGGCTTAACTGCACACATGATTTGTTACTCTTGTTATTTATATTATTCAACCCTTTTTATGCCTGTTTTGTTAATGTTGATGGACACGTTTTAGATAAATCACATTATCTTTATAAACTATTGAACAAACCATTAAGAATTTTAAAAAATGTACTATAAAACATTAGTTTCATCTTTTAGCATATAAGAAAACATTATAAAATTTTGGTAGCATAAAGATTATGGGTTTATCTAAGAAATAAAATCCCAATCTAAATACTACAAGTGGATGTGGCTCTAGAACAGATATAACTAGGGGTAAAACCTAAAAATATCACATTGATTAAGAATTTATCAGGAATTAGTGCACAAAACTATCCTTTGTTGCACACCTAGTTTGACACTTCTAGGGTATATGCTTTAGATGATTCATATTTTCAATATAAACTACTGAAATACCTTTAGGAAGATTAAAATTTTTACTACAAAACATTATTATCATGTTTTAGGATATAAGAAGATATTCTAAAATTTTAGTATCATAAAGATTATATGGTCAACCCACATTTCAAATAGTATTCAAAGAATGATTTGGAAATTGAGGTAAAAATAAGAGAAAACAACACATAAGTTTATTTATCCATGATAAAATGAAAATTATGATCATATAAAGTGAAATGGATAAGAACAAACCCATTAAATAACAAATGAATTCTTTATAGTAGACAACAAATACATTAATATTTTCAACAAAACATAGTTTGTATGAGATGATTTTGCCTTCAAAAGTGAAGTAAAATCTATCTTATTTTCAATCTTAATAACATATTTCAATGGGATTTACTTAACTTTTGAATTTTCAAAACCTTTTACCCTTATAATGACATCATCATAATATGGGGAGGCCTGTCATTAGAAGGTAGAAATCTTTTAAAAATTCAAAAGTTAGGTACATCTCTTTGGAAGATATAATTAAGCTACCACTTGAAAATAAGATGGATTTTACCTCAATTCAGAAGTCAGACTCATCTCATCAAAACTCTATTCTATTGAAAAAATCCAAGGTATTTATTCTCTATTGTAAAGAATTCATGTGTTGTTTAATGTTTTTGTTGTTGTCCATTTCACATTATATGATCATAATTTTCATTCTATCATTGATAAATAAACTGATTTAATGTTTTCTCTTATTTTCTACCTTAGTTTCCAAAATATTATGTGACTTATTTTCAAATAAAATTTTATATAACAAAACGTTAGTATCATATTTTAGGATATAAATATATTTTTTAAAATTTTAGTATCATAAATATTATATGGTCAACCCTCATTGTAAGTATTATTTACACTATTAGAATCTTGATCAAAAATCATTTTTGATATAGAGAGTCATGTTTTCTTGTGTCTACTACTATGGGGAGGTTATTCAAACTGAGCAAGAATCTTCTTAAAGTACAAAATGAACAACAATGATTAGGACATATGATTGTGTAACCCCAAGTGAACTTCAAGATGGAATTTTTGGTTGATTAAATATAGGACATGATCAAGAGATAAAGTCTATTAGCTATAGATATTAGAAATTCCCAACTACACTGTATCATCTATATTTTCTATTATTTTTTGATGAGAAGTGGGTTTAAGTAATAAATTTATTTTACCATTGTTCAGATGTTTCCAGGATGGAGTTATATGTTGAGGTTTTTATTTTACAATAATAATTTCCAATTGTACAGAGACATAGACATACAAGATTTTTTGAAGAAGGTTCATCCTAAGAAATTGAGGCTCCTCCCTATGATGTGGAAGAGGAAAACCTAGATGATATTTTAAATATACATGTAAATCCAACTTCTGGTGAGGATTTATTTAATGATGTAATAGATAGAGACAACGATGGTGATGAGAAGGGAGCAACATAATTTTGGGAAAAAGTTTGTAGAAATATAGTAGATGTACAACATCCTAGACTAAAAATAAACCATCCACCACTCTTCACATCTTGGTCATAAGCAATGGAATATTTTCCTAAATTCAACTTCAATCTTCTTACACCTTTAACTGAGTTTCCTATAGTGGTGGTGGATAGGTTTAATGAGCTGGGAAAAACATTACATATTGGAAGGAATTTTACAAGTAAAGATTCATTGAAAAACATGATAAAAATATTTAATATAGAGAGGAACTGTAGATATTTAGTTCAGGAATAAATACATAAAAAATACGTCATAAAATGTGATAAATATGGGGATGATTGTGGATTATATTTAAGGGATATTCTAGATATTTTATTTGGGGTTGGATAATTTTGAAGATTGAGGAAGCTCGTACTTATGTTCAACCAAACCTGATACAAGATCATACTTTATTGGATGTTGAATTTGTGTCATCTATTTCAGTTGGTATGATTAGGACCTACCAAGATGTTCTAGTATCCCTTGTGAAAGAGAGGATACAATAAATGGTTTGTTATAATATTTCTTATAATAAGTCATAGATGGTGAAATAGAAAGTAATTGTGAAGGTTTATGGTTATTGGGATGAATTCTATTAAGAATTATCACAACCGATAGCCATACTATGACACAATGACCAAGTTGTATTTTATCTTCATACAAACAAACATGTGTCTCAAGATAACTTACTTGATCCATCATGTGTTCAATTTCATCATTTGTTCTAGGCATTCCTCCAATGTATTTATGAATTTTTTTTAAAAAAATAGTTTATACAGATTGATGGAACATTTCTATATGGAAAATACAAGGGTGTATTATTGATTTTGGAAACCTAATATGTCAACTGTTCACTAATTCCACTAGAATTTTATATTATGGATAAGGAAAACTACAAATCATGAAGTTGGTTTTTGGCCTGTATCAGCAACCATTTTCCCCACATTTAGGGTGTATGTTTGATATCTGATTAGCATTAGGCAATCA
Organism: Viscum album; assembly: GCA_963277665.1. NCBI lineage: Eukaryota > Viridiplantae > Streptophyta > Magnoliopsida > Santalales > Viscaceae > Viscum > Viscum album. The sequence goes on from OY728148.1 coordinate 819,127,229, forward strand.
ATTAAGATCATGATTCATGGATACCCCCAAATGCACATCATCAGTACTACATTAGACACATTTCTAGCAACGTGCGAAAAACATTCCATAAAAAACCTATGAAGAAGATAATCATGAGGCATGGTATGCAATGTCTTTAATATTTTTTTACTATTTCAACATAATGATAAAATCAATTTGTGTGAAATATGATAAATTTTTTGTATCATATGATCTAGATCAAAGAATTTTTTAATAGAATTTCGAACAAATCTACAAGGCTTATCAAGAAGTGTATGATTATATGATGTAGATTCCAAGAAAAAAATGGATATTAGAATACGATGGGGGAATAGGTACAAAAACTTGAACACACACATTGTGGAGTGCATCAATGGTGTCTTAAAAGGGATTAAAGATTTACCTTTAACTTCCCTAGTCTAGGAGACTTTTAATCATTGTTTTAAGTACTTCATTGATAGAAAAAAATAGCCTCGGGCGGGATTCAGTAGGGAATAAGGTATAGAATAAACTTTCAATGAGAGAGAGAAAAGAACATTTAAGAAGCCTATGGTTATTGAGTGTTCCCTTTTCGCTAATAAGACTCTCAATTTGAAGTTCAATAGTGTTTAGACCCCATCACAAATAAAAGTGATGAAAAAATAGTGGTATTACTGGAAGAGAGGAAATGTCAATGTGGAAACTTCCAAGAATTATGGTTTCCATGTACACACACCATCATATCATTTGACTCTTTGAATATGTCATGGGAAGAATTTGTTGATCCAGTGTACTGGATGGACACCATTTCTAACTGTTATGTGCACCATGGACACCTATTGGGGAGTTTTGATATTTTCCGATGCCTAAAGACTGGCTGATATTGATACCTGACCTTAACAAGTTATGTAAATGAGGGATACCAAAGTCCAGTATGATATGGAATAAGATGGAGTGGCCTCAAGAACAAGGTAAAATTTTGAGATACAGAAACTTTCATCAAGAATGTCATAACTAGAAACGATGCCCTAACATTGCTGGATCGAGTTCACACTCTCATCCACAATGATTTTTTATCTCCAATGTGATCATATCAAATTTTTAATTATATGGTTTAATATAATATCCTTCATTTTGTAGAATAATCTAACATTTATGAATACTTTTACTATTAAATAACAATAATCATTTCATATTCACATTAAAAGGAATATGAAAAGTATATGTGAGGTGACATTAAATCATAATCAAACTATCCATTACTAAACTATAAAATCAAGAATGTGAGAAAATAATCATGAAACTTACCATAAAGTGAGAAATCATATATAAATTACAAAGCATATAATTTTCTAATAATATTTTAGATAATGTAGAATATATATATATATATATATAACCATATCTTACAAAACACCATTTCATGGGTAAAAACATATCTAAAAACAATTTATAAATATTATTTGAGAAACATGGAGACATACCCTTTTTTTGGTAAAAAAAACATCATAAAATAATGGGAAAAAACAATTCATGTCTTACATTCTATCATTTATAACATTATACTAGCCATAACGTTATATTTATATTTTAAACTTAAGAATTATTTCATTATTTTACATAAAAATGAAGCATACTATACTACTCACTGAGCGGGATAGGCATGTTTCACATGTCGTGATAGAGGGTCGTCTGATTCGACAGATCAGGGTGTGTCGAGCACATAATCATCATCACATACTACCACCAGCTTCCATTATACCATACATGTGTTTTGATGGATTCTATGACATTACCATAACCAATTTTACATTTATTAATCTTCCCCTTCTAGTTTTACTCCTTGAGAAATGGAGACCAAAGACACACACATTCCACCTACCTGAGGGATAGATGACTATCACCCTTGAGGATGTGACAGTCTTGATCAGTATACCTATCTAGGGGGTTCAGTTATTAGACCCACCCATGTAGATTAGTCTAATCTTATACATATATTTATAGGCATTGACATTTTGGTCGATGATACTGCTACAGATGGTGGAATGATATCTATGAGGTGTCTTGAGATGCACTTTACACATTTACCTGATTTCATTGATGAGAAGACTATCATGCTTCATGATCATGTCTATATTTTATGGGTCATTAGAGGGACATTGTGCACTGATCACTCAAGTATTCACGTGAACATGATGTATCTGAGGCTACTAGAGAATTTTGATCACGCCATGACATACAGCTAGGGATCTGTGTTCTTGGATCACACTTATAGAGAATTATGTATGGCATGCCACTCATACCGCATGGATATCAAGGGACGTATCATCCTTCTTCAAATGTGTACATGGGAGAATATCCCTCCCCTATCCCCTGTTATTTCTGATTAGAATATTCCTATAGATGCGATGTATGACACTCTGTGTGGATGGTGGTACGATCACTAATTTATAATGGTTTCTAATTCTATTAGGATTCATTTAATTTAGTTTCTTATTATTTATCACTTTTGATGTTTTATTTTACTAGTGGAGTCAGGAACACCACTTCATCAGTGCTCTAATATATCATTTGGGTGCATACCATCTCATGTTGTACAATCTTCTACCAGATGATGTAAGTATATACAATATTTAATTGACTAACAAATTTTATAATATCATCATTTTTGGTTTTTAGTAAGAAACTTTTTTGACAGATCTCACATGTCATTTCAGATTTCCTGGATGTCATACTGACCTTTATTGGACCATTTTCGTACATACTGCACTACTGTACTTCATGAAGCTATGGATATAGTGCCTCTCATTCAATTTCATATTACTGAGTGGAACCAAGATGATGGAATCTTGCACTAGTTTGGTTTTGTTCAACACATTCCATTTCCACTAAGACACTCATAGGAGATTAATTCTATGAAGCTGATGGAGGGGAAGGATGTTGATTGTCGCTGACGACATTCCCAATATCTCAACCTCTGGGGAAGATGATCATCACTTTATACTGATGGTGTCTGTACGTTGGGACTCTATATTTAATAGAAAGTCAAGTATGATCCATGGTATAGACTGAAGTTTATATTGTATATTACTCGACACAATAGAGGCCTTCATGATACGATAAGTCAATAAATTTACATTATTTTGTTTATTTTACTATTTTCTAATTCATTTTGAATATCTTGAAAAAAAACTTGACTACAACATATTATTCACATGATTGATACATAGGAGGAGGGGATTGCTATCATGAAAGTGATCCATACTGCATCGCAGGGGATAATACAATTTTACCATGTGGTTTACGATAGTATCTTTGATCATCCTCCCCAATGAGTTGACATAACTACCCGGGGAGTGGAGGTTCCTACTCAAGAACCTCCTAAAATAGATACTAGTGTTGATGATCCATGACGACAATGATGTAGACCATGTCGTACTACACGTGAGGCCTTGCCTATTCCACAGGCAGAGGTCATCCCTCTAGCATTACAGCCTTGTCTGATTGGGGATGTGCACCAAGAGGCATGAGATCCATTTGTATTGAAAGGATGTCCATAGTTTTCTCCAAGTGCATATTATTCAAGATTATATCAGGGGTCATTTACTATGCCTCCAGATTTCATGTCAGATCTTTCATAGTCTGTATAGTTCCCCTAGGAAATAATGGAAGATCCTTATACTCAACAGTAGGAGAAGGATAGGGTGAAAAGAATGACATCCAGTTGACACCTTCTCCCACTAAGATATAGGAAAAGAATATGATAGTCGAGATTTGAATGCTCGAGGATCATCCCTCTCTAGGTACTACTAGAATAAAGGAATTTAGTGACTGCTAAAGGTGACTAATAAAGGCCCTTAGCATCCAATGAGCGACTGTCGTTAGTGGTCATAATATCCCCGTCAGTGAAAATCAACACTGACCACATATGGAACCCCCTAAAAGTTCACATAGTTGACCCATTCAAATATGGTGTAGATAGTGTGCATCGTAAGGGGGTGTTGGAGATGATGAAGGGGTGTTGGGGAAGACAACGAATCTTGCTCTTCGGTCATGGACGGCACACAACAGATGGAGGGTTCTGAAGTGCATCTGAGTTGATCAAGGTGGGTTGGAAGTTGGATGACCACCAGGGTTTTTTCAAGGGTCTTAAATGGATGGTAAGGTGTTTTAGTAGTGAGGGGTTTATTGATGGTGGCAACGACAATTGAGGGTGGCGTTGGGAGAGTTGTTGCAGTATGTTCAAGGGATGCGTGAAAATCCTGCCTGTTTTTTGCAGTATTAGCGACCTCCATTGGTAGTCACCCAAATCTCCTTACGCAGAAACTAAAATTTCTAGTAGTGAGGTCATCATACTCCACCCAAGCGTAGAGGTTGAAAAAATCGATACAGATGTCCCATTTGTACACCACCATGTGGGGCGGGACCTCAAAATAGAGAGTGGCTATACTCATTTATGTCTATGTTTTCTTTCTATTAAAATGATGAAATTATTTTTACTATCAACCATTTTTACATGTTTATCCATTGTTTCAATTTTCATTTATATTTTTGTTACAGTTCATATTTTATAAGCTTTAAAATTTGACTACTTGAAACATACGAAAACTTATTAAATTTCAAGTAGGAAAATTTAAAATCTTACAAAATATAAACCATAAAAATAATCTAAATAAATCTTAAAATGCATCCTAACCATCTAAAAAGTGGTTTCAAATAAAAAAAATCATTAATATAATAAATAATTGAAAATGAAAGGAATGTAAAAAAATATTATAAATACAATTTAAATGGTTTGAAACAACAATATATTGTGCTACTAAAATTAATTTTCATTACTTTTTTAAAAAAAATTGAATTATTTTTCATATTTTTAGTAAGTGTGTCAAATATCATTTAGATTGTATTTATACTTTATAAGTTATAGACATTAAAAACCACCAACTTCAAGCATTATTATGTTTCATGTGGGTGAATTTGAAACCATTTAACTTATAAAATATAATTAAAATCTAAGAGATAATTGAAAAAACAAATCAACATATAGAATATAATTGAAAATAAATAAAATCATAAATATAATAAGTAAAAGCTAATTTATATGTCATAAAATTTATTGGTTAAAAACATAACATTTTACTTTTAAATATTAGGGACATGATTCTAAACAAAAGAAAATAAACACAATACATATGTAATAATATACAAACATGTATATTTTTTAATATACAAACATGTATACTTAATTATTATTATTTTTTCTAAAAGGTGGAAGAATCCCTACTGTCTTTCTACTTAACTGAAAGTAGGTAGGGGTTCTTCCGCCTTTCTAATTCAATTTTCCAAAAAAAAACTTGACCTAGATATTTATTTAAAAAAACTACCTATTTTATTGCTCATGTCCATCTATTCCCTGAGCCTCCACCCGAACACCCTGACGGTCCCCAAGTTCATCGCCATCATCTGACTAGCCATCCTCATCCCCGAGCACATCCTTTGACCCTTCACGCTTCTCCATCTTGGCCAACGAGACGTGAACCCTGTTCATACCTCTTTATTTATATATATATATATTATCATTAATATGATATAATATTTATTATTAATATTAATTTATCTCACCATTCCTTATAAATATTTGTTAATTTTTTATCGATATAAAATATTTCCAGTTTTTTGATAAAATATATATTTATCATTAATATATTTTATTATTTATTATTAGTTAACAATATTTTATTATGATATTACTTAATTAATAATGAGAAACTAAAATTTATAATATTTTAATCATAAATCTTTGTTTAATTTTTTGTTGATATAATTATTAATAATATTTTAATATGTTATTTTTTTAAAAGATCAATTGTATTATTTTTTATTAATTAATATAATATAATTAATATCATTAAAACAAAAAAAAAATTATAATAATGTAAAAAAATTGTATTTAAAAAATATTTATTAATTAATAATTATATTATTCTTAATATATTTTGTTATATTATTAAATAATTACTTATATAAGAAATAAGATAATATTTATTATTAGTATTAATTATAATTATAAAATTGAAAATAATAATATTATTACTATTTAATAATAAATTTAATATGATTATTTATTATATTAATACATAGTACTATAATCCATATTATATATAATAAATAATCAACTAAAATTAATTATAAAATATTATTAATTTTTATTAAATTAAAAATAATTAATATTATTAATATTTAATAATAAATTTAAGAATATTATTTATTATACAAACACGGATAATAATACTAAGTATTAATATGAATAATAAATAGCACTTATTAGTATTACTAATGAAGTTATTAATATTAATGTTACTTATTTGTCGAAAAATATTTTTATGAATTTCCAATTATATCAATTAATTGATTTATGAAAAATTATGTAGTATATTATCATGTTTTTAGATAATTTATAAATAATGATTTCAAAAACATACAACATGCATCATCAATCTAATATACATATGTGATCTGGATGCCCCTCTATGCCACAACGAGATGTATATATGATGCGTCCATGCCATGTTTGTCTACGTCTCTGCTCTAGCATACGCTATTCTTGTATATCATCGCTAGAACCCGCCTCCACATCATCCTGTGTGGTAGGCGGTGGATGCACAGTCTCGCCACTTGTACCATGTCCTACCTCTAAGGATAGTGGCAGCAGGCTGGAACTCTCGCCATCACATGAACAAGATGGTTGTTTTGTTGTGGATGTCTGCAAATTAAAGGATAATAAAGTATGCAACTCATACTATCCAGAATCTATCTATACAACAAAATTTTTCATGCTAGCATCCCATATTTGTGCCTATGCCTCTGGCTATGGATGAGGAGAATCTGGCTAATCATGATGGATACAATCTTCCCATGCAATATCAGCATCCATAACAGAGATGTCACCCCCAAGAACATCTATATCAGGCTCAAAAGCCTCACCATCACATGCAGGATCAGAGAAAATCCCCTGATAAAGCTCATACATGAGAGGAACCAACTCATTCAAAGCTCTATGAAAATATATCTCGTCAAATGTGCCTCCCTCTACTAGATCATAGATGTGAAAAAGATGAGTGATATGAGCATCCTACGAAAAAAAATTCTACTGTTAAGTAATGTTAATAAAAAAATCAACTATTGAAAGAAGAATGATTACCAAGTAAATAAATCTTCGTATGTGTCACATCAGAAATCTGACTGGAGATCTGCAGTACCCGGTCACATAATTTAACAGATCGAATTATTGAATACATATTGTCCCCACCCCTTGTAATTAGGACTCATGTCATCTATCCTATTGATCAATATATCAAGTATGATACCTCCTCCAATAAAATTCTTGCTTCCCAGACATCTTCAAGGAATGAAGTGAAGGTAACATATTGGGCGGTGCAGGAATGGGATGAAGAAATATGAACTGCCTCATAACTCAGTTATTCTGATGCCACTCAACAATATGAAAATGAATTAAAGGAGTGATGTCAGAGTCGACTGGAATCATCGTCGTACAATAATATGGAAGAATCTGGATGATATCATCAATATATTCCATCCATGAAATCTAGAAAAATGAATAATCAATTAATAAATGAAGACATGTATAGTACAGAATAAATATTTAACTATATAAATAATAACCACTTAAGTCGTCAGGATGAAGATTGTCCAACATAAGTCTGTAGCTATGGAAATCATGTCTATCTATATCTAAATGTTGATGTGCCTGACCCCAGATTTAGATAACATTGTTATAGTTATATTTCATAATAGAAAGTTATACAATTGATTTAGACATTACAAGGAAGGAATAACATAACATCATCCACATGGAGACTCTGTTACAATATGAGCAAAAAATGGCACATAGTCATGTTGAGCTAAGTAAGGGATGTGATCCCATATCTACGTCTGTATATGAATAACACATCCTATTACCTTAATCTTATCGATGTTACATGTGCTGCATAATACCCAGTATGTATATGCAAGATAGGTAGACCCCCAACTATACCAGCCTACCTGGTCTAATTCCTCCAGTAAAGGAAATACATTAGATATACAAATGTAGTGGAGTGATCAATGAAAATAATGCCACCAATCAGCTTCAAAATATATTCATGTGAAAATCGTAGCACAGTGATCTTGTCGGCATCCTGCACTAGATGTACAAATATCTAGTATACCCATGGAATTCATAATTTACTACCGACAATAGACATTCCATCATCATAGACCTCAATGCCCAGTAATCTATGAACCATGTCAACCCAATCTGCTCTGAATCATCCTTTCATAGTCATACCATAGATGGGGAGGCCCAACATAATAAACGTGTTCATTAGTGTAATATTCATCTACCCCTCTATAAAATGGAATGTATATGACTCTAGCCTCCATTTCTCTATGAGAACAACAATGAGACGATGGTCGCAAAGGGGAAGTCTCACATCGATACGTCATATAACCTAACATGATGAAGATGGGGGTGATGGTTGGAGGTGGTGAAACATGATGAAAATGATGAGATATTTTTTGTAACACCCCAAGATTTCATAGTAATTTATTTTCTTTAAAGTAATTCAATAGCTTGCGCTACACACAACACCAAGTTCGAGCACACCACGACTTACCAAACTAGCTGTTCAAAAAGATGTTATGAATATCATTAACTGAATCTTGAATTTTATATACTCCATATAATTTTAGAATCCATATTATGTGTTTCTTAGACATAATATAATAACAGCTTCATTTTTTCATATAAAAGAAGCAATTTTCAAAAAAATGCAATTTTACCACCTTTTAATGGAAAACCCTTTTTAAAACAAATATTTGACACTTTTATATATTCAATTTAATAAAATTAAATTCCTCTTTAAAATCGGGACATAAAAATTTATTTTGGATAAATGTTTTGTACTTTTATGATAACATTCATATTTTGATGAATAGTAAAAAATACTAAATTTTAATTGAAAACAACTTTTTAATCAAACTAATTTATAGTATTAAATAATGAATTTGAATGGTTTGGACGTATAATCAGATTATATTTTATCATTTAATACAATTTAGGTCGTTATAAGTAATTTCACATTTAAATTTGACATAAACATGTATCAATATTTTAATAGTTTTTACTTCTTAAAAACCCGCTTTTGGTTTTGACAAGAGGAATTAATTTTAAATTAATTAATGCTACTTCTATGTTTTGAATTTTCTAAATTAGAATTCATTTTTGAAGTTGGAATATCAAAATTATCTTAGGGTTAATTTTTTGTATTTTTCTGAAAACTTTCAATTTTTGATGAATAGTGAAAACCACTACGTTATTGTTTAAAAACTGACCTTTTGTCTAAATAACTATTTATTTTATTTATTTAAGTCAATATAGATACATAATACCTATATTAGTTCAATGTGATTCATTAGAGTCATTTTTATAATAAAATTAGATGTATAAAATTTTATTGAACTTTTTACCATCTTTTACCAACCTTCTAGGAGCATTTGCAAATTTGCATAAAACTTAATTTTATCACTTCTGTGAGTTGAATTTTAAAAATCTTAGAGACACAGGTCACATAAGTAAGTAAAATGTGGTTCAATAAGATGAAAATATTTTTTGGTGAATAGTAACATTTTACTTTTATTTACCACGGTTAAAAGTAAATAGGGTAATTAAGGGTAAAAAATGATATTATAATTATCCTAACACATGTACTAATTCTATTAGATAAGTGTAATTCAACCAAAACCAACCTTAGTAATAAAATATGATCATCATTGGTCCACTTTTATTAGATTAGGACATTTATTATTATTTTATTTAAAGAAGAGTTAAAAGAGTTAAATTCAAAGTTTAATAACTAAACCATTTTTAATATAGGGTAATACACAGTATAAATTTGACTATAAATATTAATTATAAAGATAAAATGATTTCCTACATAAAATTATTTTATTTATAATTTTCAGACATTAAATATTTTAATTTATTTATGACACAATGATGATGTGGTAATTACATTATTAATGAAATATTAAAATAATTGACATTATAAATATCAAAATAAATGTAAATTGAGACTTCTAATGAATTACAATAATTTTATAGGTTAATATGACATGTTAGGGTTTTTTAAATAAATTTTATTAAAAGTGATAAAAATTTTATGGCTTTCAAAAAAATCAAATACTAAATAGCATCAAAATTGATATAATTGAGTTTTTAAAACAAATACTATATTATTAATTGATATAATATTCCTAAAACCTAATTTTTGACCAAATGACTTAGATAAGGTTATATATATTAACAATGAACCACTTGGGGTTCTCTTGTCTAGTTATAGTATGTTTATTAACCATATAATATAAAAATACAAAGAGACATGGTAAATGTCAAACTATTTAACAAAGAGTGAAATCTAAAAGATAAGGTTAATATAGCGAACTAAACCTATCTAAAAACAATTGTTTTTGTGTTTTTTGACCCATCCCCACCTTATCCTTGAAATAAATCATTTTTGAGCCATTAGAAACCGAAAATGACTTTATTATAAAATAATATTTCAAGCGTTTCCTAAAGTGACCCTCACCTCTCTTATAAAAGGGTACTTTCCCTTATCTTAATTTCAGCACTCCAATTCCATTTGGCTCAGACAACCCATGCCCAAATATCCTCTCAACTATCCTCTATTCAACCTAGAGTCCTTACTTTCAACATAAATCTAACCAAATGAGCCCTTTTGATCAACTCAAAAGAAAACACCCGAGGAAGAGGTAATAATTTCACCACCCTCTTTCAAGTTCTTTTCTTATTCCACTTCCTATTTCTTTGTTGTTTCCATAACAAAATAATCAATAAAGTACCTTATACATACTGTGATGTAATTATAAATATGGTACAACCATATTCGTTATTCTATCCATCCTATAAATGACAAAGTTACCATACGTGTGTACATATGGCTTACCGTCCCCACGTCGTGGTGTAGTTTGTTATTCAAAAACTTCATTATTTGGATAGGTATAATAATGAGTATAAATTATTTAAATAATAAATATAAAATTTTAATTATTCTTTATATACGATATACCATCCAATTATATACGATTTTATCATCAAAATAATGATATTGACACTCGTGCGTACATACGGATTTCCATCTCCACAATGCGATGAGATGTCATTCCCCATAGAAACCATTCAAGCCTAATTTTTATTTTATGATTAAAAATAATGTTTAAATACTTGATATCATTCTTGATATGAATCAAATACATCCTATCCATAAAAAACATGACTTACGTAACAAAACATATAAAGAAAAACGAATTAGTTAACACCTGAAACAATGATACTACTAAAATATAATTAATAAAGCAATATTAGAAGATAATATATGATATAATATTTATGTATTTGGTTCTTTTATAATTTAATAACAATTATTTAACTATTATATAGTAGGTTAACGTGCCCTCGACTAAGGAAAAGTACAAGGTAAGTGGTTTTCATCTAACTTCTTATTCTCGTGAGATTCATGCTATATTGCCACTATTTCCTTTTGTGTGGTGTATGTACTGCCCATGATTGTGTAATTTGTGTAATATACTTTAATTTATGTGTATTTAAATATTCATTGTATGATACTTCTTTCATGGGTTGTATGTTTTGTAAGTTACCAAATCGTTATGGGAATTTCAAATTTCAATTTCCACTCATTGGGATTTACGCATACTTCATTGATTATTTTACTCCATGATTATGTGTGGAATCACTATTTATTATTTACGTAGTAATTTACACTCCCCTTTCTATGGATATACCTTTGATTCACACAATCACTCCATTGATAAATTCACATTCCATTGATAAGAACTTTTTAAGGGTAATCTTAACTCAATTTCCATTATTTGGGTTAAACATCCAAGTCATTGGTTTTGTTTTTACAAGAATATGTGTGATTATAATATGATTTATTTACAATTAATATCCAATTATATTGAGTGTATTTATATTTTTCACACATAATTATTTCATTGATTTATCCTTAATCTAAGGATACGGTCTTTATAAGGAATTCCGTCTCAATTTACATTCCTTTGAGACCTCTTTGTCGTTATGCACCAATTCACATTTATATGGTGTATGTACTGTCCTTTGAAATATCATATCATGAATCCCTTTGTTATAATGATATTATAATTCTTTCATTAATGTCATTCCTCAATTACTTGTATTCAAGCATCTCTTATTTTGTTAGGAACCCTTTAACTAAAATATTGTTTTAAATGTTTTAAATATTTATTCTTATAAATCTTTCTCATTAATGTCCATGTTTTAAAAATGGCTATAAGTATTTATTTATATGGACATAAATGTTTTTAAATTAAAATTCCATTTAAAAGTTTCAAAGTGGTATGGGACACTTTGATTCAAAAATCTATTTTAAACAACTTCTTTGATAAATAGTGTGACATTTAAATGTTTTCAAGAAAAAGGGGATATTTCTCTCAAATAGTTTTAATGACCATTTTCATCTATGTCAATATCCTTTGGTGTATTTTATTCATGATTGAGGTTTATTTATCATAATACAATCATCCATGTTGTATTGAATGAGTTATGTTTGACTTTGGATGTACTATTTTTACGTCATTCATGGTTTGTGGTAAAAATATTAACATTTCATATGCTAGTTTTAATACGAATGTTTAGATTATAATTCACCATTTCATATGAGGAATGTATTGGACTTAATAAGTGATGGGTGGAGCCCTCTATAGCTCCTCGATGCATCGGTAGGTATCATGGGACAAACTAGTGTCTTGGAACAAGGCCTTGATAAAATCTTATTTGTAGTCTTGGCACAAGGCCTTGACGATGTGGTTATTAAGTCTGGAATTATGCATTCCATCATTATGAAATTGGATATTGATATTACATGTGGCTATTATACTAGTATAATATTAATGTGAATAAGTAAATGGAATCATTTGATTTATATGTTCCATATTATGATGAAGTTTAAGTTTAAAAGGCTAGTGTTTTAGTCTTATACATTGCCTTAAATGTTTATGCTTATTTATGAAATTTTACACTATATTGTTATCCTTACTGAGCATCTGAGCTCACCCCTTTCTATATTTTATTTTTCCCAGGATGCGAAGAAGTATATTATGACTTACCTATAGGGATAGTCTAAGGGATATGAATGTGTTCAATGGAGACAATCTTGTTGTTGTTTTCCATTTTTTAATATAATGTAAAACTTATGAATGTATCTAGTACTTCCAAGGCTACTAAACTAATCGGTATTTCAGGACATGATTACTTGTATCATGCCAATGATATGTAATAATGCACCAACTCTATGTAACTAAGGTTGGGGCATTACAGTTGGTATCAGAGGAAGTTAAGTACAAACCATGGAAGCTAGATTTAGATAAAATCTACTTAGAAAACACTACGCTAAGATATACGTTGAGGATTAGAACATAAGAACATCCAAAAAAATTGGTAATGTAAATATTATGTGGGTTTTCAAAGGAATACATCAATGTCTAGATATGAGTAGATAGAGGAGGCTCTCGCACAGATGTACCTAGGAGTAAAAACTCTAACAAGGAGTTTCTAGCTTGAACCAGGGTATCTTGGTACATGACAATGGGCATTGCTGCAATCCTGGTTATAACACTCCTAGGGGATATGCTTAGGATAATTCATATTTTCTTTACAAACTGAATTGAAGAATTTTAATATAATATGAGAATAAATAACCATGGTTAATCCTATGGTGTTTTATATTGAAAATAAGGTGTTATGATATTCTCTAAATGATTTTATGACTCACACTATGCTTTCTTGTGTTGGTCAATGGATGGATTCCAAGGATGTCATAGTAACATTGAACATGACATAAAAGGTGGGCATGGTGGTGGAAATGAGCAACAAAATGGAATTTTGATGGGTTTAAAATATATCATGTTCATGTCGAATCAGTTTTCCAAAAAAATTATCAACAACATATATATTAACCAACTCCGAGACTCAAAAAAGAAGAGAAAGGTGGTGAATGATAAGAGCTCCAGTAGTGGAGACCATGGAGAAAACAAAGCTTAATTTCCATTATGCAGGAAATGTGGAAGGATACGCCTAGGAAAGTGTCTCAATGGAACAAAGAAATGTTTTATGTGTTGGAAATAAGGACATAAAGTAAAGAATTACTGATGAAAAAGGAAGAGTACGATGGAAGAAAATAAAAATGATCGCAAGAATCCATTTACAGTCATTTTCTATAAATGTAGGGGATCTAGGAATTACCTGAGTGAATGAACTATTATATATGATAACCTCTTGGTCAAGGAAGAACTTATGTAGAAATAAATGGATGGAGAAATGTTTAAAAGTATTAGTGCTCTTTATTAATGGGATTACTTTGAAGACTTTTCTCTTGAATGTGTAACCCTTTAGTTTGTTATGTGAAAATGATATTTTAGGAATAATTATCTTTTCTATTGTTGATATAGTTATAAATAAACATTTGGATTTATATGATCCTTAAATTTGAGGAAATTACAAGTTATTAAATTTTGGGAAGAAAATGTGAGGTATGAGATAACATTTGTGATGAAATTATGTTATGGTTATTTTGATAAATTTATCCCATTTTGGGAATGTTATAAAATATAGTTTTTGAAAAAGGGCAACACGCAAACTGTGTGAAAAACCGTCACATCGGACAAAGCTGCGGGAATCGAACCCACAACCAGAGTGCGATTGAGATTTATCGCCTACTACTAGACTATGTGAGGTCCCTAGTTAGTGTGACTAATTATTTTTAGTTAAATGATTTTATTTATAAATAATAAGTTGATTTTGGATTTTATGTCTTATCAACTATATATCCTTAGTATAAGAAAATGATTTGGTGATTAAGCGATAAATGTTATTTTGGAAGATGTTCGCTCTATTAGGAACACTATATGCCTAATGAAAAGAAAATACTATGGGATTTAATTTGAGGAGTAATGGTAGATTCTTATCTATGTTTTTATTGTGTATTTATAGTGATTTGGGTTATTTATGGAAATGATTAACCTATCATAGAGAATATGTGATTAGGTTAATTACTTTTAAGTATGTGACCTTAATAGTAGTCGATGTTATTTGGAGATACAATTTAATTTGGAAGACTAAGTAATCAAATTCTTCTAAGTTTTTGGTTTCAATATTAGTTTGGATTATATTGAAGGATTTTAAGGACAATTGTTTATTTAATAGTATTTACTAAAATTTGGGTATTGTTGGTTTGATTTTAAAAATTAAGATAAGTATTTATTTCTCTAAAGGATTATCCTTTTTGGGGATCATCTGATATTTTACTAACCATTTTGGTATTGGTTAATCTCTAAAGACAAGGTAAATATATAGATTATCCTTTGTGATAATGTGATTCTCTAGAAGTTGATTCTAGTGCTTCAGGTGTGACCAATTCATCTTGAATACTCATCATTTCAAAAAAAAAATGAGTTAGTGGTAGAAATTTATTAAATTATAAAACTATACTTAAAAAGTAAGTATATCTCTTTATGTTCTTAGTCAATCTCATAAATAAATTCCTCAACTTTATAAAATGGAACTTAAAACAAAAAACGTTGTCCATTTACTTTTCCTGGTGGGAAACTAATGACCATTTATCCTATCACAAGTTTGTGTTTTTCTTGTTGTTATCTTTCTCCTGATCATGTTTTCTATCACTCTCCATCATAACTTGACACTTTTTTTATCTTCCATATCCATGTTTTCCTACATGGAATCCTAGTATGGGTTATCTCGGGTGACCTTTGTACTTCTCTTTATTTATTTTAAAGTGATAATTTTATTGATCCTTTTTCTGATTTGGGACTTTCAATGAAGTCCCCAAGACCAATTTTAAAATTGCGAGGATGAAATTTCTAAAAGGGTGGAAGAATGTAACACCCTGAGATTTCAAAGTAAGTTATTTTCTTTAAAGTAATTCAATAGCTTGTGCTACACGCAACACCGAGTTCGAGCGCACCATGACTTACCAAACAAGCCATTCAAAAAGAATTTATGAATAGTATTAACTAAATTTTGAATTTTATATACTCCATATAATTTTAGAATCCATATTATGTGTTTATTAGACATAATATAAGAACATGTTCATTTTTTCAGATAAAAGAAGTAATTTTCAAAAAAATGAACTTTTACCACCTTTTAATGGAAAACCCTTTTTAAAACCAATATTTGACACTAATATATATTCAATTTAATGAAATTAAATTTTTCTTTAGAATTGGGACATAAAAATTTATTTTGGATAAATTTGTGGTACTTTTCTGATAACATTCATATATTGATGAATGGTGAAAAATACTAAATTTTTTAATCAAAATAATTTATACTGCTAAATTATGAATTTGAATGATTTTTAAGTCTAATCAGATTACATTTTTATCATTTAATACAATATAGTTCATTATAAGTAATTTCACATTTAAATTTGACATAAACACATGTCAATCTTTTGATTGTTTTTACTTCTTAAAAACCCACTTTTTGGTTTTGACAACGGGAATTAATTTTAAATTAATTAATTCTACTTCTACATTTTTAATTTGGTAAAATAGAATTAATTTTTTAATTTGGAATATCAGAATTATCTTAGGGTAAATTTTTGGTTTTTTTCTGAAAACTTTCAATTTTTGATGAATAGTGAAAAATATTGAGTTATTGTTTAAAAAATTAATTTCTATCTAAATGACTATTTATTTTATTTATTTAATTCATTATAGATATATAATACCTATATTATTTTAATGTGATTCATTGAAGTCATTTTTATACTAAAATTAGATGTTTAAAATTTTATTGAACTTTTTATCGTCTTTTACCCACCTTCTAGGGGAATTTGAAAATTTTCATAAAACATAATTTTACCGCTTCTGTGAGTTGAATTTAAAATATCCAATAGACACGGTTGACATCATTTAGTAAAATGTGGTTCAATAAGATGAAAATATTTTTTGGTGAAAAGTAACTTTTTTCTTTTATCACGGTTAAAAGTAAATAGGGTAATTAAGGGTAAAAATAATATTATAATTACCCAAACACATGTCCTAATTCTATTGAATAAGTGTAATTAGAACAAAAACAACCTTAGGAATAAAATATTATCCCATTAAGTTCACTTGGATTAGATTAGGACATTTATTATTATTTTATTTAAAAAGAGTTAAAAGAGTAAAATTAAAAGTTTAATAACTAAACCATTTTTAATATATGGTTATAAAAAATATAAATTAGAATATAAATATAAACTATAAAGATAAAAATATTTCCTACATAATGGTATTTTATTTATAATTTTTAGACATTAAATAATTTAATTTATTTATGACACAATGATGATGCAATAATTACCTTATTAATGAAATATTAAAATAATTGATATTATAAATATAAAAATAAATGTAAATTGAGGCTTATGATGAATTAAACTAATTTTCTAGGTTAATATGACATGTTAGGGTTTATTAAATAAATTTTATTCGAAGTGATAAAATTTTTATGGCTTTCAAAAAAAATCAAATACTAAATAGTGTCAAAATTGACATAATTGAGTTTTTAAAACAAATACTATATTATTAATTGATATAATATTCCTAAGAATTTAAGGTTCGGACAGAGGACATAGATAAAGTTATATATATTAATAATGAACCACTTAGAGTTCTCTTGGATTGTTATATTAAGTTTATTAACCATATAATATAAAAATACAAAGACACGTGGTAAATGTCAAACTATTTAACTAAGAGCTAAATCTAAAATATAAGGTTAATATGGTGACCTAAACCTATAAAAACCAATTTTTGAGAGTTTTTTAACCCATTATTATCTTATCCTTGAAATAAATCATTTTGGATCCATTAGAAACCGAAAATGACTTTATTATAAAATAATATTTCAAGCTTTTCCTAAAGTGACCCTCACCTCTCTTATAAAAGGGTACTTCTCCTTCTCTTAATTTAGAACCTCCAAAACCATTTGGCTTGAAAAAACCCTAACCAAATATTCTCTCAAATATACTCCCATATACCTAGATGCCTTACTTTGATCATAAATCCAACCTAAGAAGTCATTTTGATCAACTCAAAAGGAAACACCCCAAGAAGAGGTAATAATTTCACCACCCTCTTTCAAGTTATTTTCTTCTTCCAGTTCCTCTTTATTTGTTTTCCAATACAAAAAAAATTAATCCAGTACCTTCAAAATAATGTTATGTTATTATAAATATGATACAACCATATTATTTATTCTATCCATCCTATAAATGACAAAGTTATCATACGTGAGAACGTATGGATTACCGTCTCCATGTCGTGGTGTAGTTTGTTTTTCAAAAACATCAAAATTTGGATGGGTATAATAACGAGTCTAACTGATGTAAATAATAAATATAACATGTTAATTATTCTTTATATATGATATAATATCCAATTATATACTATTTTACCATCAAAAGAATGATATTGACTCCCGTGCGTACGTACGGCTTACCGTCTCCGCGTCGCGATGAGATGTCATTTCACATCGTAACCATTCAAGACTAATTTTCATTTGATGATTAAAAATAATGTTTAAAATTTGATATCATTCTGGATATGAATCAAATACATCATATCCATAACAAACATGACTTACTTAACAAAACATATAAAGAAAAACGAATCAATTAACACCCGAAACAATGATACTACTAAAATATTATTAACAAAGCAATATTAGAAGATCATATATGATATCATATTTTTCTATGTGGTTCTTGTATAATTTAATAACAATTATTTAACTATTATATATGAGGTTAACTTACCCTCTACTAAGGAAAAGTACAAGGTAAGGGGTTTTTATCTCACTTCTTATTCTTATGAGATTCGTTCTATATTTCCACTATTTCCTTTAATGTGGTGTGTGTACTACCCATGATTGTATTATTTGTGTAATATAATTTAATTTATGGGTATTTACATATTTATTTTATGATACTTCTTTCATGGGGTGTATGTTTCGTAAGTTACCAAATCGGTATAGGAATTTAAATTTTCAATTTCCACTCATTGGGCTTTACGCATACTTCATTGATTATTTTACTCCAAGATTATGTGTGGAATAACTATTTATTATTTATGTAGTAATTTCCACTCTCCTTTCTGAGTATATACCTTTTATACACATAATCACTCCATTGATAAATTCACATTCCATTGATATGAACTTTTTAAGGGCAATCTTTACTCAAATTCCATTCATTGAGTTAAACATCCAAGTCATTGGTTTTGTTTTTATAAGAATATGTGTGAATGTAATATGATTTATTTACACTTAATATACAATTATATTCAGTGTATTTATATTTTTCACACATAATTATTTCATTGATTCATCCTTAATCTAAGGATACGGTCTTTATAAGGCATTCTGTGTCAATTTACATTCCTTTGAGACCTCTTTGTCGTTATGCACCAATTCACTTTTATATGGTGTATATACATTCCTTTTACATATTATATCATTAATACCTTTATTTTCATTATATCATAATGTTTTGATTAATGGTATTCCTCAATTACTTGTATTCAAGCGTCTCTTATTTGGTTAGGAACACTTTAACTACAATATTATTTTAAATGTTTTAAATATTTATTCTTCTAAATCTTTCTCATTAATGTCCATGTTTTGAAAATGGTTTTAATAATTTATTTATATGGACATAAATGTTTTGAAATTAAAATTCCTTTTAAAAGTTTCAAATTGCTATGGGACACTTTGATTCAAAAATCTCTTTTGAATGATTTTTTTGATAAATACTGCGACATTTAAATGTTTTCAAGAAAAAGGGGATATTTCTCTCAAATAGTTTTGATGACCATTTTCATCTATGTAAATATCCTTCAGTGTATTTTATTCTTGATTGAGTTTTATTTATCATAATACAGTCATAAATATTATATTTAATGAGTTATTTTTGACTGTGGATGTGCTATTTTTATGCCATTCACGGTTTGTGGTTAAAATATTGACATTTCATATCCTGTTTTAATATGGATGTTTAGATTATAATTCACCCTTTCATATGACGAATGAATTGGACTTAGTAATTGATGGGTGGATCCCGCTATATATCCTTGATGCATCAGTAGGTCTCATGGGACAAACTAGTGTCTTGGAACAAGTCATTTACAAAATCTTATTTGTAGTCTTGGCACAAGGCCTTGACTATGTGGTTAAGAAGTCTGGAATTATGCATTCCATCATTATGAAATTGGCTATTGATATTACATGTGGTTATTATACTAGTAGAATATTCATGTGAATATGTAAATGGAAATATTTGATTTATCTTTTCCATATTATGACGAAGTTTAAGTTTAAAAGGCTTGTGTTTTAGTATTATATGTTGCCTTAAATTTTTATTCTTATTTATGAAAGTTTACACTATATTTTTATCCTTACTGAGCATCTGATTTCACCCATTTCTATGTTTTATTTTTTCCAGGATGAGAAGAAGTATATTATGACTTACCTATAGGGATAGTCTAAGGGATATGAATGTGGTCAATGGAGACAATGTTGCTGTTGTTTTTTATTTTTTAATGTAATTTAAAACTTATGAATGTATCTAGTAATTCCAAGGATACTAAACTGATCGGTCTTTCAGGACATGATTCTTTGTATCATAACAATGTTATGTAATAATGCACTGACTCTGGGTAACTAGGGTCGGGGCATTACAGTTGGTATTAGAGAAAGTTTATTACAATCATTAGAAGTTATATTTAGAAAAACTATGATTAGAAAACACTGATCTAAGATATACATTGAGGATTAGTATAGAAGAACATCCAAAAAAATTAGTAATGTAAATATTATGTGGGTTTTCCAAGAAATACATCCCTATCTGGATATGAGAATATAGAGGCAGCTCTAGCACAGATGTACTTAGGAGTGAAAACTCTGACAAGGAGTTTCGGGCTTGACCTGGGGTATCCTAGTACACAACAATGGGCCTTACTGCACTCTTGGTTATGACACTCCTGGGGGATATGCTTGGGATAATTCATATTTTATTTATAAATAGAATTGAAGGATTTTAATATAAGATGAGAATAAATAACCTTGGTTAATCCTAAGGTGTTTTAGATTGAAAATAAGGTGTTATGATATTCTCTAAGTGATTTTATTACTCACATTATGATTTCTTGGGTTAGTCAATGGTTGAATTCCAAGGAAGTCATGGTAACATTGAACAAGATGTAAAAAGTGGGCATGGTGGTGGAAATAATAAACAAAATGGAATGTTTATTGGTATAAAATATATTGTGTTCATACCAAATCAGTTTTCCAAATATATTATCAACAACATATATATTAACCAACTCGAGGACTCAACAAAGAAGATAAAGGCAGTGAATGATAAGAGCTCCAGTAGTGGAGACCATGGAGAAAAGAAAGCTCAATTTTTATCATGTAGGAAATGTGGAAGGAGACACCTAGGAAAGTGTCTCAATGGAAAAAATAAATGCTTTATGTGTGGGAAAGAAGGACATAAAGTAAATAATTTCTAAGGAAAAATGAAGAGTATTATGGAAGAAAATAAAAATTACCACAAGAATCCATTTACAGTCATTTACTATAAATGTAGGGGACCTAGGCATTACCCGAGTAAATTCCCTATTCAATGGGATAACCTCATGGTCAAGGAAGAACCTATGTGAAAATAAATGGATGGAAAAATATTTAAAAGTATTAGTGCTCTTTGTTGATGGGGTACTTTGAAGGATTTTCTATTGTATGTGTAACCCTACAGTTTGTTATGTGAAAATGATATTTTAGGAAGAATTATCTTTTCTATTGTTGATATAGTTTTAAATAACCATTTGGATTTATAAGATCCTTAAATTTCAGTAAATTACAAGTTATTAAATTTTGGGATGAAAATGCGAGGTATGAGATAACATCTGTGGTGAAATTATGTTATGGTTATTATGAGTAATTTATCTCATTTTTGGAATGTTATAAAATATAGTTTTTTGAAAATGGAAACACATAGACCATGTGACAACCCATCACATCGGACAAAGATGTGGGAATCAAATCCACAACCAGAGTGCAATTGGGATTTATCGCCTACCACTGGACTATGTGAAGTCTCTGGTTAGTGTGACTAATTATTTTTAGTTAAATGATTTTATTGATAAATAATAAGTTGATTATGGATCTTATGTCTTATCAAATGTATATCCTTAGTATAGGAAAATTATTTGTTGATTAAGTGATAAATGTTATTTTGGAAGATGTTTGCTCTGTTGGGAACACTATATGCCTAAGGAATATAAAATACTATGGGATTTCATTTGAGGAGTAATGGTAGATTCTTATATATGTTTTTATTTTGGATTTATAGTGATTTGGGTTATTTGTGTAAATGATTAACCTATCATAGAGAATATTTGATTAGGTTAATTACTTTTAAGTATGTGACTTTAAGAGTAGTCGATGTTTTCTGGATATACAATTTAACATGGAAGACTACGTAATCAAATTATTCTAAGTTTTGGGTTTCAATATTAGTTTGGATTGTATTGAAGGATTTTAATGAAAATTGTTTATTGAATGGTATTTACTAAAATTTGGGTATTGTTGGTTTAATTTTAGAAATTAAGATTAGTATTTCTTTCTCTAAAGGATTATCCTTTTTGGGGATAATCTGATCTGGTACTAACCATTTTGGTTTTGGTTAATATCTAAAGACAAGGGAAATATATATTTTATCCTTTGTGATAATTTGATTCTCTAGAAGTTGATTCTAGTGCTTCAGGTGTGACCAAGTCATCTTGAATACTCATTGTTTGAAAAAAAAAGATGAGTTAGTGGTATAAATTTATTAAAGGATAAAACTCTACTTGAAAATTAATCATATCTCTTTATGTTCTTAGTCAATCTCATAAATAAATTCCTCAACTTTATGAAGTGGAACTTAAAACAAAAAATGATGTTCGTTTACTTTTCCTACTCGGAAACTAATGACTGTTTGTCCCATCACAAGTTTGTGGTTTTCTTGTTTTTAACTTTATCCTGGTCATGTTTTCTATCACTCTCCATCAGAACTTGACACTTATTTTATCTTTCATATCCATGTCTTCCTACATGGAATCCTAGTATGGGTTACTCAAGTGACCTTTGAACTTCTATTTATTTCTTTTAAAGTGATAATTTTATTGACACTTTTTCTAATGTGGGACTCTCAATGAAGTTCTAAATCCCAATTTTAAAATTGCGAGGATACAATTTCCAAAAGGGTAATAATGTAACACCTCAATATTTCATAGTAGTTAATTTCTTTAATGTAATTCAATAGTTTGCGCTACACACAACACCGAGTTCAAGCGCACCACGACTTACCAAAATAACCGTTCAAAATGCGGTTATGAATAGTATTAATTGAATTTTGAATTTTATATACTCCATATAATTTTATAATCCATATTATGTGTTTCATTGACATAATATAAGAACAACTTCATTTTTCGGATAAAAGAAGTAATTTTCAAAAAATGAAATCTTACCACCTTTTAATGGAAAACCCTTTTTAAAACCAATATTTGAAACTTTTATATATTAAATTTAATGAAATTAAATTCCTCTTTAGAATCAGGATATAAAAATTTATTTTGGATAAATTTTTGATACTTTTCTGATAACATTCGGATTTAGATGAACAGTGAAAAATACTAAATTTTAATTGAAAACTAATATTTTAATCAAAATTATTTATAGTGTTAAATTAATAATTTTAATGGTTTAGAAGTATAATAATATTATATTTTTATAATTTAATACAATTTAGGTCAATATAAGTATTTTCACATTTAAATTTGACATAAACACATGTCAATCTTTTGATAGTTTTTACTTCTTAAAAACCCGCTTTTTGGTTTTGACAACGGAAATTAATTTTAAATTATCTAATGATACTTCTATGTTTTTAATTTGGTAAAATAGAATTCATTTTTTAATTTTTAATATCAAAATTATCTTAGGGAGAATTTTTTGTTTTTTTCTGAAAACTTTCAATTTTTTATGAATAGTGAAAAATATTGAGTTATTGTTTAAAAACTGACTTTTTATCTAAATAACTATTTATTTTATTTATTTAAGTAAATATAGAAATATATTACCTATATTAGTTCAATTTGATTCATTGGAGTCATTTTTATAATAAAATTAGATATATAAAATTTTATTTAACTTTTTACCGTCTTTTACCCACCTTCTAGGAGAATTTACAAATTTGCATAGAACTTAATTTTACTGCTTTTGTGAGTTGAATTTCAAAAATCTAAGAGACAATATTGAAATCAGTAAATAAAATGAGGTTTAATAGGATTAAAATAATTTTGGTGAATAGTAACGTTTTTCTTTTATTTACCACGGGTAAAAGTAAATAGGGTAATTAAGGGTAAAATGATATTATAGTTACCCTAACACATATCCTAATTCTATTGGATAAGTGTAATTAGACTAAAAACAACCTTTGGAATAAAATATGATCCCATTTGGTTCACTTGGATTAGATTAGAACATTTATTATTATTTTATTTAAAGAAGAGTTAAAAAGAGTTAAATTCAAAGTTTAATAACTAAACCATTTTTAATATAGGGTTATACACAATATAAATTCGAATATAAATATTAATTATAAAGTTAAAAATATTTCCTACATAATCGTGTTTTATTTATAATTTTTAGATATTAAATAATTTAATTTATTTATGACACAATGATGATGCAGTAATTACTTTATTAATGAAATATTAAAATAATTGATATTATAAATATCAAAATAAATGTAAATTTAGACTTATGATTAATTAAAAAAAATTATAGGTTAATATGACATGTTAGTTTTGATTAAATAAATATTATTTGAAGTGATAAAAAATTTATGGATTTCAAAAAAATCAAATACTAAATAGTGTCAAAATTGACATAATTGAGTTTTTAAAAACAAATACTATATTATTAATTGATATAATATTCCTAAAAGTCTAAGGTTCGGCCAAAGAACTTTTATAAGGTTATATATATTAATAATTAACCACATTTGTTTCTCTTGGCTTGTTATAGTAAGTTTATTAACCATATAATATAAAAATATAAAGAGATATGGTAAATGTCAAACTATTTAACTAAGAGTTAAATCTAAAATATAAGTTCAATATGGTGACCTAAACCTATCTAAAACCTATTGTTTGAAAGCTTTTTGATCCATAACCACCTTATCCTTGAAATAAATCATTTTGGAGCCATTAGAAACTGAAAATGACTTTATTATGAAATAATATTTCAAGCTTTTCCTAAAGTGACTTTCACTTCTCTTATAAAAGGGTACTTCCCCTTATCTTAATTTCACACCTCCAAAGCCATTTGGATTGGCCAAACCCTACCCAAATATTCTCTCAACTATCCTCCCTTCAACATAGAGGCCTTACTTTGATCAAAAATCCAAACTAAGGATCCTTTTTGATCAACTGAAAAGGAAACACCCGAAAAGGAGGTAATAATTTCACCACCCTCTTTTAAGTTCTTTTCTTCTTCCACTTCCTATTTATTTTTTTTACATACAAAAATAATTAATCTAGTAAATTATACATACTGTGATGTTATTATAAATATGATAAAACCATATTCTTTATTCTATCCATCATATAAATGACAAAGTTATCATACATGTGTACGTACGGCTTACCGTCTCCACGTCGTGATGTAGTTTGTTATTCATAAACTTAATTATTTGGATGGGTATAATAAATAGTATAACTAATTTAAATAATAAACATAACATGTTAATTATTCTGTATATATGATATACCATCCAATTATATATGATTTTACCATAAAAGGAATGATATTGACGCTCGTGCGTACGTACGGTTTACCGTCTCCACGACGCGATGAGATGTCATTCCCCATCGTAACCATTCAAGAATAATTTTCATTTGATTATTAAAAATAATGTTTAAAAATTGATATCATTCTGGATATGAATCAAATACATCCTATCCATAACAAACATGACATACGTAACAAAACATATAAAGGAAAACGAATCAGTTAACACCCGAAACAATGAAACTACTAAAATATTATTAACAAAGAAATATTAGAAGATCATATATGATATCATATTTATTTATGTAGTTATTGTATAATTTAATAAAACAAATTAACTATTATACATGAGGTTAATGTACCCTCGACTAAGGAAAAGTAAAAGTTAAGGGGTTTTCATCTCACTTCTTATTCTTGTGAGATTCATGCTATATTGCCACCATTGTTTTTTGTGTGGTGTATGTACTACCCATGATTGTATTATTTGTGTAATATAATTTAATTTATGGGTATTTACATCTTCCTTTTATGATACTTCTTTCATGGGGTGTATGTTTCGTAAGTTACCATATCAGTATGGGAATTTCAAATTTCAATTTCCACTCATTGGGCTTTACTCATACTTCATTGATTATTTTTCTACAAGATTATGTGTGGAATCACTATTTTTTATTTATGTAGTAATTCCCACTCCCCTTTATTTGTATATACATTTTATACACATAACCATTCCATTGATAAATTCACATTTCATTGATATGAACTTTTTAAGGGTAATCTTAACTCAATTTCCATTCATTGAGTTGAACATCCAAGTCATTGGTGTTGTTTTTACAAGAATATGTGTGAATGTAATATGATTGATTTAGACTGAATATCCAATTATATTTAGTGTATTTATATTTTTCACACATAATTATTTCATTGATTCATCCTTAATCTAAGGATACGGTCTTTATAAGGCATTCTGTCTCAATTTACATTCCTTTGAGACATCTTTGTCGTTATGCACCAATTCAATTTTATATGGTGTATATACTATCCTTTGACATATTATATCATTAATCCTTTTATTCTCATGATATTATAATGTTTTGATTAATTTTTTTCCTCAATTACTTCTATTCAAGCGTCTCTTATTTGGTTAGGAACTCTTTTACTAAAATATTGTTTTAAATGTTTTAAATATTTATTCTTCTAAATATTTCTCAATAATTTAAATGTTTTAAAAATGGTTTTAAGTATTTATTTATATGGATATAAATGTTTTGAAATTAAAATTCCTTTTAAAAGTTTCAAAGTGGTATGGGACACTTTGATTTAAAATTCTCTTTTAAACGACTTCTTTGATAAATAGTGCGACATTTAAATGTTTTCAAGAAAAAGGGGATATTTCTATCAAATAGTTTTAATGACCATTTTCATCTATGTCAATATCCTTCAGTGTATTTTATTCTTGATTTAGTTTGATTTATCATTATACAATCATCCATATTGTATTGAATGAGTTATGTTTGACTATGGATGTGCTATTTTTATTCCATTCATGGTTTGTGGTGAAAATATTGACATTTCTTATGATAGTTTTAATACGAATGTTTAGATTATAATTCATCCTTTCATATGATGAATTCATTGCACTTATTAATCGAAAGGTGGAGCCTGCTATAGCTCCTTGATGCATCAGTTGGTCTCATAGGACAAACTAGTGTCTTGACACAACGCCTTGACAAAATCTTATTTGTAGTCTTGGAAGAAGGCCTTGACTATGTGGTTATGAAGTATGGAATTATGCATTCCATCATTATAAATTGGCTATTGATATTACATGTAGTTATTCTACTAGTAGAATATTCATGTGAATAAGTAAATGGAATTATTTGATTTATATTTTTCATATTATGATGAAGTTTAAGTTTAAAAGGCTTGTGTTTTAGTCTTATACATTGCCTTAAATGTTTATTCTTATTTATGAAATTTTACACTATATTGTTATCCTTACTGAGAATCTTTCTATGTTTTATTTTTCCTAGGATATGAATAAGTATACTATGACTTACCTGTAGGGATAGTCTAAGGGATTTTAATGTGGTCAATGGAGACAATGTTGTTGTTGTCTTTCATTTTATAATTTAATATAAAACTTATGAATGTATCTAGTACTTCCAACGCTACTAAATGGATCAGTCTTTCGGGACATGATTCCTTATATCATGCCAATTTTATGTAATAATGCACCAACTCTAGGTAACTAGGGTCAGCGATTTACATTTTTACACTCAAAGGAGGCACTTGACGTCCCTCTAAAACCAGATATGAAACTTTCCCATCCTAGAATGTGAGAAATGAAGAACCTTTCATTTGCACAAATTATATCATTGTCACTTTTTTATGGTGAATTCAATAAAATTTGTATACTTATTTTAAAAAAAAACTACAAGAAAAAAATGACGTAGATAATTAGCATGTATAATTTATAATTATGGTGAAAAGGGAGGTAAAAAATGTATTTGGCTGATATTGTTAGTCTAGTCTATGAATTTGTTATTTTATTGATGTCCAATGAATTTTAATCTATTCAAATATTTTAATATAAATCATCCGTGATGAAAACCCTGAATAGAACATGTGTGTTCATGATATATTCATTTTCATTGTTTTTTTAATGGTTGTAGTATCATAAAAAATATTATAATAGAATCCAGAAATTAAAAAAACCAGAGTTGAAATAGGTCAGAAATAGAGAGAGTCATAAATAAAAGGATTCTTTAATAAAATGTCTACATATGAAAAAAATATATATATACACATTCATGATAATATATATAGACTCGATCATGGATGATGGGATGTGGAGCTCTGTTCTACCACTTGGGTGCATATCTTATGATTATTCCCTTCTACGTGACAGTCTCTTATGACCATTGTTTCATATAACATGGTCGTAGTACTCTCTTACCTGAAAGAGTCTTTTTACCTGGTCAAAGGTTTGAACACGCATTCCTGATGCATCATGTAGTATCTGATCAATGTCGCTTTGGAAATGATGAGTAAAACACATTCCATTTTCCATCCTATGATATGACTATTGGGACCATTTAACAAAGTACTTCACACATCTGTAAAATGTATCTTTCACCAACCCTATGATCAGTAATTTTTTCACACCCTTGGGCACCCCATTTATGCACTCCACTATATTAGTGGTCATATTCCCATATCTTCTTCCACAATAATATTCTAATGACCATTTATCCTTTGAAATCTACATCATATAATCATACACATTTTTATTATCCCACCATATTTTTTCAATATGTTGATAAAATATTTCTTTTTAGGGAATGTATGCTAAAAATATAATAGAATAATTTCTTTAAAAGTATATTATATTTTCATTAAAAAAATTAAGTTTATAAAAACATACACAACGTGATGATCAACTTCTTTATTGCCTCTCTCTAAAATCCTTATACACATTACTTTCAATATGTCCACTCCAATGGCCCAAAGACCTTCATTTTTTTATTGATTTTGATAATCCGTCTTTCAATATTGATGATAAAAATTTGGTTCTCTCCATGAAATACCATCACTATTAATTACCTCTATAATCTCTTGATGATGATCAGATTTTATACACACTCCCTAGTTTTGTGTGACATGAATGCATATACATGGCAAAAACCAACTCTAGGAATCAAAATTTTCCTTTTCAACAATAGAGAATTCAAGTGGTAGAGGAGTGTCATTTTCATCTTGTGTAGAATAAATAAGTAGAACACCTATATAATTTCTATAAAGTAAAGTGCCATAGACCCTAATAAATTGTTTACAATAGGGAAACATAGTGATACATGGCCTGAATTCCAAAAAAATCCTATGGAACTTCACCTTTTATTGATCAACTTAGTGATTTGGGGAGACATACTCAATAGTGTCCAAATGAAAAGCAATATGGTTTTATAGAGACAATAATTCCATAAGTTGTGGAAACATTGCATATTATTTATCCTAATCACCATAAACTTTTACAATTGAATTTGTTTTCATTTCAAGATTTGTCTTACAATATGTTATAGTTAAACAAATATTGTATTTATTCATGAACAAGGGCCACTGGAACATCCAGAACAGTTTAAATCATCTCTACAATAATAGTTGATATAAACTCCACATTAAGTGAAGAGTGATCCTATGACATTCATGGATATACAAAAGTGTGTGGTCATTCTAATTTGGTTATCTTCTAACATGAAAAAATTTATCATATATTTTCCTCAATTAGAATTTATATTCTATCCCATATTTTTCACATTGGAAAATATATTTTTCCATATTTGACTCTTTAACCACAAATGTGAAATGTCACTCTATGTGGTATTGTTTTATCAAATTTTTCACCGAAACTTTACTTTCAAATTCATGCTTGATATAGATGGTGTTATCAATTGATGAGGATCTATTCCCTATAATTCTGGGGAATTCAGTAGCCGGTGTAATTATATCCCAATCAAAATATTGTGCATGCGACATTCCTTAGACTAAGGAAGTAAATACTAAAGGATTATCACCACTAACTTGTGGATGTATATATATCATAGGAACCTCAAAAGGTTTATTCCCCACATCACCCTCACCCACATCATCTTATGATGTCTCAGTAGATACTTCATCCTAAAATAAAATATCATTCAGTATATCAGGAGTACACATTGGGATGTCCCATATATTTCCTTCTAAATAATGATCATCTTCATCATAATTTGTTTCTATCTCAGGAGTCATATGAGCAGGAAATGATCGAGAGTGTTGTGAAGAACCGACTTTCACAGATCTCACAAAACATGGTTCTATAGTAGTAGGTTGAACCAAATCAACATTAGAAATCACCGCATATAATTCCATTATAAAATTACTACACTATTTCCTAAATAAAAATTATTCATTCATCCAATCCTCATAATCGACTAGAGGATAATCATTATGCCATAAACATTTAGGATATTGAAGATGTTGATATGTTATTGAAGTAATTGATTGATCATCTCTTAGTTTTAACTCACTATGAATCTTCTTATGAACTTCAACCAATGTCATAAAATCATGTAGATTTTCCACTCTTGGAGGTGGAAAACTAAAGCTAAAACACTTCTTGGTATAAATTACCTCACCATTGCAGTATATTTGCGTAGACATGATTACCTAGAGAAAAATAATTAATAAAATATTACATACTCGTGAAAATTTTAAATTATTTAAATTGGTTTTGATTGAATAATTGACTTGATCTTGATAATTTTTCTATGGATTGGTTTATAATTATTTGATAATTCAACTAAAACCTAAGTGGCCTTCTTACATATCTATTATCTCATATTTCAGTTACTATCAGTCTCTTCTCAGGCATGGTGTAAAAATCCAACTTCAAAAAGCAAGAGTTCTTATCGAACACCCTTTTATTACAATGATACTCACATGAAAGTGATTGGGTCTAGGGTTTAAGATACATTACATTTTCTAAGTGGACATGCAATTCTTTACATACTTAGAGAGAGGTATGAAATGCATGGTCATCAATGAAGAAAAAATTGAAATTATTATAAATTATATTACTAAAAAAACCACGACATGAATTTTCAATCATACATTGGATCGTATCTCATGATCATCCAATTATTATAAATTAAATAATCAGATACAAAAAAAAATAAAACATGCAATTTAAATCATAGATTAAATGGTCATCTCAAGATTAGTAAACATTCTAGATTGATAAGATGTATGTTAGAGATATTTATTATGTTCTAAATCTTCTCAATTTATGTAGAATATTTAAGAAATAATATATATATATATATATATGTATTTATTTATTTATATTCAAACTCTCACAAAGATTTTTCACTATTATATGTGTCAAACTATTACTAAAACCTTTATCAATATAAATAACATCACTATTGAAGTATATTTATGGTGATATTATTACCAAAACAAATTTAATAAAACATTATATATTTTTTATACCACATCATAAAATGTTTCAGAAATTTTAATTACTGATGAATAAATAATTATGACTTGATCTTGAGATTTCTATGGATTAGTTTATCATTATCTGATAAACTAACCAAAACCTATGGGTGAACTCTTGGAGTCTCTATTATCATATATTTTAGCAACCACCTGTCTCCTTTCAAACAACAACACATCTTGTCGAACCCCTCTTGTCAAATTCCTTTTTATTACAAAGTAACTCACATGAAAGTAAGGGGTTCTAGGGGTATGAAATACATAACATTTTTTAGGTGAACACGTAGGTCCTTACATACTTATAGAGGGATTACTTGCAGGTCATCAACACAAAAAAGAAAAATCAATTATTACACATTATATAACCACATACATAAAAAATACATGCAATTTCAATTATGCATTGGTTGGTCATCTCAATATCATCCATCAAACAATACTCCTAACATGTTTTTTGGTATACTTATTTTGTTCTATATATTATATAAATTTACCTAAAACTATATGTAATATATAATAAATGTATACACCTTCTTTCCAAAATTTTAACTCTTCAATGTGTGTATGTATATATATATATTTAATAATAACATTTATTAAATTTAATTAAAAGTAATATAATTTACACTTACATAATAACCATTAAAATACTTTTCACATATGTTTTTTTAAATTTTATAAAATTTCATATGTATATATAATATTTTTTTCATTCTTATACTTTATAAAATATAAGTAATTATATTTTAAACTTTATTACTTGGAATAATAATTATATACACTTAATATAATTTAAATTTATTAATTAAAATTATTATTTATAGTAAAAAAAGGTAACATAATTTAAACATACATAAAAACCATTAAAATACTATAAAATAACATTATTTTCAATTTTATAAAATTACATATGTATATATAAAATTTATATCATATTTCTACTTTCTAAAATTCAAGTAATTATATTTCATACTTTATTATTTGAAATAATAATTATTTATACGTAATATAATTTACAATTATTAATTATATTAAAAAATTTATACCATTAATAAAAATAATATTAAATATATATTTTAAAATTTTTAATATGATACTTAATATAACTAATATATTTTTAATAATATATATAGCTAATTACCTATGTGTATATAATGTTATGATTTAAATTTATGTTACTTTAAATATAACATCCTTTATATACATATAAATCTATTGAAATCTAGTTACTCACCATTTAAATTATAAATATATATTTTAATATATATATATATATATATTATTTCCCTAAATATAAATTACATTTTATAAATAACGTTTCAATTATATAAAAACTCTATTTAAATTTCCTAAACATTCAATATAAATTATATCATATAACAAACAATAACTCATTCGTAAATTAAATCATACAAAAGACAATATTTTATACATCCATACATTCATGCATCCATGCATATTAAATAAATAAATCATACAAAAAAATAAATAAAAATTAGAGAATTAAATTTTTAAATAAAAATTTTACCTTATTAAAAGCCACAAATATATGAGGAGAAGGAATTTCTAGAGGGATTTGCAAAAAAAACCCAAAGGAGAAGAATGAAATTGGGAGGGGGGAGACACCCCTTTTATAAATTTTAGCTGGAAAGAGGCGTGAAACCCATTCACACATCCTTTTTTAATTCTGCAAAGGAAGCATGAATGCAGTTCACGCTTCTCTAGAACCCTTTTTTAAAATACTCCCAACCTTATCCCTTTTTAAAAAAATTAATAACCCATTTTAAAAATTTATCCTATTTAGGGAGTCCATTGTTGGGGGCTTCTTGGAGGGGAAGTCCACATTCAACAACCCAAAAGGAGCTATGGATTTAATTAAGCTTCCCAAAATTCTAAACAAAATATAAAACATGTCTAAATTAATTATATAAGCAATGGAAAGCAAAAACAATGGAGGAATACTAAATAACTTTCATTGAATTATCAAGAGGAATCCAATAAAAATGATTCCATCAAATAAAGAATCAAAGGAATAAGGAGAATTAAAAAAAACTAATTCATGTACATGTATTTACAGTAGATCTAAAGCAGAAGAAGAATCCAAAAAACAATTGAAATTGATTGACTCGGATAAATTCTATACATTAGAATCCAAGAAGTGTACATCAGTATCAACAGGTCGTCAGAGTTGGTTAATAAAGTAAGTAAATAACGCCAATATCTTTATGTGCTTCGTCCAATTGGCCTGCGTGCATGGGGTAGGGTCACCAGGTTTCACTATTTAAAACTGGAGAATAAAAAAAATACAATAAAAATCCAACATAGAACAGAGAAAGAAAAGGCACACGAGGAAGCTATCTGAAGGCTAGGTTCTTGCATCCTTAGGTCTTGTGATGAAAATCGAGTTGAGGGTGTGGCGTGTATGAAGCCATGGACAAACTCAAAATACAGGACACACAAGACAACACCCAAAAAATAAAACCATCAATTAAAATGGATCATGAAGAACATGCAATGGTGGAAAAAAAACCCTTTCCATGTTTGGTCAAACCTTCATGTGTCATAAAATATCCTGAAAGTTGTAGGTGTGGGTTGTCACCATCATCATGAGCATCGATCATCTTCATCTTCATCACCTGGTTGCAAGAAACTACAAGAATCACCAATAGCTCATTAGAGCTATACATTAGGCACTAAGGGTGATGGCATTTGCTCTTCCATTGCTGATGTTGCTTCAATGGTGAGCCAACAAGATCTGATATCTTCCATCTTCTCTAGTGTGACTAGATCCTCCTTCCTCCAGCAAATCCAAAACCCCCAAATCCAGAACCTCTCTACCCCAAAACCATCCACGTCCTGAATAATGGAGTGATGCACCAAGTTTTTGATCTTTCCTGTAATGTGGGAGTAGGGAGGTGGAGAACCAAATGAATCCCCAAAAAACTGACTTCTAGGGGTAATTAATTCTTCTGATTATTGTAACAGACAAGGTCAGCGGAACATATTCAGAGGACGCATGGATGGTGAAGATGCAACAGAGCAGGGAAGCTAATTAGCAGCTTGAATGAGCCTTGAAAAAACACAATTATAGATTTATATTATAATTTTAAAAATATAAATATAAATTTCACTATAATTTTTAATAAAAAAAATAGTGAATAAAATTCAAAAATCTACACCTCGAAAATAAAATGCATAAACCTAAAACCTCTGATGTCCCTACACCACCTAGCCTATCACATTGATTCGGGTGAACATTAAATCCTAATAAAAAAGTCAATGAGTACAAAAATGTTTCCTCTATGTGTATCTCAGTGACACACACCATCCCAGATACAATTTCATCTAATTATAACTGTTAAAACATGCTTAGAATAACATGATAAACTAAGCAACAACATTAATTGAACGCATACATGAGCTTCCCATCATCACATACCTGATATCCCACTAAACTCATGTCATCAGTGGTCTGTAAAACTCACTCGTGCATGCAGAACACAAAATAAAGCATCAGTACCATTCCTCAAATAGAAAACACATGGCAGAACATAAATATAAGGCATGAACAGGCTCAAAAAATGAAACAGTTCAAATGAAACAACAACAGAAAATGAAAACCCAACCCAAGAAACAAGGATCCAAGAATCTAAACCACCTTGAACATACCCTGAAACCCACATAGGCCTATCCATCATCATGGATCCCCTCACTACTACAAAAACGGGCAAGGGAAGTGCTACCATTTTATCAGTGCTAAAAAAATCGCTGATAAAAGGGGACCGTTATCAGCGCTTCTTTTAGTAGCACTGATAAAGGGGGGATTTATTAGCGCTTTTTCCTACCGCTGATAAATTTTATGATTTAAAAAAAATAATGAAAAATAAAATATTATTATATAATTATATTTATATTGATATAAATATAATATATATTTTTTAAATATGTTTTAGATAAGTATAAATAGACTATTACATTTAATATATAAGAAATTTAGTGAAAATGGCTTTAAAATATTTTAAAAAATATTATTAATTAATAATTTTCTAATTATTATTGATTAAAAATTAATTAATAACAATTTAAAGACACAAAAAATCAAAAAAAATAATAAAATATCTAAAATAAGTTGAAAATGTAACTCAAATTTCAAATGACCATAACTTTTGATCCGGGTGTCCGTTTGAGCTCTAAAACATATCAAATCGAAGCCTACAATGAGATCTAAGTGCTTATGATCCCAGAAAATATTTTTTCACATTTTTCAAGGCCCAAAAAGGCCTAGAAGGCCTTCAAAATTGAGTTTTTAGTCGGGATACCCCGATTTGTTAACATTCAAACAAGTATAACTTTTGATCTGGATGCCTGTTAGGTCTGTACCACATATCATATCGAATATTGTTTCATTTTATTTGATTTGACTGGTTTTGGAGTTGAAATGGTATTTTGGATTATAAGTTATGATCATTTTAACATTCAATGGCTTTTTAAATACGCACACATATATATGTGTGTGGGTATTTATTCATAAATATGTATGTGTGTGTGTGTGTGTCTGTGTGTGTGTGTGTGTTTGTGTGTGTGTGTGTGTTGTATATATGTATGTATGTATTTATTTATTTATTTATAAACACACATAGAAAACATATTTCATAAATGTATTTAAAACTAATCTTATAAATATATATTAATATACAAATAAATATACGGATAAAAAATTCTAACTAAATATATATATATATATATATAAACATAAATGTATATTAATATTCGAATGAATATATATATATACTAATAAATGAATAAATATATTTATATTAATATGAATCTATATTAATATACTAATAAATATAACTATATATATATATATCATTAAATAGAGAAAAAACTAAATGGATTAGTGGTAAAGGTGCAGCTGCGAAAGGGGGGAGGTCATGAGTTCGAGTTCGAGTGTAAGCAAAGGGGTGAGCACATGTGGGGATGCACGGGAAGGGAAGCGTGTCAGAGAGTGTGAGGGGGGGTCCGCCTAGCGCTGATAAAGGTTGGGTCAAGCGTTGTTAAACGCTTCCCCCGTATTATATATTTTTTTTATTTTTTTTATTTTTTTACTTTTATCATCACTTTTTAACTGATAAAGGCCCCTTTTATTAGCGCTAAAAAAAGTGTTGATAAAAGGGTCTTTTATCAGTGCTTTTCAGAGCACTAATAAAAGGGACCCCCCCCCCCCCTTACCCTCGCCTCGATTAACAGCGCTTTTTTAGCGCTATTAATCGACTTTTCTAGCACTAATAAAGGTCATATTTGTAGTAGTGTCTGTGAGATAGGTTCAAAAAACTCACACACCTAGGAAGATACTAAAACCACATTGATATGGGTACAAGGCCTTGTAAACTACTTCCAAAAAAGGGGACATCATGAAACCTACATTGAGACTGATTCAATGCCCATAATAATTTTTAGTGAGACCAATTCAGACACATCTCCACCTAAGGAGAAACCCCTACCTAAACTACACACCACCTAAAAGGAGTTCCATCTACAACTGAGTACCCTATAGAATAACTTCAAGAGACCAATGTCGACTCTAACCTAAAGGTAGGTTAGGAAGGCAACACCTGGGAAAAACCTCACTATCTCTCAACCATATTGCTACTAGGAAAACACCTACACAAGCTACCCATACCCTCAAATCACAACAAGGAATAACGGGAAGTGAGAACAATTATACAATTCTATCTATCAAAAGAACAGAATTCAAATAATGCCAAAAAACAAAAAAAAATTCACAACCATGCTGATCAAATCAATAAATGATCATGTTGTAAAACAATTCCAAAAAACATAATAATAAACATCAAATTTTTTGATGTAAAATTAATTCTATATTGGTTATGATGCCAATTTTTGGGGGCTTTCTAGAGGGGTGGTCCTCATTCAACTACCCAAGAGGAGCTATGGATTTAATTAAGCTTCCAAAAATTCCAAAAGAAATATAAAACATGTCTAAATTAATTCTAAAAGCAGTGTAAAATGGAAAAATTATTTAATACTAAAAAACTTTCATTGAATTATCAATGGTGGAAGTGAGTACAAATGATTCCATCAAAGAAAAAATCAAAGGAACAATGAAAATTCAAAAAAAAATATTCATGTACATGTATTTACAAAAACTCCAAAATAGAAGCATAAGTAAAAAAATTGAAATTGATTGACTCAAATAAATTATAAACATTAGAATACAAGAAGAGTACATCAACATCAACATGTCATCAAAGTTAGTAAAGAAATAAATAAAAGAACATTGAAATTTCTATATGGTTCAGCCAATTGGCCTATATTCATGGGGAATAGGCATCAGGTTTCACTATATAAAACAAGAGTAAAAAAATACAAGTAGCAGCCAACATAGACTATATAAAGTAAAGGAACATAAGGAATCTATCTGAAGGCTAGGTTCTTGAATCCTAGGGACTCACGATGAAAATCGATCTTTGGGTGTGGCATGTACAAAACCTTTAAAGGAATCGAAATATAGGATGAAAAACATAACACCAGAAAAAGAAAACCATAAAATGCAAGGGATCATGAAGAAAATGAAACAATGGACCGAAACCCCCTTAATGGGGTTGGTCAAACCTGTATGTGTTGTCAAAGATTCTAAAAGATACAGGTTTTGGTTTTCATCGTTATCGTAATCATCAATCATCTTTATCACCATCACCTAGTTGCAAGAAACTCTAAGAAGCATCGACGGCTCATCGAATCTACACACATGGCACCTAGGGAGACGACCTTTTCTCTACCATCACCATTGTTACTTCATTGGAGAGCCAAGAAGATCCAAGATCTTCCATCTTCTCTAGCATGACTGGATCCTCCTTCCTTCAGTGAATCCATTACCCCCAAATCTAGAACCTATCCACCTCAAAACTA
Source organism: Viscum album (assembly GCA_963277665.1). Lineage (NCBI taxonomy): Eukaryota > Viridiplantae > Streptophyta > Magnoliopsida > Santalales > Viscaceae > Viscum > Viscum album. The sequence goes on from OY728148.1 coordinate 819,166,215, forward strand.
GTCACACCCTGAATAATGGAACGATACACTAGGGTTTCACTCTCACATGGAATGTGAGTGTATGGAGGTGAAGAACCGAATTAATCCCCAAAAAATTGACTTGTTGGGGTAATTAATTTTCTTGACTGTTGTAACAGACAAGGTCAGTAGAACAGATTCAGAGGACGCATGGACGGGAACCTTCAATGGAGCAGGGAAGCTAATCAACAGATTAAATGAGCCAAAAAAACTATTTCTGATTTATATTTCAATTTGAAAAATCAAAAAAAAAATCCATTTTAATTTTCCACAAAAAAAATGAATAAAATTCACATCTATAGATATTGTGGTGGGAGGAGTGGATGGAAGAAGATAACCCCACTTTGATGCTTGGATTTTTTAAGAAGATCTATCGCCATGGGCATATAGATACAATGGATATGGGAGGGTGTAAGTGATGGTCACAGGAATGGGATTGGTAGAATTTATTAAGTTCATGTTTTCCAGTAGATTTTTATATCTCGAACGAAAGTGCATTGTGAGGAGAGTGAAGGATATTGGTTCACGAACTTAACCCTTTCTTCTCTGAGTCTTGTAACATTGTTTGAAGACTCCAGATTTATATTTTAACCCTCAAAATAAAAAAATCAATGATCACTTTTTTAAATTAAGAAGGGAAGGATACTATTTTTATTTTAATTGGGTTTTCATGGGAAAAATTTCTAGGAGATAGATCTTCTTCCAATGGTGCTATAACGGAATCCAAAGATCATGGACATTAGAATTGGAAGGTTGTTACACTGAGTTTATAAATGAAAATTGAGCTTCAAGGAACAAAAAAATAAGAAACTAAAATATAATAATAATGGAACATTTCAATAGCTCAAAGATATTACATCGGGATATATGCAGCACCTCAATGCTTTGAGAGCTTTCACTTTTAACTGTTTATCAGTGAGAGCTTCCAATTGTACAACACTTATTTTAAAATATATATGTTTTCTCTTTTTAACCATTTATTCTGAACTTCTTGGTTGAATAAATTCCAGTTTTTTGAATATGGGATTCTTTCGATCATTCATGATTGATGAGGTTTTATGGATATTAACCTTATTTCTTCTCGACTGTGAAGTTCGAAAAAAATCCAGGGGGGTAGAATTTATGTAGATCGTGGTGATGAAAAAGTAGTTCAAGGTTAGAGTTTTCTACTTTTGACGAATTTGTCAAAAATGTTTATAGTTTGAAACTTGTATCTTCTAATCTATTTGATCAATGAATTTCCTGGTGTAGAACTTTTATACCTTGGTTATCATTACTAAACCTCGTGCTACTTTGGGATAAAATCAATGAATTCCATCAATTAAAACTATTGGTAATAATATCCTTCAAAAGGGTATTCATATTGTTATTTGATATTCCATGTTTTCTTTTTGACTTTTATTATTTTTATCATCAAATCAGTATGTACCTCAGTTAATTTTTTGACTACCAAAAGTTGAATTTCTATTTTTATTTATACTTTGTTGTATTATGACCTATTTGGAGTTTATATTTTCATAACAGTTTATATTTGAGTGGGAAAATTGTAAGTTTTTTTTAACTTCAATTCACCTCTTCATGAAGATATCATATCGGGACAACAATTTTATATATATATAACTAAAAACACCACTTTGAGCTCCCTTTTATAAGGTAGTAATTCTTGACATCACTTAATAATTTTCTATGTGATATTTAAGTTTCACTCTTCCTTACATTATAATAATAACATATTATTATTGAAAATACATAATTGATAATACATGATTAACAAAATAATTAATATATATAAATATAATTAATATAATTAATAATTAATGTGATAGTTGATTAACTATGAATATAAGAGAGGATGCGATCTCAGGATCCTTCCAATGGCAATGTTAGTGACAAGTAGGGTTTCACCTTTTTCATGGTGATTCTGCACTGTCTTGGGCATGATATTTTTTTATGGGGGGTTACTTAAGATGTGGGGAATTACAAGGGATCTTTGATCATGATTTATATGCCCCTGGATGGCCTCTTTAACACACAAAAGGGCCCCCCTCCAATCATCAAGCACTCAAAAGATCTCGAGCTATGTTTTCTCTCCCATTTTAGGAATGTAGATGCCAATGGATTTTAGGGGAATGGAAATAAATCATATGTGGAAGAAAATGAGAAAGGAATATCTGAACAACTTGAGTTAGATAAATTATCTATCATCAGTCATCTCATTCTTTTGATAGGTTCTAATCCATGGAGGATTGGGGATTTGGAAAATCACATTTCTTCAATTTGGGGTTTCAAACAATGGAGTTGTGTCTCAATGGGTTGAGGTTTTTTCCATATGTTGTTTCCCTATGAGGACCTAAAGTTGAAGTTGTGGGGGTTGATTTCCATTTCCATCAAACCATCACTAATACACATAAGGCCTTTAAAAGCGTTATAATAGTGATTTGTCAGCACAAAAAATAACTAACAATTAGATCACCCTTAAAATCCCCTAAGCATTTATCACCACTTTTATTTATAACTGATAAAGAATCCCTTTATTAGAACTTTTTATAGCCTTGATAAAGTATCCTTTTATAAGTGCTTTTTCTAGCACTAATAAAGGTTCATACTAGTGCAATGTGTTGTTAAAATTACAGCACACTACAACAATAAAAACAGGGAGAAATATAGGATTTAATTAAAATAAAATTTACAAAACAAATAAAATAAAAAACTATATATTATATACATTTCAAACATTGGTTTATACAATTACATGAGTAGGTGAAATTTATCATAGACATTCAAAAACATCAATGTTCCTTTGTGTTTGGCCCCTGACCTTCGTTCATGCTATTAGTTTCCAAAAAAACTACCTCATATCCTGCAAAATAATTCACCTATATAAGAAAAAAATTCTCATCTTAGTAATACTATAAATAAATAAATTAAATAAAAAAGTTTAAATTCTAAAATAAAAACATATAATTTGAGTCATACCAGGAACACCATGTATTAGATTGAGGTGTGATTGATTCTTACAAATCACACCATTTATTTTTTTCTCAAAATTAGGTGCTCTTGAATTTTATCACATCTCTGGTAATAAAAATATCACTACATATGTGATCTAATTAAAGAGAAGTTTCTTTTTTAGAACAAACCTTCAACTATGACACTATTTCTCATTCGTCTTGAATCATTATCTCTATGAAAATTAACAAAAAAGGTGTCATATAAAAATGATAATGAAATGAATTATGTTAAAATGATGAGAAAACAATTTGATCTTGTTATGTTTGGTTTTTCTAATGTGATGTGCGTTTTAAACTAAAATGAAATTTATATATTAAAAACTTTCACTTTGAGTCATACCAACAGCATTATGTATCAGATTGACACGCAGTCAATTTATACAAATCAAAAATGAATTATGGATCGTTGTCCTAAATTTTTAAAACAATCCAAGCTCATTTTATAAATTTTGTCTAGTGACGTGTGTCTTAATCAAAAGTGACACTTTTATATTTAAAAACCCATACTTTGAGTCATATTGGTCACATCGAGTGTCAGATTGATTTTTGGTTGATTCTTACACATCATAAATGAATTATGAACTATTTTCTTAAATTTTTAAAATAATCCAATCTCGGTTTCTCGGTTTTTTCTACTTTATTTCTATTTTAAACTAAAATGACACTTTTGTATTGAAAACACACACTTCGAGTCATATTGACCACATCGTGCATTGTATTGACGTGCGGTCAATTCCTACACATCAAAATGACACTTTTGTATTGAAAATAGGTACTTCAGGTCATACCAATCACATCATGTGTTGGATTGGACTACGGTCAATTCCTACATGTGAAAAATGAACTACGGATCATTTTCCTAAATTTTGAAAACAATTCAAGCTCAATTTCTCAGTTTTGATGATGTGACACATGTTTTAAACTAAAATCCAACTTTTATATTTAAAACACACACATTGAGTCATACCAACCACATCGGGTGTCACATTGATGTGAGATCGATTCATACATGTCACAAATGAATTATCGATCATTTTACTAAAGTTTGAAAACAATCTGATCTTTTTTTCTTAGTTTTGTCTATTTGATGTGTGTTTTAAACTAAAATGACACCTTTGTATTGAAAACATGCACTTCAAGTCATACTAACCACATCGGGAATCAGATTGATGTCTGGTTAATTCGTATATGTCACAAATGAATTATGAGTTTCTTTTCTAAAGTTTGATAGAAATATAATATTGTTTTATCACTTTTTTCTATGTGGTTAATTTTAAAATAACATGACACTTTTAAATTGAAAACACATACTTTGAGTCATACTAACCACATCGTGTGTCAGATTAGTGTGTAGTCAATTCCAACATGTGAAAAATCAATTATAGATAATTTTTTTGAATGTTTAAAAACAATATTATCTCCTATTATTGATTTTGGTTATCGGACATGCTTTTTAAACTAAAATGGTACTTATATATTGAAAACACACACTTCAAGTAATACTGACCACATCGAGTGTCAGTTTGATGTACAGTAAATTCCTACACATCACAAATTAATTATTGATCATTTCCATAATGATTGAAAACAATTCAAACTCACTTGTTCAATTTTTCCTATTTGATACTTGTTTTAAACAAAAATGACGCTTTTTATTGAAATCATGCACTTTGAGTCATACTGCTCACATTAGGTGTAAATTTGATGTGTGGCCAATTCCTACATGCCTAAATTAAATTATAAATCATTTTCCTAATGTTTGAAAATAATTTGAGATAATTTTATTGGGTTTGGATTTGTTATGTATTTTAAACTAAAATGATAATTTTATATTGAAAAAAATACGTTGAGTCATACTGACAACATCAGGTGTCGAATTGGAATGTGGTCAATTCATACATGTGAAAAATAAAATATAGATCATTTTCCTAAATTTTTAAAACAATCTGATCTTGTTTTCTTATTTTTGGTGATGTGACATGCATTTTAAACTAAAATGGATCTTATATATTGAAAACATGAATTTTGAATCATACCAACCACATCAGGTGTCAGATTGATGTCAAGTAAATTACTACACATCAAAAATGTATTATAGATCATTTTCCTAAAGTTTGAAAATAATATGAGCTCTTTTTCTCAGTTTTGGATATTTAATGTGTGTTTTAAACTAAAACGACACTTTTGTATTAAAAATATGCACTTTGAGTCATATTGACCGCATCGAGTGTCAAATTGATGTGTGGTCAATTTATAAATGTCACAAATGAATTATGGGTCATTATCCTAAAGTATAAAGACGATGCAAGCTCATTTTATTGGTTTTGTAAATGTGATGTGTTTTAAACTAAAATGACATGTTTATATTGAAAACATTTACTTCAAGTCATACTGACTACATCGTGTGTCAGATTGGTGTGCGGACAATTTCTATAAATGAAAAATTAATTCTAGATCATTTTACTAATGTTTGAAAACAATCTAACCCCACTTCAGTGGAATTATTTTTGTAATAAGATTTATAGTCATTGGTGTATATATATATATATTTATGGAAAGATATGGTAATAAGAATGGGATCCATAGAATTTATTAATGTCAAGTTTTCTAGGGGACTTTCATGTATCTGGTGCAGCTTCATGCTAAGGGGAGTGGAGAATATGGCTTCACAGTTTTGAACCTTTCTTCTCACAGTATTTTTATGTTGTTTGGATATAAAACTACTCCAATTTTCAATTAATAAGCACCCACATGATCGTTAATATAGGTGATGATTTAGGGGATGATGCACAGGTAGGGTTACACACTCAGGTGCATGCTGGTACAATGTAGGGCGGACTTGGTCGATCTGTGGTACACAGGTAATCCTTTTACATGGTTCCGCAGCAACACTGAAGGCACCCACATCGCTGAGCGGCTTGATAGATTTCTGGGTTCTGCTGATTGGATTACATTGTTCAACATGTTTCATGTTAGCCACTTGGACCTTAGCTTTTCGGATCACTGCCCTATTCTCATTAACTTTTTGCAAGGCAAACGACAGTGACAACTCAGCAGACCCTTCAGATTTGAGAGTTTCTGGTCAAAAGACCAGGAATGTGAAGAGGTGGTCTGATCATGCTGGACAAGTTCTCATGAAGACGTTGGCCTCAATCTCCAATAGGTTGCATTCGGCCTGAGAGCTTGGAGTTACAAGAAGTTCCACCAACCTGATAGGCATTGAGATGTCCTTGAAAAGAATTTGCACAACTTACTCAGGCAACCCTCATCCAATGGAAATATCTCTAGGATTAGTGCTACTCAAAGAGAGCTGGACGGGGGCCTTCATGTTAAGAAAATATTATGGGCTATGCGGGTGTGAGACATCCACATTAAAGAGGTCGATGCTAATACAAGGAAATATCATGTTCCTGTCATGAAAGCATCAGTTAGGTGTTGGAAAAACTCTATCATGTGCCTATCACGACCTGACGGAAGAAAGGTTTCTGACACCTACAGCATTCACGAAGCTTTGGTAGGCTATTTCCAGAACCTCTTCTCCACAGGTACTCCTTTCATGTCGGCTAAAGTGGAAGAACGCATCAGACCCGTGATTACCGATGAGATTAACTGGCAGCTTACAAAAGATGTGACGAATGATGAGATTCACCTGGCTTTGAAACAAATCCACCCCACTAAGGCCCCGGGACCGGATGGTTTCCATGCCCTATTTTTTAAACAATACCAGCACATTATTGGTCCTGACATATGCAAAATGATTAAAAACATATGGGTGAGGAACACAAGTATTTCCGCCATCAATGAAACTGTCCTCGTCCTTATCCCCAAAATCAAGAAACCTCAGGCGATCCCGGATTTTAGACCTATCATCATCTGCAATGTCTCATATAAAATCTTCTCAAAAATCCTAGTTAATCGGTTACGTCCTTATCGTCCTGATATTATCTCTGAAAACCAGAGCGCCTTTGTGTCCAAGCGGCTGATTATGGATAATGCAATTATGGCCCATGAAGTATTCCACTCTATGAAAACATGCTCCACTGTGAAAAAAGGAACCATGGCCTGGAAACTAGATATGACCAAATCCTATGATAAAGTGGAATGGAAGTTCCTAAGAGTTGTGATGTTGAGAATGGGATTCTGCACTAAATGGACAGATATTTTCATGCACTGCATCTCGACCGTCTCTTTCAGAATCAAGGTCAATGGGGATCTCACTAGAGGATTCGCCCCAACCCGAGGCCTGCGCCAGGGAGATCCTCTCTCCCCTTTTCTCTTCATCTTTGTGGCGGATGTTTTCTCTAACCTTATCTCCAGGGCTACATCTTCTTGGTCTATTCATGGAGCAAAGTTCTGCCGTGAGAGCCCACAAGTGTCACATCTCTTATTCACCGACGACTTCATCCTTTTCTCTAGAGCCACTATTAATGAATGTCGGGTGATCATCCATGCGATTCAGCAATATGAGTGGGAATCTGGACAGACTATCAATCATAGAAAATCAGAGATATCCTTCAGTGCAGGGGTGCCTCCTGCCAAGAGAGCTAAGCTTTGTTCTTCTGTAGGCATCCATATGGTCGATAAACACCAAAAGTATCTCGGACTCCCTACGGTGATTGGCCGATCCAAAAAATAAATTTTTTGCAGCTCTGGTGGACAGAATTGAGAAAAAAATTCAAGGTTGGACCCCAAAAAACATCTCTAAAGCTGGAAAAGGATCCCTCATTAAAGTTGTCATTCAGTATATCCCCAGATACTTTATGTCTATGTTTAAGCTCTAGGAGGCCATCGTCAATCTGATCCATTCTCATACTGCCAACTTCTGGTGGGGGAAAACGATGGAAGAAATAGACCACACTGGGTGGCCTGGCAGAAACTATGCCAACCCAAGTCAGAGAGAGGGATGTGATTCTGGAATCTTCTTCTATTCAATGACGCACTATTGGACAAGAAAGGATGGCACCTTTTGAACCGTCCTTCATCTCTTTGTGCGTGGGTACTCTGTTCCAAGTACTTTCCTCACACGGACTTCCTTGGACCTTTCCTTGGCCCCCGTCCTAGCATCCTCTGGAGAAGTATTTGGGGGGGCTGAAATCTCCTAGAGAAAGGGGTGGGCTGGAGGATTGGAAATGGCTCATCTGTCAACATCTGGACCAATCCCTGGCTTGTTGATAAGGATGGTATGTGGTCCACATCCAACGCCCAACCAGGTCTAGAGGATGCCACTGTCAACTACCTCTTCTCAGACCAAGGTCTGGGATGGTGCGTGGAAAAGATCCAGGAATGGTTTAATGATAGAGACCAAATACTTATCCTGAGCATCCCATATGTCCCTGATGCAGGCCCTGGCCATATTTTTTGGACCTATGGTGTTTCAGGTGACTACACGGTGAGATCTGGATACAGACTGGCTCTTGGTTTTCACTCTCTCGACCGTGATGAGGGACCATGGAATGCGCTTTGGAAGCTCAACGTCCCCCCAAAAATTCGCCAATTTTGGTGGAAGGTGTGCACGAGAACCCTCCCTACCATGAGCCTCCTTGTTTACCTTTATATGGCCAGTGCTGACTCCTACCCTTTCTGCCCGAATATTCCTGAAACCCCCTGGCACACCATCATTAACTGCCCGGGAGCCAAGGAAATTAGGAATAAATGGGGTTCGACTCCGGAAACTTCACTGGACATTGCCTCTAACCTCCTCGATCTTATGATGCGCTAGTGTTCCTCTCTTTCATCGCCTGAGGAAAGATCCCGTTGCACCCTGGATTGGATCATTTGGGTTCGGTGTAACGATTCGGGTTTCAATCATGTTCATCAGCCTCCCAAGTTCTGGATTGAATGAGCCACTTCATGGATTGAGGGATGGAAGGACCGCGAAGGAAACTTTATACCAGGCGCTTCCCCCTCCTGGTCCCCTCACTGGATCCCCCCCAAAAAAAGGGAGTCTTAAGATTAATTTGGACGCCTCTTTCCCTAAGGATGGGCATATTGCTCTCGGCCTCCTAGCTCGAAATCATCTGGGACAGATCATTACAGCAAAATATGAACCACATCATGCCTTCTGGGAACCGGCTGAGGCCTATGCCATACTTGTAGGGATGATGCTCGCTGTGGAACGTGGATGGGATGATATCATCATCGATTCTGACTGCCTTTCGGTTATCAATGCTATTAACCACGGTGAATCCAGACTCTTAGCCTTTGGCTTTATCGTTAGAATAATATTCTCGCTGCGTCACGACTTCTCTTGTTGCACCTTCTCCTTTACCAAAAGGGAAGGAAACAATGTGGCCCATCAGCTGGCGGCTTCAGGCCCCTTCGATGTCAACCAACTATGGCTAGAAAATTTCCCCTCTTGGCTCTACTTATGTATGGTTGCTAATATTCTCCATTAATATAATCCTTCTTTCTTCAAAATTAAATAAATAAATATAATCAGTAATTAATAACATAATTAATAATAATATTAATTAGTTAATATAATAAATTACTAATAATATAATTAAAATAATTAATAATTAATATAATTATTAATTATTAAAAACAATAAATAACCTTGTAATCCTGCATCAAAAATACTAGAGTTAGAATCCCAGCATTCCCTTTGGGAGATTTATAATGAGGTTCTGACATAGGTGGAAGTGATGTATGCATGACACAAGCAAGCAGGGAGGCAGGCATGATGTAGCCAAGGGGTGCTGGCCTATGGACATGTTGATGAATGTAGTGCCTTTGAGCCATCAAAACAAAGGTGCCTTTGGGTCATCCAATGTTTGGCATGAAAGCCTTTAATATATGAATAAATAGGGACAAATGGTGGGTTATCCCTTAGGGGGATATAACCTGCCTTTTCGACATATATGTTTGTGGTGTGTATGTGTTTGAATCTAATTATACCTCAGAGTACCTAATATATATAATAAATATTAATAAATTAGTTAATAATTATAATTAATAATTAAAAAATATAATTACTTATTTAATTAGTAATAATTATTACTAATGAAATTAATAATTGAAAATATAGTTAATAATAATAAATTTAAAAGTTAATTAATTATAAAATAGAAATGGTAGGAACCATGGATTTGTAAACCCAAAATCATGTCCCCATGAAAATTTATTAAAAAACTTCACACACATATAAAGTACAAGGTGTTTCAATTCATTACATGTGGTTTATTTCCATCAAAAAGAAAAAAACAATTTAAAAAACATATCAAAATAGTGGCACCATCTTGGACACTAAAATACAATAATCATTATGGCCTTACATCCTCCCTACTAACCCTCTCAAGATTAATTAATTATTAACAATAAAATTAATACCGATAATTAATTAACTAAAAATGAATAATATAATTAAAATTTAATATTAAATTTTAATAATTATGAAAATTAAAATAAATTATTAATTTAAGAGGAGGAATCATGAGTTTGGAAGACTAAACCCATGGTCCTATTTATTGAAAAAAAAACAAGGTGTAAAAGGGATGTTGATAAAAGTCAAGTGGCACACAAATATTCCACCCAAAACATAAAAATAATTAAGAAAAATCCTAAATTCACCCAATCTGTCACTGGGGTCTACTACCCATATTTCTAGGATCTCCCTGACCTCTTCGGTGTCTCCCTCTTCTCCATGTATTCACTTTTTTTTCTAGGGTTTTTTTCATCCTCTAAATTTGTAGCATACCTTTCCTCTTACTTATGCTTACTATAGTTGGGAAAAAATTAAGTGAAAACATCCATTTTCTCAATTTTGGGGTCCTACTTAGCAATATCCTAGCTAATATTTCTAGCATCATCGTATTTTTTATCCTCTATTGTAGTTGTAGTTTTGGCAGCCAACATGATGTTGTCTTTGAGCTTCTCTTGAGCTTTATTTTCCATTTAAATGTATGTTTTTCTATTAACAAAGAAACTCAAGGCATCGAGAGTAGTGAAAAATTTTAAATATGAACTCCCCAAATTCTTATCATCTCTCTTTTTTCACATAGATTCCATTGTCTGTTCTATTTTCTTAGAAAATGGGTACTTTCTTGTTTTCATTTGGTTTAAATAATATTGAATCAAAATTAATCCTCAGTATATAACTTGAAGATGTTCATTTAAGTTATGTTGTGAAAACTTAACTTCCAATTCATTAGGTTTTTGAAATCTAAAGATGATAAATTATATTCCATAACTTTATAAATTCCTATTGAAATACAACTAACATAAGGTAAAGTTTCTTATGATGGTGTTATAATTGAATCCTCAATCCGATTTTTCTAGATCTGATTTTCTCAATCTGATGAGTTTGGATATGATTATCTCAATATGATGAGTTTGGATCTAATTATCTCAATATAATGAGTCATAATCTGATTATCTCAATACAATGATCCTGGATCCGATTCTATCAATATGATGGACTCAATATGATGAACCCATTCTCAATATGAAAAAAATAAAAACATTTCTCAAATTCTCAAATCAGTAAACAAACATATAGATGTCTAATACTCCTCATGAGATCTCTATCTGAAAATGAATTTCACTTTATTTCTTTAGTGCTCCACCTTTTTATCTTATGTGAAAAGTCACAAATAAATGAATGATATGAGCATGTAATTATAGGTGACTTAGAAAATAAAAGCGAAAAAACTTGAAAACATTACCTGGTTCCTCAAATTTTAAAACTTGTAAAATCTCTCACATTTAAACTTCAACTTTGAATTATTTAATCCTCCTTAGATTTATCTAGGATTTATGTAAACATTAATTATAATTTTGACCTCTTCAACTCTTTATAAAACTTTTATAATATTATTTTCGAGTCTTCTTCGTAATCAAATCATTAAAAATCAGTTTCCTTCTCATCTCATTATGAATTTGTTTCCTTCCCAGATCATTATGAATTTGCTTCCTTCTCAGATCATTACGAATATGTTTCCTTCTTAGCTCATTACGAATATGTTTCCTTCTCATCTCATTACAAATTTATTTCCTTCTCATCTCATCACGAATTATTTTTCCTTCTTAGTGATAATGAATTTGTTTTCCTTCTCTGATAATTAAAAATTATGTTTCCTTTTCAGTGATTATGAATTTTGTATCCTTTTCAGTGATTAAAAATTATGTGTCATTCTCAGTGGTTACAAATTATGTTTCATTCTCAACTCATTATGCTGGAATTCTAATTATGATGGAATTTCCCATTATGATGGATTTTCCCATTATGATGAAAATCCCATTATGATGGAATTCCCATTATAATGAAATTCCCATTATACAACTAAAAAATTCTTAAAACCTCTCCACCATTTCTTTAAAAACTTTTATAATAATATTTTTCATGATTTTTTAGAACTTTATGATCAATAAAGAATTGTTAACTTAGTTTAGAAAGTATGAAAACTTTCTAACTCCTGAATTCATAATCTTATTTTAGAACTCTTCAACAACAATATGACTTATTCAAATAGAAACATCTAACTTTCTAACAAACTATGAGTCCAATGAATATTCATTATGATGGATATCAGTCTGATTACTAAATAAAAAAACATTCTTTTACAAATAGGTTATTTTTTAACAATTACAAAAACTTTGTTACACAATTTATCACAAAGGTTCTTCAATATACCCCTTTAGATTTATTGAAAACCCTTGTAAACAAATTTTATAACTCTTATAATTTTTTCACAAATCAAAATTTGTAAACAACTAAAGTTTTTTGACTTTTATATAAACATATACTTTCTCAAAAGATAGTGTATTGACACCACACTACTGAATAAAGTAATTTTTTTGAAGGAATTTCATCCATGGCTGACAATCAAATTTTACATCCATGTAAAGATAACTCCCCCTCACTTTTATTTTTATTTCACTTTTCTTTTTATATCCCCAATTTTATTATAACCAAATATTTAGATTAATTTAGTAAAGATAAGTAGCTTTTAGATTCATTTAAGAAAGATAATTAAAAATTTATTACAAAGTAAAAAAGTTGTTACTTTCTCTTCCCCTTTGTCAACATAATCCAAAGCATGGTGAGGGTTCTTCCTTATGAGGTTTATAAATTCATGGGAGGAGGTTAGACATGAAGTTGTATCCTTGATTCCACAAATATTTATTTTGGAATTTTTTTGTAAAGATATCATCAATCTGATTCTTTGTTGAAATGTATTCCATAAAAACATCTTCAGCATCAACTTTCTATTTTATAAAGTGAAAGTTTATATCAATGTGTCTTGATCTTGAATGTTGGACAGGATTCTTAGAAAGATAAATTGCACTCTGATTATCACAAAGCATCTTCAATTGTTTAGAAACTTTTACTTTCAAATCTTCTAGCTAAACTTTCACCCACAATATTTGAGTACAATACTGAGTAGCTACAATATATTCATATTTAGTTGTGCTCAAAGTTAATAAACTTTTTTTTCTTACTATTCTAACTCACACAACATTCACCCAAGAAAAATGTTCCTCCTGAGGTTGATTTTCTATCATTACAATCTCCATACCAATCGGCATCAGTATAACCATGAAAATTCATATCACAATTTCTTTTGTATAACAACCCATGTGAATTTTTTCCTTTGACATATCTCAGAATTCTATTTACTAACAACATATGTGATTCTTTTGGATTACTTTGATACCTAGCACACAAAGTCAAAACATAAAAAATATCAGATCCTGAGGATGTAGGGTAAAGAATACCACCTATAAACTTCTGAAAGTCTTTCTAATTCATACTTATTCTGGATTCATGTTTACTCAACTTTTTTCTCACTGAAATATGAGTTGAAACTTATTCGGATTCTTCCATCCCAAACTTCTTTAACAATTACCTAACATACTTTTCTTGAGATAAGAAAATGTATTTTTCCTTTTTTTTAACTTGTAATCCAAGGAAAAAATTTAATTATCCTAACATAAACATTTAAAAATTCTACTTCATTTTCTCAACAAATGTTTTAAAAACATATTCTATATCCCTAGAAAAAATTATATCATCCACATAAGTAATTACAATTAGAGTTACTGAGCCAAAATATTTCACATATAAGTTTTTATCAACTTTTACTTTAGAAAAGTTCAATATTAACAAACAATTCTCAAGTTTATAATACCAATAATGTGGAGCTTGTTTTAGATCATACAAAGATTTCTTCAATTTACAAACTTTTTTTTCACCCTTATCAAGTTGAAACCCACAAGGTTGTTCAATGTAAAATTATTCCTCAATAATTCCATTTAAGAAAGATGAATTTATATCCATTTGATAAACTTTGTAATTATGATGTGTGGCCACTAAAATAAATATTATAATAGTTTATAATCTTGTAACTAGGAAAAAAGTTTCTTCAAAATATACACATTCCACTTGTACATAGTCTTTACAAACAATCCTGGCTTTATTTTTTGAAACTTCTCCATGTTCATTGAACTTTTTTTTTGGAAACTCACTTAGTTTGGATAAAATTTTTATTTTTTATCTATGAAAAAAGTTCCCATGTTTCATTATATTTAATCTGATCCAATTATTCATTCATAGAATCCACCCATTCTTTGTGTTGAATATCTTCCGAAACTAATTCTGATTCAAATATTTAGATAAGTAAAGTCTGATTATCTAATCTCAACATTATTTTTATCTAAACTAGATCCTTATAATTTCCAATAATTTTTTTAGACTCAAAATGTTATTGTAAAGTAGGAAATTTAAAAGTTTCTTTTCCAATTGAACTTTCCTCATCACGTGAATTTTATAAATCTTGATAATGATGTTTTGACTTATTTCACTATTGTTAGAAATCCCCAGTTTATCCTCCTCATCATACTCAATAAATTTTGTTAAGGAATATTGATTGGAAATTATGTTCACATCATATGAGTCCACAAAATTTTTTAAACGTTTGTTCTGGAATTTTTAACTTCTTTCATTTAGTAAATAACCCATAAAAGTTATTTCCTCATCTTTTTCATCAAACTTTCCCAAATCCTTAATTTTTATTTTAAAAATACACGGAATTCCAAAAACATTTAAGTATTTCAATGAAGTTTTTTTGTTATACCACATTTAATAAGGATTCATATTGGTTTTAAGTATCAAAAAGCATCGATTTTGAACATGTAAAGTATTATTAACAGCATCTCTCCAATAGAATTTTGAAAGTTTGTATTCTGCTAACATACTTCTTCCCATTTCCACTAAAATTATATTCTTTCTTTCTGTTACTCCATTTTGTTGAGGAGTATAGGTATCACTATACTTATGTTTAATACCATGCTTTCTAAAATATGTTTCAAAAGTATTGATTTTGAATTTGATACCATTATATATTCTCAAATTCTTTATGGAAACCCCCATTTCTTTGTCAACATATTTTCTAAAGAATTTGAACATTTAAATAGCCTCTAAATTGTTCTTCATAAACAAGATTTTTTTCATATAAGTAAAATCATAAATAAGAGTGATAAAGTATAAATCTCCTTTTTTTATTAATGTATCATCGGCCCATATAAATTGGAATGAATAAGCTCAAATGGTATGGTAGATTGAATGTCAACTCTTTTTTGACTTTTGTTAGTCATGTTCCCTTTTTGAAAAGTTACACAGTCATCTTCTTCTATTATTTTCAATTATAGAATGTTTTGAATGACATCAACTTTAGAAAACAATTTCATACTTTTCTTTACAAGGTTCCCAAGTCTCTAGTGCCAAAAAATGCTATCTTCCACACTCAAGTAATAGGAGTTGTTAATTCTCTTATTTAGAAGAGATTCTAACTAGTTCTTTCTCCCTTTGTAATAACTTTTCCATCTTTCACACTTTTGATGATACAAATTTTTTTATAAAAATAAATTCTTTGACATCATCAAAAATTTTAATTACACTAAGTAAGTAATATTTTATCCCATCAAAAAATAAAACTTCCTTAGATTTTAACTTTTCCACTTCAATCTCAGCCATTTTGATTCCTCTAATTTTTAAGGAACTATCATTACCAAAGGTAAATGATCCTCCATCATGACTTTCAACATTTTTAAATATTTTTATATCACTTGTAATATGTCAAGAACAACCACTATCAAGTATAAATGGTTTTTTCCTTTTACTTTCTTTCAAAGATGTCTCAACAAAAAAAATATTTCCTCAACTTTCTTATTTTTAGCTTCCTTCTCTTTTATGTCATAAGAAAATTGTTCTAGAATAAGTTTCATACATATTTTGGCATGATGAAAAACCTGATAAAATCTTCAAAAACTTCTTCCAAACACTCAAATTGATCTTTTGTTGGAAAGTTTCTAACTTCTTGAGAATTCACCTTTTTTACTTTCTGTAAGTTAGGAAAGTTACTCATTCTACTTTCACTATTTCTTCCACTTTTCTCAAACCTTATTCCAGGTAGAGATAAGTTGTGACAATAATTATAAGCTTTGTTCCCATATATTCTAAAACACCAAAAATATCCATTAAATATTTATTTTATATTCTTAAAAGATCATTATATATTGAAACTTTGTTGAGGTCGGTAAGTTCTTTTAGTTCTAACATACTTAGAACATGGACCATATTTTGTTTTGAGTGAGTTTTCTTATTTTTTATATTTGATAGGTTTCTCACATATTTTATCCACCCAATCTTTCCTAACACCTTTTCTGGAACCAAAAATATTAAAAGAATCATATGAAACATTAATTTTGGTGAGTTAAGATTTCACATGATTCTCATATTGAGTCTTCTCAACAACATTATAAGTCTTAGATTTTAATTCTGAATATTTGTTTAAATTTTCATTCATATTCATAAAGTTACTTTCAGACTTAAGAAGTTTTGATTGAAACTTGTTAAATTCTTATTCCTTGAATTCCAACTTTATATTGAGATCTTCAATCATTTTTACTGGTTCAACAATTCTGTGTTTATAACTTAAGATCTCCTAAATGGATTCTTCCTCTTGATTAATGACATATTTTATTCCATCTACAAATTCTTCACAATATTTCTTCATTACACTAATTTATTTCTTGAGAGTTTTGTTTTTATCAAGATATACAATAAGTTATGTTCTGATCTGATGCGCTTTATAAGATTCTTCACCACCTTCTTCACTATTTGAGGAATATTTTTTTTCTCAACTTTTGTAATAAAGGTTCTGGATTTTTATAAACCTTCATCTTTAGAAGAATTTTTGTTTGTTGAGTTTAATTCTACTTTCTTACTCAACATAATTATTTTGTTTCTAGTAAAATTCGTCTTATATTTCATGGATTACTTTTATTCTTTATCATTTTTATTCCACTTCTTTCATCAATGGTTTTTATCAAAAATCATCTCGATATTATCCAACTTTCTTCTTGGGGAAATTCATAGTAAATTTTCTGATTCCAACCCACTCAAAAAATTTAATAGGAAGTTTACCTTCATATTTTCCTCTTCCTATTTTATAGTTTTTAAAGATAAGAGACATAATCGTATTATTCAACTCATCATCTTCCTTATCTTCAGACTCACAAGGTTCAACTTCTTCAACATCTTGGATTTTCATCTTTCTCGTAGATTCAAAATCCATTTCATCTTTAATATTCTTTTTAAACATTTGAGATTTTCTCATTTCATATGCAACAATAATGTTATGTAATTTGTTAATAGATAAATAATCCTTGTCTTATAAAGAGGAAATTTTAGAATCAAATCTGACAAAAAAAAATCTCATAAGTTTCTTCAAAATTATAGAATCTTCCAAGACATATCTGAATCCTCTGATATTGTAAAAAAAATTATTTACTCTGGTGAAGTATTCATAAATAATTTTTTCATCTCTAATTCTAATTTCTTCATACTTACTAGACCAGATTTGTATCTGTTTTCCTTCAATTTATTATTCCATTCAAAAATAGTTTTTATCTTTTACCACATACTTTTTGAAGTATTGAGACCCATCACATTATGATAAAAATTATCTGATAAAGACATAATTATTGAATTTATAGACTTTTACCAACTACTATGTTTCTCTTATCTACAAACATAATAGGAGATCTTTCTCAATAGGTGGAAAACCAATAGTAATAGCATCAAAAACTTCTAGGCTAAGAGATAGAAGATAAGGAATCATCCTATTTTTTCATCCATAATAATTTTTACATAAAATTTAGGAATTCATCTACTATTGACAAAATTGATATTATCCATGATAAGGATTCAACAAGGGAATCTTCAATTTGATACCAACTGAAGTTCCAAAGGATAGAATAACAACTGAGAAGGGGGATTGAATCAGTTGTTCATTTTTTATGAGTTTAAAAACTTTTAGAAACTTAACCCCTACAAATTGTTAATATTTATTTCTTAATAAAATTTTAATAAATAATCATGCATGAAAAAGTAGGAAGGAAAGTAAATCATGTAATATTTACAAGGTTTGGCCTCAGTGTGAGAACCTACATCCTTGCCATAGCCACTCCCATGGTTCTATGGAAATCCACTATTATGAAGAAGTGAGTAAAACTTGTGTAAACTCCTGTTAAACACCTTTTATCTCCAGATACAAAATATTATAATGACTCTCATTAGTTTAAAATGTTTTCTTATAAAACAATTGATACAAACAAAAGAATAAAGACTGTTGAAACTGCTCCATAATTCCTCAGTCTGAATCCTTAGTCTGATTTGGTTGGATATGATTTTCTCAATTGGATGAGTCTGGATTTGATTCTCTCAATATAATGATTCTCGATCCAATTCTCTCAATACGTTGAGTCAGATCTGATTCTCTCAATACGGTGAGTCTGGATCTGATTCTCTCAATACGATGAACCCATTATCAATCTACAAAAACTCAAACTCTACTAAAATTATCAAATTTTTAAACAAACATTCATATATCTGATCCTCCTCATGATATCATTGGACTAAAATAAATTTTACTTGATTTATTTAGTGATTTACCTTTTCCTATTGCATTAAAAGTCACAAATAAATGAATTATCTAAGATATTATTTATAGGGGACTCAGAAAACAAAAAATGGATACTTGAAAACTTTCCCCACTTCCACAAATTTAAAAACTCTAAAAATATATCACATTTAAACTTAAACTTTGACTTCTTCAATCCTCCTTAGATTTATCAAATATTTATGAAAAATTTAATTTCAATTTTGGACTCTTAAAATCTTTATAAAAATTCTATAATTTTCTTTTTGAGTCCTCTTCATAATTAACTCATTGCAAATTTGTTTCCTTCTTAGCTAATTACAAATATGTTTCCCTCTCATCTCATTATGAATATGTTTCCTTCTCAACTCATTATGAATCAATTTCCTTATTAGCTCATTACGAATATATTTCCTTCTCATCTCAATACGAATTATGTTTTCTTATCAGTAATTAAGAATTTTGTTTCTTTCCCATCTCATTATGAATTATGTTTCCTTCTCAGGGATTATGAATTTTGTATCCTTCTCTATAATTATTAATTCCATATCCTTCTCAGTGGTTATGAATTCTATTTCCTTATCATCTCATTATGATGGAATTCTTATTATGATTGTATTTCCCATTATGATGTATTTTACCATTATGATGAAAATACCATTAGGATAGAACTCCCATTATGATTTAATTCCCATTCTACAAATCTGAAATTATTCAAACATATCCATCATTTCTTTAAAATATTTTATGATGGTGGTTTTCATGATTTTTGAGAACTTTATGATCAGAAAAGCATCATCTGAATTTTTTTAAAATGTATGAAAACTTTCTAAATCCTGACTTCACAATCTTATTTCATAACTCTTCAACAACAATATTACTTCTTCTAACAACAACATTGGACATTATAACAAACTAAAAGTCTAATGAATCTTCATTACGATGGATATAGGTTTGATTCCTAAATAAAAAAACATTATTTTACAAAGAGGTTAGTTGTAAACAAATACAAAAACGTTTTTAACACAATTTATCATAAAGTTTATTCAGAATAGATTTTGGGCTATGAATCTAAGATAATTTAAATCCTTTTACATCGATGAGGTTTCAGGAATAGGAACCCGCTTACTTATAGACTGTGAACTAGGATTAATTCTAGCTGTAGTACTTTCTACCAATCATGTTGATCAAAGAGGAGCTTGGGGATAGAGATGTCTGATTTTGATGGGTTTTGTCAAAGAATTTTCTAGTTCAGAATTTGTATCTTTTGATCTATTTAATCAAAAAATTTCCTAGTGTGGAACTTATATACATTGGTTATGATTAATTAAACTTATTCTTATTTGGGATAAAATAGAAGTGTTCTCTTGATTATAACTATTGGTAATAGCATCCATTAAAGGAGTATTTGAATTATTGTTTGATACTTCATATTTTTCTTTTACTCGTATTTTTTTATCTTCTTATTAATTTTTACTTTGGTTATGTTTTTAACTATCTAGAGTTAAATTTATATAGCATTTATACTTTTTTGTACTCTGATATGTCCGTATATTTTAACTTAAATTCACCCCCTCTTTAATCTTATATAATAGGATTACAACTATATATATATATATAACTAAAAGCCCCACCCAGAACTTCCTTTTATAAGGGAGCAATGATTGACATCCCTTAACAATTTTTAATGTTCTTTAACCCTTTCTCAAACCTTGATTTTCTCCCTCTCTTTCCTGTAACTTTCATTTTAACTAAGTCATGCCTCTTCATTTCATCTTCCCTAAGGTTCCTCTATCATTATTGGAGTTCAAAAAGGCCTTATCCCCATTGAATCTAACACCAGTGGCCCCTTTCAGTCATCTTCAACCCTCAATTGATGATTTTGTTTGATATATGTTTTATTCTTAGGGTTTATAAGAGTGAATGATCATCAGTATGATGAAATCCATAAACATCATTATTTATTTTTTGAATGAGAAATATTGGATCACAACCTAGTTTGGGGATCCATGAACCTTCATCAAAACCCATTTCTCTCTTTTTAGATGGATTTATAAATTTCATATGCAATGTGACCTCCAGACAATGGTTTATGTGTATGTTTCCCTAGATTTTCTCTTCCTTTTCAAAACTCATCGATTATAGACATGTTAGGGAACATGTTTGGTCTATATTTGGGTTAAAATATAACATTAAAGGTATTCCATCATCCCTTCACCCCTCCAATACTAGTTAAAGTGGAAATATAAAAATAGCTGGTAGAATTTTTCTAAACCAAGGTTGGTGTAGAGTTTCACTACATGTAGCAAGTTCTCTTCAAGTTATTGGTAGAATTATGTTCCACTTGAAATCATCTAGGCCACTTACAACTAGTTTGTCAATGTGGTACCAATAAAAAAATGTTTTCTATTATGTTGATGGATTTTCTATCCATATGGATGGATTGGGTGGTGATGGTAACTAATTTAGTTTGAATAATGAAGGTTTGTTTCCTCCTAGTGGTAGTCTATCGAATCATGCCTAGATTCCAGGGGTGGTAGTAGGGAAGATCATATAGGAAACCTGAAAATTAAATTTTGGTGAGGTGGATTCAAGTTTCAATATCCATCATGTATCATATAATTTGAATGATACCCTGATGATTTAAAACCACTCATACTTTGTTGTTGTGGATGGTCCATCTACTAGAAGGAATATCTTTGAGAGTCTAGTGGTATATGGTTCCAATAAGGGTTAAGAGTATGAGATCATGGATATTTTCAATAGTTTATTCAACAGATGGCCTCACACCCTATTTTTGTCAAAGGGGGGTGGAGGTGGTAGATGTGGTGGGTGGAAAACCCCACCAAACCCAATAATAAAGAAGGGTAGGAGGGGGAGAGGTACCCTATAAATGGAGATTCTCTCCTATGTTTCTATCATATACTTCAGTTGGTTTCTTATCACCAATAGTCCATCATTATTTGTGCAGTATTTGTGAGGTCGTTTTCCCTATTATTCAAGAGATATATTACAAGAATCTTATCCTTATAATAGTGAGAGAGTGTGTACCCACTTTTACCCATAGTGATCCTTCTATTTTCCCATGGTTTTTTTACCCCTTTCATTTTGGAGGTTTTCAACATTACATCTAGTGTCCATTTTATTTCTTCATTTTGCACTTTATTTTATCTTTTGACTATCACTGCACCTATGGGACAATCATTTATGGTCCCAACAAGTGGTATCAAAGGGAGGTTCTGGCCTGCTTTTGTTCACGTAAATTTGAGTATGCTCTATGATTGAGACTCTGTTTGATCTTACACATCATAAAAAATGTATTGAAATTATTAAATTCATCGTTTTTAAATTGAGGAGGTTCTATACTGATGATGTGTGTAGATGGAAGTGAAATTCAAGATCAAAAAATTCAACATGAATAATTTTTCATTAAGGAAAATGAAGATGAAGTCAGTGTTGTGGAAGGATAATTCCCTACTGGAAATTGGTGAAAAACTAGTGGGTGTGATAGAGGATAAATGGAATGACATGGATGAGAATTATATTTCCAACATCTATTTGTATTTGACAGATGAGGTCCTATTGAGTATTGTGAAGAAAAATATGTTGAAGGAAATATGGGATACTTTGATGAATCTATACAAGTCCAAGTCACTACACAACAAAATGTTTCTATAAATAAAATTGTACACTCTTAGAATATATGATTCATCATTAGTGACTGACCACATCAACAACCTCAATACCCTATTTTTCCAACTCATGGTGTTGGGCTATAAAATTGTGGATACTGAACGTGCAGAAATTTTTCTCTAGAGTTTTTCAGATTCATATGAAAAAATCATCATCAACCTCAACAACAGTATCATAATGAATAAATTTCTCTTCAATTAAATTTCATCTGTGATTGTTGAAGAATAAATTTAGAACAATAACTATGAGTAAAGATAAGAAACTTTTCACTAAATAGAGGTTCGGTAAATGGAGAGAGGAAAGATGATGGATTATGGTTCCAGTGGGAGCCAAAATCAGGGAAAGTCCAAATTGAGGAGTAAGAATAAGAATTCCACATGTTTCAATTATGTAAATAAGGGTCACATCAAGAAGGACTGTTGGAACAATAAGAGTAGTGAAAATATCTCTAAGGGGAATGTAGTGAGTACTTCTAGAAAGGGAGAAATTCTTGTTAGTGAAGTAGTGAAAACTGTTGGAAGTGGGAAGCATCTCAATGATGCATGAACTATCAACTCAATAGAAACATGGAACATGAAGTCTTGACAGGAATGGTTTGAATAATATGAAATTATCCCAAAAGGACTTGTGTACATGGGGAACGATCACACCTTGAAGATCATTGGATTCAGTACCATCAAACTAAAAATGGATGATGGTATTGCTCGAACCATCTAAGGAGTACACCATGTGAAGGGCCTAAAGATAAACATATTGTATTTGGGAAAATTTGATAATATTAGATGAAATACTTGCACTGATAATAGAGTTATGATAATTTTGAAGGGCGTGATTGGGGTAATGAGGCATAGAATATCTCAAAGAACATGTACATGCTTATGGGTGAAATGAACAAGGAGGCATAGGTAGTTATTGCTTCAAATGCCTTTATAGAAGATTTGAAGATATTATGGAATCAGAAGCTTGTTCATATTTCATAACGAGGCCTAGAGATTATAGTAGATAAAAATTTGATTCCTGGGTTCGTAAAGGTATCCTTACTATTTTGTGAGCATTTTGTTTGAGCAAGAAACACAGGTTAAAGTTTGGGACATCAACAACAAGAATTCTAAATATCTTAGAGTTGATCTATTCTAATGTTTATCAATCACCAGTTATATACCTAGGAGGAGAAAGGTACATTGTATCATTTATTGATGATTATTCTAGAAGATGTTTGGTGTACCCAATCAAGAGGAAGATAGTTTTTTTGAATTATTTAAACATTAAAAGCGTGTAAGGAACTTGAATTTGGAAATAAGATCAAGTTTTTGAGGACTAATAATAATGGAGAATAGAAAAATGATGAATTTGATACTTTTTGTCAATAATAAGGAATCAAGAGATAGTTCACGGTGGTGTATACTTCTTAGCATAATGGAGTGGCATATCGGATGAACAGAACCCTATTGGATAGAACATGGTTAATGTTGAAGACTAAAGGAATTGCCAAAACTTTTTGGGTAGAAGCAATGAATACCGCCAATTATGTGATCAATAGATCTCCTTCATTGGTGATTGATATGAAGACACATATGGAGATGTGTAACGGTAGACCTTCTTAATATTATCAGTTACATACTTTTAGAAGTCTTGTATATGCATTGTTTAATGACCCTAAAAGAGTGAAGTTGGATTTGAGATCTATAAAACATATCTTCTTGGGGTATGCTGATGGTGTGAAGGGGTATCATTTGTGGGACCCCACTTCCCACAAAATTATCATCAGAAGAGATTTCATTTTTTCATAATACAAGTTGAAAATGACAACTAATCGAGACATGGAGAAGTAGAATAAAAAACTACATCAGTCAAAGTATAGGATAAATCCAAGGAAGAACCAGTTTCCTATAAGGTATTACCAAAGAATGAAGATCAAGTTTCGGTTGAGTCTGGACTACGATGGTCAAATCAGGAGAAAATACCACCATCATGGCACTCAGAATATTTCACTGAGAGAAATATTGTGTAGTGCTTATTGACAGAGGATGGAGATCCATCTTCTTTTTTGGAGGTAACCCAGAGTCAAGATTTATCCTCATGGATGGTGGAAATGCAGGAGGAACTTGAAGCCATGTACAGGAACAAGACACAGGGTCTTATTCAATTACCTCATAGAATGAAGGATATCAATAACAAATGGGTCTTTAAGATCAATTGGGATAGAAAGGTACATGTGGAAAGATATCATACATGATTAGTGGTTAGAGGATATTTTTAGAATGAAGGTATTGATTTCAATAAAATATTTTCTCCATTTTTTAGATTGATGACTGTTTTGATAGTCCTGGAAATGTGTACTACATACAACTTACATCTATAGTAGCTAGATGTGAAGACTACTTTTCTCCACAATGATCTTGATAAAGAGATCTATATGCTCTTGCTGAAAGGTTTTGTAGAAGAAAGAAAAGATAACTTGGTTTGCAGATTGAACAAATCTTTGTACAATATTAACCAGGCACTGAGGTGTTTGTACAAGAGATTTGATTCCTATATCATGATCCTTGGATACAGTAGACATCATTTAGACCCTTGTTCATATTTTAGGGTTTATGATTATAATTATTTCATAATTATTCTATTGTATGTGGATGACATGTTGGTTGCAGGCCCCAATAAATATCAGATCCAGGAGACAAAAGCAAAATTGTCTAGGGAGTTTGATATGAAAGACTTGGGAGCAACAAACAAGATTATTGGGCTACAGATTTACTGATATATAAATAATGGGGATATTTTTATATCACAGAATAATTAATTATAGAAATTTGTGAAACGATTCAACATGAAAGACTATAATCCAATATTTACCCCACTTCCTATTAATTTAAAGTTATCCTCTATGATGAGTCCTAGCAGTGAAGTAGAGAGGATGGAGATGTCTCAAGTATTACACGCATCAGTAGTGGGTAGTCTGATCTTCTCTATGGTTTGTATTAGACTATACATTGCACATGCAGTGGGAATAGTTAGTCAATACATGGAGAATCCAGGACGAGATCATTGGAGAACAGTGAATAAGATCCCTAGACATATTAAGGAGGCCTAAAATGTTGTATTATGTTACGAAGGATCAAATTTCACTATCATAGGTTATGTTGATTCAGATTTTTTCAGGAGATTATGACATAAAGAAATACACTACTTGTTATGTGTTTACTCTTGTAGGGGGAGTTGTGATCTGGATTTTAAATTTATAGACAGTTATGGCTTTATCCAATATGGATGCAAAGTACATGGAATCTACATAGGATCGCAAAGAGGCAATTTGGATGAGAATGTTATTGGAGTATCTCGAGAACAGACATAAGAAAATTCCATTATTTTATGATAGTTAGAGTGCCATGAACATTATAATGAATCCATATTTTCATTCTAGGATGATGCACATTGGGTTACACTATCACTTTGCCAGAGATGTAGAGGATGAAAGAAGTTTGAATATGTAGAAAAATCATACAAAATAAAATATGGCAGATTTCCTAATGAAAGCAGTTGACTATGATATGTTTAGATGGTAAAGATACTAAAGATTCTTGGTAGATATGTGAGAAGAATTTGTGGTAGGTAGAAAGTATGTGTGGATATGTGATTGGTCCTAAATCAAATCTCCAAGTGGGATATGTGTAGACAGTTTATTTGACAAATAACACCACGCCCTATTTTTTTCAAATGGGGACTGGCAGTGGTAGATGTGGTGGGTGTCCAACCCCACCAAACCCAGCAGCGGATAATAGAAAGAGTGGGGAGAGTCAACCTATAAATAGAGAATCTCCCATGTGTTTCTAGCAATAGCTTCACTTAGTTTATCATCACTCATAGTCTATCATTATTTGAGAAGTATTTGTGATTTATTTTTCCCCATTATTCAAGAGAGATATTATGAGGGTATTCTCTTTGTAATAGTGAGAGAGTGTGTACCCACTTTTACCCATAGTGATCCTTCTATTTTCCCATGGTTTTTACCCCTTTAATTTGGGGGGGTTTTCTGCATTACATCTGGTGTCTATTTTATTTATTCATTTTTCACTTTATTTTATCTCATGATTACCACTGTACTGGTGGGACAATAATTTATGTTCCCAACAAATACCAATGGAAATATCCCCATGAAGACTTCTGAGCCTTTGGTAACTAATTTTTTTATCACTGTGATTTGATCTTCTAATCCCTCAGCTTTTTTCTAGTGTATAGAATATTCTAGAAAATAAGTTCTCATTCTCTATCAATAAACAATTCAATCCTAAATATTTTGAATATGGAATTTTCTCTGGCTTTGAGACTCAAAATATCTTTGAGGATTTGAATAATTCATCCTAAAACAAGGATAATTAGTGGTGTGAAACTGTAAGGAATATGAGGAAGAAGAAACATTTACATATTACAAGATCAAACTCTAGATAATAAATATAAGAATCATGAGAAATGGAAATTAATATTTTAACTAATTATGACAATTTTTATGAGGAATTATCTCAGGATGCCTCAGATAATAAAGAATATGTGTAGGTGGAGGAATAATTTTTTAAAAAATCATTAGAGAAAAGGGAAAAAGCTACTTTGGTTTATAAAATTATCGTATTAAAATAGAGAAAAAAACCAAGAAATGTAAGGATTATTCAAATACTTACAAACCTATAATAAATTTATTGGTAGGTAAGATTCATGGGCTAAAGGAACCTAATGGATTTATGGTTTGGGGCCTTGAGGATAAGAAAATTGAGGAACCTGGTAAACCATGAGTGTTTGAGGAGCTAAGGAGGTTATTAAGGAAATACAACATTAAAACAATGGATTCAAGGTCCATATTCATGAATTGGAGAGTAATGTAAACAAAAAATTCTCATTCCCCCAATAGTTCAATGAAATGATGAAATTAACATATAATAAATTCAAAATAGATAATGTGGATGAATGTATTGAGGCACAAAACTTTGTCCTAATATTTCATCAGAGTACCTTAACAAAATTAATAATATACGGGATCCCTAAGATATCACCGGAGAACTGTACAAATGGCATCTCAAAAAAATTGATGTTAACCTTTTGGATTCCCCACAACCATTGTTTTTTGGATGAATATGTGGTGGTATACAACTTCATAGAAAATATGTACAACGAGAATAGGCGGGAATATCCTAACCTTGATATAAAGAATCTTGGTTGTAAAAATGAGAACTTATCTTATGGATTAATTTATCAATGTGACTTTTTAGGGGTTTTTTATCTATTTGGGCCTCTATGATTCCTTATTTTGGTGTATGGATTATACTGGGTTTTTTGGTTATGGATCCCCTCTCAACCCTTAAAATGTTTTTTTTCAAAAATGAAATAAAAATGGGATTTTAGAGAGAGAATAAAGTTTAATTAAACCCAAGTAAGATTAATTTCCATGGTACTATAGTAGGCTATAGCATTGTAGTTGTATGGGTATTGTATTTGCGCACTATAAAAAGGATGTTATTCAACAAAAATGGGATTGTGAGACATAGGGCCTATGGTCAATGCATTTCAAAAAATATAATGGTCATGAAAATAAAAGAATGATGAGAAAATGTGATGAAATATAGTGTATGGGGTCAGTGTTGGGTGGGCAGGCGACAGGAGGGCAGCCATTGTTAGTGTTAAGTTGGATTGAAATGAGTTTTTGTAGTGTAGAGGGGGTTATGTTTATTATCATTTTTTTAATATTACAAATATTTCACAAGACACAATTTTTATAAATACATCACAATTTTATATTGGATAATTAGAATTTCTCATAGCAATGTTAAATCACATTTGATTTATTCATTAATAAGGTTTTATTTAGAAGTTATATGAAATAATTTTTGAATTCTTGTGAATTTTACAAAGTCATGTGATTTAATTTAAAGTCATATGAAATCATTTATGAAGTTATACAAATATACTTTGAATTTGTGTGAAACCACTTTGTAGTCTTAGACTTATGTGAGTTTACTATCTATGTGAATCATGTTTACTTTAATAGTTTAAGTGCATTTCAATACTCTTTTTTTATATAGTTTTAACATTTTGAATTATTGAAAGTTTATATGAGTTGTTTTAACTATTTTATTAATTTTTAAAATACATATACAGGTAAATGATTTCATGAAAGGTGTTTTTTGAATTGTTTAGTGAAGGACTAAGTATCAATTTTTTCAAAATATTAGTAAAGGATATTTCCTTGTTTATATTATTCCTAGTTAACAAGAAACTCCCATGGGATTTCAATGATCTTGGAGTTAATTAAAAGGGATTAGTAATTTGTGTTTGAGAGGTCCAACTCGATAAAAGCTAGTGAAAAGGATCATAGAGATGGACACACGACATCCATATGAATTTTGAATCTATACTATGACTATTATTTCATTTTTATGATCATGAATGAACGTCATCATCCATTCTTTTAATATAGTGATTAAAGCTACATCAAAGCTACATAATCATCATCAATATTCTTCTGTTCTATATTTATTTCTAATTTTCACTATTTTATCATTTTGTTATCTATTTGTTCTTAATCATAAGTTTATACTTTTCTCAACCAAAAGAATGTTTGGATTGGGTTATACCTCTTAAACAAACTGTAAGCCCTTGGGTTGTGAATATCAAACAAAAGTTAGGTTCTTTTTTGTTCTATGTTCAATAGAAATTCAAGTTGGACATAATGGATTGGGCCTCCAGGTGAACAAAATGCAGTTCTTATAAAATTATGTCACTCCTTTCAAAATTGTTGTCTTATTATAGTGAGTTTCATTCCTCTCACTAAGTTATAAGTGAGTGGATAGTAGATGTTGGATAAAACTGATCTAAACTACTATAAAAATATTATGTTCATATCATTTATTTTTCTTTTCATTTTATTTTGAACACTACAGCACTACACTTGAACTGTTTATGTTGTGCATGTTTTATTTATTTGAACTTTCATATTAAAATATACTTTGATTTAATAATAATATTTAATTCTTAAAAGGATTTAAAAAAGGGTTTATTAACCCACATACCATTTTTTTCATCTTACCGTGGGACAATAATTGGTATAAGGGATTATTCTTCTTGAATATAGGTTTTGTTGCTTATATTTTTCTCTATGCTAACCTGAATATACTAAACCTAATGGAATATGGAGAATGGATATTGTATTATTGTAGGAATGAGCTTAAATATTGGTTGGATCACCCAGAAGCCACTATATTTTTATTAAAATTACTACAGTTACCGGAAAGCTATAATAGAGGCATATCTCAAGAAATTAAGAATTGATCACTCAATGGTTATGGTGAAACCATAAAATATTCTAGATGCTGATCTGGATGCTCTAGTTGGTAATGATGTAGTAAAATATGTTTTGAATTTTAAATTAATGAATATACTATATTGTTCTATAAGTCTAAATATTTTTATCCATGTTTCATCATGTAATATAGTAAAGTATATATGGAGAAAACTACATTGCAGCACTAATAAGCTTAAAAGAAAAAAACTTAGAATTATATGTGCATAATTATTATATTTCAATATGGGTGAAGATAAATATGTGAACTAGATGTTTCACAGATTTATAAGCATCATAAATGGTATGAATGCACTTTTAAAAGATTTGGATAACATTGTTATATTTTAAAGGGTGTTGTAGTCACTACCAAAATTGTAGCATTCAAATAAGGTTGCAATTGATGAGAGTAATAAATTTAAAGAATATACCTTAGATAAACTCATTATATTGTCACTACAGTATGAACTGGAGTTAAAAAATATTTCAGATAGGGAATTTCTAGGAAATAAAGGTATTTCTTTCAAGTATAATATTAATATGTCTTCTAACTATTTTTAAATGGAGTTATATTGAAGTGATAAGGTGTTGGAGCACTTGAAAAAAAATCACAACTTTTTAAAGAATGATAAAGGAATCAAGAATCAATAAAATAAAAATAATGGAAAGGAAAACAGTAAAGGTAATTCAAGTAAGAATAGTGGTTTTCCCAAACTAACTTGTTATGAGTGTAGAAACAAGGAACATATTAAAGCTGATTGTAACAACCCATAATTTTATCAATGAAAATTACCTTCTTATAATTATGTTATATAGTATAAATTGTAGGACCCTAGGATATCTTGAGAGGGGAGGGGTGAATCAGGGTGTCAACTTTTTCTTTTAAAGTGATGGATCGTTTTCCCATGTTGGTAGGAATGCATTAAACCTGCATAATGGATATGAACATCAATTAAACAATCACATGAAAAGAGACCATACAACACTTTTACTTGGTTCACCACAAAGGAATACATTCAAGGACCATACATCGACAGTGTGTCGGTCGTACCAAAATCCACTAATCTTCACTAATTGTGAAGTACAAGATTTCAGACACAGTCACTCTATGTCAAGCACACTGCCTTTACAATAATTCATGGATAGCTCATTGCATCCCTCCGAACACTTATGTTAACTCCCCTTTTCTCACTATCATGAGAGAATTCTTACTCAGTTTATTGACTTGAGGGTCTCTTTAATAGATTTTCATTGATGTATTTGTCTCTGTCTAGTATGAAACACTACCTGCATCGAAGTCCTGAATTGATGTACTTGAAAGCACTGATCACAAAAACTTGATATTCAAAATACTGTTAGAATCATAACACTACCCTTATGGAAAATACCTGAACTTAGGAACAAGATTTGGGATTTTTCGCACAAGATTAATTTCACGTAACCCCTATTTTTTGTGAAACCCTTGTCTTTTACATAACTACACCGAAGGGTCACTTGGTCTTTTTAGACTAAAGGAACACCTTGCACACAAGATTAACTCTCTGTAATTCTTTCAAGCACAAATATTTCACACGGTAGAGCAACTTAATTTTCATTGGAAAATTATTAAGTCTTCCATGGGGCTAGTTGCCTATTTATAGGCCTTGATGACCCTGCTCTCAAGTTTCTGATTCGTCTTTGTCGGTGCGCACAAGACTCTTCCTAAGTGTGGAAAACCCATTTTGACGTTGCATTGGGCATCTAATATTCTTCAACACAACCTCATCTTTCACACACATTTAATTCTTGTGTTCAATTTCTTCCTTTTCCATATTTTGATGCAATGATCCCAAATCAATCCTTGCACGCAAGTTTCTAAACACCCTTCAATATTGTGTGCAACTCCCTTTTCCAAAAATACTTTTCTCCATATTCCAATTTTTGGTCCCAAAAATTTGACAAACACTGGGAAATGACGCCACCTTTAATATTGTTGCCTGCTTGAACTGTATGATCCCTTTCTTGGAAAACTTCTTGAACTTCCAACAAGGATTGAGAACAAACACAAATCATACTCCATTTATAGCATAGAACAGACGTGGTTCCAATAGTCTCCCCCTTTGGATTTGTTGGCAATATCTCCTAGATAAATTCAATAGAGCACCAACCACTATCAAAAATGTGACACAAAAGCATTACTTACCCTGAATTGTTTCCTCCTAACACCGAATTTGCATCATGACATAGAAGCATTACATCTCATTATTCTCCATTCTCTATCTATGAGAACCAGAAAAACATTTCATCCGCCTCTTTGAACCATTGAATTTATTCATTTCTCCCCCATTGTAAATAAACCCAAAGACCGGTATTTTATCATTATAGAGCTTAGAATATACTCCCCCTAGATCTTATCTCCCCCAAAAACCTCCATCACTTCCACAAATAGATTAACAGAGTTAAAGCATTTGGGGAGAGGGGAAAACTTGTAGCCTCCTCATAAACTAGAAGGTGGCTGAACAACGAGATTCAACTGATGTTTCTCAAACACATCCACTAACAGCAGCTTGGTCATAATGTCATCCACTTTCTCATCAGTTCTTACATGGTTCATTCTGATCATACCTTGTTCAACTTTTTCCTTGATAAAGCTATATCTGATTTCAATATGTTTCGTATGAGAATACTGAAAAGGATTCTTTGTAAGATCAATTGCGCTCTTGTTATCACAATAAATCACCATTGGTTATTTCACCTCATCACCTATATGAGTCAGTTGCTGCTTCATTCAAAGTAACTGAGTGCACGCCTTGGTAGCGGAGATATATTCAGCTTTAGTAGTAATAGGAGATGTACTTTTCTATTTCTTGCTCAACCAGACCATGAATTTCTTAACAATAAATAATTATCCACCACTCATTGACTTTCTATCCACCACATCTCCAGCCCAGTCAATATCTAAAAATGAAAATAATTCATTATCTTTTCTTTCAGCAAATAATAATCCATAATTTTGAGTGCCTTGAATGTACCTCATGATTCGTTTAACTACCTCCATATGTTCTTCCTTTATATTACTTTGAAAGTGCTCCACTAAACATGTTGCAAAGACAATATCTCTTCATGTCTCTAATAGGTACAATAAGATTCTAATGATTCTCCTATATATTGTGGGATCCACAGATGTTCCATCCTCAGGATTTTTGAGTTTTGTTCCAACCACAATTGGAGTCACCATTGGTTTGGAATCTTGCATATTAAATTTCTTTAATATCTCTTTTGAATAATATTCCTAAGAAACGAAATTGTAATACTTATTCTAAATCACTTGCAACCCTAATAATTATGTGAGTTCTCCAATCATAGATATTTTCAATTTTGACTTCATGTGATTACAAAATTCTTCAACTAATCTCTACTTGCTACCTCCAAATATAATATTATCCACATAAACTATCACCATGAACTGATCTTTCTGAGAATTATTTACAACAAGATTATGATCAAATCATCCTCTTTTGAATTCCATATTCTTGAGATAAGAGTCTATCTGATAATACCATGCTCACAATACCTTATTTAAACCATAGAGGGACTTCTTTAGTTTTCAAACCTTTATTTCATCATTAACAAGAATAAAATCCACTAGTTATTCAATATAGACTTATTCTTCAAGATAAAAATTCAAGAATGTTGTCTTGACATCCATTTGATATACTTTATATCCTCTTTGGATTTCCATGGAAAGAAAAATCTCGATTAAATCCAGCCTAGCCAGTGGAGAAAATTTTTCTTCAACATCGAAACCTTCAATCTGTGAATGTTATTTACATACCAATCATGAATTGTTTCTAATAACACTTATATGCTCATCAAATTTGTTCTTAAAAATACAATTTGTACCAATCATATTTTTAACTTTAGGTCTCTTAACTAGGTCCCATGTTTTGTTCTTGTAAATCTGATCCAACTCTTCATTCATGGATTTAACCCATGATTCATCCTTTACAGCTTCTTCAAATGAGGATGGTTCCACAACTAAAAGGAATGCAGATTGTGCATTACTCATAATTCTTCTTTTCTAGGTTGGTGCAGTTCTATCCCTAATGATATTGGATTGATCTATTTCAGCTCTTGTATTTTGATTTTGAGGTTCAAAAGAGTATTCCTCAGGTGTCGTTTCTTCTTCTGAAACTTCTTCTAAATCGTCATTATTTTGCAACCTCTAAATTTTTTTTACTCTTTCCTCCACTTCATCATTTGGATCTGTACCATGTCCACATTATTACTTATCTTCTATCACATAAGCATAAGAATCCATTGACACATTTGTGTTTTTTTCTTCAATGATCTTTACATCACTAATTTTCAATAAAAATCAAGTCGCTTATTGATGCATTTGTAGGATTTTATATTCATTTAGTATTTAGGGAATATTACTTCATCTTCCACATCAACATAATTTACTTGATTTCATTATTTGTTTTAGATAAAGTATTTAATTTCAAAAACATTGAAATACTTCAAGGAGGTCTTCCTTTCATTGCACAACTCATACAGTGTTTTGGTTTCACCCATATATATCCTTGTTCGATTTTGAATATATATCGCTGCTTGAACAACCTCTTTCCAATAATGGTAAGGGATATGGCTCTCAATCAACATTGTTCTATCCATATTGTTCACTTGTTGATTATTGTGCTCCACAAATCCATTCTATTGTGGGGTTCTCATATCTGCCACCTCATGTTTTATTCCATGATTCTCTAGGTAATTCTCAAACTCAATAAACATGTGTTCCCCTTTATTATCATATCGCAAAACATTAATTATATGCCCAATTTCATTTTTGGCAATTTGGTGATAAGTTTTCATGCAATCAAGAACTTGTCATTTCATGTGTATAACTATCACACATTCCATTTTACTGTAATCATCTATGAAAATGAAAAGGTACATTTCTCTTTGAGTTTCAACAACATTTATCATGCCACACACATCAATATGGATGAGATCAAGAAGATTTGATGCCCTTTTCTTCTTTGGCCAATATTAACTGCAGACCATCTTCTCCCAAATGCAAGCATCACACATCTTTTCACATTCATGCTTCAAGTTAGGGATATCCCTAAAAATATTTAGTTTTGATATCTTTTCCACGTCTTGTTGATTAATGTGACTCAATATTTGGTTCCACAAGTTGTTTTCTTATTCAACCATTAGATGGAAAATTTTCTCTTCACTATCAACTTGATATAGGTTTCCATCTATTTTACAACCTTTCATGAGGTAATTCTATGTTCTTACCTTTATAGTGCACCCATTTTGATTGAACATTACTATAAGTCATGAGTCACAGTATTGACTCACACTCAGGATATTGTGATGAAAACCGTCCACATAAATTACTTCATTTTTCTTCAGCTCTCCATTAGCTAGCTCAGTACTTATACTGTCTTTGATCTTCAACGCACCATCATTACCAAACCTCACTGTTCAATTGACCCTTTTCCTGAAATTTTCTAGTAGTTCAGCATTACCCATTATGTGGGATGAACATCCGCTGTCAAGAATCCAGGTGCTATCATTCTTTGTAGCTTTCAGGTATACTTCTATAACAATGTATTTTTCAATTTTTCTCTTTTCTTTCCATGAGATATTGATTGAGTGTAGGACACTGATGACCTTTCAAATAACTCTTCCATGTACATGGTTCTTCATATTCATACTCTTCTTCCAAAGAAAAAAACCTATTTGAGATAAAAACACCGTCTGGTTAGAGATTATTCACTTGTATCTGAGTATTGTATGAAAATATCATGTCATTAATCTTCCTACAATGTACAACCTTATGGAAAAAGTTAGAATGATGAAAAAAAGTATCCATAGAAACTATTTCTTCTATAAGATGTAGGATATAAAGTTTTTCTCCTTTGTTGAACTCCTATCTATTCCTCATTCAGATAGTTCCTTGCCTATTTTTAAAATGGGATGGTGTGACCCAGATATCCACAGAACTGACATTTCATGAGAGGAAATGTCTTTTAATTTCTATTTATCCTCATGAATTCTTCCTTGGGAAAATATTTTGATTTCCCATCATTTCTGGATGATCAAAGATAATCTTTAGTTCTTCTTTCAGTTTGATTCAAGTGTCTCTTTTTCATCACATCTGGTGATTTCTCAACATGATTAACTTTTAGCATGCCTTTAATCTAGTTCACTTTATTTTCTACATTTCATTTTTCGGAATCACAATCGATTCAACTTTTTCCCATGAATGTGTGTCTTTGATCACTCAAAATCTTTTCAACTCCACCTGAACCACATTTTTCTCTCTCCTGCAGCTCAGCATCTGAGAACCTACCAAATTGTATTTTCTTCTTTGCTTCTTTTAAATTTGATTCAATTTTTATTGTAATCCTAAGATTAACAACTTATTCTTCAAGTACCTCAATAGTTTTAGACTTCTCCTCTAGTCTCGAGGTAAGGTTATTGATGAACTTTGCATGTTCTTTGATTCTATGCTTTAGTTCCACTACATCATCAGTCCTTTCAAGGATTGATGACTACAATTTCACTAGTTCTTATTATTTTTCAATTTTAGCTTCAATATAATCAACACATTCCAATGATTCTTCCACCATTTCATTCCACTTATTTCATCTCTTACATTAATTATCAAGATTACCAAAATAATCCTTAAGTCACAAATTGGGATCATCATTAGTTTTCAATTGGTTATCTCTAGCTTTATTTATTGATGGTTCTGACTTTTCAATAGAATCCATCATGGGATCATGGTTTTCAGTTTTAAATTCTGGTTTTTCTTATTCATAGAATTCATTATCGTCATCTTCCTCTTCACAAAAAAAAAGTCTTCTTCTGTACTTTCTTTCCATATTTGAATTCTCCCTTTTTGAAAAACATTTTCTAAGACTTCTCAATGTTTTTATCTTTACTCTCTTCATCTTCAAACTTTCTTGAGCATTGAGAGGAAATGTGCCTGACTTTTCCACAACAAAATAAAGCTAGAGGTAACTTACCTTTAAATTTACCTTTTCCTTTCTTAAAATTCTTGGAAATCAGAGAATGAATTTATTTTTCCTCATCATCTTCACCACTACTATCTCCTGAAATTTTCAGTTCATCCATGGCTTTGAACATCATTTCCTTTCTCACATGAGCCGCAGCATCTTCTGGTTTGACTCTCATTTCATATACTACCAAGTTTCTTAGAAAATCATCCAATGAAAGTTTTTAAAGATCTCTTTCCTCATGGGATAACACCTTTGCATTGTAAATGGGTGGAAGTCTTCTCAATATTTTCTTTAAAATGTCAATATATTTGATTTCTTCACCCAGACCTCTAATTGCTCCTACCACTTCAGTAATTTGATTGAGGAAGGAATCTGTATTCTCATCAGGATGGATCTTTAAATTTTCAAACCTATTGTGCAAGACTTTTCATTTTGCCTCCTTTAATTTTCTATATCCTTCATAAATATTTTTAATTTTATCCCACATAGACTTCTTTGAGGTGCAACTCATCACCTTTAGATAGATCTGATCAGCCGCAGTGAGAGCATTTTGAGATTTAACATCTGCATCCAGAATTTTCTTGTTTGTATCAGTCATATCCATCCCTATTGGATCAGTAACTTGTATTCCTTGAATAGTAGTAAATAGAAATTTCATTCCAATATATCTTATATGAGACCTCATTCTGTTCTTCCAAATCTTAAAATTACTACCATCGAAGAGGGGGACTCCCCTGAAATGGGATGAATTCTCCCTGATGGAAAAGGAAATATCTAACACAAGAAACCTCCCTATAATACCACTTGTAGGACCCTAGGATTCCATAAGAGGGGAGGGGGAATCTGGCTATTAACATTTTATTTTAAAGTGATGGATCTTGTTCCAACATTGGTAGGAATACGTTAAACTTGTATGATGGATATGAACAATAATTAAATAATTTGATGCAAAGAGACCATATAACACTTTTACTTGGTTGACAAAAAAGGGATACGTCCAAAGAGTATATGCCGATAGTGTGTCAGTCATACCAAAATCCACTAATCTTCACCAGTTGTTGAGTACAAGAGTTCGTACATAGTCTCTATTTTCCAAGAACACTTCCTTTACAATAATTCAAGGATAGCTCACTACATCCCTTGGAACACTTCTATCGACTCCCCCTTTCTCACTACCATTGGAGAAGACTTACTCCATCAATTGAATTTATGGTATCTTCAATAGATTTTCATTGAAGTATTTTTCTTTATCCAGCATGAGACACTATTTTCATCGAAGTCCTGAATTGATGCACTTGAAATCATTAATCACACAAACTAAATATTCAAAATCCTATCAGAATCTTAACACTACCCTTGTGCGCAATACCTAAACTTGTGCACAGGATTTGGGATTTGTCACGCAAGATGGATTTCGTGCAACCCCTACTTTCCACACAACCATTATCTTTTTTGCAACTACATCAAATGGTTCACTTGGTATTTTCATACTAAATAAACACCTTGTGTGCAAGATTAACTCTGTGCAATTCTATCGTGCTCAAATATTTCACACGGTAGAGCAACTGGATTTTTGTTGGAAAATTATTAAGTCTTCCATGGGGATATACACCCATTTATAGGACTAGATGACCCTACATGAAAGTTTTCGACATGTCTTTGTTGGTGCGTGCAAGATTCTTCCTGAGTACAGAAAACCCCTTTTTCTTCTGCCCAACCTCATATTTCATGCACATTTAAGTCTTGTGCACATTTTTTTATTTTTCCATATTTTGATGCACTAATCCCAAATCAAGCCTTGCACACCAGTTTTTAAACACCCTTTAATCTTGCACACAACTCCCTTTTCCAAAAATTATTTTTCCCATATTCCAATTTTTGGACCAAAAAAATTGGCACACACTAGGAAATGACACCAATTTTAATAATATTTCCCGTTTGAACTTTATGATCCCTTTCCAAGAAAACTTCTTGAAATTCCAATGGGTATTGACAATAAACACAAACCATACTTCATTTCCAACACAGAATAGCCATGGTTCCAACATAAATCACAAACATCACATACAGAAACCAAGAAAATATTATTATCATAAATAAAGAATGATAGATTAGTCAGAAAATAAACCAAAAATAATTCCAAATATTATATCTATTATAATAAATAGTAAGTAATATAATAAGAATATGAAAATTTGGATCTGGTTGATCCACCAGAATGACTGCCCTCATGAACAAAGCTATATAAATAAAACATAATGTTAATAATAAAATATTTATTTTAAAGATGAAAGTATATATAACCTTGGGATAAAATAGAAGTGAATAATTAATGGGATAAGAAGTATTTATAGGAATTATTAAACTCCTAAGACCATTAGAAATCTGACCGTTGAAATAGTAACATGACTATTGAAATAGTAATGTGACCGTTAGGAATAATAATCTGAACGCTGGAATAGTAACCTCACTGATGAAAGTATAAATAAAATTTTGGAATATTATAAATGAAAATATGATATATTTATATCATATAATAAGTAGATAAATGTTTTAAAAATGATAAATTAAGTGTCAGCATTTTTATAAAATGTAAATGTCTATTTACAATTTTATAATTAATACAATGATTTAAAAGAAAATTTAATTTCATAAAATAGATTCATAAATTAATATTTTATTTTATTAATATTTTAATATAATTTTATGATACTTTAATGAATGTTTTAAAGTGTTGTAAAATCAGTTATAATATTAAAATTGGTATTTTTTTAATAAATGGAAATTTTAATTAAAAATTAAAATTCTCATATTTAGGAAATTATTTTCATAAAATGGAGTCCATTGTTGAAATATACATGTGTAAAAATGGTTGGGGTTATTTTTTGGGATATTTTAAAATAGTTTAAATTTTGTAAAATAGTGAAATACGATGATTTACGATATAAGCTAAATATATGAATTTTTGAGTAATGGTTGATGTATGGATTATGTAAGCACCATTATATAAAACTCCCCTTAATTATTAAATTTATTTAGTAATAATAATCAACACTTTTGATATTTGTGATCCAAAATAATAAACTAATAAATAAAATAATAATAAAAACACCCCTCTCCTCCCCTATAAATACCACCACTCACCACCTCTTCTCCTCACACCTTATAAGACTTGAAGCTTGTATAAATTCTATCTAATTACCTTTACAATCCTATTCACCACATCCAGGAGCTTCTATTATTAACAAAATACCAAACCCAAGTTTCTTAAGGAGGTTTTCAGGGAGACGATATTCTATAGGTAAAATCATCCACCTTTCTCTTTTAAATTATTTCTTTCATTTACCACATCATTTCCCATACTATAAAAAGTGACATGATAGATCCATTACTATAAATATACTATAATTTTATTTTTTTTAATGTTATATCCATCATAAAATCTCTTCACTTCTCCTTTTATCGTAAAAATGAAATCATCGTCTATGATATGTCGATTCACCGCCTTCATGGATTACAATTTTTTTTTCTATTTACACCATCAAGGATGATCATAAAAACATTATAATGGTTAAAATATGTTTTAAAATATATATTATCACTTGTTTCATATTTTTTAACAAATATATATACATAATATTAAATAATAAATCAAAACTAGTTCGTGATGATCGAAAAATCTCCAAAACAAACTAAATGTTTATCATTAAAATGTTATCAAATGAATCATCCTTATATCATAAAAAATGATATATGGGACCATTTAAAATTATGGAAGAATATTAATAACTTTTCATTCCACTTCTAGAGTTCTGCTTCCATTTGACAAGAATGCTCATAATTATACTCAAGGGAACCAATCATAAAATCGTGAAATGAACGCTCCTAGAACAATGAAATTAAACATTATAACTCATCAAAATGGCCATAAATGAACTTAATTAAATTATAATAAATAAAATATATATTTAATAGGTTCTAAATTAAATTATTAATGAATCTAATTTGATAATCCTGATTGCTAAGTGCAAGTACAGAACACAATCGTACATAAGGAAAGGGATCTCTTCTTACCTACATTTTTCTTCCTGGTTATTATTTCACTCCATTTAACCCAATTTATTTAT
This sequence comes from Viscum album, assembly GCA_963277665.1. NCBI lineage: Eukaryota > Viridiplantae > Streptophyta > Magnoliopsida > Santalales > Viscaceae > Viscum > Viscum album. The sequence goes on from OY728148.1 coordinate 819,207,348, forward strand.
TCTTTATTCCAATTTAATCTTTATAAAGTTTTTGTATATGTTACAAAATTATGTATCCATACCAATTCATCCATATGTTTTTTGGGTAAATACATGTTTTAAAAAGGTTCTCTTCTCAATGTCTCCTGATAACCAAGCTCAATTAAAGGGAACTTCTCCATTTCATGACCATTTTCAAGTACACTCCATAATATGTTTTAATACACTATTATTTTTCTTAAATCACTAATTTTATCATAATAAAATATTTTATTTTATTTTTGTTTTTATACAAAAAAAATATGTATTTTTCTTCTTTAATGTCTCATTAATATTTTCCTTTAAACCACACTAGAGTGTATTATTTCTAAAGGTTCTTAAGCACTTTTTTACATGTATTTACTTCAATTGGACATCATTTATCCTAATATATGCCTATTTTACCTTATAAACATACAAGTATAATTTAAATGCAATCTTTTATAGACACCATTATGATACTCCCTTTTGTTATGCCTTATGACATGATCATGTTACCCATTTCTTTCTATAGGTAACTCTAATATTTATTCCATATGTTTGATATTGATGTGGAACACATATTCATGAACATTTTATGATGGGTGAACCTATATAGTTCTCCAATGCATTGGGTAATGTTTATTCTCATGAGACATCATTTATGGGATTATAGAGTAATCCTAATCCATTATGAGACTTTGTCCACCATGTGATATATTCTTGGAAGTTAACAATGACTCATGTTCATGTCATGTTGTATGTTTATGTAACATTCTTATGCCACCATGATCATATTATTATATGTTCTATGTGCTCTTCTTCCATTCAATTATTCATGTTTCATTCCTTTTATGTTATGATTTTATTCCTTTTATGTTATCATGTTATGCCTCCTAACTCATGTGTTATGCCTTAGTATCATGTTTCCTACCTTAATAGGATTTTTAGCTCATCCCATTTTTCTATGTATTCCCCCGGGTTATCCTATGTAGTTATAAGAGCTCAAATGGAGTTATAAGATCATTGTGGAAGATTAATAAATATATTGTTTATTCTAATTCTCTGCTTTTAGTTTTATGTACCTAATATTCCAAATACACTAGACTTTACGATACTTGGTTTATATTTGATGGATAATTGTGCTGAAAATCATGTAATAATATGTGTAAAAGTATAGAATCATAATATTTGGTATCAGAACACGGTCTAGTTATTTTTGGATATTAGGACTATAAAACTTTACTAATAACCCTAGGGATAATTATATCACCATGGATAAACTATATTGAAATTTATGGAATCACATATTAGGATATAATTTTCATTTATAAGTTTATCCTTCTATATTAAAAGTTGACTTTTTATATGATTATTAGCTAAGAATTCAAGCCACCTTAATTATATTTTATTTATTTTTCTTAGTTAATAGAGGGAAATAGGGTAACCCATTCCAACAATAAATGTGATAGGTAATGAGATTATTTCCCTAATGAGATGCCAAATCTGATGGGAACAGAAGCCCAAAACTTCATGACAGTACTGGATCAACTGGCTCAAGTTATGGATAATAAATTGAATCACATGGAACACCATCCTTCTATTAAGAAAGGGAAAGTTGCATTATAATCCTTTATGTGACAAAGGACACCTATATTTAGTGGATCTTATGATCCCCTTATCACAAAACAATGGATTAATACCACTGAGAAGATATTATTTGTCCTTAAATTCTCAGAAGAAGAGAAAGTTGTGCAGGCGGTTTATCATTTTGATGGGGAAGCTAATCAATGGTGGAAACTAATAAAAAATACAAAGTCTAAAGTAGAAATTGGTTCCATGGATTGAGAAGGATTCAAGAGAATATTTTTCAATAAATATTTTCCTTGAAATCTCTGTCTTAAGATAGAGAGGGAGTTCCTTGGACTGAAGAAGAAGGAATATGATTCTATCGGGACATATGAATAAAACTTTACAAGACTTTCATGATATGCCTATAGCTTTTTCATGAACACCAAAAGCAAATTGGATCGCTTCTTTAGTGGACTAAAATTGAGTCTATGAAAATCCTTTTCAATTGAATACTTTGACAACTATGTGGTGATCTTCCATTGTTCCCTTAAGGTTGAAATGGAGATCAGAGACTCTTGGTGGTCTCGTGGGCCTGGAGATAAAAAGAGTGAAATGGATTTTAATAAGGAAGGATAAAAAGATAAATCCCATGAAGGAAATAATACCCAACATCCCCCATATCAAAATTGTGGAAAGAAGAATCCAGAGAATAATCTGTAGGGAACCAAGTGATGCTTAAAATATATAAGAGAGGGGCATCGAAATATTTTTTTCCAAAGGGGATTGAAAAATCCCACTAATGAGGAAGAAGAAATGAAGGTTCAGATCAATACTCATCCTACAATGAAATCTTTCAACTATAAGAAACATAGGAAATATACGAGCCAATTCCCTAAGAGAAGGGTTTTAGGAGGTAATCAACAACAATAACCACCAAGGTAGTAAAGAAGGGAATATACTATCACTACTACCGAGTTGGAGCCCAATAATGATGTGGTGAAAGGTATGCTAGTAATTCATTCAATAATAGTGAACATGCTTTTTTATTCTGGTTATACACATTCTTTCATATCCTACAAGTTTATTAGAACTATTCAAACACCACCTCAAAATATGAAGGTTGATTTATCTATGAGAATAGAGAATGGGGAAATTATTGAATCCAAAGTATATAATTCCTCACTAGTCAATTTTTGTGGACTGAATCTCCCATAAAATTTCTTCTTACTTCCTTTAGTGGATTTGATTCTATATTGGGCATGGATTAGCTATCTTTATATAAAGATAACATCAACTGTCGAGAAAGGGAAACCACTCTTCACATCCTAAGGCATCCTACAATTATGTACAAGTGTAAGGAGGATGGTGAATCTCCATAAGAATTATAATCTCAATTTTAGATATTATTTCCTTATCATCAATCATATCTAGACCAAATGATTGTGACAGAGTAGAGGATCATTCTCGAATACATGTCCATTGTGAGGGATTACACTAATGTGTTCCCTGAAGAATTGTCTGGTCATCCACCTGATCGATAGGTTGAGGTCTCTATTGATCTTATACCCAGATATCTACTTATATCAAAGACACCTTATAAAATGGACACCATTGAGTTGGAGAAACTGAAGAATCTATTACAAGAGACACTACTGGAAAACTGCCCTATACCCATGGTTTTTTAAAACCGTGGGTATAGGGCTAATATGGGAACCTATACCTACAGTTTTACAAAACCGTGGGTATAGGTCACCTATACCCACCGTTTTGCAAAAAACCGTGGGTATAGGTTTTTTTTTGAAGACCTATACCCAAGGTTTTGAAAATCCGTGGGTATAGGTGTTTTTTTTCAATACCTATACCCACAGTTTGGTCAAAACCGTGGGTATAGGTGTTTTTCCGAAGACCTATACCCACGGTTCCTTGAAACTGTGGGAGTTAGTTTTTTTTTTAAGACCTATACCCATGGTTCTCTAAAACCGTGGGTATAGATTTATCGCATTATTGTGGGGACAAAGAAATTATGCGGGACAAAAAATTTATTTGGCAGGAAAAAATTTATATTAGTATATTTACAGAAATACAAATAGAAATGCATATAGTACATGTAGTCTGGTTGGTGATTTTGTGTACCTGTAGTCTTCTGGTTCAATGTTCGATTCTGCGTTCAGTTTTTTATTTGAGAAATAAATTTTATTAATATAAGTAAATAAATTTATCGATATATATACAGAAAATGTTTCTTGCGTAGTTGGTTAAGCGCGAGTTTTGTATGTTGCAGGTCCTGGTTTCGATCCGCGCTTTCAACATTTTTAGATACGCGGTATTGAATTAATATAATAGCGCAAATATATATATATATATATATATATATATATATATATATATCAGAAGTGGAATCTGCTGTGTTGGTTAACGAACTTTGGTCCCCTGCTGGGTGTCACGGGTTCAAAACTAGCGGACTGCTTATTTTTAAAAAAATAAATCCCTACGGTTTTTAAACCATGGGGTATTTCATTGCCAGCATGTCCATGTGCATTCCATGCTGGTGGCCATCCTATGCCCACGGTTTCTCCAAACCGTGGGTATAGGTAAAAACCCTATCCTGACGCCACTCAGTCCCACGGTTCCCAAAAACGTGGGTATAGCCTATACCCACGGTTTGTGGGGCTATACCCACAATTTTGAACCGTGGGTATAGAGCAGTTTTCTAGTAGTAAGAATCTGGACAAGGATTTTATATTCTTGAGTGCTTCACCATGGGGTGCAGCAGTCCTCTTAATTAAGAAGAATGATAGATTAATGAACATCAGCATTGATTATCATGAGCTCAAAAAAATCATGATAAAGAACAATTATCTGCTACCAAGTATAGATGACTTGTTCGATCGTCCAGGTGGGGCCAAGTATTTATCTAAGGTAGACCTTCATTCAAGATATCACCAATTAAAGGTGAGGAAAGAATATATTCCCAAGACAACCTTTTTAACGAGGTATAGACACTTATGAGTTTATAATGATTCCCTTCAGACTCATTAATGCTTTAAAAATATTCATGGACTTAATTAATGTAGTATTTAGAGATTACCTTAACAAATTTATGGTAGTCTTTATTGATGATAATCTGATATACTTCAAGAGAAAGGAGTAACATGAAGAGAATTTGAATACCATGCTAAAGACTTTGTGAAGGGATAAAATTTATACAAAGTATAGTAAATGTGAGTTCTGGATGGAGGAAGTATCATTCTTGGGGAATGTAATCACCAATAAAGGAATTTATATGGACCCTTACAAGACAATTTCAATCAAATTGTGGACCATTCCAACATCTATAATGAAGATACATAGTTTTCTTAGTCATGTTGGGTATTACTGATGATTTGTGAAGAACTTATCACAATTTTCAAACCTACTAACCAATCAGACTCTAAATCGAGTAAAGTGTGTTTGGACCAGTGAATGTGAAGACTTTATTAAAGAGTTGAAAAAGAGGCTTATCACTGCACTAATATTAACACTACTAAATAGTGGAGAAATATTTGTGGTATACAACGATGATTCAAAGAAGGTATTAGGATGTGACCTGATACAAAATCATAAAGTGGTAGCCTACACCTCATGTTAGTTTAATGTTCCTGAGAAAAACTATCTCACACATGATCTAGAGTTTTCAGCTGTTATTTTTATATTGAAAATCTAATGTCATTATCTCTATGGAGAGAAGTGTGAGATATATACTGATCACAAGAGACTAAAATATATATTCACATAGAAGGAACTTAATATGTTCTATAAAATATTCTTAGAGATCATTAAGTATTATGACTACTCAATCAACTACCATCCTAGTAAAGCAAATAAAGTGGCAGATGCGCTAAGTAGAAAGGATATTATAGCTTTATCAATGTTGTGAATTGAGAAGGACCCAATCTTTTTAGAATTTTAAAGGAAGGACATGAGAATCATTAAGGAAGGAACATCATTGATCCTTTCTCAAATGATTTCTCAACCACCCCTTATGTATAAAATAAATGATTCTTAAAGAAATGATGTGGAAATTCAGAAAAATGTAGAATCTATAAGAAAGAGGAAATCCTTAGAGTTTAAAATTAATGAGGAAGGATTTGTAATATTTGGTTCATGACTATGTGTACCATCCAATATAGATATAAAAAAGATATTTTTAATGATACACATAGCTCGGAATTCTCTATTCACCCAGGGAGCACAAAGATGTATCAAGATCTATAAGAGCACTATTGGTGGGACAATATAAATAATGAGATCACTGAATATACATCAAAGTTTCTGGTATGTCATCAAGTGAAGGCTAAAAGACAAATTTCTATGGGTATGATGTGACCATTACCCATACCAACATGGAAATGGGAAAATCACCATAGACTTTGTCACCGGACTTTTGAATAAATCCAAAGGAAATAATGATATATGGGTTGTTGTGGATCATCTTATAAATAAAACTCACTTTATTGCAATTCGATATGATTTATCACTTGACCAACTTTCATACATATACATCATAGAAGTGGAGAGGATGCATGGAATACCTTTATCAGTTATATACAATCATGATCCAAGATTTACCTCCATGATCTGGAAAAGTCTACAACTTTCTCTAAATAATGAACTAAACTTCAGTGCGGTTTCTCAGCCTCAAATGGATGTCCAATCTATGCGGACTATTTAGAAACTTGAATACATGTTAATATCATGTTCTATGGACTTTAAAGGAGTATGATATCAAAATCTTCCACTGGTCGAGTTCTCTTACAAAAATATTTTCCAATCAAGCATCCAAATAGCCCCATATGAATCTATTTATGGGAAAATATGTAGAACACCGATATGTTGGGATAAATTTAGTGACTATAAGCTACCGGGACATTAAATGGTTGAAGAAATGGTATAAAAGGTGAAAACCATTACGCAACACATAAAGGAAGCCCAAAGATGAAAAAATATCTATGTAGATAATCTTTGATGGGACTTGGAGTTTGAGGTTAGTGACAAAGTATTCCTCCACATATCTCTATGGAATAGAATCATGATATTTGGGAAGAAATAAAAGTTAAGTCCAAGGTATATCGGTCCCTTTGAGATTCTTCATCGCATCATAGATGTGGTATATTGAACTGGTACTTTCACCAACCATGTCTCAAGTGCATGATGTATTCCATATATCCCTCTTGGGGAAGTAAATACCATATCCCTCACATGTACTGAATTTAGAGGTGGTATAGCTGTAAAATGATCTCTCTTGTGATAAGTATATGATGAAGATATTAGACTGTGGGGATAAATTTAAATTACTATGGAGAAACCATAAATATAGAGAGGTGTCATGGTAACCATAGGAAGTAATGATGTAGAAATACCCTCACATATTTTCACCTTAGTATGTAAAACAAAACTTCATGGGTGAAATTTCATAAGGGGGGAAGAATGTAATGACTCATAATTTTATCTATGGAAATTTACTTCTTATAATTATGTCATATAGTATAAATCACAAAAATCACATAGAGAAACCAATAAAATATTATTCTCATAAATTAATAATCATACATTAGTCATCAAATAAACCAATAAGATTTACAAATAATACAATGGGATAATAAATACAAAATAACATAATAAAAATAGGAAAATATGGGTCTGCTTGAACCAACAGAACGAACACACTCACGAACAAAGCTTTAGAAATAAAACATAATGTTAATAATAAAATATTAATTTTTAAGATAAAAGTATATAAAACCTTGGGATAAAATATAAGTTATTGATGAATGGAATGAGAAGTATTTATAGGAAGTACTGAACCCTTATGACCATTAGAAATCTAACTGTTGGAATCGTAATGTGACCATTAGGAATAGTAATCTAACCTCTAGAATAGTAACCTCTTCTATAAAAGTATAAATAAAATTTATCCATGTTATAAATGAAAATATGATATATTTATATAATTGAATAAGTAAATAAATTTTTTAGAAATGATAAATTAAGTGTCAGTATTTTTATAAAACGTAAATGTTTATTTACAGTTTTATAATTAATATAATTATTTAAAATAAAATTTATTTTCATAAAATAGATTCATAAATTAATATATATTTTTCTTATAACTATAAGATAATTTTATGAGACTTAAATTTATTTTTCAAAGTGTCATAAAATCAGTTATAATATTAAAATTAGTACTTTTCGAATAAATGGTGATTTTAGTTAAAAATTAAATTAATAATATAAAAAATTATTTTCATAAAATATAGTCCATTTTTGAAATCTACACGTCAAAAAATGGTTAGGGTAAATTTTTGGGATTTTTCTAAAATAGTTGAAATTTTGGTGAATAGTGAAATACGGTAATTTACAGTTTAAGCTAAATACCTGAATTTTTAATTCATGGTTGATGTATGTTTGATTTAAGAACCATTATCTCAAACTCACATTCATTACATAATGTATTTATTGATAATAATAAACACTATTGATAGTCTTGAGCCAAAATAATAAACTAATGAATAAAATAATAAACAACACTTGTCTCCTCCCCTATAAATACCACCCCTCACCACCCCTCACCACCCCTTATCCTCACACCTTATAAAACTTATAGATTATCTAAGTTCCTCCAAATTACATTCCCAAGACTCTTACTCACATCTTTGATCTTCTTTTCTCAGCAAAATACCAAACCCAAGTGCCTTAATGAGGTTCTCAAGGAGACGATATCCAAGAGGTAAATTCTTCCACCTTTCTATTTTAAATTATTTTTTTCTTATACCTCATCATTTCCCCCACTATCTAAAGTGACATTATAACTCCATTATCATACATATACTGTAATTTTATTTTGTTAATGTTATATCCTTCATCAAATCACTTCTCTTTCCCTTTTATCTTAAAAATGAAAACATTGTCAGTGATATGTCGATTCACTGCTTTCATGGATGATGATTTTTTGTTTTCCATTAACAACTCCAAGGATGGTCATAAAACCATTATAATTTTTAAACTAGATTGTAAAATGTATATTATAACTTGTTTCATGTTCTTTAACTAAAAAATTCTTTTAAAATAAACTTTCAAACTTATAAAGGAATCTTTAAATCATTCAGGCATCAGGACTACAGGAAAAGGTGCCCATACAATATAAGTTGAAAAAAAACATTATTTTCATGATATTGTAATAAAATTAGAAAAGTAATTCATTCATCAAATTATTGGAAGATTCTTTTAAAGACCTTTTTTAAAAATTAAAACATGAGTAAATATAATTTTAAATAATTATAGGAGAATACTAAAAACCTTTTTGAATTTGTTTTATAAAACATGGACATGGAAGAGAAATGTTCCTCAGTGGATACTTAAACATAAACAATCCCAAATAATGATGAGATTGTGAAATAAACCCTTACCACTTGGGTATATTTTGAATCGTAATCCCTATGAAATAAATAAATTCAAATGAAACTTTAAATTCCATGAAGACAAATAGATTCATGATATAATATATCAAGGGGTATTATATACACCACAAAAAATAAATAAGTGGTGAATATGGATTATGTCTCATAAAAGTAAATGTGAGATGAGAAAACCATATCGCAAGTCTTTCCTTTCCTTGTTCACATTCCAACCTTGTGTATAATAAATATGGATTTATTATACATTTATTTCATAACCATATATCTATCATATGATTTATTTAAAACATATTACCACCCATTTATTAATAATTTTTATTAAAATCACCGTTCTAGGTGATGACTGCTTCGTTTTCCAAGAATTTTTTGATTCAGAAGTCCTGGTCCTTATACATTGATCATGGTATCATCATTTTAAAAAAAATAATCATGGTATAAAGATAATATATATTAATTATATACATATTTATAATCATTCATAAAAGTAAGGATTTAAAAATGAATTACACAGCTCATGGAGATTGTAGGCTGTACTTATACATGAACATTGTATTCACCTTTTGAATGATGGAACAAAATAGAGGTAAATAATAATTCACCTTTATATAATCATTATTATATCATGTGTATCATATATATTTATCATATCCATCCTCCTTACCATCCGATTAAAATAGAAATGAAATATTAATCGTATCGCTTGGTGGAGGTGGTAGTCCACACATACGCATGAGTGATGTGATCGTTTACCAATGGTTTATAAGTCAATAAGTTATATATGATATTATCATTTAAGAATTATAATTATTTTATTAATATCATATATAAACATTAAACTTTTCACAATAATAATCCATAAAATATGGTGGTGTAGTAGTGTTTTCATAATCATAAAAACAGTTAAGAATATTGAGGATACTGAAGATATTATTTTATGATAAATATCATTGATTTTGATGAGGTAAAGAAGAGTATAAGAATAAAGTGATCGGTTAGGGAGATTAACTTTTCTTTGAAACAACTTCTTTAGATCACCTCTAAAGGGCTATAGGGTTAGTCTATTGGAAAGACAACAACCTCTAAAATGTGACTAAGGTAGTTTATAAGAAAATTTTTCATGGGATGATCAATATATAAGACTAAAAGTGGTGTAAAGGAGTGTGGGAGGAGGGGCCCTTTTATAATTGAGATGAGGATCACTTTTGGAATTTCTCAAAAGATTAAATTATAATAATATTATTCTAGAGAAAAATGATTCCAAATGACCTATTAATTCATAGGGGATGACATTGTAGACCATATATTATCCCCTTTTTCGTTATTTAATATTTTTATGATTTTTAAATAATTTAATAAAATATTATTTTCATAAATTATCATTATTGTCAATTTCGACACTATTTATTACTTTGACTTTAATAACATCAAGATAACAATATAAATTTGAACCAAATATTTTAATACATCCTCTACAACAAAACCGCTATTTAGCAGTGGTTGTTTAGCGGCGGTTCTAGGAACCGCCGCTAAACCTTTTGTAAAAAAGGTTTCTCGGAGGTTTATAATAAAACTCCGCGAAACGTTGGTTTTTTTTAACACCCGACCCTCCTTCCCCCGCGACCCTGGCCCCCCGCTTCCCCCGCGACCCCGGCCCCCCGCTTCCCCCAGCGACCCCGCGACCCCGACCCCGGCGACCCCGCATGACCCCGGCGACCCCGGCAACCCCGAGACCCCACGACCCCCGGCCCCCCGCGACCCCAGAAGCTGCACTGTCTTCCCCTCTAGTTAGGGTTTTGTTTCTCCTTCTTTAGGTTTTTTTGGTTTTCCATTAGGTAGGTTTTTAGTATATAGTTTAATATGGATTCATATGCATGTGTATCCTAGAATCCTTTCTTATTGTGGGGTTTATTGACCTAATGTATCATTTTTTCTAGGTTAATTTGGTTATATTTTTTGCTATATATTTTTTATGACGTGCTTATATACATTCAATCATGGTAGGGAATAATTTTACATTTGGATGCTTCATTGATCCCACATAGAGAGAATCTAATATTTTACAAACTCTATATGTTACACTTTTTTATTTCCCATATAGGGTTCTTTTATAAACAATATATCAAAGAGTAGAGATTATGTATACAATGATAAGGTCTATTATATGGTCTCCTATGAGCTTCCTAAGAGTTTTTTTATTGACATTTAATTTATGAGAGGTAAATGTTTTTAGAAACAGTTCATTTTAGACTTATCCATGTTGGAAGTTCTAATGACTAACTTAGCCAAGATAGGAGCAATGGTGGTTTTGTTAGATGATAATGAGATAGCCTTTAAAGGGATGAAATATAGGTTAAATTAATTTCAGATCATTTTTCTACTGAATCTAGGATATGATCATACATTTTATTTAAATGTGTCAGGTGTCATGTTGGGAGTAGTTATAATGTAGGATAGTCGAGTAATTGATTATGGGTCCTAAAAAATGAGGCTAGAAGTGTGGAACTACAATACCCATGATCTAATACTAGCACTATATTTCACAATCCTAATGATTTTCGAAACATAATATTTTGGAAAAATGGTATGTGGAATAGACTGACTATAATTTATTTTTTCTTGTCATCTCACCGTGGGACTTGAACTATTTTCAACCATGGGAGTTCAATTATCTAAAGTAATTATATTTTCATATGATATATACACCTAAAATGGATAATTTTTTGTTAATTTTCTGATTATGATGTCTTATAGTTTTGTGGTATCATATTTGAGTAAGGGGTGCATATGATGGTCCTATCTGTGGAGTTTGATCCAGATTCCTAGGAGTTTCAGGTAGGGTGACCCTTATGCATATATCTATTTCCTTTATAGTCCTTGGTATCCTAAATAGAAGTATATTATTAAAAAAACTATGTGGTCATAAGGTGTATCATATTTTTTGGGGATCTATAGCCAAATTTACTTATTTACGTTGATAGTATTCTTTATGTTCAAGGTCTTATTGTGGTCCTTATGATTTTGCATGAAGAGAAGATAAGGGATTCACATACCATTAGGTGGGATGAATATTTTGGTCATAAAAAAGATATACCATGATATCAACATGATGTACTGGTGTGCAATGATTAGGAGGAACATTGTGGGTTTCCCCCAGCAACCCCTTCCCCCTTCCATAATCCTCCTCTCCCCTCCCCTCCCCTCCATCCTGCCCAGCCCCTCCCCTCCCCTCCCCTCCATCCTGCCCCTCCCCTCTCCTCCCCTCCCCCCTGCCCAACATTTTCCCCCAGCCCAGTATCCCCCCCTTCCCCCCCCTCTCCCCTCCCCTCCCCTCCCCTCCATCCTGTCCAGCCCCAGCCCCTCCCCTCCCCTCCCCCCTGCCCAACATTTCCCCCCAGCAGCCCCCTCCCCCCTACCTCTCTTCTCCCCTCCCCTCCATCCTGCCCATCCCCTGCCCCTCCCCTCCCCCCTGCCCAACATTTTCCCCCAACAGCCCCCTCCCACCTTCCATCACCCTCCCCTCCCCTCCCCTCTAACCTACCCCTCCCATCCCCTCCCCCCTTCCCAACATTTTCCCCCAGCAGCCCCCTCCCCCCAGCCCCTCCTCTCCCCTCCCCTCCCCTCCCCTCCATTTTTTCCATCCCCTGCCCCTCCCCTCCCCTCCCCCCTACCCAACATTTTCTCCCAGAAACCCCCTCCCCTCCCCTCCAACCTGCTTGTCCCCTCCCCTCCCCCCTGCCCAACATTTTCCCCCAGCAGCCCCCTCCCCCCTGCCCCTCCTCTCCCCTCTCCTCCCCTCCCCCTCCATTCTGCCCAGCCCCTCCCTTCCCTTCCCCTCCAACATGACCAGCCCATGCCTTTCCCCTCCCCTCCCCCCTGCTCAAAAATTTCCCCCAGCATCCCCCTCCCCCCTGCCATCACCCTCCCCTCCCCTCCCCTCCCCTCCCCTCCAGCCTGTCCAGCCCATGCCCCTCCCCTCCCCCTGCCCAACCTTTTCCCCCAGCAGCCCCCTACCCCCTACCATCAGCCTCCCCTCCCCTCCCCTCCAACCTGCCCAGCCCCTCCCCTCCCCTCCCCTCCCCTCCCCTCCCCTCCCCTCCCCTCCAACCTGCCCAGCCCCTTCCTATATGCTAGAATGTTTACATTAGCAGAAAAATGGGTGAAAACTGTAAAAGAAACTAATGTTTTTAAGATAATATGGTGTGCCATTTGGAGCCATACCCCTTTAATCATTTCATGTTTTTAATCACCTGATATGTTAAAAATAATTTACACTAAAAAGTGAAACACATTATAGATAGGAAAGATAGAAGGTTGGTTAAAATATAAAGGTTTAAACATCCAAAATGAATTGAAGTAGATGTTCAATGCTCGTGTATTCTTCCAAAGAATATCAACTAAACCTGCAATATGAAAGTCACTGCATGAATATGATTATCTTTTGATGGGAAATTTATGAATCTGAATATAATAGTAATAAATTAAGAGAATATTTCAGTGAAATGTCATGCTAAATAAAGATGTTATTGTTGTCCACTGTAATTTTCAAAAAGGATTATTTAGTTCGTATTCCGACCTAGAATACGTGTTGATTTGTTGATGTTAAATCATTTTCAATCTCGAACACCATAATAGGATTCCTGAATCACTATCTTCCTTCATTAAGTGTTTTTCAAGGGTCAGTGGAAGCAGTTAGGTAGTTGGAACAAATTGAGGTGATCCTCAATTATCTTAGGGAACCTGATACTTTGTGTGTGAGAATTTTTTAGAACTGGATTTATAGTTTCAGTAGAGTCTTGTGGGAGTCAGTGGTACCTTCTTAACTTCATGAATGTATGAATTGGAATCTCATCAAGATTGATTTTTTTAATGGTTATTTCCTAAGGGAATGAATGTAGAGAAATAGACTGAGCTCATGAGACTTTTTATTGGTGACAGATCAGTATGGGAGTATGTCAATAACCTTTCAAGGTTTGTTATATATTCTCCAAAGATAGGGGTCATAAATTATGAGAAAGATCATTTCTTTGGTGATGGTCTTCACCCAGAACTTGGTACATCTCTACTTTCTTTGGGCATAACATCCATTTTGTAGGTTGTCACTAGGGACATGTGAATGGAAGCTAAATATTCTTGGAAATAGATGGTTTTTCATTCCTTAGTTTTATCAGGTATGCAACAAATTAATAGTGGGAATGAAGATAATTCAATGTGCAAGGAGTAGAGGCAGGATGAACCATAACATGATGAAAAGGACCATTCTTATAGAAATAGTTTATCCATTTTTTGCTTCCAGTTTAGGGACTTTGAGGAATTTTGAGACCCATTTCTTGATATATCATTGAATTTTTCTCTATTATGGAAATTTTGTTCATCATTATTTGTTTTTGATGATGGGGTTATAGAAGATGTCTCATGTTTGATTCCATGTTTTTTGTGTAGGCACATTGTGATATACATGGATAAAAGTTGGATCACATTATCGAGGAACACACCTCAGTATGTTAAGGGTTTGAATGAGTTTTTAGATTTTTCAATTTCTAATCGATCCGTTGAAGGGATAATAAAATGTCCATGTCCTAAATGTAAATTTAGAACATGGTTGAAGAGAGATGAGGTTTATGAACATTTAATACTGAAGCAATTCCCTGCTCAATATTTGTGTTGGATTTTTCATAGAGAATCGAACGTTACAGAAATATTGAGCACTGATGTTAATATGTATAATGAGGTCCCAAGTTCGTCAAAAATGGAAAATGAAATGAAAAACCTAATAAATGTTGCATTTGGCACTGCAAGACACCACTATCAGCATCAAAACATATCAGAACAACCAGAAGAGGGTGATACAAATTGCAACGTGACAAGTGATGTTTTTGAGACTGTAACACGGGCAGATCAAGATTCTCACATATCATTGGATCCTCCTCTTGATTCTGTGGAGCCAAATGTAAGAGAAAACTTCACTGAGGAAAATGTGTTTCATGATTTAGTTGATGATGGAAATCAAGAGTTGTATAGTGGGTGTTTGAATTATTCAAAGATTTCATTTTTGCTGAAGTTTTACCATATAAAATGTCTATGTGGAATTACAAATAAGGCAATGTCCATGATATTGGAATTGATTCGTGATGCATTTCCCGAAGCAAAAATCTCAGAATCTTTTTATGATATGAAAAAGGTTGTTAACAAGCTTGGTATGAATTATACAAAAATACATGTGTGTCCCAATGATTGTATGCTTTATTGGGGAGAGGATTCAAGTAGACATAATTTTAAGAAATGTTCTTCTTCTAGATGGTAGGCAAAGGGTGATTTGGAAGTCTGAATGAACATAATTTCATGGAGAAGAAGAAAAGGAGTACACCTGCAAAGGTTTTGCGTTACTTTCCTTTGAAGCCTCGATTGCAAAGATTACTCATGTCATCAAAAACCGCCGAACACATTAAGTGGAATTCTATAGATAATAACAATGATGGGTTAATGAGACATCCACGGGATTCCCAATCGTGGAAGACATTTGATTCATTACATCTCAATTTCTCAACTGATCCTAGGAATGTTTGATTGGGATTGGTTGTCGATGGATTCAACCCATTTGGGACTTTGAGTACCAATTATAGCATTTGACCAGTTGTTTTTATCCCTTATAATCTACCTTTGTGGATGTGTATGCAACAAACATCTTTAATTTTTTTTTTGCATAATTTTTTTGAAATATATATTCTGAACTTAATTTTATTTGATTAAATGACATGAATTCCAAGTCAGAAGAATTACATTATTTCATCCAATTCTGCGACAGATGACTATCCATCTGGCTCCCTCCCCACGACATCTAATGCACCAGCTGCCGACACCCCTGCACCATCTCCCCCTGCACCATCTCTCACACCATCTGTAGATGTCCCAGTAGAGGCTGAGTCATCGACTCCCCCTTCAGGAGCCTCAGTAGTGGGGTAGCGATGCACCCCTTCCAGTTCATCCGGGACATACTGGAGTGTCACTATCATAAGTACAAATTTTAATTAAATAAATTTATGGGATTTTGTTTATACTAATTTTTTTCTCATTGAAGATGAAAAAAATGCAACCGTGGAGAAAAAAATAAAAATTTCAGCTGTTTTGAATTTGAATGGCGAGAAGATTGTTGTGCAATTTGATTCTTACGGGGTCCCTACGGATGATGTCGCGGGGTTTCTTGGCCAGATTCTAGGCCATCTGGCAGCGGAGCTCATTTCCCTTCCCATTTCATATGACGATTGGAGACATATGTCTCTAAGCTGGAAAAATGAAGTGTTTGATTCTCAAATCAAGGTAAATTTATTACATTATGGTTTAATTTAATGTCATGTTACTAATATGTTCAAAATGAATTTCTGTATACATATGTTCTTCCACTTTACCGTTGCTGATGTGATAGCACGGAAGTGGACGTTGAAAAATCTAGGTAAGAAGTGGAAAGATTTTAAATGGATATTGTGGTGTGATGTCAACGATGCTTCGTTGACCACACTGTAAATGTATGAGAAGCTACCCAGTGGGGTACCAAAAGAGCAGTGGAAAGTGTTTGTTGACAGGCATCGAGATCAGAAGCGGATGGTATTGAAATATATATATTATTATATTATCCTCATTTTACATTTATACATGTATATGAAAAGGACATGACATTCAATACATCAGTATTAAATTGTATTTTATTTATTTCAGGATCTATCAAGACATAATGCGTCAAACCGAGCGAAGCAAGTCATCCCCAACACTGCGGGCTCAAAAAGTTTTTCTAAAAATCAAAGTTTATTGGTAATCTTTTAATTAGTTTAAATATTTATAATACAATATTATCTTTTTAATATATTGAATTGTTGATTTATCTTTGATTAATGCAGTTACAGAGTTTAGGCCATGAAGCATCCAGAACTGAACTGTGGTTGGATGTTCACAAGAAATCAGATGGATGTTTTATTAATGAGCCTGCTAAAGAAGTTGGGGTATGAAGTCAATTTTTTATCATAATAACTTCTTATCAATTTTTTTTGTGTTAATATATATTGATATTTGATTTATAGGTCAAAATTAAAGAACTATGGGATGCCAATCCTGCGCATTCCTACTCTGTCTCCCAGGATGACCCGGTTGCTAAAGTCCTTGGGAAGGAGAATCCTGGGAGAGTGCGCGGGATGGTTTTGGGTCCCGTTCCATCTGAGGTTTTTAGAAGGCCACCGTGGATAGCTGCTGCATCTACTCTTGAATTTAGTTGGCCCAGAGATGCTAAGAAAGAGATTGTTTCTTTACGAAACACAGTTCACTAGCAGGGGGATCAGATATCTACATTGCAGAAAGAGTTGACTGAACTATGTCAGTAGATGAGCAGATATGCCCCCTGTGGGAGTGCATCGATTGGTGGTATGCAGGTAAATCACAAAAAATTAGAATCATTTAGTTTTTAAACTTTAATTTGTTTTAAGTTTTAATATAAATATGTAACTGTATTTAATTTTCAATATAATGTTCTTACAGGTGACAGTACAAAGTGGAAATGAAGGTGGAGAGGGTGACGATGCATCATCGTACCCTGAGTAGTTTTACTATTGATGTGTTGAACAAAAATGAAAACAGTTGGTTTGTATATGTAACATTTGTGGCACATATTTGCCACCACACATTTTCATGTCCTAAAATTTCCTTGATTTCTCACATTTCTTTTTATGCATTTTATTGATTTCTCATGTTTGTTTTTATGTCTTCATTTCTCGAGTGTGGTATACATCATTCCATTTAGGTCTGTGTTTGAATTGGTAGTCGAGATTTTGGATGACTAGGAGTTAAACCCATTGTTGATGTGTTGAAAAATTGGTTCATTTCATAGTGATCAAGGGGATAGTGTTGTGGACACTTTGGTGAGGCCCATTGTTGAAAATGTCTGATTTAAGCATCAAAAGTATCTAAACATTCTCTAGATCTTCTAAAATGTCATGAGAATTTTCTAAATCAAGGGTGGTTCTCTAAGATATAGGTGTGACTGAGGGGTGATAAATTAGCATAAGTCCATGAATATAGGAAAGAATACTTTATAAATTAAAATATAATCTCAAATATGGATGTCGACTTGACGCACAACTAGTATGTCTTATAAAAACATGAATTTTAAGAAAATAAATTCTACCAAATACTTCAATATTAGGATGGTTACAATGGACCATTTCCAACCATAACTGTTTTGATCACTGAACTGTTACTGCATGACTTGAACTACATTCCCAACACAATTTCCACTTAATCATGGTTTGTCTGGTAATTATTACCTATCATTATATCCCTGAATTATTTATATTATGATTCTTAATTCCATTTTTTGATTCATTACAAGCTATCCAGTCATGAAACTTTAATTACTGGAATTCCAGAACTTTCTTCTTTACCATTAATGACTATTCTTTCTACAACCACTCTTCCAAAGGTTACATTTTCCATGACCTTTGTGATTCTCCCCACCATAGGATTTTAATATTCATCATTTTAATAAAAATAGGAATATAATTCCCATGAAAAACACTCTGTCCACCACCAAACATGGTTTCTGTATGTGATTCAACATAATTATACCATGTTCCATCACGACAATCCATCCTTGGCATACGTTGAAGCCTCATCTGGAACTAATATTTCATCCTTGAACAACCTGTGGTTCACTTCCTACCACATAGATTTACATCATCCACTTAATAATAAATAGAAATGGTCTATTCATAATCACATGTATTATTCAATCCTCATTCAATGCGCACACATTCAATCAACATCAATAACTACATCTTGAACTTTAACCCAGATTGATGATGTTATAAAACTCGATCCTCTTACATAGTCATCCATAAAACTAGGATAAGTTAGCTTTTCTACTAAAAACTCTGGTCTACATCACTCACCACAATGTAGTTAATACCTAGGTAACCTCAATCAGGGAGTGATTGGTTAACACAACCTTTTTAGATCCCACAACCCTAAACCAAGTAGTTATGTGATAATACCCCTCAAGGTGTTACTTGTGATTTCATCCCTCAAACTCTCAGAGACTAGAAATTTTTTCACAAAACACCACACAACTCTCTCCACCAAACCTTAGTTAAATAGGAAATTTATATGATAATGAATACTAAATTGATGTTACATCAATGAAATGGGAACAACCATTTCATATAATTCATAGGACCAACGACACTGTGCATTCTTGGTATTTTCTAGCCTAATCAAAAAAAACAAACCCAAGGGTCACATTATCCTACATAACCATTTAACATGGATGATGACTTCTTGAGTCATACACCTTTGAAATTAAACTCACACAACTAACTAAACTAAATAAAATTAGATTGGCATGTCAGTCCCACTAATCTCAAGCATTACAGATGCTCATAACACCTAGAAGTTTTACTTATTTCATGATTGCCTGCCAACTTGGTGAATAATTCCACAACTAGAGTCCTACTCAATCCCAAAATACATAAAAAACACATTCTATGAACAAAAACTAAAAATATGCATCCAATGATGATTATTATCTCCAAGGATGCTAGAAAAACTATGTTAACCCCTCACATAACACGAGGAATCAACTCTAATTCTAGGTTTGTTCCTAAAAGGTCACTAGAATCTCCCACCTAACCTATGTTCCAACATAAAAATATGTCAACTAAGACTCACTGGAAATATACACATTCCTATAAAAGCTATATCCCAATGTAACTTTAAAACTATTCCCACAATAGTATTTTTTATAACAATATACTTCTAATGTGTTATTTAAGCTATTTCATCAGTTCAAATTTATTATAATTATTAAGGATGGTTTCTAGGCCACAAAACCAAAAAAAACATTATATAAATAGGTTGGTACTAATATAACTACTAATTCATCAATTATCAATTTTTATAAGTAGAGTGGAATCGCTATGGATGATCTATCCTAAGAAAGTGAAGTTATAAGATTTAGTGGAATCCAGTTTGGGATGTTGCAAGGTTGTATCAATGGAGTTTTATCTTCCTAGTATTTACTATTTAGGATATTGTATACATGAGTATGAGGAATGTGTTGGAACCTTTGACTGTTTTTTCTGGTTTTATTTGTTTTTCAGGGCAGTGGTGAAGCAGAATCCAAGAATTATTTTTTTTATTCTGGGCAGATTTTCGCGGCAGTTTTAACCACTGAGAAATGTATACTGGCGGCGGTTATAAACACCGCTAAATAGGAGAATCGTGGCTGCCTCATTCCGAGGCGCTTTACCTGAATTTAGTGGCGGTTTTACGGCCGCTGGAAATTGAGTTTATTCGCGGCGGTTATAACCGCCATGAATAAAGAGATTTCCAGTGGCAGTAAAACCGCCGCTAAATTCAGGTAAACCCCCACGGAATAAGGCACCTATGACGCTTTCCTGAAACCGCCGCTAAACATTAAAAATTGCCGCTAAAATATTTTCGACGCCCTATTAGGCGGCGGTTTCTGTAAACCGCCTCCAAACAGTGTAGCGGCGGTTTCTGTAAACCGCCGCCAAACGCAAAAAAAACCGCCGCTAAACAGTGATTCTGTTGTAGTGATCCATAAGATTTCATGATAATCTAAAAAAATCATGGATCGTATAAAATATCTTAGGTTATAATAATTTAAATATTTTTAATATCATTTATTTTATTTTTAAATTAATTGAATAATTACTACTTCAATGTTGCGTAAGTATTTAAGGTAATTATATATTCTCTAAAAATTAAAAAAATCACTATGATGAAGATAATTCTTTTATATTTAAAAATAATATTTATAGTCAAACATATTCTCTTGATAACCTCATATTAAAATATTATAGTTATTAAAAAAATGATTGTGACATGTTTTACTTTTCTTGAAATAAAATACTATAAAAGGCCATAATCTCATTGACATGGACACAAAAGGTCATATAACCAAACATTGGATGCATATAGACGAAATTAACTCATCTTATAAAATTTAGGCAAGTGTTGGGGTTATTTAACAGTCCTTATCATCTCATTTTTAATGTAAATTAACCGATTTGTGTTTCAAGAAAACTATTAAACATAGTATTTATTTAAAAGAATATATATACTAAAATATAATGGAGTTGTAATTTCTATTACTATATTTTTTTCTTATATTTTTTATGAACCAATGTTATTTTTATTCATTTCACAATATTTTACTTCTACAAATTCACTAGGTACTAATTATATTTTGAACCTTAAATGTGCATTTATTTGAAGGGGGTGCATTATTCACTTTTCTTTTTCCCTTTTTTGTCTATTGAATGAACTGGTGGCATTTATCCATTAATTATAGTAAAATGTTTTTATATAAAAAACAGGGATTACGTAATCTATCATTTTTTCTTTGTGCTCATTGATATTTGGGTTGAAATACTGGAATAGCTTGGACTGGGAGGGCCTTCTTTACGAGTGTGATCCCCATTTTATCGCTCATTTTCCATATCTTCCGCCAGACTCCACCCAAACACCATGATGGTCTCTAGGATCATCCCCATCATCTTACTTGCTTGCATCATCCCAAGTCACATCCTCCACCCCGCGTTGAACGACAGTAGCTCAAAATCATGCTCGTTCATGTCCATGGGGCTTCTCATGAACCTATCCATCATAAAAACCTCCACCTCTTCCCACACCCCTACCCATCACCCAAATTTTTACCAACACCTGCCTAACCTCTGACATTGTGTACCCACTGATCTTGATGGCGAACCTAGGCTTGTGTGGTAGGAGGAGCAGTGCTGACAGGTGCAGTCGAAGGGCTTCCTTCAACACTACCTGTAGATATGGGATCTATGGGATGTGGGACTCCATGATTCCAAAACAAAAAGTCATATACCATGCACGTCTAATTTGTTTCATCCTATACAAATCTTTTTCAATTTACAAACTTTGTTTTCATCCTCGTCATGTAGAAACCCACAAGGTTGTTCAATGTAAACTTCTTCATCAATTTTTCCATTATGAAATTCTGAATTTACATCCATATTATATTCTTTATAATTATAGTGAGTAGACACTTCTAGAAACATTCTAATAATTTATAATCTTATAATTGGGGAAAAAGTTTCTTCAAAATCTACACCTTCCACCTATGTATAGCCTTTAAAAACACGTCTTTCTTTGTTTCTTTAAACTTCTCCATTCTCATTCAATTTTTTTAAACCCACTTTTTTCTGATAGAATTTTAATTTTTTGGTTATGAAACAAGTTCTCATGTTTCATTTTTATCAATCTGATCCAACTCTTCATTCATAAAACCCATCCATTCTTTGTGTTAAATAAATTCTAAAACTGATTCTGATTCAACTTTTGAGATAAGTAAAGTTTGATTTTCTAATATCAAATTTATTTTGGTATGAACTAGAGCCTTTTGATTTTTAATAATTTTTTGGAACTCAACATATTTTTTTATGGTAGTAAATTTTAAAGTTTCTCTTCCAAATTAACTTTCCTCATAACTTGATTCTCCTAAATATCAGTAAGGATGTTTTGACTCTATATCATTAGAAATATATAGTTTTTACTCCTCATAATTATCAACAAATTTTGTTAATGAATTTTTATTTTCAATTAATTTCACATCATATGAGTCCACCAACCATTGTAAGTGTTTGTTCCAACATTTTTAAATTCTTCCATTGGGAGAATAACCCAAAACAAATTTCTTCCATATCTTTCTCATCAAACATTCCCAAATCTGAATTTTTTATTTTAATAAAACATGGACTTCCAAAAACTTAGATGTACATCAATGAAGGTTTTTTGTTATACCACATTTCATAAGAAGTCGTGTTGGATTCCGGTCTCAACAAACATCTATTCTACAGCAGTACTAAGGTATTATCTCTATTAGATCTTTGAAAGTTTTTATTCTGATAACACACTTCTTCCCATTTCCACCAAGCTTATATTCTTTCGTTTTTCTACTCTATTTTATTATATAGTGTAGGGAGAATTATACTAATGTTTGATACCATTTTTTATTATATAAGGTTAAAAATTATTTCTTGTGAATTTGGTACCATTTTCTATTCTCAACTTCTTTATATAAGACCCCATTTCATTCTCAACTTCTTTTTTGAAAAACCTAAACAATTACACAACCTCTGATTTTTGTTTCATAAACATTATGTTTATCAACCGAGTTAAATCATCAATAAAAGTGATGAATTATAAATATCCTTTTGTTGATTGATGTCTCATTGGCCTACATAAATCGGAATGAATAAGTTCAAGAGGTCTGGAAGATTTAATCTCAACTCTCTCATGACTTTTTTAGTTATCTTCCCTTTCTGAAAAGTAATAAAAACATCTTCATCTCTTATTTTCAATTCTAGAAAATAATGGACAACATAAAATTTAGAAATTTTATTCATGTTTTTCTTCCCAAGGTTCCCAAGTCTTCGGTGCCATATTTTTTTTCATCTTCAACACTCAAGTAACAGGAGTTATTAAACTCTCCAATTTGAAAACTATTACCACTAGTTCATTATCCTTTTGTGATAACTTTTCCATATTTCACACTTTTGATGATACAATAATATTTTCTAAAAATCACTTATTTTCCATCATCACAAAGTTCACTTACACTAAGTAAGTTATGTTTTATCCCATCAAAAAATAAAACTTCCTTATATTTCAACTTTTCTTCTTCAATATCATCCGTTTTAATTCCTCTTATTTTTAAGGAACTATATTATCACTAAAGGAAAATACTTTTCCATCATGAATTTCAACATTCTTCAACATTTTTATATCACCTGTCATATGTGAAGAACAACCACTATCAAGTATCCATGGGTTATTCCTTTTACTCACTTTCAAATTTGTATCGACAAAAAAATCCCATTAATTAAAGTTTTTCTTTCCAGCTTCCTTTTATTTTCTACCGTAATAAACTTGTTTTGGAAGGAGTTTCATACATCTTCCAGAATGATGACCAGTCTCATCACATCTTCCACAAACTTCTTCCAAACATTGAAATTGATTTTTTTGGGAAGTTTCTAACATCTTGACAATTTTATTTTCTAATTTCTTGTGGTTAAGGAAAATCATTCATCCTCATTCCAGAATTTCTTTCACTTTTTCAAAACATTCTTATAAGAAGTCACAAGTTATGTAACCAATTACAACACCTCTTCTCCTAGGTTATATAACACCAAAAATAACCATAAAATCTCGATTTTCTGTTGAAGTGATATCTTTATCTCTATAAACTTTGTTAAGGTTGACAACTTCTTCCTATTATAAAAATCTCTATACATGGACCATCTTTCCTCCTGAGTAAGTTTTCATAATTTGGAGATAAAATAGGTTTCTCACACCCATTTTCCACCCAATATTTCCCAATAATTTTTTTAGAACCATAAATTTTATAAAAATTAGATAAAACATTATTTTTGGGGGGGTGATGATTTTACCTAATTTTGTATTTGAGTTCTATCAACTTTAAAAGTTAAATAAGATTTTACTTCCAGAACTTTGTTGAAGTATTAATTTATCTTCCTCAAGGTAATTTCAGATTCCAAAAAATTTTATTGAAACTTTTTAACTTTTTATTCCTTATATTCAAAATTCTTTCTGAGATATTCAATCGTATTCCCCTATTCGACAATACTAAATTTGTAACTTAAGATATCCTGAATGTATTCTTCCTCCTAATTGATGACATCTTCTCTTCCTTCAATAACTTATTCACAATATTTCTTTATTAATCTGATTCTTTCTTTATATTTTTGTCTCTATCAAGACATTCAACAAGTTTTTTTATGAGTTTATACTCTCTATATGATTCTTCACCTCCTTCTTCACTATATAAGGAATATATTGTTTTCTCAAATTTTTGATTTTTTCTAAACTTTCATCTTCTGAAGAATTGTTTTCAGTTGAGTCTGATTCAAATTTCTTACTCAACATACTTATTTTGTCTCCCATGAAATTATTATTATATCTTTTAGATGATTTTTCTTCTTTATAAATTTTGTTCCACTTCTTCTATTGAGGTTTTTCATCAGAATCGTTTTGATATTCTCGAAATTTATTCTTAGAGAAATTCATAGAAAAGTTTTTGATTCCACCAAACTCAAAATAATTGAGAGGAATTATACCTCCATACTTTCTTCTTCCTATTAAATAGTCTTTAGATATAAGAGACATGATTTTTTTCATTCAAATCATCGCCCTCTTTATCTTTAGATTCACAAGGATCAACATCTTCAACATCTTGTATTTTCATTTTTATCATGACCTCAAAATCCATTTAATATTTCATCTTATTTTTGAAAATTGGATCTTTCCTCCTTTCATAAGTAATAAGAATGTTATGTAATTCATCAAGAGATAAATCATCATCATCATATAAAGAGGAAATTTTATAATCATACTTATCTGGAAAGTTTCTCATAATTTTCATCACAGTTAGAGAATCTTTTAGGACAACATAGAATCCTATGATGTTGTAAACAATTTCATTTACCCTTGTGAAGTATTCATCAATAGTTTCTTCATTTCTCATTCTTATTTATTCATACTTACTATTCCATATTTGTATCTTTTCTTCCTTTACTTTTGTATTCCCTTTGAAAATACGTTCCATCGTGTCCCATATACTCTTTGAAATTTTGAGACCCATCACCTTCATATAAATTTTTTTTGATAAGGACATAAGAATAGAATTTATATATTTTTCGTCAACTTATATATTTATATTATCAAAAAAAGTCATCAGGTATCTTTATCAATAGGTGGAAACCCTATTGTAGCAGCGTCAACAACTTCTAGTCCAAGAGATAAGTGATAAGGAATTGTTGTATTTTTTCATCCATAAAATTTTTTTCATCAAATATAGTATTTCCAATACTTTTTATAGAATTGAGAATATCCATGATAATAATTGTACAAGGGACCCTTTTATCTAATACCAATTAAAGTTCTAAAGGATCGACTAACAATTGAGGAGGGGGTTGTTTATTCATTTGTTCACTTTTTGTAAGTTTTAATACTTTTAAAACATAACCCCTACAACCTGTTAAAGTTTATATCCTTATAATCTTTTAGTAAATACTCATGCATGAAAAAAAAATAGGAAATAAAGTAAATAACATGATATTTATAAGGTTCAACCTCAGTATGAGAACCTACATCCTTTCCATACCCACTATCATGGGTCTATGGAAATTAACTATTATGAAAAAGTGAATAAAACTTGTGCCAACTCCCATTAGAAATGTTATATCTCCTGATAGGAATGATTATAATAACTCCCATCAATTTATAAAGTTTTTTTAAAAACAATTGAGCCAAAAAAAGTAAAATTACTTCATTTAATTTGTTCCACAAAAGTTCTTGGGTCTGATGACCTTGAGTCTGATGGCCTTTAGTCAGATTAACCCAATCTGATTGAATCAATATAATCAACTCAATAAAATCTTCTCTTTCTTAATCTACACTTCTCAAACTCTACTCAAAAACTAGTTTGATCTTCCTCATTCTAATCGACTCAATACGATATTCTCAGAATTATTTTTCTTGTTCTGGTAAAAAAAACAACAGATGTCTGATCTTTTAATGATATATCTATCTAGAAGGAACATTCACTCAAATTTCTTTAGTGATCCTCCTTTTATTCTTGGGTGAAAAGTTGAAAAATGTGAATGAACTATTCCTCTACTTACAAGTGACTTGTAAAATAAAATTTAGAAAATTAAAAAACATTTCCCTCTTACCCAAATTTAAAATCTATGAAAAAACTCACATTTAAACTTCATATTTGACTTATTTAAACCTTCTCAAGATTTCTTTGAGACCTTCCTTCTCAAAAAAACTATCTTTTCTTCAATATGATTAACTTCCTCATCTTCATTACATTGTAAATTATTTAGCTTCATTAGAATGAAAATTCTTATGCTTGGCTTGACTTTATTCCTTTTCTCATTACGATTTAACTATCTTTCAATGCCCATTATGATCTAATTTTATTCCACACCTCATTATGATAAACTTCCATAGCATATGACTTATTGGTGTAACAATCTTATCTAATTGAAAACTTAAACTCTCCCTTTTTTTATTCTCAATAAAACACAATTATTTTAGAATATTCACTTATTTTCATAAATTATTTCCCTTTAATGGATCAAAATCATTAACTTTAATCGCTCTAATTTTCTACATCCAATGTTTTATTGGTGCGAAACACTCATTTGATTAATGGATGCTTATTCATGATCTGATTGAACTTACTCTTCAAAGTAGATCTGGTTAAAAACCTCATAATGATGGAATTGTCATTATTATGGAATTATAATTATGATTTTCTCATCCAATGATGACTCCACTAAACAACGTTGAAAAACTTCAAACTTCATCATCTTTACACATTCAAACTCATAAAAAACTTTCATTTTTGGTAATTATGGATCTGATCTTATGTGTCCGGGTTTCTGGAACTAATATAATCTTTACGATTCCTCTTTTTCTTCAAAATATCTTATCATGATACTTTTCATGATTTGTAAGAACTTCATGACTACAAAATCATCGTCCAATTTTTTTAGAAACTATAAAAACCCTCTAACTCTGGACTTCACTAATATTTATTCAACCACTTCAGTAACATTCCGACTTTAGTTCTTAGGAACTTATAAATTTCTAACCAACACTAATTATAATTAAACTTTAACATCATTCCAATGCATTAGAATAAAATGTTTCATCATATCAATAACTCTACAGAACTTCTAGTTTCCATATTCCTTACACCTTCTTTATTGGGTGATGATCAGTACAAAAACCTGCATCCGGAAAAAAAATCTTAAAGATACAACTTTTCTTTGCCTTTGTGTTTGAATTCAGTTACTTTAAACTTTATTATTAAAATGCCTTAATATGGACTACATCTGATCCTGAATAACAAAAACATTATTTTACAAAAAGTTTAGTTCTAAAACAATACAAAAACATTGTTAAAAATAAAAACATCATAAAGTTTCTTTAGAAACTTTCTGTTTATCCTCCTCAAAATTGTCAACAACTTCTGTTAAGGATTTTTTATTTTCAATAAATTTCACATCATATTATTCAACCAACTTTTGTAAACGTTTTGTCCAAATTTTGTAAGTTTTTATATTGGGTAAATAACCCATAAAAACATGTTCTTCATCTTTCTCATCAAACTTACCAAGATTTGGGTTTTTAATTTTTAGAAAACATAGAATTTCAAAAACTTTGAAGTACTTTGATGAAGGTTTTTTATACCACATTTCATAAGAATTTATGTTGGATTCTGGTCTCAACAAAAATCTATTCTGATCATGTACAATGGTACTAAAAACTTCTCTCTAATAGAACTTTGAAATTTTGTATTCTTCTAACATGCTTCTTCTTATTTCCACCAAAATTCTATTCTTCCTCTTTTCTAATCCATTTTTTATGGGGTATATGGAGTACTATATTGATTTTTGATTCTATGATTTCTTAGATAAGCTTCAAAAATATTTCATGTGAATTCTATACCATTATCTGTTCTCAACTTCTTTATATAAACCCTCATTTATTTTTCAATATATTTTATAAAGAATCTAAACATTTAAATATCCTATGAGTTGTGTTTCAAAAATATAATGTTGTTTATCCAAGTGAAATAATCAATAAAATTGATAAAGTAAAAATACACTTTTTTTATTGATGTCTCATCGGCCCACATAAATAATAATGAATCAGTTTTAGAGGTCTGTTAGACTGAATCACAGCTTTTTAATGACTTTTATTAGTCGTATTTCCTTTCTGAAAAGTTGAACAAACATCTTCTTCTCTTCTTTCAATTTCTAAAAAAATTATTACAACAAAAACTTTAGAGAGTTTGTTCATACTTTTCTACCCAAGGTGGAAAAGTCTCTAGTGCCATAAACTATTATCATCTTCAACACTTAAATAACATGAGTTTTTAAGTTCTCCAATCTGAAAAATATTTCCACTTGTTCTTTCTCCCCTGTTCACAACTTTTCCATATTCAATACTTCTGATGATATAAGAATATTTTTGAAGAAAACTTCTTTTCCATAATCACAAAGTTGACTCAAACTAAGTAAGTTATGTTTTATCCCATCATGTCATGATCCATCCCAAGCCAGGACTCGAGCCACAACTACCCCAAGCCCGCCTCCATAGGCCAAGGGTGGCAACAAGAACCAAAGGCATATCTAACTCGATGAGGCCTTTGACTATATACCTGTAGACACACACATAGCCAAATAAATGAAAAAGTGCATAGGGAAAGAATAAAATATGAAATACTGATATAAAAAACCAAGAATGCATAAACCTTTAGAAAATACTAAATTATAATAGTGTAAGATGAAAAGTAAATTAGAAAAATACATGCCAAACCAGAAATATGTCCCAACCTGATAGAAAACTAGAAAAGTAAAATAGTTAAGAGAACCCAACTCCTGAATCCCAAGCTACAACCACTGTACATGGTCCAAGCACCCGGTATCCCTAAGCTCCTTTGTAATCATGTTCAACTTGTATGTCGTTTGCATAAGACATGACATGTACGTGAAAATACCATGCATGGGCGAGTATAAACATACCCTGTAGCATGCCTAAAAAGATGAGGGGGGTAGAATCAATAAATACAATAGAATAGAAATACAATAGATATAACAAGGTATACTAAAAGAGTACAGCTCAACCCAACAAGAGTGAAAGTAATCTCATCCAAGTACAAGGGGCTAAACACGGTGAGTAGATGAACTACCCATTGAGCCTTCATAACCTATAGCAGGAGAGCAAACTCATCCAACCACGAGAAGCTAGACACTGAAATAAAATGTCATACCCCATATATCTTCACCTTTAATAAAAGGAGAGTAACCAACCCAATGAGTAGGTACCAAAGAAGGATATATATATATATATTATCAGTCAAAGAAACCCAAACAATGGAGTAAGTGGATCTTCGTATCCCAACTCAGCCCAAGAAGAAGAGTAGCCAACAATTCCAAAAGTTTATCAATGATGATCAACATCCCATGCATTTACCTTAAACAAACAAGTTTAAATAACTCAATCACCACACCTTGATACTGTTTTCTTTGGGTGGCACTAACTCACCTTCATAGTTTTAAGTCACATCAAAAAAATGCATCTCAGTGGGGAAAACATCTCTCTTCCTTGTGAGTTCAAAGCTACATCAAACCATGTCTCATCACTGTACTTCACAGTCTAGGGAACACAATTTCTAGATATAGGACCCATTCCATGGTACAATAGGAGGGTTTTAATCTGGAATTCACCAAGGAATTCCACTACCCAGCCCCACTATAGGGTAACTCCCAGTAATGTCATTGAGGAACTCCACTAACCATCCCCACAGGAGGGTAATGCCCAAAAATAAGTTGTTGGGGAACTCCACTTCCCAGCCCTACTAGAGGGTAATTCCTGGAAATAATTCATCAAGGAAATCCACTTCCCAGCCATGCTAGAAGGTAACTCCTGGAAAAGTCATCAGGGAACTTCACTACCCATCCTTGCTAGAGGGTAACGCCTGGAAAAAAGGTGTTGGGGAACTCCACTGCTCAGCCCAATTGGAGGGTAACACTCGGAAAGCCCTGATGATTTTGCACAATCACGGTCATCATCAAGTGTCACCTCAATGAGTTAAAAACCCAAAAAAAATTCACATCATATCTCAAAATCTTCAACTGATGGCACCATTGTGTTCTACATGAAAAAAAAACTTAGGATAGGTGATTTGCGGGCCAAAATATGAGTTGAAACGAAGGAGATACGGAACCTCAAAGTTTTCTCAGAAAGAGGTACATGGAATGTTGGGGACCCACAAATTGTGTGGTTCCACTCTTCTATCTAGCCATGTCCTCACAAGAACATTATTTCTAGCTATGTAGTACTACATGGCATATAGGGGCACTACATGACATTTGTCATCCAAAATCCTGAAGAACGCACGAGGCTCATCATTAGTCTAAAGGGTAATCATTTTACTAATTTTTCTCTTCAAAGGTCCCTAGATGGCCAAACATATAACAATATCATGATCCTCATGGAAAAATGCTCGAGATAGACTACTCACTTTCCTCAATCAGACACCCGGTGAAAAAGTCGCATTTCACCGCATTACGCACGAACGGTTCTTCATGGGGTTGAGTAATGAGTTCGAATTAAATACCTAAAATTGGTCTTCAAATGTTCTCCTTAATTTCATGATTCCATTATTGTAGAAGTTTCATCATTCTGAAACCGTATGATATATATATATATCATTTACAAGATTCTGCAATAATAATAATTTTATTATTGTTGGGTGTTTCATTGACCCGATCCATGAGTCTGAAAAAGTTATCCAACATCAGTCATAAAAATGGAAGTCTCAATTTCAGATTCATGCTTCTATTGACAGTTCTCTAATCATACATAGTACAAAGGAGTTACAGCCTGATTAAGATTTGACAACCAACATAATAATAATAATATTTTAATATTTTTATTAATATTTTTTTAAAACCTTAAACCCAAATTGAGACGTCCACACTCATATGGGAGCCTACTTATTCGGAGCAAAACTAAAGAGCCATACCCCACCCTTTAAATGTTTCATTTATTTATTTTTATTTTCATTAAATCATTATTATTATAAATAATAATAATAATAATAATAAATGAACAAAACTTCATCCCATTAAAACCCAACACAATAAAGTGACAAATATTTCATCCATCATATTTAAAAGGTGGGTCTAATTAATACACACACTCTATAGAAGAAGAATTAAATAGGGACTCGACCCCACGATTGGGGCCCCACACCCTAATCCCCGTGCCACCCCAGCTGCCTACAGGGAAGGGGGCACATCCATCATATTTATTATTAATAAATTTAATAATAATAATATCACCATTGATTATTTAAAAAAATTAAATATTACAATTAAATTCATTTAAAATAAAACCAAATTATCTTTATTAAATTAAAACCATTTAATTTAATTAACCAACCATTTTATTCAACCAGTGTTGTTATTAATAAAAATGATTATTAACACCCACCATTTTGACCACATCCAACAACCCCATCAGAGATATGAGCCTGACCATTGTCACATTCACACTAAATATCCTCTTCCATGAGACTATGAACATGGCCTCTACTCAAAATCAATCATGCCACACCACATGATTGACGGAAAATTCACAAGAACAAAGTTTTACAAGAACAAAGGTTTACAGATCGAGGACAAATGTTCTTGGCCAGTCAATTAAGAATGGGGATCCAAGGGTTAGAAAAAAATTGACGGAAAATTAATTTCTCTGCATGGGAATATACAAAGGCTACAAAAAGGTGTAGATCGAAGAAAAACATTTGATCTACTCAATAATTTAATCAAAAGGTTGTAAAACACCAAATTGATGAGTCCTACCTCGATTATGGATCGATTGTTGGTGAATAATGTGTTCTCTAAAGATTTGGGAGGAGTCTTTGCATTCTAATTTTTTTTGATTTGAAGTTTCATGATAATCTTCCAACGGATGAGGGTAGAAGAGCTCTAGATTTATCCTAGAGTTTATCTAGCTAACCCTGGATAAATTGTCCTAACAAAACTCTTATAGGTTTATCCATTGAAAAAAAAAATTAATTAATTAAATAATTCATTTATTCGTTCATTAAACAAACTTCCAATAATTTCCTTTACCAGACATCCTGCACCAATAAACTTTAGGTCGCGTCTTGGGTAAAACCCACATTTTGAACTCAACGTTGGTCTCATATTTCCCATCCGAGTATATTTCAGTGAGTAATATGGGTTAGGGTTATTAAATAAATTAATTTAATTAATTTAATTTATCCAATGCACCCACTAGAGGATTCTTTATCTGAACGTCTCGCGCTAACCATCCTTAGGTCACGCCTAAGGTAAACTCCACATTCTGAATTTAACCACAGTCTTAGATTTCTGATCATAGTCCACATTTAAGAGATATTCCACTTTGTTAGGAAAACAATTTGTGCGCAATAAAAATATATTTAATCTTTTTATGAAATTAATTTCGGGCTCATAAAGCCTTATAATCATGTGTTTTCTTAGTGTCTAGCTCTGAATATATTCTTAGGAATATTCCAAAGTCTTACACGTCAAAACTAGAGTATCTACAGTAATCCCTTCTTCAAATATTTTCATCCCTGAAAAGTAAAAACTAAGAAAAAAGGTGGGGATACTCAGTCCGCATTTAGATTTTTCATACATCTTATCTTCATCGGGATGTACAACCAAATGAAAAGTGTGAAACTACCTCATCACCTCCTATATTAATCTGATTGTAATCACCATTCATCCCTAAAAACGAATTATGTGATTCTATTCTTTAAAAAATCAATCTGGTGAAACTCATAAGGATATCTAGTCATGCAAGATCCCACAGTCGATGTCCCCCAGAAGGTAGTGCCTTCACATCCTCAAGGAGAAGAATACCACTTCTATCTATAAGAAGTCTTTTGAAAATTTCTATTCATGTATTCTCATCTACCTTGACCTTTATGTGATAACTGTCTATTACTACATCAAGTTTGACACTGAGCATGTGAGGGAACCAATGAACAAGGAAGGTGAGTAGACGCATCCAACTATGAGAATCTATACATGGAAAGAATGTGGCATACCCTACACATCTTCTCCTCTCTTGGAAGGAGAGTAACCCAAAACTAGAAACTCCTCCACACCCACTAGTGGAATCCCATGATAAATGGGTCAAGCATAAAAACTCCACCAGCAATGTTAGGATCTACTCTGATACTCCATCACACAACCTCACCCGAAAAGTACATCTTAGAGGGACTTATCCACTACAACTCGATACTATCTGCTTTAGGTGGCACTGAATCACCCTCACAATTTTTATCGTATATCAAAAATGAATCTCAGTGGGGAAAGAACCTCTCTTCCTCATGCATTTGAAGTTACAGCAAACAACACCGACACAGGGGTACACCGACACCCCGCATCACAATGGTTTAAACCTTGATCGAGATGCAGAAAGAAAAGAGTACCTCGCAAAGTGTCTAATAATTATTACTACAGAGAGTTGAAGAGACATAGAGCATACCTATTATAATATCATGTGTTTCAGGATCATATACATTCAAAGCATGCAACTATCTACAACACCAACCACCATCTCCCTAAGACTGATGTGGGTCGCCCAGGGGTGGTGTTGGAAGGATCTCATAGCGTCGTCCTCCACTTTCAGCTCCTCCTGCTCCTCTTTCGGCTCCACCTCCCTAGGAACCACCCAGTCCATGCCTACGAGATACCTAATGATGGTGATGTCTCTGTCATGGTGGTCCATCAGCTATCTACATGTACTGATCAACACATCGGTTCGGGCTGTCTCATGCCATGTGACCTCACCTATCGCAAGTAAAGCATAATCCCTCTCTATATTTCCCTAAAACTCTACACTACCTCGTCACCATAAAATTATGTGCTTGAGCCTGCTCACCAAAGGGACTCCTGCTCTGATATCCCATCAACTGGAACCTGCTAGATAATGTAGCTGACTCATCTCTATAGCACCCACTACTAGATCCACCTCTTTGGAATCCCTTTGAAAGAAATATCTCTATCACAGGTGCCCTTTCCATCACCTTGTCATGGGTGGGGATGCACAAGGGTACAAACCTGGATTAAATCTCTCTATGGAGTCCCTACTCAAACTTATGTGCTTAGAAGTAGTCATCTTGGATCATGTCAGGGGAGTAATGTGTAAGGTCTAAGAACCTTACTGTGTACTCAGTCACTATCACCCCTCCTTACTGTAGCATCAGAAGCTTCTGGATCTAGAATGATTATAAGTAGGATATGAAGTACTACTCACATAACAACTTCTAAAATTAAGGCCATGAGAGTGTCAGATCATCGTGAATCTGTGTAACAAGGTTTCACCAATGCCCGTCTGCTTCATGGAAGAGGATAGTTGTCAGTTCAACTACCTGATCTGTCAGGGTCTAAAAAACACTGAAGATACAGACCACCAACTCTATCCAATCCTCTGCTGCCTGAGGATCTAGCTCGTTTCAGAACCTCAGTGGTCTCTGATGTTGGAACTCATGGAGCCTGCTAAGATTGCACGCATCCTCAGCCTGCTCTACTATAATTATCTGCTGCTCGAAGTGGGGAGTTACTACTACCTAACCACCTAGAGGAAGGGGGTCACATGATGGACCCTAAAATGATTCATCTCCACTCATTGGGTCTTCTTCATGAATCAGAGATGGTATCATGGCTATCTGTTATTATGGAGGTATCTCAAAATTGTTTGAGACATACCACGGTCATTTGAGAATATTTATATACACAACAATGGGTAGATGACTCAAGAAGGAAAATAAAAGAGTCGATCATATATGATACATGTACCATTGTTCTCTACAAAAAATGCATCGGTATGTTGAGTCGGCAAGCAGGTAATCAAGGTCCTGATGAATGGTTACGTCGGTCATCACACCATCACTAGATTACCTAGCCTGAGAGTCTCACTCAATACACTTTGAAATTGTTTCCCTAAAGAAAACCAATATTATTTAATGGGATATGTCCAAAAAATGTCCCAAGTAATGAACTTGCTCTGATGCCAATCCATCACAACCCATACCAAGTCAGTGCTTGAGCCAGAACTATCTCAAGCCCACCTCCACAGGTCAGGGGGTGGTGATAAGCACTGAAGGCATAACTAACCCAGGGAGACATTTGCCTAAGTACCTATACACACACACACACACACACATCCAACTAAATGTAAAAGAGAATAGGGGAATAATAAAATATGAAACACTATTATAAAAATAATCCAAGCATTCCTGAACCTCTAAACAATACAAAAGTATGCAGTGTAAACTGAAAAGTAAAGTGGAAAAATACATGCACAACCATAAATGTGTCCCAACATGATAGAAAATTGAAAACATAAAATAGCTAAGAGATCTCAACTCCTGAATCCCAAGATATAACCACTGTATGTGGTCCAAGCACCCAGTACCCCTGAGCTCTTATTTATCCATGGTCAACATGTCTGTCGACTGCATAAGACATGACACGTGCAGGAAAAACCCATGCAGGGGTGAGTATAAACATACCTAGTAGGATGACTTGAAAGCTAATGGGGGAGAAACAAGAGATACAATAGAAGAGAAAGATAGTATATATAATAGGGTACAATGAAAAATCACATCTCAACCCAACAAGAGTGAAATTAAGCTCATCCAAGCACAAGGGGATAAACACTGTGAGTAGATGAACTACCTATCGATCCTTGCCACATATAGTAGGAGAGATGAATCATCCAACCATTAGAATCTAGATATGGAATGAATGTGTCATACCCCACACGTCTTCACCTCTCCTGGAAGAAGAGTAACCAACCCAAGGAGTGGGTATAGAAGAAGAATATATATATATATATATATATATATATTTGATTAGTTAAATAAACCCAAACAAGGTATTAAGGGGATCTCCATCTCACAAATCAACCCAAGAAGAAGAGTATGCAACAATTCAAAAATTCAATCAACAATACTCAGAATCCCATGCATCTTCCCTGAACACACAAGTCTAAGTAACTCAATCACTACACCTTGATACTGTACACTTTGGGTGGCACTGATTTTCCCGCACGGTTTTAGGTCGCATTATAAAAATGTGTCTCAGTGGGGAAATATTTCATATTCCTCGTGAGTCCAAAGCTATGTTAAACCATGTCTCTTCACTATGTTTCATATTCAAGGTCCATAATTTCTAGATAGAGGAGCCATACCCTGGTACAACTGGAGGGTTCTACTCTAGTAGTCACTGAGGAACTCCACTACCTAGCCCCGCTGGAGGGTAACACTCAAGAATTTCATCTGGGAACTTCATTACCCAGTCCTGTTGGAGGGTAACGCCTAGAATGAAGCATCAGGTAACTCCACTACCCAACCCTACTAGAGGGTAATTTCCGTAAATAAGTTGTTAGGGAACTCTACTACCCAACCCTCTTGGAGGGTAATGCTCGGAAAGAAGTCATTGGGGAACTCCACTAATAATCCCTATTATAGGGTAACACTCAGAAAGAAATGATGATGGAATTCTATTTCCCATCCCTGTTGGAGGGTAACACACATAAAGCCCTGGTGATTCTGCACAATCGTTGTCGTCATTGGGTGTCACCTCAGTGCATGCCAATCCCATAAAATTTAATGTTGTATCTCAAAATCTACGACCGAGGGTTCCATCACATTCTATATATAAATACACTTAGAATATGTTATTTTCAGGAAAAAATACTTGTTCAAACAAAGGAGATATGAAACCTCAAATTTTCCTCAAAAAGAGGTACATGACATGTTGGGGACCCACACGTTGTGTGGTCCCACTTTGTGCTTGGTTTTGTCCTCACCATAACATGTCTTTTTGGCTATGTAGTACTATATGAAATTTAGGGTTACTACATGACATGTCTCATCAAAAATCATAACGAACGCACAAGGCTCGTCATCAGTCCAAAGGGTAAAAATGTCATTTCACTAATACGTATCTTAAAATGGCCCTGGATGGACAAACAGATCACACTATTGAAATTATCATGGAAAATGATTGATATATACTATTCACTTGCCTCATCCAGACACCTGATAAAAAAGTCACATTTCACCATATTACGCATGAACTGTGCTTTGTGGGCCTGAGCCATAGATCTGAATTAAATACTTGAAATTGAGCATCCAACTTAATTTCAAGGTCGTAGCAGCATAGAAGTTTCATCATTCTGACACCATATGAGAGATATAGTTTCATACAAGATTCTATAATAATAATAATTTTATTATTGTTGGGTGTTTCACTGACCTAAGACATGAGTTCAGAAAATGTATCCAATATTGACCTTAAAATGACCGTCTCAATTTCAAGATCATGATGTCATGGAGGGTTCGTCAATAAAACATCATAAAAAGGATTTATGACCCCATTAATATTTGACAACCATAATAATACTAATACTATTTTAATATTATTATTATTATTATTTTAACCTCAACAAAAATTGAGAGGTCCATGTTCAAATGGGACCCTCCTCCCTTGTTGGGCACGCTACTAAAGAGCCACACCCCACACTTGTTTCATTTTTTTTCTTTTAATTAAATCATAATTATTATTATAAATAATAATAATAATAATAATAATAAATGAACATTACTTCCACCAATTCACACCCAAAAAAAGTAGGTGGCACCTCTTTCATCCATAATATTTGTTATTTGTAAATCTAATAATAATATCACCATTTATTATTTGAAAAAAATTAAATATTCTAATTAAATTCATTTAAAATAAAACTTTATTTACTTTATTAAATTAAAACCATTTAATTTAATTAACCAAATGTTTTCTCCCACCACTATTATTATTAATAAAAATAATTATTAACATCCATTGTGTTGACTACGTCTGACCACCCCATAGGATATCCAAGCCCACCATTATGTTCATGTCGATTAGCCTCTACCATGAGACTCTACACATGACCTTTGATCATAATAAATCTTGTCACACCACATGCTTCCCAAGTCTATGCTCGGTTCATCGATCCGTTCTCATTTCGTCGATCCACTACGAATCTAGGGATCCGATTTAGCTCAGAACCTCCTGGAAAATTTAAACCGAGACTGTGGAGATCCAACCAGTGAAGAACACAAATAAAAATGGGGATAAATGCACAATAAAAAAGGTTTACGAATCGAGTCCAATCATTCTTGTCTAATAGATAAATAATAGGGATCTCAGGGTTAGAGAAAAAATGACAACAAATTAAAATCTATATATGAGCACATGCAAATGCTGCAAAAAGGACACAGATCGAAGAACAACATTAAATCCTATAAATAATTTAATCAAAAGGGTGTAAAACGCCAAATTGATGAGCCCTACCTCAATTATGGATCGATCATTGGTGAATAACGTGTTCTCAAATAGAGGAGAGTGGAAGAGCTTTGGGTTTCTCCCAAGGTTTATGCGGTTAACCCTGGAGAAATTGGACTGCTAGAACTCTTATAGGGTTATCTGTTGGGCAGAAAACAAACTAATTAATTAAATAATTCATTCATTAAATGCACTACCAACAACTACCTTTACTAAACATCCCACGTCGACCATCTTTATGTCTCACCTTGGGTAAACATTGTGTTCTAAATTCAATGATGGTCTCATATTTTTCATCTAATTATCCATCGATGAGTTATTTGGGATAGGGTTGTTAAATAAATTAATTAATTTAGTTTAATTAAAATGCACCCACCAATGACTGACCCTTATGAACGTCTTGGGTTGACCATCCTTAGTTCGTGCCTAAGATAAACTCCATGTTCCAGATTTAACTATGGTCTCAGATTTCCGATCAGAGACTCGTTTTAAGAGATATTCCATATTTTTAGGAAAATTGTGTGTGTTCAATAAAAATATATTTAATATTTTTATAAAATTAATTCTAGGCTCACCGGGTCTTAGAATTGCATGTCATCTTAGAGCCTGGATCTGAAAATATTCTTAGGAATATTAAAAAGTCTTACACAAAAAAAACCAGAGTCTCTATACATAAACAAATAGAACTTCCTTAGATTTTAGTTTTTGAGGTTCTATCTCAGAAGTTCATATTCCTCTGATTTTTAAGGAACTATCATTTCTAAAAGTAACGACTCCTTTGTCATGATTTTCAATATGTTTCAAGATTTTTATATCACCTATCATGTGTGAATAACAACCACTATAAAGTATCCATGGTTTGTTCCTTTTACTTTCTTTCAAAGATGTACCAACAAAAAAAGATATTTCCTCAACTTTCTTCTTTCCAGCTTCCTTTTATTTTCTACCATAAGAAACTCGTTCTGAAAGGAGTGTCGTGCATCTTTAGGAATGATGAACAGCCTAACCACATATTCCACAAACTTCTTCTAGAAATTTAAATTGATTTTTTGTTGGAGGGATCCTAACATATTGCGATTTTTATTTTATAACTTCCCAGGGGTTAGGAAAGTTACTCATTCTTCTTACACCATTGATTTCACTATGTTCAAACCTTCTTCCAATAAGTGAAAATTTATACCAACAATTATAATCCATGTGCCCATAGATTCCACAACAATAGAAAATGCATAAAATTTTGATTTTCTATTTAAGTATGGTCTTTCTCTATAGAAACTTTGTTGAGTTATATGATTTCTTCCTACTCCAACATACTATGGGCGTGGACTAACTTTTCTATAGAGGG
The DNA here is from genome assembly GCA_963277665.1 of Viscum album. Lineage (NCBI taxonomy): Eukaryota > Viridiplantae > Streptophyta > Magnoliopsida > Santalales > Viscaceae > Viscum > Viscum album. Next base: position 819,247,745 of record OY728148.1, read on the forward strand.
AGTTATAAACATTTTTATATGTGATAGGTTTCACACATCTCTTCTCAATCCAATATTTCTTAGAACTTTTGTTATCATGTGAAATGTTAGAAATATTAGATGAAACATTATTTTTGGAGGGTGAATATTTCATATGATTCTTGATTTGATATTTATTAGAAACTGTAAAAGTCTCAGGTTTTACTTTCAAGTCTTTGTTGAAGTTTTCATTCATCTTTCTCAAGCTACTTTCAAACTCAATAAGTTTTGATTAAAACTTGTTAACTTCTTCTTCCTTAAATACCAACTTCTTACTAAGATCTTATACCATATTTCCCTATTTAGTAATTCTAAGTTTGTAACTTAAGATCTCTTGGATATATTATTCTTCTTTTTGACGATATCTTTTTCACCTTTAGAAAATTTTCGATTATCTTTCTTTATCATTTTGATTTTCTTATTGAGAGATATATTTTTATCAATACATATAATAAGTTCTATTCTGAGCTGATACTATATGTAAGATTATTCACCTCATTCTTCTTTGATATTTTAGGAGTATTATATCTTCTCAACTTTTATAGTGAATGTTCTAACCTTTTTTTTACTCTCATCTTATGATAATTTTTTTCAACTGAGTCTGATTCAACTTTCTTTCTCGTCATACTTCTCTTATTCCCAGTAAACTTATTCTTATATTTGTTGGATGGATTTTATTATTTATAAATTTTTCTCCACTTTTCTATTGAGGTTTTCATCAAAATAATCTTGATATTATTAAAATTTCTTCTTAGGAAGATTCCTATAAAATTTTCCAATTCCACCACACTTGAAACATTTTAGAGTAAGTTTTCCTCCATACATTTCTCTTCCTATCTGATAGTTCTTGGAGTTAAGAGAAATTATTTTTTCATTTAACTCATCATCCTCATTATCTTCAAAATCACAAGGATCAACATTTTCAACATCTTGAATTTTCATCTTTCTCATAGCTTCAAAATCCATTTCATCCTTCATTTTATTTTTGAACATTAGAGTTTTCTCATTTCATAAGAAATAATAAATTTATGAAATTCATCAAGAGATAAATCATATTTATCTTCTAAATAGTAAATTTTTGAATCAAACCTATCTATAAATTTTCTCATAAGTTTCTTCACTATTTTTTAATCTTTCAGAAATTCTCCAAATCCTCTAATGTTGCAAACAATTTCATTTACCCAGGTGAAGTATTCATTAATAGTTTCTTTATATTTCATTCTTATGTATTCAAAATTAATAAACTAGATTTGTATCTTTTCATAATTCACTTTATAATTACCTTAAAAAATACTTTACAGCTTATCCCACACACTCTTTGAAGTTTTGAGACCCATCAACTTCATATAAACATTTTCTGACAGATACATAAGTATACCATTCCTAACTTTTCCATAAAATTCAATATTTATATTATCATAATGAAATTTCATTTTTTATTTGATTTTCTAAAAACCCACTTTATGGATGAGAAGTAACCAACACACTAGGACATCAAGTGAGATACAGAGACAAAAGACCTATTCAAAATTTAAAATTTAGAAAGAAACATTGTGAAAATATAAACTAAAAGATAATGATTCGGGATCCACTCATGTCAGTCAGTGATGTGTCTCCTTCCAATCCTCATTATGAACCACCACAATCATCAACACTGTTCCATTCCACTACAATCGTTGATGTGAAAACATCACACCAGTACATCGGTGATCGACAGAGACCGTCTAGCCATCCCCACCGGTAAGATTTGGCCCTCAAAATCCAACATCACCGGTGAAGAAACTCCCAATAGAACACCACAAATCCAACTAGATAAGGATATTCACAAACATTACAGGATCTATTCAAACAAAAAACCCCAAAAAACATCAACCTAAACCATCCATTGTGAACAAAACCAGCAACAAGATCTCAACACAGTGGCATCCTAGAACATTGTCAACTGGTCGAACCCACCTCCCAAGACACTTTGAAAATCACCATGCAAATCCAACTTAGAGGGGAGTGGTGGAGTCCTTGAGCAAGATCAGAGTAGGATAATACGCTATCGAGAAGGAATACCATCACTAAAAACTTTTTTAGTCATTGAGGAGAAAACCATGAACATATCTAAACATCATGAGACCAAACATCTATCATGAAAAAAAACCACCATAAGAGAAAAACCACTAGAGAAAATACAAATCCAACAGGGGACCAACATGAAATGAAATGCCTAAAAAACTGATGATCTCTCAACTAGAACATCTCCCCCCCCCCCACAAGATCCACTAAATTAGACCGAAATAGATTCTAGTGTATTAGATCTAGGAGTAAGAGTAGATATTGAGAAAAACTAGGTCTCGAAGGCGAGCCACGAATATAGAGATAAAGAAAGTCATGACTCGTCCTAGTGGGGCCCATGATGTGACTTCCAAAGCCTACCTCCAATAGTCTAGTGGCTGGTGAATAGCACTGATTAGGAATATCACAAACATGAGAGGTATTGCCTATGTACCTGTACACACACATACATCTTGAATCCCACAAAAATGGTGAAATGTAAAAACCCAATAAGAACCAAATGCATGCATACCACTATATTCCAAACAGAGCATGATAGGAAAATAAAGTGAAGTAAATTAAACTGGGATATAATAAAACCCCACCAAAAATAATTCTTTATCCACAATTCAAACCTGTAAGAAGAGGTACTGGGACTACTGTTTTTAGCTGTAGGAACACATCGGCCTGCTTGATCTCATAAGGCACCATCTAGTCCTTCTCTTCCTAAAACACCACCAAAAGTTCACTCGTCTGCACAAGATATGACATGTGTGGGAAAATATCATACAATTTTGAGTATAACAACACTCAGTATAACACCCCGAAACCACAAATTAATACATAAAAGAAAGTATAGTCAAATCTACATAGTATATTTTTATAGCACATATAACAAGAATATACAGATATACTCAAATCCAAACATTTAGTCTAGAGGTAAGTTACAACTAACACATACCAACACTAGGGATCTATCTTAATATTCCATGAAGAAATCATCCAAGAGAACACACTCCTGAGTCTGATAGCACTAATGACATATGTAAGATAAGTTCTATTCATCAGGAACTTTCACGAGAGAGATATGCTGATAGATACTAAGAGAGATATATGATACAACATGTGAGGATCACAGCTAGGTCCATAGGGTGATACAAACAACTCCATATGGATTAACCCACTAAATAGAGGATCAACACTCGGTGAAGTTGGTCAATTCAATACTGAAGACTCTACCTGGGGCATGAGTAATGAATAGAGGATCCTGATCTGGGCCTCTTGGTGGATTCAAAAAACTCTATCCAATAATTTCTAGTCAAGGGACTATGATTAGGAAATTATTTGTAATAAGGTAATGAACCCTAATAAAACTTATCCAATATAAGGTGGAAAAGATAACCAAGCCATTTAGAAAGGTATACATGGTGTGTAGTATGGTCACACACAGTGTCCCTTGACCCTGGGTATTTCCTGTGTATAATGGCCCATGTCATTCCAAACTGTGTCATGTAGAAGATGGGTACACGATGTATACGAGAAGTCACACACTGTTTCCTTCCATTTAGGATCCCCCCGTGTACTCTGGTCGTGTTCCAATACATGGTGTCAACTTGTGTATCTCTGCTTGTGTACCAATACATGGGGTAGTATGTGTACTTGGTCAAGGATAAGTTGTGCGGTGGGGTACATGCCATGTAGGAAACCTATGTACTCCCCCCCCCCCCCCCCCCCCGTGTTCGTATATCTCCCAAGATACACACTAAGTCTCTGGGAAGGTCCTACACGCTGTGTGATAGGGTCACACACTGTGTGACATTTAACTATCTCCAAAAACCCTAGCCTCTACTTAGTGGGGGCCACATGTCGTGTAAACCTGAGTTATATGCCATGTTCATTGCGATTTTCTAGAATAACTGGTTCACTCTCCGGTCATCTCCTCCATTACTCCAGCCACTATTCTAGTTGCGCCTTGTTGGGAAACTCAAGATCCAGCCTCATTCCATCACCCTAACACTGAATTGATGTGTTTCGGGCTTTCAATTGGCTCGGAAATCAACTTTAAATCCATCCGATGAAAACTACATGAAGAATGATATCTCTAGAATCACTTCAATTCACCCGTCATTGCCTTTGTCTCGCCTCCGCTTGGTCATCTAGGTGTGGGATATTTAATTTTGGATCATTATGCCAAGAAAGATGGTGCAATGATCAATCATTCAAAAACCAATGAAGAATTAATAACACGTGTAGAAATAATGGGGGAGAAAAGAACATGGAACGAATCTGGGGAACGAACCTCAATAGTTTCTTATTCTAGACTCGATCCATTTCTGTAAGAATGATCAATAATCAAAAATCAATTCTCAAATAATCAAACCCTGATAAAATCGTGCAAATAAAACCCATCTTGCAAGAATGATCAAACCGTGGATCAACCTATTCGTTGGTTGGTCCACGTTCATCGTTAAATCTAATAACAAGGAAATAAATCCAAAAATAACCCATCTTGCATGGGAATTGGATCATTTATTGTTGAATATCAATTTCTTCTTGTGGGATCTGTCAAGAACGGTGCTCGTCAATCTTCGATCCGTAATTCCAGTGTCACCCACTAAGAAAAATCTCCAGGGTTTCTCTCCAGAGCCTCTAGGTAATTTCCAGGGTTGAGAGCCTACCCCTGGATCCCTACCTAAAGGCTCATTTGAAAAATAAATCAACACCATGTCACAGCATCGATGAAATAGTTAAAATAAAATAAATATTCAATTTATTTTATTCATTAAAAATTCCTGAAACTACCTTTCACAGCCAACCCACACCAACAGATGTTAGGCCTCACCTAAGGTAAAGCCACTGCTCTGAACCTAACGGTGCCTTTGGATTTCTGATATGAGCATCCTTTTAGAAGTTATTCCACATTTTCAGGAAAACTATATGTGCATGCTATTTACTATTTTAATATTATTCAAAAATTTATTCCGGGCATGTTGGGCCTTGAAATTGCACATCGTATTAGTTCTTGGTCTCAAAATTAATCTATATAATATTTAAAAAATACACGGAGAAATCCAGGGCATTACATTATCCCCAAATTGGGGCTTTATATCCCCAAAAATACAAAATAAATTCTACTCAAAAATATGAGGGTACTGAGCATGTATTTAAGCCTCCCAAGTTCTCTCTAAGAGATTCTCATGCTACCAATAGACACTCACTAAAGGAATAAATTACTCGTTAAGGATCCTCTCATAACGATCATCTATCTCTACGAGGTACTCAGTAAAAGTTGTACCATCATCGATGTCTAACTCACCCCAATAGATGACGTGTGATGGGCCATGCACGTACCTCCTCAGTTGTGACATGTGGAAGAAATCATGTACCTGATCTAACTATAGAGGTAAAGATAAGAGGTATTCCACCTTTCCAACTCTACATAGTATCTAAAAAGGGTTGATAAATCTCAGAGATAATTTTACTCCCCATCCAAATCTTAGTAATCCATGTTGAGGTGAAATCCATAGGAATACGTGGCCTCCTTCCTTGAACTCCAAAGGCCTCCACCACCTGTCATCATAAGACTTCTGACGGATCTAGGAAATCTTCATATGCTCTTGGATGATCTGCACTTTCTCTGTAGTAGCTCACACCAAATATGGGCCCACGAGTACTGACTCTCCTGGGTCAGTCCAGTAAAGTGGTGACCTACAGGGTTACCCACACAAAGCCTCAAATGGTTCCATACTAATGGTATAATGGTAGTTGTTTTTTGTACACTAACTCCACTAGTGTAGGTTATCCTCCCAACTATGATCGAAGTTCAATGTGAAATCTCAACACATGTACTCCAGAACCTAAATAGTCTGTTATGTCTGGCCATCTGGCTATGGGTTAAACATTGTGATCAAGTGCAACTGGGTACCAAAGACCTCCTGTAATCCCTTCCATAATCAGGATGTAAAACAAGCATCACGATCTGAAACAATCGTCAATGGTACTCCATGGAGTCTAACTATCTTCTAAATGTAGAGGCGTCTCAAGATCTCTACTGAACTTTTCTCCCAGATAGCTAGTAATTTTACTAACTTGGTGAGTCAATAAATGATCGACCATATGGCATCGTGTCTCTTGGACATACGTGGTAAACTTGTCATTAAGTCTATCGATATTCCATCCCACATCTATTTTTCCACCTTAGGGGGTTGAGCTAAACCCGCTGGAACCTAGTGCTCAACCTTAACTTTCTAAAAAGTAAGGCATCGAGAGACAAACTATGTAACTCCCTTCTTCATTCATATACACCAAAACTAATGTCGGAGGTCCTGTTACATCTTCACCGCACCAGGATCTATCGCTAAATGGGATGTATGAAACTACCTCGAAACCTCCTCTCGTAACTTCACTGGTACTATTGTGCATCCTATGAAAATAAAGATGTTCTCCCCACCTTTCTAATATCCATCAGGATCATACCCTATGGATATCTGAGCCCCTATAGTCTCGTAGTAATCACCCTCAAGTTGTTACTCCCCGACTCGATGTAAGAGTGGAGGGGTAACAACCATCAACTAGAGGTAAGGCTCCATCTCCATCTACAAAGGATAACTATAATGAGGAAAACTACTCTAATGCCTTGTTCAGAAACTATGGTCTAGATCACCTGCTAAGAGAATCTACCACCACATTCCCCTTCCTAGGAGTATAGAAAATCTCAAAGTCATAGTCCTATAGGAACTCTAGCCATCAAATCTGTCTCAAGTTCAAAACCTTCTGAGAGAATATATACTTGAGACTATTGTGATCATAATAGATGATAAACCTCTCTCCCATCAGGTAGTGTCACCACGTCTTCAACACGAATACTACCACTGCTAACTCAAGATCATGGTTCGTGTAGTTCTTCTCATTTGGTATCAGCTGGAATGAACCATAGGAAATCACTACTTGCATTTGCATCCGGACACAACCAAGCTCGGTTCATGATTCATCATAGAACACTATGTACTCTACACCCTCCTCTAGAAATCTCAAGATCAGATCACTCATCAAACTCTACCTCAACTACTGAAAAGCCTACTGACACTTCTTTGTCCACATGAAAGGTTTCCCCTTTCGAGTCAAATCTTTCATTGGTGATGATACCCTAGAGAAATCAGGTATAAATCTATGGTAATTTCCTTCTAGCTTAAGGAATCTCCACACCTATTTCATGCTCCGAGGTGGCTCCCATGATAACACTACCTCGATCTTGGCCTGGTCCACAGCCACTCCATCTACTGAGATAACATGTCCTAGAAAGTAGACCACCTGAATCCATAATTGGAACTTCAAGAGTTTCCCATAAATATGGTTCTCTCTGAGTACGTCCAAAACCATCCTTAAGTGTCTCACATGCTCCTCCTCAGACACTGTGTACACAAGTATATCATCGATGAAGACTACCATGAACTGGTTTAAATAATACTAAAAGATATGTTTCATGAGTCCCATGAACACTACTAGGGAGTTCATCATCCCAAAGGTCATCACCAAGTACTCATATTGACCGTAACAACATCTAAAAGATTTCTTTGTTATATCTTCATTCCGTAATAGAAACTGGTGATAGCCTGATCAAAGTTCAAACTTCGAGAACCATCACGACCCTCTCAACTGATCAAATAGATCATTGATTCTCAGTAGTGGATACTTATTCTTCATGGTAACCTAGTTAAAGTGCTATTAGTCCACACACAACCTCAATATCCCATCTACCTTTTTGGAAAACATAAATGGGGCCGCCTAGGGTGAAAAACTGGGTCTCACGAAGCCCCTCTTATACAATTCCTCCAACTACACCCTTTTCTTGCAAAGCTCTACAGGAGCCATCTGATATACTGGTGCAGATATTGGTGTCTTCCTAGGGTGTAAATTAATGTATAAGTCTATCTCTTGGTAGAGAGGTAATCCTAGAACATCATCGAGGAAGATGTCCTCGTACTCCGCCACCACTACCGGAAACTGGTGACTCATAATATCTGCTGCACAAGGGTCGGGCTAGCCAACTGATGATTAATTGGATGCACCCTACTATGAATGAGTCCATCCTATGATGATGGTTTTCTTTTTCACCAAAAAAGTAAAACCTCATTCCATCATTGTGGATACACCACACCCTTCACCTAAAACAGTCAATATGGGCATGGAATGTAGATAACCAATCCATAACAAGAACAATGTCCTAAGGCCTTAACATTACCACTAAGAGGTTCCAACCAAAAATATCACCTCCAAGGGTCGGGTCACATTGTCAAAACAAATTTTTGATCACTGAGTCTTCTCCAGTAGGTGTCTTCAGGCATAAGGGTCGAGTCAACGATTCAACTAGAATCTCTAGGTCTCGAACAAGATATGTGGTGAGAAAGGAAGGAATATAACCTGTGTTTATTAGTACTACAACTAAAGTAGAAAATACATAGATCATACCTCGAATCATTCTTGGAGCCCCTAGGTCATATGTCTCAACCACATGTATTTTTTCCCCACCCCTGTCCTCTAGCTCCCTAAGCCTAGCATGGACCACCTAGGGGTGGTGGTAGTAACATGTCAAATCATTGACCACCTCCTGATAATCTCTCATATCCTCTAACACATACACCACCTTATAGATCTACCTGATCATGTCATTGTATTTTCCTCGATGGTCCATCCACTATCTCCCTGTCAGCAGTACGAAGGGTTGGGAAATCTCAAGTCATATGTCCTCTACCATCACGTAAATAGCACCACCTCTTCCTAGTATTAATGAACCCACATTGTGAGCCCTGAACTATAGATCCCTTGTCCTAGGACCTCCTCCTAAAATTTCTCCCACATCTGGATCTTTGAGAATGACGTTGACTCCCTACTGCTGAGGTCACTGCACTTGCTCATCCTCTGTTGATTCCCACCGGTTGTATCTGCTCATCCAAGAATATTTCGACCACCAAATCTCAGGAAAGCACTCAGCATATTTCAGAATGCATAGAGGGATAACACTGGCTTGGATGTCTCTATGAAATCCTTGCTCAAAGGTCTGAGCCTTGAAGTAATGATCTCTAACCATATCCATCGAGTACTTGGATAGGTTGGTGAACCTCAATGAATAATCATCCACTATAATGCTGCCCTGTTGGATCTGAATAAGCTCTTGTATACGCACAACTCTCATTGTAACTAGTGAGAACTCCTCTCTAAAGAGACGCTCGAAATTTTTCCATGAAAGAGTCACCATGTCATGAGCCTAGATAGCCAAACTCCACCACCACCCTATCAAACCCTATATAAGGCTCACCACCAGGACCACCATCAGATCCGCTGGTGTACTGACTAGATGGAAAAATCTAGTCACCGCCTCAAGCCAGTCCTAAACCACCTGAGGGTTGGTCTCACCTCAGTCCTAGTGTATGGATGCGTCATCCGCTCGCACCAACACTGGATTCCCGGGCCTAAAATCCAAACTCAAAACACTTAAGGTTGTTTCCCTCAAACCAATCTCACTGACTTCTGGTCCTATAGTATAACTGACCACCTCTGGTACCACTTTGTCATGTCTTATCCCAGTGAGGCCCATGCCATGACTCCACAATCCCATCTCCAATAGGATAGGGTTTTGTGACTAGAACAGAGTAGGTATATCACTAACATGGGAGGCATTTCCTATGTGCATGTATGCACACACACATCTCCAAGCCCACAAAAATGATAAAATGTAAAAACACACTAAGAACCAAATGTGTGCATTCCACTATATCCCAACCAGGGTATTATAGGAAAGTAAAGTGTAGTAAAGTAAATTGGGTTAGAATATAGGCCCATTAAAAATAATTTTGTAACCACAAGTCCAACCTGTAAGAAGAGTTATTTGGACTGTTATCTATAGCCGTAGGAACACCTCGGTCTACCTGATCTCACAAGGCATCGTAGGACTCCATCAAAAGGTTGCTAATCTTCACAAGACACAACACATGTGGGAAAATCCCATGCAAGGGTGAGTATAATAATACTTAGTAGGACACCCCAAAACTAAAAATCAATACACAAAGGAAAGTATAGTAATCTCTACAACGTATATGTCTACAACACATATAAAAAGTGTCACGAACCAATTCGGGTCACCATCCGACCTGGCGCTCGACACAGCCTACGACATGGCCTGAAGGGAATTCCCAATCTCCATGGGCTAGCACAAGTGCCTGGGTATCAAAATAATACGTGGGAATGATTTACCCGAAACAAGAGGAAGAAAAAAACTAACAAGACAAATAAACTAAAACTGTAAATAGATAACCAAACACATATTTAAACTATAAAAAGGTTTAAATCTACAATTCAAATAAAAACCCAAAGTGAACAACAACAAGGATAAAGAACTAAACTCCAATACAACCTCCAAGCGAAGACAATCATCAAATAGAACCACCATCACTAAGCACGATGTCACAACCTAGAATAAACAAGCAACAAGGTCTACATACACCCAAAGGTGTATGTAGGGTGTGAGCCAAGATCCCAGTAGTACGTCACCCAAAAAAAATGTTCCACATATAAACATTAAATGAAAAAAACATTTGCATGCTAAATAAATAAAAGGAAACCAAAGCTTGAACAATTTTAAAGAAACATTATCTATAAAGAAAACACTTTCAAAGAAAAAAATATAAATAAAAAAATACCCTTGCATTTAAGAAAACACAAACCTTCAAGAAAACCCAAGAGCTACACCGTATGCTGATGGTGAGTGTATAGTAGTCCAGGAGCACCAAAAGTGGGAGAGGCCCTATAGGTACTAGAAAAAAGAATGGGACCCTAGAACATCGTGTCTCGATGAACAGTAGTATAGGAAACACAACAAAATATGTTCTCATGCATGAGACACTAGTAGGGAAACGCATCCATAACCTAGTGGTATCCAATCATCATCCAATGTTTAGTTAGTGTTGTAATCATAAAACTAGCTATATGAAACCAAGCCAGAGCCGTTTCCGTATCACTAGCACGCTAGATCTAGTCTGCCCACCTAGAACCCAGGCTTCCCCTTTTGTTCTCAAGATGTTCCAATTCCACATTTCATGTCGAACTCAAACAAATAAAAGAAACAAGGTGTTACCTAAACCCAATGCCACACTTTCACACACACAGAAAACCATTTGACAAAGTACGCACACCAAAATACTTTACCCAACTCAATTAAAAACAATTTATGCATTGTTAATAATTTTTTATTAAAATATATTAAATTCTCATCGTTAATGATTTTTATTAAAAACATATTAAATTATTTGTAAACAAATTCTTTAAAAAGAAAAATAACATGACTTAACACACAAACCAACTCATCCCTCTTTCATGATCAAACACCCCCAATGCCACATCAATAACACAAACTGCACCCCTCACATCAACTAATAACTCAACCTCATGGTTAAAAGACCACTCTCTCGGTTTAACAAGGCACTAGAAATTTTATTAAGAAATTTCAGAATATGACACATGGATTTGGACACCAGAAGACCAATCAAACCCTTTATTTAGACAAAATTCATGTGAACGCTACACCAGAACACAAACTGTGCACTTTGCACATTTTCAAAAAACAAACACAAACTTCATAAAACACTAGAATACAAATAGTGCACTTTTCACATTTTCACAAAACAAACACAAACTTTATAAAACACTAGAAGACAGCTCACATAGGTTTTCATAGAAACAACTACTCAACCATTACAACACCTTCACTTATGAACAAGAACACACTACACCATGTCGAACACAATTAGAACTACTTGCACAAATGAAAAGCTAACTGCAAACATTATTAAACACTAACAACTGACTAAAGATAAGTTTTCAACCAATGAACGCACCCACCCATATGACATAATACAAAACAAATCTAACACATGGAAGACTTCAAGAAAACAAAGCCCGCACCCAAAAGAATTAACCAATGAAAATTATAAAGTATCTAAGCAAGAAAATGAATTCATTAAATAATGTTTAAAATGTGGAACCACCTACCTCAGGTGTCAAAGACCCCAACACTCGATGAAAAACTTCAATCGCTTTTCGTTTTCACCACAAAGAACCCAATGCAAACTTAAAAACATGAATTCGAACAAAAAAATTCAAGTTAAAACCCCAAAATCAGAACCTATACCATCTAAAAAAACAAACTCAAATAGAAAGGGGAGAGACTTATCCGAATGGGGCAGTGCATGCGGGAAAAAATGGTCGAACCAAGGGAGGCACGCGTGGGAGTTCCTGTTGGAGGTGGTTGGGGCAGACCACTGGTGCGTGATTTCATCCAAGGAAGAGAGCGCTGGTCCTGCGGGAGTAGGGAATGGGAACTGGTTCATCATAGGGTTCGAGGGAGGGGGATTCCACCACGACCCAAGGGGAAGCCAACAGGGCATAAGGAGGAACGGAATGGGAGTGTAGCGTGATGGAAATGGGACTGGTTGGTAGGTCGGGGTGCGGCCTGACAGGTTAGTCGTAGATCTGTAGGGTGTGACTGGTCCGGCGAGCAGGGCACGCGACGGCGGTGCGGGCCGGGAGAGGAAGGAGGGCAGCAGTTCTGAGCAAGGTAAAGCAAGGCATCGGCATGATGGGGTTGGTCGGGAGGCTGTAGCGCGACGGTTGGCTGGGTTGGGGGAAACGCACTGAGTGTGGAGGGAGTCTGCGAACAGCGTGCGCAGGCGAGGGCAACGTTGGCTGAAGAGGAGGTCGGCGGTTGTCCCTAGTTGCATTGTAATGGTATTTTAAGGGGAGGAGTGAGTAGAGACCTCCAAAAAGGGGGGTGGGAATGAGACGGACCAAGGATAAGGGGAAGAGGCGCAAACCCTAAATGGGGGGGGGGATTAAAACAAACAAAATAAAAAAGAAAATAAAAGGATAATAAAAATAATAATAAGATTAATAATAATCTAAAACAAAAAATAATAATAATAATAAATAACATAACTTAATTTTTCATCACTAATATAAATAATAATAATACTCATTGATAATAATATTATCCTCAAATAATAATATTATCATTATCAGTAAAATATTATTATTTTATTTTATTTTTTTATTTTACAACCCATTTAATTTTATTCATTATTAATTCATTTCATTTAATTTGATGAACATCAGGTAGGAATGCGGGAAAGCGAGCAAGGTCGCGTGGTGACCTAGGTAAGGTCGCGCAGCTTCGACGGTGGCACGCTGAATGATGTCAAGGCCAAAACGCTCATTTATCAGTGCAAGAGTGCAAAACCCCAATCGAGCTCAGGCCACATTTCATATAAAAAGAATAATAATAATTAGAAGTGGATAAAATTATAAGATAAAAATAAAAATTAGAAACATGACGCAGTGAAAAGTCTAGGTGTGATCACAAGAATATATAGATATACTCAAATCCAAGACATGCAGTCTAGAGGTAAGTCACAACTACCTCATACCAACACTAGGGATCCAACTCAAAGATTCCACAAAGCACTCATTCAGGAGAACACACTTCTTAGTCTGATAGAACTGATAACATCTATCTGAGAGGTACTATTTTTTGGGAACCTTTGTGAGAGACATACACTGATAGATCTGAATAAAGGGATTTGATACAACATATGAGGATCACATCTAGGGCCATGAGGTGATACCAACAACTCTATCTAGATTAACCTGCTAAGTAGAGGATCAACGCCCGGTGAAGTTGGTCACATCAATACCAAAGACTCTACCTAGGTAAAGAAGAATGAATATAGGATCTTTCACTGGGCCTCTCAGAGGATTCTAGTAACTCCATCTAGGAAGTCCTTCTAATGGGATCATATTCCTATGAGTAGGAAGTGATTCGTACCTACATTCAGGGAAGAAATAAGGAGATATAACCTAACAAAACTTTTCCAAGGTACAATGAACAAGAGAAAAAATACATGTAGGAAGGTATACACGGTATGTAGTAGGGTCACACATTGTGTCCCTTGACCCAGGGTATTTCCCATGTACAATGTCCTGTATCAATCCAAACTGTGACGTATAGAAGATGGGTACACGACATATAGGAGAAGTCACATGATGTTTCCTTCCATCTGGGGTCCACCCATGTACTCTGGTCATATGTTAGTACATGGTGTCAACCCATATGTCTCTACTCATGTACCATTACATGGGGTAGTTTGCATACTTGGTCCAGGCCAAGTCATGTGGTGGGGTACACGCCATGTAGGCAACTCATGTACTCCACCCTGTGTCCATGTATCTCTTGAGATACATGTCGAGTCTCTGGGAAGGGCATACAAGCTGTGTGATAGGTTCACATTCCATGTGACATTTAACTATCTCCTAAAACCCTAGTTGTTGGTTAGTGGGGGCCAAACGTTGTGTAACCCAAGGAAACTCACCGTGTTCATATGGATTTTCCAAAAATCCCTAGTTTTCATTCTGGTTGTCTCCTCCATTTCTCTGACCACCATTACAGTCGTTCCTTACTGGGAAACTCAAGATCCAACCATGTTCCATCACCCTAACACTGAATAGATTTATTTTGGGCCTTCAATCGGCTCAAAAAATAACTTTAAATCCATCCGACAAAAACCACTTGAAGATCAATATCTCCCGAATCACTTCAATTCATCCATCGTTATCATAGTTGCACCTTTTATAGGTCATCTCCGTGTCTCATATTCAATTCTGAATCATTGTTCCAAGAAACAAAGTCACAACGATTGATCATTTATAAACCAATGAAGAACAAAGAACACGCGTAGAAATAACGGGGGAGAAAAGCACATGGAACAAATCCTTGGAATAAACCTCAACTTTTTTTTTATTACATCCACTATCTATTCCTGTAATAATGATAAAAAATAAAAAATCAATTCTCAAATAATCAAACCTTTATAAAATACCTCAAATAAAACCCATCCTACAAGAACAACCAAACTACGAATCAACATGTTCGTTGGTTGGTCTGTGTTCATCGTTAAATCTAATATTGGGGAAGGAAATAAAAAAATATTGCATCCTTATTTGGAATTGGATCATTTTCTGTTGAATATTGATTACCACTAGTGGGATCCATTAAGAACGATTCTCACTGATCTTCAATCTGCAATTACATTGTCACCTACCAATAGAAATCTCAATGGTTTCTCTCTAGAGCATCTAGAGGATTTCTAGGGTTGAGATCCCAACCCTTGATCCCTACCTAAAGGCTCATTTAAAAAAATAAGTGTCATCATATCACTGTGTCAATGAAACAGTTAAAATAAAATAAATATTCAATTTTTGTATTCATTAAAAACGCCTGAAACTACATTTCAAAACTAACCCACACCGGCCAATGTTAGGCCTCATCTAGGGTAAGCAAGATACTTTGAATGAAAAGGTTCATTCAGATTTCTGATCCATACATCCGTTTATAATTTATTCCTCATTTTAAGTAAATCTATACAAACGTGTTATTTAATATTTTAATATTATTCAAACATTAATTTTGGGCACACCGAGCCTCGGAATCACACGCCGTCACAACACCTAGTCTCGGAATTAATCCCTATAATATTTAAAAATAATAAATAGAGAAATACAAGACATTACAAAGCAAACCTGACCAAGAAGGACAGGAAGAGAGCGAAGGAGAGTAACTAAGGCCAAAAGGCCGAAACAAACGAAGGCAGCGACCCTGTAGAAAAACCAAGTCACCACCAGAGAGAATACCGTCTAAGAAAGCATGAGTGAAACCTGTAAATGAAAAAAAGGTAGGGAATAGGTAAAAGTAAAAAAAATAATCATAAATTGATATGAGAAAAAGAAGAAGCAAGATCCGGAAGAGGGGATCCATCTTCAGGAGGAAACCCTAGACGGGGGAGAGGCATTGCTCACTCGAGAGATAAGGAGATAAGGAATCATCCTAATTTTTCAGCCATAATAATTTTTTCCATCAAATGTATGAATTAATATACTATTAAAATAATTTATATTATCCATGATAAGTATTTGACAAGGTAACCTACCTCTGATACCAATAAAATTTCTAAAGGATCAAATAACAAATAATAAGGGAGGGTTGAATCAGTTGTTCACTTTTTATAAGTTTCAAGACTTTTAGAAACATAGACCCTACAAACTATTAAAGTTTTTTAACTTTTCATATTTTAGTAAATACTCATGCATTAAATGAAAGAAATTAAGGAACACATTATTTACAAGGTTCGACTTCAATGTGAAAACATACATCCTTTCCATATCCACTCTCATGAGTCTATCAAAATTCACTATTATGAAGAAGTTATAAAACTTATGCCAACTCTCATTAGACACCTTTTATCTCCCAATATGAATGATTATACTAACTCCCATTAGTTTAAATTTTTTTATTACAAACACTTTGAGCCATGAAATAAATAAACACAAAAAACTTTTACTCCACAAAACTCTTTCTGGAACCTCAGTCTGATGTCTCTGGGTCTGGTTGCCTCAGTCCGATGAACTTAGTCTGGTGGACTCAGTAAGATGAACCTATTCTCAATCTTCACATCTTGAAATATTCTCATTTTATTATTCTGATCTTGATCAGTGCAATATTCCTCAGTCTAGTAAGCAAAAAATTTAGTTGTCTGATCTTCTTATGAGATCTATGTCTGAAAAGAACTCTGACTCAAACTTTATAGTTCTCCACCTTTAGCATACATGAAAATTTTTCCAAGTATGAATGTATTGTGGATCTATTTATAAGAATCCTATAATGGAAAATTTGGGAAATTGAAAAACGTTTCCCACTTACTAAAATTTATAAACCTACAAAATTCAATCATATTTGAACTTCATGTTTGACCACTTAAACTCTTCTATAACCATATTTAATCATATTGAGTCTTCTTAGTAATAATATTTCTAAAACTTATTAACTTTTCTTTAGTAAAATGGAAATTCCTCTGATTATTATGATGGAACCTCCTAAGCTCATTACGAGGGAAATTTCTTAGCTCATTACGATAGAACTTCCTCAGCTCATTCTGAATTGAATTTCCTCATCAGAGTTAGTCTGATTAACTTTCCTTCTTAGATTTATTCTGATTAAATTTCCTTCTTAGATTCAGTATGAGTGAATTTCCTCCTCATAGTTAGACTGATTTCCTTTCCTCCTCCAAGTCATTTTGATTGACTTTCCTTATCAGTGTTAGTCTGATTGGTTTTCCTTCTCAGTGTTAGTCTGATATGTTTCTCATTCTGATGGATTTATCATTATGATTAAATCTTCATCAAAATTGATTTCTCATTATGAAAGAATGCTCATTATGATGTAATTATCAATACGATTAAATATTGCACTCATTAACTTAGAAAATATTTAAAATTTAGCATCTTATACACATTCAGACTCCTAAAAAATTCTATATCCTTTACTTATGTATCCGATGAAAACTTTATTCTTGATCTCTGGAACTAATACAATATATACGATTCATCCATTTATTCAAAATCTTTTATCGTGATAATTTTTAATGATTTATGATAACTCCAAGATCAGAAAATTATTTTTTGACTTACGGTTAGAAAGTAAAGAAATTTATAACTTCTAACATCAGTATATTCATTCAACCTCTTCAACAACATTCTAAAATTATTTCTTAGAAACTTATGACTTTTTAACCAACAATGAGTCTGATGAAACTTAAACTTCATGTTGATGGATTAAATACCAATGATGTATGTGATCAATAACTTCATCTTTTTGATATCTTCTCTATTTGGTTTTGTTCAATTCGATACACTACGTTCAGAAAAATAATTTCTTAAGAAAAAAAATTCCCCCCCCCCCACCTTTGATTTTGGGTTTGAAAATTCAACAACATTCACTTATTTTTTAAAAACATTCTTTTAAAAAATATTGGTTTTCAACAAATACTATATTTTTTAAAACAAAACATCACAAAGGTTCTTCATTTGAAAACTAATCTTTTGTAAAATAATTATTTTGAAAAACATATGAAAGTTTCTAAATTATCGAACCCAAACACAAAGGGGGAGAAAATTTTGGTTCTTAAGAAAGTTTTTTTCTAGAAACAATATATCAAACTAAGCAGTTTTAGATAGATAAGATGTTAGAAATATGATTTTCTTGATTGAAAGCATCACTGGTCTCAGATCCATCAGCATAAAGTTTTCATCAGACTCGATGTCGGTTAGAAAGTCATAATTTCCTAAGAAAGGAAGTAAAAATATTACTGAATGTGTAAAATAAAGATAGTGATATTAGAAGTTAGAAAGTTCTTTAATTTCTTACCATAATTCATGTGATGCTTTTCCAATCTTGGAGTTCTCATAAATCATGAAAATTTATAATGATAAAATATTTTGAATAAATGGAGGAATCATAAAGATTTTATTGGTTATAAAAAACAAGAATAATGTTTTCATTGGATCCAGAAGTAAAGGACACAAAAATTTTCCGGAGTCTGAATGTGTATAAGCTACTAAATTTTGAATATTTTCTTTGTTTCTAAGTGGATGATTTCATCGTAATGATAATTACATTATAATGAGGATTCCATTATAATGATAAATCCATCATAATAAGGATTTACTAATAATGATAAATCCATCATAATGAGGAATTAATAATAATAATAAATCCATCGTAATGAATAATTTATCGTAGTGAGAATCCCATAATAATGGAAAACATATCAGACTAATACTAAGAAGTAAAATCAATCGGACTGACTCTAAGAAGGAAAGTCAATCAGACTGACTCTAAGAACGAAATTCAATCATACTGACTATGCAGTGGAAAGTAAATCACACTAAATTAGAGAATGAAATTCAATTGTACTGAATATGATAAGTAAATTCAATCAAACTAACTCTGATAAGGAAAGTCAATTCGGAATGAGCTTAGGAAGTTCCATTGTAATGAGCTGAGGAAGTTCCATCGTAATGATCTGAGGTGGTTTTATCATAATAAGTAGAGGAAGTTTCGTCATACTGAATAAAATTTTGGAAGTTTGAGAAGGGTTATTACTAAGAATACTCAATATGATTCAAGAAGGTTCCGGAAGATTTGAAGTGGTCAAATATGATGTTCAAATATGAGTGAATACCATAGGTTTTTGAATTTTAGTAAGTGGAAAAAAGATTAGTATTCTTCCTTTTCCATTCTAGGATGACTATAAATAGATTCAAAATACATTTGTACTTTTAAACCTTTACACATGCACAAAATGAAGAGCACTGTAGAGTTTGAGTCAGAGTTCTTTCTGGATAGAGATCTTGTAAGAAGATTAGACTACTGGAATTTTTTATTTCCGAACTGAGGAAGATCAGACTAAGAAAGATCACTCTAAGAAATTGAGTAGAGTTTAAGAAGTGTATATTGATAATAGGTTCATAATAATGAGTCAATTGGATTGAGCTCATCGGAATGAGGTAATCGGACCTAGGGACATTGGCATGGGATCCCAGATAATGTTTTGTGGCACAAAAGTTTTTTGTGTTCTTTTATTTTGTGGCTCAAATTGTTTTTAATAAAACTTTGTAAACTGAAATTAGACAATATAATAATTCTTATCGGGAGATAGAAGGTGTATAATGGTATTTGTAAAAAGTTTTATTAACTAATTTATAATAGTGAATTTCTATAGACCCATGGAAGTTGTTTTGGAAAGGATGTAGGTTCTCACACTAAGGTTGGATCTTGTAAATCTTGTGTGCCTTACTTTCTTTACTACTTTTCATGCATGGATATTTACTAAAATATGATAAGGTAATGAACATTAACAAATTTAATGGGTTAAGTTTCTAAAAGTATTGAAACTTATAAAAAGTGAACAATAGATTCAACCCCCCCCCCTTCTTAGTTGTTATTTGATCCGTTGGAACTTCAATTAGTATCAGATCCATGTTTCCTTTTCAAATCCTTATCATGGATAATATCAATTCTATCAATATTAAAGTAATTCATACAATTAAAGTAAAAAATTATTATGGATGAAAAAATAGGATGATTCCTTATCTTTTATATATTAGCAAAGAAGTTTTTGATGCTTCTACAATTGGGTTTCCACCTATTAAGAAAGATGCTCTGGTGAATTTTTTTAATAATAGAAATATTGAAGTTGATGGAAAATAATGGAATATTATTCTTATGACTCTTTCAGATTATGTTTATATGGAGGTGATGGGTCTCAAAACTTCAAAGAGTATGCAGGATAAGCTGTAAAGTATTTTCGAAGATAATACTAAAGTGAATGAAGAAAACATAAAATTCTGGAAAAGTAAGTTTGAAGACATAAGAATGAAATATGAAGAAACTATTGGTGAATAATTCACTGTGGTAGATGAAATTTTTTGAAACATCAGAGAATTTGGAGAGTTTATGGAAGATTTGACATTACTGAATAAACTTACGATAAACTTTCCAGAAATGTTTTATACTAAAATTTCCTCTTTAGAAGATAAATATGATTTATCTCTTGATTAATTGCATAAATTTCATGTTTCTTATGAAATGAGAAAATCTAAAATGTTCAAAAAGAATATGAAGGATGAAATGGATTTTGAAGATATGGTAAAGATGAAAATTTAAGATGTTTAAAATACTGATCCTTGTGATTCTGAAGATAAGGATGAGGATGAGTTACATGAAAATAGCATGTCTCTTATCTTCAAGAACTATTAGAGTGGAAGAGGAAAGGATGGAGAAAAAAACCATCTAAATTTTTTTGAGTGTGGTGGAATTTTAAATTTTTCTATGAATTGTTATAAGAATAAAGTTGAATAATATCAAGATTATTCTAATGAAAAAACCCGATGGAATAAGTGGAAAAAAAGTTATAAAGGAGAAAAGTCATCTAATAAATATAAGAAGATGTTTACTAGGAATAAGAGAAGTATGTTGAGAAATAAAGTTGAATCAGACTTAGCTAAAAACAATTCTTCAGAATATTAGAGTATAGAAAAGGTTAAAACATTCATTGCAAAAGTTGAGAAAATAAAAGACTCCTCAAGTAGTGAAGAAAATGAGGTGAATAATCTTACATAAATTAATAGTTCATAACATAACTTGTTGCATGTATTGAGAAAAACAGATCACTCAAGAAATAAATCAGAATGAAGACAAAATAGTGTGGAAAAATTTTTGAAGGTAAAAAATATGTTTTTAAGCAAGAACAAGAATACATCCAAGATATCCTAAGTTACAAACTTAGAATTATTGAACAGGGAAGGATGGTTGAAGATATTAGTAAGAAGTTGGTAGCTAAGGAAGAAAAATTTAACAAGTTTCAATCAAAACTTCTTAAGTCTGAAAGTACCTTGAGGAAGAAGAATAAAAACTTCAACAAAGCCTTGGAAGTTAAATTTGATACTGCTAAAGTTTCTAAGAAAGCTCAAATCAAGAATAAGATGAAATCATCACCCTCCAAAAATAATGTTTCATATGATATTTGTAACATTTTAGGTGATAAAAAATGTGTTGGGAAAGTTTGTATTGAGAAGAGACGTGAGAAACCAATCACATCTACCAATTTTTAAAACACCCACAATAGGAAAGTTAGTCCACACCCAGAGTATGTCAAAGCAAGAAGAATTCATCAACCTCAACAAAGTTTCTATAGAGAAAGACCATGATTCAATAGAAAATCAATATATAATGGTTTTTTGGTGCTTTGAAATCTATTGTCATAGGGATTATAATTGTTGGTATGACTTATCACATCCTAGAAGAAGGTTTGAACATAGTGAAAGCAATGGTGAAGAAGAATGAGTAACTTTACTAACCCAAAAAAAGTTAGAAAATAAAAATCTCAAGATGTTAGTAACTTTAAAACAAAAAACCAATTTTAATGTATAGAAGAAGTTTTGGGAATATGTGACCATGATGGTAATCATGCCAAAAGATGTATGAAACTCCTTCTAGAATAAGTTTCTTATGGTAGAAAAGAAAAGGAAGCTGGAAATATGAAAGTTGAGGAAAAAAATTTTATTGTTGAGACAATGTTGAAATAAAGTAAAAGGAAAAAAACCATGGATACTTGATAGTGGTTGTTCTTCACACATGAAAGGATATATAAAAAACTTGAAACATATTGAAAATCATGATAGAAGAACCATTACTTTTGTAAAATACAGTTCCTTAAAAATAAAAGGAATATGAACTGCTGAGATAGAACCTAAAAAACTAAAATATAAAGAAGTTCTATTTGTTTATGGGATAAAACATAACTTACTTAGTGTGAGACAGCTTTTTGATGATGGAAAATAATTTGTCTTTAGAAAAGTTATTGTAACGTCATAAGTATTGAATATGGAAACGTTGTGACTAGGGGAGAAAGAACCAATGAAAATATTTTTCAGATTGGTGAACTTAACAACTCAATTTATCTAAGTGCAAAAGATGAGAATAAGTTGTGGCACCAGAGAATTGGAAAACTTGGGTAGAAATTATGAACAAACTCTCTAAATTTGATGTTGTAGGAAATTTTCCAAAATTGAAAAGAAGATAATAAGATTTTTTTGTAACAATTCACAAAGGAAATATGACTAATAAAGTCATAAGAAAGTTGAGATTCAATATACCAAACCTCTTGAACTTATTCATTCTGATTTATGTGGGATGATAAGACATAAATCAACCAAAGGGGATTTGTAATTTATCACTTTTATTGATGATTTCACTTGGATGAACAACATCATGTTTATAAAGCCCAAGTAAGAGGATGTTTAAATGTTCAGATTCTTCAGAAAAGATGTTGAGAAAGAAAAGGGGGTTTACATAAAGAATTTGGGAATATATAATGGTATAGAAATCACATCCAATACTTTTGAAACTTATCTAAGAAAGCATGGAATCAAACATCAATATAGTGCTCAATATAACCCACAACAAAATGGATTAGTGGAGAGGAAGAGTAAAAGTTTGGAAGAAATGGGAAGAATCATGTTAGCAGAATACAAACTTTCAAAGTTCTATTAGAGAGAAGTTGTTAGTAATATTGTTCGTGTTCAGAATAGATGTTTGTTGAGACCTGAATCCAACATGACCTCTTATGAAATGTGTTATAACAAAAAATATTCATTGAAGTACTTCAAAGTTTTTGGAAGTCTGTGTTTGCTAAAAATCAAAATTATGAATCTTTGAAAGTTTGATGAGAATGCTGAAAAAAGGACCTTTTATTGGTTATTCACCCAATGGAAAAAGTTACAGATGTTGGAACAAATGTTTACAAAAGTTAGTTAACTCATATGATGTGAAAGTTATTGAAAATACAAACTCCTTAAAAAATTGTTGAGAATGTTGAGGAGGATAAACTGAAAGTTTTCAATGAAAGTGAGAATGATACAAAACAAACTTATCAAGATTCGAAAGAATCGTGTGATGATTAAAGTTCAGCTAGAAAAGAAACTTTGAAATTTTCTACCTTACAAAAACATGTTGACTCTAAAAACATTATTGGGAATCAGAAGGCTCTTGTTCAAACTAGAAGAAAGTTGAGATTATAAAATCTTCCTTCTGTTATCTCAAAATTTGAATTGGAATCAATTTCAAAATTTATTCAACACAAAGAATGGGTGGATGCTATGAATAAAGAGTTGGATCAGACTGAGAAAAATGAAACATTAGAACTTATTTCATGACCAGTAAATAAAAATGTTATCGAAACAAAGTGGGTTTATAGAAAAAAAAATGAATGAACATGGAGAAGTTTCAAGAAAAAAAGCAAGACTTGTTTGTAAAGGGCATGCACTGGTGGAATGTGTGGATTTTGAAGAAACTTTTTCCCCAATTACAAGATTAGAAACTATAAGAATGTTTCTTTCAGTGGTTGCACATCAAAATTACAAAGTCTATAAGATGGATGTAAAGTCATCTTTCTTAAATGGAGAGATTGAGGAAGAAGTTTATATTGAACAACCTTGTGGTTTTCTACTTGATAATGATAAAAACAGGGTTTGTAGATTGAAGAAAGCTTTATGTGGGTTGAAAGAATCCCCAACATGCCTGGTATTCAAAACATTATAGTTTCTTGAGAATGTTGAATTTTTCTAAAGGAAAGGTTGGTAGTAACTTGTATGTGAAAGAAGTTACGCTGCAGGAATTACAGCTTTTTGCGACGGGCTATTTGTGACAAGAGTAGGACTCATCGCAAATACTCCATTAAAATAGACTATTTGTGATGAGAATTTTGACCCATTGCAATTAGTCGATAAAAAAGTGCCATTTGCGACGGTCCATTGCAAATACTTTTGGCGCGCCATGTGGGCCAAAGCACGGGAAAAGTATTTGTGATGGGGATTTAGCCCCGTCGCAAATACTCTTCCCAGTTTTCAGTTATTTGCGACGGGGATCCACTCTCGTCGCAAATAAACAGTCGGTAGGATGATATTTGCGACGGAACTCATCACAAATTCTATTTTTTATCGTCGTCTCAATTAATAACTACCCAACTATTTGCGACGGGAATCTCATCGCAAATAATCTTGTCGCAAAAGATCTAACCAATATGCCCCCCCTGAATTTTTTTCATTCACAACTTCTCTGACCGAGTCTCTTCTGATATTTTTTAGTTTAAATTTTTCAGAGTTTTAAACGTTACAAGGGATCAATTTTCAAGTTTTACATTCGCTAAAAGATTCAGTTTCAAGTTTTTTATTTTTTTTATTTTTTTATTTTTTATTTATTTTATTTTATTTAATATTAATTAAAATTATTATTGATTAACAGTAATTAGATTTAGTTAAAATTAATTTGTTTTTTGCATTAATTTTTTTACAAATATTTAGATTCAATTTGCATTAATGTATTTAAATAAAGTTAAATTAGTTTTAATTTGCAATAATTTATTTTAGTTATCTGTAATTAGTAATAATTAGATGAAATTAGTAATAATTACCTGTAATTGTTAATAATTAGCTGTAATTAGTAAAAAAAATAGTTAGTGATAATTAGAAATAATTGGTGGTAATTAGTCATAATTGGTGGTAATTAGTAATAATTAGTAATAACTTGTATAAATTAGTTATAAATTAGTAATAATCAGTAATAATTAGTGGTAATTAGTAAGAATTAATGGTAATTAGTAATAATTAGTGGTGATTAGTAATAATTGGTGGTAATCAGCCATAATTAGTAAAAAATTATAAAAATTAATAATAGATTGTTACAAACTCATAAAAATTGATATAAATTAATGTTAATTAATAATACTTAGTCATAATTAGTGATAATTAGTAATAATTAGTAATAATAAGTAATAATTAGCAATAATAAGTAATATTAGTAAAAAATAGTAATATTTAATAAAAATTAGTAATAATTAATAAAAATTAGTATTAATTAATAAAAATTAAAAGCTAGTAATAATTAATAAAAATTAGCAATAATTAGTAATAATTAATAAAAATTATTACTAATTAGGAATAATTAGGAATAATTAACAAAATTTACGAATAATTAGCACAAATTTTTTTACGATTGGTAATAATTAGGAATAATTATTAATAATTAGGAATAATTAGAAATAATTTGGAATAATTATTAATAATTATGAATAAATAGTAATAATTAGGAATAATTAGTAATAATTAGGAATAATTACGAATAATTAGTAATAATTATTAATAATTAGGAATGATTAGTAATAATTATGAATAATTAGGAATAATTAGGAATAATTGGTAACAATTAGGAATAATTAGTAACAATTAGGAATAATTAGAAATAATTAGTAATAGTTAGTAATAGTTAGGAATAGTTAGCAATAATTTGTAATAATTAGTAATAATTAGGAATAATTAGGAATAATTAGGAATAATTAGGAATAATTAGGAATAATTAATAATAATTAGGAATAATTAAGAATAATTAGGAACAATTAGGAACAATTAGGAATAATTAGGAATAATTGGGAATAATTGGTAATAATTAGTAATAATTGAGAATAATTAGTAATAATTAGACATAATTAGAAATTATTAGGAATAATTAGTAATAATTAGTAATAATTGGTAATAATTAGGAATAAATATTAATAATTATGAATAATTAGGAATAATTAGGAACAATTTGGAATAATTAGGAATAATTAAGAATAATTAGGAATAATTAGTAATAATTAGTAATAATTAGTAATAATTAGTAATAATTAGGTAAAATTAGTAATAATTATGAATAATTAGTAATAAATAGTAATAATTTGTAATAAATAGTAATAATTAGTAATAATAAGAATTAATTAGTAATCATTGGTAATAATTAGGAATAATTAGGAATAATAAGAAATAAATAGTAATAAATTGTAATATATTTTAATAAATAGTAATAATTAGTAATAAATTGTAATAAATTGTAATAAAAAGTAATAAATGGTATTAATTAGTAATAATTAGTAATAATTAGTAATAAATAGTAATAATTAGTAATAATTATTAGTAATTAGTAATAATTATTAATAATTTGTAATAATTTGTAATAATTAGTAATAATTAGTAATAGTAATTGGTAATTAGCAGTAATTAGTAACAATTAGCGGTGATTAGTAATAATTACTTGTAATTAGTAAAAATTAGAGGTAATTAGTAAAAATTTGTTATAAACTAATAAAAGTTAGTAATAATAAGTGTCAATTAGATGTAATTAGTAATAATTAGTGTCAGTTAGTTATAATTTGCAGTAATTAGTAATAATTAGCGGTAATTAGTAAAAATGTTTTAAATTAATAAAAATTTGTAATAATAAGTATAATTAGTAGTACTTAGTAATAATTAGTAGTAATTAGTAATAATCAGCGGTAATCAGTAATAATTAGCGGTAATTAGTAATAATTAGTGGTAATTAGTAATAATTAGTGGTAATTAGTAATAATTAGTGGTAATTAGTAATAATTAGCAGCAATTAATAAAAATTATTGGTAATTAGTAAAAATTAATAGTGATTAGTAAAAATTAAAAGTAATTAGTAAATAAATAGTGATAATTAGTATTAATTAGCAGTAATTAGTAAAAATTAGCGATAAATAGTAAAAAATAGAGATAAATAGTAATAAATAGTAACAAATAGTAATAAATAAACATAAATAGTAATAATTAGTAATAATTAGTAACAATTTAAATCCCATGAGTAATAAAAATATTAAATACCTAATTGAAACAAATTAGTAATGACCAATTTACGCTAACGACAAATTTGTACATACATGGTTGACACAAATTAGTAATGACCAATTTATGCTAACCATCTATAAATCTATCATTAGGTCACCAGAACCGGGATAGATATGATGCGACATGTTGATGGAAGCAGTAGTAGGAGGAGAATATACATCGATGACATGACATAATTGACATAAATTGGTGTAATGATAAATTTGGGCATGGTTGGCTTAAATTGGTTTCACCATCTAGTGTTTTTAAAATCCATAATTTATACCTTTTAGTGAATCATATAATTTCTAATCTTCAAGTGATTAGAAAAGACCAATTTATGCCAACAATGTCCAAATTTTTCATTAGGTCTCTAGAACTGGGATAAACATGACGTGATGTGTTGATGGAAGGAGGTGGAGGAGGAGGAGATATGTTGATGATAGGATATGGTTGAAAAAAATGGGTTCAATGAAAAATTTGGACATGGTTTTCATAAATTGGTTTCATCACCTAAATATTATAAAATTTATGATTTAAACTTTTTTAGTAAATAATAGAATTTTCAATCTTCAGGTGATTAGAAAAATTTAGTAAAAATTAGCGGTAATTAGTAACGATTAGTAAAAATGAACATTAAATCACTATAATTAGTAAAAATTAATGGTCATTAGTAAAAAATAGCATAAAATAGATAAAATTGAAAATATTTAAAATTAAATTATGATTGGTTTAATTTGTACTCTTTTTTGGATCGCCCTTTTCTTATATCAAATTAATCATAAAAAAATATTTATTTTATATTTTTTAGAGTAATATGAAGTAAGGAAGTCAATAAGAGACTTTATTACATAATCAGGATTGGATAAATCATCACTGGAATCCAAATGGTTCTGGTATAAATCATATTTTGATAATAAATTTTATACAATTTTGGACACACGTGGTAAGACCAAAGATAATATAGAGTTGTGATTAGATCTTACCCAAATTTGTAAGTGAATAGAACTTGAACTGTTTGAAAATGATAGATCAAAAAAGTTAATGAATCCAAAAGTGGCTTATACAATTTCCAAAAAAAATCATTTATTGCTTTGTTAATGGATTGAAGATCTGAGGCTTCCAGATGGTAATGTTCCCAATTTGGATAAATGTGTTAGAAATGGTGATATTATCGTACTAAAAGGTCATGATTATCATGTCATAATGTAAAGACTTATACCAATTGGATTTAAAGGTTTGTTTAATTCTATGATTTAGGATGTGCTAATAGAAATATCATATTTTTTCTGAGACATTTTTTGTGGTGAAAACAGACTATGATTCACTAAGTAGACTGCAAAAAGATGTTGTTTAAATTTTATGTAAACTAGAAAAAAATTTACCACAAACTTTCTTTAATTCAATAGAAGATCTGATATTGCATTTATCATATAAAGAAAAAAATTTAGGTATGGTATAGTTCTAATGGATGTAACCATTAGAGAGATGCATGCAGAAATTGAAGAAAAAGGTATGTAACAAAGCATCAGTTGAAGGATCAATTGCATAAGCTTATTTGAAGGAGAACTTTTTTTTTATACTCTCATTATTTTCAATTTGAATGTCACTAAAAACATAATGGCATGGGCCATAATGAGGGAAATGTTGAAAATGAAATGAATAATCAATTATCAGTTTTTAATCATCTCAAACTTAGATTTGGTGGAGTTCATGAATGAGTGATTTTAGATGAGGAACACCATAGGGATCATACATATGTTCTTCTCAACTATGAAGAAATGAAACCATTTATACTATGAGTAATCCTATCACTTATTCTATGATATTTATTATAATAAATTAAAATTATTTTATTTGTAGATTATATGATAATCATATCAAGAACAAGTTTCCACAAATTATAGCAGCTGCTCTTGAAGAACATAGGCAAAATAATTTATCCTACTGGTTTCAAAAACTAGTAAAATAAATTGTTTATGGTTTAAAATATAAAATAAATTTATTACTTATTATATTGATAATTGTTTTAAAAAATTTCAGGTATCTAAACATGTTGATAAGATTGATAATTGTTGGGCAAAAATCCCTCAAGGTGTCATTGAAGCATTTTTTGAGGTGATTGTGTTTGTTGACAAAGTGGACATCTATGTTGAGATTATTGACAAAGAAAACCATGACATAAAAATTTATTGACAAAGGGGGATTTCATGGTGTCATGTCGAGTTCAAGAGCTATGGTTAACGATCAATGTTTGATTAAAGAATGTCGACAAAGGAATGGATGATCTGGAGGCGGTATAAAAAGAACAGATACAAGGTGGCACCGTTTTCCAGTGTTTGCCAAATTTTTGGGCCTGAAAATCGACAAATGTAGAAAAGTGTTTTTGGAAAAGGGACTTGCGTGCTAAGGTATTGGAGGATAGGAAACTTTCACTCCATATGTTTTTGAAGATTAGATCATCAAAATATGGAAAAGGAATAAGGGTGGCGCAAGTATGGGTGTGGTCGCGTAGGTGACTTGCCCGTCGTGAAGAGACTTGCATGCTGATGCCTAGGAGGATTGGAAACTTGCGCACTTGTTGTTTTTCAAGATCAGAAGATCAAAATATGGCAAAGGAAAGAGGTTCGTGTGGGTATTTGGTTTGGTCGCGCAAGTGACTTGCAGGGGAAGAGACCTACGCGCCAAGACTTTCACGCTGAGGGGTGACTTGCATGCCACCGTGTAGGTTGACCAAATGCCTATAAATACTAGACCACCCTCCTCATTTTTAACGGATTTCAACACTTATAAAAATCATAGCTCCCATCACACAGGTGTGGAAGTCGAACAAGTGGTGGTGTGTCGCGCAAGTGGGACTTGCGTGCCAGATTTGAAGAAGGGATATTGTTGTTTTTTGCGCACCAATATTGGTTTGGGCGTAAATGGAAGTGTGTCGCGCAAGTTTGGAATTGAAGAAGCTTGTGTTGTGCAAGTGTCTAAGGAGGACTTGCATGCCAGTTATAACTTGTGCACCGATACTTATGCGCCGGATTAGACTTGCGTTCCAAGTAAGGTTAATTCATGGCAGTTATTCAGGGTTGCGTGAAAGCTAGAATATTGCCTAATACCTTCGGTGCAAAGCGAGGTTCATCTACAGGTGAAAGTTGGACTTCAACAGAGCATCTACATATAGAGGAAGATTCATTCTTTCATGAAAATGAAGCGACCTACAAGTCTATAAACTGTGAGTGGATCCTTTCTGGAGCAGTGAGCAAAGGAAGAGGAAGAAGGTGATACTCTCCACCGGCAGTGATCCAGAGAGAGAGAAATAGGGAGTGACCCTTGGGAAAGCAGTGAGTTAACCCTAAACCTTGTAAAGGCAGTGAGCTTGGGATAAAGAGATTTTGCCCAAACCTTGTAATCCACAGATAGTGAAGTTTAGTGGTATTTGGTATGACCGACAACCTGTCGGTGTATGCTCCTTAGAAGTAGCCCTTAGCGGTGAACCAAGTAAAAATTGATGTGGCATGTGCTTGCTTTACTTTCTGTTTATACTGTGCAACAGGAAAGAGAGAGAAGAGTGTTTTTCTTAACAGCGAAACAAGATCATAACGGGCTTAAATTTTAAATTAGTAATACCCTGATTCTCCCCCCTCTCAGGGTATTCATCCTTGTGGACCTAACAATTGGTATCAGAGTGAAAGGTTGATATTAGTTCTTCTTTCAATGGAGGTTATTAATCATAAAGTGATTCCAATCTTTGACGGATGTAATTTTCAGATATGGAAGAATCAAATGCAACACTATTTCCGATCTTTGGGAATGGATGTGTTTTAAGCAGCTATTCATGGTATCACAGCTGATATTAATAGTGGTGCATTATCAAAAGCTGATCATAGAGAGTTTGATGTTGATTCCAAAGTAATCAATGCCTTAGGGGGAGCCCTTTTCCAATCATATCTATACAAAGGTGATGTCATGAAAAATGTCACATGCCATGTGGGAAAATCTTTTGAATATATATGAAGGGGATACAAAGGTCAGAGAGGCAAATCTACAAGTGTTGTGGAACAAGTATGAAGATCTGAGAATGAACCCGAATGAGTCTGTGGATGCATTCTTTGACAAGTTAAATGTTGTGGTAGAAGAAATGTGAGGTCTTGGTGAAACTATCGAAGACATAAAAATTTTGAAGCACATCTTGAGAAAAATTCTACCTCAGTTCAATCTGAAAGTTTCTATTTTGGAATATAAAGACCCGAAATAATTGATATTGGATAACCTACACAGCACCCTTCTTGCATATGAAATGAGAAATGATGATAACAATGCTGTGGAAAAGGGGAAATCCAAAGAGGTGGAATTTAAGGCCATGAAGAATCTCACCATTAAATATTCTCAGGAGGAATAAGAGACAGATGAGGTAATGTCATTCCTCTCCTCAAACCTTCAAAGAGGAAAAGGAAAGTTCAAAGGGAAACTTCCTCTTACATGCTTTATATGTGGAAAGGTTGGACATCTCGTAGCAAGATGCCCCAAAAAAATTCAAGAGGAAAATGATGAAGATGATGTTGAAATTACCAAGAAGAAATCTTCAGCCTATGTGAAAGGGAATAAGTATTTCAAGAGAAATTTCTTCAAGAAGAAGAATCTTATTTCACAAGAAATAGATAGTTCAGATGAGTCTGAGGTTAAAGAGGTTGAGGAGATTGAAAACTGCAAAGATCGTGGAGAAAATGCTATGGTGGCGGTCGTCGGTAGTTCTCGTGAAAAGGAAGAAACTGACGCTGGAGAAGAAGAAGAAGAAGTTGAAGGAAGAGTTGATATGGAAGCTGAATTAGAAGTATCTCTTGAATAGATGGATATTTGGAGAGCAAAAACAAAGAAATCCAACAAGGTGGTACATGATGCCAAACTCTACATGCAATAGCAGGAAGAAGAGAAGTTCGAGCTAGTAAAAGAAATAGAAAACCTTAAGTCTTTGAGGATAGAGAGTACATAAAAGGTTGATGAGCATAATCTCAAGATTGAAGAACAAAAAATGGAGATCGATGGATTGAATGGAAAATTGAAAGATCACGTCAAGAGTATCGAAGATCTTGAAGAGGAAGTTGTTGGTCTGCAGAGAAAAGTCAAAGACCAGGAAAAACCTTTTATTACTAACATGTTATTGAGAAAACAGGTTATTACGAAGACTGAAAAGATGAAAGAGGATCCTAGTAATTCAGTAAGGAATAAGCAGTAATTGAGCTCAGAAGTTAAGACTATTTCAGGGCTTAATCAGAAACAAAAATCTGTGACAATTGAAGTCAGACTACAAGAAGTAGTCCCAATATTGAAGGTTGATTTAGGCACAAAGCAGAATCATAATATTCAAAGATCCCAAGGGGAAACTCGTAGTGATGAAGTACCATGAAGGAATGCACCATATATCAGGTGTTATTGTTGTGGGAAGATGGGACATTTACAGTATGTGTGTTTCATAGACAAGAGATATCAAAGGGAAAAAGAACAAAGGTGGCAGTCAAATAGAGAACGGTTCTCCAGAACTTATTTTGAAGGACACTGTTTTTGGTGCAGAGGATTTGGGCACATGTCTAGGTACTGCACTTTAACCATACAGAGGAATGTACCAAAGAAAAATCAAAATGTTCTCAAGAAGTAGATCAATAAACCAACTTGTGAGTTAAAAGTGCAGAACAGATTTGCGGCTTTGCAAGATGAAGTTGGTCCATCATACTCTGAGAAAGAACAGCAGTCTCAATCCATACTGAGTGTGAAGAAAAATTATGGACCAAGAATAAGAAAAATTAGAAGGCTGTGGTGGAAGAAATTTCCCTTAAGGCATCAAATCGCTCTGGTGCATGGATCCTTGATAGTGGTTGCACTTCTCACATGACAGGTAATAAGGATCTTGTTACATGAAGAAAATATGACAAAGAAGGAGTTGTAAAATTTGGAAACGATGAAGGCTTGAAGATTGTTGGCTTAAAAAAATCCAAGTTTGGGGGAAAATAAATGAGACGTACTGATGTCCTGGTTGTAGAGGGCCTTAGTCATAACTTGCTCAGTGTTAGTCAACTATGTGACTCTGGGAACTCTATCCGATTTACCAAGAAGATGTGTGTGGTGAAAGGAAAATATGGAGCAGTTGTTCTACAGGGTAAAAGGACAAATGGAAATCTTTACCTTGTATGTGGGGAGGAAGATACGTGTCTTTTATCCAGAGAAGAAGAAAACCAGTTGTGGCATAAGCGACTTGGTCATCTATGCCAACCATCCATGGAGAATCTGGTAAAGTGTGATGCTGCTAGAGACCTTCCCAAACTATCACGTGATCACACTCATACGTGTGATTCTTTCAAAAGGGAAGATCATCAGAAAGACATACAGTACAAAGGAACATAAATCAACTAGAGTACTCAAATTGGTGCATGTTGATGTATGTGGACCTATCTCACCATGAGCTATAAATGGGAAAAGGTACTATCTTCTTTTCATTGATGATTATAGTAGAATGGTATGGGTATTTGTCATTACCCATAAGAAAAAGGTGTTCAGTTGCATAAAGAATTATAGGAGGGAATCAGAAAGGATGATTGGGAAGAAAATTCTAAAGTTTCATACTGATAACAGTACAAAATTCACAAACAGTCAAGTCAAAAACTATCTCGAAAAACACATGTTAAGGCATCAAGTTTCATCAGTGAGAACTCCCCAACAGAATGGAGTGGTTGAGAGGAGAAATTGGATCATCAACAATATGGCCAGAACGATGCTTATTGAAAAGGACCTACCAGAGAAATTTTGGAATGAAGCAGTTTTGACATCGATCTATATATCGAATAGGTCTCTCTTGTGTTCGAAGGAAGGGAAGACTCCGTATGAAATGTGGTACAGAAAGAATCCAACTCTAAAATAATTTCGAATCTTCTGGAATAAGTGCTTCATTCTCAACAAAGAAAATCACAGGAAGTTTGAATCACGAGGAGATGAGGGGATATTCCTTGGCTACTCAGGGAAAAGAAAAGCATATAAATGTTTCAACAAAAGGATGGGAAAAATTGTTGAGAGCAATGATGTCACTATATTTGAAAATGAACAGAATACTCAATGACCCAGTGAACAATTTATGGATGAAAGTGATGATGAGGTAAGAAACACAGGGGGAGCAGAAGTGGCAGAGGATGACTCAGAAGAAGATACTGATGATTAACAAGAAAGTGTCAAGTCTGTGTTTGCAAGGAAACCAAAGAGTCGAGCTGAAATTGATAGGCAGAATATCATTGGTGATCAGGCAGCTCCAGTTCAAACTCGAAGAATGAAATCATTACAGCAAACATCATTTTTATCTCAGGTGGAGCCAGAATGTTTTTCTGATGCAGCTGAAGATGAAAATTGGGTTCAGGATATGAATAAAGAGCTTGATCAGATTGAGAAGAACCAGACATGGGAGATTGTTTCGAGACTAGCAGACAAGAATGTCATCAGGACTAAATGGGTCTATCGTAACAAGATGAATGAATATGTCACAGTGATTCGCAAAAAATCACGGCTAGTGTGCAAGGGGTACTCCCAGATAGAGGGCATTGATGTTGATGAGACATTTGCACTAGTTTCAAGGCTGGAGACAATCAGATTATTTTTGGGCATAGCAGTCCAAAGAAAGTTCAAAGTGTTCCAGATGGATGTTAAATCCTCATTCTTGAATGGTGTTCTGGAAGAGGAGGTGTATATTGAGCATCCAGATGTTTTTCTCATTCATGAGGATGAGAACAAAGTTTTCAGGCTGAAGAAGGCATTGTATGGGCTGAAACAAGCACCAAGAGCATGGTACTCAAGGCTTGATCAGTACTTGAAGAAGCTTGGTTTACAGTTTGGGGGAGTTGATTACAATCTATATTTCAGAAACAACAGTCATCAAATAATGATGGTTTTGGTGTATGTCGATGACATAATATTTGGTGGATCATATGAAGCTCAGTGTAGGCAGTTTTCTGAATTCATGAAAAATGAGTTTGAAATTTCAATGATTGGAGAGCTAACGTTTTTCCTTGGTCTACAGGTGACACAAGGAAGGAATGGAACATTAATTTCTCAATCCAAATATGCCAAGGATTTTTTGAGAAGGTTTGGCATGGAGAATTCCAAGGAGATGAAAACTCTAGTTGCTACCCAGATGAAATTATCAAAAGATGAGGATGGAAAGGCAGTTAATATTACAGAATACAAGAAAATTATTAGAAGTTTGTTGTACTTGACCGCGACAAGGCCTGATATTGTTTTTTCCACATGCCAAGTAGCGAGATATCAGAGTAATCCCAAGTAAATTCACATTCTTGAAGTGAAAATAATACTTTGGTATATCAAAGGCATCGTAGATTTCGGTTTGACATATAGTGACAAATCACAGAAAGAGTTATTGGGATATACTGATGTTGATTGGGCCGGATCAGCAGATGACAGAAAATCAACGTCAGGAGGTGCATTCTATCTTGGTGGATTGTGTATTTCTTGGATAATCAAGAATCAAGATTTCATTTCATTGAGCACCGTGGAAGCTGAGTATATTGCGGCCACTCAAGCATGCACACAGTTATTGTGGATGAAGCAGCAGCTTGATGATATGGGAGTTGAAGTGAAGTCTCTGATCGGAATCCAGTGTGATAAATCAAGTTCTATAAATCTCATCAAAAGTATCTTCCATCACTCAAGGACAAAGCACATTGAGATAAAGTATCATTTTATCAAGGAGAAAGTTGAGAAAGGAATCGTGAAGTTGGAGTATGTGCATACAGAACTACAGGTTGCAGACATTTTGACAAAGGACTTACCCAAGGAAGCGTTTGAAAGGCATCGACTGGATTTGGGAGTTCAGTCGACTCCCCACACTTAAAAAGTGTGAATGTGAGACCCCCCCCCCCCCTCCTCTCCCCGAGGTATGATGTGTTTTTTCCTAATGTGCTGATATGTGTTATCTACTCTATTACAGACTGCAAAGGAGTGACCTTTGGGTTCGTTGACAAAGGGGGAGAAAATAGTGATTGTTCAAGGGGGAGACAGTGTGGCAATTTGATAAATCATAATTTATTTGGGGAGAAGCTGACAGGTGGAGCAGCGAGATAGGGGGAGAAATGAGAAAGGGGAGCGTTTTAAATCTGATGATGCTAGAAGTGATCGATCAAATAATAGATATCACGACATCTGAGGATCATGATAAAATCATAAGATTGGTGTTGGAATGTGGTGATAATATTTCCAACGATTGGTATCAGTTTGGTAAAAATTGGTATCAGTTTGGTGTCAATAGTGGGTGTCAGAGATGAAGTGATTCATTGATGAAGTTTTCATTTACTCTTATTTCTCATGATGAGCATTGCTCATGTGGGCTTAGAGTATGTGTTGAGTAAATCCTTGATCGCGATCAGAATCACAAAAGTCGAATGGTGGCTGAATAATTAATGATGTATATTTTTATGGAAGATTTTTCAACAAACCCAAAGGGGGATATTGTTGGGAAAAAATCTCTCAAGGTATCATTGAAGCATTTTTGAGGTGATTGGGTTTATTGACAAAGTGGACATCTGTGTTGAGATTGTTGACAAAGCAAACCATGACATAAAAATTTGTTGACAAAGGGGGATTTCATGGTGGCATGTTGAGTTCAAGAGCTATGGTTAACGATCAATGTTTGATTCAAGAACATCGACAAAGGAATGGATGATCTGAAGGCAGTATAAAAAGAACAGATACAAGGTGGCGTCGTTTTCCAGTGTTTGCCAAATTTTTGGGCCTGAAAATCAACAAATGGAGAAAAGTGTTTTTGGAAAAGGTACTTGCACGTTGAGGTCTTGGAGGATAGTAAACTTGCGCGTTATATGTTTTTGAAGATCAGATCATCAAAATATGGAAAAGGAATAAGGGTCGTGCAAGTATGGGTGTGGTCGCGCAGGTGACTTGCACGTCGTGAAGATACTTGCGCATCGATGCCTAGGAGGATTGGAAACTTGCACGCCTGTTGTTTTTCAAGATTAGAAGATCAAAATATGGCAAAGGAAAGAGGGTCGTGCAGGTATTTGGTTTGGTCGTGCAAATGAATTGTAGGGGAAGAGACCTATGCGCCGAGGGGTGACTTGTGCGCCACCGTGCAGGTTGACCAAATGCCTATAAATACTGGACCACCCCTCCTCATTTTTAACGGAGTTCAACACTTAGAAAAATCAGATCTCCCGTCGCGCAGGTGTGGAAGTCGCGCAAGTGGTGGTGTGTCGCGCAAGTGGGACTTGCGCGCCAGATTTGAAGAAAGGCGATTGTTGTTTGTTGCGCGCCAATATTGGTTTGGGCATAAAGGGAAGTGCGTCGCGCATGTTTGGAATTGAAGAATCTTGTGTCGCGCAAGTGTATAAGGAGGACTTGCGTGCCATTTATAACTTGTGCACCGATACTTGTGCACTATATTAGACTTGCACACCAAGTAAGGTTGATTCACGGCAGTTATTCAGGGCTGCGTGAAAGATGGAAGATTGCCTGATACCTTCGGTGTAAAGATAGATTCATCTATGGGTGAAAGTTGGACTTCAACAGAGCATCTACATATAGAGGAAGATGCATTATTTCATGAAAATGAAGAGAACTACAAGTATATAAATTGTGAGTGGATCCTTTCTGGAGCAGTGAGCGAAGGAAGAGGAAGAAGGTGATCCTCTCCACCAGCAGTGAGCCAGAGAGAGAGAAATAGGGAGTGACCCTTGGGAAAGCAGTGAGCTGACCCTAAACCTTGTAAAGGAAGTGATCCTGGGATAGAGTGACTATGCCCGAACCTTGTAATCCATAACTAGTAAATTTTAGTGTAATTTGGTATGACTGACAACCTATTGGCGTATGCTCCTTGGACGTAGCCCTTAGCGGTGAACCAAGTAAAAATTAATGTGTCATGTGCTTGCTTTACTTTCTGTTTATACTGTGCAACAGGAAAGAGAGAGAAGATTGTTTTTCTTAACAGCGAAACAAGATCAGGACAGGCTTAAATTTTAAATTAGTCATACCCCGATTCACCCCCCCTCTTAGGGTATTCAGCCTTGTGGACCTAACAATAATCGATTGTGTCTATTGAGTAACCCACCATCAAAAATGGTTAAATCTTATAATTTATATTTAGTTAATGGTTTTTGATTTCATACACATTCATATATAGAATCAAAAAAACAATTAATAATGGTGTTTTCTTGAGAGGATATCATCATAAAAAAGTGAAGTTGACTTTTATGGAATTTTGGAATAAATAATTGAACTATGTCATCTGGGACAGAATTTTGTATACTAAGAGAGGCTTGCGTGCTCATTTTCACCATGGAATTTTTGATATTAAATATAAAAACCTTCTTTCAATAAATAAACCATTCTTATTGTCTCATCAGGAATATAAAATTTATTATGAATATTATTTCACTACTTGAAGAGAGTTAAGTTATTAGTGGAGTATAATTACAATGAAATCTCAGGAAAATCAGTTTATTCAAAGTGAATGTGGGTCTGCTAAAGTGCAAGGAATTGAAATTTTTTAGGAGACTACTCTAAATCCATCTTTTTCATGAAGAGACATGAATATCGATGATGAAACCCAAAAATTAAGGGTTTATAGTGATAATGATGTTATTGATGTAACAAATGAATTTGAAATGACAAGATATGATGAAAATAAAACTCTTATAGAAATTGATGATATAGAGAAGGAATATGAAGATATTGAAACTTTCATATATGAAGATGAGGATGGGGATGCATATTAACATATTTAGATACTGGTTATAATCATATATAATATATATCTAAATATAATAATTATTTTCAACTATTTTCTAACAAAAAAGTCATTTCATGTTTCAAATAGACTCAGATCTATTCATGAATTGGAGGATGATATACCTGGTGATGAGAATGATGTTGCATCATCTGACCCTCAGACCGTTAGTGGTTCAGTGAAAACTCAGAGGGGTCATGGTCTTGCGAGATTGATGATTCCTGACCCTATCCCCGAGCAACATCCATATCTTTTCTTTGATCCACACATGTGGAGGTATGTTTACTTTTGAATTTTAGTTAGTTTTCCTTAATTATCATTAATTTATTTATATATTAATTATTTGATTATTTTTCTATTTTTTCATTGATTTTTTCATATAGCTATTGGACAGGGGAGTGATATATTGTGGAATTATTTTTCTAGAGTATGGGTGACATGGGATCATATTCCCAGTGATGTTTAGCAACATATGTTTGATCATCGGATGGTATATAAATAAATAATAGTTATTTTGAAATTTATTTACTTAATAACTTGGTATTATTAATTATTTATAGGGTTTATGGTATTCTATCAATGATAGCACGAGGGACTCTATCTAGGAGGCATGAGGGATCTGTATGTGTGAGCGTTTCTGTCAGTTTTTTGCACAATCTGGTTGGGATAGCTATGCAGAAAGCGGGAGTCACAAAATTTGATTAGTCTTATTGCACCCACCAACCAGATTACATCTCATCTCAGGTTGTGGATGGATCATATTCATACTGGATGGGAGCCTATTTTCATAGGATAGAATCTTTATGTCGATAGAATCGGTGGAGGCTGGAGGTGATGCATTGAGTGAGTAGTCGTGCATTCAGTACATATCGGTGACATATGTTACGTAATTTTGTAAAAATTTATTTAACATTAAATGTAAACAATTTATTTTAAACTCATACAAGCAGTCGAACAACCCGATATTAAGGAGTTCGACGTTTATAGAAGGATGTACAATGATCCTCTCACTAGAGAGATTAGAGGTGATCATCAACATCATATTTTGGTCAGTATAATTTCTTTTTGAGTTTTAAAATAAACTTCAAATAATATTTTAAATATTTTAATTTTAAATTGAAATTGAAGGAGTCATATGAAGTCGTGACGTCTCATACACAGGTTGAGAGTCAGGCTGAGACCGAGGATCGGACCTCTAGTGCAGTAGGATTTGATGATGCAACATGGATGTAGATGACTCAGTATGCCTTTGAGAAAGGCCAAGTTCTTGGTATCATCTCTCGATTGATGCTTGGGAGTTATTATGGTACCAGTGCGATGTAGTCATGTAGCTCGAGAGGATCTCATGGAGAGTTATCATCATCTATTGCACAGTATGAGGAGAAACTGTGAGCTCAAGGTGAGCTTATAAAAACCATGCATAGGGAGCAGGAAGAGCTTCGTCGATAGTAGCAGCAGCATTAGCAGTAAGAGGAGATGCGTCGATGGTAGCAATAGAATCACGAGCAGACGATGGAGTACATGTGATTTCTGACTCATGGTTTAGGGATGGAGTTCCCTCCACCATCTCCTCCATCTCCTCTATCTCCTCTAGATGGCCCTCCCCCTCAGTGATTTATATACTTTTTCTAATAAACATTTGAATGTAATATTTTTTTTGAAATATTTTTATTAATCCATATATTTATATTTCTATATTGTGTGTTTTTTATATTGTTGCGTATACTATGTTTTTTTCTTATTTTTATTATTTTATTATTTATTTATTATTTTTATTATTTTTTTATTATTTTTTTATTTTTATTTTTTTATTTTTTTATTTTTATTTTATTTTATTTTATTATTTTTTTATATTTTTGTGAATATTGTGTTTTTTATTATTTTTTTAATTTATAATTTTTTATTATTTTTATTATATTTTTATGAATTTTATTAGTTTTTATTATTTTTTAATATTTTTTTATTTTAAGATTATTATTATTATTTTATTAAATTTTATTAATATGAATTTTTTAATTTTTTTAATTTTTTTAATTTTTTTAAGTTATTTGCAATGGGATCATCACAAAAGGGGTTTTTCAAAAACCTGGATAAACTATTTACGATGGTTCGTCACAAAAGAAAACTATTTTCAATGTTATTTTCTACAATTGGCCATTTTCGACGGGACTCCATCGCAAATTCATCAATTTCCAGTTGTGTTAACTCCCTCACACTAATTGTTATTGTGTATGTGGATGGTATAATTTTTGGTGGGGATGAAGAAAACATTTGTAAAGAATTTTCTGAGTAAATGAAGAAGAATTTTGAAATTTCAATGTTAGGATAATAAAATTTCTTCCTTGTCTTACAAATTCAACAAAAGGAAAAGTACAATTTATTATCTCAAGAAAAGTATTTCAAGGAATTTTTAAAGAAGTTTGGGATGACAGAATCCAAAGAATTTTCTACTCCTATTTCAGTGAGCACAAAACTGAGTAAAGATGAATCTTGAAAAGGTGTAAATCAAAAAGAATTTCGAAAGCCGATATGATGTTTGATTTATATCACAACCTCATGACCTGATATTGTTTATGTTATGAATTTGTGTGCTAGATATCAGAGTGTGCCAAAAGAGTCTCATATTTTGGTGGTAAATATAATTCTGAGATATGTTAAAGGAACAACTTCACATGGGATTTTATACAAAATAAGTTGTAATATGAACTTACATGGTTATACTGATACTGATTGGGATGAAGATTGTAATGATAGAAAATCATCTTCTAGAGGAACATTTTTCTAAGGTGAATGTTGTCTGAGTTGGAATAGTAAGAAACAAAGTTTAATATCTTTGAACACAACAGAATCTGAATATGTTGCAGCTACTCAATCTTGTACTCAGATGTTGTGGATGAAATTTCAGCCGGAATATTTGAATGTAAAGGTTCTACACCATTGAAGATAATTTTTGATAATCAGAGTGCAATTATTCTTTCTAAAAATTCTATCCATCATTTAAGATAAAAAATATTGATATAAAATTTTACTTTATAGAAAATGAATTTTTTGTTGGATATGTTTTTCTAGAATATATCTCAATTAAGTATCAAATTTCTAATATCTTTACAAAATAAATTCCAAAAGAAAGGTTTGTTGATTTTAGGCTGCAATTTCATGTTCTGCCTCCTCTAATGAATTCATAAACCTCACAAGGAAGTCCCTCACCATGCTTTGGATTATGTTGAAAAAGTGGTAAGGAAATTAATAACTTTTTTCTTTGTAAAAAAAATTACTTATCTTACTTTTATGAATCTAAAGCTATGGTTATCGAATAATGGGAGAGATAAAAATCAAAGGGTAGGGAAAAATAAGATTTAGAAAAGGGAGATAAAAATCAAGGGGGATCAGAAAATAAAAGTGATAAAAGATAAAAATGAGGAGGGGTTTATCTTCACATGGCTTCAAAATAGGCTTATCATCAAGGGATGTAATTACTTCAACAAAATTACTTTATCTAGTAGTGTTTTTTCATGACACACTCTTTTGAGAAAGTCTATTCTTTTATAAAAGTTGAAAACTTTTAGTTGTTTCAAAAAATTAGTTGTGAAAAATTATAAGTGTTTGAAAAATGGTGAGTTGGGAAATTTTTTAATGAAAGTTTTCAAAAAACTTCAAAGTGGGAGATTGAATAACCTTTGTGATGTTTTATTTTAACAAAGTTTTGTATTTTTTTTACAACTAATCTTTTATAAAATAATTTTTTTGAAAAATAAGTGAAGGTTGTTGATTTTTCAAACCCAGAAAAAAGTCAGAAAAGGTTATTCTTAAGAAAGTTATTTTCTAGACCTAGTGTATCATATTGAGAAGCACTAAATAGAGAAGATTTCAAAATGATGAAGTTTTTTATCTGATGCATCATTGATCTCAGATCCATCAGCATGAAATTTAAGTTTCATCGGACTCAATGTTGGTTATAAAGTAAAAAGTTTCGGAGAAATAAAGTTAATGTGTTATTGAAGAGGTTGAATGGAGACAGTGATTTCAGGAGTTATAAAGTTTGTTAATTTTTAACCGTAAGTTAGATGATACTCTACCGATCTTGGATTTCTCATAAATCATCAAAAATTATCATGATAAAAGCTTTTGAAGATATGGAGGAATCAAAAAGATTTTATCGGTTCCAGAAATCAAGAAAACGTTTTCATTGGATCCAAAAGTAAAGGGCATAGAATTTTTAGGAGTCTAAATTTGTATAAGCTATTAATTTTTGAAGATTTTCTATGATGCAGAGTGGAGGATTTCATCATAATGAGGATTCCATCGTAATGAGTATTTTATCATAATGAGAAATCCATCATAATGAGGATTTCGTCATAATAAGAAATCCATCGTATTGAAGAATCTATCATAATGATAAATCCATCAAAATGAGAAATAGATTGGACTGACACTGAGAAGGAAAATCAATCAGACTGACTCTGAGAAAGAAATCCAATCCAACTGACTCTAATGAGAAAACTCAATTGGACTAACTTTGAGGAGGAAATTCAATTGAACTAACTCTGAAAAAGAAATTCAATCAAACTGACTCTAAGAAGGAAAG
Organism: Viscum album; assembly: GCA_963277665.1. NCBI lineage: Eukaryota > Viridiplantae > Streptophyta > Magnoliopsida > Santalales > Viscaceae > Viscum > Viscum album. Next base: position 819,291,331 of record OY728148.1, read on the forward strand.
TCAATCGGACTAAATCTGATGAGGAAAGTCAATTCAGAATGAGTTGAGGAATTTTAATCATAATGAGTTGAGGAAGTTACATCATAATGAGATGAGGATGTTCCATCATAATGAGCTAAGTAAGTTCCATCATACTGAAGAAATGTTAGGAAGTTTGAGAAGGATGATTACTAAGAATACTCAATATGATTCAAGTGTTGGAGTTGGTTCCCTAGAAACAACTTTTTTGTACTTTATGATAAACATGTATTCAATTTTTGAATATTTATAAACTAATTATCACATCATGATTGTTCTTCTACATGAAATATTATGTGATAATGTCCTAAGAGTAGCTCTCACACTAAAAGGTCATAGCAGTTCATCGCTATGATGAGAACCCATAAATGTTATGACACTATTCGTAAATATATGTTCAATAGTCGTATGATATAATTTGAGGGACAAAAATTGTTGGACTCACCTGTTTTTATAATCCCAAATCATGTTTAAATATTGATCATGATATATTAATCCATTTGATAACCCTTTTTAATCTGTATTTATATTTTTTATCCTGAACAATTTATATTCTTAGTCTCATGACTTTGTTGTATCAGCTTATAGTTTACATTTATCTAAATATAAGTTCACTGTTAAAGGCTACTGGTAAGAGCCTTCTATTCAAGGTCACCATTATAGCTCACTATTAATCTAGGTCACTGATCCTAGAAGGTTACTATTGAAGATCTAATGTCACTGATATAAGCTACCGGTACAAGGTCACTATCACAAGTCTATCATTGATCTTCTTATCAAAGATTACAGAAAAAGATTCACCATCACAAGGTCACTACTGTGACAAGGATTCTGTTAGGATTTCACTATCAGACTCTTTCTTAAGTCTTCTGTTGAGAGCTTCAATCTTCAAGTCTACAGTTGGACATGTCTACCGTTAGTAAAAGGCTACTGCTAGACAACTCCTACTGTCGAGATAGTCGACTGTTGTTCAAAGTCCACTGATGAGGAGCTACTTTTACACAGAGTAACAGCTACCGTTACAATACATCCACTGACAAAAATTCCACCATTACAAGCCTACATATAGAGAGCCTACCGATGAATCCCACAGTTGAATAGCCAACCGATGAAGTCCACAGTTGGAGATACTACCATTGAATTCTACCGTGTGACATGAGTCTATTATTTATTTTACCAATTTTCTTTATACTATCATAACGGTCATGTGTGGACAAATTAACACACCTGACATTATTTAATGATATTTTCAGGCATATCAGGAGACATTACGAGGTACGAGGAAGACCACACGTGGTTGAAACATTTCTCTTGTCAGCCCCTACTGGACCAAATGAGAAAAAGATGAGCTGGAAAAGTGTATATATATATGAGTAGAGACAGACATCAACACAAGATACAGAATATATTGAATATACACATAAGAGAGACACATACAACACCCAAAATAAAATAAAGAATAAGAACACTTGAGCACGCATTCTGAAGAAAACAGAGCTTCACGAAGATCTATTGACAGAACCTTTTTCAAGTGGTGTGCTACAAAGAGCTTCAAACCCAAGAAGCTGATCATATCTACATATGAAAGTCAGAACCTGGAAGTTGAAACACTCTGTTTTGGAGGCAACTTGCAGAGAAGGACCAAAACTTCATTTCATTCATTCTAACGTGTCCAGAGCTGATCTGCCAACATATAGAGCTTTCTAAACTTCTTTAAAATATCTTTAACTTTATTGTGTTTTAGTATTTTACATTTGTGAGCAGTGTGTCTGTGTTACACACACTGACTCTTGTGCTTGAACTGAGGGATACTGAAAATCCTCATACCAAACTCTCTTTACATTTTTTTTCACGCATAACTGTGGAAGAATCCTAGTGTGGATTGGTAGTTTATTTTTACCATGTATAACTGTGGTAGAGTTTGAAAAACCTGGACAGTTTGTGAAAGCTATTGTAAATCCCAATGTAGGCTGTGTATCACTTTTTAATATAATTGCTTGGTGGTAGGTGATCAACAAGTGGAGAGTACTAGGTCTTGACTTAATACTGAACCTCTTGTTTAATTTGTTATGTTCATCTTTCACTTACTCTATTTTATACTTATCTGCTGTGCTTATATTAGCAAAGATAGAAATCTGTTTTTACATTCACTCTGATAGTTATTTCTGGTTAGTGTGTATATTTGATTCATTTAGTAAACTTGTTTCAAAAGTGGAATTAGTTCTCATACTGATTAAACTGGGGAGTAATCAACCTTTGAGAAACTTGTTGAACAATAAGTCACTTATATCTCCACCGCCTTAATTGACTGGGCTATTTTAATTTGGGGGATTTTAATCCTAAAAGTTTTTAACAGAAATTTTAATTGGAACTCAATTCTCCCCCCTCTTGAGTATCCACTCTGACCAAAATTTGGTATTAGAGGCTTCTTTATTCTTACCATCAAACCAGTTTTTCAAGCCTTTCAATTTCTTTTCAACTGTGATTTTAGTTGTATCTTAAAGATCTCAAAATTTCTGTTATATCTAAATTTTCGGTTCTTTAATCCTTTAAATTTATATGGATAACCAAGTTGAGGGTGCTGCTACCAATAGACCACCTTTCTTTAATGGTAATAATTATGGTCAGTGGAAATTGAAAATGAAAAAGTATCTTGAAAGATTAGGACCTGAAATCTAGGACACAATTGAAGAAAAAAATGTATTACCTGCTACTGCTAGGGACACATAGTCTCAAGTAACTAAAACTATTTATAATAACAATTTTAAAGCACTGAATGCCTTATACTGTGCTTTGGGTGATGAAGAATTCAATAGAATATCTGCCTGTAAGACTGCTTTTGAAATTTGGGATACTTTGGCTGTTTCTCATGAAGGAACAACCAATGTCAAAGAAATGAGATTAAATACCTATACTATTAAATATTACAATTTTAAGATGAATCCTGATGAATCTATCTCTGAAATTTATCTCAGGTTCAATGAGATAGTGAACACCATGAATCTACTTGGGAAACCAGTGGACAGCAAAGACCAAATCATGAGTCTGCTTAGATGCATGCCTGACAGATGGAGAGGCACATCTGTATCAATCTGAGAATCATGTGACATCAGAAAGCTACCTGTAAAGGATCTAATTGGAAAACTGATGATGTATGAAGAAGATCTCAAGGTAAATCAAGAAATATAAGAAGAACGAAAAATTAAGTCAGTATCATTCAATACTTCTGCCTCAAAAAACAAAGACAAAGAAAAAGTTCAAGTACCTCAAGACAGTTCTACAAGTGAAGAGTCAAACTCAGACAGTGATGAGGAAATGGCACAACTTTCCAGAAGATTAAAAAGATTCTACCGAAAGAATAAATTCTTTAGGAAGTCAAACTTAAAAGGAAATTATGATCATAAAGGACAATGGAAGAAAGATATTAAGTGGAATGAGAACCCAAGTGAAATAGTATGCTATGAATGTAAATGAAAATGTCATGTGAAAGAGGACTGCCCCAAGTTTAAATTCAAGAGAAATTATGAGGATAAGGGCAAAAGTTATAAAAAGGATATTAAAGCAACTTGGAGTGCTTCAGAAGACAGTTCGAGTGAATCTGATGCTTCAGACTCAGAACAGAACAAACATGCCAATCTATGTTTTATGACAGAGACATCTGAGGTAAAAATTAATTCCCCTGTGCATAATACTTATTATAACAGAGAATATCATAATGATGAAGATATGACTAAGGAATAATTATTTGAATATTTCGAAATGCTTGAGGACACTTTTAATGAACTCAAGGACAAATATAAGTCATTAAAAAGACAGCATGCTTTAAATGCGAATTACAACTCAAATATGGACATAGAAAAAGAGAAATTTTCTAAACTTCTAAAGGAAAATACAGAGTTAAAATTATCTAATGAACAATTAAGAAAGGATATTGAGAGGTTCACTGCTAGAAGGGATACCTTGACACAGTTTCTAGGAAAACATATTGCTCCAAAATATACAACTGGTCTAGGATATCATCTTGGACAGAGACAAATTAGCAAAACCAAATTTGTTCCAAAATCTGGACAGTTCACTGCTAATTCTGGACCATCTTTTGAGAAACAATTTTCTAAAGGACGTAACAAAGTATTTATGTCTCAAAATATGTTTGTTGATTTTAGAAAACCTATAAATCAAATATGGGTTCCCAAAGTTTTACTAGCTAACCTCTATGGACCCAAGAAGATCTGGGTACCAAAATTACCCCATGTTTAATATGTTTTGCAGGGAAGTTGTTTAAAGAGTTGCTATAAGACCCTATGGTACTTTGACAGTGGATGTTCAAGACATATGACAGGTGACTATCCTTGCTTCAAGAGTCTAATTAAAATTGATGGTGGGAATGTTACCTTTGGTGACAATGCAAAAGGAAAAATTGTCGTCTTAGGACAGATTGGTAACCCTGATACAATATTAATCTCTAAAGTACTTTTTGTTGATGGATTAAAATACAATTTACTTAGAATATCTCAGTTATGTGATGATGGATTTAATGTTAAGTTTTCAAATGATTCATGCCATGTTTTTAATTCAAAAAATGATTTAGTTTTCACTGCATGTAGAAATGAGAATGTATATGGTGTCGATTTAAATTCCTTAGCCAAACAAAATGTTTCCTGCTTAAATGATTTTCATAAAGAGTCTTGGTTGTGGCACAGAAGGTTAGGACACTATAATGTGCACTCACTTAGGAAGCTATATAAGAAATGTTTAGTTAGAGACTTACCTAAATTAGAATTCCCAATTGATAAAGTGTGTAATCCCTGTCAAAAGGGAAAAAACACAAAGTTTCTTTCAAACCAAAGAAAGAAGTTTCAACTTCTCAACCACTTGAGTTGGTTTACATGGATTTGTTTGGACCATAAAGAGTTTCAAGTTTAAATGGGAAGCACTATGTTTATGTTCTTATAGATGACTTTTCTAGATATACTTGGGTATACTTCTTAGCTCACAAAAGTGAAGCATGTTCTTACTTTATCAAATATTCCAAATCTTTAGAAAATCTTAGTGGACTTAGAATTAAGACCTTGAGAAGTGATCATGGCCGTGAGTTTGAAAATCATGAGTTTGAATCTTACTGCTCACATAATGGCTATAGTCACAACTTTTCTGCCCCTAGGACACCTCAAAAAATGGAGTTGTACAAAGAAGAAATAGGACCCTTCAAGTAATTTCTAGAACAATTCTTAATGAGTATGACTTACCTGTTTATTTTTGGGCTGAAGCTATAAATATAGCTTGTTATATTAGAAATAGAGTTTTAATTAGACCTGTTCTAAAAAGGACCCCTTATGATCTTTGGAATAATAGGAATCCTAAGGTTAATTACTTTATAGTTTTTGGTTGCAAAGTATTTATTCTTAATATTAAAGATAATATTGACAAATTTTCTTCCAAAAGTGATGAAGGAATTTTCTTGGGTTATTCTATCTCAAGTAAAGCCTATAGAGTGTTAAATAAGAAAACCAAATGTGTGGAAGAATCAGTTCATGTCAAATTTGATGAGACTGATCCACATGAGCCTAAAACCTCTCTTGAAAATCTTGAATAAAATTTGTCAATTTTGAACCTTAATGATAAAGATAGTGAATCCCCTGTAAAAGTATCCAGTTCTGGGAATTTTCCTGAATCTTCTCCTACCGTTTCTGAACCAATAGAAAACAATGAAGAATCTAGTTCAACCCTTCCTAGAGGTATTAGGACTCTCAAGAATCATCCTCTAGATGTTGTTTTAGGTGATTTAAATAGAGGAATGCAAACTAGATCTTCTCTAAGAAACCAGGTTGAACATCAAGCCTTTCTTTCACAGCTTGAACCCAAAAATATTAATGATGCTATCAATGATGAATTTTGGGTAATGGATATGCAAGAAGAACTAAATCAGTTCGAAAGAAACAAAGTCTGGGAATTAGTGGAAAGACCTAAGGACATGTTGACAATAGGCACTGAATGGGTGATTAGGAACAAAGTTGATGAGTCTGGGAATATACTTAGAAATAAGTCCAGGTTAGTTGCACAAGAATACAGCCAAGAAGAAGGAATAGACTATGAGGAGACCTTTTCACCTGTAGCTAGACTAGAATCCATTAGGATACTACTTGCTTATGCAGCTCATCTGAATTTCAAACTTTATCAAATGGATGTCAAAATTTATTTTCTAAATGGGTATATAGTTGAGGATGTGTTTGTTGAACAACCCCTAGTTTTACAAATCCCCATATTTCAAATCATGTTTTTAAACTTTCTAAAGCTTTATATGGTTTAAAATAAGCTCCAAGAGCATGGTATGATAGGCTCATCTCTTTTCTTATTTCAAAATATTTTACCAAAGGGATAGCTGGTCCTACTCTTTCTATTAAAAGGATTTCCAAAGATTTTTTGATAGTAAAAATTTATGTGGATGATATTATTTTTGGATCTTCTAAAAACTCTTTATGTGTTGATTTTTCAAAAATGATGCAAAATGAGTTTGAAATGAGTTTAATGGGAGAACTAAAAATTTTCCTTGGATTTCATATCTTTCAAAATAAAAATGGAATTGTTTTGAATCAAAGAAAATATATTAAGGATCTTCTAAAACGTTTTTCTTTGGATGGTAGTAAAGGTAGTGACAAACCTATGAGTACTACCTGTAAGTTGGATACTGATGAAGTTGGAGAACCAGTGGATCAAACCAACTACAGAGGTATGATAGGGAGTCTACTCTATCTTACAGCTAGAAGACCTGACATTATGTTTAGTGTATGTATGTGTTCTCTCTTTCAAGACAATCCAAAATAATCTCATTTAACTTCTGTTAAAAGGATTTTTAAATATCTCAAACATACTCCCAACTTAGGACTATTTTATCCAAAAGGACAACCATTTGATCTGTTGAGTTATTCTGATGCTGATTTTTCAGGTTTTAAGTTAGATAGAAAAAGAACCTCTGGGACATGTCACATTTTAGGAAATTCACTAGTATCTTGGTGTAGTAAGAAGCAGAATTATGTTGCATTATCCACTGTTGAAGCTGAATACATAGCTGCTGGTAGTTGTTGTGCTCAAATTCTATGGATGAAACACACTTTACTGGACTGTGGATATCAATTCAAACATGTCTCTATAAAGTGTGACAATACAAGTGCTATTAACATTTCCAAAAATCCAGTATCTCATGCTAGGACAAAGCATATTGATGTGAGACATCACTTTTTGAGGGATAATTATCAAAAAGTTGATATCACTCTTGAATTCATTGGCACTGAACATCAATTGGATGATATATTCACAAAGCCTTTGAATTCTGAGACATTAAATTACATCAAACATGAGTTAGGTATGATTAACTTTAGTACAGGAGACCTCACTGTTAGAACTCATTGTTATACCTCACCATTGAACCTCACCGTTAGACCATGCCGTTGAACCTCACCATTAGACCTCACCGTTGAACCTCACCATTGAACCTCACCGTTAGACCTCACCGTTGAACCTCACCATTGAAGCTCACTGTTAGACCTCACTGATAGAACTCACTGTTAGACCTCACAGTCAGACCTCACAGTTGGACCTCACTGATAAACTTAACTATTACACCTCACTGTTTCACCTCACTAGTGTACCTCACTGGTACATCTCACTGTTGGATACCTCACCGTTTGTTTTTATTTTATGCAGGAATCCGAACCGATTTTATTCCTATTTATATTTTATTTGGTTTTAATCCCTAAATGATAAAACTAAAGGTGACAAACATATCTCAATCCACCTTCCTCTCTCAATCTCGAACCTTGCTCTCGAAATCCCTAAACCCTAACTCCTCATTTGAGACCTCAAAACTCTCTCAATATCCATGGCTGGAACCAAGAAACCCTCGACTGTCAATGAAGATGCGCCAAGGACAAAGAGAACTCGAGCCGAATCCAATGGAACCAGTAATACCTCGACGGGACCTATCAACCCGCATCTGACCAAGAGAGAAATATTTTCTGAGAAGGAGTTAAGTGAATAATGGATACTTTCGAGCAAGTCATTAGTGCTGGAAGCACTAGATGCCCAAGGATGGACCGAATTCTTTTCCAATAACAATGGACCATACTACCCGAAGCTTGTGAAATAATTCTATGAATATTTGAAGTTCGAAGAGGAAGATGATGTGCATAGGCTAATATCCAGAGTCAATGGCAATGAATTCAGCTTCTCATCTGCTGAGTGGGCTTCCTGTTCGAGAGTTCCTCGTGAAGGAGTATATGATTACTACTCTGGAGTGGCTCCTACAGACAGTGATGTTTTTTAGTATGAAAAATCTTTGGAAGAACTGACAGGAAATGGAAAATCAAGGAAGATCATTTCAACTGAGATGAATGGAGAAGACAGGATTTTGTTTAAGTTCGTTCAGTATGTGATTAGTCCCAAGAGAGGGGATTTTGTAGTGATGAAGTATCAGGACATATTCCGGATGTACTTACTGAATCGTGGAAAGAAGATTAACCTATGTAGGTTACTGATGGCACAATTGGAGGATATGAATAAGGCAAGCTCAAAGTCCAATGCCCTATTCCATGCCAAGCTAATTTCAATAATGCTAAAGGTAAAGGGTGTGGCTGGAAATCAAGAAGATATGATAGTGGATAAGAATAGTGTTTGTATCTCCAATGTTATTTGAAAATTCATGAAAATTAGCTGGAATCCCTGGAAGAAGGCATGGGTGAATGATGAAGGAAAGGTATATGAAAATTTTGACCCTACTACTCACCCATCTAGGCCAAAAGACAAGAGAGATCCAGGCCTAAAGCCTGATGAGCCAGAACCATCTTATTCAGATAAGGAGGAGGGATCTGAAGGAGTTGTGGACCCTGAAAGAGAGAACACCCCCATTGATGATGGGAGTGATCTTAATTTTCCTAACACTCCTATAAGTAAGGACAGTAGCTTTCAGGGCATCTAGCTCTCCAAAAGAACTGCCAAGAAGGGAGACTATTCTGAAGGACAGTGATACTGAGACCAATGAAGAAGAAGAATCATCTCAGAATATTGTCAAAGACACCTCTGAAGAGGATGAGGCTACCGAGTCAGATCATTCTGATCATGAGGCAGAGGAGGATTTTGATAAGGATGAAAAAAAGGAGGTTGTTGCTGAAGCTGATGATGAGAACAGTGAAGGAGAGGAGCTCAGTTTGAGCCCTCTGATAGATAATACAGACAATACAGTGTCTGATCAGGAAGTAGGAGTGGCATCTACTTCCATTGATATGGAAGTCATTGATGACTCAGTAGAGGATGAGACTCACCCCACTGGTGAACCAATGGAGCAGACAGTTATTGAATCTGCTATAGTTGTAGAGGAGGTTTTGGAATTACCTAGAGAAAAACAGATAGAGGAGAATTCTCAGAAGAGAGAAATAAGTGAGGTGGAGCATTTTGGTTCTGTATTTGTTCTTCATGACATTGAAGAATGGTCAGAAGATCCTGGATATCTGGTACTTGGGATGGATTATAATGATTCAGATTGTGAGATGACAAGCAAAAGACATCATGTACCAGCTATTTTGGATCCTGTCGTAGTACCTCCAGTGGTTCCCCTTCCTGAGAACATTTCCACTAAGTATGATCTGGAAAAGTTGAAAACATATCTGCACCAGATATTCGATAATAGGGCCTCTGAAATGGAAAAGGAAATGGGCCTAATTTAGGAGATGACTGTCTATGAGATGGATAAAGTTCAATCTTTAATTCAAGCCAGTTTATCCAAAGAAATATCTCAATGCCAGAATCAACTCAAGGATGTTTCTCAGTCTGTGGAACTTCTCAGACAGTTAGTGGTAAGCCTGACTGCTCTTATGGATTCTAATGTCCAAACAGACAAAGACATTCACTACATCAAAGGTGTGGTGCAACAGATGGTTACAGTGTTTGAAAGTTTTAAGGAATCCATGAAAGCTCATGTGAAGGGCCAGGATGAAGATGTAAAGAAGATTATCAGTGGGTTGACCAAGTCTTTTAAGGAAACTGTTGCTTTCTCTATAGATCCTTTTTCTGCCTCTTCCTCTGCTTCAACCTCCAGTGCACCACCTGTGGACCTGATTATCTTTTAGGATAGTGGTCACTAAAGAGTTAGCCAAGATTTCTGGTGTCAGTGCACCTGATCCTCAATCTGTGACTCGGATTCTATCCACTACCAAAGAAGTTCAGAAGGTATTAAGTGACTTCATGCGAGAGGCTTCCCAGGACCAAAAGAGTATAAAGGAACAAATTTATTTTTATTATAAAATGATTTACTCCAAGCATTAGATGGATTCTCATTTCAAGATTCTGTTGGAAAAACTCAAGATTCCACCAGTCACCAGAGCCTTCAAGGAACAAGTTACTCAGTTGGGCTAGTTCACTCCAACCTTAGAAAAATTTATGGTGAACAAGGATGATTTCATATTAGATATGGAAAGAGGAGGAAGCATTATTATGGACTTCAGAAACCTTCTTCTACCCTTTCTCCATGTGGACTGCACCCCTGTCATCATCCCTCCTACCTTACCTGCATCTTAACCCAGTAGTTCTTCCACGATGTCTCCTTCTGAAGCCATTAGAAGCCTTACTCCACTGATACCTCAGCGAGCTACCCACTACAGATCCACAGGAGCTTCAGTTGTTGCCCCTCCAGTCATTCCTACAGCAATTCCCAAACCTTCTGATCCACCTGCTCATTCTCCCTCTTCTTCTTCCAAAGGGAAAGACCACTTGCCTGAGGCTGATGTGGATTTATTTTGTCTATGTCTTTTTGATAGGGGTATATTTTTTTTTGGATCATGTAATTTCATTTCATTAATACAAGCTTTCTCTGTTCTCTCTATTTGTGTTTCTTTTTTCTAATCACAAAGGAGGAGAAATACTGTGGTAATTCTAGACTGATCATGTGATTGGGGAGAAATGTGCTAATTTACTAATATGATCCTATGTTGAATCTTTTCTTCCTTTCTCTATGATACCATGTACCAATATTTTCTAGTTTTACACTCTTATTAATCTCTGATACTTGAGACATTTTTTATCTCTATTTAGTAACTGTATTATATGTGATATCTATATTTAATACCTACTGACATAATTTGTGATTATCAAAAAGGGGGGATTGTTGGACTCACCTGTTTTGATAATCCCAAATCATGTTTAAATATTGATCATGATATATTAATCCATTTTCTAACCCTTTTTAATCTTTATTTATATTGTTTATCCTGAACAATTTATATTCTTAGTCTCATGACTTTGTTGCATCAGCTTAAAGTTTACATTTATCTAAATATAAGTTCACTGTTAAAGGATACTGGTAAGAGCCTTCTATTCAAGGTCACCGTTATAGCTCATTGTTACTCTAGGTCACTGATCCTAGAAGGTTACTTTTGAAGTTCTAATGTAACTGATATAAGCTACTGGTACAAGGTCACTGTCACAAGTCTACCATTGATCTGCTTATCAAAGCTTACAGACAAAGAGTCATCGTCACAAGATCACTGTTGTGACAAGGCTTCTGTTAGGAGTTCACTGTCAAACTATTTCTTAAGTCTTCTTTTGAGAGCTTCACTGTTCAATTATATAGTTGGACATGTCTACCGTTAGTAGAAGGCTACCGCTAGACAACTCCTACTGTCGAGATAGTCGACTGTTGTTCAAAGTCCACTGATGAGGAAATACTACTACACAGAGTAACAGATACCATTACAAGACATCCACTGACACAAATTCCACCGTTACAAGCCTACAGACAGAGATCCTACCGATGAATCCCACAGTTGAATAGCCTACCGATGAAGTCCATAGTTGGAGAGACTACCATTGAAGTCTACCGTGTGACATGCATCTGGTACCGGTCTAATGATATTCTATTATTTATTTTATCAATTTTATTTATACTATCATAACGGTCATGTCTAGAAAAATTAACGCACTTGAAATTATTTAATGATATTTTCAGGCATATCAAGAGACATTATGAGGTACGAGGAAGACCACACGTGGTTGAAACATTTCTATTTTCATCCCCTACTAGACCAAATGAGAAAAAGATGATCTGGAAAAGTGTATATATATATATGATTAGAGATATACATCAACACAAGATACATAATATATTGAATATACACATAATAGAGACACATACATCACCCGAAATACAAGAAATAAGAAGAACACTCGAGCACGCATTCTGAAGAACACAGAGCTTCACCAAGATCTATTGATAGAACCTTTTTAAAGTGGTGTGCTACAAAGAGCATCAAACCCAAGAAGATGATCATCTCTACATCTGAAAGTCAGAACCTGGAAGTTGCGACACTCTATTTTGGAGGCAACTTATAGAGAAGGACCAAAACTTTATTTCCTTCATTCCAACATGTCCAAAGCTGATCTACCAACATATAGAGATTTCTAAACTTCTTTCAAATATCTTTAGATTTATTGTGTTTTAGTATTTTACATTTGTGAGTGGTGTGTCTGTGTTACACACACTGACTCTTGTGCTTGAACTGAGGGATACTGAAAATCCCCATACCAAACTCTCTTTACATTTTTTTCCCATGCATAACTGTGGAATAAGCCTAGTGTGGATTGGTAGTTTATTTTTACCATGTATAACTGTGGTAGAGGTTTCAAAACTTGGATAGTTTGTGAAAACTGTTGTAAAGCCTGATACATGTTGTGTATCACTTTTTAATATAATTTCTTGGTGGTAGGTGATCACCAAGTGGAGAGGACTAGGTCTTGACTTAAGACTGAACCTCTTGTTTAATTTGTTATGTTCATCTTTCACTTACTTTGTTTTATACTTATCTGTTGTGCTTATATTAGCAAAGACAGAAATCTGTGTTTACATTCACTCTAATAGTTAGTTCTGGTTAGTGTGCATATGTGATTCATTTTGTAAACTTGTTTCAAAAGTGGAATTAGTTCTCATACTGATTAAACTGAGGAGTAATCAACCTTTGAGAAAACTGTTGAACAATAAGTCACTTATATCTCTACTGCCTTAATTGACTGAGCTGTTTTAATTTGAGGGATTTTAATCCTAAAATTTTTTAACAGAAATTTTAATTGGAACTCAATTCACCCCCCTCTTGAGTATCCACTCTGACCAACAAAAATGATACAGGATATCAGGGGTGGAGACTCATATGAATTTAAGGAACCTTCTCATGGTGTACTCCCTTGGTAATATCCAATATGGATATTATGAGAATGAGACCAGCCAGTAGGAAATCCACATTTCAATGTGTCATTGGATATTCCTATCTAAAAATATTTGTATTGGTCCGTAGACTTTAAGATTATTATTAACGAGTATTATGAGTCATGCACTTAGATGTATTGATGAAAATAGTGATGATAGATATTCGTTGTGAGGTATGATATGTTTGGTGTGTCGTAAGTAATATTACATTAATGGATAATGAGAGAAAAGATTTATCCCTTCTATTCTTTAATAGAAGATAATATCGCAGGCTCTTTTATGGAAATGATATAGCCTAAATAAATCCATGGCCATGGTGATCAATAGGTAATTTCTATTTCCAAAAAGTAAAATAAATATATATTGATCATATAGATTGATGACACCAGCATATAACCTGCATGATTTGAGATATTTTGATAAAGGTGTTATATTACATGGTAAGCATTCATATGAGGTGATATGTCATTTTGACAATAACTTCTTTCTCTATGGGTGTCTTGGCGTGTTTTTAGATGCTAACATTGGACTTTAGGCTACTTCTCCTAATGCCGCTGAGAAAGAGGCCTCGAGGTTCACACACTAAGTGTATATAGAATCTCAGTTAAATAATATATTATTATTAAGTATTTAATAGGTTGAATAAATATTATTCATGTTAATGGTTTAATAATTATTCATGTATGCTTGATTTCATATAAATATTTATTTTTTGTTTAGTAAATATAATGTTTATTTATTTATTGTAGAATAATTTAGTGATATTTATTTAATAAATAAATAGAAATTATTCAAGGCCCAATAAATATTGTTGAGGAATGGTGGACTAAGTTTACTGGTTCAGTGAGAAATTATAATATTGAATATTATTTAATTGAATAATATTTAATTATAATTCACAAGTTAAGTGTGTGTTAAGAAATAATGATATTTTTATTATTATTTGACATGGGGTTTTTCTAGGATTAAATAAATAATAAGGGTACTTGTGAAATTATTTTATTTTAATCCTAGAAATATAAATACCCAAATATATTATTTTCTCATTATCTTATTCGGTTGTACACAAAAATCTTGGATAATCCTCTCAAGTATAGAGAGATCCCTTTCTCCAAGAACGCTTCTAAGAACAGTGAGCAATCCTCCTCCACTGGATCAAGGAGAACACTTTGTAAGCGCTTCTCAAGGTGATCAAGGCGGACGATTCAAGAGTAAGGATCTTTCATGCTAGCACCCAAAGACTTCTTCTGTGATGTCTGGAGATTTTTGGAACATATGTGGATCACTGCTAAAGGAAATCTACACTTGGTTTCTACAATGCAACAATGTTGCACCACAGATATGTCACTGGAATCATCAATGAAGAAATAATTCCTTAAATGTAATTATTTATCTTATTAAATTAATTATAAACAATATGTGTTGATCTTCTCTCTCTCGAAATTAGTATAATTATTATTTGTCTATTTCTTTGAATCAATTACATGGATCATGATTTTCATCGTCGTATAGATCTCGGGTTGATCTTTGATTATTGAAAAAATTAAATTTAGGAACCACCCATTGCACGCTTCCATAGTGCTCAGAACCTACAAGTGGTATTAGAGTGGGCACATTATTGTTTATAATTATTTAAAAAAAATTGGTGATTTACGCATTTGTAATTTAGTTTTTCAATTCAAGTTTAATCGTTGCTTTAATCTGAATTGTGAGATCTTCTTCTTCGTCATTCATTTCTCATAGATCTAATTGAGACGCTTAATTTTTTTTATTAAAATAAAATTGAGGAACTCATTCAGAGGAGCCAAGGATTCTTCCTGGATAACATAGTAGTACATGTTGTGTAACCGGAGTTACATGTTGTATAGTTTTTTTCAATGCACTAGGAGTTAATTTAGAAATTAATAAACTCATGTGCATTAATGACACACGGTGTAGTTAATTATTAAACCACATGTTTATTGGGATAGACTGGCATGCGGTCAGCTGGACTACACACTGTGTGGCACATTAGACATGATTTGTAGTCCCTTTGGGTCAGATATGGTCCATGTATTCCATACACAACCTACACGACTGATGACCGTGTAACAAGAAGTCAACATGGCATGTGGCCCATTGGACACACTGTGTGCTCCAATTTTTTCAAGGCACAAGCTACACATAGAGTCCCTAGGTGTGTGTCTCAGATAGATGGTGAGAGTTTTACACACTGTTTAGATCGAATCTACACACTATGTAATTATACCAAGTTATGTATATTTAAAATTTATTTATTTTACTATGAGAACCTTGAGACATGTACTTGTGCGTGGTCATAAAGATAGGACACACCATGTGATTGGTTTTAATATACATAAATATTTAAATATTTAATCAATATCTGCATAATGTTTAGATATGCATATCATATATGAGTAGTATTACTATTTGTTACTCTACATGCACTTAAGCATAACAGGTGACTGAAAAATCATATAATTCTTGTAATCATCTATGAAGTACACGTCATAAAAGTACATGATAAGTTGTGTATGATATATATCACAAATAATAAACAAGTATATGAGTATAATACATGTTGGTTAGATTTGGATAGGTATTAACCATGTTGCCTCCAAGGTACAAATTATGTAAGCAGTTAACTTTAAATGAATTTATTTAATTTTTATAAAATTATAATGGATAGGAATCTCAAAGAAATTTATATAATAATTAATATAAAATTATTAATTAATTAAATATAATAATTAATCAATTCAAGAACAATTTATCTTAAATAAATAATGATTAAGTATTGAATTATAGTATTATTAAATTCATAATTCATTTCATGCATGTGGATAATCATGAGCTAGACCATACCTTTTTTATGTGATTGGTTTCATTTAATTTGTTATTAAATTAAAGTGTTTTCATGTGTGCCTTATCTCCTCATTATTATGTAGGGCATGTGTGCCCATGGTTTCTTTGATGTAAACCCATTTCCCCCCTCGCATGCATGTGAGTAAAAGGCATATGTAATGGACGGAGCTCCCAATCTAGTGGAGGTGGTTCAAGTTAGGAGCCGAGGTGAAACCAATCCAAGGAGATATAAAGGTGGATATATGTAAAACTATAAACACAAACCTCAATTTGTTCAAGGTGTTTCTCCCCTAGGTCATGTTGAAATAGTGGGTGCCCTAGACCCAACTAGGCAGTACATTGATTACCATATCATGTGTATAGTTAGTTATACATGATGTCATCTTACCATTATAGTGTATAATTTTCTGTGTCCACTATTATAATGGTAATTTCCAAAGATTAATTGTCGTATTGAAAGGTTATGGTAGATCCCAAGCTATAATGAGAACCTCAAGATATTATGACATTAATCTTAAATACATATTTTGTAGTCTAGATACATATTTAAAATTGGAAATAGTATATGTTTGACTATCAGGTGTTGGGGATCATAAGAATTGAAACTTCTTCTCATGAAGTTCGCACATGGTGATCTCTAGTAGTGAGATCATGAGGACAGACCCACCAATAGGAACACCACATGTTTTGGGTGTCATTGGTTGTTCCTATATATAGACATGTGTATTGGTATCCTAACTTGAGACCATTACCAATGTGTATCATTTGATTACATACTTTGATGCAAGGGAAAACCATGGTATTGAAATCGTGGTGAGGTAGCTTATGTTGGGTGCATCGTTGGTGGTATGACATTGGTTGAATGGTCAAGAAAGTATTTTTTGCTTCCAAGTTTGGGAAGTTGTATATATCAGGCTTGGTTGATCAAGATAGTGTTGCCTTCATAAGTCTTTGGACAAAGCAGTACAAAGGTAAATCCATCTGGTAAGATCAACAAATGATAAATCAAGAAAAGTTAAATGACACAAGTGTGCGTCCTGCATTATGATATATTTAATGACAAAGAGATTATAGTACACAGACAGTGTTCGTAGGTTGGTATTCATTACTATGACTATCCTTATCTCTTTAGGGGCCATGATGGGTTGTTAGACTCCACTCTTGGTCTATGGATTTTATTCATTGCTATCGAGATAAGGGTCTAGAGGGTTACACACAACAGCATATTCAAGAATCCTCTCTATTTAGTTGAATAGATATATGGACATAGTGGGCCCTGTCACGAAGTCTGAGTATTGTTCAAAGTATCAATCACCTAAAAATTAAATAAATTCATTAATATTCAAGTTATGAATATTTGGGATTGAATTTATTTAATGTATTTACAATTTTAGTAAATACAAGAAAATATTAATCGAATGAATATTATTTTAATATTCAAGGTTCGTTTAATATTAAGAGGAAAAAAGAGTCGAGTTAAATGGATCGAATTTTATCAAATAATATATTATATATATATATATATTACAAGTATGTGATAAAATAATAAATAATATTGATGTATTTTAGATTGTAAAAATTATGTATTTAGTGGATGTTGAAATAAACGGGGGTCGGGGAACCCAACCAGGTATTTTTCAATTCCACTATAAATAAAGAGGAGGATCTCTCTCATGTAGTGTGATTCCCACTATTAATTCATTCCATGGAATAAAATATAGAGACTCTCTATCTTCCTGCTCTCTAAAGAGAGAAGATCTTGATCCAAGAAGCTTGGATCAAGATCTCTCTCCAGCATCGAAGGCATCTCGATGTTGTGATCATCGGGACGTCGAAAGCGTCATCGGATCTCCGCGCTAGCACCCAAAATTTGATGATCGACGCTCCTGTGGGTTTTTTAAGCATGTGTTGACAATATAGAGGGATCCTTCTATGGATCCTTCAAGGGAAGATCACCATCGACTAGTTGCAGTTGATTGAGGCTTCGTATTTGAAACGGGTATGTTTTTCATTTTTTTGTGCTCTTTATAATTTATGCGAGATCCTAGGACCTCTACGGGGCTTATATTGTTGGCGTTGACAAGTCTCGTCGATCCGCCGATGAAAATCTTAAAATCCCTGGCCCACTGGCTTCCGTTGCGGGCCCCGGAACCTTTCAGTGGTATCAGAACGATCGCATAAATTTTCTGATCCTAGAAAATTAAATTTTCATTACAATTAAGTAGAGGGTTCAATAATGGTCTGATCGGTTCAAACCGTGTGACGATCCGATCTCGAACGGCCAAGTTATGGTCATTTTAATTTTTCAGATTAGAAAGAAATTTGCATTTTGATCACGGGTATTAAATTTTAATTCATTCCAAAGAACTGATAAAGTTTAATCAGTTCAACGGATATAATTAAAATTATATGCAAATTATAAATTATAAATTTTCCTAATTTTCATAATAATTTTATTATTATAATAATAATTTATTTTATTATTATAATAATATAATAATAATAAATTATTATTTTATTATAATAATTTTATCATTATTAAATTTAAAAGGATATTTAGCCTTTGGATAATTAAAAGGGAAGAGGAGACTTGACCTGTGGAATTCCACAAATCCACACCTCAAAAAAAACAAAACAAAGGAAGACTTCAAATAAGTATTAAAGTTTAAAATAAAAAAACAAGTGGTTTTTTTGGGGTGGTAGCGCAAGAAGAAGAAAAAAGGAAAATTGCAGGGGGTCCGCACAGACCCCCCCTTGCGGCTTCCTCATGACGCCTCCAGGATGGCCAACTGGTCGGAGACCTGGCGTCCGCCTCCTGTCGAGGTCGCCTCACGCCCGAGCTGCCTGCCTGCAAGCCGCACCACCGTCGGCCTAGCCTCCTCTAGGTCTGCCCCATGATCCTCCCAGAAAGCTCTAGTTATGCCTCTTGTGGCACGTAGCAAGGTCGTCGCCTCCTCTCCTCGGTCTTCCATCAGCCTCCTCCGGACTAGCTGCAGCATCGGCCGTCGTCCGACCTTCCCTCCTCCTAGTCCACTCGTGCTGGCACCCAAGTCGCTGCTCGAGCTCCCTATTGTAGCCGCAGCGCCAGGAGACCTACGGCCTCCACTGCCCTGCCTGCACAACCCACTACTCTCGGCCGTCTAGGCCTCCACCCTTGCGGCCTCCTCCCACCCGCTCTCGATGTTAGCGCACAAGTAGAAGCTGCGTCATGCAACCACCGGGCACTATTCCCTGTG